>OX243778.1:12957500-14302500 GCA_945859555.1 Megachile ligniseca
TCTTCGTGGGACACAAGAGTCCGCGTAAATATTGAAAGCTCGAACGGTGGCCTCGCAATACAGAAAAATGACTCCGCTCCGCATAAACGAGCTCCAGTTAAGTGGCTGCAATGCCCAGTGTCGTAACACGAATTTTTATTCGGTCTTTCTAAATTCTGCGTTTCTTTTACCGTTTATTATTCAACAATTTTATATGTATGAAAATTGCTTCAAAGCCTTTGTAGGACATACTTTCAAATTTTATTTGTGACATCACAATATTGTTCAGACAAATGTTCAGATGTTAATAAATTTAGAAGCTGGTTTTAAACACTGGTGAAACATTTTCTATTTGGCTTCTTAGATCATTGCACATCAAGTTATTAATTTTTAAATAAACAAAATTTTATACGACTTTGATCACATGATATCGACCAATTTTGAAATATGTCTGACATAAATTCATGACAGAAAAGTTTCACGAATCAGCACTTGTGACATATCAATTTAAAGCTTGAACATCGACAAAAAAGCCCCATCAATGTTCTTCATACAAACTGGCTAATTCAGGATTGCACACAATGTCCAATTCCGAAGCACAAATCCGATACAGCTTGATGAAAATATAGCAAAACAGAAAAACATATCGATCAAAACTTGAGACACGATAAAAACAGCTACACAAATCCTCCATTAACCCAATGTAAAATTACAGTAAAGTCGTCACAGTAAAATTAACAGTATGTAGACAGATACTTTAAAATTGAAAAAAATTTCCCTGTATCTAACCGCAAGAAACGAAGCTATTCTTGATTTAAAAACAAGGTAGAAGTGTCCAGAAAACACGAATTGGCGATCGTTGTTCCGCTCTCGATCGCAGTAATTAAGGATTTTCCGGTGGAACGAAGTTAACGAGCTGCTAACGAGCAGCCACACGCTCATCATAATCGAAGCTGCCAACAGAAAACGATCGAGCCGAGACTCGATCGTTATTCCAGCACGACCGAAAGGTGCATAAATCAGCGTAAAATCGGACACGTTAATCCGAAGAAAGTGTCGTCGTGAACGTCACGGAGGATCTCAATCTAGGATTAGCGAAGCCGGTTTATTTCACCGGCCTACCATTCTTTTGCTCGTTGATTCTCGTTTCTCTGTCTCTGTTTTTTAACCCGAGGATCTTTCATAGTCTATCAGCTGCACCCTTCGTCGTGCACCTTTTTCTCTCTTTTCGTGACGGCAGAAAAAAATCTCGACACTCGGCGCCGTTTTAATGAGTCTCCTTGCGACGCAACCAATGGCGTAACACTTCCGGTGCTACCGGTAACTTTTCCGTTTTACCGATTTCTGGGTACCGTTGGGAAATAAATACTTAATAAAATATTCATTTAAATACTCATTTGGAAATTTACAGATCTACTAATTCAGGACTTAAAATTCACAAGTACATAAATTTTCAAAGTTCCAATTTTAGAAATCCTTAAATTCTCAAATTCCAATATTACCAAGTTTCAACATCCCCAAATCCGTAAATTTCCAAGTTTCCAAGTTCTCAAATTCCCAAATTCTCAAACTTTCAAATTTTCAATTTCCTCAGCTCTCAATTTCCCAAATTCCTAAATACCCTAAATTTCTATAATTCTGAGAATAGAATCTCCAAATCTCCAAACCGCCATTTCCCAAATTTTCGAGTGCAAATATCTCCACTCTGAAATCTCCGAAAGTCCATCTGTTCCATCCACAAATTTCCACCCAAACTTCTAAACTAGAAGAAACTCGATGAAATGCAAAGACGAGCGGTGTCGCAAAATGGCGTCCCCGCAAATGTCCCTCACCTTAACTCTAATATTCCGTCCGTAAACGTTTAAGCGCGATCAATTCCCAGCTAAAATTCCGCGTGGTGCAGAACAACGGCTTCGGTCTGCCAGAAATGATTAAATTTGCAAGCGAAACGCATGCCAGGCGATAGATAGTCACGCGAGCATGTCGAATTGAACGAAACAGTTTGTCCCTGGCAACAATAACGATATCTCGCGCGAACCAGCAGCGAAAATCTGGTTGTTGTCGTTGCATTACATACATTTCGAGTCTCTCAGCTTCTCATTCAGGATTCAAAGCATGCTCGCCAGTAAACCAAGCAATTTGGTCCGGTGTACGAGCGGCATACGTGCAGAATTGCCTTTAGCCTCTTCCACCTGAATTGCTCGTTTTGCCGTGTAAGGTGCGCTTTAACCGTTTTCGCTTTGCAGTTCTGTTTCTTCGCGGCTCTTTTCTGCTCTCTCTAATCTTCTGTCGCCTCTTTCGAACACCACCGAACCGATAGAAACCGTCGGCGAACCTGCACACGTGCTGTTTTGCTACCATTTTGGTATTGCGCAACGCTAACAATTTATCGTCGCTCGATTACTTTCTCCTTTTACGCTCGATTGATACTTGTAACTCGACGCCGATCGAACTGGTACAGTTTTTATATGATTTTTGAGAATGAGGGGTTGGATTTAGAGATTCGTTAAATTAGGTTGTGGGAGTCGTTTGTATTGTAATTGTTTAGGTCGTGGGATTAGTTTGCATCAATTTGGCCTATAGGATTAATCTGTGGTATAATTGTTTATACCACAGTATTATATTATATTTCAAATCTCCTAGAATCATGTAGTTCTAAAAACCCCGAAACCTCTGAATACAAAAGTTTCAAAAATTCCAAAATCCTCAAGTCCCAAAGCTGCAAAATGTCATGTCCGCATACGTAAACTTGTCTCAAC
The DNA here is from genome assembly GCA_945859555.1 of Megachile ligniseca. Taxonomy (NCBI): domain Eukaryota; kingdom Metazoa; phylum Arthropoda; class Insecta; order Hymenoptera; family Megachilidae; genus Megachile; species Megachile ligniseca. The sequence continues at coordinate 12,960,239 of OX243778.1, forward strand.
GGACCGAGCAATCGATGTGAAATGAATTACGAAACGAATGGACGTAATTCGGGATTCAAAAGCTCGTAGGGACGATAAGAGAGAGAAGGAGAGAAAGAGAGAGAGCAGGAGCCGGCTCACGGTTAACGAGAGAATTTATGCGAGTTTCCTCGAGTGGAGAACGACGAAGCCGGAGGGCAGCGGCGATGCACGACCGAAATAACCGAGATTTATTTCGCGAGGGTCCGCTAAATCCTGTTAAACGATGCTCGCGCGCGCAACTTAACACCGTTCGCACTTCACGGGATCGGCCCGTGTTGATTATCGACGCTAACGAGACCAATTAATTTGTTTGGCCGTCGATGTTGCGAAAGGGGCGAGCTACCGCCGCGAATAATGTCCTTCGTACTGCCTTTTACCTTAACATTTAACGCTAGTTCATACGCTGTTCAAGTCTTAATCACTTTGCTACCTTTAGCCACTGTTTAACTGCTGTTCAATACCAATACTGGGATAGGATGCTGGGATTTGTTAAAGCGTGTACTTACATTTGTTTTAGGTTTATTCGATCCTACACTAGGATGAAGGCTCTTCGATCATTTAAAACCACATTAGAAAAAGATGCTCATTTTGTAATAATTTATAATATAATAGTAGACCATCACAGCTAATGAATGTTAAAAAGAGATTATAGTTAACTATAAAATAGTGGAACTTATTTAACAGCATCACTATGCTTTCACATTTTAAACACACGAAGAAAGTACGAAACAATGAGGTCCAGAGAAGAGGAAAGGGTTGAACGACAATGTACTTTCGCAAAAAGTGATCGGATCGAACGAGAAAGTGTCTCGAGTCGGCGAACGCTTACTCAGATCCCTATTGCCCACGTGCGTTCCCCATATGGGACTGATTTATCGACTAGTCGAATCCCATAATTCTGTGATCGAGCGCATAATTTCACGACACCGTAAAGGAACTGTCGCGTACCGGGACTATCTAATGTTGAATATGTACTATGCGAAGAACAGGAACTAGTCTGTAATTTTCATCAATTTTGCAATACACGTAACGTACATCTTATGTCAGGTAACATCTGACACTGTCGTTCACTTTCATTGCTGCACATTTTATGGGATTTTCTATTCTTTTAATTTAACGACAAAATGGTTGAATAAGTTATAAGTATAAATAGTTACAAAATATTTTATTGCAACATTAATAGCATCGATTGTGCAAGGTAATGGAAAAGTATGAGTAACAAATGAATCTACCATATGTGAAGTAACTTATATTATAGCGTGTGTAATATTATTAACATTATTGATATTGTTCTATATTATAAATATTATACATTGTTTTGAATGTCATCGAGCTGATAAATAAGTGACATATTAAATAACATGTATATGTATATGAATAATAAATAACTAACATATCGAATAACATATTGAGTAATAAATAACATGTGAAACAATACAATAACATATCGAATAACATAAATAATTAATATATCGTACAACAATAAATAACTACCATATCGAATAACATGACGAATACCAGCCTACCTATTTTCGTGATTTCTTGCCGTTTGAGTTCGCGCGTCGACCGGAAACGGTGGTCGCGGAATTTCGGAAGCCGCGAGCTTCCGAGACGCGACCGAAATAATTCAGCAATCCTTTCGGAGCCGAAGTCTACGGTAGCTGGCCGAATAATGAATTATTGAGCCTTATCGCGTGCCATGTCGATACCTTCCCGTTGAAAATCGATTCATCGACTCGCAGTCGCGCCATTCTGAAGCTTATCCGGTAAATCGCGCGACGCTGTGACGGATATCGGAAAAATACGCGTTTACATCCTCGATATGGGAACACGTTATGTAACAAAACTTTTCTCCCACCTCCATATATCATTTCGTTCGCATTGTACGTCACTCCGTGCACGTCGATCCCCTTTTTTTATTTATCAACCATTCTTTTCCATCCCGTGCATATATTTCAAAAAATCGTTATATTTCTTATTTTCGCAGGATTCCACTTCAAGTTGCTCTAAAATCTAACGAATTTTTTCCGAAATACCCATCGCTGAATTATTAAACATTCGTCACAATATTTTCAAGTAATTCAATTTGTCGCGCAATTTTATTTTCCCCGGGATAGAAAACCTTCGTACATTTTATGAAATCCAATTTATTTCTGATGACTGTTTAATTTATTTTGCAACGCTGATTGACCTCTCGTTCCCGATTTTCGATAGTCGCTCGACGGATTCATTCATGCGAAATGGAGGCTGTTGGACACGTTTAATCGATACATTCTCGACGAAATAATTTAGGGACAGCTTTCTAGACTAAGAGATCCTGCGACAGGATTTTCACGGGATTCGTTCGATCAATTATCCCTCCCACGAATTCGACGACAACGTGGACAAGGGGATGAATCAACGACGGATTAAAATAGCTACCGCGCCATAACCCGTGTCACGGGTTATTTTTAAGCTCGAATTCTTTTCGTGGCTCCTCTATTAATAGGTCCATGCTGGCCAATAACGATATTTTAGCCGCTTAACAGCTTCACTTTCAATGCCGTCTTTATGACTCGAGCTTAAAACGAAAGTGCTGATATTATAACTGGCATTTTACTATTTTCTTTTTTATTTCATTTCTCTCGAGGCCCGGGAAGCATATCTTTCGTTTTAATATTAATAGTATTCTGAACGTAAATAGAATAAACATCAGAAATAACTGATAGCATATATGCAGTTGAAATTCATTCATTATCATCAGAATTATACTTCGAGACCGAAAAAGTGACATGTTGAAACATGGAGTAGAAAAATGGCGGTACTTTAAAGTAGAGAAACGCTTTCAAATAAATAAAAATAGAGGTACTTTTAAATAGCAAAAACAGTGATGCCTTCATATAGAAAAAAACAGCAACATTTCAATATAAAAAGCGTGACGACACTTTCAGAAAAAAAATGGCGATACTTCGACATACAAGAAATGTCTATACTTCAAACTAAAAAAGTGGTGCTCTAAAATATTGAAATATTTTCAAATAGAGCAAATATACTTTCACATAAAAAAGTAGCTATAATTCCAAAAAGAAAAAACGACCATATAAAATAAAAAATAATAGCGTTAGGTAGAAATAGTGATGGGTAGAGAAGAAAGAAATAATTCAAACGAAGCAATTTCCTCGTTCTTTTAAAGCATAATTGCAGCGTGCTGAATTAATAGGGAGCAACCGTGACGTCAACAGTGGATGATAATGAGCATCAACGTCACGAGATCGATGTAGTTTGTCGTGAACATCATAGCCAATTTCCAAGTGTGTGCTTCGAGTGTGTAGCCAGCTTAATATCAACAAGTGGAACGACGTCAGGGCTGAATCGAATCGAAACGGGACGAGAGGGGCTACTATTACTCAATGTACCTTTAATTTTAGCCTGTCCATTTGGCAGCTATTGAATCCAATTTCGCGCGAATGTTTTCCATCCTTTTCTCTTGTATATACTACTCTTCCGACAGTTACATGGCTTTGCACATAGTTCTACATGCAGTTGGTATATAATTCAAAGAACATTTCGTTTCGATTAATCTGTGATCAATTGACGAATTATCAAATGGTTGTTGAATAGGTCATAGGTGCTACAGAGCTTTATAATCGCCATGTTTGATGACTGCTACATGACTGTAATTGATATTAGTAGTAAATGATCGCCACATAGTGTCATTAGTTTTATAAAGTTTATAAATTAGTTACTATGTAGCTCAAAGTTGATAGCTTCAAGAAACTGTTACGTAACTATAAGTTTTTGATATGCTGTTTTAAGCGATTGTTTAACAATTCTGCAGTTGACATAATTCCAACCGCTACGTTCAAACGGTATGTAATTGTAAGCGATTTGAAACAGTTGGTGAAGAGTTTTGAAGCGGATATATGGTTCTAAGTTGCAGTATAGCTCGGTTGACATACAGCACAAAGTGGTTGTCATATAAATGTAAGTAATTGCAATTCGGATCTAAGCGATCGCGGAATAATTCTGTCGGTCGTATACGGTTCTAAGTAATTGCCCCCGGGCTGTACAGTTGCTATATGGTTCTAAGTAAAAGCTATCCAGTTGCGAGTCATTATGTAGATCAAAGCGGTGCTATTTAGCTCTACACTTGACATCCATAATTCCAGGTAATTTCCATGTAGTGCAAAGTGGTGCCTACATAATTCCGCGGTATTGCTCGTATAGTTCATTCATGGGAGCTCGTATGGATCCGGTAATTGTCAGCTAGTTCCGACCTGTAGAATTCGTATCCGCGGATTGTTCGTTGATTCTCGTACGGGACGTGGAAATAGAACGGTGGCGAGAAAGGAGGCGAAAAGAAGGGTGGCGAGAAAGAAGCCGAAACGCGACAGGAAGAGGGCCGCCTTTCTCTCCCATGATTCCCTCGAATTTGCATGCGAGCCGCCTTGGACCGGTCGAGATATCGATTCGCAGGTGGCTAGCCGAGGGGATTGCTTACAATACGATTTATTACGGGAGACCACCTGCTCGCAGAAATCTCAATCGATGCCGCCATAGACGGGAATGATGGAAGCGCCGACGAACGGCTTCCCACGGATCTTCATTAGTATCTTTGCCGACTGTTCGAAACCGGGTCCCGACATACCCTCCAAATTTTCAGAATGCAAAACTCGCAAATACACCGATCGAACGGAACGAAAAGATTCGATGCACTGATAACTGAAGTGTTATTTCATGACACGTCTTTGTATGATAGGGATGCATCTAATCACACCATCCTAGTCATAGGTGGCTGATAGTAGGCTGCATCGTGTGATGACAATAGACTTATGGTTCAGAATAGATTGCATCAAGGTTTGATTACAATAGACGCTATCACTGTGTGATCATAGTAGGTTGATTCATGGTGTGGTCATAATAGATGCTACTGTAGTTAATCACGGTAGACTGCATTACGGTTTGATTATTGCGGAATCCATCACAGGCTGATCATAGTAAATTGTATTATGGTACGATCATAAGGGACTCGATCATTATTTGATCATAGTAGACTGCGTCATGGTATCATCACAATAGACTTCATCATAGGTTGATCATAGCGATCATATGTTGATGAGGACTACCTTATAATACGATCATTAATAGACGCTGTCATTATACACTCATAGTAGACTGTATCATGGCATCATCATAATAGACTCCATTATAGGTTGGTCAAAGTAGAATGCATTGTGCTACGATCACAAGAGACTCTGCTATTATATCATCACGGTAGACCGCATCATCGTATGAACATAATAGGCTCCATCATAAGTTGATCATAGTAGATTATATTATGGTACGTTCATAATAGAGTCCATCATAGGTTGATCATAATAGAATGCGTTATGATATGATCATAATATACGCTGTCATTATACAATTATAGTAGATTGTATCATGATGTGATCATAGTAGACTACATCATCGTATGACATTTCGAGGCTCTGTCATGAAATGATTAATACTATCACGGTCAAAAATGAAGCTGTCCATTCTGTATATACTAACTGTCGTATCCACATATGTCACTTTAAATACCTACATATTCAGCTGTATGTACGTTTATCAGTAAATATAGCTAGTACGTCTAGCAACAATCATACTAACGATAAACTGGTTAACATTAACATGTCTTGATTGCAACCGAATACGTGTGAATCGTAACTGAACACGTCAGAATCCTAACTGAACATGTCTTAATCCTAGCTGCACGCGTATTAACCCTAACTGAACACGTCTTGATCCTAACAGAACACGTATTAACCCTAACTGAGCACGTACTAACTAACCACGTTCGAGATGTGTACACGTCAATCCACAACTCTATTTCGAACCAACGAACATAAATGACTTTCTATCGAATAATCCTGCATCCTGCTCAACAATGTTACGTGAAATAACCCGCGTTCGTATACTCGTACCGTGATCATTTAAGTAGTTAATTAATAAGAAACGCGAGGTGTACGGTATCGAATGACACCGATGACAGGGAAAGAAAGGTAGGCCGCTGCAATATAGTTTGTTCGTCGAAAGGGTTCGAATGAATGAGAGAGGTGGCCAAAAACGGGCGGCGCGGTGTGCAAAAGGAGCAGGGAAAAAACGAGAAGCCCTCGGTGGCAGCCGGTCCGGCGAGTTTTTGAACGTCTGGCGCTAACTGTTGGCCCCCGTAGTGGGCTCGCAGGTACCACGGTACCGTCCCACACATGGTCCCACTCCAACCGCGGGCCCTTCCGACAGAGAACCCTCCACCTCCATTTCTAACCACGTCGGACGCCCACAACTCTCGCAACCTCGGCCCTCGTGATTTATGGGACACGCGCGCGTTTCATGCTATACCGAGAATCGCTGGAAATTGCACCTTTCGTTTTCGTTCTTTTTGGAAAACTATCCTCGACCGATTTATTCGGTTTCGTTCGAAGCTCGAATTTACACTGGACTATTTATAGGGGAATCGTGGGCTCGACTGGGATCGTTGGATTCTTGCGTTATTGCGATTTTGAGGATTTTGGGATTTGATGTGTTGGGAATTTCGGGATGTGGAGACCCTGAGGACTTGGGGAGTTGGAAATTTTTGGGATTTTGGGATTTGAAGACGTTGGGAATTCTGAGATTTGAGGAGTTGGGAATTTTGAGATTTGGGGACTTGGGAATTCTCAGATTTGAGAAGTTGAGAATTTTGGCATTTGGAGTATTTGGACATTTGGGGAGTTGGGAATTTTGGGATTTTGCGATTCGGCGATTCGAGAATTTGGGAACTTTGTGTTCCTGGAATTTAAAGATTCATAGATTTCGGGATTTAGAGATTAAAGACTTTGGGATTTGAAGATTTGAGGGTATATTTGTTGACTTGAAAGTGTTGGTATTTTGAGATTTTATACTTGAAAATTCTGCAAATATGTACGTTCTTAAACCTCCAAATTCCCAAATCCTCAAATTGCGGACTCCCAAACCCCACATCATATTTGCAACATCCAAATCCCCAAGTACCAAAAATGTCGAGACTAGACAAAGTCAATTAACAAAGTCAAGAGACTTGTAGAGGTTTCGGATCGAGGTTGCAGCGTAGACGGTGTTCCGAGGCAGGATGAATAATTTGAGTGGGAATACTCGTTAGCGGTAGTGGTCGAAGGTGGAAGGACAGGAGGTAGAAGGTACGACCTCGAGGAGGTCGTCGAAGCGAGTAAACGGAACGTCGGAGCGTGGACTGCGGGCAATATCGGCGGCGAACGTCAGAAGGCCGGCCAACTTTTTTTCCTAGCGAACACAGACAAATCGATATCTACTCGCGCAGCGGTTTCGCGTTTTCCTGCTGCAGCAGCCTCGACCGCAGGGTCACTGACACACCGTGTCGTTGTCTGATGGAACACGACCGGCTCCGTTCTCGCTTTCCTACACCCAGGATCTTTCCTTTGCTTTCTGAAAATCCTTCTTCGATATCTTCCTATTATACGGGTATAAATAGCACTCTAGTAATCAAGAAATATAATGCGATTTCGTGATGAGATGTACTTTTGGGAATTTGGCATTTTGATGTGTAATGGATCTTATTTTGGTCTATGCAGATCTCTTTTCGGTCTATTATGGATCTTTTCTTGGTCTATTATAGAACTTTTTTTGGTCTATAATTGATCTCTTTTTGGTCTGTAATAGATCTCTGTTTGGTCTATTATAGATCTTTTCTTAGTCTGTTATAGAATTTTTTTGGTCTATAATAGACCTCTTTTTGATCTATAATAGACCTTTTAATGCACTTTGGATTTTATCATATGAACTGTTGTGACATAATTAGGATTTCATCCTACCTTGTTTATCTTGGGTCTTCGATAGATATCGATCTGTTTATCAGTCTTTTGTTAGTTTCCCTGTTTGGGAAATTTTTAAAGCCACTACGGTCATTTGTAATACGTTTATACTGTGTTATATTTACTCCTTTAATCAGGTTCTTATTTTTGTTCTTGCATTTTGTAGATGGAAATTTTTGTGAAATAGACCAATAGCTTGTAATTTATTATTGATTCACGACTTTGTAATATATAGTATTTATGTACAAATTGCAAAGTATAATTCATTATTAGTTCACAATATGTAAACTATAAATTCAATACATGATGTACAAATTGATTTATAATAAATTAAATAACAAAGATATAGGACACAGAAGACACAGTCAGTAAATTTTTAATAGGTTAGGTTCAGAACACAGGATGTCTGTAAATAATTAAGTTCGTAAGATCAAGACTCGATAGAATCTGGTTAACCTTTGTATAACTGAAAACGAGGAATAATGTGGTAATTTCGCTAGTGAATCGCGATTTCTGGCGACGGTACCAGTCCCTATTAAACTAGAATCAATTCACCAGACGCCATTCAATCCGATCGTGTACAAGGAAAGCGAGGGAAACTGGGTCAGCGCAATTTCATAAAACCTCTTCCTGCAACAGCAAACAACGCTATGTACTCGCTTTTATAGCGTACCATCGACCCACATTCTTGCGTTTAGTGCGGTCTTGGAAAAGTTACAAGACCATCCAAAGACGTGTCTGTCAAATAACGTGTTCTAATTAAGATGGTGGATCAACAGACCGAACGACATCATTGAAAATCTACCTTTTACAAAGATGTAGAAAACACTGTACTTTTGTGTCGGTAAGTAGTGCTTAGAGATCTTTCATTATTGGTTCGTTGCAGATTGCAGCGGTTATTTATGATTATCGATTATGTACGATTATTTGTGATTAATAATTTAACAGTTGTAGTTGTGGATTACTATGATTATTTATGATTATGGATTGTATACTGTCATTATTTGTGATTGGTGATTACAATTATTATTCATGAGTACTACATTACAACGATTATATGTGATTATATGTAGATCATGATAGTTATTCATGTTCATAGATCATGACAATTATTTATGTTCACAGATTATGACATTTATTCATGTTCATAGGTCCTGACAATTATTTATGTTCACAAATTAGAACAATTATTTATGTTCACAGATTATGACAATTACTTATGTTCATAGAATATGACAATTATTTATGTTCACAGATTATAACAATTACTTATGTACAACGATTGAAAATGTTCTGTTGCGACACATTTTAGTATAACATTACAAATCTTCAATCCAGACTTGTCCAGGAATATACGGACGACTGTAGGAACAATATAAAATTGGTATCGATTTTTAAAAAGTCGCGATGAAAATTTTAAGCTTGAAGGCAAGGAACGTTCCCGACATTTTTATCTCAAGACCGGTTGAATTTTTCAGCGTGGTAACGAGCTGGTAAAAGTCGAAAAATCGAAGATTAACCGTTGTGGAGAAATTCGATGCAGAATGTACGATGTGTGTACGAACCTTCAAACTTCTAAATGGTCTTCGATAATTTTGTGCCGATGACGCAGCAAGGTTTTTATTCCCTCATTCTAAAAATCGAAGGAGGCGAATGAAAAGGGGAGTGAAGCGTCGATGGAGAACAGAATGTGACGACATATGAACGAAATGGTCAAGTAAGAAGAATCGATGACATTTTTACTTGCGATCTTCTTTACTTTACTTGTCTTCTGTTTTTTCGAAAAGCAACGAAGGTACATGATTGTTGAAAGATCGTGTAGATCATGTGCATCTTAGGGTAAATCTACGTTGTTTTATATAACACTAGAACCACCAGCTACAGTACTCTAATATTGAAAACAAAATGGACAAATAAATGAATAAATACTGAAGCATCTTCCACTACAAAATCGTGCAAATAAAGTTGAAATGTTATGTCAATCTGGTTTTATGTAATCGTTGACTGTGCAAATTATAATTGGACCCGAACTCAGAATTAAAGCGTATTCGAGTAAAATTGATCATAGCTGAAGTATCTGAAGAAGGGACATACGAGGTCGGTCACATGTCAAAATAGTGCAGTTAAACAAAAATTTATACAGAAACGTCAACAAAATTTTTGAATACAATGACCAGTCATTTCGACCGGTCGATAGTTAAAAGCACGTAGTAGCCCGTTACTCGTGTTTGATCAGCCCGTAACAAGTTTCGGAAGATTCGGATCTTGGTTCGTTTTCGTGTTGGCGATAACGAGGCAAGTCCGTGAAGCCACCTCCTCCCAGAGAATCCAAATGGAGCCAGCAGAATCCGGTTCGTCGAGCAGGCAACCTTTCTGTCGTTCCTGTCGCCTTGCTAAAACCACGACCCTCTCCTCGTTTCTTCCACGTACGCCAGAGAGAGCGTGATCGGCTACGTGTCCGTGGCAGCACCGGTCTGGTACCACGACCACATCTCCCCCTCTCGACCCTCCCTTCTTTATCCGATTCCAGCGTTTCTACCCCTTCGTTCGTTGCTCGCCAACGATCATCGTTCGTCCTTGTCGTCGGCTCTGCGTGGACGAATACCTCCTTCCTCGTCTGACGTTCCTCGTTCTGATCCTCGACAACGCCGTTCACCCTCTTGCTCTCGTCGTTCCTGTTCCCTTTCGTTCGTTCTTCGTGCCCGGTCGCCTACTCGAACTTCATGGTCGCCTGGTCCCATGGGCAGCCGGACGCAGACGTGCAAGATGGCACGCCCAACACCGTCGGTCACGCAGACGCCGTTGTCGCTGCTCGGTGCTCAAGAAACAGGATTCCATACAAGTTCCGAGTCTAATTTCTTCGATCGTAAATCATCTTGCATTCGCAAACGCAGCTTTTATGGGTGCGGGAGTTGTCACCGACGAATTTCAGTATAGATCTTTGGGAGCTTTATGGGATTCGGACATTCTTGTTTCTGGGAATTCTTCATTCGCAGTTTCTTGTGGTTGGAGGAAATTTTTATATGAGGATTGTTGTGATGGTCGGAAGGTAGAAGTTATATGGATGTTATTGTTCGTTATTATTCATTATTCTTTTTTATTGTACATTATTATTCCTCGTCCGTTGATATTTGTTATTCATGATATGTTGCACGAGAACTATTCTGGAACTACTTTTATACGATGGTTGTTATGGAGGTTCAAATTATATTTAATTGTAGTGCGGGTCGTTTACGACTGACAACTGTTTCTTGAAGTTGCAATGGAAATTACCTTCTCAAAGTTTGAAACATGAATATGATCACAAAGTCTGAAATAAAAATGTGGTCACAAAATTTGAAAATTTTCAAAATAAATATTTTGCAATAGAATAAGTTTGTGCAGCGTTTCGATCGCGAGAAAAACGTGTTACGAGTGTTACGATCGAAATCCACCGTTCATGTTGAATTTTCGATAAGTGTCGAGTTATCAGGCCGCATCGGGCGTCGTTAAAAATACCCGACGGATGTTGAACGTCGTGCTCTGAATGCCGACCGTCGACGATAATGACGACGCAACGTTGATATCGCTGATTGTTTCGTCGCGAATGAATCGTCGCGTGATTACGTGAACGGATTAACGCAACTGCAAAGCTGATTTGCTCGCGATTCATGTCCCGCCATGTGTAAATTCGAGCCTCGTTCCTGTTTTCTCCGTTTAAAAATATGGTTTAGCGGCTGCTACGTGATCGATGAACAAACATCTTTTATTTCGATACATTAATACAATGTTTTGTATTCTCCTAAGGTTTTGTATTCTATGTTTTCTTATTGTGTTTTGCACGACGAAATATTGCGTATTAAGTTTATGATATTCAGATGTGTGATGCAAATTTTGAGGGATGATACAAATTTCAACTCTGTACTCGAAAGGAGCCTCACGCAACGTTCAATTTAAAATTTGATAGGTATGTTTTTAACAAAATTTAGTGTTGTACGAACATAGCAAAACGGATAATAGTGATAAATAATAATAGAGAAATAATAACTTCAAAAGAATTCATCAAGCTTTATAATGAAAACGTTTTGCCAACATCAAAATTCGACTACAGAAGGTTTATAAATTTATAAACTTGCACATTGTAAAAAGACTTCGTTTCCTTTCTCTACGTTAACATTCCCGAACGCGAACATTCTCTTCGTCTTCGACTTCCTTTCCACGAACATGGTTTCCATGAAACCCGTATCTTGCCGATCTTGTTCGGCAAAGTGCACGCTTCGCCATATTTCCTGTTGTTGAATAGCCTTTCGTCGAATATACCTTGGACGTATTATCACCTTTCATCGGTAAATGGAATTATTGGGACCATCGATACCAAGACAGCACGTAAATTGACCTTAAATATGTAAATTCTCGTCGATTTCACCGAGTACAAGCGCGAAAGCGGCGTTTAATCGTTCGCACGAAAGTGTAACGGAGCTGCGCTTCGCGATATTTTAAATTATTGCCTACTAGAATTGCGTGCTGATCGAACGGAACATCTGCCGGCCAGAACGCTTTAACGCTTTGAACGCAGTGGGCTATTGATAACTTTGAGTTAGATTAGTAGCCGACAGATTAGTGGCCGTTAGATGATCACGAGGTAGGTTACGTGATAGATTTAGTAGGTATGCGATAGACTTAGGTATTGATTATTAGTTGTTAAAATACTAGGTATTCGTTATATTAGTGCGAGTTAGATTACTATATGTTAGATTACTACGCGTTAGATTACTGCTCGTTAGATTACTACATGTGAGATTTCTACGCGTTAGATTATTACATGCTAGATTACTACGTGCAAGTTATATAGCTACACATTGTAATTTCGGCGCGTTGTGATTTCAACGCGTTGTAATTTCTACGCGCCGTAATCTCTACGCGCTGCAACTCCTACGCGCTGTAATTCCTACGCGTTGTAATTTCCACGCGTTGCAATTTCTATACGTTTTAATTTCTACGCGTTGCAATTTCTATGCATTGTAATTTCTACACGTTGCAACTCATATGCGTTGTAATCTCTACGCGTTGTAATTTCTACGCGCTGCAACTCCTACGCGTTGTAATTTCTATGCGTGCAACTCCTATGCATTATAGTCTCTACGCGCTGTAATTCCTACGCGTTGTAATTTCTATGCGTTGCAACTCCTACACGTTGCAATTTCTACGCGCTGTAAACTCCACACGTTCCACCACTTTGACGTTTTCAATGAAAATCGACGTATAAATTCATTGAACAGCCTGAACAGTTTAATTGGCGATTCTTAAGTCCTTAATAACTCCCGCCAATTTCCCATCGCTTTTTCACTGCCCTTTTTCTCCCCATTCGATTCGCAGCCCCATTTCCATTCCTCGAGTACGCATAAATATCATGATACGCAAACGACTGTCTCGCATCGGAACTTCCTCGATTTGCATACCTGAAACAATTTAAAGACATCGTTCGAAAGACTAACATCATATTTACTGCAATCTATTTCCAGTTACTTTTTTCTTCTCGTTTCATTCATTTCTCAATATTGAAGATCAGTGAAGACGTTGATGGTAGTTATTGTCAATTTCAAACTCGTTATAATAATGTCTATGATTATTTTATTTTAATGTATGAAGGAGTGGAGTTATAATACGTGACGTAATGCGTTAAGTTATATCGCGTGACGATAGAAAATGTAGAAATGTAAGACGCGTGACGATACGCGAGTGATACCTCACTTTCGAATACAATGTGTAGAGATTAGAACGCGTAGAAATTACAGTATGTAGGGATTATAACATGTAGAAATCATAACTTGTAGGGATTGCAAGGCGTAGGGATTACAACGCGTGACGACATAAAGCGTTGCGATTCAAACGCACAGAAATCACAATGCATCGGATGTGCAATGCGTAGAGATTACGATGTACAGAAATAACATTGCACAGAAATTACAACACGTAGAAATTTCAAAACTTGAAAAATTTGAAATAGTCCCACGAATCTCCATAGTCCGAAACTTCTAAGGCTCCAAAGTCCCAAAGTCCCAAGCATGAAACCCTTCGATTAGTCCCAAAAACCCGAATCCTCAAAGTTTCTAAACCTTCGAAGTCCCAAATTTCCTTAGCAGACCAATTTAATTTCCCATTGCAACTATCAAAAGTCCGACATCTGCAAACCTCCGAAATTCCACAAAACCTACTCATGATCCGTACTAGCCATACCTAAACAATCCTTCCTAAAAGCATCGAAAATAAAATTCTATGTACAAATGATCAATTTTCAGTCCATCGCAGTGTCTCCGAATTCGTGCGAGACAGCGATCAATCATCGAAAAGCGAGTACACGGAGGATCGATTAGTCATCTCGGTCGATTTCGTCGGCGATCATCGCGCTATTTCACCGCGAGTAAAGCGGGTCCAGGGTGGTGATTAATCATCGGTCTCCTCGGTCGTCGGGAATCGAGAGGGCAGGGCCGAAAATGGCGGTCCACAGGCCGAATTGCAGAAACTGCGGACACTCGCTGCTTCCCCGATTGGCCGGTTCGCCCTTGGCCCTCGCCGGGGTCGAACGCGTCGCTTCCTCAAGAAGCGTCGCCATCCTGTGACGAGCTTCCGAAGCTCGCCACGAAGCTTTTCGCCGGCACGCACGTGTGTCCGCGCATTCCCGCTTCCCTCCGACTCGCCAACCCTCGTCTACGTTCACCCTTCCTTCGCCGTGCTTGTTTCTCGCTGAGGAGGGGTTGGTAATTCTGAACCAAGGGCTGCGATTTTATCGGCCGCGAGCCTGGACCAAGGGTTTGCTGAAAATCTCGCGCAGAATCGCGAGGGCTCTGCATGCTTGCCACGTGTGCTTTCGGAAATTATTCTGCCTCGGGGGTTGATTTAGGATTTTTTGTACACTTGGGGCTCTGTTCGGGGAGTTGGTAATTGGAAGGGGTAGGATTTGCTGATTTTTAAAACAAACAGAAAGATTCTCCATTTCGAGACTGCATTCACAGATTTCCAAATTTCTAAATACCAATATTTTGTAATTTTTAATTCTTCAAATCTTCTAATTTCTAATTTCAGCATTCCAAATTCCTATATTCCCATATCCCGATATCCCCATAACAACAATCGTAACAGAAATGTTGTTTTCTCAAACGTAAGTCTTACGTTATTTTATTTGGTAAAATTTCAAATATTTATTATATTTATAATAGTCAGTTTCATAAATATTTATTGTAATAATATTACACATATTTGTTCGAACTACAAATACAAATTGTCAACAATATTGCAAGTGTTTAATATAATAATTTCATAAATATTTATTGTAATAATTTCACAAATACCTCCTATAGTAATTTCATAAACATCGATTGTAATAATTATATAAACACTAATGACAATTAATATTACAAATATTTACTTGAATACCTCATAACCTCTCACATTTAAAAAACATTACTTTAACAAGTACCTCGTTCGAACTGAATACATCTTATGAAGTTTGTACTAACATTATATTAAAAATAATTTCAATCTGACAAGTTTTCGAGAAATAATTGTATATCTAAAAATATAAAAGTATAAAAATATTTGAAACAGCAGAGGTAAAATCGTAGACACGATGAACGAACAGTTCAAAGTCCACCGTTTACGTAACACGCAATCAGGAGAAACAATCTCTCACACATGTAACGCATGTGTGCACTTCCGTCACTTCAGGAATCGCAGTTCCCCCCACTTCCGGTGTCCACTGGCAGAAGCTTCAGTGACGAGCATTAGACTCGATTCGATCGAGATCAATGGCCACAGATCGATTAAAGACGTGTATTTTATACAGGGTGGTCGAAAAGTCACGCAATCCGTATCCAGATCGGTATTCAATACAGTCTGCGTGACATTTCAACCGCTCGGTATCTCGATCTCGCCGGTTTTCACCGATTCATAGGTTAATTATGGTGGAAACAGTCGCACGCACGGTGAAAACTTCGCGTCACCGGATATGCACCGATGAACGCGACTTCCGCTCTTCGCGCGAACTGGCGAAGTTTTCGTTGAAAACGGGAAGTTCGCGTGTTGCGATACAGGCAATGTATATTTAGACTCTCGTGACCTGATGTGGGAATTTGAATATAGGAATTTGAGAATTTGGAATCTTGAGAGATTTGGGGGTTTAAGAAATTGGGGATTTGGGAATTTGGGGAAATGGCAAATTAGGGGTTTGAAATATTTGGAATTTGAGAATTTGGAGATGTGAGAATTTAGGGGTTTGAGAATTTGGGGATATGACAATTTCGGGATGTGAGAATTTAGGGATTTGAGAATTTGGGAATTTGAGAATTTGGGGATTTGAGGAATTGGGTATATGGGTAATTGGGGATTTGAGGAATTGGAGATTTGAGGAATTTGGTATTTTAAAATTTGAGGGTTTGAGAATTTGGGTGCGTGAGAATTTGGATATTTGAGAAATTGGAGATTTGGGAGTTTAAAGATTTAAGCATTCGGGGATGTAGAATTGAAACTTTTGCTAATTGGTAAACTTGAGAAATGTGTAAATTTGAAAATTTAGAAAATTAAAAAATCAGAAACTTGAAATTAAAAATATTAAAACTAATAAATTTAAAACTGCTATAAGAATGTGGATCCCAAAATTCCACTTGGTACTTAAAACTTGCTTAACCTAACCCAACACCATCAAAAATCTGCATTACAATCACTACCTCAACCTACATCACAACTGCATTAAAAACCCTATTAAACTACAAGTAAAATTGTAGTAAAATTTTAATAGTAAAATCCATTAAATGTGAAAGCCATTAAAATTCAAGTCCTAAATGTGGCAAAGGCTTTCAGAATAGCTGAAAAGTTGATTAAACTCCCGAAAATTGATACGTAAACGCAATTTCTATTAAAAGCACCCCGAGTATTTATACAATCAATTGATCGTATCCATAGAAGGTGTTAGTGAATCGGGTTTAACAATGGCTGAATAATTAAATTCTGTAACATGGTTGTTCTCTGAATTAGAATTCAGAGTCCGATCGATCGTTAGCACGAGCTTTCATTCATAAAACTCTCGAACAGTCTGCGCAAGTTCGACCGACATACAACGGACTCTCTTTCAACGGGGGTGGATTGTCCGCGTTGCATATTTAGGCTCTTTCCCTTTCATCCGATCGTTTCCCTGTTTTCCATGCACTCCAAACACTATTGAAACTCTGTATTTTATTAAAACAATTTTTACTCTTCCGTGCTGTTTGAATTAATTTTCAAATCAACCCCTTGGACTGTGATTTGCCAGGTGCGTCAGTCACAGCTATAATATTAAGACAAAGTAAGTTGAAATGTTATGTCAATTTAGTATCAATCGACTATGTAAATAATTGGACTTGAATTCTATATTGAAAAATATTAAAAATTCTAGTAAAATTAATCACGAAGTGCGTCACGAGACTAGTCAAAATTTCTTTTCACTTTGTCTCACGTTTGTTTAGGTTGACCATTGTTTTATAAATTACTTGCAACTGCTTGTCGCACTTGTATCGATCTTCAAGAATTCTGACGCAAAACATAGTTTAATCGATTGGAACAATGTTACGCCAACGTTGCGGGGGTGATAAATTATTGTGTAACGTCCGTTCAAGTTCGCGTGACGACACTAACGATTCCTCGATGACTGTGTTCGATGTTTTTAATTAATAGGTATAAAGTTCTTTAGTGTTTATATTGCAACAAAGTTGTATCAGCGAATACTTTGCTAATTTTGTTATGTGTACAAATGTGTGCAGTTTTTGTTATGTGTTCAATGAACATCACAAGTGCAGCGAAGTGAAAAATAAATTACATATGAACAATGTGAACAGCATATAAACAATTCAATACTTTATGGAATACAACTATTTTTGGTAAAAAATAAATTTTATATAAGTATGTATTTTAACAAAATGTCAACAAAATATTCATGATATTTTAACAATGTCAAATGGATTATCGATAATAAAAACACTGTCTTCTATTATAATAAATGATCCTACCATAAACTCTTGCCAACTGTTTCAAGCACTGTTGCACATCTGTAACCCTTCCACTCGCAACCCTTCCACCCCTTCCATTAACTGGCACCATGAAACTGCCAAATGCAATTTATCACAATCAAATGATCAACTGTATGATTAATTATGTGGGCTTGCTACTAAATATATTGAGTTTGTTACTAAATAAGGAATCAAAAACAATCGAAAACAACCCTTGTTGTTCACTGATAAACTGATTCTCTTATTTCCACCTCTATCTATTCTACACTTTACACTTCATATTCTGTATGAATTGCAAAGTCTACATGTGTGATATTCTACGTTGACCCCTATAGCAGTTTGAACTTGTTTCAAAATTCAAAATGAAATCGAAAGTAGAAGACTGAAATCAAGTCATAACTGTCAGTCGTCCACTCATCAGTCGTACACACTCCACATTCTATATAAATAACAGAGTCAGGTGTACTAATTCACATTCTACTTGAAGCACAATATTATCGAACAAAATCAGACAGTAGCAATTTAGGTACTAAATGGAAAATGGAATCGAAAGTAGAACAAAACGTATTAATTCTTAATTGTCAATCGTCCACCACTGATAAGTCGTATTTCTACTTCTGTACTCCACATTCTATCTACAGGTGTACCACATTCTACTTAAAGATGAATGAATATTGCCAAATGATACCCCACAATAGCAGCCTAGCTAGTAAATCCAAAATGAAATCGAAAGTAGTACAAAACGTATTAATTCTTAACAGTCAATCGTCCACCACTGACAACTCGTACTTCTACTCCACATTCTATCTACAGGTGTACAAATCCACATTCTCCTCAAAGCTCAATCAATATTCCCAAATCCTACCCCACAACAGCAGCCCAGCTAGTAAATCGAAAATGAAATCGAAAGTAGAAAACCCTACTACAAAACCAGTGGTCACATTCGAACTCAACAGTGTGCACTCGAAAGAAATATGAGGGTCCACAGGTGTGTCTAAGAGGGAGATCCGCGCGAAACAGCATAATCGCATGCACCGGCACGCAGGTAGATTGCAGAAAAGCTGCAAGGGTGTAGAGCGTTGCGTGTGTGTGCGTGTGTGTCACGTGCGGTCGGCGCGCACGCGTCCCTCTGACGCAACACGTACGCGGCCGATGACGTAACGGCGAGAAACCGAGTCGAGGACGTTTTATCGAGTGGAGGTTAGGACGACGGCCGGTTGCGCTTGCGTGCGTCCTCCTTTCCTTCCGTTCGACACGCGTTCTCGCCGCCAGCTAGCTGGTTTTCCTCTGCACCACGAGGAACAAGTATCGCGACAGAACGACCAGTAAACCGACACCGTTTTCCGCGGTTTCGGCGTTTCACGACCCCGACCCGACGAGATTCCTGCGCTGCCAACCGGTGCAACCATCACGTGACCGCGTCATCCGCGACCTATCGCAACCACCGGCTACGAACACGGACCAAACAACCGAGCACGCTTACACTTTTCCGACACGGCCCTGTTTTTCGTGGGTGGAGCGTTTTCGTGATCGATAACGGACCAGTGCTACTCGCGTTCGCCAGTTAACCGACACGAAGGTGAGAGTCTTTTCGATCGTGCACCCTGCCACCTCCTACACCCCCTTTCATAAGCCATGGGACACATACGCGCCACCACATGCTACGGGATTTCTACCATCATTATTTCGGCTTAGGATTTTGCTGTGGGATGTACGAGATGGAATTGTATGGATGTGCTCGTCGAGGGAAAATATGAAAATAGAACGAGGGATGGGTTTGATATCGAGTGTTGTAATTTTAGGTTTGTTGAGGGTTTGAGTTTTGTAATAAATGTGGATTATGTTGGGAGAATTTAGGTCGTAATGATTCCGTGTTTATGTGCGCTTGGGTGTGGGGTTAGCGTCTTTTGGGAGGGAGAAGGGAGGGGGAGAAGCTTAGTCATATGATTTCTGTGTTGGGCGTTGTATTCTTCGAGGCATTCAATTTTTAACTTTTAGTTCAACAAATTGTATTTTTTTAAAATTTATACGTTCTGATATTTTGGAATATGTGAGGTTTTCCATTTCGAGGTTTTTAAATTCACAAATTTCCAAATTTATAAATTCCCAAATTTTGTAATTTCCAATTCTTCAAATCCTGAAATTCTCTAATTTGAACATTTCAAATCCCCATACTCCTAAATCCCAAATCTTAAATCCCCAAATTTCTAATAGCGTACACTAATCTCCTACATTCACCCATTAAGTTATGCAGAAAAAAATCAATAATCCCCGACTAATAATAACCTAAAGTTCCCGTAAACAACGTCCACCATATTCCAACCTTGAAAATCCAATTTTCACCCTTTAAAAACCATAGACATCCACTATAAGAAATCAACGAAAATGCTATCGATTGAAACATAAAACTGAGACTATCACATTAATTGTACCATGACTTATGAACGAGATCATACACGGAGCCTAAAAAAATCCTATAAAAATCTGTGATTCGAAGATGAGCGTTGCATCCTCTACGACATCCAAGTTCGCTCGTACCGATGAATGTCACAGAGGGTGCGTACTCTCGAAGTGGATTGAAATTGGCTTAGGTGAAGTGGAGAGAAATTGAAATTGAAGTTGTGCAGAAGGGGACGATGCAAGGGTGAAAAAGGTTGATGTTCTTCGAGGAGGGTTGGGTATATGGGTCAGTGGTCCCTGCTTCGGGCTGTTTCAACTCTTTGGAGGGTGAAAAGGGGTGGTTTCGAGGGTGGATGGAGGTGAGAACGTTCTTTCGAGGGAATATTTAAGTTTCGAGTGACACGAATAAGTGTGCTTTCATTTTGGGGTGGATTTCGTCAATGATTGATGGTGGAGAATATTTATCATGTCGAACAGTGAATTCCATAAATAATTCTTTCTGTTTTAATTGTTTTTAGTCATTCAAGTACGATAGAAGAAATTAATATTTAGTACTGCTTTAAACCCTCATACCCAATGTTTGTACATGTTGTATTAAGTTATGCAATATTGTAGACACTTCAGCAAATTCTGAATAAGAAGTATATTTTTCTATGAAACTACTTTTGCAAATATTAAATTAGTTATAAAGAAATATTTTTAAAAATATGACATTCTTTAAAGTTACAAATAAAAATTATTTATACCGTCCAAAAAGAATTTGTATTTAAAAAAGTACGATCACAAAGTCGACTTGAATAATAAATGTCTCAATATTTAACAAACTAACAAACTTTACTGGAACCCACGACAAAATTGTATGAAAAGGAATGGAGAGACAAAATGTCCCATCGATTGTCGATTCCTTAAACAAATGGTATGTCTGACCTTGATACCAGAGGCATATCAAGAATTTCAAGATGGAGGGCTGACCTTTGCCTGTGGCGTTTAATCGATATCGAACCGTGTGGTTTTAAAGACTCGTGCATTGTTTAGCGGCGATACACGAAAAAATAGCAGATGACGTTTTTAATCAACGCCGTAGATACAACGCTCGATACGCGTCGAATCCCCTGCCGTTAATTAACCAATTAAATTACACGAGTAAGTAGAATTACGATAAAAGGAGAGGTGGACATACGTGACTGCAACTTTGTAGCGTGTTGTTTGCTTTCCCCAACGAGAGAACATGAATTACGTTTTTAACCCAGTTTCTCGTTACATGGAGATGTTTGTAGACTGCAATAATTAGCTGGAACGCATGGGGAAAATAACAGGTTCGAAACGAGACTGGTTTCTACGTCTGCAATTACCACTAGCCGAGAATTAGCGTAATCTATTAGCATTCCGAGCAGCTTTCAATTACCAAAGTGAGTGCGGACGATTAAAATTCGATCGTCACAATATTTCTGCGACAAATGCTTCTTCGTAGAGTTTGTCGTTAGATATTAGGCTGATGTAACTTTAAAAATTACAATGATATCTGATAACGTTAAATCTTACAATTGCCATTTATTTGCATAGAAACATTTATGCATCAAACAATTACATGAATGTTAAATTTTAATTTAATCATTCGCATAAAACTTGCGAATTAAAATTCACAATCTTCACAAAAATATCATCAAACAATCCAACACCCTTGCAAAACATATGTAATTGCAGCTCACACATTTCAATATCGTAGAATAAAGAATCTACAATTCCGCCATCCCAAATTTAATTAGCCATTTTCTTTTTCCGTCACCCCCTGTGGGGTCTCGTAAACGGTGAATTACCGTAGATTCCGTGCATTTAGCGTGAATAGAGCGACACCATGGACGCGAGAGGGTTGCATGGGGAGGTAGGGTGGGTTTCAACGACCCGAGGAACACGAATCGGTGTTTATACGCACACGGACAAGTGTCCACAAAGATCAGGAGAGTGCAGAGTCGTAAAACATGTGCGAACGTGGTTCGCGGTGCTGGCGAGACGTAGGTGGGGAACATATGGGGTACCGTGGCTAAATATAGAGAGCGCTTTTATGGCGTGCGGTCGTGCCACGAGGACCCGGACGATCCACGAACCCCGATGCCCTTTATCCGATCCACTCGAGCCTCTCATTAGGGCCGCGTTCTGTATTATCGAGCGATCGCCATGATTTCGCGAAGGGAACGCGACAACTTTCGAGAAACGAAACTGTTCTTGCGACTTACATAGAACTTTACGCGATTCTACTTTCATTTGATTGTCTCGATCATACAAAAGTATTTTCATTGATCATTTGTACATTTTCTTATAATCATCTTGTCGACGATAAATTAACCGTACGATGTGTGGCAACATTGTTAATTTAACATTTGTCATCCACATGACATTTATCATGCATGCAAAATACATTTTGAATAACATTTGGATGTGATAATTACTTATAAATTGTTTGGTCCTTGATGTTTTTTATAGTTTATTATTTGATCTGCACGTAAAGTGCTTATTGATCTGGTATGTGTAAGTCAGTGTACTGGATATAACATATGTGAAATAGTAGAATGTACTTGATACGATATAAGTCAGTACAACATGTTTGGTACAATAAATTTGATACGATAAATGAAAGTCAGTACAATACACTCCATACGATATGCGTAACCTACTGCAGTGCATTCGACATATCGTATCAATATCGATACATATGTGTTAATACGGTATGTCGAACGCATACGCTGTATAGGTCACAATGATGGAAAGTCACAATGGTATAAAGTACAGAAATAAAACAGACCCAAAAGAGCAAATGTTAATTAAAATTAACACAAGAAGTTAGACAAACTCGTTAACCGAAGTGGTCGAGATTAAAGTAAAATCCTTGACGGATGAAAGATGTCGGACACGAAACAGAAGCTTGTTTTAATTTAATCGTAACACCGTTAGAGTAACGTCGACGTCGTCGTCCGTCAAGGTTCACGGACAGCCGATGAGAGAAGCCTTTGTTCAACGACGGATCACAATAAAGCTTCCGACCATGAGTACGATTCGCTTGACTGACCGTGGAAGTCGAGGAAACAACGACCGAGGAAGTGCACTAGCCACGAGTTCAAGGACAACAAAGGAATATCTCTTGCAAATTAAATCTGATCTGCCATTAAAACTTTGTCTTAATTATCGCTTTCCTCAAACTTGACGCAAACTTTGAATGGTAGATACCAGTTACAAACTTTTCTATGGGTTTCTGGTTATGATCTTGCAACTATGCGTTCATTTATAGATTTTAATTGTAATGTGTGGAAAACTGACACGTGGTAATTTGGCGCTTGGTAATTCGGAGCGTGGTGATTCGACGCGTTGTGATTTGACGCGTTGTGATTCGGCGCGTAGTAATATGGCACGTGGTAATTTAGCGCGTGGTGATTCGACGCGTTGTGATTCGGCGCGTGGTAATTCGGAGCGTTGTAATTCGATGCGTGGTAATTTGGCGCGTGGTATTTCTACGCGTTGTGATTCGGCGCGTGGTGATTCGACGCGTTGTGATTCGGCGCGTGGTAACTTGGAGCGTTGTAATTCTACGCGTGGTGATTCGACGCGTTGTGATTCGGCGCGTGGTAATTCGATGCGTGGTGATTCGGAACGTTGTAATTCGGTACGTGGAGAATCGTCGCGTGGTAATTTGGCACGTACTAATTCAACGCGTTGTGATTCGGCGCGTGGTAATTCGGTGCGTGGGGATTCGAAACGTTGTGATTCGGCGCGTGGTGCACCGACGCGTTGTAATTTGACGCGTGATAATTCGGTGCGTGGTGATTCGACGCGTTGTAGTACGGCACGTGGTGATTCGGAATGTTGTAATTCGGCGCGTGGTAGTTCATCGCATTGCAATACCACGTTTGACAATTCAACGCGTGGTGATCCAACAGGAGGTCTCCAATGTCTAAACTTGTGGATATAGTAATTTGAGGACATATGAATTTGTAGACATTAAATTTCACAAAGTTTTGGAACTTGAGGGTCTAGAGATGTGGATCAGAGATTTCTGGTCTAGAATTGACCTAGAATTGATCTAGAATTGATCTAAGGTCTCAGGTGCTCAAAACATTGAGGACATAGCCTTTCAACGATCTCGTGATTCAAGAACCTTGCAAACCAGGAACTCCACTAAATGTACAAATTCGAAAACTTGAGTACCTATAAATCCATAAATTTTGAAATCTGAATACAATGTGAATTGAAAAGCGTGAGTAATTCGAAGGCAGCGTACGAGTTCGATTTTCATTCGAGACGATATTCCTCGTCTGCTCGAAAAGGGAGGGAAAGGAGCAACAAGCGGGAGCGTAAGTTGGCCTCTCGCTAAAGAGCAGATCAGAAGACGAGAGTGGCGAGCAGAGGGAGATCTCGCGATGAGATAAGCGACGCGCCTGCTTTCCAATTCGCAACGGATGATCGCGCGGCAGAAGTGCGTGAGAGGTAACGTGGGCGGGTGGAACTTATTGCGGTGGGTGGGCCACGCAGCGAGCGTGCGACGAGGATCGTCGACGGAACCCGTTTTAGCGATGCGAGAACCCGAACGTGCGACAGAGACGTCGCGAAACGAGGACCAACCGTGTTCAACGTCCGCGTGTTCGACGAGGATGCGACGCGACAGAGAAGACTCGTCCGAACAGGGATAGAGTATCAGAAAAAAAAGAAGCGTGCGTGATGCGAGTCACAGAACGGATAGAGATAAGGCAGAACAGAGTTGTCGGAGAGGACGGAGAGAGATAGAGAGACGCAGGAGAGCAGATGGATAAAGGACGGCGATAGAAAGAGGGAGCGATATACGATACTCCCAGGGAACAGCGGGAGTGGAGAAAAAAGTGTGCACGCAAGCTTGTTGGAGAAGGAATGACGAGAGAGAGATACGTTGCTGAGAGAGAGAGGTTGAGACTGAATGAAATAGAGAGCGAATGTTGGACACGCGATAATGCGTGCAACGAAGACGACGGGAATATGCGGAACCTAACGAGTGCGACGGAGAGAGTAACGCGTTGACTGATGCAGGGAAAATGGACGTGTGTGGAGTATGACGCGCTAAAATTGTAATTATATTGTATTTGGAATGCGAGCGTTTTACTAACCGCATTCGCGTGTTCCCACATTCTCGTGTTTTTAATTACCCTCGTTTGCAAGCTTCTGCGGTTCCGTATTTCGAAAATATCGCGAGGTTACGGTACTTTGTGGACGTGTATGGGATTATATTCTGTCGAACTCAAGGATGATTAAAAATAGGAAATGTTATATAGAGTAAATGTTTTATTATACATTTGAAATAGACATACGGAAACTTAAGTTGTAGACTCTGTTGTGAGCAGAAAAGTCGATGACAAACAGTCAATTTTAAATAAAATTTCTTTTACAAATTTTTAAATTAAAATCGTAGGAATAAATGTACAGAACAACTCTAACAAAAATTTCATGTGTAATGCATAGCCACATAATCGTAAAGAAAAAGATATTTATAGAACAGGACATAGCCTCATAGATATATCAGCGCTATTACGCTTTGGGAAAGAGACCAAGTGTTTTCTGGTTCATATTGGACCCCTGGTGGAACTGGAGGAGGCCATGCACGAGTGGCTACTTGCCGTAGAGCGGTCAGAATTGG
This sequence comes from Megachile ligniseca, assembly GCA_945859555.1. Lineage (NCBI taxonomy): Eukaryota > Metazoa > Arthropoda > Insecta > Hymenoptera > Megachilidae > Megachile > Megachile ligniseca. Next base: position 12,986,155 of record OX243778.1, read on the forward strand.
ACAACAGAGGGATACGGTAAAATTAGTCCCTAAAGAGAATTTATGATGGGCCACGAATGCGTGCCAGCCAAACGATATTAAACCGCACCGTGCACCGGATTATTCAATAAACTTGTCTCGTTCTACGGGATGCGTTTCTGCCTCGGCAATGTTTATTTTAAGTGAATTCGAGGTCACCGCTTCTACAGAAATTGCACGAATTTAACTGTATCGCTACGTGTATTCCGGAGTATTTGCCAATAAAATATGGTTCAAACTGTGGCAATAAGCTGTTTGCCTTTCGAACGTTTGCAAATCGAGTCGTTACGCTATTTCGTTTGCGTTTCTCTCCAATAAATTACTTGTGCAATGAATTATGTTTCACTTCATCGATTGGTGTCAAGTTTTAACTTTTGAACAGACTATGTTACTTTGAGTTATCTTTTATAGGTTTCTGTAATTTTATTTTTTAATACTTGTGTATAATTGTAATTTATACTACATGTGTGTAATTATAATTTATACTACATGTGTATAATTATAATTTATAGTATATGTGTATGATTATAATGTATACTACATGTGTATGATTATAATTTATACTACATGTGTATGATTATAATTCATACTACATGTATATGATTACAATTCATATTACATGTGTATGATTATAATTCATACTATATGTGCATGATTATAATTCATACTACATGTGTATGAATATAATTCATACTATATGTGCATGATTATAATTTATAGTATATGTGTATAATTATAATTTATACTACATGTGTATGATTATAATTTATATTTTAATTGAAAGTAAATTAGCAAGATCGATACGTGTACAATGTTAAGAATTGTTAAAGTAATTGTTACCTTCTGGTTTAAAATAAAAAAACTTGAGATTTATGATATCGGCGGATTCGGATATTGCAGAAATAAGAAATAATACTTCTCCCCCAAGGATAAATAAACTCCCGTAACTTTTGCAAATGCAATTACTTCCTCCGCCGTAATTACGCAAAGATAGCAATTGCGGGGATTAAAGCCGTAAGTTTTACAAATTTTATTCGCGGTTGGAAAAGAAACTGATGGCGTTGTCTAAATTGCCCCGAGATAATGGCGACTCTGGCAGCTTTCTAAAGAAACCCGTTTTGATCGAACTAAATAATTTTAGTCGATTTAATGGAACAAAATTGAAACCGTAATAAGTCAAGATTTGAACCAAGTGAAATCGAATAGACGAAAATTTAAATTATATGAAACAAAGTGTATACAAATTTAAACCACATGAAATGAAGTAAATAAAAGTTTAGACCATACAAAATGGCAGAAATAAAAACTGAAACGATATGAAGGCCAGTAAACGAAAATTTGGAGCCACTTAATTAATTACCGGCTAAGGTTGGCTTTACAGGATGTCACGTTTGACCTCTTTTTCATGGACAATGTTTTCTGTGTTTACAGAGGTCTGATGTGACGCCGTAAAGGGAGGTGGACCAAATAAAAAGGGCGAAATGAGGGGTGGCAGTGGTGACGTCCCTGGCATGGTCACCGTCCCCGCCTCCGCGTCCCTTAACGTAAGTACACTCTCAAAAGGTTCATAGATTTTTTCCCAGAAAAAGGTTGTGCAAGAGGAAAAAAGGAACTGTAATTAACGTTCCCGTAGAAAAAATTCCGAGTCGGACCATGGCTTGTAATAAAACTAAAAGGCACAGCAGGTATTATGAAAATTTCCATACAGAGGGTGGTTTAAGCCCTTCTCTCACGGTTTCTTTCATGGCTACACCTGTTACAATTAACCGCTGAACAAATGGAAAATCGTTAATACAAAGGCGGTTTAAATTTAACACGAAATTCTTTAAAAGAGATTAAAGTTATTATATTGACCTCGAGTCAGTTTTATTCGAGGAAAAGAACTTCCTTAAAAGAAGGAAGGGGTTAATTCGAATATGAGAATGTTACAAATTTCATGAAGTCTCATTGTCAATCTGATAAATTCATGGGGTACAAATGTCGTTTAGGGGTGGGACTACCCCTTGTCACGAAGTGGGGCGGGCTGCAAGCTATAGAGAAATGGAGGGTTACGTACATCGATTTCTTATTTCATTCTACTAGCAGAGAATTATTGAAGCCTTTCAGACGGAGAATCATTCACGATTCGTTTCGATTAAAATATTTTGTCATCGTCGCTATTTTGTCATTTTCTACACGTCGCTCAATATTCTCGCGTGCTACATGTACATATACAATTATTGCTACATATGTATACATACATACATATAAAAAAGAATTGATACATTGGTGCAATGTATGTAAAATATTCGTTCATTTACTCTATTTAAAGTACTCCATGCATATACATTTTATGCATTTGTAGCGTATTTTATAGTACAGAAACATTTGCAATTAATAACTGTAGCATAGAAAAATTTACAATGTAGTAACACATGTAAAAATTTAAGTAATAATACAGAATTTAATAGCAATATCAAAAATAATACGAATAAATACATTTTGAAACACAGTCACCAGTAATTGTCACAGGAACGAAATAAAAGTAGCAAACAAGCAATTACTCAATTCATCGAGCCGCAAATTTGAAACACATCGAAGATATTGCCGAAAATAACGACTATCGAGTGTACATCGAACGCGGCGCATCGAGGCTTTCAATTTTTACAGTTCCGCGGAAATTGAATTTGCCGGAAACTCGTCGACGGAGATGTTTACGGAGTTTCGTACAATGAACAAATAAAAAACATATTTCCCGGTGTAACTTTTTTCTAAAGTTGTTCTACAATGTTTGCCCTTTGCTCTCTGTTTCCCTCGAATAACTTCCATTCGAGATGGCAAGCTTTTTCTTTAGAATTTTGTGCCGGTTACAGAAACAGTAATCATCCGAGAGTTGATGGAAGGAATAAACAAATAAAGTGATTCCACTCACCGATGGTGAACTTTTCTAATTTGCAGAATTCTGCATCGGAAGTTCTTATGATGCGGAGATGGTGCAAGTTCTGTAATGTTACGAACAAAGGGATTATTACCTTTGTACTATCGTTTGGGATTGATACATTTAAATGAAAATTGAAGTTTTCGTAAAAATTTAATAAAAACTTCAATTTTTATTTATGTATGTTTTGATACATATGGTAACATTTCATGAGGTCAATGAACACAAACATTCATATGTTTGTTCATTTTTTATTAAGTTTCTGTGAAGTCTTGATAATAACATTCATACATGAGAACAAAATAAAGGTACTTTTAAATACCCTCAATATTAATATAATACATATAATGAAATATTTTTAAATATCCTTAATTAGCTAGTGACATGTGCTAATAAATTGAAAAGTTAACAACATGTATTTACAAAATTTTGTATTATGTAACTGACTACACACATGAGATATCTGTGACTACAGGGGCTGTCAATATATTAAATCACATATGTAAAATAAATGATGTAGAGAAACAAATTAAAAGATAATATTGCACAATAAAGTGTGCTGATAACTCGCAGTGAAACGTGCCTTGCCACATACATCAAGATTCACTGTGACACTCGACGTGTCGACGCGTGATAAGAGTCAACGCATAATTGTAACGTGACAAGAGTAGTATCACATGCTCGCACGCAATATTAACCCTTTGCACTCGAATAATTCCAGTAATTAGAAACTTCTGAACAATTTGATGCATTTTGTAGTTATTCCTCTCCAGTCGGTATAATTAATTGATTACGTCACATTACTCAAAAATACCCAAAAATAATGATCACACCTATTTAGGTTAGTTACACAAAAATTCCCACTTCAAATTGTCATACTAAATCGAATCTTTCGAGCGTAAAAAACTAAAAATAATGAATAAATATTTAATTGTATCGTCACTACACGATAATTAGGAACAAAATTCGTGGTAATTGGGGACGATGAGGAGAATACGTACCAGTTTAAGAGCTTGAAAAATATGTCAGATCGCGCAGAAATACAAACACAGCTCGCGAAATTATTTCCACGGAACGATGTTACCGAAACGACAGACGAAACACAACTAACCTGGCCTTGTTTGCCGATACGAAACACATTTACTTCCGTGGGCCACGGTCGTTTTGAAGCACAACAAATACACGTGCTCTATATCGGCCATGTTCTGAACTACCATTTAATTACGGAGAAATATAAACAGAAATAATCGCGGCTCTCTGCTGTATTTACATTCTGCCAAAACTTGAAACTACCTGGAAACTTTGATTACTTAAAACGAATTTTTTTGCCATTATTATTTTACTATTAATTATTGCTATTTGTTCCTCTTGTTTAAACATCACGTGTATAATAAAGTATAATACTGTACATTTATGTACAAAATATTTATTTAAAATTGTAGTGTTAATAGTAAATCGTCTTTCAAGAACAAAAATCGACTAATTCGATTAAAGATCGATTTTTCAATCAAAGTCTCTTGACAATTTGACAAAGTGGATCAAAATTGACTCGAGTTAAACAAAGATTTTTAAATTAAATCATCCTATAAAAGTGCAAAAGGTACAAATTGTATTGGTATGATTTTTCAAAATATTGCATCGGTAACCTCTCGGAATGTTCGGCTGCACTATTGAAATGTATGCAAATTCAGTTTGTTGTTCGTGAAAAGAGTGAACATCATTCTGAAACATTGATACGCGACTCGGAGAGGCTGCGAGAGATTACATCGGATTTCTTTTACGGCTCTCCGTGTTGGGAACACACTGTTATAAATCATGCATGACTCTCGTTCTTCCCTATGCAAACGTATCGATTCTATGGGCACGTTCGAGGCTTCGCCATAAACGATGAATATCTCCCATGAATTAACAAGTTTATCGATGCTGCGCGTCACAATCGTGCCAGATATTTGACACTTTGGAATAATTAATAAAGTCATCTTCAGAACCTTCCGACAAGATTATTGACTCATATTTTTATATTTAATTTGAAAGTCATTTTCAGGAGTTTTGGACAATCTTCTCTGATCATATTTTCAAAAATAGTATAATACATTGTTTTTTTACTTAACTTCAGTCATCTTCAATGTCCAAAAGTGTTCCATCAAAATTAAAAAAGAAGAGTTGGTTTTCGCGAGGATTATTATGTAAAACTAGTAATGCAGCATAAACGTGTAGTAGAAAGCAGTTCCATCGTTCTCGCGGAGAATAATCGACTCATCGAAGTCGATCGCTGTCCAGAAAGGCCTACTAATTGGCTTTAAGTGCTACAAGGACGCGACGTTATGGCATGTACCGATGGAGATGTCGTCGGATCGAAGGACAGTTATTTCAGTTTTATTTCGCTACCATTTGCTTTTAGCGAACTGGTTTTCTCGGTACCTTTGATAACCTGATAAGCGCTCGTTTCGATGGCAATTATCGTAACATGCCGTACGTGTGGAGCAATCAAACGATTCTGCCAATTATTATATTTTATTTGCGATTATTATTCGGCTGCGTTCTTCTCGGATAATTATTTGGAGGATTTTTCGAGTTTTGGAAATTTCAGGTCTTTGAACTTTGTTATTATGGAATTTTGGATTTTTAGAATTTTAGGGCTTTTGGAGACTTGGGGATTTCGAGATTTGAAGAGTTTGAAATTGAGGGAATTTGGGATTTTGGAAGATAGGAACATTTAGGTTTAAAAATTTTGTGATTATGGAATTTTAGAATTTTAGAACTTGGGGATTTTGGGATTCTGGGGTTTGGCAAGTTTGGAACTTGAGATATTTCGATTCTGAAATTTAAGATTTTTAAGGTCTTCAAACTTTGAAATTATGGTTTCAGCATTCCAGACCCTGGAGACTTTAGACTTCACAATTTTGGAATTTCAGGTCTTCAGAATCTTAGAACTTCATCACCTCGAAATATTATGGTTCTGCACACTTACAACTTTGGGACTTTAGCGTTATACTTTTAAAAGTTTGAAACACTTCAACTTTTGAATGGACCTGTAAAATTTAGAATTTTCTTAATCATCGAACCACGAGACCATGAAAAACAGCACAGTAGCAAATAAAGTACTGTACTCCAATAAAGATCGAACATGTCCCTTAGAGCCCATAGCGCAGGAAAACATCGAGTCTCAGCGTCATATCGAACACGAGTGAATACAAGTATTCATAAAGAGTTAAAAATTGAATGATAATCGTAGTATTATTAAACCATCTATCACGAAACATGTTTTATTACCAGGTTATGACAGGCGACGACAGTATGAGCGATGACGTGTTCGAGGAAGAAGCAGCCAAGTCAACTTCCACGGGTTTGACACCGGGGACAACGGGTCAAACTTGGACCAACACACCTTCTCCTACCGGATATAGGGATTACAAACCTCCGGCGGAAGTGTTCGCCGAAAATTATGGTTACTCCTCGAGGGACAACGATCCGTTGAGCAGTTTGAAGAGGGTCAAAGAGATAGACACTGGTTTGACGCACAAGGTGAGTCAGTAACAAATTTGTATTCATTTTTTATGTATTATAGGGAGATTCACTTTCGTTGATAAACTTGAATATTGACTGCATTTCGTTAATTTTAATTTTTGTTAAATCAGTTAGCTTTAATTTTTATTAAAGTTCTTGGATATCAAGTACAATTCTAGAATATAAATTTTAGACTGACAGTTTTTATTGAAACTTTCATTTTAATCTTACAAAAGTACACGATTATGCAAGTACATAAGTACATAACCTCCAAATGCTGTCACTTGTTCTAGTCATTAAACAGCCATAATATTTAGTAGTAAAGATATCACTGCTTTAAGTTGTCCTTATACTTACAATGATATAAATGCTTCAGTTTTTCTATTCTGTTAAAACAAATAATTAAAAATATACTTCCATTTTCCTACACCTGCAAGGTACACAAATTACCAAAAAGTCCAAAAGCACCCTAAATCACTGATTATTCACACGAACGTCCCATTTTCTGGAGTTTCGAGAACTGAGAAAGAAACCCTCGAGATATTCCAAGTATTAACGGCATGTCCGAGGAAAATATTCTTTGCAAGAACATCGTTTGATATTCATTACCGACTGATTTGCATGATGGATGGGACACAGTGTGTTTCTCGGATGTAGGACCGGCAAGGTCAGTCATGCCTTCGTACCAAGGTCAACCTGCCCTCCTCTTCTCGTGGCAAGCCGCTGGAATAATGATCGGGAATGCCCGAGGTCCATACTATACCCGTGGTACGGCCCCCAACACGATTCCTACGTCCTTCCTTCGGCTTCTTCCTTTTCTCTTGGCCCTCTCCCTGTACTTCTATCTCTTCCTCTTTCACCTCGATTCCTTCCACCTCTTCGTTCAACGTTTTTCACCGACGTTTTCTTACCTTCTTGCTCCTCTGGTTCCTTATATCTCCACGTTTCTTCCTTTTGCTACCGTCATTCCTCTCCCGGCTTGCTTTTCTTACACATTTTCTTACATCGTGCAACGACGACTTTGTCTAAACTCTCATAGGCAATTTTCTTAAATTCGAAGTCACAATCACATATGTGACAGATTTGGAAAACATACATGATTCGATTGTTTGTTATGTGTATATCTTACTGATACTTGTGAAAGTATTATCATATAGCATTTTTGGCAAGACAATTTCATGTTTGAAGTATGATGAACATGATCGTGGAGAAATTTACTCGATGTTCTTCGTACAAAATGGCTGACTGATTTTTAGAGCAAATAATGAAATTCATATTATGCTTCTTAGAGATGACAAGATTGAATGACATGTTGTCTATGGTATACGAACATAAAGTTTGAAGTTTTATAAAAATGAGTGAATAAACGTCTCATTAACATTCTTCATACAAAATGGCTGACTGACTTTTAGAGCAAATAATGAAATTTATATATCATTTCTTAGAGATGACAAAATTTGATGACATAAAAGTATCAGCAAATATTACCATGCTACACGAACTTAAAGTTTGAAGGTCTACAAAACTGAATGTATAAACGCTTCATCAACAATCTTCATAGACTGCTTGTTAAAAATGAAGTACGTAAAAGATGTATGGAGTAGAAAATATGATCACCTGAATTTCATCATCTCAAGATTCGTTTGCAACCAAAGTGAAATAAATAAATTTTCGCTAAAAAATGACACCAAGCAAAATGCTTGCTTTGCAAAAGGCAAAAATCTTTTGACGAAAATTTTGAATAAAGTAAAATTGCAAGATAAACAGCGTATCGAGTCACCGTAGGATTTCTTAAGAGCATGGACTGCCTTTTTGCCAAAAGATTTGCAACCGTGTAGCCGGTCGCAACACCGAGGTCTTCAATTATCCCTTATAAGAGTGAGTACTCGGTCGAAGAAAATGCGAGGCAAGAACCGGCTCGAGACCATGGACCCCCTACCGGTTTTACTTCACCCTCCTGATCGGTGGAACAGTCCGCTTGCTTCCCTCGAATCCGCTCGAGGATACCCTCGTTAATTGCCGTGACATTCTGAAAACGCTTCGCAAATCATCCCATCGATCCTTTACCGTTATAGAAAACAAATTTCACTTTTTTGACGATCTGTTACTTTGTTGCAACGCTGGAGGTCAGGTACTTTTATTTAATAAGATCTTATTTTCATATTTTTACAAGATTTGTACTATTTTCTTAATTGGGTATTAGCTGGACAGGGCAGCTAATATGGAACTCCTAAGTAGTTAATTTGTGAGTGAGTTGGATCACTTTCATAATCGCCACATATTTGCAACTAAGTAGTACATAAGTAGTATACTAGTACAAATATGTTCAATCATATACTACATCATACTTTTTGTAATAACATAGTACATGCACATCTTCAGTCAAACATTCTAAGTGTCCCTAAGTTCTAACCTAGTATAGTCTAACCTAGTATTCCAATCTACTATCTTACACTCGAAAATTTGTAATTCCTGTTAACCCACTAAAGGGTCGATGATCGGCCACGGTAACGTAATTTCGCAGTGTAATTTTCGAACACGAGATCATCTCCTCGTGTTCCAATTTCTCTCGTTCGACTTCGATAGATCGTACTCGTCAATCGTGTTACGAGCGGATATATTATTCCAAGTGTTCACGGTACTCCAGCTCCGATCAATGGGCTGCTCTATGCTAGTCGAATAGAATTTTATGCGTGTGTGAGCGCGTGCAGATGTGTGTGGGTGGATTAAAGGCAGAATTGGATGCCACACAATGCGTAAGCCGGATGGTGTTAGCATCGGAATATGATTAAGCTGTTCCTCGATGCATCATACATGCTTATGATGGGTCGGATGATCCTGTGCCGAGAAAAGTGCTTCCTGATCGCTTATTAGCGTTTCAAGATGTGAATTTATTGTACGTAGTTGGAAGATATTAATCATGTACTTTGTGGTCAATTTTTATAGCTGAGGTTTCAAGCATTTAGATTAACTAATTTTATTTTGAATGTTTGATGTTACTAGGTCTTTAAAGTCTGTATGTAACTTGTAATATTTGACCCAGATAATTTCCTGAGTTAGATAACTTCACAATGAAAACCAAGTTCTGATAATTGATATTAAAATGAAGACTAAGTTCAATTAGTCAATGAGGAACATGTTCAGATTATTAATATTGCAATGAAAACCCAGATCAGTTAAGTAATAAAAAACAAGTTTAGACTATTATAATGAAGACCAACTTCAATTAACATCACAATGAAGACGGAATGTAGTTAATTAATGTGGAGCAAGTTCAGCTGACGAATATCACAATGAAAAGTTCAATTGCTTAATATCACAATGAAGGTTCAGTTTATCACAATGAGCAAGTTCAACCTTACAAACGTTAAATGAACAACTTTCTGTTCTTTAACTAGTTCTACAACTAGTACAGAAATACTAAACATCAAATTACAAAATTTACGATGCGAGTTCATTAACTTCACTACCACGATAATAAACTCGAAGCAATTTCAATTTGAAGACTCGCGATCGCAAGTGAATCGAGCGGATTTTTTTCGCTTGCACCAGTCTGGAACTCGGTTAGAAACTGAGCTGACCTTATGCGGCCGTGCATTTGGCGGGCTCGCGCAGTCGCATACAAATTGAGTTAGCGACCTCGTGGTAATGGAGGAAGACGAGAACGGAGAAGTGCCAGTGTTTTATATTTAAAAACGCATTATACAATCCACCTCTACATTTTGTATCAAGTTTAGAGTTGGGGTTATTTCCGACAGGTTGTTTGGACAAATTACACTCTGAAGCTGAGTATGAACTTGAACTATGAAGTTGAATATGAAGCTTAGGAATTGAGGCTATTTTTAACAATATGTTAATCAAAATTGAACTATGATGTTTGATATGAAACTTGGGACTCGAGGTTGTTTCTAACAGTTTGTTCATCAAAATTGAACTGTGATGTTGGATATGAAGCTTAGGACTTGAAGTTATTTCTAACAGCTTGTTTATACAAATTAAACTTTGAAGTTGGGTATGAAGCTTAGAACTCCAGGTTGTTTCTAACAGTTTGTTAATACAAACTGAACTGTGATGTTGGATATGAAGCTTAGGACTCAAGGTTACATATAACAGTTTGATAATACAAATTGAACTATGAAGTTGGGTTTGAAGCTTCAGACTCATGGTTACTTTTAACAGTTTGTTAATCAAAATTGAACTGTGATGTTGGATATGAAGCTTAGGACTTGAAGTTATTTCTAACAGCTTGTTTATACAAATTAAACTTTGAAGTTGGGTATGAAGCTTAGAACTCCAGGTTGTTTCTAACAGCTTGTTTATACAAATTAAACTTTGAAGTTGGGTATGAAGCTTAGAACTCCAGGTTGTTTCTAACAATTTGTTAATACAAATTGAACTGTGAAGTTGGATATGAAGCTTAGAACTCCAGGTTGTTTCTAACAATTTGTTAATACAAATTGAACTGTGGTGTTGGATATGAAGCTTAGAACTCGAGGTTGTTTCTAACAGTTTGTTAATACAAATTGAACTATGAAGTTGAATATGAAGTTCAGACCTGAGGTTACTTCTAACAGTCTGTCAATAAAAATTGAACTGTGAAATTGCATATGAAGCTCAGATCTCAGAGTTAGCCCCGACAGCTTGTTAGTAAAAATCCAACTCTGAAATTGAATATAAAGGTTGACAGACCAGAGTATTCTCCAACAGTCTGTTCATAAAAATGGACGTCCAAAATCAATTATAAATCCCAGAGGTTTATGAACATGTCCAACAGTTTGTTACTAAAAATTGAACCCCAAAATCGTGTCCAAAGCTCAGAAACCCAGTTTGTTAATAAAAATTGAACTCCACAATTGACTACAAAGCTCAGTTGCAGAGTTAACCCCAGCCAATTCCCCATGTTTGATCCGTCCCTGATCATCGTGTATCACGCGTGATTGACCCGAGGATGGAGCGTTGGAATCGCCGATAATGGTCCTAAAAATGGCAACGTGCATGGCCGCATAGTCCTTCTTGCAACCGGGTTTCAGGTGGCGTTGCCCGTTCGAAAAGGTTGACTCTCCTTTTATCGTGAATCCGAGCAGTCGACTGGTCGAGCGAAACGAGGATTCAAGCCGCGTTTTTCGCGAGCGAATCCATTGGTATTCCACGCGACCACCTCCCCGAACTGGGAATTGTAAATTGATAAACGCTCGACCGTGTCCAATACGATCGAGAAGAACGTCTTCTCGTACCTATTCGTCATAACCCGTGTTTTTCCATTCAGAATTTTGCTCGTTCTTCAAGGTCCTGCGTATTTTTGTCTTTTCTCCTCTCGGAATACATTCATTTGTGAACACGGTATTTATGCTCTTCGAGTTCTTAAGCTCTTTATTTTCGTTGAAGTGCGACTCTTCGTGAATTTGGGTACATTCATTATTTATAGGAGAAACTGAGAGGACATTTTGAAGACTCTTCATGTTGAGAGATATTTGTTAAAAGATTAAAAGATGAAATTGAAAGATGTTAATAATTTATAGTTCTTGATAATTATAGTCTGAGCAGAAATGTCAGTTTCCAATATGGCGGTCAACGTGTTAATATTAACTGATGAAGAGTTAACTCGTCGTAAAAGTCGTACATTTACGATTAATTTATGCGGAACATATTTGCCCCTAATTAACGAAATTGTGTTATAAATATTCTCTTGATTTCTCACGATATTCTTGTTATCGTTCGTGTTCGCAATGATACACATATTCATAAATGTGAAGTACACCCATAAAAGTATTCGCAATAAGCACGAAGTACACATAACCCACAAATGCAGAATAAACACGAGCTACAAAATATTCGCAACAAATATGAAGTACAGGAAAAAGTGACACAAATTAAATTAATCAATTAAATATGAGTTTTTATTAGAAACCTAGTTGGAGAAAAATTGAAAGTAGAATTATTTACAAAGGTTAAAAAATTCTTTCGGTCGTTTCTCGAGAAGAGTCGAATCAATTAAGCTTGATTCGGCAATCGATCCATAATGCATAAAGAACGCTGGAGTATTTGCAATTCTAAATCAATCGAGTCCGAAGTTAGTTTGCCTCGTAATGGCCAAAGAAACGCGACGTTCCAGTAATAATTTCGCTTGTGCAAGTGGCAAGAAAGAAATTCCACGGATATTTCTTATTGTCGTCCCGTAATTGAGTTTTTCGTTGATGTATTCCGACTTCGATGTTCTTCTTCGCGGGTTTTTGCATCTGAAAGATGGGGTCGCGACCCTAACTGACGCTTCTCGCTGCGAGATGAGATGCGAATCAGCATCAATGGAACCGTGAAATTATGCCGATTAATGGCAGGATGCTACTTATCGAAAGGTTCTTCCAGTCGATGGATCTTTTAGATATCTATCTCCGCTTTGGAAAAAATTAACCAACTTCGATCGGCATACGATAATAGGAATTTTTAGGTTATGTCAGGTTAGGTATGGTAAGTGGTTTTTAGGTTAGGTATGGGAGTGATATGGGAGTTTGAGTTACTGCATATATACTGTCTTTCCAAAACCCGAAATCTCCAAATACCCAAATTTCTAACTATCCAAATTTACAACTCCCAACATCCCCAAATCTCAAAATCATCAACCCCCAAATTTCCAAAAACCCAAAATCTCCAAATTCCCAAATTTCTAACTATCCAAATACTCACATCCCCAAATCCTCAAATAAATATCACCAAAATTCATAATCAAATTTTCACATCTCTCTGAAACCGATATCACCAAACAAATTAAATCAGCAGTTTAAAACGCAAATAATTTAATTTCGATTGAACATACAATTAAGCAGGAAGAATTAAATGAAAAAATCAGCGACCACGATGTTTCGAGCCATGGATTATTATACTCTCGTGTATTGCGTGCTCGCGAGTTTTCTTTTGAAGAGATACAGCGGCGGCAAAGCTCTAAAACATATTCAATTAACAAGTTTCGCAAAGTGGTTGTTATCGCGGAGTATGTTATTAAATTAATAACATTCCGAATATCTGTTTTCGACGAAATTCAGGATCCAACGGAGAGAATACCGTATCGCGAGTGTATCATTAATTGCATAAAACACGCGAAACGTTCGTATCAATTTCGCGAATGCTGCGTTGTTTTCAGTTGTATCTCTCATTTCATAAATCTGTCAAATAACAAAAAAAAGTATCTCGTTTCAACAGTATTCTTCACTCTGTTGGTTGAATTAACGGGGACTATAAAATAATTGATATTGAACACTTTTTCACAACTAAAAACTAACTAACCTAACAATTACTCGTTCGAGTGTTCATCTTCATTTTGTATGCGTCTTTGACATATTTTTTTTTTAGTGGAATAACTTATTTATTGGTTGAATAAAAGAACTAGGTTCATGAGACAGCCTAATTACTAGTTACATAAAAGAACATAAATACAAAAATTTATTTGCTAGTTAAATAAGAGAAATTAGTAATTAAATAAGGAAACTTATTTACTAGTTCAATGAGGAAACTTAATTACTAGTTTAACAGGAAAACTTAATTACCAGTTTAGCAAGAAAGCTTAGTTAGTAGTTTAGTAAGAAAGTAATTACTAGTTTAATAGGAAAATTTAGTAGGTCAATAAAGTTATTTGCCAGTTACACAAAAGAACAGTTACTTATTCAAATAGAAGTTAATGCTTAAATCTCTAACCTTATCAGTAAATATTGTGAGTGAATTATAAAAATAATCGATCAAATATTTCCTCCTTAATGTCACATAAATGTATACAGTATAATTAACATATATACGTGTTATAAAACTTGAAGTATAAACAAATTGAAACAGATTAATAAAAAAAATGTGGTAAATATTAAAAATTTTGGATAGTAGAAATATAAAAGTGAGATGAAGATAGAACATCGAATTAGTACCGAGTTGGTCACCCGTTTCCAAATTCGGCGATTGATCAATAAAACTGGACGCGCGCGAGGCAATCGTGCGAGCGCTCGTAATTAATGCCAATTAAACGGCTATATTTAGCGTGGAATGATGAGTTTTTGCAGAATCTCGTTATCCTCGTTCGTATTTATCGGTTGGTGGTCTTCGGTATCGTTCCAACCAACTCTTCCTCTATCTCTCCTCTGCTTGTCTGGTTGCAGGCTGATTAGCATACGAATGCACACGACCTTGCCGCACCATTGGACGCCGACTGCAAGAAAAGCCGTATTGTACACGCGCGTGTACGAGCGTATCTAAGCGTGCTCGCACATGGAAACTTGCGTTTCACAGAGGCGTCGAGTCCCGCGCCTTTCCTCTTATTTCCAAACAATTTCGATATATTTCCATCTCCAAATATAATTCTTTTCAAAAAATAATGTGCAAGACCCACATAAAAATAATGCAAAAGAAAGTAGATAAAATAATGTGTAACATCCATATGCATACAGTAAGCATGCAGTAAGTATACATACTATAGATCTAACTAAACAACGTACAAGACTTGAACAAACTAGGAGTAACACTACTTAAAGTAAAATAAACAAAGTAAAATAAAGTAACCTAATGTAAATAAAGTAAAGCTACCTAAAGTCCGCCGTTTATTCAAAACGAGTCAGCTGTCCATTCTTACCGCGAGAAGGTAAGTGAATCTGAACAAGGAAACCGCAAATTATACAATGACAAAGGAGAATAACTATGATTAGCAAGTTGCTATACAGAGTTCGCGTATTATCCTTTTGAAACAGCGTATATGTACATACGCTTGAGAGTCACTGAAGCTTCCCGAACAGACGTTCTCTGTCCTCTGGTCGCACATGTTCCGAATTCGATGCATACTCGCGTACACGCACACACACGCGGCTCACGCGTGCATCCTCGCGAATGCGACTGTAACGCGATATCTCGTGCGCGTGTGCACGCACAATGCAAATTATAATGCAGCCCGTATAAGTGCGCGTCCGGCATTGTCACGTCGAGCTGTTCCTTCGTGTCGGTTCGACCGTAAATTTTACGGCTTTCGACTTATCCAACGTTCCTCCATCTTACTCTACACTCTCGGCGATTTTTCATTTTCGACATTTTCGGGATTTTTTGTCCTTTCACTCACAGGATTTCAAGACTTCACTCGACTTTCGTGTTTCTTTGATTTTTGGAGTTCCTACAATTTTTTATATTTCGGGATTTTGGACACTTTGAACTTTGGAATATTGGACAGTTTGGTACTTTGGAATGCAGGAATTTTGAAAGGATCTTTACATAAATTTTCAATTACACTTGGGTTTGGTTGAAAATTTCTATGTCACAAATTTTTCTTATCCATTGCTTATTTCTGTTAAAATAATTTTTTCTCCGTAAGTTTGTAGAGGAATTTGGGTCAATTTTTAATTTAATTCACAAGGTGAACCCTTCAACATGTATACATTTCCTGATTAACCCCTTAGCTTGTAACATCAAATCAGACTCATGACATTACAGTTCAAATGTGACGCACCCAAATTGTTTTCGTACAGTGATAAACTTTCAGTTCAACCAAAGATTGCTAAAAGCAAAATACTTAATATTTCAACTTTGTTCACTTATCTTAACATTGCAGTAATAATGTTTGACGCAACTGCTGTAAAAATGAAAGGTTAGGTTAAAGTTATGGTTAAAACAATGAATTTCTCTGTCTTTATTGCCTCTTATTTATTGAAACACTATCAGAATCACGCAGAATACACGATAGTTTTCAAACATTCTAAATAAACGAAGACATAAGAATTCCGTCGCAATTTTCCTCAAAGACGTTTGTCTTCGCGATTGAAAATCGTCCCCAGGAATAAACAAAGCGCGCCAGGAATTTCGCTCGCGTCACGACTCGTTTTTACGCTTCTTTTTCACCCTTTTAGTATTCAATTTCCAACCCCATTCCTTCTCGCATAGTTCGCGACAAGCATCCCCGTGTTTTCGCGCCATAAATTCGCGCAACCCTTCGGTGCATCGTAGGCGAATAAAACTTCCATCCATATTTCGAAAAAAAACTCGACCGCTTGCCACGATTTTTATGCACCTCGACGGTAGATCATTGCGGCTCATCTTCACAGTACATCTACTTTATGCCCGTGTATTTTTATAGCCTACACGGTGTATTCTACTTTTATACTTTTCGCTGTTACATCGCGTCGCGAACAATTTCTCGTTTATGTTTTGCTAAACTTTTCCCTCTTAAACGACGTATGAAAATGTACGGCGAAATGGGTCCGTCTTCGGACTTAATGTCCTGGAAATTCTATCATTTTTTATAGACGCATTACATATGGAGACTGCAATGGTTATGTAGAATGATATGGACATTGTGTAACGAATTTATAAACAAATATTCAGGAACAAAATTCATATCTGGTTAATATTTTTTAATACAATATAACAAATATACCATGTCTGAAATTAATATCTTCAGCTACTTTTGCATCACATGACTCTATTCTTTAGCAAAATTTATAAACAAACAACTTTTATTAACGAACAAGTCAGGTAGCAAACGAGTAAAGTAACAAAGTAGAGTAAGAAACAGATAGAATACATGTAATCTTTATACCGCGAGTTCTAGTAATGTTCCCCTAATCTGGTGAGTTTGTAAGGTGTCAGCTTTTCACTGTTTATGAATTAGTTCGGCAACCGTATCGACAGCGATTGAATCACAGCCTCGAGGACCTCCGACGCTTGATAACAGGCGACGATCGATGCTACGAGACTCAAATTAAAGACCGATCAAATCCCTGCTGTCCAATTATGCTAAGCGACCATGTCGAGCGTTCACTAAACGCGAGACCTTCGACTAATTGACCGGCTGATTAATTAGCGTCGATTAAAACCGTGTCCGCGCGTGATCCACCGCACACGAAGCCTCACTTCGAAGGCGATAAATCAATCTCCTTTGAGATATTGCTTTAAAACCTTCCTTTCATCCCTTTCATTCTGAAATGTACTTCGTACAATGGTAAGGAATTTGATGTTGAGTTTGAACTCTTTTGTGTCCATCAAATTATTACACTCCGGTTTGCATATTTATGTCAGGACAAAAACGAGTGAATAATTTTTGACAAATATGTAGTCTTCAAGTATTTCTAATAAAAGTTCTTGTAGCTAGTTTTATGGATAAGTAAATACTGAATTTATACTTCCAGTAACTCTATACTTTCTCACCCCCTAATTTGTCATCAATGTTTCCTCAACAATATTGTACCTCGATAGTTTAAAAATGTCCGAAAGTATATCTCCAAGAGTGAATAATGGAGAGTTGAAAGTAAAGTTAGACAAAAGGGTAAAATACACCCTTCCTCTGAATGTGCACATCCCTCGTTCCGAAAATCGAAGATACGTCCAACACACGAATACTCCGGGATTTTCGTCGAGCGTCCCCTTCACGCAGAATTTCCATTGAAAGATTCGTAGAACCCCCAGGGGGTGGTCGTGACGAGTGTCGGCGAATGTGTCGGCCTCAGGGGCGGAGAAACTTAATTCACTGCCCTCCCTTCTCTTCTTCTCCTTCCTTTCCGACCTCTGTCTTTCGACGTTCCACTCGCTCTCCCTATTTTGTCCTGCTTCCCCTTCAGGGACACTTTTCTTTCCTCTGGTTCACACTTTCGTTATTACGATACGGTGATCCACTTCTGATCATGCTGATGCTGTTAAATAATACGTTACGAAAAATACTGTCTTCAGACACGTTACAAAATATACTGTCTTCACATACGTTACATAAAATACTGTTACATACAACCATATGTGAACATGTGTAACATACGTAAGAACTATAATTATCCCTTCTGTTCTCATTATATGAAATTCAACCACGAGTATGAATTATTTAAAAACATTTTTCAGTGCTGTTCCTTTCGTTTAACATACGTAATCATATTTTGTACGTATATGTTCATGTGTAATTTATAGGTATCTTTTAATACATGAACGTAATTTTATACATGCATATGTACTTTGTACGAATAATTCATACGTGAACGTATTTATACATACATGTTATTCATACGTATATTTTAGTACATGAACATATTCATGTATACATATACGTAGTTCATACGTATATTTTATACACAGATTTACCTACTTGCACGAAATATATTTGACGCAAATATAGAACATATTTTTGATGAGAAAATCAGACCTTGCAAAACATCTATAATAAAAACGAATATCGCCAAGTATCTTTGCACCTCCGAATTGGATCACCAAAGGAATAAAACCGCTCGAAAATTCGGACAAGATCGTTTCGTGTCTGTCAATTACGAGCAATCGCACGGAAAAGCCAATATTCTGTGAACGAAAAAGGAAGTGGACCACTGATGAAACGAAGTTTCGATGGCATGTTTCGAAAGAACGACCGGGGGGCCTTTCGCGATAAAGCTACCGATTCGCCTTTATGGCTAACCGTGCGCTGTCCACCGTTCTTCTAATTGCCAGCTTTTTCCTTGTCAAGGAGAAACGCCGACCATTCGTTTGCCGAGTAAACGACAAGAGGAAAACGGCTACTTTTCGTTCGGAGAATGACATCGTTTCATTTTAAGAAATATTGGACTGTTTTCTCTTCTTTCAGATCTTCCAATTTCATTTGGGAAAACTTGAGAGTACATTTCAATATTTTTATTCTTCGTACCCTGTTTTCGTTTCTGTTTCTCAGAAAAGTGAGGGAACTTAAATATTATGTTTCGAAGTGATATTTTACGACGAAAATTTT
The DNA here is from genome assembly GCA_945859555.1 of Megachile ligniseca. NCBI lineage: Eukaryota > Metazoa > Arthropoda > Insecta > Hymenoptera > Megachilidae > Megachile > Megachile ligniseca. Next base: position 13,005,306 of record OX243778.1, read on the forward strand.
ATGCTACCCCTATGTCATTAAATTGTTTTAGACTTCCGAGAAGCTAATAGTTGCATCCCCATGTTGCACCTTGAAGTTAACACTTAACCGCCATAGTGAAAACTGACTTTGTGGGTAGACACATTATAGTATAGATTATTAAGAACAAGGTTACAGTTTCATCTTTCGATCTATTAGTATATTGTCAGCAATGTTTGTTAGAAAACAAAAATTTGTTAAAAGACAAAATTTACGTTCTATTTATCAAATGTCACCAAGTTATGTCCGAGTTCTAAGAAGCTAACATCCTCACATTATATCTTGAAATTAAAGAACAAATGTCCTTGAGAAAAAAAGCAAACCTATCACTTACGCCCATTTTAACCGCGAAACAACGGCCGCTCGTAAACGTAACAGAAATTAGTTGGCCAGACTTTTACTACCGCGTCGTAAATTTGCATTCATCGGCAGACGAGGTTCGTCGAGAATGATTCGCGACGCATCTTCGAGTTTCTTCCTGCTTCCTCTTGGGACACTCGTGAAAAGGGCCACGATTGCTCGGCGTACACCGTTTGACCCGGGGCACGGGGCAAATTATTATATTACGAAGAACCGCTTCCACCTGCATTACCCCTGGGGATACGCGACGCGCAGCTGGGTCTCCTCGAACGTGTAATTTCCTCACCTTTCGGGTTCCGCGTTATGGCTACTTGATCGTCGCTAAATGTTGACTATCTTTCGTAAATCGACACTAGCCGTCGGCTTCTATGTACAGGCACTGTATTGGTTTAAATCGTGTATTGTGATTTTTCAAACTTTGCTTCTTTCGGTGTGGGTTTTGTTGCTACTTTTGGAGCTCTAGCTGTATCTCTTACTTTGGGATTTTGGGATGTTTGAACTTTGGAGTCATAGGACTTTTGGATTATACACATATGTAGGTATATGAAATTTTAGGGTTTTGGAACTTGAGATTCACATTTATGAACTTTGGCATTCTGGAGCTATAAAATGTTGAGACTGTAGAGTTCAGAGATTTTTTGTTATGTTAGGACTTCAGTAACATAGGATCTTGATGTTGAAGTTCAGTTGATGTTCAGGGTGATGTTCATATGTGATGTTCACATATTGATCTTGAAATTTCACGTTTTGGAACTTGCTCATAAGTTCCCTCATTAGAGTGCTTCACAATAGCATGAAGACCACATAGGCTGTAGAACAAACCTGTCCTAGACAAATTCTAAAAACAGCCTAAATCTACGATTTCCTCCTAAGGAAATCATTTCCAAATGTAACAAGAAGTCTTCCCTACAAGACTGAAATGCAATACAGGAAAAGGTTCCACCATCAAGATAACTCTTTCTATTACTACTCCAACTGATAAGAAACTAGGTTATTTTCTTATCAGTCAAAATACCAAATGAATTTTCGCAGGAAGTTACTCTTTCTACTACTCGAACCGATAAGAAACCAGGTTGATGGTTGCTTATCAGTTGGAAGAGTAACTTCCTGCGAAAATTCATTTAGACGAATTTTTCTGTCTCCACCAATATTTTACTTGTCTCCGCACAGCTTTCTCATTGACTGTCAGTCAGACTTTCTCTTGATATTTTCTGACCAAGAATGCTTGACCTGGATAACGCAGTTTAATAGCCATTTCTATGTTCGGGCAACAGCTTATCTTCGCATCGTTCGAAATGACCACCTTTCCATCACGATGCAAGCCGTTGTTGCCTAATCATCGATTTCCTTATGGGTTTCAGGTGTTCCTCCAATAAATTTGCAACATTGACGTGAAATCCAACTCTGCTATTATCATCTTCTCCTTACACCTTGTTATCCTTCGGAAAAGTTTCAAATAACACGTTTCACTTGTTGCAATTGAAATTTTTAAGAACTTTGTTTATTTTTCTGTGTAGTCTTTGTAATTGGTTCAAGTTTTTGCGAAATATTTATTGCTGTGGAATAACTACCTTCACTTTGAAACGTTTGAAAATGTTATGTTGGTCTTGTTCCATAATTTCAGGTAATAAAATCGATTTTTAGAACTGCTGAACGCTCGAGTGCTGTGATTAGGATTTTATGGTGGTTTGTACAAATAGAGTCACTGAAAGCACATTCGAATGGTTTAAGGGTTTCTTATTTTAAGTTACAAAATTTCTTTATTGATTTTAATATTATTGCAGTTAATACTGCTAACAATCTTTCTAAATTTCGCGTTGCTTCACCCATGTCCACGTTCTGTCGAAAAATAGTTAACATCGGCTACCGCCATCCTGCTGAAAAGTGCAGCTAATGCACACCCCGATTTCACCGTTAGCCATCGAGCTGTGTGGTCCCCATAAAAGTTGTGGTCGACAGTGAACTTTGTTGGGTTGGTTCTTCGATAGCAACACCTGTAGCCGGCAATAATCGTTTGACCTGACCATGCGGCGGATTATTACATTACAAGCCAGTGATGGCACCTGCTTCGCCACAGGTTCACGTATTTCCACGGGTAGGCGCGTGTGCGTCGTTTTACGAGCTTCGTTCGTACGAAAGGGACGCAGGGAATGGGAAACACTTCGGCAACATGAATTACGACGGTGAAAATGGTTCTCGCTAGCCTTTAAGCGGTGACTTCAGCAGTTTTTAAAGTACTATGGGCTGCGACGATGATTTCGGATGTGTGCGATGTAGGTACATGTGTGTACCTTGAGAAATTGGGTAGTTTTCTGTTTGCGAGTTTGCAAGGTTTCAAATTTTTCTAATTTCATATTTTTAACATGTCTAAACACATACATATGGATTTCAAAATATATGTAGATATGCAGTTCTGAATCCATACATGCACATGTCTAAATACATACATACATATGAATTTCAAAATATAGATATGCAGTTCTGAATCCACATGATGCACATGTCTAAATACATACATATGAATTTAAAAATATAGATATGCAGTTCTGAATACATAGATGCACATGTCTAAATACATATACATTTCTCAATATACAGATGCATTTCGAACACACATAATATTCCCACATTTCTAACTTCCTACATTTTCACATCCATACATCCTCAAATCCGAAAGTTCCCCAAATTCCAAAGTTTCCAAATTATTTTCAAGATACATTAACAGTAGGATTAGTTTAAAAGGTTTTGAAGTTATTGATGAAGACAGACAAGATCTCGTTAAAGAATACCATGTCCTTTCCACAGTCGTTGTTTTCGAAGAAAAGACATCCAATAACACGATACAGAGGTCCGTCGTTTATTCGATAAGAGGTCGTCGTCGAGTATTGAGAACCAACTGGTACCCTTTATTTGCAGACAATCCTTCTTGGTGACAGTGGAGTTGGCAAGACATCCCTATTGGTCCAGTTCGATACCAAGAAATTCCAACCTGGAAACTTTGCGGCCACTGTCGGTATTGGTTTCACGGTACGTGCCAAACTATTCTACCAATATTTATTCATTTATTTGTTCCGACGAAAGCTGGTCACGAAATTTTTAATAACATTTTAGAAATTTCCTTTTGAAAATCGGTATGTTGAAAAGTCGAATTCGGGGAATTATTAAATATCTGATTTGATAGATGGAGATTTTCAACGAATTTTGATGCAAGGCTTTTGCGAAACAAATTGATTTAAAAAACTAGTTTTGTGACACCAGCGTTTGTCGTATAGATTCTCTTTTAACCCGTTAGGAGTCAAATAATCATTGCTAGAAAATGATTAATTGAAAAGTTTAATGTAATATTGATCTTGATGGGTTAATTGATTAGAGCTGAGGGTAGATTGGAGAATAGAACAATTTACCTCTAAATTGAAACTAAATTGAAAAAAGTTAATAACTGCCTAAAAGGTAAATGGAAAAGTAGAAATAAATGAAATAGTCACATGTTATATCGTTTAGAAAAGTCAATATAAATTTTCATAGAAATGTACTAATATACCAAATAAAATAAAAAATTGTGAATTTGAGATTGAGGTCTAATTGTTCTACTTCTCCCAACTAAGAAACCGTGTAACAGCAAAGATCTCCAAGTTTAATTACATTTGTACATAAGCGTATTCCATACGTTTGGTATATTTAAAATATTTTGTTACTCGAATAAAACGAAGAGTTCGACACAGCATGAATATCACGCGTATAATGAAAAAATATCGGATTACATCCCTACGAAGCGAATTATTCAGTTCGCCAATTAAATTAATATCCTTATTCGGTTTCACCTGAGTCTACTTTCTTGCATCACTTACTTTCGCCAGTTCCGTTAATTACTCCACTCCGTCCAATTCTCAATTTTAATTTGCTCTTCATTTTTACCGGCTATTCCAGTTCTTAATATACAGACCCCTGCTACGATTTCATTTCTTCCCCGGTTTTACCTCTCATTTGCACATTTATTAACTTTAATTTCCTCCATCCATTAATATTTGTTATAATATAATTGAATTTGCCTTCTTCGAACGACAAATAACCTCGTACAATCGCAATAAAGTATTAACCAAACAATTTTATATAAAAGTGTAATAAAATCAAATCGGTCATAATCTTCTGATTTGCCAGAAAATTATACGCTTCTTATAGGGAAGGAAAATTTATGGAAAATTTATGTTAAGTTTTATTTAGTAATAAAATGAAAAATAGCTCGTTTGGAAACTTTGCGTTACACGATTTCTTGAAGAGCAGAATTAAATGACGCGAGCAATGCACTCTTTCATTTTGTGTACTGTTAAATTAACAGTTTCATGTCCATTCTCGTTACTAATTTTAATAATCATTTAGTAATATCTACTTTGATAATCATCTTAATAATTCCAATCTTGATAATCACCTTAATAGTATGATTGAAAATAATTTAATTCAGTAATTAATTCAAGATGTAATTTAGTGTAAGTTGCATAGACCTAGTGTTTTTATTATGTCACAAGGAAAATGTCTGTCGTAGAAAAGTTAATCTTTCGCATCGGATTGATTCGATGGAACGTTGCCAGCGATCGGAAAAGCATTAAACTTTCACATCGAGCCATTTTTCCAGCTTCAACGGTTGTAAGAGACGTAACGAGATAAATGAACAGCGTCTCACTGCTAATTAGGAAGGATTCCATCGATTCCTCGATAAGCGAATATTTATGGGATCTTATCACGGTTTCTCCGCGGAAGAAACTGAATTTATCCGGGATAATTTCATTTCTAATCTCTCGATACCGACAAATTTGTTCCGGTGATTCGATGAACATAATCAGCACTCTGACCGATTAAACGATTCGAACAAATTATAGTAATACTGATTTCGTTTAATTTTTAAAGTGACTAACCAATTTTAAATTGTAAATTTGTATGAATAACTATTTAATGAAATATGAGAAATTGCAAAATTACGTAACGTCAGAAATTTCGTGTGACAGGTAAGTTTCGAGTTTAATCGAGTGTCGAATTTATGCGATCGATAAGGAAAACGCCGCGTTAGAGAAATGTTCTTTGTTCAATTATTGGACGTGCATGAATCTATGGCACGTTTGTCGGCGGTAAATTCTGATTGTAATTTATGGCAATTCATGCGCTCATTAAACGGTCCGTATTGAATGTTACTTGGTATCGCAAATAAATGATCGGATATCGACAAAAGTGTTCGGTTGGTCGAATAAAGCAGCACGTTCGAAACTAACCAAAGCTAAACTGTATTGTTTAATTACCATATTGATGGGATCCCAATTAGTTTGTAGTTTCGCCGAATTAATTTAGTAATGGAAGCCGAATTGAATTCCTGTGTTCCGTGCACATTCCTCTTTGGCAGATCTCAAATTTCGATCATTTTACTTATTAAAAATTGAAACCATTTGATAATTTCATTATTGCTCCGTAAACGAGATATTAGAAAGCAGAAAGTATGGAGTTTCTCTCTGGATGTTCCCGTTTGAAAAGATCAAATTAAGCACTCAGATTCTGAGAGATAATTTTTCGACATGAATTAAAAAGACGTAGTGTCATGTTAAGATAGTTATTTGAGGGAGTTTACTGGGGAGGTCTACGGAGGAAACGTAGGATTAATCGATCGAAATTAATTGGGCAACCGTGTCGGAAGAAGTTCTCGAGAAAATTTCGCAGAAACTGATCAGAGTAGCATACGGAAATCGATATTCACGCTTTCGAGTGGAGAGCAGTGTATCCACGAGAAAGTTGAAATTGCTCTATCAAACGACCGCTCCGCTCGCAGATTTCTCCTGTAACACGTGTCTATCTCGTGACGGCCGTGTCTCGTCGCGGCTTTCCCGCGAAACTTTCGTGTCTCGTTACCAGTAACTCGAGTTTGCGCTGGAAATCGAGCATAATACAACCTTTAATCGCTGGGTTTCATCAGTCAGATATTTCGACATTCGGAAACTTCATTTTACCAGTTTCGGATACTATGTGCAAATTTACGGATTCGAACTTGACAGTTTGGGGAATTTGGTAAAATAAAGAATTTAGGATTTGGGGAATTTGGGATTTGGAGGATTTTGAATTTGGGGAATTTGGGATTTCGGGAATTTTGGATTTGGGGAATTTCGGATTTGGAGGATTTTGAATTTGGGGAATTTTAGATATGGAGAATTTTGGATTTGGGGAATTTGGGATCTGGAGTATTTTGGATTTTGGGAATTCGGGATTTGGGGAATTTAGGGAATTTGAGGAATTTTGGGACATTGGGCAATTTGTGGATTTTGTAGAATTTCAGATTGGGGGAATTTGGGGAGTTTGTAGAATTTGAGGACTTTGGGGAATTTGTAGAATTTGAGAACATAAGAATTTGGAAATTTGGAAATTCAAAAGTTAAAATATTAAATAACAGAATTTTTAGGACTTGTACATTTAAAGACTTGATATATTTATAAACGTATAAAATTTAGTACACGCCCAAAGAAAATAAAAAGCTAAAGTATACATCAATTAATATAAATCAACGTTCTGTCTACATCTGTTAATCACCTTAACGCAAGATATATAATTATCCGGTAGAACTGTTAAACATCGAACCGATCATCTAGATAAAGATCATTCTATCCCGGCAATCAATGCGTTTCGAGTTTTATTCGAGCACGTGGAAACACATGTAAATGCGAATTAATTGGCATGAAACTCGCAGTCCAATTCCTTTACAGTTAATCACCGGACTCCGATGCGAAAGGGACTGATCCTAGTAACTAATTAAATCCTTACGCAGGCCTTACGCTGTTAATTAATTTAACCTGCATTCGCGTAGCTCGTTCGTCCGCGAAAGCCGTCGTGCCAACGTTGATACGTAATTGGAAGAAGACGGGGGACAACGAGCAATGAAACCTCGTGTCAATTGGTCCATTACGATCTACCTGGTCGGCCAATTAACTCCAACTAACTTCCTTTCGATCGATTAGTTACAATCGAAAGATTCGTTGGATTAAGCTGACCACACTGTTAGATGTTTTTTTTTATGAAAACTTTTCGTTCTTGATTGATGGATTGATCATTGATATGTCTTTATAGAGTTTATTTCAAGAAATTCGATTGATTTGTTCGATCAGATTCAAATTTGGCGCGTGTAACATTCTGCACGGTTCGAGTCTGACACGATTTAAATTCGATGCAATTCAAATTTGGCGCGTGTCAAATTCTACGCGGTTTTATGTAACACAACTCAAATTCGGCGCGATTCAAATTTAACGCGTGTAGAATTCTACAGGATTTAAATTCCTCGAAGTTGAAATTGGACGCTATTCAAATTCACTATCATTGAAACTGAACGCGGTAGAAGGTCGACGTGATTCAAATTTGGCGCGTTTCAGACTCGGCTCAATTCAAATTTGGCACGATTCAAATTGAACACGATATAAATTTCCTACGATTTAGGACGTGATTGAATTTCGATATAATTCAGATTTGATGCAATTTAAATTCGACGCGATTCAAAGTCGCGGTTGAATTTCGATGAAATTCAAATTTGGCGCGTTTCAAATTTGTCTCGATCGAAATTCGAGGCAATTTATTTCGATAAAATTTAGCTCTCTGCACATCAATTAAATTTATTATTTTAATATAATTATATCATGAAAAGAGTTATTACAAAATTATAAAATTATCATAAATTTATTATAAGATCATAAAATCATAACAAACTAATTATAAGATTATAAAATCATTATAAACTTATAACATTATCAAATTTTTTTAAATAAATAGTGTGACCTAAATGAACATTGAAGATAACACTGATGAAAGTTAAATTTGTCCTTAAATTAATGTTTTCTAGATACCAAAACATTGTCTGGAAAGTTGGCGACACACCAAACTACATAAGCGTATATTTTCGTAATTTATCGGTACTTCATCCGCATTGTTCTGGCAAGATTCACTTTTTCCTTTATCTTTGCGATCCTTAAACTCTTTCTCGAGACTCTGACGCAAATATTCAACGAACACCGGAAGTTACGGTGCGTCAAGGTGCTCCATTACGTAATTACCAGGTTGAATCGAGCCTTATCTCGATGCAGCCGATCTGAATCTCGTGATTCGGCTTCTGATAATTACGTAATTTGATAGTATCGTTTACGCGCGGTTGGAAATCGCATCTAGGAAGCCTAACGAGCCACGAACGAGGATCCTTTGCCTTTTGACCAATATACTTGAGTTCGGTCAAAGTTAACTCTTATAATTTATAAAATTACATTTTTTAAGCTTGTCAAAGTAACTTTTATCAAAGAAATTTACTTTGAAGAATTAACTTTTAAAAAAGAAATGTCTACTTACTCTAAACAATTTTTATTTATATTTATTACTCGTTTATTTTATAAACAATTATTTATAATTATGTAAGTGGTTTTTCAGGGAAAATTCTATATTAAAATACCTTCTACATAATCCATTAACGATCGAGTAATTAATTAGAAATGTATAATCCATGAAAGTACCATAATGTCTAAAAATATACATGTTTTGTACGAATGTTAATCTACCACGACAGTCAATTAACTATTTTCATAATGTTCTGAGTTTTCGCGACAGAACTATTCAGCAGTGCGAGAGTCGATCTTCTCGCTTGATCGAGCCTCGTTCTATTTAAAGTGTCTCGTTCACACTCGGATACTCTTCGCTGGCCTTCGAATCACTGACAGTAATACACGTTAATGAATGTTCCATTGTTTTTACTCTTGGTATGATCGATCGAAATTGCAACGTTCGTTCGCGTCTGAATAATCGAATGAAAACGCCACTATGGGTCTTTCAAAACCCACGGTCGCTTGTCACACGCCTTCCAAAAGCTAATTAAACTTAATTCAAACCCTGATCATCCAATCGTATTTTGCTCATTAATCATCGATTGTTCAATTTTGAAATTTAATTCAATTTAATTCAATTTTAATTTTGAAATTTACAAGAAAAGAAAGATGCGATAAATTAGATAATGGAACAAGGAGTGTAATTGGAATTATGAAGTTCACGGGTTTAATCGAACGAGGATCAAACGAATGAAGATGTGGCTTATGGTTCTCGTGCCTAGCTGCCATAGTTCCGCGTTTCAGAACCGGTGACTGAGCCAGCCGCAAATTAGAAACTTGCAAAACTTGATTGGCAGATCGGCCATTATTAGGTAATCCCAGGTAGCACCTGTGCCGGGCTATTAACCGACCTCTCGATCAATCGCTTCCATCCTGGTAACCCAAAGTGAATATCGTTTTAATGCTACACCTCAAAGTTTCAAACTAGCCAATATTCTTCCATATTTCTAATTGTATCCTAACAAACTTCATTTTACAAACATATACTGTTAAGTACCACTTAACAATTAAGTATTAACAACATAAGTATCTGTTTCAAAAAACCTTACATTATTTTCAAATTCTTTAATGGTGGTTATTAAGAACCATTTTGAATAGAAATGGACCTTCAAGAACCACACGTATGGTTGAAACTGCAGATGTTTATGCATTTATGATATATGCAAACAAAGTGCATATGCATCATGTACGACATTGAAACAAAGTGCATATGCATCGTGTATGACATATTGCAACAAAGTACATATGCGTTTGTGATATATCAAAGCAAAGTAGATATGCATTTACGATACATCAAAACAAAGTAGATGTGCATTTATGATACAAAGTCCATATGTGTTTGTAACATATCGAAACATATTCATAACAATCAACGGTGCATACATCGAAGCAAAAATATGAATTTATGACACACAACTAGAATATAAGAAGATAGCAAGATATAAAAATGTGGAACCTAACATGCACTCATGATTGATGTATACCGTCCAATGTTGTGCCATAAATGTGCTTATACTGTAAATGCATAAACATCCGCAGCCATAATCGATCGAGCCATGGAGTAAAACCATTAAATTTGTAGAAAAAACGAAGGCAAAGAGGTCTAACTCGGTTATACTTGAACACGGTGTAACCAGCCTGTCGAGGGTTGACTGCGAAAGGGGCAGAGAGCAATAAATCAGCCGAGCTGACAAAGCCAAGTGGGGCTGAACCGAGTGACGAAGCATATACGAGGTTTCTCCTCTTTTTCCCTTCTTATTCCACCCTTCTGCAGGGGTGGACCCTGGATACGCATTCGCTCTGGCCAAACTCTTGCACCCTAATCGGCCGCAATCACGATTTCCACCACCGCGTAATTTTAACGCTCCTTGCTGATCTTTTTATGTTAACAATGCGCTTACGAAATTACTGATTGAATTGTTGTGTGATACGATAAATACGTGACTGTGTGATTGTATGTCTGATAAATATCGTTAATGGTACGAGAAAGCAAATTGGTCTGAGAGATTTTTAAACTATATGATGAACGAAATTAAATGAATAGAAGTGAAAAGTGATTCCAACTGCATCTCCACAGTCACTCGAATAGTTCTTACAAGTTTGACAAGAATTTTCAAATTATGAGCCGTAAATTTTCAGTTGTTATTTAATTTCCAAAGTCGTTTTAGTTTTGTAGATTTTTATTTATTCATTTAATATCATAGATGATACATATATTTGATTTTAATAAAAACCAACTGAGACATTATAGTTAGGGGTAAAGTATTCAATGATACGTATAGTTTGAGTGTTTGACAAAATGGCCGATGGCAATCGAGATTCGTGGAGGAACGAAGTTACTAGGTGCAGTATAATTTTTTTCGTTCGAGTCATTCGGGATTAGCAGATGGCAGAAGCAGCCAGGTGACAAGAAGGTCGTGGTTTAACGAATCGTCTTGGACCCATCTAACTCGTAAGAGGATGAGATCGAGCAAACGACAGCGACGAGTAATTGGAACGACGCCAATCCGACCGATCAATTAGCTTTATTGCACCTTCGTTGCATTCGGAGCGTGTCTCGTCTGCTCGATCCAATACACGAACCTAGCATTTCTAACGAACGCGCGAAATTCTAGCGGTTCTTCAAATGTTCCCACGATTTCTCACGGAATTTCATCTTTATTTATTGATCGATAATTCATTGTTCCTTCTTTTTTAATTCTAGTGACTAAAAAATTACAAAACTCACGACAACTATAAACTTGAAGAAAATGATCTATAGTACACTTCAAAAGAAGCAATATCTGATTGACCAAAAGCTGCAAACTAAAAGCTACAGACTTTGCTTATGCTACGATAAATCCGAGCATCTTGAAACGAGTCACAAACGAATCACTCAAAGATACAAACCTACCAGATCGTTTTAGTGTTTAGAGAACAGGGTCCCGTTAGTGCATACGGTGCACAGCAGTCTGTAATCCGGTTTACCCTTTGTGCATTTTCTATGGGGTAAACATTTGTCGACGTGCTTCACCCACGTTCTCTTCGTTACACGATCGATAGGGATTTTCTTAATTATATTTAACATTTAATGGCAATGTTAGACTACCCTTTCTTCGAAGATTAAGTGCTGTTTTTCATTATCAAATATTTATGTTGAAATTTTTTATTTTAGAATTTATTATGCAAGACTGGAAAATTGTTCTCTGTTATTATCTTCATTAATAACCGATTGTTAAAATGTTGAGCCTTGATCCATTTAAAAAGGAACCCTAAAAAGTCCTAAATTTCCTCAATAAATTCCATGAACAGTCAGCTCCAAATGAACCGCAGAAAAGCACATCCCTCGAGCTAGTAATTCACAAAGTTTCGGAAGTAATTTATTCATAAATTTCTAGCGATGGAAGTTAGTTTCTCTGGAGGTTCCAATAGCAGCAGCTAATCCTCCTAACTCGGTGGTTTTTTCGACGAATCCCCGGCTGCGGTTTCTGCGGCAAAGTTGCGGCCGATCCGAGACGACCCACGAGAGTGTTGGCTCGAATCGCTTTTCAATCTTTTTGCTCGTGCATGCACCAAAGCACGAACCACGGCTCGTTATTCTGGTCACGTACTCTTTCTCTTTCCTGTTTCTTCCTACGACTCGTGTACGGCATTGCCCGATTATCAATATTTATGTCGATTTGCTTTCATCGAAGCGCCGTCCCGCGGGATCCGTACAAAAAACTCACCGCCCCCTTCCCTTACGCAGCTTCGATTCAATCTCGCGCGATTTCTCGTTTCATTTGCAGCGATTTGTGAAATTGTCATTTCATGTGGACTCTTTGAAAATATCTTATTCTGATAACAACTGAATGATAGCTGAAAAGAGTTTATTCTGATGGTTAGCTCGAATGTAGCTTGCAAGTAATAGTAATTAAAATAATGTATTAGTTTTTCATTTTCAAATTGAAGAACTTCGATCACATCATTTGTATTCTTACAAATGTAGTACGCGAAGGAATATTTTAAATTTCAGATTTAACCCAGATGTACCTGTAAAGTTTCATTTAGTGTCATACCTAAAATCCTTTGCGACATTGTGACGTATTGCTAAAAAATTCTCGAAATTATCACTTGAAGTGCAATGAAGGACAAAATATAAAAGAAGCGAAGTACAATATCGATAATACAAGTTCGGCATATAAATAAGTAAATATGCCGAAAGAGCAACAAACGAAGAAAGGTTTGAGAGTTCATCAATATTCCGTTCAGGAGGAAGCATTATATTTTCCGCAGAAAACAATCACGCTCAGAGAAGAGGTTAAAGAAGCAAAATTGCTTCTGAATCGTTTGTAAAGTCCTTTGAGACCGCGAGGCAAATGGTAATCCCAGAAAGGGAGATCCGATATGAGACAGACGATAACGAGTTTAAGGTCGCATTGACGAAGAAGGCGCTCGATCCTGCCCGAGAAATTCTAAACGAGCTTCTACGAGCTCGTTAGCGACTACGATCGCTCGAAACGAACGAGTTTCGTTCTTATTTGTCCCTGTCTTGTCTCGAATCATTTCGATTTTACACATACATATGTCCATTCGTGGACGATACGCGTTCGGCATCGGAGAAATGTGGCGACACTATGCGTACGGGTGTAGTGGCGATGGAATGCGATACAATGCGATCAAATAATGTGCGTAAGTGGTGGGTGAGAGATTTGGGAATTAGCGAATCGGGGGTTTAGTAGTTTTCAAGGTGGGAAATTTGAAAGTTTTGAAAATTGGGATGTGAGAAATTGGGGATGTAAGAAATTGGGGAATATAGAAATTTGGGATGTGAGAAATTTGCAAAATTTGAAATTTGGGATGTGAGAAATTTGGGAAGTGAGAAATTGGGGAATATAGAAATTTGGGAAGTGAGAAATTGGGGAATATAGAAATTTGGGAAGTGAGAAATTGGGGGTGTGAAAAATTGGGGAATATAGAAATTTGAGATGTGAGAAATTTGCAAAATTAGAAATTGGGATGTGAGAATTTGGGGAGTGAGAAATTGGGGAATATAGAAATTTGGGAAGTGAGAAATTGGGGGTGTGAGAAATTTGGGATGTGAGAAATTGGGGGTGTGAGAAATTTGGGATGTGAGAAATTGGGGAATATAGAAATTTCGTAAGTGAGAAATTTGCAAATGTAGAAATTATTAATGTGAGAAACAGAAAAATTCAAAAATCCGACAATTACAAAATAAATGAAAATTCCATTCTTCCACAGCACCGCACAATATCTAACAGTATGTCTGCTATCGAATTTAAAAGGAAGTTTTTACCGTGACCATAGCACGAACGCAGCAGAAGCTGGAAGTTCGCGATGGAAAATATGGGTCGTTTCCGCGCTCTTTTTCAATATAACTTATATTTTTGCTCAAACGTACTGCAGCGTAGAATCATACGTTGCACTAGTTTATTGGAGAATTTGGATACGAAAGTTGGTCTTCATGTGTGACTGACATTTCTCTGTTGCAACCACTGCAAAATAGCAGCATGTGGTCTCCAGCTTTGCATCCTTTCAAACGTATTTCATCGGCAAACATGTTTCATTTGCAAATTTTCAAGCAAAACTGCACAGCACATGCTATGATATTGAAGTTGAGTGTTGGTGTGCGTCGAAGTGACTGTGCTTTCAATTTAAAGAGATTGGAGAGATGTTCGTAAGCTGAGATATACCTTTTCCTGTGTATTTGTTAATCGTACAATTTTCATTCGTCGACAAGTTATTCAGATATCTTACAAATGGTAGAATTTCTATTAATATTTTAGAAAATATTATTTTGCTATTAATATTTTAGAAAATATTATTTTGCTATAAATAGGAAATTTTTGTAGTAATCATTCTAGTAAGTAAAAATTATTCCAATGTGTATTTATTGTGATCAATTTTATTATTAGCAGCGTATAAATTAATTCTATGACTATGAATTATATTTAATTACATAACAAATATAATTGAAAATCAGTAAGAAATGACAGTGAAATTAAATATGACACTAAGAAATAATTTACGTTTCCTATTCATCACTCTTTTTGCAACAACCACAATTAAATTATACTTATATAACATCGTATAAAAATTACATTTAATTACATAACAAATCAAAGCTGACAGCAAGAAATGACAGCGGAACGAAGTATTCACAAAGTAGAAAGCTTGTTAAAAATGTGAACCGAGTTAGCTGACGTCATAAAAAAAAAATGACGGCATATCGTGATTGTTAAGTTTCTTTTCGAAGGTTCATCACTTTCAAATCATTGAAACACACGACTTATATAATGTTCGAATAGCACGTTGCTCGACGAAGTTGCATTGGAAAGCGTGGCGAACAATGAATTTATATAATCGCTCCCGGCAGAGTCGTGTGGAATATCGACGACATCGCTAAAGACAATGAAACGGAATTAACAGCTTCATTAACGTGGTACTTGAACCTAGAACTCGGTAACTTAAATTGAAAATTCATCAAGTCTATCGCAGTGCAAATTTTAGTGTTCAAAGTAATTTGTGAGCGTCGATGTCAAATCACATGTCATATCGTTAGCTACATTTAACGCACAATTAGTTTGAAATTGAAGTTAAAATCGTAACTGAATAAACAAATGGTGCTATGTGAATTTATAGATTGATTCTGAATCTTGCTAAAAATCAGAAATTTCAAGAAGAGGGTCTTAATCAATTTTGTTAAAATAAATGGTACAAGGATTCTTCATTTCACTGTATATGTAACTGTATATGTAATATTAACTGTATTAAATATATGACTATAACTGTTATTAATGGATAAATGCAATCATTCGATTAACCGAATGCCCCTATTTTACTTCATATTTAAAAAAGAATGAAACTTTCACGCTTATATAGTAACCGTTATTGATCCGAATCTCACTTTCTCCTCCCATAATTTCCGAGCACAATTGCGCAACTCTCCCATCAAAACTCGATCGATCGAATAGATCGATGATAAAAATCGCGGGGAAAGATGTTACAGAGGAATTGAACGTACAAAATCGAGGATACCGTTCGCTTTCCATCAAGCGAATTCGAGCGTGAGTTACATAATTTTTTCGCTTGTAACCAAGCGGTTACGATGAAGCTGCGTTCGCGATTTATGTAACAGCCCCCACGGGATTTACAACGGGAATTTACGTAAGCCTTTGGCCGTTCGGGATTTACATTGGAAATTCGAGGAAGCGTACGACGACGGTGGTGCATTAACCGCGACGTATTAAATTCTTTGTCGCGAGGCGAAACGTCCGCGACAGCTTGTCGCAGCTTATCTCGACCAGAAACGATTCCTCCTCCTTCTCTTTTTATTTTAACAACCGCTTCGTGTACTTGCTGCTAAAGTAATTTGCGTGGGTATCGCAGAAAACGCGTCCTTTACTGCCTCACCGTGATTGCGCTCCATTTATTTCGTATATTGCATTAGGGCCATAAAACTGCCACTGATTTGCACAATTTTTAGTTACAACTGTTTTGCACAATTTTCAATTAGAATTGATACGAGTATTTGCATTGTGTACTAAATCTTTCGAATACTTTAAGAATGAAAATCTAGAGTTTGAGAACCCAAGGTAAAAATTTGAAATACAAGGTTATAGTATAAAAATGTAAAAATATGTGAATATACCAACATACGAACGCAACAATACAATACGAAAATCTTCGAATTCAAAATCTCAAATTCCTAATCAAATGAATGATAAAATTTGTGTATTACGTTTCTCCAAGCGGAAGAAGACTAGAAAAGACTTGTACCTCGTTCAAGTGTTCTCCATTTGCCGGAGAAATACTTTTGTAAAGAAGACATCGTGGTAGCGTTGTCCTTGAACGTGGCACCTCTGCCATTTTGAAAAGAGCAGAAGCAAGTGGGAGGCCCGTTGGACGGAGCCGTGTCAGGGGAACATCCAACATCTGTCGACGGGGTCGAGGGTGGCTCGAACCGAGTCATCTGACCGCTCGCGCACTGCAAATAAGCTCTTCCTCTTTTACCTCCTTGTCGGTCCTTTTTTCCTCCCCTCTCTCTTTCTCTCTTCTTCTCTCTTCCTTGCTCGTGACGGTAGAGAACAACAAGTTCCGTTTCAACGTCACACCACGATCAGCGCTGCCTTGTGTTCCGGGGGGAACTCGAGGTGCCTCGGGGTGGAGGTTCGGATCGGGGTAGGAAAGGATTCGAGACGCACGTGATACGAACAAATTAACGAATTACGTTCGATAACTTCCCATACAGTTTACCTTAAAATTACTTATGTTCTGTTGTATAAGAATGGAATAATTTAAGTAAGTGTCAGAAGAGGTTACTGATTTGAGTAAGCCTCTTTCTAATTGTAGATCATATTTTGATTGTGATTATAACCCTTTAAATTCGACATTCCCCAAATGTGATTATAATCTTTCATAATGGGAATTGTTAGTCCTATCATATATAGGATACCACACCTCTATACGAATATAATATATTTGACCAATATAAAATTGTACTTTTGCCTTTGAGATATGCCTCTCATCACAACTATAATAAATTACGAGACGTGGTAGATAATATATATGGTAGGAAGTTATTTGTTTGTGTACTGCGGTGTGTTATAGCCATCGCTAAACCGGGGGTTGAGCTAATAAACTCCGGCCCCCGGGGTTCGTTCGCAGTGGGACGTCCGATAGCAGCCTCTCTGTGTGGAGAATATAATTCGTATGGACACACACTAACGAATAAAACTAACGAGAGAAGCTCAAACGGAGGTGAATAACTTTCTTGAAAAGAAAGGGGAAATAATACCATTCAGAGAACAATAAAATCAGACTGCAGGAAGTCAGCGAAAACAGAAGCGAACTACTACGTTCAGACACTTGATACGAACAATACTATTGCTTTAATGCAAACATGGTTTGCAAATCCTAAATTTTCCAAATTTTGAACTTTACCATTTTCAAATTTTCCAAGTTTCAAGATTCTCAAATTCTACGCTCCCCAAACAAACTTTTCTATTCTCAGATTTTCCAAATTCCACGCATCCCAAATTCCTCGAGTCCCAAATTCCACGCTCCCCAAATTTCTAACTTCCCAGTTCTCAAATTCCCCAAATCCCAAGCACCCCAATTCTGATTTTCCCCAAATTTCAAATTCCCCAAATTCCACGCACCCCAAATTTCGAACACCCCAATTCTGATTTTCCCCAAATTTCTAACTTCCCAGTTCCCAAATTCCCCAAATCCCAAGCTCCCGAAGTCCCAACCGCCCCAACTTCCAAACTTCTTAAATCTCAAATTCCCCAAATCCCAATCTCCTCAACTTGCCAACTCCCAAATCCCAAATCATTCCAAGATAGCAAACACCCTCGCGACAAAACGGAAAGAAGTTCAAAAGTCCTTCTCAGATGTAGCAAGAAATCCTGCATTCCGTCAAAAGTCATCATCGGAGATCTGGTATTCGAACGAAAATCTAAAGTTGCGCGTTCAATCTTCTTTGATTTCCCTGCTGGAAAAGAACAATCCACGCCGTTGGAAAATTTCCAACGAGCAGAAGCCATTCATTCACCGCCGTCTCCTCTTCGCCGATAAAAACCTCTTCAGTGCTTCATTTTTCCTTTCTTCCCTTTTTCCTTCTTTCGCCCAACTCCGCTGTTTCTTTGAAAAGTAACTGCTCGTTACACGATAACCCGTGCTGTTTTATATCCGAGCATATTTTAAATCGTCGTTCGCCAACAATCGCGCGACAGCTTCGTTAAGCCCGGAATTTTCACGAAACGAGACTCCCTTTGAGCGCGGAACACGCGTTTCAGCGGCCAACTCTGAGCGTGTTACACTCTTCAACGCTCTTTATTATTCTTGTCGTCGCTTTAAAATTGCGCTCCGTTTCTGACGACCGTTGTTCTACGCGCTATTTCCTCTTGTAACACGATTTCCTCTCATCCTCGCGTTTATCGCCGCTCATCTCTTTCAATTATTTTGCTTGGAAACTTCGAAAAATAACATCCACATTATTCTCTCGTTACAAGATAACACTTCGCAAGATAAAGAGTTGCGATTGAAATATGTTTTAAACTTCACATGTATTTTTACCATGAACCATTCATATTATTTCAATACTTCATATGTATATGTACTATTTATATTTCACATCAGTCATCACGTCATCCAACATAGACTTATTTTTATAAATTCTTGAAACAAGTAGAACAATCCTGTACACAAAGTTTCAGCTAGTGAAAGCTTTGAAGCTCGACTTAAGAAGTCGTATCGATCATGTTAATACAGTGGCAAATTCGGTGGCGAATAACTGGCCGAACGGTGGATCAATTTGCGACGAAACAAAGAGAAGGGAGAACGAATTTGAAATTCCAGCGTGTACACCGTTGCCAGCAATTAATATCACGCTTTGAAATTGTTGCTCCTTTGACACTGTGGCTACGTCGAACAACAACGAGCATTCTCAAATAAACGGTGACAAAGGGAAAGCGTAATTTGAATACGTAGCCACGGATAATATTGGTTCTTCGTGATCAACGTTGCAACCTTCTTCGTTTCTGAAGAAGAGCACCGTCGACGACATTTTCTATCTCAGCTTTAGTAGCAATTTTAGAGATACTTTCATTCATACAAGTTTTTCTTTCTGTGCTAGTTATTCGTTCTATACATTCAAGTTTTTCATTGTATACAAATTCTTCATTTTATATATAAAAATTTTTTATTCTGTGCAAGTTATTCTTTTCATATGTACTAGTTTTTCATTTTGAACAAGTTGTTCATTTTATACATACAAGTTTTTCATTTTGTACTAGTTATTCATTTTATACAAAGAAGTTTTTCATTGTATAGAGGTTATTCATTTTATACATACAAGTTCTTCGTTCATACAAATTGCACATTCTGTACGAATTTTTAAACAATTCATTTTCAACCCTTCAAGATTTAAGAAATGTGTAACAGTAGACAAAAATTGCGACACGTTTTGATTAATAATAGGAAAATGCTTAGGTACATAACGACGAACAAAGCTGAAGTTAACACGACGTACGAAGGGGGATGAAATCAGGGAGAGGATTTGGGGTGTTCAGGTTTCACGGTAGCCTATACGTTCCCTTGTGTATTAGTAAGTAACTATGCAAAATTTGCTCCGTATCGATCAAGGGGTTTAACTCTTAATTGGGTACATACGAGCATTCTCTACTTTCAACATATTAAGTCACAGCTCGAAAATCCCTACATTTCTCGACTTATGAATATTCCAGGTGAACGTCGATATCTCTATTTGATCCGATGGCTTCCTGCATCCATTATTCAGACGCATCCGCACGAAACAGAGTCCGAATAATGCAGGGACGTGTGCGAAATTGACCACATGACGGTTCGGGCTTTTTCTAGCCGAACTTACGGGGCATTAACAACAAACGGGGATTGAGAGCTTTGGACGCTACGAATAGGAGCAAAATTTTATTTCCTGAGACAGGGACATTTGGGGTTTGGGACGTTTGGATGTTGGAACTTATTGGGGTATTTGGGGTTTTGAAACTTGAGAATATTGGAATTTGAGGATTTTGAAATTTGAGAATACTGAAACTCTAGGATTTTGAAACTTGCGAATATTGAAGCTCTGAAGCTCCAAAAGTTTAAACAAGATTTTTCAACTTCGAAGTTTATGAATTTTGCAAACTTAGGGGTTGAAATCTTGGAAATTTACGAACTCTGAAATTATTTAATTTTGTATCCTTGATATTTCATAAGTTTGCAACATTGAACCTTTAGAACTTCCAAAAATATTTCACATGACAGTAATCATGTATAACTATCATATCATACTCAATAATATAACTATCATTAATTCCAGACGATGTTCACTAAATAATCAACTAATTTGTTAACCCGCCACCTGTGTACAGAAAAACAAAGGTTTAATAATAAAAGTTTGAGTTCACACTCGGTGCGTAACTTCACGGTAGCCTGAAACTTTTTGATTAAATGGAACTGGCACTCGCCTTTCTCTTCGACCGAGTATCTGCAGTTAAAAAATTTCTTGCGGAACGTCTGTTCCATTCGGGAATGACAAACTTTTGAAACTCCGATCGAGGCGGATCGATTCGGACATTCGCTGTTTCTCGTATTCCTGTTACACAACAAAGAAACGTCGATGCAGAGTTCGAATACTTGTTTCTTGTTCGAAGAAAGTAATTTGAGGCAATCTACGAAATTTGATCGTAACTTTGAACATGGTAGTCTCGCTAAGTGATTTTGTTGCTTTGATCGATCGATGCTGTTACTGGTAATTAGCTTTATAGGATGGATGATGAAACATCTTTGTAATTATTTATAGTGAAATTCAAGCTTTAAAGACATATTTTAGAAGTGCGTTTTCTGATACCATGTCATCGAAACTGTAACAATGTTGGTTACTATTTAGTTATAGCAGACAACCCGCCATTTTGTACACGTAGTATTGATGAAATGATTGTACAGTAATTTTTAATAGACTTCAACGTTTAATTTGATGTATCATAAGTGCCATTTTGTAGTACTTTTATATCATCAAACGATGTCTAATTCTATATGCATATCAGTAACCATTTTGTGTAAGTAACGATCCGCCATTTTGTGTAACTGACGGTTACAGGAAATACAAAATGTCTACTCACATAACTTTCGATTAACCTGAAACTTCAAACTGATCCACCGTGAATGTCATTTTACGTCTTTAAACGAAGAATCCGATAAATAACGATCGAATACTAAGAAGATTGAAGAGACTCGTTGAAAAATGAAGTTATTATTCAAGAACCGTAACGTAGCGTTTTTAGGTGCCGACACGTTTCAGTGTTTTCCGGCAAGTGATAATGGTTCCCAGTAAGGAAATCGAGTCGAGAGAATTTGCAATTTAATTAAGAGGCTGCGTGTTCCGGGCTGCAAAAATACACCTGTTCGGACGGTTAAGCTTTCAGAGCCGCGTCGGATAAGACGACAAAAAGCGACGCGAGAGCTTGCAAATTTATGCGCGTCCGCCAACGAACGGGACGTATTAATTGCAAACGGGACTTAAGAGTCGCGTGCACGGAGGCATGCATAAAACGTTCTGCGGCGGTATGCAAAACTCGCCGTGAATTATTTTATCGCGGTTATGCTTGCGTCACGTTCGCATTTTGAAAATCTCCGCTGTCGCGAATTTCGCGAATTCCAACCGTCCCGACCGGTCATTTTTACGCGTCGGATGAAAAGAGTACACCCGTTCGCGCGTTCCTGCCATTTTTCCCATTTTCGGCCGTCTTGCGTGACGTATGTAACTCGCAGTGATGGAGAGAGATTTCTCTTTTTCACGCAACTGGTGATTTGTATGATACTCCATTTTATTTTAATTCACTGATTGCAAGATTTGTTGAGATTGTAGCGATGTTGGTTTGGTACTGTTATATGATGTGTGATTTTGGGGAACATATGGAGATTTGGAAGTTTAACATCTGTATATCGTTAGATTTGTTGAATTTGTACATTTATAAATTTACAAATTCTTAAATTTTTTAATTCCACATTCTTCAATTCTCAAAACCCCAAATTTCCAAATTTCAAATTCTCGAAACTCTAATTCCTCAAATTAAAAAATTCCAACACTATAAATCCCCCGAACAGAAAAAGCAAATAAAAATGTTAACCATAAAAATTACTTAGCAAGAAATGTCACCGGCGATAACGAAGGACTTAAATGTTGCACGACGTAGACATTGATATCCCGTCTGTTGCACAAAGATCCGCGACATTTTATCTCCTCTGAGAAATGAAACAGGGTCTTCTGATCATCGAGAAACCCGGACAAGTTAAATAGCTCGCCATTTCTCCGAGACTTTCGCGCAGCAAAGTCCTTGCCGGTGCTTGTCACTCGTTTCTCCTCGGGAACATCCAGTTACAAATTCGCCGGAGAAACATCAAAAAGCTTGCTGAGAGAGAGAGAGAAAAAAAAAGAGGAGAGAGAAAAGCAGTCCCGAGGTTCTTCTTTCCGGTTGCGACGGGCTGGAACTTCGCAAGGTCGTATAAATCGTGGTTACGTCGGTCGAGCGGAAAAAGTGACGCTGGTTTTTCGCGGTTTGAACGGGGAAACTCGATAGAACGATTTCCATAGAGGGTTTCCGGACAATTTGTCAATTCGCCTGTCGAACAACGGCATAACGATCGAACAGAGTTCTTCTTCTTTTCATACTTCTTATGGTTCATGATATCGATCTAGCCGTTTCAGGGTTTGAGCTTCAAGTTTTATGGTTGTGAGGTGAAATATGCGTTGATCGTTGGATGTGGGTGTTGAGGACACTGGAGATTTAAATTTACAGATTTGTATTCTAGGTTTCTATATTTTTGTATTGCTGAATCTTCGAATTTGCAAATTACCGAATTCTGAAGATATTGGATACTCAGACCCCAAATTTCTACATCCCCAAATTAACAAATTTCCAAACTTCAAACTTTCCACAGGCTCAGACCCCAAGTTTCTATATCTTCAAATTTCTAAACTCCCAAATTTCCAAATTACCAAATTGCTAAATATCCAAGGTAACAGATCCCCAAATTCTAAGCTTCCTAAATGCTCAAATCCCCAATTTCTAAATTTCGAAAAATGTCCCAAAGGCGACAGAGCGAAATGATCGAACGCTTTGAAGTTTCATGAGAATTCAAAGGGACCGTCATAAAGTATGCGATCCGGTTTTCATGGTAAAAGTTGTCGAAAAAGCGGCTTTTGTTTGGTTCTTAACCGCGGCGTACCTCGTGAATAATTACACGGCGAATTGCACCAAGTTGTTCGAAGAGTGCGCGTTGCCTTTGTGAAGCTGCTTCCAGTTGCGGTATGGCAATTTCATGGAAATTCAATCTTCAAGTTCTACTCTCTTTCGCGGGGAGTTTATTATCGATGTACTTGCTCGTCGCTCGCTATTAAATGACTTTCTGCTACAGCTTTTAAACATTAACTTGCGCCGACAAAACTTACGAAAACTTGGGAAACGCGCAAATACTTATTGTTCATTTTTCGGAATTCTATGGTTAATTAAAATAAGTGGACTTATAAGTCTTGGACTTATTGTTAACAGAGGTATAAAACAAATATTTTATGCAACTGCGACTTATCAGGTATAATACATATAATGTGTAACCATATAAATAATATATATGTATAATGTGTTATCATATGCATGTATAATATGTACATATTATATGCACAGTATAATGTACTATAAATATATATTGCATTGCAACAACGATGTAATTATTAATTCAATTGCTATCAGAGAATTACTCAGTTTAGAACTCTTCGTACAGACATCATGTACATACACAAATAAAAATAACCTCGTAATTTTGTCATAACGATATGTTGACAATATCAGAAAATAACATACGAACCAGTACACTTTTTCATAAAACTGTCCATAGAAGAGCGTGCATATTTCATAACGAGATGGACATTTACGCATTTATGATATCCGTATCGAAGTCAGCAGAGTGTACATAAAACATGTAGTCCGTGAAATCGTGTAGATCAAATGATTTCTTTATACATCGCAGACATCGACACATCACAAATACATAACACAGGCTATTCACGACCTGACTGGATAAGCTTCCAATAATCGGAGCATAATCAATAAAGGCCAATTTAAATTCGCTCGAATCTCGTCTGGAAATCGAACGGCGACAATTTCCAATTCGATGCCAGGATGTTCATTGTACACGAAGCATACAGAGAACACGTCAGAGCGCACAAAACGTCTGCGTTTCGAACGATATTTCGTGTTTTCTCGTCTATTCTTCGCGATCAATGGACCAGGCGATCCGTGCACGAAGATGAACTCCGCGTGTCGTGATAACGAGGTCGAAGTCGCGGCGATCGAGACACGATAAGTCGCAAGGCCAAACGAGAATCGGCTGCGTCGCTATCGAGAGCCACGGTGCATTCTTGCAACGCGAAGGTCGATCCTCGACGAGCCTCTCGACCTCGTTTATTCCCCGAAGACACGGTCACGAAGAAGCCCCGAGGGCTCCACGCTCGACGACTCGTTTTTTTCTACCGTCGCTGATATACTCCGACAAACGGGAAATTTGCTTCCGCGTTGTACACGCGTCGCGAATCATACGGGACAGTGAGCGGTAACGCTCTATGGAGATCGTTAGCATATTTTTTTGCGTTACGAGCTTGTTGTGTTGCTGTTGAGTATGTTGGGACAAATATTTTTTACTAGGACACTTAGGTTGGAGTTTTTAAACTTTCCTACATTTTTAAGTTTTCGGTCGTTTATTCAATTTTTGAAGTCTTTTATTTATTAATGCAATTACCTACTCCGCGTACCTACATTGAATTAATAAAAAAATTAATAAGTGTACTTCCACAAGTGTTCATATCACCATATGTTCGTTCTCCTGTCTTCCATAAAAGATGTTTCATGAAACTCAACCGGACCGATGTCCACATATCAACAATTACATCCACATATCAATTACATAATAGTATATATGTGAATAAAATATATATGAATATACACATAATACATCAATTTTTCGTTTCACCATAAAAATAAAAAAGTGACAAAATAAATTATCGAGCAGAATATTTACATACTTCGTTTATACGCGAAAGATGCGGAAAGCGATAAATTTGATCGCAATTAAATAACAAACAGATGCGTCGAGCAGCGCGAGGATCGTCGAAGGGCGGCGAGGGTTTCGGTCCAGGATTTCCACGAATCGTCCCTGGTGATCGATCGATCTCGATCGGGGATCCGGGGAATCCCAGCGACAGCTCCGGTTCCGGGGCTACGAGGCAAAACCTGTTGCCAGTGTAAATACGCTCGAGGATGCGCATGCACCGGCGTCGACGAACACGGCACGCGCGCCGCGATCGCCATGGAAACGCGAAAGGCTCCTGGAGGAGAGCGTGTGCGTCGGCTCGTCTACGAGCACACCGCTTCCCGAAGGACCCCCTGCGGCTTCAGGTGGTGGTACTAGGGGGTAGAAAACCCCTCGACGCGAGTCACACCGCCGACAGTCTCCCCGACACTCTCCGAGTCGTATCTCGCGCTCCTCCGCGGCCGCTCGCTTCAATTTTTCGCGCCTCCGAGTCTTATCGATACATTTTCACGGGGATTTTACCAAGTGAACGTTGCTTTTTCGAGACACATCCCGGTAATTCCGTGCGAGCATGTTTCTTTCTTTCGATTACTCGATGTGGACGTTTCTTCGAAATATGAAATTCTGGCTTCTTTGCTTCTTTGTGTCTGACCGTTGCTAATGTACGGTGTGTATTTTATATCGGGGGATATTGTTGGAAAATTTATATTTAACGCTTTCTGTGATTTCTTTCTCGAAATTCGAGTTTTTACGAGCTTTCTTTGAGTTTGTAACGTGGAAAATATTTGGGAATGTCCTTTTGAGAAGTTGAGAGTTGTGCGACAAAGGGCTGAGTTTATTTGTGCTGTTGGCAAAGGAAATGTTTGAACTGGTGACAATTGATTATTGCAAGTAAATTTGAGAAGGTAGGACATAAATTTTACTTGCATTGAGTGGAGTGACCATTTAGTCAATTGAGTACCGTTCATTATAAAAAATTGTTAAGCAATATTTAGTGGCAGCCATTCAGTTAAAAAATCTGTTTTTCATGCTTGTAACACAGGTACAGTTACGGATACCATTATTAACTCATACAGATATAGATCAGATATTTATTTCTAACAAAATTTCTTATTATACATTCGCCATTTACTGAAAAGAAATCATTTCAATCAATAATGCATCAGCAACAGAAATGAAGTAAAATAAAAATTTTATTTAAATAAATTGCAATAATTGCAAATTCTCGTAACTGCTTATACTCGGCAGTTCTGCGAATTCCGTTTAATAATGAAATACATTCCTTAATGGATCCATAATATTATTCACCGGATACTGCAACGCTGTGTTTTAAAATTAACATACCTTTTACAGCAGAGAAATTATTTGATTCTCTCGGAATGTGCATACATCATTAATTAAACTAAAATTTCCCAATAACTTTGAACAAATCTTTTTCAGCAAGTTCAAAAAATCACGAATAATTCTTGTAACTATTTAAATCAACAGAAAATCAGTACAAATGGTCACTCTAAGTCACTAGTTTAAACTCTGCCAGTTCAAATATACAATTAATCAATTTTACTCAATGTATAATCAATTTTTTGCAAAAGCGAATTAATCTGTCAGAGGAATTTTAAAAAGAAGTCTAGTGATTAAGTGGCGTAATTAACATGCAATGTGCTTTGCAATACAGTGAACATTTATTAAATCGTTTAATTTTCGTGGAATTGGTGTTTCTTTATGGCGAATGATTTCTGCGTTCAAAAGATCTATGTCGCTTGCAGAAGCATTTTCTTAAGTTTGTGCGGTGCTGGTTCGAAGAATTCTTGGTGGTTTGTGACAGGTTTGTGGCATTTGCATCGAAGATATGACGAAGTCCGAGGGTATTAAAGCTTAATCCGAATTCGAATCGAACCGTGCGGATTATACGGTTCTGCGCTTCTCGAGAAGATCTTGATTGAAACGTGTTAAGTTTCTGGATAGCTGACGAGATTAAAAGAGATTAAATTTCGAAATTTCATACGGGAATCTTCGGAAATATATAATTAACTTATCGTTCTGTTTTCGAATTTTTACACTCATCGGTTA
Organism: Megachile ligniseca; assembly: GCA_945859555.1. Classification (NCBI taxonomy): domain Eukaryota; kingdom Metazoa; phylum Arthropoda; class Insecta; order Hymenoptera; family Megachilidae; genus Megachile; species Megachile ligniseca. The sequence goes on from OX243778.1 coordinate 13,032,728, forward strand.
TTTTTCAGATAACCGATTTCTTTCAAGTAATCTAATAATTTAATATACATACTCTTTAAAGACTACTTTAGTAGATTCTTTGTTAACATAAATATTCTACTGCAATTTATCTACTTTACAACAATTTTTCTCCCAATTTCTGAACTAGTGAAAATAGTGAAAGAAAGTTTCGACGTTATCATATTTTCGAATTTGCAGACGTCTCAAGATTTTCCCGCGTAATTCGCGATATCAAAAACCATGGAAAGTCGTAAGCTTTCGCGAGTTTCTTTCGCTTAACGAACAGATGCTCGCAAATCCGATTTAACTCGGAAACTTTTTCGAGTCTGGGGATCGCAATTTATTTTGTAATCGTACGCTTTCGATGTTGCTTCGCTTTTGAATCGGTGTTTAATCAAGTCGATACTGTGATACTTTAATCCGCATGAAAGTACATTTTAAACGTTCCTTTGACAAATTCCTGCTTGCGAACGCTGATGTTGCGTTTTGCGTGTTTTGCAACTATATTTCTTCGATATTTGCAGAATGTCTTGATGTGTATCCATTAAATGAAAAATTTCAATTGTTGCGAGACAAAGATGAAATGTTTATTTGCTTTAAAATTATTGAAGTTATTAAACTTTGATAATTAGTGAAATATTTCGTTTGTAAAATTAGTGTTAGTGACGCATGTAATTAAAAATATGTGCCACGTATTATGAAAGAATATTCAAGTAACATTTTCCTGAGAAATTTAATAGAAAGGAGAAAAATGAAATTAGTACAAAAATACCTAAAAATGAATACAATTTAATTTTAATGTTTAATAATTTTTTTGTTAATTTTAAAATTAACTAGCAGTTCTTTTTCAATTTAATTCATCGAGTTCAATCCTTCAAGAATATGAAATAATTTTCATCCAATAATTAGTTACTACATGAAATAAAATTTGCATCATACATAATACGATCATATAATTAATCACCCATTGTAAGCTTTAAAATAAAATACATAAAAAAGACCTACAATATTGAAATAACTAGGTTAATACGAATTAATACGAATTACGAATCCACAGCACAGTTACAAAACAAGAACAAAAGTGGGTTATTCTGATAAATTTTGAAGTATAATACATTTATTCCGGCGCTCGTTAAAGCTCAAAGGGAATTTCAGATTTCGATATAAAATTCGCCGGATACAGGACAATTTTGCAACATGTAAAGAACGAAAAGAAAATAGAAAAATCCGTAATCGATAAGTTACAAAAGGACCGAAACAAAGTTTGTTCACGAATCGATGTACGCGAGCGTTTCTGGACGAACAAAATGTCACAAGAGGCCAGTATCTCGGCTCTCTTTCCCTCGATAAAAGAATTTGACCATCGAAACGCCAAATTTAGGCTCTGGATCAACCACGGGTTTGGTGTCCCATAAAACGCTTATCCGCAGTCCCTTCGTACCACATTTTTCCCCTTTTATCGGTGCCACCAGAAAAATAACCGTTTTTGTCCCAGGAATCGTTTACACGCGGCGAAAATATTTTCCACGGGAAACTGACCACGTACAAAATTCATGCTATCTATGATGCCAAATATTGACGCAATCAGTTCAGGCATCGGTCTTCAAATTTTCGAATATTTCGTTTTTTGCATCTTCAAACTTTCGGGCTTCTGAAGTTTCCTTCCTGATTCGAGTTTTCCAATTTTTTAAAAGTTAGCAAATTTCAAAGCTTTTTAAAACAACTTAAAATTTTTTTCTTTACGTTGTCAGTAAACTGCGATGGAATAATTAGTAAAAAATTTATGACACTCGTTTGAAAGTGTCATTTTAATATTAAACATTTCGTGCCGAAATATTTAATATTACGTCGGAAATATTTAATATCACGCCTGAAATGTTTAATATTGCGTTTGAATTTTATATTCGGTTTAAAACATTTGGTATTAAAGTTAAATAACTTCGTATCGAGACTGCATTAATAGCTCGTTCATTTTTGATGATTCGCTCGATCAACTAAAATTTAAATGTGCAGTGAGTTAATGCAGAATTACCTCCGCAGTTTTTAATCGTTACAAAATTACAGGAGAATAATTCTATCTGCGAGCGGTAGATAATATGCTAATATCCTAATGAATGTCCGTGAAAAATTAAAGTTTCCACAATTAGATGCTAATTCTTACACGACCAACCACAAATTCGCAAAATCCCTTTCACGATAAAAGACATTTCGTTATCCAAAACAACTATATCTGCTGCGTTTACACAAACACTCCTCTCTTAAAATATTTTCTTTTACCCTTTAAAATTTTCAATCTTCACATCGATAACTTTTAGAAATTCCAACAAATTTTTACGACCTTCTCTCACAATTTTTCTTCGAGAATCGCCACGAATTTATCAGAGACATAAGGGTTAAAATAACCTCCATGCACTCGTGTGCACAGAGCCCTGTTTTTGATCGCCATTGCAATCTGGACCCAATTCTTTCCACTTGGTGGACAGGGTGTATCGATTATCCGAAGTAAGTCCGACATGGTATCGGGGTCGAATCGGTCACTGACGAATCGATTCGATACGAGATTATTAATTACACGACTTCCATTCGGACGTGAATCGAATAAAGTTCTCACTCGACGACGAAGGATCTTGCACGAAGAAAAATTCGTTGGCAGGTGTAGCTCGAATGAAATTCTATTCGAACATTAATTTCTTCTCGCTTCAGACGTTTCTTCTGTTTTTTTACATTTTTTCTATTTTCTTCACAGGTGCTATTGTTTATGAGTAAGCAATACGTAGGTCATTTATTTGTCATAATTTATAGTGTTGGTTTATGATAGTTTAGATTCATGTTGATTGTGATTCATGGTGATTTATAATAATTTGTGGTATTCATCATTTATAATAATTTGTAGTGTTCATAACTTATAACAATTTATGATATTCATAATTTAGAATAATTTAAAATATTCATAACTAATAATGATTCATAGCATTCATAATTTAGAATAATTTAAAATATTCATAACTCATAATGATTCATAGCATTCACAATTTAGAATAACTTAGAATATTCATAACTTATAACAATTTATAGTATCCATAATTTATCATTCTTTTATACTACTATAATTAGTAATAGTTCAGAATATATTCAAGTATAGTTTGAATAAAAGTTGTAGTTAGTTGGAGAAGGAGAGTATTAGAGTTTGAAGAGAGTTCAGGCTTGGAAATCGCTATCATTGGATTTACGTGACGCCTCTAAATAAAAGCAGGCTGACCGTGACTTAATTTATGCAAAGTTGATAGTGGCTCTACGACAACTACTGTTAGGTAGCCGCGTCAAGGCGTCGCCCTTAATCGGCCTTTAATTAACTATCCCGATAGTGAGCGCGAATTACGCGTTGCAACCTGTACTTTTCGCTAGACGTATCCGGAGCACGAAATCGGAGCGGAACGCGGAAAAGGAGTCGCCTTGGGACCCCTTATCGCAAGGACTTCCCGTTGTTCACCTCCTCGTCATCTAAAGCATCGTTCACAGTAACCAGCTGCAGACAATTTACACAGAGGAACAGTTTGTTCACCGTCGTTTTGTCCTCAGAGTCATTTTTCCGTATCTTGGCAAAATTCACCTCAGATTGGGATTAAAATTAGGTATTCATTGTCACAGGAGTACTTGAAGCTGTTGCAAATTTTTACTTGTAAAGTGTTCAAATCTAAGTTTGTAAAGTTTATTTCACAATTTTTAAACTCTCAAATCTACATTTACAAGATTTGCAATTTTCACTCATAGAATCATTAAGAATCTTTAATCACCTTTAATTTTAAGTGTAAGAGTCACTAGATTATTCTCCAAATGCAGATATAAATGGAAAACATAAACTTTACCATACTCGTTATTACCGTATCTTTCGTTTACCCTTCAGTACCACTCATGATTAAATTTGACCATATATATTGTGCCCCAAAATTAATATACGACACAATGATAACAACTTAGCAAAGTTCATTTTACCCATGAAGAATCGTAACAGTGATATCTGGCCCCTATCTTCTCCGTATCACATCGGACAGCGAAGCGCTAAATTAATAATACACGATTCGAGGGAAGTCAACCATTGAATTTACTCGAGCTATTTCATATACATATTAGGCGAATTTCTGAAACAATTAAGCTTTAAGGTACATCGTTCGTATCCCTTTGATGGTTCCCGTAACAGGAGACAGCTATTCGCGAAACTTTGAATATGTATTCGTCGCATGTTCTCCTATTCACTCGCTGCGAATTGCTTCGGAAGTAAATCGTGCGTGTCTCTAGCAGAAATTCTCTTCCAGCTACGTTCCTGACATCCCTTGCATAATTCTTTCATGGGAACTCGACAAAAATCGTACTATAAATTGTACGCATTACCGTTAACAAAACATTTGAATTGCGCTACAATATCCTTACACTCGTGACGCATATGTGACGCATTTCATATGTGAGAAACCAAACCCGTATTTTGACTACAACTAAATTTTATGTTCAATTCTAATTATGACCCATGTAATCAGGAATCGTTGAACATATGTCTAACTTTTCAATTTTCATTTTTCTGCACACTGAGCTATGTATGACGTACCTGCCTAGAAAATAGTAGGTTAATTACGAAACGATTCGAACATGATGTTTCACAAAAACGTGAAGGATATTCGTCTCACGTATTGCTGTTTGCGAGTGAATTATTGTCGAATTCAATCTCGTTTCTAACGTCCTCGATTGTGCACGAAGCTTTAGTCCGCGCTCATAATCACGAAAACGTACGGAGAGTATAGCTGTGCAGAGCAACGGAAATATTTTCATCCTTCTTTTGTGTTCTATCACGAAGAAGCGGAGAAAACGCCTCGTATCACGCGACAAACCGACAGAATATACAGAGTTCGTCAGACACGCGTTTCCACAGTGCAGGCCTGTGACAACTTGACAAGACTGCTTCCTTGGGAAACTGTCCTCGAGTCGAGATTAAGGTGATTTTGTTTAACATATTAATTACAAACGGGGAAAACTGCGCTATCTAATTATCGAGAATTTTGATAAATTATCGTTGAACATTTTCCTATGGATTTAAATATAACTTTCACTTTGATGTAATTTTCTAACAAATTCAAATACGATAATTGCGAAATTTTGAAATCTTGAATTTACAAATTTAGACATTCTTAAACCAGACATTTAGAAATTTGTAATTGCATCAAAATGAAATCATATGTTAAACGTCTCAGACACGTTACACATGTGTCACACATGTTCACCTTGGCAATCAGCTTAAAATGATATTAAAATTGTACTCGTATCGCTAAAGCTGGATGTTTCATTGATTTTTACTATAATAAAATATTTTATTTATCGATGCATAAATTTAATCGTTCAAGTGCATAAAACAAGTTGCACAGCGAAACGAAATTTCATTTCACTACACTGGTTCTCGGTTCGTTGACACGCAGACGCATTTATGCGAAACATTATATATGCGCTTTTTAATTTCATACGATTTTTGCACAGCTTCGATGGTTCGGAGATTTCGAATGTTCCGAGATAGGAAAATAGTGAGCTATTGTTTCCGGGATTTGTTTGCATGTATTCATTTCGTTTCGAGATAACATGTGGAAAATTGAAACGAGCGTGCAATTACTGTTTCAGAGGTACTCGGATTTAGTTTCTGGCCTTGTTAAAATATTGAACAAACTCGTGAGGAACGTTGCAAACAATTCTCCTACTACGGATGTGTAAATTTTATTAACTTTTCAAACTTCTATTTTAAAAATATTTCTCTTTCATATTTTTTAATTTATAAATACTCCAGTTTCATAATTATAAATTTTCAAATTTTTGTTCCCAAATTTTCTTCTTAAAAATTCTCAAATCTCTAATTTTTCAAATGTCTAAATGTAGATTATCAAATTTTTTAATTCCTAAATTTCAAAGCTTCAAAATTTGTAAATTGTCAATCTTTCAAAACTTTGATATTTAACAATTTTCAATCTTCCAACTGTTTCAAATTTCTGACCCTTCAAATTTTCAATTTCCACGCCTGAGAATTTTCCCCAAAAAGAACGTCATCAAAATTTCGAACTGGTTCAACCCGAAATTCCATTGACCAGCACACTCTTTGTTACCCACCTTTATTTTGATGTGATTTCGAACGAATTCTCGTTTGCAATTACTCGTAGTAAACTTTCTCCAAAAGCAATTTCGTTAGCGCTTCCCGAAGTTAGCAAAACAGTTGCAAACACGTTTGTTTACTGCAAGCGTTTACGTTTGAAAAGTAGGATAAACCAGAAACGCAAAAGCGAGTTCGCCCTTCGCAGGCCATTTACATGTCGAGGAATAATTAAGAAACTTTCAGTTATTCTATCATCTTCTGTTTTCGATCCGAAGATTCATGAGTATGCAGACTGTAACAGGTTAGACTCAGTTTATTAACTATCCCCATAAAAATAACCATATCGCAATAACATTAATTACCGAAAGTATTCAAAGTATTAATCGTATGATAAACAGTATGCGGAAGATAAATTTATGCTAATGAGCGATGCACATTAATTTTCATGTCATAATAATAATTTTAACCGCTACGACCATTGTTTGTTTTGTGCCAGTAATTTTATTTCATTTGTGTCATAACTCTGACCGCACATACACTCACATCTCTGTTTCTGTGTTATGTGACCGTAACAATTTCGCCGGAAAAATAATATTTTCGTACGTATTATAATTGAGACTTGCTTATAATGTTTCTTGAAATGATTATAATAATATAAGATTATAATAAAAATCTAACGGAGATGAACTGCAAAAAATGATCGAATCTTGTTTTCAGAATTGACCATAATACTCAATGTACATAAAAAAATCACAGACCTATGAAAAGACCATGAATACAATAAAATATCACATGTTAGTAAGCAATTCAGTTAACGTTGAATGTTAACTCAGTGAATATTAATAAAAAATTGTGTAAGAAGATGAAGGTCACGAATAGAGGATCTAACACAATAGCACATATGTAAATCGATAGACCACCGCACAAGCTCTTCTTCAATTTTTAATTAATCAATGAACATGGTGACAGCGAACTGTTAATTGAACCGCGAACAAAAACGTGTCACCGTCGGTTCGCGCCATTCCACAAAGTTGATCCTCGTCGCGTCGACAGAAGAAGAAGAAGAAGAAAAAAAAAGTATCTCGACGTCCGTGTTCGATGATCGACTTTCATCCCTCTCGCAGCTATCGACGCAATCAACGATGCAGGGATCGCGAGAGCTCGAGGGCGGCAACTTCCGCGTGGCCCTTTTTTCCTCCCCAAGATGAAAGAGCTTCGATCTTGCTTCCGGCCGTTACTCTCCTAAGGGTGATAGAACACAGGGGTGCAGGGTCGTTGACCTTGTTTTGCGTCCATCGCTCAACCCCCCTTCGATAAAAATATTCTGGGCCCGTGGGGGTTGCGTGGCCTCCATTCTTTAAACAGCCTCTCCTTCGAAACCCGCCCCCTTTTTTGGCTACGAAGGGGTACCGGCTGAATAGGGTCCGCGTAATTGCTTTAACACCGATATTGCTGAACAAACCCTTTGGAAAATGGCGATATAGCTGAATTTGCGGGATACGGTAAATTATGAATTTTACGGGGCTAGTGTGCTCTTGTGGACACTGCTGTGTAGGAAAGCTTTCATATTTTGAACTTTTTCATTTTTATACTCCACGAATTCTATTTGTACGTTTACTAGTGGAATTCTCAAATCTGAAATAATTCAATTCTTGTATCTTCATGGTAGATATTTGATTATACTTAGATATAATTAGATTGGTGAAACGAAATTCGCGTCGATTTACGAGCGTACGCTCGAGGAGAAGGCGAGACGCGTCGGCGTCGGCGCCGGCGTCGATCCTCTACGAAATTTGGAATTCTAGGCGCCAGTGAAACGAGGACGCCGTACGTTTGGGGGTGAATAACCGAAAGCTGCGTCTTCATGGTAAATAAGACAAGGGGAGAAAAAGGGGATGAAAATGTCTGTTAGAGATCTGAGTCCCCCAGTTTACGATGGACGACTGGACGATAACGCAGCACGGGTTCCCGCGGACGTCAGCGGAAAATTTGCGATTACTCGGACTGAAATCGAGACGAGAAATCGATTCGGATAAACGAGGGGAAGTTCTTTCGAGGATACATTGTACCTCTGATTGAAGAAACAGTCATCGATCTTTACCCTGAAACTAGTATGTTACTTTTTTTGACATAAGGAAAAAACTGATAAAAAACTTTTGAAATACTTTAGGGAATGATGTAAGGAACGTTGATTTGATTGGCTGCACTTTTTTGTGATTCGATTCGATATGATCGATACGATTCAATTTCATACGATTCAATTTTCAATTCTAATCGATTCAATTACAATGTGATTTAATTCCGTAGAATTCAAGTTTTAATTTATGTCCAACTCAATTCCATTCAATTCAATTTTCAATTCCATTCAATTCAATTGTACGTGCTTCAATTGTTAATTTAAAACGATTCGATCCCATGCAATTCAATTTTCAATTCCGTGCAATTCAATTTTCAGTTTCATACGATTTAATTTTTAACCTGAATCGATCCAGTCCTATACAACCTATTCAGTCCCACGTAACTCAATTTAAAACGGCTCGCCCAAATAATTGACGAAATAAATATTGTTAGAAATTCATTCCTCTTACGTTTCGTTCCTCGCAATATTCTCTATAAATGACAAAGATCCATACGGGAAGTCGACGACGTATTCACGTTATGCGCCGTAAAACTCGCGATTTCCCAGCCCCTATTTCCCTAAATTGCCGAGCTTATGATTATCATTGAAAGAGGAAATACAGAGGAGGTCATGGCGCTCTATATTTTATTACCGAGTGCAGGATTGGATAGGTTATGGAACGCCTGTTCGATAAATTATGAGAACGTCGTCTGGCTCGTCGAACAACTGACAAGTCGAAATTTCGCTGAAACGTGACGTTCCCTCGATGCGCGACAATGGGTCGGTTTCGGGATCTGCACACGGGAACGGGATCATAATTCAAGGATCTCAAATGTCCTGACTGCCGCGCTGAGCAATGGGCAAAGTTGAAAAAGAACCTTATCTCCAGATCCGTTCTACCAATTTCAACCTACGAATCGTCCAGCAATAACTTTCCCATAATTGATCGACGCAAATACTCGTCCCGATTTCGTGAACACTCCGCCTGTTCAATTACATTCTGGTCGTTGATTTAATAAGTTCCGGGCAGCTTCAGACTTCGAGTGATTTCAATTCCGAAACTTTGCGTTCACGGAACTTTCCATCATATTTAATGTGTTCCGGTTAATTCGATTAATTACACTTTCTTGCCGTACTTTTAAAGCAATTTTAATTAAAGGCAAACCGATGGGGAGTAAATGAAAAGCAAACTCACCCTTTGAAATATTTCATTACTACTTACAATACAAGAACAATAAAGTGAATGTTCGAAGTATAAAAGTTAAGAATTAAATCTACTATAAAACAAAACTTGTCAACTACCTTTATATTTGATAAATCAAGTAATAAGCTAGATTTCGCGGATTCTAAATAATTAAATATCCGAAGAAACGCTTTAAGAACTTTCGTTTCGTGGAAGATCCACTTGTTAATTCCAATTTCAGCGTCGACAAATAACAAAGAGGCTGTTAAATCGGTTTCAAATTCTGATAAAACACAAGTGGTTCAATAAAGCGGTACAAAAACACGAAAAAACCGAACCTTGCCGCGAACGCATCGCGTTTTAACCCGTTCCGGTTTCGACAAAGCAGCAAGCACGAAAGGAAGTTAAGCCGGCAGAAAAAAAATATAAACGAGAGCAAGTGCACGAAGAAGTCTGGCGAATTTAATCGAATCCTCGGGCGAGTTTAATTCACTTTTCGACAATAAATTCTCGTCCGGCGCAATTTAAGCGAGAAGCTACAATTCGACCCGCTAATTACTCTCGTCGGCTACGAATTCTCGTGACGGAAATTGCCGGGACACGATGCAGTTTTTTTTTCCTTCTCTCCGCTGATAGGAATTTACCGCCGATGTTTGAACGTTAATTCGCTTTTATCTGCTTTCACGCAGCGCGCCATCTTCGCGCGCTAAACCGCCTCGGCTAATTAACCATCTGCACAATCAGTATGTACACGAGGCCAGCGAAGATTACGCTCAAAAGACTCGACGAGTGAAAAATCTACGTATAATCGTGCGCCAACTTTTCTTATAAATAAAACGGCATATTCAAACGCGTTTTCCTGCTAGATTCATTGTTCCATTGTTTTATTAACACGCGGTTTGGTGGTTCGTTAATAACCATGATGTTCGTGGCGGGTCATGTTTGCTCTGAATGCAAGGATTATATTTTCCGAACGAATTTTCGAAACAAAATGAGATAACAGTGGACTGGGGTTGTACTGAAACAGGCGGGGTTGTAAACATGGAAAATTCTTCAAACTGGATATAATGCAAATGGAGCGTTCTCATGGCGACTTGATGCGTGGTAATTTGATGAGTAGTACTTCAATGCGTGGTACGAACGCATAAGATGCTTGGTAGTTCAGTGCATGGTATTTCAATGCGTTGTAATCCTACGCGTAGTGATTCAGCGCGTGGTAATTCGATGCGTGGTAATTCGATGCGTAGATAATTGGAAGCGTGGTAATTCGATGAGTGGTAGTTCAACGCGTAGTAGTTCGATGCGTGGTAATTCGGCGCGTAAATAATTCGACGCGTGGTAATTCGGCGCGTGGTAATTCAATGCGTGGTAATTCGGTACGTAAGTAATTCGACGCGTGGTAATTCAGTGCGTGGTAGTTCTACGCGTGGTAATTCGGCGCGTGGTAATTCGATGCGTAGATAATTGGATGCGTGGTAATTCGATGCGTGGTAGTTCAACGCGTAGTAATTCGGCGCGTGGTAGTTCGGTACGTAGTAATTCTACGCATGGTAGTGCAACGTATGGCAATTCGACGCGTAGTAGTGTGGCGCGTGGTAGTTCAGTGCGTAGTATTTCAATGCGTAGTATTCTCTTCCATAGTAATTTACCGCGTAGTATTTCGATGCATAATACTCCCACACATAATAAATGCACCGCATGATAGTTCAATACGTGATAATCCCACACGTAATAATTCAACGTGTAATACTCCAACGCGCGATAATTCAGCACATACTTCAATGCGTCACAATCTCACACATAGTGATTCAGCATGTAATACTCCAACGTGCAATAATGTGACGTGTGATAGTTCGATGTGTGAGAACATCCCATAGTAACTCAGCGCGTGGTAGTTTAACTCTTGATAACTCGATGTATGGTAGTTAAATGCATATTAATATAACGTGTGGTAGATGAGCGAGGTAATCCGACACGTAATAGCATGTTAATCTTCGGGAAACGCAAAATGAGTTTACCAATTTTAATTTACACAGACGAGCTCCGAGCGGTGTGTTCTTGCCGTGAATTATGCAACTCGTAATATTACAGTTTGCGTTACACATGTTATCACAACCTCGTGTAAATAATAAATGTTTCTCGATATCCGGACCGTGAACGCAAATATTGATTGCTGCTCTGTTAATTTACTACATTTTTAAACGATTTGTAATGAACGATTTATTCAGCCATGTATTTGCATGCTTTTTTGGTGCATAAAAGAACCGATATTTTGATCGATTAAACGTTGATTAAACATTCTTTGATGTGTTCCGATCGGGTTTTGTAATTTTATTTGCAGAATTGAATTTTATTTTCTTTTATTTGTCAACGGTAAAGTTGTTAATAAATAAAAATATAAATCGATAAAATTACATTTGTAATATATTTCGTTAAATTAAATATCCCTTCAAAAATTATTTGCCGCACATTTTTCTCAGAATAATTTTGTTTAATTTACATGGAAGACATTTTCCGTGCGTTTTATAATTAATTCTCCGTGCCAGAAATAGTCACAGGAAATATGCCATAAAGTCGTCATGTGCCACTTCCCTTCGCATCGTTGCATTCTCTTTTATTCGTCGAGTTGCAGCACATTTCTTTCCTGAAAGTCATTTCACTTTTTGTTCCAGAAACAATTTTGGAATCGCATACTTTCACCCCGATTGATTCCTCGCGCGAAAATTTAATTTGTTTATCGAAAACATACATTTCAACGACATTTCGAAACGTTTTACAAAGTTCAACTGTTCGAAGCAATAAAATATGTTGTCAATCGTATTTGCTTTACAAGCAGCGATTGCCTTCGAGCTTCAATGTTTGTGTATTTTCGTACAAATCTCGTTTGATGTTTCGCGCGAACGTTACACTGAACATTTAGCAACAAATTCTTGTCGGAACGAATCAATACGTTGGTCGTAAAAGTTGAAATATTTTATTGAACCATTCATGAATCAACCTTACTGCTTTCCAAAAGTGTTACATGTACGTACATTTTATTGGCATTTTGTGACACTTAGAAAAGAAAGTGGTCTTTCATATAATAGTGCTATCTATGGTTTTACGCGAACTCGACGATCTAACAAGAGATACAAAGAGAACGCTAGAACGACAATGATCGAACGTTTACGAGAATCTCGATAGTTTTCATATGGGCGTACAAACACGCTTAATATTCCGCGTTATTTGCTCACTTTTTTCCGTATCGTGATTTCGCGAGATTTCTTCAAGCGTGCACCGGTTGTCTGAAGCGAGGAAACGAGCGAACGTTCTGCATTTCCGTTCCACTGAACGATTGTTCGACAGAAATTTAGTGACGAATATTTCCTGGAATATCTTTCTATTTGCGAAACACTTCTCTCGTATCGGTATCGCCATTTTTTCGTTGAGGAGAAAAAATTCTGACGGGGCTATTAAACGTTCATTCGTTTACTTTTTAAAAACATTTTTTCTTTTCTACGCTGCTGTATAGGTTTCGTACTGTACTTCTATTTTAGTATGCTACCATTTTATCTGTTTTACTGTACAATTATATTGGTCTTTTATTATTCATATTGTTTTAGTATTCACTGTACTACTACATGTCTTTACTACTATTCTAGTATTCTACTATACTACTATACCACTTCTGTACTATTTCAACTGTCTCAAATTTCCTAACTGCCAAAGTCTCGTAAGTCTCAAAACCCCACACGTCCCACAAGTCTGAAAGTTTCAAAAATTCCACTACAACCAAAGTCCCATAAGTCGCAAAATCTCATAAATTTTAACGTTCTGTAAGTCCCATAAGTCCCAAAATCCCACAACCAGTAAAATCTAATAAGTCCCAAAATTTTATAAATTCGACCCTATAACAGTAAGTTCGATAAGTCCCAAAATACGAACGTTAAAGTTTCGCATCAATCGAGAATAAATAAACGCCAGAAGACATAAAAATTTGATGTTGTTGACAACGACGACGAAGAGAATGTTTTTCCCGTCCGAAGAACAAGGATAAAAGGAAGAAATAGATAGGAAAAAAGACAAGAGGGGTTGCGTCGGTACGCGTTACTCTGCGAACAACATATTTTCCAAGCCGATACGTTTTCCCTGAACCTTTTTGAGACGCGCACGCCACCCCATGCGCCATCCCTTCTCTCTTTATCGCACTCTCTCTTGTTAGCAGCGGATTTCCCTCTCTTCCACGGCTTGCTACCTCCTGGTTGCCTCTGGAAATAGTCGGCACAAAGCGATTCTCGGTGCGTCGTGTCCGAGCCGATTATCAAACCCGCTTCTTTCGTCTACTTTTCCCGCCGTGTTATCGCGACACGTGCTTCGAGTACATGCGTGGAAAATTACCAACGACCGATAGTTTTCTCGCACTTTTTCTAGTAGTGCTCTGGTGTACGCTCGTTACAATGTATCGGCTTCACTAAACTCACTTTCTGTGAATTTTCTTTCAACCCTCGTGCGTCGTTTGAATCAAAATTCAGTATTTATTCAGATTTTTAGAGGTTCATCCGGTGATTAGTATAACAGGATTAATATTTTAAATTTCAGCTCCAGTTTTAGACTTGTATGAGTGTGTTAAAAATGTGCATACTTTAAACCTTTGTGCAAGAAATATTTAATGTGCAAATTATAATTGCAACAACAAATCTTGCTCCTTCAAATGTAGTTATGTTTGATTAAAAATAAGCTTGCAGAAAAACAAGAAGATCGTGAAAGTTGACCATCATCGAAGAATTGGGTAGATCAGGTGTACATATGAGATATTGTTATAGTGATCGAATTAAAGAAGAAGGGATGATTATGGTAACTGTCAGGCGGAGTGGGGACTTCTGGTTCTGTGATGAAATGAATTGATTGATGTAAGTTTTCCTAATGCCTCATTCGTTATAATACATTTTTTAACAATGATACATTGAGAACAGTACTTTCAATGTTCTCAGACTCCTGTTATTGATCGTAATCTGCGAGGCAGTTTTTAATTCATAGACAGTGGATTTTATGCACGTATAAAATCTATGTACAAAAATTTACATAAATACATAAAATATATGTACATTTGTAACACTGCATTAAACTTTACAATAGATACGTAAACATCGATTTAAAAAATTGATATACAATACAAAGTATATATTGCATAAGAATATTATATCAAAATATAAAGCTTGAAAAATACAAAAATAAGAATAATTTAAATTAATCTGTAAGACATCTTAAATTGAAAATATGTATTTGTATAAATATCCGCTGTCTATCAGATATTGTGAATCGATGATTAATTAAACCTTCGAAGTAATCGAAATTTAATAAACATAATCATAAATTATTAATATGTATTTGCAATCGGTAAGAAAGTATCGAGCAATCTTTCCAGTTTCGCGACCCTTCGTTGAACGGGACAAAGCGAGGACTAATGTACCGTAAATGGAATCAAAACGGTTTCCACCCCTAAGTAACTACACCGAAGGGTGTTTACGTCATTAATGTCAAGCTCCGACCGCACGGTGCAGAGGCGTTACCCGATATTATACGATTTATAATTAATCACTCTCCTGTCGTTCTTATATAACATTCGATTGACGTATTTCACGTGTCTGTTTCAAAATAGTAACACTTATCTAAATTAATGGTCAAGTTAATTACCTCGTTCTTCCTCGTGAACGAATTTTAAAAATGTTCACCTGCAAGCAAAAATAGGTATTACTGAAAAAATACAATACTTGAACATTGTCTAAAAGTTACAAAAATTAGATGGGGGAATAAATTCGTGTTAATAAATTGGTGAATACGTGGTAATGTTCTATACGAACTTACATACCCTTTAATTATAAAGGATATTTCCCCAAATCCCAAATTCCTCGAATTCCAAATTCCCCAAATCCCTATTCCCCAAATACCAAATTCCCCGAATTCCAATTTTCCAAAATCCCAAATTCCCCGAATTCCAATTTTCCAAAATTCCAAGCTCCCCAAATTCCAATCACCCCAAGTTCCAAATTCCCCAAATTCCAACCTCCCCAATTTCAAAATTCCCCAAATTCCAATCTCCCCAAATTCCAAATTCCCCAAATTCCAACCTCCCCAATTTCAAAATTCCCCAAATTCCAAACTCCCCAACTTCCAATTTTAATTATTTTACTAACAAATATTTGTGGTTTCATTAACAACCCTGAACTGATACACGAATAATATAAAAAATAATTATTATTTCACTATGAATGGCAAATTGTAGTCAACTACCTCGTAATCATAATTTCCCCACTAATGACACATTTTCTATATTGCACGAGCTTTGTAGCACGTCCCGTAGATCGCATAAAAGAGAATCCACAAACACAGTTGAAAAGTGAAAAAATGCTTCCCAAGTGATACCACTGTAGCCTTTAACCGGTTATCGCTGACGTGGACACGTGACTTTTCACGTCGCAGCACTGGAAAAAGGCAGTAATGGACACAAACGGAATCAAAATGAAATCTAACCCCTCCACGTTCCGCCCCCTTTTTTGTTCAGATCGTTCGCTCTGTTAATTACAGTTCTTTGTGTGGGGTTTGTGGAAAATTTCATTTCGTTACGTGCACCATTGCCAACGCCATTGTCAGCCATCGTTATCTTCGAATTGAAATTTTTCAATTTGTACGCGTACACGTTCTCGATAATCTTTGGATTCCCGGTCACTTTATGGTGTTATACGACACGAAAAATTGTTTGCAACGTTTACGATATGATCCTGTGAAATTTCTATGATACGCCATTTTTGGTGGTTCATTGTATGTGTAATGTTCAAAAACTTCAAAAGTGGAGTGTTAGTGAAACTGGCTTCAAAATTGTAATGTTGCAAAATTTTAGAAATATGTTTCTGTTCTAAGTTAATGGTACCATAATAAGTTTTGAAATTACAAAGTGAGACACATTTCAAATTTCTAAAATTCAAAATCCCTCAAATTACAAGGTCAGGAGGTTTCAAATTTCCTAAATGCCAATTTCTGCAAATCTCAAATTTCCTAAATTTTAAACCCCTAATATTCCCAGCACCGCATATTCCAAGTTCGCAAAATTCGAAATTCCCCAAATTCCAAATTCCCCGAATTCCAATTTCCCCAAATTCCAATCACCCCAAGTTCCAAATTCCCCAAATTCCAAGCTCCCCAAATTCAAAATTTCCCCAAATTCGAAATTCCCCAAATTCCAATTTCCCCGAATTCCAAGCTCCCCAAATTTCAAATTCCCCAAATTCCATTTTCCCCGATTTCCAAGCTCCCCAATTCCAATTTCCCCAAATTCGAAATTCCCCAAATTCCAATTTCCCCGAATTCCAAGCTCTCCAAATTTCAAATTCCCCAAATTCCATTTTCCCCGAATTCCAAGCTCCCCAAATCTCAAATTCCCCAAATTCCAAATCCCCCAAATTCCAATCACCCCAAGTTCCAAAGTCCCAAAATTCCAATTTCCCCAAGTTCCAAATTCCCCAAAATTCAATCTCCCCAATTTCCAAAGTCCCAAAATCCCAAAATTGCCTAAATGTCAAAGCCCCAGAATTAAGGATCGCAATTAAGATTCTAAAATTAGTCGGCAATCCACAAAAGGATCAGAACTCCCGCTTTAGAAATTTCTTGCTTCACGTGACAGAAGCGTGCTCGCACAGCTAATTTCTGCGATTTCTCAGCACGTACCGGTGCAATATGGGGAAGGGAAGTCTCTACTGAAGCCCGCGATAATCGGTCCGTGATAAAGAGTGACTCGACTTGAATTTATCGCTGCTTCGTGCAAACTGATAAACTTCCTGTCTATCCGAAGAAGAGAAAAAGGGGTGGCGCACACCCGACGTCACGAATCACCCTAACCGAAGTACTTTCTTGAATGACGTTGCACAATTTTGATATCTAGCTTCGGCATTCACCGTTATCACATACGATCCACGAACTGTATTTAATTTCAGTATACTTTTCAGTATTTAATATTTATTATGTTCATTAACTACATTTATTAATTAATTCTTACAATTTATAGATTTTAACCTTACCGTTTTCGAGTTTTATAGTTTTAAGTACTGACACATTTTATAAAATTTCATGACGAGCTTAAATTGCATCAATTTATTTACATCAAGTAAGAATTGGCTTACATAAAGTTCCACGAATCAAAGCTCGATCCCGTATAACTTAATCCATACATCATCATTGAAACAGAGTTTAATTAAATTCGCATTAACGAATTACCAGGAACCCGCAACTCGCCTCAGAGCGAACAGAAAATCGATAGGAACGTGTACAACCACCTCGATTAAGACAGAACGAACCATTATTGTTGTATTGCGATACCGTTTCGAAGATCTTGCTAATGCGATTAACGTCTCGGTGTATAACGCTCTAATCCATCAACCTGTTTCAACGTTCCTCCCTTGCTCTACCTGTTAACCTAACTTAACCCCCGTCTACACTTTAGGGAGGATAATTTACCTATTCTCTTCTTTTGGGTGCTACAAAGTTGTATGCTTCATTCACGTATGTTAATGTATGTATGAGACGATACATGTTGGTTAATACTTGAATTCAAAGGATTAGAAAGATGGCTGACATATTTGATAGGGGCTAGAAATATTGCAGTGTATTATTTTTCTAAGTTGTACAATTCTAACGTGTTATAATATCAAGCATCAAAACTCGAAACTGCCAAAGATACAAAACACAAAATTTGCGAAAGTTGCAAAATCTAGAAGTTCAGTAACTGTCAAGTCTTAAAATACCAAAACCCAAAATTGCAAGTTTCCAAAGTCTTAAAACGCCAAGTTCCAAATTTCCAAACTGAAATAGCAAGCTCCAAAGTTCCAAACCTGGAAAGTAGTAAAATCCTAAGTTAGAAAATAGTCATTTATCACGATCCACCCGTCCACGCTTTCAGAGTGAGACACCTTCGTACCTTTCGTTGCTTAACGACCTTCTCGGAGAATGACAAAAGTTTTCTTAATCTCGTAGACGATTCCGAGTGTATCGAATGTCGATAAACGGGCGAGACACGATGAAAAATGCATCCGTGATAAGAATGACGGACGAGTTTGCGACAGCTGGTTATTTCGAAGTCGCTCACGTGACGCATAATTGGTCATAAAACTCTCGTTCAAAATATGCACCCTTATACGGAATAATGTTCTTATAAAATAGCAATAAAGTACAATTATAATAATAAAGTACAATAACAAGTACAAAATAAAATTGCATCATATATTAAAGACGTGTCGACGTGTTAATTGGCAATAATCAATTACCCTTAACTTTCATCTACCATATTTGCATTTCACCGAATTGGTGCGTGCAAACGCTTGGGTCGATAAGATACCGGAGAAATAAATTTTCAATTAATTGCACCGGGAGTTAAAGACGTGATTAATTTAAAGATTTGTGGGGTCAGTAGAGCTCCCATAATTCGAAGAAGGGTTAACATTGGATGCCGCCGGTCTTAACGAGTTTTTCCCATTCTAGCCGCTCGCGGGGAACGATCCCGCTTCCTTTCTCACGGTTCGTCGCCGCTCAGAAATGGCAGCGAACACTCGCCGCTCTTCGTTGTTTTATGAAAACTCGGTCTGGCTACAACGAGAAATGTTCATTACTTTTCGATTGGCTCACTTCCTACTCTTCAACCGTTTAGAGCGAACTTCTTACTTCACAGACATAAATGAAATTTAAATAACACATATTATTAGATGTACCATGTTAAACTCTTAGAAAATCACATCAAGTAGCAAACATAATCAGCACACAATTTAGAATTTAAAATACATAAAGAACGACAGAATATCATAGATAAAAAATTGACGGAAATTTTAAGAAATATTTCTTATGAACAAATTCTCTGATTAAAATTAAGAAACCTGTGAACTGGTTATGGTACGAGTATCACCACATTTTTAACCCTTTGCACTCGGAAACTTTGTTTCCTCAAATATAGAGTGAACGATAAAGTGCAATATTCTATAAATTAAGCAAGTAAAAGTTGAAATGTTAATAAAACGCGTCGGAATCTGAAAATTTGAAATAAATGTAACAAACGAAATGATATACAATCATCGAGTGTATCATGTTTCTGAATGCAATGAACCAGCACGTCGACGAGAATAAAATCATTCATAGTAATCTGTGCGTCGCGAAAACCCCCAGCCATTTACTGTCCGATGAATATTCAGGGATTCCGTTACATTATGGTAATTGAACGAGAAGCGAACAGTCGGAGATCCATAAGTAGCTTGTCGAAGCGTTGTTCTACCAACATAGGAACACGAAAACACGTCGCGACCGAGAAGCAATTTCTAATCGAAACTTTGCTCGCTTAAGTAATTTATGGAATACATTACACGCATCGCCGGCCCACGTTATTCCTACGAATTCACCTACTGTCCATGTTACGATACCGACAGAACATGCAACCGACTGCATCGTCAAATTAACTCGTACTAGAAACAAGTTTCTGAACGTCGATAAATAATTAAGTATATACCGTTGACAAACTCCTTTTATTAAGCTACCGTTTCATGTTTCTTTTTAACGCCTAGGCTAACGTGCTGCATTCTTGCAATTTTTAACACGTGCTCCTATGATCACGTGCTGGATTATTATGCATTTGATCATTTCGTGTTGCCTTATCACTAGATTTAATTGCAAAGCGTTTCATTACCGTGCGTTAAATTTGTACCTGTTAAAATTACCACGCGTTAAATTTTTATGTGTTAATATTGCTAGGGATTTTAATTGCGACACGCTAGATTTCTACGCGATATCGTGACTTTTAATTGCAACCTTTGATTATTGCGCGGGGATTTACTATTCGTTTTCATACCGTGCGTTTTCTATGCGTTAGATTACTAAATTGGATTGCCACAAATTAAATTTCCAAGCGGTGTAATTACCACGCATTAAGGTTACCACGAGTGGTGGTACTATGCAGTAGATTACTGCGTATGGTATAAGTACACGTTAGGTTACAACGTGTTAGATTACTACAAGTTAGGTAACGTCGCGTTAGATTGCAACGTGTTAATATTACACGTATTAAGATTATCACGCATTGAGATTACCATGTGTTAAATTACCAAGCACTGAAATTTTCATGCGTTATTTTACCAAGCATTACATTACCCCGTGTTAAAGTTATCACACGTTAGATTACTTCACGTTAGATTATCACGCGTTGAAATTTCCACGTGTATTACCAGGCGTTACCACACATTAAGATTACCACCCGTGATATTTCACATTAGATTACTATACTAAAATCAATGACTTGAGAAATACAAATGTATATAATAATTTATCTCAAAAATGATAACCTCAATAACAGAATCTTTGAAACAGTAAGTAAAATACTTGCAAAGGGTTTGACCAACAGATTCTACCAAAATGGCGTAAACAATCGGTCACAAACGCGTAAAGCTAATTACTGTTAAAGTGTCAAGTAAATATCTCATCAATTAAGTAAAAAAACGGTACGGAATCAAAAATGCAACGAACGAATCTGTTATAAACGCGTGTCGCCGCGATAAGAATGTACTGTTTGCTCGGCCAACAATTTACGCTCGCGCGGACGATTAAACGGGAACCTCGGCGGAATTTAATCGGTCGATATCGAGTGCATACGGTCGCGTTATCGTTGCAAATATGCAGGAACGAGAGTCGTTACTGTTTCGCGGTGCGCAGATAATCTCGCGAGCAAAAAGAGAAACGAGAGTGTATCGAGAACCGAGAGCAACCACCGAGATCGAAGATCGCAAGAAAGTTCCAGGAAAACCAGTCCCCGTGCTGGCTGGCCAAAAGGAACTAGAAAGGCTAGTTAACCGCGTGTTGTGAATGATTTATCGGGATAATTATGTCATTTTACTTAATGAGCGCGAAACTTGTAGATTATGCCGTGTTATTCGAACAGATGGCCCAAATAATTGGTATTCGACTTTCAATCTCAGAATTTATGTTCTTATATTCAGATCTAACGCTTAGGTAACACTCGTTTTACACAATTCATCTTGGGTATCTTGATAAGGCTTATTATACCGTTATTTTCCTTGCAATCTTTTAAATTCTTGTGATTTCTGTTGGTTAGATGTGTATCTTATTTAAGTTGAACAAGTGATAGTCAAACGAGTTTAAGGAATTGATGTTACAACGATCCTGTAGTTTTTGTTGCTTCAATGTGTGTTTTACTTAAGTCTAACGGACATGTGGTTAGGTTTGGTTAAATGATCCTTTTTGTTGTTTCAATGTGTTACTTAAGTCTAATAGACAAGTGATGTTTCAATAAGAAATTGATCTTTCAAGTTTAAACAATTCAGTGATTTTTGTTCCTCTACTGCATATTTCACTTAAGTCGAACATGTAATATTTGAACAAGTTGATGTTTTAAAATGAAACATCAATTAAACTGTTTTAACAATGGAGAGAAAGTAGACTTGCTTGAAGATACACAAATAAATAACGTTCGATCCCATACATCAAATACATAATAAAATTAATGTAGAACGAATGTATACACTTTTCAATGGTGCAAGAAAAGACTTTCTCTTAAAAAATTCACAAAGATTTACTTCTAGATGTACATATTCCCTAGCAGAATGATTGCACTGCATCATCATGATATTCCGAAATTCAATGCAACTGCGTGAACAGAAGTTTTATGTATCTTTGAAAGATGAAACGTTTCGATTTTGCGAGGAGCCCAGCTGTTCGACTCGATAGGTCCATGGCGACGATATTTCACTCGGCCGAATCGAATTTCTCTTCTCTGTGAAAACAAAACACTCGAAATCGTGAACGTATCGTTTCGATTTGAGGGACAGATAAAACAGACGCGTGAAGATTATTGTAATTCAAATTATTTTGGTTGGTAAAAAATTCACGAAAACAACTTATATATTAACTCTACTTATTAACTTAGATACTAACAATATTAACTGATAATTATTTCAAATTTTATTTCACAACAAAGTACAAACATTGCCATTAATTATGATTATCATTATCAAGTGACAAGTAAAAATTGATTGAAATCGCGATTGAACTTCCAGATAATAAAGATCGATGGTAATGAAGATTAATAAAGAACAAATAATGAAGACGATAAAGAACAAAATCAGTAAATATCTGAAACTCGAAATAATTGCAAAATGTCCGACAATGGTATTTGAATAATGAGCGAGGCGAGACCCGCCGTCGAAAATCGGGAAACGGACGATGATTCAAATGGCTAATTAAGATGAATAATTACGTCGAACATTCGCGAATGTTCGTGGCGTGGAATATTAATAAGGGGTCCAATCGCGGCAGAAATTGTTCGCACGAAGTTCCTTGAACAGCGAAGTTACATTACCATAGAAAAAATCACGAATGCAACCATGTCAAGAGATTTAGAACGAGATCCAGCACTTAGCGCGAATTTTCCAACAATTAATGCCTCATGAAAGATTCATGCGGGCCGATCAATCGGAAAGCGATTATACAAAAGGGAAAAGATGATTCGAACAACAACGTTGTATGCTAACGAACATCGTTGAACCAGTTCCCGGAAATCGAGTGGGAATGCAATTTTAAACGAGAAACGGTTTTCGCGAAATGGCCGACGTCGCTGTCGATTTCATACGCGAAAACCCTTCGTGTTTCTGAGGTTTCATGGCGGTAGGGGCTCGATTAATAACGAAACGCAATTTCATTAATGCAATTTCGACTTGAAAGCTGATGGATTATTCGATAAATTGGCGGGGTAACGGCAGACTGACGACCGCTGCATGTTTTCCAACGTGCCGATCATCGTGATTCCGATATTCCACGGAAATTGACGTTTGTAAATTAATTTCGATGATCAAAAGCGACAATTTCGTTTGGATTAATAGCGAAACGCAATTAATACGAATTTACAGTTCTGCGATCGCGCGGGACACGCGAAGAGTTCCCTGCTAAATGTACAACATTCACATGTTTTCTTTCAAAATTGTTGAAATTCTAACTTTACAAAGTTCCGAGCTTTCGAGTTCCAAATTCCTAAAATTCCACAATCCCCAAATTCCGAACTCGCGAAGTTTCGAACACCCCAAGTTCCAAATCTCCCAACTTTCACGCTCCCCAAATTCCAAATTTCCTAAATTCCAATTTCCCCAAATTCCAATTTTCCCAAATTCCAAATTTTCCGAATTCCAATTTTCCCAAATTCCAAATTTCCCGAATTCCAATTTCCCCAAATTCGAACCTCCCCAAATCCCAAATTCCCCAAAATTCCACACTCCCCAAATCCCAATTTCCCTAAATCCCAAATTCCCCAAAATTCCAAGCTCCCCAAATCCCAATTTCCCCAAATTCCAAATTCCCAAAATCCCAAATCCCCCAAATCCCAATTTCCCCAAATCCCAAATTTCCCAAATCCCAAATTTCCCAAATCCCAAATTTCCCAAATCCCAAATTTCTCAAATCCCAAATTTCCCAAATCCCAAACTCCCCGAATTTCCACCTCTCCAAGTTCGATGATGAAAAGCGACAATTTCGTTTGGATTAATAGCGAAACACAATTAATACGAATTTCCATTTCTGCGATCGCGCGCAACACGCGCAGAGTTCCCTGCTAAATGTAGAACATTGTCGCATAAGTTCTCTTTCGAAATAAAACTTTTTGCCATGCGGTTTCATTCGCGCTAAATGTTATACAGCGCTGAATAGCATCCCACTTCCCTTTCGTGTTTTTCATTTTAAGTTGGAATTGCGGATTAAAGCTGAGAGGATCGTAGAATTCTTCTTCAGGGACTTATTAGGTTAACCAAAGACTTCTCTACTCTGTTTCAGAATTCAAATATAGAAGCGATAGGTTATTATTAATAAACAACTGTATAAGAAAACCTTACTAACGTAAACTAATAAAATTATTAATAAAATTATAGATGCTTAGAAGAATCTTGTACATCATCAGAATCATGTATCTAACATTTTATGACAATAATCAGCATATGTTTTTATCACAAAAATGGTTATATCAAAACACGTATACTTTTGCGAATAAAAGTGAATATCGGTATTGAAGTTAAAACTCAGTTTAAAACTGAATTCAGGGAACCGAGAATAAAAGATTGATCGAGTCAGATAGAATAATTAAGTGAAGCTCTGCAAAGTATTGGACGAGTTGGCGATTGTCTGGCGCGTACGTGACGCGAATATTCGTCGTTGTTGATACGTCGTGCCTCACCCGGAAGTAACTTTCTCGTGATTTCGAGCCAATTAGAGGCGCGTTAACGGTACACCGGAACTCGTGATTAGGTTTAACTGAATCTAGAATCGCTGAATGTGGGATTGATCGATCGATGCAGATTTACTTGTGGATGTAGAGTGCATTAGACAATAATGGAGCATTGTTCTTGATCTGGAGAAACACTTTTCCATTCAAAAGCTAACCTAAATGTTTCGATTTCCGCTTACTTTTCCGCCATCTTTTCTCTGTCAATGTTCAATTATCGAAGTATTTTTACATTTTTAATCTTCATGAAATATTATACGTTATCATTATAATTAGGTATGTAGGTTATTTTTGATTATTGATACTATTTGAGATTAGTACTAAAAGTGTACATCAGTAATTTGATTACTGACGTTGTTTAAGATTATTATTAAGATTATTTCATTGTTGACATTATTTAAGATTATTGTTAAGATTATTTCATTACTGATATTATTTAAGATTTTTGCTAACATTATTTCATTGTTAATATTGTTAAAGATTATTACTATTACTTAATCACTATTATATCATTTCTTCGAATAATTTCCTTTTACAAGCGTTTGATAAAATGTTCAACTACCTCCGTTAATTTTTCTCGGACTAGGATAACTGACCATTCGTTCCTTTCCAGTTGAAATTTATAGTATCATGGAAACGAAGTGGACTTTAGCTATTTATGGAACGTGAATCAATGATGTACTTACAAGAATTAATAGTACACACGTCCGCTGACGTGTATAAAACGCCCCAGTTTAATCCGCGAACGGACGCGTCTGGATGAACCAGTTGAAAGGAAAACGGTCAACGTGGTTTGTTGGAATTTAAAAATCGATAGGTTTGAGATGGCAAGGCCAACTTCGTTTTCTTAAATGGAATGTCATACTGTTTGCCGTGCATCTGGTGGTAACCGCGTTTGCCATAGGTTCAATGATCTACCATACAAGGTTATACAAGATCGAATACTTTTATTTCACTTCGCAAACAAAACATCGAAATACGTACCAATAACTCTGAATTCGATAAAAAATGAAATGAATTTCACAAAATCTCTCTTCGATGAAAATTATACAAAATTATAAGGTTTATAAGATTAAATAATTGTGAAGCAGATAGATGAAGAAATCAAATATTAAGAATGTTAATAATGCACCATAATTACTTCCCACAATGAAATCTCCGATTTCTTAATCAACAAATGGCAATCGAAAATTCAGAGTAAAATATCCTCCGTAATTCCCGTTGATTCCTTTCGTTGCTTACGAATGCACTTTACTTAATTATAAAAGACACGAGAGTGCCCTTGAAGTAGAAATTAAACGACGTTCGAGAACGCGAAGCTGGAAACACGTAGCTTTTATAGTTGAAATTTAATCAAACATCGTTCTCGATACAAAAAAAATAGTAACATTACGGGAAACAATGAAGGTATCCAAAGGGAAGCGGAGACCCTGTTTCCTTTGATCAATTTCCGCAGCCTTGCAGCGCTAGGAAATTGAAAACGAATTGAAAACCAGCAACAGAACACGATCGAAACAAAATATCAATTACTTTTGCAACGAACTGATTCATTTACTCGGGATTTTTAAAACAATACCTCGTGTTTTCGTTTCGGGGAAATTGGCGGTGGGAAGAAATTGAAAATGGTCAATCTTAAAATCTAACAGAAATATATCCATAGTTTTAGTAAGGAATTAATTTATTAAACTCTGTCGTATAGCTAGTTGAAGATAATAAAAAATGCACGTGTAGATACTGATTAGCATAATTACTTAAAAAATGATTATGCTAAAGGTGAAATTCAGAGAATTGATATCTGAATAAGTTACTTTAGTTAAACAGATATTTAAAGTTTGTTAATATTATTGCGATAATATTACTTCGTTAATATTCGTGTTATTACATATTAACGATATTTTATCTTCCATACTATTTTAGTTATTACGAAGATACACTAAACCTTTAAAAATGCCTCGCAGTGCCATCTGATGGTACGCGGACAAACTAAACGCATAAACGGCTATAAATGCATTACTGCTAATTATAACCTAAATTTATTAAAAGAGCGAGTAAAAATATGTTTAAAAGATACAAAAGTATATAATAAAGTTTAGTGCTGGACAAATACGAGTGATATACGTAACAGAAAATATAGTTTACAGGAAGCTACGTTGGCGAAGTCGCTATCGTGGTGGACTTTTACACGTATGAACGCGAGTTCAAATCCCCTATTCTATTGATGAATTTTTTAAGTTGTAAAAAGTGGGTGTCCTCTGTTCATTTTCATTGATTGTAGCAGTTCACACGATGATGACACAAACTTTACCAGAGTTTTCTTGTACGATTTTCATTCGTGAGCTCGTACAGAAACGATGACCGGGTAATGTCATAGTTACACTGAGTGGTTTTGAACTGCATAATTTTTTTATATTTTGTTATGAACGGAACAATGCATAATATAGAAAATTATGAAGATATGGTCATAACTACCTTGTTAAAGAAATGGTCATATAATTTCACGACTGCTACTTTTTATATTTTAATGCAAGTAAATAGTATTTATAATTACAGTTTCAACTTTTGGAAAATATTACCTCGAATAATTATAAAACCACCAATATTACTGTAATTAAAATTACCACTTAACAAGTACTCGAATAAAATTATATCAATTACGGTCCAGCTATTTCAAAATAATTCTATGGATATTAGTATTGTTTAACTATAAAACATGTACCACAACGTGAACCCCGAGGTAAAGTTTGTTAAAAAATTCGTAACACGAGGAAAAGGAACGGATACCTAGAGCGAAGGAAATAGGTCGTACCGCGGTCACCCGGCAATCAACGTGTTAATTACTATGTTAATTAGTGAACAACCACAGACAGTGCTGTCGGTCGCGCAGTCAACGCCTCCTCCTCTTTGCACGCTGACCCTTAACTCCGCGTTCCCTTTCCCCTCGAGCTGGCATGAACGCACATTAGGTAGCCGTTTTCATCGTGGTGTCGACAGGTGATGCGCCCATAATGGCCAATGGCACGCTCCGAAAAGGGCGTGATTAATTTTCATAATGGCTGCTACCGCGACTTAACGAGGATACCTCAAAAGTCGCGAAAAACCGAGATTCTTCACCGACTTACTTTCTCCAGAGACACTATTTCATTCGTTCGATATTCGTTTTAATTCTCGTACCATCCTGCAATTTACAGTTCCGAAAATTTCGATGTCCCATGCAAAATAAGACACTGTTAAATGAAGTAGTCGAAAAATTTCACTTTGTTCACAGTTTCAGTATTTTTGTGTTATATTTTGAACCTTCAATTTTTATTGAATTTTGAAGAAATTTTCCCTTGAGACCTACGAGATTTACAAATTGTCCTGATAAATCAATCATTTATATAGTACAGATATTAAAATAAAATAAAATTCAGAATGAGATGCCTTAACGAAACAGTGACAGAAACGTGGAAGACTAAAATCTTTTCGAAACCGTTGTTCCAGGGATCGCGAAACGCGACGTTTCAAAGAGAAAAATACCATTAGCTTCTGTAGCCATGGTTGAAAGGTATTTTCCAAGCTTTTCAGAAAGTAGCTTACCTAACAGAGTCGGGAGCTTTCGTTGTAAAGTCGGTAGCTTTGCCGGGCTGTTCGAACCACAAAAGTGTGGCAAGCTTTATTAACCTCGTTAGATGCAATGGTCGACTGATATTTCGCCGGCACGACGCCGCGGCGGCCAGTTTAAAACGCGAAATCAAAGGGAATAACGAGGACAGAGTTCCTTTGTAATAACAAGGTTACCACTTCACCTTGTACCAAGACGCTCTTCAGCCTTTTTGAACATCTTCCTTTCCACAATTCTTTCAATGAACCCGGTCGTTCTGAAGCGCGTTCCAACTAGTTATGACTTGAACGAGGAAGCATAAATAGAAAAGAACTTCCACCAGAAGAGTTTCGCCAGTTCAGTTTCATTGTACGTTCCTTCGATTCTTATACTCTGCTCCGGTAATATTCCCGGTTTCTGTTACTCATCCGCCATAACCGATTATCGCCGTAAAAAAAAGGTACCGCTAATCGATTCGGTAAAACGGTACGTGGAACAAGTAATCGCGGCGGGCAAATTAATTCGCGAGCCAATTGCTCGCTGCTAATTGACGTATCACACGATTAAGAGGTCTCGAAAGCATAATCGAGCGTCGAATTTCGGGTATACCGTACGGCGAGCAAATGGAGCTATCTCCCCCATTAATTACCGTCCATTACCACCTGCTTGATACGAAATCATTCCCGTGATTTATGTGCCCGCGTGATTAATCTCGGGGGAAAAGAATGACGCCGATCATTTTTCACGCGTGCTGAACCACGTCCCCGTTACGCGAGCGCACGCGTGCAAATCACGTGTGCTGCTCGAGAGGATTGGTAACCAAAATCGGCCGAGTTGAACGTCCTTCTCTCACCTGCGCTAGAGGTTTTTGTCCCGATTACATAAAGACGTCCGGCTGCACGTGCAGCTTGCTTTCTTACGCGCGTTGGATAGAAAATCATATCGTTCTGTACGCTTCGGTTAAAACCTTTGACCAATCGTTCCTTTACAAATCTCAAACTTCACTTTACATACCAAAATTCTTAATCAGGAACACACGAGTCTGGAAACTTAGATATCGGGATTTCGAGATACTTCGTGTTTTCAGGATATTTATGCGGATTCGATGAATGTTTATTGCGATTCGAGGATATCTATCGGGGTCTAGGGACTAGGAATACTTGTAGAGACCTATAGGGAATTCATACAAATTTCTATAGAGAAAATGTAGAAACATACATACCATATAAGTACAAACACATAATAAAATAATAAAATCCTGAAAGGTAATAAAAGAATAAAAACGATAAGTAAAGAATGAAATTGATCGTTTTTCCGAGACAACAATTTGTTCCGATTGCAAGTAACAAAAGTGGAAGCAAAGAAGAGGAAAGTTTAACACCTGTGGCATAAACAGATACCGAATACCGGCACGATTCATACGCGAGATTAATAATTAATCGTTCGTCGGTTTGATCGATCGTTAATTCGCGTATACGTAATTAATTAATCGAACGGAAATGCATACGGATGGCCGTGACATTTAGCACGTGAGCCACGTTGTAAAGCATCGGAACGAATCTCACGGACGGTTTGTTCCTTAGGCGAGTTTGCAATTAATCAATTTGTCGTGTTTGCGATGGAATTCGCACGCGACGTTGTTGACGATGATATCGCGGTGACCGGATGTTAACGATCACGGGGAATCGCGTGTCGGAAGTTGGATGAAAATTGCTCGCTTACGGGACCATTTAGAGAACGCTACTCGGCTTTAATATTAACTTTCCAAAGAGAAAGTTTCATACAATAATTACCATCAATTGAATTATCGAGCGCGTAATTGAACGCTTACGATTTTCACGCTTAAGAATTTGTTGTTTAAACGTTGGTGCATTTAACGGTATAGATAAATGCATATTTGGTACAAAATCAATGTATCAATCAAATTTATTAAATGAAAAATGGAAGCTTTAAACTGCATATTACAAGAAAACACCATAAAGTGATGAATGTCTTTCACAAAGACTCGTAGCGTTTGATATTTGCTGAAAGATGAAAGATTTTCGTGAAAATTCGATATCGGTCGCACTCGGTATCTTTTCACCGAAGTGGAGGGTAAATTCGCGAAGGGTGCTCGTCGACGTTCGCGAGGACAGGGTGAAAATAAAGCTTTTCCCAGAAGCACGGGAGAAAGAGGAAGAGGCTGAAACGATAGTCACTGACATGGAAATAGGACTGCTTCGAAGTAACCGACACGAAAGAAGGAAGTCACTGGCGTGTGACGCGGTGATGCAACGAGAACGGGTCACCTGTGCTTCGTGCAAGATAATGCACTTAAAAGCATTCATTTTTTACTCGAAATACCTTTGATATGCATCTGATCGCGTTAACATTCTCCAATTTATTTCCATTTCATATCTAGTCGATCGATATTTCTACGTATTTCTGCTGGCGATGTAGTGGCAACATGTTTGGTTCAAAGGTGTATATGAGACATTACTATACGAGATGTTATATGAGACATTGTATGAAACATTTCATGAAAAGTTGTATAAGACATTGTACTAAACATTGTATTAGACACTGTATGGAGACATCTGTATAAGACATTGTATGAGGATCAACAATTTTATGAGACAATCAATTTTGAAGAGAACCGACAAAAGAACATTTATCTTAGTACCAACATTTATCACAATGAACTCAAAGATGCTTTCACAAGGAGCATTAATATCACTCAACTTTAATTAAGATGTATAAACAAATGTCGAAGATAACCTATCTAAACTGCAATCATCAGACAAATTCTGTCTATAGGCCTCTATGTGGTTTCTCCTAAATTTTAATCACAGCAGAGAAATTGTTTTATGAAAATTGATATCATAGCTGAAAAGTGATTTTCCAAAAATTGAAACCACGGCAGAAAAGTTTGAATTGGAGATAAAGTGTCGAGTAATTTTCAAGCGGAGAAAAGGTAGTTGGAGCGGTAGAAGAGGTATAGTTTGGTGCAGTGAATTGTGAAGGGCGCCACCAGTCGGGTAGAGTCTACCGGCGAGACCTGTTCCTGTGGAAGCCCGAGGGCTTTTTTGACGCCAGGTACGGCGTGGGTGGGCCCAAAGCGGTAGGCTGGACCGGCCAACCTCGTCTCTGCATCAGGATTCGGTTTTTTTGGAACGAAATCGCCCCAGGAATCTTAGGGACTCGGCAACCTCGCTAATCCGGATTTCATCGAACTTGACTCCAAATCGTGCCACTCCTTTTGCGTTACATTTCTCGTGCCAAAAAGAACAACTTTACCTGTTGCAACATTTAGAACCGATTACCCAATCTGGATACTACGTCGATTCGATTTAGCAGTTTAACGAAAACTGAGCTTTAGCGAAAGCTTACACACTGTAAGATGGGCTATTAAGAACGGAGGTACTTTGTCTTTCAATTTCATGTCTTAAACTTTCTGTATCATTGTAACTAATATCACTGTGATTACATCATTGTCTCCGTACTATATTGTACCTACATCATTGTCGGGACATTAAGAGTTCCTTTCGTTTGTTTTCATACAAATAATTAATCTTACTGATTTGCACGTATGTCCCTTCTGTTAAATTGGAACTACGGACACCTTAAATTGCAATTGTTAAATGATAAATTCATTTGATTATTCATTTAATCAGGTTGAAGAAGAATCTACAAAAGTCTAATGATTCTAATGAATCTAAGGAGATCTAAATATGAATAGTAAACTGAAAAGAAGATTGCGACTTCCAGGCAAGTTCCGAGCAAAATTTAATCTGATCAGTCAGCGACGAAGTTTCTTTGTTCAACAAGTTTCGGACGTAAGAAGCATATAATTGGCGTACCGTTAATCACCCGAGCTCGCTTCTGTATTTCCCTCGGAAAATGTTAACAGCGCTTTGTTCGGCGACGCGTGCACCGGTTACCTCATAATTTGCGGTGGCCGTTGTTTTGTAAAATATGTACATTCGAAACAAAAGCGGCTACTCGGTCCTTTCAACCGGTCGTACAAAACAACTCGTTAGCATGCGCCTTGACACGGCAATCAGGTTGTCATGACAAGTTCGTAATTGCTCCGGGTTTAATTTGCTCGAACGGAAACGTCGATTTTTGCGATCGACCAACGAACACACGCGCGCCTTTCGCGGTCGCCAAGCTCGTAATAACGCGGTCGATTCGCTTAACGAGCGGTCGTCTCATTAAACGGAAGTTACATATTTTATTTGCTTCGTTGCTACATCTAAAAATATACGATACCGTTTATAAAAACGTCAAAGATCCGCGATTTTTATGTCGACGGAAATATTCAAATTAAAATCTATGTCGATTTGTGACGTTCTTGAGCTTCTCGGAGTTTAATATTACACTCTAGATTCGTAACATTGATATTCTAGTATGATGTTAATACTGTTGCATCGTTTAGCACCGACTATTTGAATATTGGTATAGTTAGAAATGTATGGTTAACAGAGATAAAAAATTCCTTTGCAGATCCGTACGCAAAACAGCTAAAATCAAAGAATGCAGTATTTTACAGTTGAAATACAAAGCAATTTTTGTTTAATCTTGCCGGAGTTATTATCCATCGTGATTATAGATCTCACAAACAGAATGTCCAGGTTTAGTACGAACGCTAGTAGTTCCTTGATTGCTGTTTGTCACAACAAAGCAGCATCCAATACGATAATTATGTCCGTGTTGACAAATTTACTTGACCAAACAGTCGCGAGGATCGTTAAAGGAACGAGGGTATTTCGCGGATTAATTAAAGCATGCTCGTTGTTTATGTAACCGAGTACGATGTGCGCGTCAAATCAACACAGGTGTTGGATAGTTATACAATCCACCACGTAACAAGTCGAGTAATAACAACTCGGAGCTTTGAAGTCCTCGCGAATTATATTTGACCTATAATCTTCTACGTGTACAGCGGATAATCCGGTACCTTCCCTTGGGATAATGGCGATGGGGAAACTACAAGCTTTCAATATTCGATGGAAGAGACTAATGTGACTCATGGATTCAAATCCATTTCTGCTGATGGTCATTTTTGGTATACACGAAATTCGAAATTTATTACTTTTTAAGATTGGAAAGCATTCTTTTCTGAAGTTTCATAGCTCTAAAATTTACAATTCCAATGTTTGAAAGTCGTAGAGATCCCATAATCCCATAAAATCTCAGAAACAACCAAAAATAAACGAAAAACGATCTCAAAGCCCTGAAACGTTATAGAAACAAAAGCCGAAAGGTTGACCGGGAGAATGTTACTTCGATACGATCAGGAAAATTGCAGGGAGAAAAGTTTTGACAGGTTCGGAAAGTTTTACCTGGTTGTCTTGCACGCATGATAGTCGATGTTTGATGTTTAGCTCCTCCGATGAAGGTGCATTGTGAAAAGTTTCGAGAAGGATGAAGAAGATTGGAAACTGTGAGATGCAGATCGAACAGCTTCTTCGAACTCGAAAGTTTTGACAGCGTGACAAATATTTGTTCGATCAACTACGATGAAACGTTTGGGTTACTCGAACAGGATGATCTGCAGTGTAATCCGATAAATGGTCGACGACGGTACCCGACCCGCTGTATTTGGCCAAAATGTTTTCATTGCATAAATACCAGGATTTCTACCATTCCGTGAAATCGATAGTCAAGATATACAGTTAGTTTGAATAATCCATAAACGTTTTAGCACCGGCTCAAAATGCGGTGTCTGAATTTTTGTACTGACCTGTCGGACATTTTATGGCCGATCGTTGAGCCGTATTTTCTTGATTATATGGAGTTTATAGATATATTTCATAAATGTACGTGCTTTATGGTGATATGGCACTACATTGAATTAACTTTGATACATTTTGTTGCAAGTATTGCATATTTGAATTTACCGCGCACTTTTTGTACTCGACTTATCAACAAGTGTAGATTCATGTCTATGTTTCCTTTGTTCTCTAACATTGTAATGAGGGAACAACAGTTTAATTATATAGAGGAAACATGGAGGCAACTGTCTAATAATTAAACTAGTTGGCTATGCAAGGTGTGTGCATATTCTTTAACATATGGCTGTTTGTCCTGCAAGGCTCTTCTGGTATAAACATGCTCTACATTACAGCACAGTTCATAGATACAATTCATGTTAGCACTTGAACGACAGTGAATCAACTTTGGTACGTTCTCTTAATTATATGGATCTCATAGATAAATTTCATAAATACTCCATAAATAACAGTACATAGGTACATTGTACCTAACAGTTAAACGAAGATTTGATCTTTCATCTATTTCTGTCATTGTACCAGCATGATCCTTGATCTTCAAGTTGCACAAATAATTAATGAAATGGTTCGATGTTGCGCCGAGAGGCCATCAAATCGAACACAGAGGAAGCGTACTTGTCCCTCGACCGTAAAAAGATCGTAAAATGATTGGACTTTCCCAGAAAGTGCATCATCCCCGAATTGAAGGAGTTGGTGTGATCTAGGTGATCGTTAAACCGCATCGGTTCGAAATCGAGGCAGGCTGAAAGGCAGCGATCGTGGAGTGGTCGCAGCTCGGTACTTTCACTGGCTTGTTGGCCGTCGTTCGAGTCGAAGAAGCGGGCGAAGCGGAAGGCAGAAGAGGCGCAAAGTGAAACGGCG
The DNA here is from genome assembly GCA_945859555.1 of Megachile ligniseca. Lineage (NCBI taxonomy): Eukaryota > Metazoa > Arthropoda > Insecta > Hymenoptera > Megachilidae > Megachile > Megachile ligniseca. The sequence goes on from OX243778.1 coordinate 13,067,649, forward strand.
AGGCGTACCGCGTCCCTCTCCGCCGCTGGTCACTGAGTTGATTGACCCCGAGAAAAAGGCGTCCCGGTCGATCGTCGGGAGAAACAGAAGGAGCGGGACAACGTCGAGGACGACGAGCGCGACGAGGAGTGGCCGAGAAGAAGAAGAGCAAATTGGTGCTCCCGGTAGCAGGGGCCCATGAGCAGCGTGGAGGAGAAGCTGCGTGGCGTGACGAAGCGCGGCAGCAGGCACGGCCAACGTGGAACCGGGACAACCGCTCCCGATTGGTCGACAGGGGCCCGTTCCTCTGGTGGGGCTAGGGGACCTGCCCCAACTGCCCCCTCCCAGGCCCAAACGACAGGCTCCGCTTTTAACAAGCCCCAGGAGTCGATGGGACCTACCAGGCGGCAGTCCTCGCGGGACAGCTTCGACTCGACGGGACAACAGGCCCCACCCGAAGACGGCGAGCTCCTTTTCAAGGTCCTGCCCTCTCTCCTGATACATCGATGCCCGCACCACGATCGAACTTGCGACGATCGATAACAGGGAAATAGGAATTACGCTTTTACCTTTTGCGGTTCGAATTAGACCACATACAGATCTGCATAGGATGCCCTGCAGTCGATAGGACATTGATGCTTTAGAGAACATGTAACTTTACATTCGGGAATTTGTTAGTGGGGAAATTTAGATAATTAGTAGATGGGCTATTGGAAATTTGAGAAATTCGGAAATTTCGGGGTTTGGGAATCTACTAATTTGAAAGTTGGGGATGTGGAAAGTTAGAGCTGCAGGTTGGTTGTAGAAACCTAGGGACTTGAGAGTTCGGAGTTTTAACAATTCCAACCTCTGGAGATTTGGACTTGAGAACTTAGATAATTAGAAATTCGAAACCAAGAAAACTAAAAGAGTTAAGAACTTGAAAATTTTCCAAAAGGTTTTCAACCGCAAAAGGTTAATTTGGTTGATTGAATCCTTTTCCCGAAGATTGCTTCTGAGTCGTTAATAATTAGTTAATTGAAGAACCATTTGATTTCACGAACGAATCACGTCCGTTTGCAAACGTATTGATGAATAGCGTTCATTTTTAAATATTGACATTTTCAAGTGAAAGCGATCATATGAATATACCATTCTGAAATTATTCTGTAGATATTCTAAGATCCATTTTTTTAATTGGAACTTCTTGCTACCTTGAAATACTAATATTTAGTGTTTAATTCGATATATCCCCTCAGAACCGACATATAAATGTTTCTTTACTTTAGCACACAGTTATAACCGAACGAACATTCTGAATTAAAGAATCAGGTTTTATTTGGTGTTGCCAACTTAAATGATTACATTAATCAACCAAATGATTTCTCGACAAGAGGAAGTCTAAGACAGAACGTTAATTTTACCGTAATCTCAGTCCACGGATATCTAGCGAACAGTTTTATATCTAACGGAAATCACTGATCTCGCACTTCTCGTTGCTGTTTTACCTTCGAGATGAAATGTTTTACTCGTGAATATTTCAATCAGGTAATTTCGAACGGAAAGTGATTATTTGTAGTCGTTGATATCAAACGGGCGTTTTACCAGATGTTGAAACGAGGAAATACACATTGGCGTAACTAACTTAGCGATATATTAAATGATTAGAGAATGCTACTGGGATTCGACATGTGACGATACAGCGTGTGGTGATTCTACGCGCTTTGATTTGACACGTGGCGATATAACGCGTGGAAATTGTACGTATAGTGATTCAACACGTGGTAATTCTACGCGTGGATATTCTACATATGGCAATTCAATGCGTGGTGATTCCACACATGGCAATTCTACACGTCGAAATACAATGCGTAGTAATTCCACACATGACGATTCTACGCGTAGTAATACAACGTGTGGTAATTCCACGCGTGGTAACTCCACGTGTAGCAATCTGACGAATGTAACGTGTGAATATATGGTCTATCACATGTCAATAGATCTGTGTAAAGATGACAATATAACAATAATTGTAGTTTCACCCATAATTTCCATGCGAATATTAAGTTCCATCAACCGACGAATGTTTCTCATCAACTGAAAACCATTTCACATATGATACAAATGCTGAATATCACTCTAATCGCCACTTAGTTACGCCAATGCCAATTCACCTGACGTTAGTCAGAATCTTATATCAGGCAGTTGAAATTACGATATCGTTAAAACCTCGTTTAATTACACGTTTACTTCTCAGCTATCGAGTTTATGATAATTATGTCAATACGTTTGGACACGGACTCGTTGCGTGATACATTTCGATCTGGAATCAACTGGTTCTTATTGAAGAAACTATTAAAAGCTACTGGTATTAACAGCTAGTTTCAACTTTGTTTTCGTCATTGCGTGTAAATGAGGTGATAGAAGTTTGAACGCGAGCACGTTCGATGTTTCGAGCGTGTTCAATTTTTTAACGCGAAAGCTTCGAATGTCATTCCGCGTTTTTCTAGCTATTTTCACAGAGAATTTTCACGCATCTCAGGTGATGCTACTCGGAGACAGTGGCGTCGGGAAGACTTGTCTTCTAACGCGATTCAGAGACGGCCGATTCCTGTCTGGCAACTATATAACTACCGTTGGCATTGATTTTAGGGTGAGACACTCTGAATCCCCATTTTATACCCCTAACGTCATACATCATTACAGAATGCATTGCTCGCGTGTGAAAGATTCAGAGGAAACAGACATATCATCTCTGTTAAGAAGTATAATTATTGGATTTTATATTATAACTCTTTGATAAGAAGAATTTAACTCGAAGATTATGCATTATTTCCTCTGCGATCTTCATATAGAAAGTGTTTAGATTTTAAGTGGACATTGAACAAATATCATGAAAGCACAAGAACAGAAAATTAGTAAAAATATGACATCTTGTCTTTCAGAATAAAGTGGTCGTGGTGGACGACACATCGATCAAGCTCCAAATATGGGACACGGCTGGTCAAGAAAGATTTCGTAGCGTGACACACGCCTATTACAGGGATGCTCAAGGTAATTATTTAAAGATCAGGGAAGAGCAGGTAATGGTGGTTAATAAGCGATGACATCCAACCGTACTTTTTATTTCAATCAACCCTGAGATCACCGACGACATTCCAATTTAATATTACATTTCTTCTGTCCGTGCCCCGACATTTGCCGTATCATCCGCCACAAACTGAAAAGTTCGAAATAATTTTAAGGTCGAAGATGACACGTGCTATCATTTCGATAATCCGAATGAATAAACATAATGTTTCTTTCGCTAAAAGTCTTCGGATCTGACACTCGCATCGCTTACCATTTAAATTCCTCAATTAACAACGGGATAGGCACGCGAGCAATTTCTCCGCGTGTACGTAAAAACACGAACAAACGACATTCTATGAACGCGTAACAAACGACGTAGGTTCTTTTGTTTCCGCGTCTACCAATTACCAGGATCACGGACGATTGCACAACGCTTCAAAACGATCATTATTGCTTCCAGCTCTTTTATTGCTTTACGACGTGACGAACAAGACGAGCTACGACAACATCAGAGCTTGGCTGAGCGAAATACGAGAACACGCGAAGGAGGACGTGGTCATCATGCTGTTAGGTGAGTGTTATGATCAGAGATCCACGTTTTGCATCCGTGGGTAATCAGTGGACGTGGCCCGTCCGGGCCTAACAATTCTCCTAGAAGAAATCGATGGAAAACCTGCGAGAGGTTTTCTTTGTCGCTTCAATTCTGAGAAAGTTGCTTGTGATCGATGTACACAACAGCAACTGGTTCTTGCAGTTTCGATTGGGTTTCTTGCTTTTGTAGAAAGTCGAGGAGAACGTTCTAGGAAGAGCTAATTGTAAGTGTTTTAACTCGTTAACCAACAATCGGGTAAAGACTCTCAACGTTTTCATCTTATAAAATCGATGTAGACTCTCGTTATATTGCCACTTTCGCATTCACGTTAGATCGCCGCGTCTCGTACGGTAACACGTTAGAATTGCTATGCATTAAATTCGACACTCGTTAAGTTTGTCATGCATTATATTGCCGCGCGTTGTATCGCCACATGTCAGATTCTCCACGCGGTATATCGCCGTGTGTTAGATTTATCGTGTGCTAAATTCGACACTACACGTGAGATCACTATACGTTATGTCGTCACATGTTAGATTTTTTCCTCGCATTATATTGCCATTTGTTAAATTCCTAACGCGTTATATCGCCACACGTTAGAATGTTCCTTTGCCATGAAAGAAATAAAAATTTAGTCTAACCCAATTTTCCAACTATAGGTATTGTCCATTAGCTACATCATCGTTGGCAATATAACAGTCTTTAAGCTCCAAAATTTAATTAGAACACTAGTTTACGAATTGATTCATGGACAGTTCAGTCCTTGTTCAATATCCCTTTTCATTAAATTAGTCAAAAGTGATATGACAAAAGAGGAGAACAACTTGAAAGAAGTTGAGCAACACTGCTCGAAATGAATCACAAGTCAACAACAGACTTTCAGACATGACGACTAGCAACTTAATACTAGGTTACTATGTCTCAGAAAAAGATGTTCATCTAAGAACACGAAGAAGTGTTCACTTGACCAGAACATAACAAATTGAAATGAACGTTTTTAGGTAACAAATCCGACTGCGGAACAGAACGAGTCGTGAAGAGGGAAGACGGTGAGCGATTGGCGCAAGAGTACAAAGTCCCCTTTATGGAAACTTCTGCTAAAACCGGCCTGAACGTTGAATTGGCCTTCTTGGCTGTTGCCAGGTAAGACAATCTTTGACCAACACTTATCAACTTTTCAGTGCGTCATTACTGTTACGAGCTAGAGTCATAAAGTGTTGTTTAATTAGATTAACATAGCTTGCTTAATGATAGTCTGAATCTTGTATTTAGATCATTGAATATTTTTGGATCGAAAGGGAATATGTATAAGGGTTTTATCGTATAATTTCAGGGAACTGAAGGCAAGGAAGAGTAGCGACCCAGATGACACGAAATTCAACGTGCAGGACTACGTTCGTCAACAATCTCAACGAAATTCTTGCTTCAATTCCAATTGTCTGACGACCTGAATTGCGCAATAATTCAGTGCGCACGCTTCTCTACGATAGATCGGGAGAATGGTGGAACACGGACCGGAACTCGTTGGCCGTGACGATGGCGCCAAATCATAAGCGTTCGAAAGCTTGTAATTGTCCAGGAAACGCTGACCAACAATTCAATTTTTCCCAACGAACACAATCCTTTTGCAGAAATTTCTATTGGACCGATAAATTATTAGATGAAAAAACGAAATGAATTTGAAATTTTAATTAGAGAAGTTTGTTCCACCGGAAACGTACAATGTCCCTCATCGAAGCACAAATTAACCCGCGGGAAGGGAATATTTTTGAAAACGACCGACACGAAATTGTTGTTGATGATACGTGTATAGAAATATAGAAATATTTATCGATGGTTAAATTCTGTACTGTACATTAATGTGAATAGCATGATGCAGGGTAACGATCCCTGATGACATGATATAGTGTTTAGGAAATGTCTCGATGGTTCTAACTTGTGCACTGTATACACAATCGTTACAGTGTTAGAAACAATGATGTCACACGAAAGCTCATGGTGTACCAAGTAGAAGGATGGTTTTAGAATAACCATCATGTAGAAGAGCTTTCCAACAATATTCCATAGCTGCCATGTATACGTACACACATACACATTTCAAGAAAACGCTCAATAATTTTTGGTTGAAGATCTTTCTCTGATAGCTTAGGTACAAACCATTAAACTGCATTTGAATCACAATTAAACGTATATTAAAATCATATAAATTATAATCGTAGTAAAAATTTATTAAAAAATTGCGTAACTGCTTTCAATCTTTTATAAATTCGCGCTATATTTCATTTTGCTTCAAACAAATTTGTATGGACGTAATGGCGTACTCGCGATTAGTTGAATCGGTCACATGATCACATCCACTGTTATACAACGACCCTACGCAATATATTTTCGACTAATTTAATTCATTTTAAGATCCCCAGTTTTGCATATTGTATTATTTTTATAACATTACTATATCAATTTTGTAGCAAATTCTCAAAACTGAAAAACATAGATCGCTTAATTTTGTTATACGACGATTCCAAAATTGTAATCGGCGACAATTTGTTATAATTACAATAAAGGAAATGAACCGGAATATAACCGCGTAGGTTACCAGTTGTATATGTACAATTTATCTTATCAAATATGTACAAACGATAAAACAATTACATATATGTCAAGTGTATAGCGAGAGATATACATAGAAAATAAACAACCACACGACCAAGTATAATACGTGTTTATTAACTTACCACCATTACTCCCATTCCTTGTTTAACCACCGCTATGGGGCTGTAGATATTTCCGAAGAACACAGCATCTCCTGGTCCTCATCTTTGCATGAGTATTTTCATACTTGCAATTGAAGTCTAATTCCACACATTTGGTATTAATAGAGCATGATAACACTCTCTTAATAAATAAATATCACACAAAAAAGCGGAGCGTGTCACATTCCAACCTGCGCGCCTCTTCTTCCTTGGACGAGTGAAGTATGTGGAAACGGACCGCACAGTTCCAGTTTCAAATGTCGACGTACAAACAAAACGCTGCGTCCCTAACCTGCTTTTGAAAAACGCGTCTCGTTGGCAGCCAGAACATCGTGGTATCCTGCGGGGAAGGTCGAAAACGTTTACGTCCATCATGGACGAAGTGGACGAATTGCAAAATATGGAAAATGTGTGTAGGCTTTGCCTTTCTACCGACGAACCAAAATTGTCGGTATTTGGGGAACAAGAATCCCCGGTATCATTAGCCAATAAAATACAAGCCTGCTTGTCAATTGAGGTATGTGTATCGTAGTGTTGTTTAACATCAACGAGCTTCTGAACATTTCCTACCTTGATTACACTTCTCTGCTCATTAAACTGATTTATTTGTATGTAGTTCTATTGTTTTGAGGTTAGGTCTACATTGGGTTGTGTCTGGGCTAAGCTAGCTGAAATGGTTATAAGCATTTTGTTTATTTCTTTATTGCTGTTTGTAATGGATTTCATAGGTAGCAAGCCAGAATTAGAATGAATTTGATATTTTTATGACTGAATGAATTTACAGTAACTCTGTTGTTCAGAAGTTTGATTTACATCAAGGGTTTAAAATATGTGTACATTTATGGCTACGTATGTACTTTTAGATTTTAGCCACTGACAGGTTGTCAACACATATATGTGCAGAATGTGTTAAAAATGTGAACCAATGGCATAATTACAAAGAAGCTTGTCTTCGCTCCCAGGATAAACTACGTTCATGGTTGGACAAACATGTACAGACAGTCCCACTGGTAACTATACATAATTCTAATTTGTACATTTGAGATAATTTAGGCAATTGTAATAAATACATTATTCTTATTTTTATAGGTTGTAAGTATTAAGAGTGAACCTATAGACCTGGAATTTTATGAAGATAACATTGAAGTGATCTCTGAATCCACAAATGAGTCAGATTTGGTAAGTATCCTATGTTTGAAATTATATCATTAAAGGTACAGATGTATTGCAAGTATATTATATTTTGTCCATAGGAGCCGACTAATGTTGAAGAAACCACAGACAATTTGGTAAATAATGTTCATGTTCAGGAACTAACTGATAATGAAATAGAAATAGAGAGAGATCGATCAGCATTAACTGATAATGAAACATATTCGGAGAAAGATCAATCAGTCTTAACTGACAATGAAATATATACAGACAGAGATCAACCAATGCTCACTAATAATACAACAGATCTAGAGAGAGATCAGTCATCACTAACTGATAGTGAGATAGATGTAGACAGAGATCAACCATTGTTAACTGATAATGAAATAGATATAGAGGGAGATCAACCAACACTCTCAAAGGAAATAGATATATCTATAAAATTAGAGCCACAAGAGGACTATGATACAGATTGTACTATAGAGATAGAATCTGTTACAGGTGGTGAACTACAGAATCAGCTTCCAAATAAGGAAGATACGATTATGGAAGCTGATTCTACACAAAAGTTTAATGCATCTGCAACAGTAAACAAGAAACGAACTAGACGGGGTCCGCATACCCACTTTAGAGGAGCAAAAGTTTTTAAACAAAAATGTGTACATTGTCAAATTATTTTGCATTCTAAGCAGTCTTACGCGAAGCACATGGAAAGATTTCATACCGCCAAACAGAATGGTACTACCGAACTGACAGAATTACAGGATGGTGAAGAATTAGTCGAAGATTTGGAAGATGAGTTGATGAGCATGGAGAAGGATGCTCCTTTGACTCAAGTACAACAAAACATTATCAGTCAATTAAAAACGTACTCGTGTTACACGTGTCAGCAACACTTCAGCGATCGTAGGAACACGCTTAACCATATCCGTCAACACATGCCCGATTTAAGACCGTACACATGCATCGCATGTATGACAGAGTTTCCGGATCGATCGATGTTCAAACTTCACTGCGAAGTATCGTTTGAATGTGCAATGAAAATTGCGTTGGTCATACCAAAACAGGGCGAGGAGAAGTACTTCACGTGCAACATGTGTTTGCGCGCCATGCGAAACAGAAGGGAATTACTTAGCCATCTGTCGCAACACTCCGACAAACAGTACGAGGAGTTGATATCACCTTCACGATCTCCTCCTAAGTTGAAACCAATGGCGCCTTTGCCACCTTCTAAACCAAAACAAACGAATAAAGTGCGCGATGGAAGTCCGCAGATTCCCCAGCCCTACAATAATGGCGATTCTCTGTACAATCACCCATGCGACTTATGCGGAATGATCTATAAGTTCAGACCTAACATGTTGAGGCACAGAAACCTGTGTGTACATTTACCACCTGAGAGCAGGACATCCTATAGATGTGTCCACTGTGGACTAACGTTTCTTGTGTTTAAAAAGTTTCACAGTCACATTGTGATGGACCATAAAAAGAAAGATTTTGTTTGTTCCGTTTGCAACGCTAAATTTAGATCTCCAAGTGACTTCTTGACACATCATGAATCGCATCGTGGAACTCGTAATAAAAAACCGCCAGCTGAAAACAATCACGAATCAATGACGAGCATGCCAAACATATCAACGCCTATCAAAGACTGGGACACTTTTGAGGCTGAAATAAACGCGAACAAGATAACTAATAGCAATAAGTACAGTTGTGCTCTTTGCAACCTGGAATTTGCTACCAGAACCGAATTGACAGAGCACAGGAACCTTCACCTGAAAGTGAAGATCTACTCGTGCGTTATTTGTCGCAGCATGTTCAGCAGTGCTGGTGCTTTGGAGATCCACATGAAGGATCACGGTATAGAAGATCCAGGCGAGAGGGACGCAAACATCTCGTGTGTGGAATACGGAACGACTAAAAGCGAGGCGGAGGACACAAAGCCAATAAATATGACCGCCGTTTCGGATCCCGGTGCGACCAAAAATAGTAAATGCAGCATGTGCAGTAAACAATTTTCGAACTACGCAAATCTCAGACGACATGTAAGGAACGTGCACAAAACAGGCAAACCGTACGTACATTGTCCCGAATGTACTCGGGTGTTTAGAAGTACCGAATCGTGTCATCGTCATGTAACATTGCAACACAAGTCCTCAAGGACGTTGTTCCAGTGTCCTCAATGTCCAAAGACCTTTGTTTTCAAAACAAACATGAATCTTCACTGTCGGAACGCGCATAACACTGGACGTAACGCGTCCGGTGATTGGGCTTGTGATATCTGCGGCAAGACATTCTACGAAGAAGCGTCTCTGAAGATACACAGGGGCTGGCACAACCGAACTAACTATCGGTTGATTGCCGATATCGCACAGGAAGGAGGGGATCAGAAGCGGGTGAAACAGTTCAAACATCCTTCGTCCAAAACTCAAGAGCAATCGCCCACAGCGAATTCGAGCCGGCCGGCTAGGGCGAAAAAGTCCTTCCCGAGTCCGTCACCGTCGAAGGGTAGCGGTAATTTCCAATGTCAAGTTTGTAACGATAAATTCAACGACGTGGTGGAGCTGCGGAAACATTTGTGGGATGTTCATTGTGCCCGCAACAAGTCCGAGAAGAATTTCACCGACGACAAACTGCAGTGCGACCTTTGCACACATATCTTACCTAGCCAGGAGGCGTTCAACATGCACATGCAGTGGCACAAAATTCACCCCATTTTGAGCGAGGTCAATAAATCTGCCTTCCCCTGCGACATCTGCGGCAAAAACTACAGTTCCAAGAAGGTATTGTGGAGACACAAGAAGCTGCACAAAGCCACGGTGGTGGCCGCTGCCAAGTTCCAGTCGATGTCCAGAAAGCCTACCGTGTCGAGTCAGTACACGTGTCACACCTGTCACAAATCGTTCAGCAGTAATCAGTCGCTACAGCGTCACAAGATGAATTTGCACATGGACATGTTTAGCGAACGAGCGCCAACGGTGTTCAACAATACGGCAAAAATGTCGCCGGTGGAACCAAAACCGAAGAAAGTGAAATTGGAAGCGGAAGATGTGACGCAAAAGTCAACGACTGTCCTGAACACAATGCGCGCCGGCAAGAAGGCTGTGATGTGTCATGTTTGCAAAAAATTCTTCCCCAACATGAGCGTACTTTACAAGCACAAACAATACGCTCATACCAAGGCCCGCACGGTGAAGAACGTCGCCAAGAGCCCGAACATGGAGTTAATCCCGTTGGCCGGTCCCGAGGGCAGGATGTCTTGCAACATTTGCTTCAAAGAGTTCCCTGGTGTGTCGAATTTGCGGCAACACTTCAGCATGAAACATAAGAACAACACACTCAAGTACATCTGCTCTTTCGAGGGTTGCAAATTGATGTTCCACACGACGGTAGCACTGAAGAATCACGAGCTATCGCACACCTCTATGATCTACAGTTGCAATCTGTGCGATCGGCACGTGTTTACCAAGCAGGCTATGTCCAGTCACATGCTAACCGTGCACAAGACTATCTATCATGCTGAAGAAAACAAAAACTTCCATAGGGAGACGGATCTGAGCACCTATGTGGTGGAAGGTGCAATGGACGCAACTTGTCCCCATTGCAAGATCAAATATCCTAACAAGAAGGCCATGAAGATTCACTTCTTCAAGTTCCACGATAGCGCGGATCGTTAGGTCCGTGTATTTTTTGTACTATCGATGAACGATTCAGCAAAGAAATTCTTCTGGGGAGGAAATTTCAACGAAACGAGTCTAGTGGTCCTATAAGCGCAGCAAGATCCTCCGAATCGGATAAACGCTGTCTCGTACTCTATTCTTTTCTATTCTGTCGACTTTGAGTTTCTCTGAACTATGATGTTCGCACAGACTTCGAGGCGTATCCCGCCTATCCTATTTCGTTTTATTGACGACGTTTTAATACACTTCTACAGGTCGTACTACTCTGTAGCCGATGACCAAGAGCTAAGTCTGTCTCCTGTTCGGTACAGGCGACAATTACCCGGTCCACTACTGTACTTGTAAATAACACGCTATTGCTGTAGAGTAATTGAGGTATATAAGAAAGAGTCTATATATTTGTTTGATATTTCTATGAGAGTTACTACATTTTTCAAGGAGAACTTTGTTCGTCGCGTGGTCGATGATACTCCTCTGGCTGATGCTAATGTGTTTGGAGGACATTGAATATTGATTACAGTATCTATTAACGCGGCTTGAACCGATCGTCCAAATATCATATTTCCTTTTTGGACCAATTCACCATGATGAAAATATGATCTGAAGAAAATGGACCTTAGGCTGATCTAGTACCAGACCTAAAGTGCTGCCTCACCAAAGTACAATACTGATCATCGGTTCAAAACGCGTTGATCAGTGTGCTGGATTTAATAGAAACTAATGCGAAAAAGATGCGATGCTACCGCGAGATCATTACTGCGAGTATGGTTCATTATCTTCATTTATTTTTTGTTTTTGTTATTAAGCAATGGCGTATCGTATTGTTTCGATTACGATCTAATATCGGTCGCATTTAGTATACGAGAAAAATATTGGAGACGTGCATTTTTTTTCGAGGATTAACGAAGTTGTATGTTGTGCCAGCAACAGGTCGGTCCAATCTGATTGGTGATGGTGCGGGAAAGGTTGAAGAGATTGCATATTTCTGGACACTGGAACGGAGAGCTCTGTTGTTTTTGATTTTATTATTAAACGCATACCTGTATATGCAATGTATAAGCTGTAGCGTTTTTGCATATAGTGAACAAATAAAGGGAGAACAAATAAATGTGGATCCCTGATTTTCCAAGCATCATTTGACAACTATCTTTGCTATGGCTATGTGAGTCTGAAACTATCGGCCTGTCTTTTTCATTTCTTGCATCCTTCGAAGTACTCAGGGTATCACATTCTTGGATCATTCACAAGGTTGCGTCTGTAAAGACGTTTCCTACGTTTGCCATCAGATGGCTTGCCAGCTACGTCCACACGAGTTTCTAACCTCCACACTCCCTGATAGACTCTTATCTTCTTTTCTTCCGCTACTGAAAACATGAATCGCTCTTCTTCAGCAGGACGTGCATGAAACAATCATATTGATTGTGCATGCTCCTTACATATCATGATTCTCGTGTTTGGTCTTGCAGACAGACTCGCTACGTCTAGGTGTCGTGGATGCCAGCCATGTTGGACACTTGGTCGTCAGAAGGAATCTGACCAAATAGGTCATGCTTGAATGAGTAGGTGAGGTTATACGACAGGTGGAGGATTCTGGCCCTGAAACTTGATCGATCGATTTCATTTCTTTGTCTCAGTAGCCATGCACCGAGATGAGTCATTTTGAACAGGAGTGATCTTGGCACTCAGCATATCTAAGACATTGTTCAAATAGTCTTGAGCAAATGAATTTTTAGTAGGTTCAGAAAGTTTGGAAGGTACGAAAGGTGGCTCGAGTATTTTGCTAAACATTTTGCCAACCGTGGTCAAAGTAGTAGCAGTATTTGGTTATTTTAATTATGTAAAATCTCTAAATGTTTTATGCAACTTATATCGCTGGAATTGCTAAGTTGATTACCGAGAGATTCCACGAAAGGAGATAGGGACATGTGTACAGGACATACAAGTTGTATTTTATATTCGACAACTAGGAGTATCATTCCTATGAATTTGTGTGCTGAACCATTCCGTCTATCGTTAGAAATATCTCGTGTAACAGCTGCTTGGAATGATAATTATGTTTGCAGTTATCAGGTGTTATTATATGTAGATACATAACTGCAGAAAATGTGGGAGTATGTTCTCGCGCGTGTAACGATTTTGTACAGTACCTTTTTATGTAAGACGAAAGACTGATAACAGGAATGTTTGATACACAGAACATTTTTCAAATGTCGAGGAACTGTTCAACAATGACGAATTGTGACGTAGATTATTTATTACTTGTTGACTTAACAGTTTGAAGGATTGTAGACCGGCGTATGTGTACATGTGTACACGTGTATGTCATGTTTTTGATTTTCTTCCAAAGCGTATTAATACATGCAGTGTATATTACACTCACATATTCACTATTGTAAATTTATTCGCTCCTTCATCTTTTAGAGCACGTAAGAGTACCGATCACTGTTTTTAATATGATTAAATGTATATCGTAAAATTAAGAAAAAAGATGTAGCTAACGGTTAACGCCTTATCTACCGTTTCTACATAAAACGATTGTTCCCTACCAACAAAATGTAGCACGCTTACATTTTATTATTTTACGTTATTGATAAATTATTGGCGATTTTATAAATTGAGTTTCAGTGACCAATTACTGATACTAACAAATTTGTTACTATACTTTCGGTTGATAAGGTGTTAAAAATTACCGCATCAGCAATGTAAGTAGCAGAAGAATTTTCCTTCCAAAAAAAAATTATGATGACTATGATCATATTTAAAATAAAAACTTCTTTTCATATTTTTACCAGACAACTATTTATTTAAAATTAATATAGGTTGTTTATTCTTAGATACCATCACTGTTTAACAAATGATCTTTTAAAAGGAATACATATCTTAGAATATAAAAGACGTTTATCAGTAATATTGATTCTGATGATCATCAGTAATCCTTGGCTACTAAACGTGGCTGTACGATATAGATTTCGTTTTATTGTCAATCTTTCAGATTTAACAAAGTTTATAATGTATCATGTGAGCAATAATTGGCTGTATTATTAAATTTGTAATTACTGTGAGTTTTCAAACCTGTTAGCGGTACTTCCAAAATTATTTCTTATAATTACGCATTTTATACAAGTATCTACCTAATAAGTCTCTGATAAACTAAACTAGCTGTTCGCTTTCTTTTAAAACGACCTCCACAACCACAGCTTAAGAAAATATTCTGTCAGTGGATTCTGATTTCACTTTACGAACTAACATAACATGAATACTGTTATTAGAATTTATTTTAGTAAAATTAAATTTCATACGCTGGTTAAAAAGTGTTGGAAGGGAAGAACCGTTTAGTATCAGCAGTGAACCGCTGGATGGCTGTAGCGTTTCAGTTTTGGTGAATTATCGTTAAAATTATTGATTTTAAAGTTGTAAACGAATTGCTTCGTCATTATTTACAGTGCATTTAGATTGCAAAATATTATACTTACTTTAGAAAATCATAAAAATAATTGATTTCATAAAAAAAAGTTCTGTGTTATAATCGTTTCATAGATCAGCGCTAGATGACGCTAAAAGTATTGTTTTGAAAGCGCGGAGTTATATAAAACTAAAAAGCATCAAAATAACGTTAATATAATATATATGTATATATATTAAAATTTCTCTTTTCGAATGGGCAATACCACTACTAAAAACAATTACCATACCAATCAAAAGTATACTAGTCAGGTATATTTTATTCAAAATTGATATAACCTCTTTCATTTCAATAATATTAGTATTGTTTAGATAAAGAAATAACAATCTGTCGTATTTTGAGTAGTATTGCTTTACAAATATTGTTTTAATTTTCATTTTACAGTATAGTCTTAGTGACATAATTGGTGGAAGTTGCATTGGGTCTGCACATCCTTCGAATAAGGAGTCTAAATCATGGTCCCGTGCTTCTTACAGAAGGTAATTTCATTGTTTAAATTAATCTTATATAATTGTTAGGCTTGTATTATAAGTATATGATTTACAGCTGGAGCGAAGGCACATTGTATGATCCACTGGGTACATCAAAAACATTATGGCCAGTCTCGAAGTCTCAAGCTATGTTCCTTCCAGAATTTCCTATAAGACAAGTAAATTTACAAGTTGCTTATACATTTATAAGCGTAATAGCGAAAGGAGCTTATGGAAAGGTCTACCAAATTCAAAAGAATGACACAGGAGAATATTATGCGTTAAAAGTAATAAGCAAAGCCAAAGTTGTTGCAGAGAATGGTGTAATGCAATCTAAACAGGAAGTATGTATAACATAAATAGATACCTAACTTATAGAATAATATAATTTGAATCTGTTTACATTTTTAGGTATCTATACAAAAACTTGTTGGTCACCATCCATTTATATTGGACTGTTCCCATAGATGGCAAGGAAGAAAGACATTATATATATGTAAGTTTATTAGTATTATATTAGTATTAATTATTATTAATCGTATATTATCACTTTTTGAATCTTTAGTGACTGATTATGTTAGTGGAGGAGAGTTGTTTTCATTAATTGTGCAGTGTGGTTCTCTGCCTGAAAATGTAGTTAGAATATATGTAGCAGAAATTGCTCTAGCCATTGGTAAGTAGAGCACCTTTCAAGCAAACAGTTGAATGCAGAGTAAAAGTTACAGCTCTTTATTTTGTTACAGACTTTTTACACAATGGTGGCATAGTGCATAGAGATATAAAAGCAACAAATGTTTTGCTAGATGATGAGGGCCATGCTGTAATTATTGATTTTGGCCTTGCAAAATGGTTAAATCATACAGAAAGAACAAACACTCTCTGTGGAACACCAGAATATATGGGTAAATATTAAAATACAATTGAAAATTTTATATCTTATAACATGTATACACATTTTATTACAGCACCAGAAATATTTAACAAACAGTATTATGGGCAGGAAGTAGATTGGTGGTCACTTGGGGTTCTAACTTGTTTTATGCTTACAAATCAGGTATGTAAAACATATACACTTTTTATATTAACATATGTATTTCTTAAGCAAGAAGTCATGATTGAAGCTGCTCACTCAATAAAAAGAATTGTTTACGGATTAACATAAAATATTTTGTGAATTATATAGATTTAAATATTAATTTAAACGTTAAACATAATTGCTGTTGTGTCAATAGTTGTTATATATAGCTGTTGTATTCAAAGATATTTACGTCCTATCGTTATAACAGAGTTAAAGCGAAACCCAACCAGCTGACTCCGTGGCGCAACGGTAGCGCGTCTGACTCCAGATCAGAAGGTTGCGTGTTCAAATCACGTCGGGGTCAAAAGTGATTTTTTTTTCTCAACAACCCTTTTTTTAAATTTTTCTTTACATCTATGATACGAAATAAGTTTGTTAAATTATTTAATAACAAAGTAGAACATTTATTTTTTCAATTTTCTGCATTTGAACGAATTGAATTCAACATCTAGTTCTCTTCCTGAGGACACAAAGAAAATTTAACAGACTCCTACTTACGTGTACAACCACTTTTTGATTATCAGTATTATTAATTCACTGCCGTATTTTATTAAATACATATTATTTTATTTATTTTTATAAAATATTTTTGTTTGGGTATCATAAGTATACAAAATTTCGTTATATCTTACCGCAATAAAAAAATTAACCGCCCCCGGGTGGGCTCGAACCACCAACCTTTCGGTTAACAGCCGAACGCGCTAGCCGATTGCGCCACGGAGGCAGTTGACTGCCGCTTTCTTTTCAATTATTTTGTTTTTGGCCCTTATCTTCAAGCCCTTATCTCTAACATTGCCATTCAACATATGAAGTATGAAATCATTAAACTTGAGAATTGATTTACCAGACGATTTAAGCTCATTTTCAGCGTTCCACGACTTTCAAATTATCTGCTAAATAATTTGATTACACGGTTAAATAATGATGCAGCCGATTCGTAATGATAGATAATGATACACCAGAGCATCGATAATTTTGTTAAGTATCAACCGGGTATCGATAATTTCGTTACATACACGTTAAGCAAGTATTGATCAAACAGCTTCCCTTTCTATGAATCGAGACCTACTTTCGAGAACGTTAATACTTCACCACCCACGTAATGACTGTCAAAACTCAATAGTCCCTAAGTCCCAAGATCTCGGAATTGCAATATTCCATGGTTTGAAGATTCCAAAGTTAAGACATCAGCATGAAATACCAATTAAAATGTCAACTAAAATTTCGATGCCATTCCATCGAGCAGTTTCGTGCTAAATTGTTTGCATATCAACCGTATACGACCACGGATCTACCATCACTCGTACATTTATTTTCAAGTAATTTAGGATCACCCATTATAATTTTAAGCGAGTCGAATTCGCAGACTGCGCTATGACACGGTTCATTAATTACTTTCGTCGAAATTACAACATCTCCGGATAAATCGCGGGATCAGCATGAAACGCGATTATTCAGCGGCGATATCTCGGCGCTTTTCGTTGACCGATCTTGCGCAAAAGTATGCGACCGGGGATTCGAATCGACGAAAGCAACGTATCACGTTTGTTGCAAAATCCCACGCGCCTTGACATTTTCGCGAACCGGGGTCCACTCACCTCGCGTATCCTCACTGTTTACAGATCGTACCCGAGAGTACGCTAACTTTTCATTCGGCCTTTGATGAATCGTTGTTCGCGCTAGCCCATCACCGGAGAAATGTCGTGGTACTTATCGCGAGATTGTTCGCAAGGCGTGACGACCAATCACGCGAATCTATAGTCTTGTGCAAGTGCTGTCCCTCTATGGGACCGAGAGAACCTTCCAGTATCTTTCCTCGAAGACACATCGTAATTTCATTCTCTTTCTCTCGACATGGTTAGTCCGATGTTATTGGAGAAAATACGATACGAGCAGAGATCTTACACTCGTGTATATTCACGCAGAACCCGTGAATCGAACGTGCCAGATGGTACTTGTGCTCTTGTCCTTTCATTTATTATCCTGATTAACATCTTAATCATTTTCTGTGGGGTCATGATTTCTTTTGTATGCTTTAAAGTATATTTTGTTTGGATTTCATCGAAATTATCAATGCCAGAATTCACCAAAACGTTACTCAACCATTTGATTACCACATTCACTTCAATTTTCATTGCTCCGAATTTGCAATGTATGGAACATAGAACATATATATGTGTTGCGAAAAGAGTTTGATTTTAAAATTTACTTTACATATTAATGTGTTTATTATAGTTGAATGTTGGTGAAAGCTGTTGACGATCAAGTCTAATATCGATGAATTTCTGTCGATAAAACCAATATCATGGTTTCGATTAACTCATCGTGTTACACAAACGATGCGTGTAGCTTGAAAGCGTATTATTTTATGAAAGAGGTGGTTTATGATGAACAATCTTTAACCGAGTGCGAACCTGTTAAACCCGTTACGTACTGGATTGTTTTTTAAACGCCTACTCGAATATTTGAGGATTCGAAGTTTCTAATGAACATAGCACGGTCAAACAAGTATCGATATGCAAAGGTTAGGTCCACGTAGTTGGGGGAACATTGTCAACAACACTGGTACTCACAGTAATAATAATAATTATTATTATAACGATGATAGCAATAATACAAATAATAATATTAATAATAATAGCGGTACTGGTACTAAATCGTAATAATAATAATAATATTAATAATAATAATGACACGTATCTCTAAAAAAAAAAGAAGACAGAGTCGAGCTACACACTAGTTTATTGGGATGAGGTTGTGGTTGTGGTTCATGTGTGCTTTCGAGACAAAAATAAAAAGGAAGGAGACAAAAAAAAAGAGACTTGGGAATTTGGGACGAAGGATACTAAAGATTAGGGGCCAATTTCGTCCCCGCGGACAGATCGCGGTGTCCACCGGGACGAACAAGGATGATGATCCCTGGCGTGTCCGCCAAGTGTCAGATCCTGAAGGGTGGCCACGTGTTCCTGATCGAGCAGCAAGTTGCAAGGATTCGTTCTGGTCGGTCGATTGTTGTCGTCGTCGTTTCCTCAGGATCTTGCTTCGACATCTTTCATAAGTCTATCCCTCACAGCCAGGTTTCACGTGGTCATCCTGCCCCGAGTCGATCAATTTTTCACGGAATCGTAGCGCGCCGGGGAAGTTGGACCCTGCCAGAAAACTCATCGCGCAATCTTTCTTTCTCTCTCTCTTTCTTTCTTCTTTCTCTCTCTCTCTCTTTCATCCATTCACACCGATGTACACTTT
Source organism: Megachile ligniseca (assembly GCA_945859555.1). Taxonomy (NCBI): domain Eukaryota; kingdom Metazoa; phylum Arthropoda; class Insecta; order Hymenoptera; family Megachilidae; genus Megachile; species Megachile ligniseca. The sequence goes on from OX243778.1 coordinate 13,087,113, forward strand.
CACGCCGTCTCGTTCTCTCTCTCCCTTTCTCCCGGTTCCCGTTCACGCTGCTCCTGACGCACACGCTCTCCCCCGTTCGCTTCAATCCGGGGAAGAACTCGCGCGATTGCAATATGATGTCGGTCGGATGTTGAACGCGGTGTCTCGACTTAGCGAGCAATGTCGATGTTGCTGCTTCTCGGGGCTACCGTTCTTCGTCTTCCCGCTCGTCGCTGCGACCGTTATTCCTTGTCCGTCAGCTCCTGCGGTTTGGGCAGCAGCTCCGGCTTGGATTCGTCGGCGGCTGGTTTGGACTCCTTGGACTCCTCGGAGGATTTGTCCTCCTCGCTGCTCTTGTTGTCCTTCTTCTCGGCCGATTTGTCTTCCGACGAGTCCTCGGAACGTTCCTTCGCCTCCTTCTCGGCCTCCTTCACTTTAGGCTCCTCCTTCTTCTCCTCGGCTTGTTCAGATTTTGCCTGAGGCTGGGCTTCCGTTGCTGTGTCGCGTTTCGCCTGGCTGGACTCGTCGGATTTAGCCTGGGACTCGGCCGATTCCTGAGTGGAAGAACTTTCCGAGCTCTTGGCTTCTACTTCTGGGTTCTGAGTCTCGGTTTCAGCCTTCTCCTCGCTCTTGGACGATTCCTCGGAGCTGGCTGCTGCGGGTTGTTCTACAGCGGGTTCGGGTTTGTCGCTCGGAGCAGCTTGTTTCTCTTCCGGTTTCGGTTGTTCCGCTTGGCTCTTTTCGGCTTCAGCTGGCGCTGGGGACTGCGACTGAGCGGGTTGTTCCTTTTTGGCTTCCGGAGACGATTCCTCAGCATCGCGCGTTACACGGTCGGGTTTCTCTTCGGCCTTCTTCTCTTTCTCTTGTTCTTCCTGGGGTTTCTCTTCTGCCTGGACTTTCTTCTCTTCGGACGGCTGCGACTCTTTCGGCTCCTCGGCGGCTGCGGGCTGGTCTTCCTTTCTCACGCTGGGTTTAGCTTCTTCGGATTTCTTCTCCTCTTTCGGCTCTTCTTTAGCAGCTTCGGGGCTCTTCTCCACGGACTCGCTGATTTGCACGGCGCTCTTGCCCTCCACGACCGCAACCTTCTGCAAAGCGAACGTTATTTTACAAACACGCTATCGAATACTTCCTCTAATGAACATTTACTCGACACCATTTAACGACACCATAAAGATCATTAATCGCGATACTTACTGCTTGTTCGGCTGGGACTTCAGCGGTTTCCTGTTTCTGTTCCTGAGGTGCAGCCTGGACAGCTTCGTGAGCCTCAGAAGCCGCCGGTTTCAGGCTCTCCTCTTCTTTCTTGGCCTCTTGAGGTTGTTCAGGTTTCTGTTCCTGAGCAGGCGCCTGCTGAGCCTCTGGCAGTTGCGGTTGTTGCTCAGACTTCTTCTCTAGATTGGCTTCTTCCTTCTTGTCCTCGGGTTTCGCTTGTTGGGCCTCCTCCTTCTTCTCCTCGGGCTTCTCGGACAGCTGAAGATTCTCGGCTGCAGGTTCGCTCCTCGCCGAGGGTTTGTCGCTACCCTCGGGTCGCACTTGTTCCGGTTGGACTGGAACCGCTGGCACTGCTGGAACCGCCGGTTGCTGGGCCTCTGCCATTAGGACAGCTTCTGCGGCAGATTTGTCGAGCGGTACCACCTGCAGCGGCTCCTGGTTCTCGGCTACGGGCATAGCGATCGCCGCGTTCAGCCCCATCAGGCATACCATCCCTAGTACGATTAGCTTCGTCATCTTGATATCTGCAAAACAACATGGACCACCATTTTAGACACTGGTTATTTTGTAATGATTTGGTCATTCGAGGTTTAATGTGTTCGAGATTTCTTAGAGCCAAAGTGAAGGTTTCATGATTAGTTAAATTAACGAGTAGTCTTTGAAAATCTGTTGCATGTAATTTTTTAAGTTTTTGTTCTTTCTTTTACATTGAACTCAGCTCTCATTTTGTTCAACTTCTTTATGTCCACCCACACATATATTTTCTAACAAGTACCTTTTCTACAAAATAGGCATGTGCAAATATAATAATCTACTTTTCTTTGAAAATTCTGTTTGACCAAATAGTTGAGAATCACTATCGTAATACAGCGAGAGATATAGAGGAAGTTCTACAAGGGGACGTCGTTCCTCATAATCTTCCAGTTAGGAGAGCGGACGTGAGTACACGAACTCTGCTAGGGTAGATGTACCGGTTAGGGCCACTGCATCGACTCTGACCACTCGTACCATTATCACGATTCTTTCTTTTAAGAATATACCTTCCATTAACAACGTATCGATATGATTTAATTATTGCGAGATATCATTCTTTATTTGTCAATGTACTTTTTTAACGCTTACTATTTTGAAGAATGTCGATGTTGAGGACAATTAAAAATTCTAAAATGTGTTTCAGATATTTGCATGAATTCATTTAGAAAAAATTGTTTCAATATCATTCACAATTTTCATATAACATCTTATAGTTTTGTTATTGAACGATAGACTAAGAATTAAATTCTGCATCCTTAGCAAAACGTTGTAAAGACACCTACTGTCTTTCATTAAAGACTTTCGAACATACTAGTCGAGTAAAATATTAGTTACTATTCTTTCACAGGAACATTTATCAAAAATAAAAAATGATCAATTATCAAAAACGAAGAATTCTAAAATATAATTACTAAGTATCACGAGAGAAGTGTCTTTACCAGAGAAAGTCAATAACGATCGAGAGATTTGGCGGTGATGTACGAAAGGGTTAAAGTGTCGATAAACGGTGCATCTACCCTGATGAATGGAAGAACACGTATGAATGGAGCTAGGATATACGTCGCGAGACGAAAAGCGAGCAAAGGAGAGGCGGGAAAAGGGGAGGGAAGGATGGACAAGGGGCTGTTGCAGAAGAACCGGCAGGAAGGAGAGGGAACGAGTGACATTGAACCGAATGCTTTGAATAAGGCGAGCGTTATGGAGCTAATGACAGGATGCGCGCCCCTCGCGCTCGTTAACAGCCCGCCAGCGTGTTCGCGCGACTTCTCCGCGCACGGACGCGCACATGTCTTTCTTCGTCACGCTCGAATCATCTCGCTTCTTCTTCGTGTACCGCGAATTAATCGTTCGCATGCAACACGTGTACCGTGCTTGCGTGTTCGCCACCGGATGCTCGCCGCGAGATTACCTGAGGGGGTCAATAATGCGCTGTGATTTAATTGAACGAACCGTTGTTTTTAGGCAAACGGTCTACGTTCAGTCGAACGGTCGTTGCTCTCCTCGTTAATTACCTGGGAATTAGGAAATTATTGAGCCAGCGTTTCTCATACTTGTTTCTTGCTAATTTATTCTCATGCTTTATTGCAAAGAAATATCTTGGATATTTCAGTGTTGAATTTATTGCTATTAGATGCATTTTGCAAAAGAAATTTATTTTCGAAAAGATTGTATAACATTTCGAATTTGCAATTTTTGTAATTAGAGAAATATTTTCAATATAATGTAATGTAATTTATCTTTGATGAAGTACAAGTGCATTTTATGTAACATAAATGCAGCGAAAGGTGAACACTACTGATTTCTGTAATACTATTCTTAACCCTGAAGTATCGTGGTAGCAGACCTCAATTTGAGTCGAGGCTGAATCTATAATTTCCTTATACGAAAGCGTATACCTAAAACAAACATCTCTACAAAAAACATGGCTACAAACGAGTGGAGTTAAATGACCTCAGCACGAATCGAATATCTGAACCCAGTCATCAGACTGTTAAGAAATAGAGAAACAGCCAATTAATTAGTATCATCAACGGTGAAAAGAATGTTGCATGGCGAACGGAAAGTATGGGTGCAACTTCCGGAGCATGTGGAAGCGGAAAGAGAGAGGACACCGGACAACTCGTTGACATCAAGATACCGTGTGTTCGAAATTGTCGTTCCCATCAGCCAGTCCAATCGAAAAGAAATTCGACCCTCGAATTCACCGGCATTCAATTGCGAACATCGACACTCGTTGTTAGGCTCATCGTCGTGTAAATCGATTCTGCTGCGCATATCGGTATCGTATAGACAACGAGAACGAGGATCGCGTTGAACGGCTGGCACAAACGAGTGGGTAGACGAGAAACCGGAGACAATCGACGCGTGGTGTCCATGCGACACCGTGTTGCGTCTCGCAGCGAAATAAAACGCTGACGAAATTTATCCTGTGGCGGAGTTGCCAGCTCGAAATTTTTCACTTACAAGAATTTTAGTCAAATATCAGCGATAAATTCAGATTCAGGTGTATATTTAAATCACTGGTATCGACTCTAACGCAAACGCAACTTAAGTTCAAATCTAACCAAAGATGAAGACCTAGTCATACGGACATAATTACGTAAGGAGTATTTGGATGAAATTTGACTTTCTTGCTTTGGATTCTAACTAAAGGTTATACTGTTAATACTTCTAGTACCAAACTACCAGCTTGAATACTTGTTTCGTTTAACTCAGACGTAAGTATTAAATTCAACTGACTAAAGTTAAATACCGGTTCTAACCCAAAACTGACCTAGGAACAGTGAATGATCTTTGAATACTAAAGTGACAGAGAAGAATATACTACAAATAAAGTACTCTTTCAACTAAGAGTATTATATGTAATCTAACTAGTGTAACTTTCAGTCGAGCCAAGCAAGCATAAAAAACATGTAAACGCAATAAGCGTCCTTTCGAGCCAGATTCGAGCGACCTTCCGCTTCGAACACGCGGTCAATCGAGCGGGTAATTTATACCGAGAGGAAGCTGTCCACATTCGCGAACCTTCTCTATCGCAGAGATTCAACGGCAATCCTCTTGACCGAGTCGATCTACATCTCGAACGAGAATCTTGAAACTCCGGCCCAAGGGATTCACTCGAGGAGGACAAAAATGGCGTTGTTATCATAAACGGCACACCTTCTGGAGAACGCAACCAAGTTGGAATGCGTTCTCGAAGAAGGAGAAGGTGTTGGAGAGGGAAAACGACAGGAACGAGGGATAAAGAGAGGAAAAGAGGTAGCAATCCAGTTTTTTACGATGACCAAGCGTGTACCAGCGCGCGAGTTCGCGCGTTTGGTAATGTTGCTCGGGCAGGCTGTCGACTTTCGTCCGAATCGCTCATTGCCCTAAACTACGTAAACTGTCGCTGGATAAAAAAGGTGAATGGCGTGTAGTCGGTGGCACAAGTCGATTCGGAAGACAAGTACTGTCTTTCATATTTCAGAACGTTGTGAAACAATCGAAATTTCTAGTCGCGTAAGACTTAGATTTCCAATCTCTGCGCGTTAGACGCGTCGAATTCGCCACGCGTTTTATAGAATTTTATAGAATTGTCACGCGTTATGTTCGTTGTGCGGTCAATTACGTATTAGGTCTCTACGCGACAGATTTTATGTGTTAGACTTCTACACGATGGATCTTCACGTGTTAGATTTCCACTAGGTTGCTACATATTTGTCATTAGTTAAATCTCTATGTGATTTTCACAAGTTAGATGGCTCGATGGCAACACGTGTTATCTTCCACATTCAATTTTTGGAAATTTGGATGTTTGAAAATCTTGGTCCCTAGCTACCAATTACAACCTTGATGTTATAAAATATAATAAATCTACGTCCATTTGAAACAGTAAAATATTAAGGCGTGTATGAAATAATCAAATGAAATTTTATCATCGAAGAACAGCGTTCCTAAGTATCTAAAAATTTGATTGGAAAGTCATTGGCGTACATAACGATTTCGGCGTCGGTCATGCGAGTGTTAATAACAATCGTTTAGGTCGGATCGTGTTGCAAGCGTACGTAATGGGTCGCAATGGAGTTAATTGCAAATTACTTAGCGAGGAGAGCTGGTGGAGGTAGAGCTCTGCGTGTTTCTGCGAGAAACGGCACGTTTCGCGTTCCACGTTTCGATTGTTCGAAGAAGCGAACGAGAAGGAACGGTTGACGGGAAAAAAGATAAAGATTGAAGGCAAGATCCAACGAGCAGGCATTGGTCGACGAAGAGGAAATGCCTGTGAAAGATGATGGACACCCATTACCTTATCAAGATCATCAGAGATGTAATAATGGTGGTACCCGGTTACAAAAGAAGACGCGACCCGTCAAGTGGTTCACCGCTTCAATGCTTTCTGCCCTTCTCTCGTTTTCTCTCTCTCCCTCCTCCCTCTTTCTCGCCTTCTATTATTCGCGATACCTCGCTTATTATCGACCTCTTATCCGTTTCGAGGCTCGCGATTGTCGATCTAATCTAACCACATTGAATCAACCGGACGAGGAATGCGTCGCAGTTAACGCGAACGTACCGGAATGTTGCTCGTTTTAACCCTTCGACTACTGTCATTCAATCTGCTTGCATCTTTGTTTTTTTTAAAATACAGAAAAATTTTATTCAGATAAATTGTAACTATCGACAGAGACTATAGTTTCGACAATGTCGCAGGTGCTTTGCATCTTTGGGAAATATTAATAAATATGAATTATTTAATTTAACTTGTAATTCTTCTGTTTGATGAAATCATTTATTATATTTTATATATGCAAATTGAAAATATCAGTTGTACATAAAAGATTATTAATTGATAAAATGTGAAAGTGGATGCACATTGTCGATACTTAGAGGAACAATCGATCACAGAGAGAATGATTAATGTTTTTCAGTCATTGAATTCCATGAACTTAGACTATTAAAATTACTTCAAAGTTCACCATAATTAATCATTTCTTTCAAAGAGTGTATACGCTTTCCAAAAGTAGACCTCATGAAGAATATTCATATACATTAAAAATAAAAAAAAAAATTGTTTTTATCATATTCTCAAAAAAAATAATTGTAATTTAATTTAATCGTGAAGTACTAAATGTAATTATGAAATCATTGAATCTCGAATTATGAGCGTTCGGATAATTATCGTCGAACTTCGAATCATTTAGCAACATTTAGTCAACTACAGAAAGAAAATTATCAGAAAATTAACAGTTTATATGCAGTTTCTTTTTTCTGAAAGGAAATTAGAGGATCCTCGGTTGGCTCGTTCGCGTCTAGCTGTGTCGCAGCCTCGCTAACTCGTAGATTAAGCTGATTAGCGACCGGCTAATTAGTTGCGAGGAAATATCCACCGTGAGAGAAGGACGAAACGAGAAAAACAGTAGGTTGCAGGAGGAGGAGGAAAGAAGTTACGCAAACGTTCGTTGAGAAACCTATGGAGAAATTATACGTTTCGATCGTTTAGTATTTTCCTTCGATCACCACGAACTTTCATACCCTTCTTCCCTCGTAATCTTACTTGTATCACCGGCTTGTTCTCGGTCTTCAAAATCCTACGTAAATTTCAGATCTTGCAAACTTTCAATTCTCCGTTCGTTAATGAGAAACAAAAGCGCGTGTTCGATAGAAATCGATCGATCGATATACGAACTTGAACAGCCACAATCACGATTTTCCAAGAAACTCTCTACGAATCTTCTTTCCTTATAAGAACAATACTCGCATCTAGTTCTTCTAAAACTTCAATCAAGACTTCAAGTTTCTAGACGTGAACTTTCGATTCTTAATGAAAAACAAAAGCATGTGCGCGACGACGTTCACTGGAGATCGATCGATCGAAATAACAACTTCAGCTACGATCTCGAACCGGCTATCGCAAAGCGGCCCACACACACCGAACCATGTTGCGATGTATACGTATCGATTGCAGGTTACAATGTGAGTAGATTCGTATCAACTTGCATCGATGCAGAAATCGGAATACTGATACAGTCCCAGAAAACCTGGGAGCTGTTATGTGCAACATGTTGCAGCGTATGTGGACTGCGTTAGGTTACGGTTACGCTACAAGTACTTTTTCAAAAACTTCTATCGCATTGGTCCAAAATTTTTATCGAATGTGTTATTTGCATTGGAATTTATTCGATAAGTCTTAGAATATTTTATTTAATTACCCTAAGTCTGATTATTAGTCTGATACACACTATTTGCTTTTGATTTCATCTGATCTGTGTATGAAAGCCAGATATTTCTTAAAGAAAACAAAAATTTATTCTTGTATGATCAACTAGAAAAGGTGAGTCTGATTAGTCTGGTTCTCACATACAGAAATATTTAGATGCTAGCGTTTCTTAAGGAAAAGGGTGATGTAAGAAAAGAGACCCCAATTGCGAATTACTATTTTGCAAATGTGTCCAATTCACTCCGTCCAGTTTAGGAATACTATTTATAAAATTTCGTCTGACCCGAAGGAATCTAGCTGCAATACTCGTTCTGTATAAAATAGACTTTCTATAGACTCGTTCTATTCAAAGTTAACGAAATATCAAAGTGAACATGGATCGAAATCGTTCAATGCAAAGTGGACACAAGTGATAATTTCGAAATATTGAACTCCCAGTTGGGTACCGAGCTACTTCCACACCTTTTCCCTAGGGTAGCTTCCTCATACACTCGGGTGCAACATAGACTCCCCTAGACTAAGTATAAATGTCAATTTTCAAAGTTTGGGAAAACCGCTCTAAAGCGGACCCTTCTCCCTTGCAAGAGCACAAGGCCAAATAATACCTCTTACACTTTCTCTCAATCGAGGGAAGCCAAAGTTGCACGCACGATAACTCCGATCGCTAAGCAAAACGATATGTACCAAATAGAAGAATACCAAGTAGTGTGGATCAGAAAGCGCAGTCCCGCGACAGGCTGTCAACCGGCAAAGAAAAACGATAATGGATTCCATAGAAAAATGTCACTCACGTATTTTTCTCTCGTCCGTGGAACTGGTAAGAGTAAGGTCTGTCGACTGTTGTTGACCCGGTCCTGGTTCTTCCTGCTGCTCCTTGTCTGGCCGGGGAATACTCTCACCGATTAAACTGTCGCTGGAGAGACCGGTTAAACTCAGTCGAACTCTCTGTTCCCGGAATGGAACTAGACAAAAGAGGAATCGAAGAGATGCACCGATCAAGTACTCTCCTCTTTCTTTCTCTTTCTCTCTGTGTTTTTTCGCGCGCGTGCGATTAGGCTCGGTATTGCAAGGGAACAACCGTTGGTGATCGGGATGAAGGTTGGGTCGTGTGTCGAGATGGAATCGTCGGGGCCCCGCTTATATACCCATTTACCCACCAGCGCTCGGCTTCGCCAGGATCGTATAGGGGGCCCCGACCCTCTTCGCCCGCCATCGGCACAGGGGCCCCTCTTTTACTCTTCTCTTCTATCCTCCACCTCTGTGTCACGCGTCCCTCCACCTCGCCCTTCGTCCACCGATGACCCGCGCTCTGTCCGTTACAGACCACTCTGTTTCCCTTGACGTAGCTTTTCCTTCTTCCTCTGCCGATCTCCTCTCGTGTCGTGTCGTGCCGTGTCGTGTCGTGTGTTGCCCGATTCCTCTCTACACGACCCACGTCTCTCACCAGGAGCAAAAGGAACCACCGACGGATTTTCAAGTATCGAATCGGACCTGTAACGCGACTCGCGCTCCTTCGACCGATGACTTTGCGGATGGTTAGGGTCCGGTGTTTCAACACTTTACGGATTTTGCTTCTCTTCTGCACGCTCTTCGATGGATCGTTCTTGACGAAGATACTTCGCACGCTCTCGAGAGATTGTGTTGATCGAATTTCTTAGTGGGCGATACGTGTTAACACGTCTTCTGTGAGATTTGTTCGCGGAGTGAACTTGCTTGGAGGATTTTTTGACATTGTTGAAATTTGAAAATTTTATCAGGGGTTTGGATATAATTCGTGTGGTAGTTTTACTCTGGCGTGTTGCATTCGATGGATGTTCACGTTCTGACATTGAAATTTCGAGTAGTTGCACTAACTCCAATTTTCCTTGCGTTTCAATCATTTTTCTATTAAACTTTGTGGACTATCTCAGATAATGATTGTTCAAATTGAATTTGAAACTTCATTTTCATCTTCGTTTAATTTTATGAATTTCACAAATTTAAATCAGTAGCCTTTAAATTAAATACGCTCTGTTTTTATTCCCTACATTTGTATGGTATTTCTACACCTTCGTTTCTCCACATTTTAATGTCTCCGTTTAAAAATTAAAATGTCTGATATTGACATCTGAATTTGATTTTTGAAAATATGAAATATCGTTTCGTTAATTTGACAGGTCTGGCAGGTTCACGCACATTAATGGTTAATTTTAAAAATAAAAATTTGCATTTTCAATCATCTTGGATTATATTTACATTCTGTATATTTTTCCGATTAAAAAAGAATTATTTCGATCGTTTCGCCTTACGTCGACAATCAGTCCGGCATACCAAGACACACCTGTAGAGTTAATTTTTTAATTCGAGTAGAACGATGTTTAAAAAGCGCTCGTTTGGCTTGATACAACGTCAACCGGAAGTGTAGCCCGGTGGCAGCTTGATAAACGCGAAAAGGACCTTGATGTTTGACCGCGATCGAGATATTAGGACATGTTGATTAGCTCGTAGATGATCTTTCTGGCCTCCTTCGTAATCGACGCGATATTTCACGCGAATATCAACGATTTTTCGCTAATAAATTATCTTTCGACTATTTCGAGCTCATCTAGACTATTAAACATTTTTCTACTGCGAACGTTTCGAGGAAATAAAAGGTTCTACGTTCTTCCAGTTGCATTACTTCTAAATCGGAAATATTGAAACGACACTCATTAGGTCAATGCAAATCGCTGCCACTGCGTATACGTTCTCTTATTACGTATGTTGCATTTACACTCGGTAATTCCATTCTTTGACGGAGCAAAACAAATCCACAAGATTCTGTTGCTTTTATAGTACATAATACATAATTAATGTAGTATACGTGGTATATAATTAATTATACATTAGGTAGCATATTAATAGTGCTAAATTAAAAATCGTTCATGTCAACTTTCATATTTTTACAAATACATTTATAGTGATGTCAGCAAGTTTAAGAAATTACAAGCTTTTATCACCGGTAACATACGTTAAGTTGTTTTTCTAATTTAGCAGGGATGCTAACAAGCATAAACGAATCGTCTGGCACGTGTTCAACATACTGGACAATCCGAAATATGCGACTTTCGTGGAGCTCGTTTACGCGACGGAAATCCGCCTGGAATTTCTAACAGACCTTAACTAATTCCAATTTGACCGTATTGACGTCATAACAGCTTAAACTTGAACGCTTCAAAAAGCTTTTCGACGAGTATTCAAATCATCGACAGGTGTTTGTAGTATAAAATAGTTTGCAATAAATGTTGTGATCATTTCTGCTAGGTAGCCATTTTTAAAAACAATCAAAAGGAGAAGATTGTAATTCTTTTCATTTAATCAACATTGGTAATTCCTGAAAAATATTTAACCCTGTTTTGGCTTCTGATGGACTGTAAGGGTAGCTTAGTTTATCTCAAGCTTCAGAAATGCCTACCCTATGAAATGATTGAAAGAAGAATCTCTGTGTGAAATGTACATCTGTACAGAGTGTCGAGAGAGGTTAGATGTTAGGAAGATCGTAGTACAACCAATGGCAATCGTGATCGAATTAACGCGAATGTAAATCGTTTTCGTAACGTTGAAGAGTCGGTCGTGAGTCATCGAGCTCGTTTCCTGTTCGTCTCGAGCGCGTGTCTCGCCGACGTTATGTAAACGCTCGATGCGTGTAAGATGCGTGCGACAAACGAGGCCGCAGCACTCGGTCCCTCGCGATTTTCTATCGCGAATCGATTCGATCCTAGATCGATACTGTTCTCTGCCACGGTCGGGTCAACGAAGCGACGCTGCGCGACGCATCCCGACGCTTAGACCGGTTTTCATCTCAGGGCGAAGGTCGTCGTCTGACGCGAGGTCGTCGATACCTGGCGCCGATGCTCAGCTACGTACACATTTTTACTCCTCTATTCTTTTCCTATCTTAGGAAGAAATAGGGAATTTTTAAGAAATTTGCAAGATTAAAATTTGACAAACTGCATTTGTTTGAAGTTAGTATGTTTTTGATTCCATTTTAATTTGATGGTTACAGGTAAGTATCTTTAGAACAAAATTGGTTTCATAAAACACGAATTGCTCTTATAATGAATGTTATGTGATTCTACTTTTTTATTGAATATTGTAGTGAGTAGATTGAAATATTCAAGATCGAATAAGGTATCTTACATTCAAATTTATAAATTGGAAGACTTTTAGACAAGTTTACAACCTGGAAGATTTGTAGGTTACTTATTAAATCATAATATGCAATGCTTTATTTGTATGTCTCAAACAATCCTACAAAGCAATGTCTCTCATCTTCATTTTTTTAAGTTGATCAATTAAGCTACTGACAGGTGTACTGATAGATTGTTGCAGTAAAAATGGACTTGTGTACTAAGACACTATTACATTGAAGAGTCCATTTATTTAATTTTTCAACTGTGAATATCTGATCAAATTGTACTGATTGTTCCATCTTGAAAGGGTGATGAGTAAAAATACTATAGATGCCACGTCAGATAAAATCACGAGTGTTAACAGATTAACAGATATTCTCGACGCAGCTTGCTACCGATTAAGATCGCACGCGAGATGATTGCGAACGGTCATAAATATTTCCTGATCGGCACTGGCTTCGTTTATTTCACGGAACGTGAACGAACGCGTTCTTGGCAACACTTGCATTTGTCTTGCTAGCAACGGGAGCCAGGAAGCCGATTATTCATCTCACACACCAGCCTTACGATAATTATTCTGTTATGGTTTCCTTGAAATTTTTTCACTTTCCGGAAAATGTCCTTCTTTCCGCTACGTTGTTGCTAATCACTTTATTTACAAATATGAATGTTCACTTTATTTACAAATATTATTCTTCACTTTAATTACAAATGTCATTGTTCATTTTATTTGCAAATGGTAACGTTCTTTTATTATGGTGAAGATTCTACATTGTCTTTGAACTATCTGTAAGATCAAGTAAATTTTTGCAGATACAATTAATTAAAAACGAATAAAGCATCTTTATATCCGTTCACAGACATAACCTCTTTACATCTGTTTCCGAATGCATATAAACATTTTCAGTTGCATTTAATGTAGATGCAATGGGAAATGGATGCACAATTACAACTGACAATAATTATGTAAACCGGAGACCTGGCTGTTATCGAAAAAGGAAATACACAGAAATAACATTGGAGAAGTTGCAATAATATCCGAGCATAAAAGCAACTCGTTCCTCCGCTTTAGAACCGAATCCACCACATTTGAAATTATTTTTCCCGTTCACGTCTCGCACATTTTAATACGCACTTAAAGAATACTAATATCCGTTTTCACTGTCAATCATAATAAGAGACGACATAAAATCGTCCGGCATATGTGCGATTTAACGGCATACAGGTTGCGCCGAGTCCTACCACAACATTCCGCAATAACAGCGATCATCAATTACGCTGAAAATCAATATAAGCAATCACGGTTCTGATTAAATTACGCCAATTCACGTCGAACTCGTTGAAACCCTCGTTTATTTCATCGGCGCGGAACGATGACGGGATCGTATTGCCGGGAATGGTTTTTTCACCATCCTGCCGAGGGAAAAATAAAGGAGCCGAGTTGTCCAGAAATAGCCAGGTTGCTGACAGGAAAGCACGTAATGACGTTCGACGTTATAACGCGATTTTCTGTGGAATCGTTCGTACGGAGAGGAGAGCGTGGTGAATCCGCGTTCTTCCTGGATCCTATGGTGGCAGTTGCCGAGGAAACGACCACCTTACAACCGGCGATTCCCAACCGTTACGTACCGTTAGCGGCGCTGTTGCTGCTGAAAAATACGCTTTTTGCCCGCGCCGACAGCCAGCTGAAACGGTCCGGTAATTGTACAGATTTCCAGCTTAAAATAGACACGATTCCATGCCGTGGAAACCGTGGATTTCTCGCGGCCTTTTTCATGTCCACGGATGTTACCCACCTGTGGATTCGTCCTTTTTTCGCGGCCGCCTGGTGTAAACGCACCTTCTCAACCTTTAGTGCCGCGATATTAACTATTATGACCTCTCGTCCGATTGTTCGCGGACCTTATCTTCACGCAACCCGAATAATTCACGGTCTTAATTGCTCTTTACAGGATTTCATCGGTTTGTCGAACGGAAACGTATTTTTATTACCTGTTGCGAGACGAACTTAACGATGCAGTGTCAGTTCGTGGCATATTTCTCTGTAGATAATCTGCGCTAGGATTTCGATGAGTAAATTGTTAGTCTCACTTCGATAAAATTATGACCTGAGATTTGCAGCCATTCGATGCAATGCAATCTGAATTATTTTTATTCGACGGGGTTTCGAGCCTGAGTACATTTCTTGCGATTCAGTTTGATTCAGTTCGGTTCAAAGCAAATTCAAATTGTATGCAAATCAGTTCTACATGATCATTTGACATGATTCAATTTGACACGCGGTTCAATTCGATACGACTTAATCCGCCTCCGAATCGAGTCAATTCGATTGAGTTCAATTCGACGCGGTTCAATTCCATGCAGTTCGACCCGACATGTTTCAATTCGGTACGGTTCAATTCGACACGATTCAATTCGTTGCATGCAGATCCAGTTTCACGTAATTCAATTCTATAATACACGATAGGATCGTAAATCTACACAGCAATTTTTCTCACCTCGAATTCCTACTCACACGTACTTGTCATTATAGAAAGCATTTCAAATAATACATTTTCGTCGCTGACCGAAAAACACAGCTGTTGATTACGAAAGATTCAGCAGTCCATTAGGGTAAACGTAAAAGAATCTGCGTTTATAAATCTCCTTAAACTTCATCAATTTTCTCGTCCGATAAATCCTCGAATATCGTAAGACCATTTCTCCGGTAGAATCGTTCATAAAAATGCAAATTAACGGCGATTATGAAAGAAAGGTCGACGCTCTGGATGCTCATACAAGGTAAAAATTTGTCGGTTCACGGCGACGTGTTGCATAACGATCGAAGGAAAACGGAGAATAGGTGTTTTCGAGGTTGCCCGTGATTCACGTCTCTTATTATCATGAGGAAGTGTACGATCAAAGGTCATCCCTTGTCCAAACACGTTAATTTACAATTTCGCTGCGTGATTGGCGCGAGTCTCGAATTCCGAACACGATCCAGACAAACACGATCGTTTTCTACGAACGAAAATCATCGAAAGAGTCATCGTAAGACCTCTCTGTCTTCGTACGTTGGCAATCGCGATTTTTCACAGTCGAGTGCATCAAGGACTCGTTTAAAAAACAGAATCATTAGGGAAAACGCAAAAAAAAACGGACAGGTTGTTTGACAATTCTTGGGAAATTATTGGTTCGTTAGTTCGCGAACGACAGTAAAATTTATGACAAATAACCCGTGATTTATGGCCACTAGATTGTCTTATTTTTAACATGTTCAGACTACAACTTGCAAATTTCGACGCTCGTATTTTACGATAAAACTCTTTGCTGTACGAGTTGCTTTGTGAATACTTTTACGAATCTCGGTTTACATGCAAATTTAAACGGTTTGTACTCCTCGGAGTACTGTGCGAAGGATTTATTCGAATTTACAAGTATCAATAGACCAAATTAGTCTGTTCTAAACTACTAATTCTAATTTATTTGAAGAAACTTGATTTACCAGAGTATTGAACAATTCAGTCTTATTATCTACTGATTTAATCTGATCTAACAAACCACTCAAAATTGTCCATTACGTATTTTACATTTACAAAAACAAATTCTATGATAATTTGACAATACAGAATATAAATATAAAGAGCCAGACTGCGAACTGTTGCAGTCTCCGTACACGTCATAATAAAGAAGTTCAACAAAAGATGCAAAAGACCTGTTTATCCTTTATGGAAAATATCGTGAAATATTTATTAACAGTTTGCAAGGATATTTGCAAAATTTTCTTCAAATCTTTCCGAAAAGTGCCGGTAAGAAAAATTGCGAGGAACGAGACAAAGGAAGACCTCGCAAATGAAAATTTAGCTGGATGGCTATTCTTGGCCTTGACTCTGCTGCTTAAATTCTAATTTTATCCCAAACTCCAGCCGGTTTTGATACCGGTCGTTCAGCGACGTTTCTTGCGGTGCAACAGGGTTGCTTCGGACTGGAACCTGACCATTCAGATAACTAATTGAGTAATTGGTGATTTTAGCGAAACTGTTGTCCATTTTGTGGATTAATGTAGGGGCAGTTTAGATAGAAAGGAACACGCGAACGAAACCGAGGCTCATAAGTCTTCATCTTCGTTGACAAATTAGCGTCGCAGGTACACCTTTGTGGATCCTGTTTAACTATAAATAGCGGATGATTCTTTGTTGAAGTCAGTTTTATTCAATTTTAGCCTCTGGTCAATCATTTGTCACATGCGTCAACACTACAATGTCAAAACAAATTTAAAATATTTTGTAGTTAATACTTGGAAATTGTTGGACTTGAGCTTCAAACTGAAGGGTATTCAAGATTATAAAATTTGTGAAAGTATGTCAGATTTGCCACTTTTCTGAACTGATTCATGAGTCAAACTCGTCAACAAGGTTGATGTACGAGATAAGTAAAAATCTTGTCCTCTTTTTGCAAGTATTTAAAAGCTGATGCTTATTTTATCACATCGATTAAAAATTGAACTACATATTTTTTTGTCCGATCTAACTGTTTCTTGTACAAATTGCACTCTAACGAACATGACCAGTGTTAATGTGATTCTACTTCTCTTAAACTGGAACGGTAAAATGTTCCAGTTGAATATGAAAGATTACCCGATGCACTCTATCATTATCCACACAGAATTAGAGCACCCAAGAAAAACATAGCTACTTTGTGAAAATTACCATGGATCAACGACTTCGTTGCAAAAGAAGCAAAATGTTGCATGTGTTACTCAAGTGTTAACATTGTCAATTGGTCGCTGTTGACACAGTAATATTCCGATCATGCAGTTATAACGAGTACTCGAAACGTTAGGGTAAATAATGACTCGTTAAACACGGTTACAAAACGATGTCCAGTATTATCAAACGGAAAATTTTCAGTAAATGAGTAATCTCAGTAGTTTAGAACCGTAATCATCTATCAAGATAGCTCAGAAAAATCACTACTCGGTTCTATTTTCATCGTTCATCAATTTGTAATTCAACCTGTACATCTAGGTGTCTAAATACAGCGGGATTAATCAAAGGTACGCGTTAATCATCTTGTATGGCGTTAAAATTAAAGTCTTCGCAGCTGGTGGTTGCTTTCCACCTAATCGACCACGAATCGTAATTATGAGATGATGAACGCAAACGACAGCTCTCGCTGCGTGCGTCTGAAACGGTCATTGTTCTTTCGCGTCAAAGTATGATTTGATTTTTTAAACACTAGTCGCTTTAGTATCGAAAGAGAGTCGATGAAGAGGATCTTTCATTTCAAGTTTAGAATCACGTAAATGGTACACGCATGCAATGTCGTAGACGTACGTCGCGGTCGTGTAACGTTATGATTATCTTGCAAGGAGCCCAAGGTCTCTTATCCTCTCTCGCCGATTGTTTAATGCTGTTTCTTCGAACGTCTAGTTCCCCGAAAGAGGGAAATATTTTATTTTTGGTAAGAATGAAAGAATGCTTTCATGTAGCGTACATCCGAAACGTTTCGAAAGAACGATACCAAAAAGGACCAACAGGTCCAAAAGCTCGCCATTGCAAAGATCCCATGATCCTCGAGACATCAAACGTTCCAGCCATCTCGTACGCCACAATTAGTACTCCGATTCCCTTTAATGCCCGCGATACAGCGTGTACCGACATCGTAAGGGACGAAGAGCGAGCGAGGACGAAGAAAACGTAGAGACAGTGGAACGAAAGGCGAAGATGCAGGCGGTTCCAGAGGGAACAGGACAGAGTTAAATGGCAGGACGATCGGCAAGGGGGGAAGGGTTGGAGCCGAGTCGAAGATACATCGGCTAAGGCTAAGTTAGGATGAGGATAGCAGCGATTATCTTAACGATCCCCTGCAGCAAAACCTGAACGGCAACTTTGCTCCGCTCCTCTCCATGGCAAGTTGCACCGTGTATCGGCTCTCATACCAGCATTTGCTTTCCGGTGGTGTGTTGCTGTTGCTCCGGCCGTTTCTGGCTTCCAGCGACCCTGCTCGTGTTGCTGCTACCAAAGAAACACGCTGCAGGGGAAAAAGAAACGAGCCGGGACGTCAGCTGAAAATAGCTCGAAGCAGTCTTTGGCAAAGTGGTTCGAAGCGGAGGAATCCACCGCGATTTTCTCTTCCTTCCTCTTTCCTCTTTCGTCCTTTTCTTCGAGCGCCGATAACACCGGACGACGATAAAGCGCGAGCTTGTCTATCGTCACGTTCCGAGAGTAACAGATAAGCAAAAATAAATGCTGATTTAAATCTAACACGTATCTCGATCGGGAGTTATTGGCTAGTTACCGACACTTTGATATTTCCTGCGTGTTCACCGCCTTCGTATGGAAATTAGCACCTCGGTATTAAACGTTCGCACGTAAAGCTGCAATTACTTGAACTTCTATAGCTCTCGTTATATGGCCACTGCGATGTTAACACTCTACGCGTTTCGCGAATTATAAATTTTCGAAGTTTCCAACTTCTCGAATCTCTAAATATTTAAATCTTCAAGTCATTTCTTCAAGTATGACAATCGTGAAACGTATCCCAAAGTCATGGTTCGATCAATTAACGGTTACAGAGATTTTGGAGTTAAGACCTTGAACGTTAACGAAACTAAACCAACTGGTCTCTAAGCAGCCATCGAATTCGCCGCATAGCTCGACGATAATTCAACAAGTCGGAAGCTCGCGAGGCAGCTCGTTGTTAGCCAGAGCCAGCAATAGCCTTCGATTCGTTCAGTGACTCCGATTCCAGCTTGGAACGAGATAGGAACGTCTACACGGGGTCCGTGCACGTATCACTTCATCTTCTCTTCTCTTTTCGACAACAAATCAACACGTTCTTGCATCACTCGATCGCATTGCACGGATTCTAACCTCTGACCTTCTCAGGACTCTCAACCGGTATCCTGCTCGCTTCGCGATCTCGAAATATTCATGGTCAATCTCGATACCGTCATTGGCACACTTAACCTGTGCAAGGCTTCTCTCTATGCCTACGAAGGACCTACTCGTTTCTTTTATCCTGTCTGTTCCCGTTTACCGAGGACATCATACAATTCTATAGAATCCGGAGAGAACTCATAAATTAACTAGTCACTGGCGTAGGACGCGAACAAAGAGTAGCTGCAAGGATTGAGATACGATCGTGGAATGCTTAGATGACATTCTAATTGATATCTGATTAACGCGTTACCTGTGGATTCGAAAGAAATTCGTGAGAGTCAAGGATATTGCACAGTTCTAGATTACTACACCTCGAGAAATGTCATAAATTAACTTTATACGAGTGTAGAATGGAATTCTTATCTAGCTGCACAGAATCCCTGGTACTCTAATTAACACGCAATACTTAATCTAAGTATCATGGATTCGAAAGAAATTCGTGAGATTCAGACATTGCAGAATTGCACAGATTACACCTTCTGAAAGATCTCACATATGTGCGAGTGTAGAGCACAAGCATCTACTTGTACAAAATTGTTAAACAGCATTCTAATCAATATGTAGAACCTAATCTAAGTTACTCCTGGATTAGAACCAAATTCACAAAGTTTAACAGGTTCGTTGCCCCGAAAGATCCTATGAATTAACACGAGAGTAGAATATAGAAGAATCTGTCGACACTCGTGTAGAATCCTCGAGTGGATCAGTCGAAATTCTACAACCAAGCCAACCAAGTATTACCTATCATTAATGTTAAATTTGCAAGATACAAAGGTATGGTTTCCATACTCTGAGAGTTCCTACGAATCAACATGAGTGCAACGTACACAAGTAGAACTACGTGTCTAGTAGAATCTTGTTCTCGCTCGAGTGTTCGAACGTCCTCCCAACGTAACCCCCAAAGTATTTGCTTCGAAAGAATTAGGAGAAACCGCGAAAAGTAGACGCAGCATCGGCGTAGAACGGCAGGGGAAGCTCGCGTACGGCACTCGAATGGCATCCTAATGAAGGTTCAGAGTCTAAGCTGGGTGTTAGCTAACGCAGGCTGGAAAGAAAGTCGCGAGATCGGCAAGGCCGTAGAGTCGGCGACGACCGGTTGACGGCTACGCTTGGAAGCCGGTCTACGCTGGTGTGTAATGCGTTACACAGGTATTACAGGTATTATCCGTATTACACGTATTACGAGTATTATACGGACGTACGTGCGACCTCGAGAGAGCAGAGGCCCGATGAAACGGCTTCTTCTGCTTCTTTCTCCGAGCCCCCTCTCTTCCTTCGTCCTTTGCTCCCCGCTCGTCCTGCGCCTCTCTTCGCGCCAACCCTCGTCTTCTGCCCTTCTCCTTCTCCGCCTCCTCATCCTCTTTTCTCGTATTCTCCTTCTATCTAGACGATTCTACCTCCTCCTTCTTCTTCATCTTCTTCTTCTCCTTCTTCTTATCTTTTTATCCTGGGGCTCCACGAGCGGGCGGTTTAACGTCCGCGACTTTTTCTTGTCCGCCCCTCTCGCCTCCGACTCCTCCACCGTCCACCGACTCGATCCTCCGCTTCAGCTCTGCGAACCACCGACCTCTCTCGTCTATCCATCTTCTTGCTCTCTGCACGGTTTTATTTTACTTTTCAGGAATCTTTGGCCCGGGGGATTATATGCACCCGGCTCGCACATGCTACTTCGCTTGCCTGATTTCGGTGTTACTTTCTTTTTCGGACATTCTGATTTTACCTATTGTGGCCGTGATATAGCGACGTCGTAAAATTCAGAAAAGGGTACTTTGAGATAGTCGGACCTCCGGGGTAATACTTGGTACAATGTAACTCTGATGTGGACCGTGTGTGATCCTACATCCTAATACTTGCAATACCTCTTTACAATTATACCTTCAAAACATCATCAAAAATTATGATTCTTTCTAAATCTCTCACTCCAACGAAATAGATTTAAGATTTGATAATTAACGAAAGACGTAGATACAGGATGTGTGGATCGTGAACGATCGTTAAATAAAACGGTACGAAACAAATGCTCTTTAGTTTCCACATACGTTTCTTCGACTCTCGATCGAGGATCGAGAACCGTGTATCTTTGCGGATCGCGGAGAAAACGACCTCGGTATAATGTTCGACCTTTACGAACCGGTCGGTGGATTTGCATGGTATGGCACAGCACAGGTGTATTACCAAGGGTCTATTTCATCTCTTTGTATAGAGTTTACTATGGAATAAAATCTTTGGAGGGTCACCGATTACCGGTACCTTGACCTTAACACAATCGGCCGGCTAAAAAAGAATCGCGTTACATCGCATATTCGATCATTGCTTTCTGATTCGATAATTGAATGGGTTGAAAAATTTTCTTGCGGTCTATTATTGTCGCTATTACTCATCTGTCACCGTTACCTGCAGCATAATTTCTGTTGACATTAAGCTGAATGTGAACAATATTAATTGCTTCGTAATGTGAGGTAGTGTGAAGAATATTAATTTCTTGGTAATATGAAGTAGCATGAACAATGTCAATTTTTTTGTAAAATGAAGTAATATGCACATTATTAATTCTTTAGTAAAATGAAGTACTATATGAACAATATTAATTCCTTAGTGATATGAAGAATGTAATGACATGAAACTCCTATTAAAATATAAATAGGAATGAAAAAATTCTCCTATTAACAAAATAACATAATAAAATGAGTAAAATAAGTTACCAAATTGCACCAACTGACTGCAGATTAGAAATTTGGTATTTCAGCAGTGCAGAAGTTAGTTGTGTACGTGGTCTTCCGAATGAGTGGATGCGTATAAATTGAGGATAACAGAGGCATGTTTGGCAGTCATCTATTATGCGGGTGAAACGCAGATTCGTGGTACCAGCTACGGGGAACGGTCTCGTTACATGGTACACGACCTTAGCAAAACCGGTCACAGGAATCGATTTGCATGGTTGACTCGTTGCCATGAATTACGTCGCTCGGTTGACTCGTTTCCTACGCAGAATCGGGGAAACGTTTGGAGGGGACGGGGTATCGATGTGTGTCAATCCACGGATAGAAAACTTCTCTTATTCACTCATTTTTACTGTTTACTATCAATTTAATTTTCATGGGACAATGCTTTGTTGTTTTGATTTCTTATAGGGTTATCTTTTACTTCAATTTTAGTTTATGAAGTTTATTCATTATTTATTAGTAATTTTTAAAAGTTGTAAAAATTTATTCATCTTACAAATTTGTTGTATTTATTCTGTTATAATAAAGTAGAAATATATAAAACTTGTGAAGTGCATATACCAATATGAACCTCTTATGATTTAATCTGATGTACATATATGCACATATATTAAATCTGACTCAAATTACAAATCACTTCGTATCACTTAATTTTATGAATATACAAATACATCCACAAAATGAAATCATACAAAGAATATATACACATACTTGAAAATCACTGTATACAGAAAATTGTGTATTTATCAGAGTAGTTACCAATATGTTAAAAGTTGTATTGTACAATTGCAGGAAGGACATTGCCGAGAATTTATTCGAAGAAACAACTGAATTGTTCGCGATGTATGTATAATGAAAGAAACAATTTTTTCTACCTAGTTTGCACGTGACACCCTTATTGCAACGATAAATAATTTGTCCCCAACTCGTGTTTCTCGTGAAATCGTGTTAATCCTTTTACAAACTTGTTTTCCTTCGTACGCAAATTATTGCCTTGCTAGCCGTAAGCAAATAGTTACAAAATAGTTTGCGATGATGCATGATTGCGATAGCCGCAATTCATTTTCCCATGTGGTTTCCCATAAACGTAGAAAACAACGTTAGAAAATAAATATGACTCACTGATTTTTGCACTCACAACAAATTATGCGTCAGTCATGTGTCATTATGAAGCTACAATACAATTCTCCATTTTTGCTATTTTTTATAATAATCTTTTTACGTGATTGTAGTTCCTTACATTTTTTCACAATTGTAGCTCTTTATATTTTTTCGTAATTATAGTTCTTTACAAGTAGTTTACAGTGAATTATTTTAGAAGGAATTGTTAAACCAAGGATGAATTTATCACTTCTTTTTCTACTCTTTACAGGATTTATTGTACGTGTAAAATATTTTACAGCATCTTGGAAATGGTAACGAGTATGATTATATAGATGTACAGTTTCATATTTTCTGAATTTTACAAACTGAAGAATTAACTTATTGCTTATGTGAAATTTCAGTATGGTCTTATCACTATTTCTTTTAAATATTTGTTAAAAGTATATATGAAATTTTTAAATAAAATCCTTTATACAATATACTATGCGATAATTCTTAGTACAATATACTATAAACTAAACAAAAAAATATAGTACACAACAAAATACGTGAGTAAATATTTCCTCAAAAAATGTAAAACACGTAGTGGCTGCAGGAAAAGAACGAGAGTCGAACGATAAATAACGAACGTTTCCTGCGGAATTTTCGTAAAAGCCGAAAACAGTGTGACCGGAAAAGGACATAAAAAGTAAAGAGGAAAATCGTAGGGAGCGATGCTGGTCACGTAGAGGCCCAAGTGCGTACGCGATATGCTCATTCATACTTCTTCGTCAGCTGATCGTCGATGAATTACAATGCGTGAGTTTGCGCGATGCATCTCTGCGCGTATGCGCACCCTTCTCCCGTGCGGCTCTCTCCTTCTTTCTTTCTTTCCCGGCAACTTACCTGTTCATGGTCCATGAAACGGGTCCGTTTGGCCAGCCACGACACGAGTTTCGATTTACATTTGACGAGAGAGACGCGCCGTGTCGTAATCGGCGTCGTTCTGTTGCGCGATCACGAAATCCGAGGCGACCGCGAACTTGGCTGTCTCGTTTGCATTCAGGGTCGTACCGATTCAATGACGCAGCTAATACGTTCTCACGGTTGCATTTTGATTTTGCCACGGGATCCACCACACGCTTCCTTCGGGTTTATAGCGGTTTACCTCTTCAATTTGCTTCTTCGACTGGGAACACGCTTTTCGATTTATTCCGAATATTTGGTATTATTGTTTAGAGTATCAAGGTTAGGGGAGATTCGTAGGATTTTAGGGATTTAGGGATAATGATGGAGGTGGTTTTTTGGCTTGTCAGGTGACAAATTTGAGGGGTGTCATAGGTAGATATTTGGGAATTTAGGATTTGGGGATCTGAGAAATTGGAAATTTGAGAATTTGGGGTTCAAGGATTTGAGAATTTTAGAAAGATGGCAAATTCAAAGATGTGGATTTGTAGAAATTTGGGGATCTGAGAAATATGGGGAATGTGAAGATTTGGAAATTTGAGAATTTTTAAGTGTGAGGACTTGGAAATCTGAGAAATTGCAAACTTGAGTATTTGTAGCTTTAAGGATTTAGCCTTTTAAATTTAATAATTTGAGAAATATGTGATATTAGAAAATTTCAGAACTTGAGAAATACGTCTAAGTAAAAAATTTACAAACATAAAAATTCAAAAATTTGACAATTCACATATTACATGACCTGAAATTATCATAGTCGAAAAATTTGAGAGATATTGAAACTTAGAAGATTGTTCAGTGAAATACTAATATTTTCTTCTTCTCCATTGATCCTCCACTTGACCGTCCAATAATCCAAAAGACAAACACTCTTATGGACACAGCTAATATTTGACGAATTTTCGCAAGCGAAAGACAATCGAGTATGGAAACTGTAAAATCAATGTGCTCTTTCGTTCATACATACTTTGTCTTCTCATCTCTCCCTGTATTTACCTGTGTCACTTTCGATTTCTTTTCTCTTCAAGGAAACTCGTAACACGTGGCTAAATTTTGCAAAATATTAGCCTGCGACAATGCTTACTCGATTTTGCAATGTATATTTAGTGTATAGAAAAATGACCATGTTACAATATAATCCACACCTTATATCTTCCTCTAGTTCTCATTTTGTTTGAAAATAATTATTACATTATGAAATTATAAAATTTATTGAAGATGCTTCAAAAAGTATAAATTTTAAGTATATTTCACATTTACATAATATATAATATTAACTTATATGCATTGAAAAAGCAAAAAAATATAAATGATAAAAAAAGTGAATAAGTAATTTTAAATGTACGATAATAATTTTTAAAGGAATTTATTTTAAGTGTATATATAGATATATATTTTTTTCGTGGAACGTACATATATGTCAAGAAAAATAAAAGAACGAAATATGATCTCTGACGAGGGATGAAGCATCATCGTAAAGAAAGCATCGAGACGTTAGTAGTTTTCCACCCTCGATTGTGCGGTTGTTTCGTTCCCCTATCTGTCCTTAGAGTACTTTTGTGCTTCCTCTTCGCGACGAAGCTTCCTGACAGGCCTGATATCCGGTCGGTATTATTCCATTGGCAGCGTTATGGAACCTTAGCTATGTTAAAGGCCTCGAGGATAATCTCCGTACGGCTGACAATCAACCATGATACTCTCGAGAGGCTGTCGGTTCGTGATGGCAAAAGGGCCCCTTATCTTTCTCGAGGGACAGCGTCGATTAGGGTCATATCAAACCGGCCTTCGGCTTCAATTCACAATTGAAATTGCAAAAGCTCGCGGCTCGTGATTGCTGTTCAAGTACGCGTCGTTTCACAAATTTACGAATATTTTTTACCTTTGCCCGCTTCGAAATTTTTGGTTTAACATTTCAGAAATTTTTTTATTTATTGTGTGGGTGATTTGAAGTTTTTGTGGTTTGTACTTTCAGAGGGAGAAGAGAACGTTAAAAATTTTGTAATTTTTGAGGTAATTGATTCGCAAATTTTGTGGTTTAGGCTTTTAGAAATTTCATAATTTTCTACACAATTGAACAATAAATTTTTGGGTTTAGAATTTTGGGAGTTTTCTAATTTTCTATCCAATTGATTCACAAACTATAGTTTAGGATTTTAGACATTTTCAAATTTATTTAATTTCTAAGTTATCAAGCTTGAAAATTTGGAAACTTGAAAATTTACAAATTTAAAACCAACTTTGACAACCGAGCAAACCAATCATTTGAAAATCCAAAAACTCAGTAAATTTCCAAATTTCAAGGGATCTGAAAATTAGAACAGATCGATGTTTGAGATATATAAATTGCAACATTTATCCGTTAAAATCGGTGGAAAGCGTTCTTCATTTCAATCCTGAAGCAGCCGATATTAACATCCAGTCTCGCCACGAATGGAATGTTTAATTCATATGCGTTTCTCGAAAATACCGGGAAGCATGATTCACAGCGGCTCCAAGGTCCCTGATATTTCTCATAAATACCCAACACGCGATATTTATACCTTGTTAGGTGTATTTTTTTGTTTCCCAACCTGGCTCCTCTTCTCTTTGACTAGTAGGCTCCATTTTGTTCGGACATTTCGAACATTCTTCATTTTCTGCTATTTTATGAGCCTCTTATTTTCTACAGTTATAGCGAGTCGATATAAAAAATCTGGGTTAAGGATATCTTCCGAAGATTTAATTATTTGGAGATGTTAGTCCTTGAAAATTATCATTTCTCGAATGAAAGAAACGTTCAGAGGTACACTCGTTACATTTATCTTTTATACTGATATCAAGTTTTTACATGGAAAACATTTTTGAAAACCTTAAGTGCAATCGTTATTAAAAAATCGAAGGTATCTTTATAAATTTTACATTTGTTCATGTGGATCAATTTTTTACATTCTATCTAACATTTTCGTAAGTTTTTGTAAATTGTCAAAGTTGCAGTTTAAAAATTGACGACCGTGGAGTTCCCAGAAGCAAATCATTTTCGCGATGCTGATCTAAACGATATTCCGTGCGCGATGCAGCGTTTGCGATTCTGCCAAAGTTCACATATGGGGAATTCTCATCATGAATGAAATCCGTCACGTTGGCGCTTTTCAAATTTTTCCCTCGCATTCGATTAACCCCGCGTTGACGACCACCTACGCGCTCTGAGCATCAACAATCTCCCAAGTTGCCCGTTGCATTACAATCTTCCCCCGAGGATCTTATAAATTTACGGAAAAAACTCGTAATCGTGTTACTCCGTTTCTTCGAACGTTTTTATTGTAACGAGACATTCTCAACAATTTCGCGAACGATTCCTGCTAAATTACGGTTACGAAATCAACGACTGTCGCGTGTTCTCGGAGCAATCAGGAATAAGGAGAAAAAAAGAACGGAGAAACGAGATGCATCACGTAATGGATTTCGTGATTCAATGTTTGTAAAATAAACAACGTTAATATTGCAAGGACTTGCACAATTGGTACTTCAATCGACTCTCGCGAATTTAATATAATTAATAATGGTACTCATCGAGATTTTTTCGCATCTGATAATAATTTAAAAGTTTTTATTTTTGACAATTTACATTTCTGTTATGTTTATACAATTTATGTGATAATTTACAGCCATGTACAGCATCGATTCACGAATAAAACATCAGACATTTTATAATACAATACAGTTGCTTACATTTGTAAAATAAACATAACAAAGCTCATGAAGATCATCTGATATTTAACAGTGGTTTTGACCAAGATTTTCTCAGATCAGTTCCAAATTTCAAATCTTCAAACCAAGAAGAACATGCATAATATTAAATCTGAACATATCTCACGAATTATTATTTCGGAAATATTCGAGCTTAGAAAATTTCCCTTTTGTTCATCCTTGAGTGGTGTCAATTAGTAGAGACGCACTAACAGCACAAATTTGCGATCTGCGAGATGAGACTTAACACTGTTCGATGAGTTACCTCTGTTGAAAATAGCCACGTGTTAATTTCGGTCCAAGGAAAGGCCAAAGTCATGGTTCTGCTTGATCAGATACTTAAAAACACTGGAAAATTAAGTTTATTTGTCAGTCAACGATATTGAGTTTTATCTACCTCGATTTCATCATTAAGGTTTAGCAATATTTTTTATTAACGTCCATATATGAGATTTATAGCTCGTGACGTCATGTGTGTTTGTTGAATATTTTATCGAAAGATCGATCGAAGCTTGAAATTGGAAGTTAATAGCTTGATAACAATTATTTTGTCTACGTTGAAGGTTGTAATTATAGGCTATAGAGATGATATCTTTGCTAAATGCTTCGGAGTCTCTTGATTATCGTAATTTTTATTTCATGTAAGACGATGCGTTGTTATTGAGTGGGGAAGCAAATATAGAAATGTAGTAATTCACGTATGTAGACGTAGTAATTCACATATGTTTGCGAATATGAGCAGTTTAAATATTTGAAAATTTGTCATTTTTATAATTTTAAAGAGGTGGAAATATTTCAAACTTGTTCATTTTTATACTTTGAGAAACTGCTCTAATATAGCCACTAGGAAATCTAAACTTTGCAATTTTTAAATTCCCATAAAAATCTATCTTGATTAAACTAAGATCCAGCATATCACATGACATGTCAATAGAAAAACCTAAGAGCTCGAATCATTAGTCTGCACTTCGCAGCCCTTCGTCAATTAGTTATCGAGCAGTCATCGACTCTTAAATCCATTCGGTATAATTCCCGATGTTATCGCGTTTTCAAAGATCGCCAAAGGAAAATCGAGCGATATCTCATTAACGATCGAAAGAGAGATGTAACGAAGCGATCGTTAACTTCCTGTAGGAATGATGGATCGAGATCTGTGAATCGGTACGCGATAAAAAGAAGACAAACTGTCGGAGATCGAGAAAAGGAACAGGATCGAAATGATCGACGGGAACAGAGAAGTCGAGATCGGATTTACCGTAAAGGGATAACGGGAGACGGAGAGAGGAATATGAGAGAGGGACAAGCAACGATTTGGCAGAAAAAAAATACCGTTCGTCTCGATTTATCACTTTGTTCACGATTTAATCGGCGTTAACGAATCACCTTGGATAATGATACGAATTTTGATGCCGAGAGTCAGTGACGCGTGATAATCGGTCAAAGAATGATTAAATCCTTTAAAGTTTTTGTAACTGGATGTTCAGCTCTTCGACTCGTTAGCATGTCATTATTTTTTATTATATAACGATCTGAAGCTAATCTAGAGGTTTTTGTTAGCGTTTTAAATTGAAAACGCTTAGACTGCGTTAGATCGTATTTGTACAACGTTAGGATTCACGGTGTGGAGGATTTTCTGTACACTTTAGTTTATTTTACAAGATAACTATAATATACGATTAATCTTATACATCACTAGGCCTTTCGTTTCTAATTTCCATTCCATCATTTCGGAATTAATATAACATAAAGAGGAGTACAAAAATCAGTTAACGAAAAATAAAGTGAACTAAAGAAAATTTTCTACATGTAAAGTAATTTTTTCAACGCGCAACTTGTTTTGAATCAACCTACGCAATTCTTCAATTTTTTAATTTGTCCATTGCGTACAATTAACATGGCACTTTTGTAAGAAAGATTCCACACGCGCAGCAGGTATTAAAATATTCAAGATGGGGAATAGATAATGTTTAACGTACGCGTGTTGATTTTACAATTTCAAAGATTCTAACAGTGACTCCGCAGGCGAAGATTTTCTGAATTCTGAATTGCACCTTTGGCAATAAATCTTGAATACCTCTAACTTGCAAATTAATTATCAGAATAAAATCACACATTCAATATGTCGCGAATAATTGTTAAAAAATTTAGATTTCGAGTTTCATCCAAAAATATAGCGGGAGTATAATAATGGTCTGCAATATAGTGAAATTTTGGACAACCGAGACTGTCGACCACGTGAACGGCGATTCGAGTTCAAAAATGTTTCACGTACGAAACGTAAGGTGATTCAATTCGAACGCATTGACTCACGACGTAGTTACGGGTGATGCAAGTTGAAAGACCATTTGCTTGTTCGGACAGCAATGTCAGAAGGAAATGCGGGAATGCTGGATAAAAAGTGCAATAATTGGTTGCTCGTCATGAATATTTAATTTTTCAATCCGCTTCGTTTCTGTCTGCCTTGCATTTTATTAACACCCTGCGTTACACTTTGTATCTTTCAACGCAATGTACCTTTACACAGAAATATATTACTCAACAATTATAACAACGGAAATTTATAAACTGACGAAAAGTGATCAAGAAAATATTGTAAATATTCAACTGTGCTAAAAATATGGGGAAGGTTCATCAGTGCAACTGCGAGTGCGTCACAAGTGCAATTCATCGGTACAGTGCATGGTTTAAAAATCGTAAAGTATTTGGATAACATAAAACTTTGAACTACAAGATGATTGTCTAGCATCACAAAGTGTATTTTATACTCAAGTATTATAAGTTGAAGAATCAGTAATACTAAAAATATAAGATTCTCCATGAACAAGTGCGTCACGAGTGCAATTCTCGATTACAGGGTATGAATTTAAATATCCTAAAGTATTCGGATTAAATAACGGTAAAATAACGTAAAAGTTTGGGCCAGAAGCTGATTGTCCAGTAGCACGAGGCGTATTTAGCAGTCCGGGAGCGAAGTGCGAGGCACAATGGACGCTCGCTTCTCGACGACGATCTCAATGTCAGTAGTCAGCTCGAGCTAGCTACACCGGCCGGAAAAGGAAAAAAAAGAGAAGAATCGACGGAGGTGTTCGCTTCGTCCTCTCTTCTCCTCGCCTCCTCTTTTCCATCCCCTAACCCTCTTGTAACGATGCTCTACGTGATGAGACTACGCCACTGGGAATTAACGACGCCTCCGTCGCCGCTGACGCCGCTGTCGCGAGCGTAAATTCGCGTTAAGTTCGATTCACACTGCCGCTATTTAATATTCATACTGTCCATCGAATACTGCACTCTCTTTCATTCACTTTGCCCATTAAACTTTCATTTCTTGTTTACACATAGAGAAGTATAGATTTATTACAGGGTGTACAAAATCGGCAAGTTGTACTTTATGTGTTTTTACGCATCTTCGTTTTTTTTTGTTCACGTTTAAAATTTTTAGGCAAAAGTTATTGTTGGACAGCTTTATTGCTGGACAAACTATATGAGTTCTCATAAAATGCACTAACTTTTCTTTATATTGTTGTTTCATCATTTGGATTCTCGTTATATTTATATGTTTTGTGCATTCACTGTTACCAATTGTTTTGTATATTTATATAGTTAGCAATTTTTTTGTAACTAACTATTATATACATAGTACAGTGATGTTCAACTGTATACTATGTATACTTATGATGTATTCATACAAATTTTTTTTATATTTACCAGATATGTTCATTATTATGCGATTTTATACGAGTAATTTGTATCTACATATTCAAACTTCAAGGCAACTTTCTTTTTAACAATCCTCAATTTATTAAATTCTATTTACAGTTCCAATTAAAGCAAAATCTGTTTTGTCGTACTTCGATCATACTCAATATACAAAGACATTTGTGTCACAGATTAAATGTGACAAAGTAAAAATCATATTGGAATACATTTGAAAAATACATTCACAAAAGTAAGTATATACTTGAAGCTTAAAACATAAAATTTGAGTACATTGTGAATAGAGCTTTAAGCACCGAGCTAGAGCGTGACGCGGAGCTGAACGGAGCGGAGCGGAGCGTTTGCGAGCGGATCGCGTTCGTCGAAACGACAATGCGATACATATTGAGCGGCAATTAAACCGCAGGAGTCCCAGCTGGTACGAATGATCGCGACGGAATATTTTCCTTCCGCTTCTACGAAGTGGGTAACGATCGATCGTTACGTCGATTTGCTATTTAAAATTGCGAATTCGAAGCACGCGCCTGATCGATAAATCTATCATATTTAAACAGGCGTGGGTAGTTGCACGAGCAGATATTTTTACTTCCAAGGACCGTTATAGAAATTTGTTAATCTTTATTGTTATGTGGTTTTTATAGAAGAGTTTGGGTCAATCGTGACCTAAAATTGATAATAAATTGATCGAAAATTTTCACGTATATGAACTTCAAAATTGAACCTTCAAATTAATATCGGGAAGATATTAATAATTGATTAAATATACGCAAAGCAATTGAGAAATAAATTGTAGACACATAAATTGTCAATTCCTGCAATCCTCGCAGAATGTAAAGAATATTTGTTCACAGTATCGATACCCGTATCACGGTTCGAAGATAATTGATCGTATTAACATATTATCTACCAACAATGAATATGATTACTATAATTAAGTCATGAATAAAAATCAAACACAATAATTTGCATTATACTACTTCTTTTTGCCAACTCATGTTCAGTATTCTACTCGAGTAATAAATGGCTCATTAATGAAGAAAAGGCAATCAATCGATCTGTAATTGCTGAGTACGAACATCAACAGGCTTACCAGCCAATGAAGTGTTTTAACGCGTTTCGATTTTCCAAACAAGCGTTCGATGTAATATCAATTCAATAATTAATCTGCAGTTATAATGTTTACAGTTAACGTTTCGTAATGACGGTACGAAGGTAATACCGATTTTTTCCAAGTAACATATGTGAGTTGTGATTAGTTCTATGAATGATCGATGAAGAATCTCTTGTTTGTAAATCAATGTTAATAAAAAATCGTGTTAACTTTTTCTGATGATAATATATTCAGCGTACCATGTCGTAATTGGAACAATAGAAAGATTAATCTTACTGTTATGCATCTTGCAATTGAAAAAATGATTCACCGTGGAAGGTTTAATTCTGTTCTCGACTGATTCATACCTCCTTCAAATATCAGTTTTCCTTTTTGTTTCGCTTTACGCAGTATCGATTATGTTTTTGCTCGTTTTTTTCCATTTGTAGAATCGTTTTTATGTCGCCTTGAAACTACCTTAGCGAGTTTCTCTACGCAATAATTATTTTGACACAAATTAAATTAACTTACAATTATCAGACGTTGGAAACTTCGTCAACATAATTTACAGGAGTATCCAGTTGTCTAACTGATATTACCAGTTGTCTATCATTGTGATATTACACTTGTGTATCAACCTATAAGAAACTTTTCATAAATTTTCGAAACAATCAAAACGTCCATAAACGTTTCAATACACGTATCAAAATTGTAGCTATTTATCGTTAATTTTTTTATACACGATCAAAGAACAATGTCAATGAAATTATCCATGGAAATATCGATTATCAGGAACGGAGTAATCTCGTAACGTCGTACAGGTCGTTTCTCGTATGGCCAGTCGGTGGCGGCGGAAGTAACGTCTGCCGACGAGACGGATGCCCGAAAGAAAGTTCTCGAAGTCAATTCCGTAATGGCTGGCGTAGCATTGAATTCAATTGAATAATGGTCGGCTGTCGGTGGGGGGAAGGGGCGCGAAAGGCAGCCGCCCCGATCATTATCCATCATTCGGCCGATTATCGTGATATTCCCGCGGCATTCGCCTTTATCGCCGTTATTCAACGCGTCGCTCGAGAGTGTCGAGAGAGTGATACACGCGTGAAAGAAGTTTCGAGACGACGAACCCGCCGATCCACCTCCTCCGTGATTCTTTTTTTCAGCTCATCATTTCGACCAGCTCCCCTTGAAATTCGTTCCCCCTTTGCTCGTGTCCAATCGTCATGCCTTTTGTTGTCCTCTCTTTTTCCCTTCCTTTTTTTTTATTAGCATTCGTACGGAACGTAGCCGCGGATGATGGATGGTGATGGAGTATAGAGGTGCAAAGGAGCTACGGAATTAGCGGACCGACGTACATTTATTTGTTCTTAAGGAAGAAATAATGTTCAAGGACTCTTTTTTCGAGGCCGACTTCGTGGCGCTTCTTTTCGCGAATTTGCCTCGACTTCTCAAATAATAGACAAATATACTCTGGACTCATAGACAAATACCTCTCTCTTTAAATATTCTTTTATACTTCATTGTTCAACACCAGCAAATGTACTCTTTAGGAATCTTATAAATTGATGTATTGAACAATTTTCAACCATCTTTGGATCAATTTCTCAACTTCATCATCCTCTATCATCATTGTCCTACTACTTCTAATACGAACGTTCATATATGGTTTTGTTTACATACTCGTACCTTTAATACAAGTGTGAACCAGTTGCCTTGTTCACGTAATTTGAACGCGAGTATAAATCATCAGATCTGTCCTCGAAGAAACATCCATTGAGCCATTTGAGGAAAGGAGCATAAATCGCGGTCGGCCGACAATCGATCTACGATCGCGAGATAGTGGACGTGGTAGCCGTGCCGATCCCCGATCGAATCTACCGTTAAGGATCGCCACGCTCCATTAAATCGGCACTTGGCTAATTACCGATTCTCAGCGACCGTTCCGATTCTCGTATGGGCTGCGCGTTTGCGCTCGATCGGCACGCATATGCTATTTGCCCGCGGACACCGCCCGTGGCTCGTTCCTCTACCCGTGTGCCATTCTTCAGGCTTTTCCTGGCCTCGTGTTTGGCCGTTCCATCGATCCTGCCGTCTAAATATAACCGGTGCGACATCAGTGGCCTGAATCCGATCGAAAGCAAACACGGAAGATTCGCTGCTCGTTCATCGGGCCCGGGGTAATTGCACGCCGCAGAGCGTTGACTCGTGAACTGAACGAACCGGCTTTCAGTACTCGTCGCTAACCGAACGAACTCTCGATTCGTTACTACAATCTACATATCGGATTTAGAACGAATCCTTCAGAGTATTTGGGAATCTATGTATTTGGAGAACTAGGAATTTGGAGACATAGATATTTACATTGATATGTGGAGGTCTTACAATATGTATGATTACGTAGCGACTTAAGGACATTGGACATTGAGGATTGTGTTGATCCAGAGATTTAGGAATTTAGATACTGGAAAATCTAGAGTGTTGGAGATTTACACACGAGATCTTGGAAATATACAAACTTGAGAATTTACCAATAACGTTTAACTGATCCAAAGAGAGCATATGTTCCCCGAATGTACAGCTGATTACCGATATAAATTAGTAACTCCGCTCTCAAAATACGCCCTAGATTAACCTGCCGTGACAACAGGATGTTTATGCACCGATGATATATGAAAGTCCGCGAGATATTTGTCAGCAGAGTCTAAGGACGTCGTATAGATTACATGATATATGTACCCGTAGTCATCGATATATCACGAGTGCATAAACATCCGTCGTGTAATTATTAGTAATCCTTAGAGTAGGCAGAAAAAGGAAGTTAAAAGAGTAGTAGAACCGTTGGTTGAATGAAGACGAAGCGTGTCTAAGGTGTCCTGTTGCACGCCGTGGAGCGAGTTAGACCGTGTCCGTCGTAGGAATTGCGAGCAACAGGAGGGAACTGGGTGTGCCTTCGATCGAAAGAGACACGGGAATAAAAATAAGCAGCCGTGGAGGATTAACGGGTGCTCTTCTCGGACGAGGAACCTGGCGCCAGCTACTAAATTAGCTACTTGGACGACGTGTCGGCAGTCTCACCGCGATATCTCATTCTCTCCTCGTGTTCGACTCCTCCTTTTCCTTCCTCCGCGTCTCCTACTTTCCGTACGTCAATTTTCAATCGTGATTCAATACTTCGATCGCAGGTTCATTTCTTTCGACGCAAAAATGCTTACGTCTCTTGTTCACCTTGCTTTTCTCAACTTTGTTATCCGTTCAATTCACCGTTCAATATTTCTGGGCCCATTATTTGGGCTTGAATTTTATTCTTGTTTTCAGATATTTTTGTTTTGGAAATGTCTTTCTGATGGGCTTTGAACCGGTTAGGTTAGCGCTGCAATGTTAGAAATATTCTTCAGATAAATTTCATTATAAAGTCAGATTATTTTAGGTTAGAGTTGTTCTGATATTTGATATATTCAGCATTTCCGAGAATATTCACATATTCTTCTGATCAAAGTTACGTTATATTAAAGATATTTTTTCTTAATATACAATATTTATTCTTTTCAGAAATATTTTTTGGACAAGTATTGTTACAAACAAGTTAGGTTCTAATTATGACAGGTCAGACGTGATTATGACTGATTAGACATTCTCGTATTTTGATGTGTTCATTGTTTTTATACAATATTTTATACACGTTCTTCGGATCAATGTTATTGCGAAAAAGGGGTCAGGTTGGAAATATTGAAAATAATATTGTTTACGAAGTGAAAGATTTAAAGTTTGTTTACGATACCATTATAAGTGAAAGATTCTGTAATAGGTCTTTTGAGAAAGGATGGATTGAAATGTCAGAATTGTCTAATAATCGTGCGGTACGCTTTGTATCTCGGTCAGATTTGCATAACAATTTCCCTCTCTAAAGGCTACATCGTCGAAAGAACACCCAAGTGAGAATCGGGACATGCAAGGAAAATTATAATACCGAAGAAAAACACATCAGAAAGGAATTCACGTCAGAAATCATTCGATAAAGAAATTTACAACCCTAATTTCGACTGCCCCCGAAAAAAATGACAAAGCATCGTAAAATTTCTAATCATCCAATCGAAAAGACCCATTCGATCGAGGAGAAAAATCCGTGGTCGTTGAAGAGCGAAGAAGGAGTAAAAAGTAGAAGATTAAAAAAAGGAGATATAAGCATTATCGAAGGTTCGTCTGAAAGGATGTTGCGTTCGGTCGCCCTGTGTCCTAAGGAATCGTCCAAGGGTCCAGAACAGGAACGAACGGAGGTGGTGGAGGGTGGCAAACGAAGAAGGAGAGCCGGAGTAGCAGGAGAACGATGGAAAAAAGAGGAAGATGCACACGGTGGAGCAGGTTTAGCTTTTTGCTCGGCGTTCAGCAAGCGTATCGGCGCGAATCCCCGTATACGGCCGGTCGATGGAGAACCAGACGCGGAGGGAGTCGAACGAAGGGCAGAGGAGAAAAAGAGAGACGACGATGACGGGAAGGTGGGGTGGGCTGAACAGGGTGAGAGAAGAAGAAAAAGAGTCACCCTTCGTGGCGCCTGAAGGCGATGAACAACCAACGACCGGTCGCTAAGGGACGCGCAACCGTGGATCAGCTCTCCAAGACTTCGACCTTCGAGGTTTTGCTGCGTTCACCAGGTTCACCAACCTTTTCACGGATCATTCCCTTCATTATTGAATAACTTCGTGTTTTTCTCTTGGCTTCCTTTCTTGTCGCCTCGACCAGAATCGGAAGATGATTTCTCTGCCACGTACCTGTTTAGAAAGTTTCAATTTTATCGCCTACATCGTTCATTAGCAACTTCGTTTCACTTTATTTCATGTGTCGGATCGGTACAATTATTTTGTATACTCTGACGTAAATTTATTTTATATATTCTGACTTATGCAAACGTCTGCTGGTTTGTTAAGAATTATTCTTTCTTTCGTTTTTGATGACGGAGGTTGGACCTAACCTTACAATATTACAGTCAACAGTATGTTGCTGCAATGAAGGGATTGCATGTTTCATTTTTGAACATACCGAATCTTAATAAGAATTTGAATATCTGAGATCGTATTAAAACTTGTGAAAATGTTATTACAATTATCCAGTTTTGAAAGTATGGTAAAAATTGTTACTGCGAATCAAGTTCGTAAACTCCACACTTACTCCTCCATATTTGCTAATGAATGAGAATCAACCATTTCCTGCAAATCCACATAACCTCGAATCAGAATAATAAAAAATATCGTGAATTTACCAACCAAAGTGCTTCCCAACCTAACCCATGCTTAATCTCCAGCCTCATCAATCGCTATTATGTTTCATAATGCCTGCAAAGGGAAAAAAAGAGGTGTAAAACGCATTATATACAATGTTGTATCATCGAAGATTCAGGAGCCTGTAAAGCCTTCCTGTCAGATTATACTCCCCTCAGGATAGTCTCACCATGAACGTCAACGTCCGAAAGCTTTTCTACCTCGCTTTCTCGATTTTGTTCGCCCTTTCGAGGGCCCCTTAACGAGTTTTTCGGGCCTCACACGACTCATCCACGCAGGACGAATTTTTAAAGCAGCAATAATTTCTAGCTGTCCGATGGACCATGATATATACGCAGGGTCCAGACACTGAATCCCTGTCGACCCTCGAAAAATACGATGTTGCTCGTTATATCGCGAGATTCTCTATGCAGATTAACAGGCCAGACACCCTCGGACCGGGCCCCAGGCTTGTAGATCTTAGATCACCATCTTCGAGGCTTTTTAATCGACGCCGAAGATTAATCGAAGGGGATGGAAAGAGTCTGCGGGTGCTAATAACCGTGTAATTTCGTTCGTCATTTTATTTCCCTCGCGTTGATTATGTTCGAGAGGTTCGCGAGTCTTTGTGTTTTTATCGTTCCAATTCCTTTTCAGGCAATAACGGTAAGAGGTGAAACGAAGTAACCTTGAGTCCGAACCGATTTCGATTCTTGAGTTCGAAATGTGTTATCTCGTTAAGTCGTGGTACTTATTTAGATACAATAGACACTTGTAAAATAAATATCCTTGAATGTAAAATAAAATAAGTATATCCGAGTATACCCCAGAGTTAATTTAGGAGCACTTACAGCACTTCCCGATAAAATTAGTTTTTGCAAAGATTAACAAAATCTAAATGACCAAAGATATAATATTATACGTTCTTCCGTAGGTATCCGAAAAGGCCATTAGAGTATCACGTTCGCGATCGTTATTCTTTCTTGTCAGCGTCATTAAAGCCACAGAGGGGTGTCTTTATAGAGTACAGCAGCGCGATGCTCGTTTTATTACCACTCTACGCTCTCCTTACGATCATACCTGTCGCCGTTCATTTCGTTTTCGCTTTGATCATCGTCTCGCCATTGTCAACGCGTGCTATTCAAGGTTTTAATAAAAAGACCACGCGTTCAATTAGTAATGTTAGCCGCCATGCGATAATCAAACGTGTATTCACCTTTGTCTACAAACTATCGTGGGAATAGATTTTGAAACGGTAGAAAGAGAAAACAATTAAGATTATGAAATTAACTTCTTAGTTGGTCTCTTTACGTGTGAAATTTCACGAGAACTGTTTCTCGTCTGTTACGATAATTACTAATAAGTATGGGGTCTGTGTTGAGGAAAAATTCTGTGTACATCTACTGAGAATTCTTTTCGCGAATAGCACAGGACCAGAAAGATTCGAAAGGTACTTTTTGTTCTTTTATGATGCAGAAAGATATCAGTGGATACCTAGTTTGGAAGGTATCAGTAGACTCTCGTTATATGGCCATTTTCATATGGACATATTTCTCTGTTATTAGTAGTATTGCTACGCGTTAGATTCATCACAAGTTAGATTACAACACGCAACATTCACCACCAGTTAGATCTGTCACGCGTTAAATTTGCTACTTGCTAGATTTACCATATGTTAGATTTGTCACGCGTTAAACTTGCTACTTGTTGGATTTATTACGCGTTAAATTCTCCATATATTAGATTTACCGTGCGTTAGATAGGAAGTTAGATGTACCACGCGTTACATCTTCATACATTAAGTTCGCTACACGTTACATTTGAGTTAGATTTGGAACACGTTAAATTCTCACGCGTTTGATAGCCAAACTATTTACCACACATTCTGTGCACCCACGCTATTCACAACCCTCTAACAATTGTATCCACATCTTATATGACCTAGATTCAGTTATACAAATTAAATTTTTGTTAATTATACAAAATGTTTATAAAGTTGTATCATACCGAAAGATATAGTTATGGACATAAAAAATGATTTATATCTTAATACGAATCGAATTTTACCAACATGTTTTGCTCTCAGAGTTACAAAGATAAATATCTCCAATGTTTATTATTAGAAACATTCCACAAATGTTTATGAATCAGCTGGAGTCATAAAAAGGATCTAATCCAAGAAAAAGTCCAGGAAATCAGCTCCCTCGTAAAAATACGCTCGTCGGAGCCTGAAAAATGCGCGAGATGGTAGCAGATCAGATAGTAATCGGCGAGTTCCAGGATAACCAAGGCGTTATGCTCGCGCGAACAAGCAGTACGCACGCGAGCGAGCGAGCGAGCACACTCGGCCAGTTAATGCCCGAGATCTATAAATAGCCGTGTCGAGGGTGCATAAGGCATCGCATCCGAAAGGGGAGGTGCACGCGTTGCACGCGAGATGTCTTCTCCTCCTGTGGGCCCTGGGGATAGAAAAATGAAGTAAAAAAAAAAAGGGAATGGAAAAAGGTAGGATCGACTGGTTCAGCTTGGATGCCTTCTTCGGCATAGGCGCCAGAACATCGTAAACTGGAGGATCGTCGTCGTGGCTTTTTTCGCGGTTACGAGCACGTTCTTGA
The DNA here is from genome assembly GCA_945859555.1 of Megachile ligniseca. NCBI lineage: Eukaryota > Metazoa > Arthropoda > Insecta > Hymenoptera > Megachilidae > Megachile > Megachile ligniseca. The sequence continues at coordinate 13,127,265 of OX243778.1, forward strand.
TCGTGTGCTCGCTGCTCTACGCTCGGAACAACTTAATTCTACATAATTACGGGATAAACGGGGTACATTTGTTCGGGAACGATTCGAAGAATCCTGCCTGTACCAAACAGCTTTAATTATGGGAACAGGACACTTGCATCAGAGATATTTATTCCACACTTTTATCTCACGAATCATTTCGTTTATTAGATGTGACTTACTTTGCAAGATTTTTGGTACGAAGGTCATTTCTTAGGGGTGGTACATATCGATTCTATCCATGGACATTTGGGTTTCAATTTATTTTTTTAACAAAATAAAATTTGGGATTTCTTGTTTGGATCTGGAAGGTTAGGAGTGGAATTGTCAATCAAGTGCGAATATATTGATGCTTTCAAGTTTTCCTTCTGTGACTGGTATTATGTTAAACTATCTGATATGAACAGTCTAATCTCCATTTGCATTAAAGTGACAATCCAAGATACAATTGTTGACAGATGATATGTCATTGATCCACAGTTGTATCATACTAAAAATATTTTTAAAAAATGTAACAAACCATCGATATCGTTATTATTTAACCATGCTAAACCAGTGAGACTACCCCGATATCATAAATGTATAAAAACGCAATCCAGCGAGGCATAAACCATCAAGTACCATATAATCATTTAAAAACGCCAGCAGTAAATAATCATAAACCACCCCCACCATATAATTATAAAAAAATGCAGCGCAGTAAACCATCGGAATATAATCGTACAAAAACCAGTGAAATATCGCTTCCATCGGATGAAGAAGGTACCTCGCTATAAATATTTATGAGAAAAATGATGGACTCGTGTCCTGAAGGAAACTCGATTGTTCCCGGTTCCACGCCAATGGATGCACGTTTCTGCAGATTGGATGCAGGTAGGCTAGCTTCTGTGTTCTCCGTGGCTCCAGAAAGGAAGTAGCGTAACGAGATGGCGTCCCCGACATCCTACAAAGATGCACTGGCCGCGGTGAATCTTTGATGCTGCCCCCGGTATCAGGGAATTTTTCCTCTCGCGAAAAGGGGGACAGAGCGAAAAAGGTATATGGCGAAAGATGAGCTTCGACCGAGAGATCTGGTTTACCTTGCGAAGGTTTTCTTACGTCCTACGTACCGGGTACACAGATCGTAGGTGCGCTACCCTCTCTGCGCTGCGCTGTCACCACTTCCAGGCATGGTTGCCATAAACGAGCGGTTTTTGCATCTCCGATGATCGACTCAAGGGCAGCTAATAGTCCCGCAAGCGACTGGTATGACTGTGTTTACCCGGCCTAGCCGCTTGTTACCAGCTCTTCAACGTCCTAGCGCTATAAACGAGACGGGAATATAGTTTATGATGGCAGTGGTGGCACTCGTTAAGCCTGATTTACGCCGAGGAAGCTGTTATGGTTCGCTGGATCGCTGCTCGAATTACGCCATGCCTCAAATTTTCGTCCACCCATTCTCCGCGCGATTGTACTATTACCATAGTTATCTTCAGCTCTCAGTTATCTTCATCCATCTCAGCTCCAGGATGCGCCAAATTGTTCTAACACCGGAGAAAATTCGTCGATTTTTAAATTACAACATTCATGTTGCATTTGAATTTAGTCAGGATTTTAATGGACTGGTTCTGCCGTGGTTTAACCCTTTGCACTCCTATGTCCAACACGGCTCGACATCACTTTTCTCTTGAATCTTATAAATAATATATATATTTTCATTTATTTACTATTTATAATAAAGGAAAAATATATTTGTCTCCACTCTGCAATACATATAAGTCTGAAACCCTTTCTTGATCTATTTTGTAAATGAAGTTGGTAGGTAATGGAAATTAAGTAGTGCAAAGGGTTAATTATATTGTACGTTATCTATACTGTATAATGATAGTAACAGCAATAAATAGTCATACATCTGTTCATTTAAAATATGTGCATATCTAACCAAGACTTAATTTCTACATCTGAATAACAACCCAAATCATAATACATCTATTTAAAATATGTGCATACCTGAACGTTTAATTTCAGCATCTGAATAACAGCCGACTGAATAACAACCCAATTAAAAAATCAGAAGCCTCACAGTTAAGACGTATCCGAGCATAATCGAGCGTCGATGTTCATTTTGTCGAGTAGCTGAATACGAAGTATACCCGGTCCGTGGATTGTTTTCACCGAGTCGTAAATCGTCCGGTTAGCCGGGAGCAGAAAAGAAACAACGCATCGAATACATTGTTCGCGACGAACGTTCCCCGGCTACCACCGATCGTCCATTGCTCTTTATTCTTTCTCCTTTAAGTTCGCCTGTTGAAGAGGAACGAACAGATCGAGATGAAGCCGGTTTACCTTGCGAAGCTTTTCTTACGCCCCTGAGACGCTACCCTCCGCGATCTCGCAGAAACTGCCGACCTGACGCTTCGCTTTTTCTCCACGATCTGCTGATTCTGAAGATTCTGTCGCTGAATATAGCTGAGTCGACGAATCGTGTCGGAGAACCGAGCAGAAAGCATTTCGATCGAACTAGAATGACCTTGTGATGAACAGGGCTTCGATACGCAAGTTTTACAAGTGATCGAACTTTATATTCTTTTACAAAGACTTATACTTCCGTTTAATTGTCATACATTATATTTCCTGGCGGTTAGGGATACACACATTAGAACACGTGTTAAGAGCTAATGCATATCAATATGGCGCCTAGAAGATCTAACGCGGCATGAGTGGAAAGCATAACGCGTTGAGAATCCAAAGGGTGATTATGCTACATGTAATCTAATATGTGGAGAACCTCGCGTGTCGAGAATCTAACGCATCGAAGACCACCGGGTGATCTAACGCGTGAGAATTTGACACGTGGTGATTTAATGCGAGAACCTAACGCATGCGGAATCTAACAGCGAGAATCCAACATGTGGAGGGCTAACGCGTGAGGATGTGGCACATGCCGATCTAATGCATGGAGAACCTATCGCATGGGGAACCCAGTGCATGCAGAATCTAACACAGTGAGAATTCAACGTGTGGAGGTCTAACGCGTGAGGATATGGCGATCTAATGCGTGGACAATCCAACGTGTGGACTTATGGAGAATCTCATCGAAAACTTAACACGTGACAATACGAACAAAGACGATCTAGAGAGCCTCACATGTGACAATCTTAACGCGTGTCGATCCGAAGCGTGAAAGTGTAACAACAGTCCACGCACATAATTCATAAAATAAAAGTTCATCCTTGGAAGCCGATATTATCTTTCGGTGCCACTTATTTTCTACCAATAACGCCTAAGAAGAAGGAAGATTGACTGAAATAATTGCATAATTCATCTCCAACAAGAAGGCAAACAGAACCTGCTGTAGGATGTGCCGCTCTCGGAATACCAGTCCGGCAAGGACAAGTCGCGGTGTTCCTCTTCTTCAGGTTCATTCTCGCTATTTATAGATCCTAAATATTAGCTAGTACGAAGGTGTGTTGGTAGACTGGTACTCGTTACACTTCTTCAGATCGGTACCGCGAACTCGAAGAGGCCTCGTAATTACCGACGCAACCACCACCTGGCCAGTTTCTTCTACTGCTACAAAATCCTTCGCGAGTAATCCGCTTCATTCCGTCGCTATTTATAGATCCTAGATGGTTATACGCTCTACGTGAGTAAATGTTGGCCACCGAGGGGAATATCACGGCTCACGAGGCTTCATTATCCACCTACCGATTCTCCGTCTCATACTTTGATCATCGATTTTCGCTGAAATTACTGTCCTTCTCTCGACTTCCTTCTCCTCGAGGACAGCCTTCAGATTGAATTATGATTCAGCTTTTCTTCGTGTCGATCCGTGATACGCCAAATTGTTGGCACTTTGTACGATTGCCCTGGCAAATCGGAAGATTCGCCATTTTTTTCGTTTTAATAAATTGCCACTTTTTTTCGAAGCTGTTCTCTCTAATTTTTTCAATCACCCTTTCTTGTAAATACTTGCATGAATTATTTAACGGGTTTGCATTTCGATGCTCCTTAAATTTTACATAAAGGAATTTAATTAAATTAATTGTTCTTTTCCGACAAAATTTAATTTTCATTTACCGATTATCCAAAGTGGTTATATTTCATTTTGCTTTTAACCTTTAAACAATGAATTTCTTTCATAATATTCTCCGGTCAGAAAATTTCCTCCTCTGAATTCGATCTTCAAATTCCAAATAGTATGCTATTTTCATCCGCCCGTATCTCACGACCCAGCACTTACGCACCGATTACCCGTGCAATGCGGTTACATTTGGATTTTTCTCGTGGCCGTTATCGGCAGATCAGCTCGCATACGAGCGAGAACGGTTCTATCCGTTATCCTGGTACGAAGATAGCACGAGACCGGCCGGAAAACGCGTCTTTATCAGGAATGTCGCCGAAAGGGTATTTTATCGGGAGTTTATTCACGCGTAGTCGTCCGCCTGCAGCAGCGGGGCAGGTTTATAAATAGCCCTGAAGAGTTGCACGCGGATTGCACGGGGCGCCTAGTACTCGATGCCGATTACTCCTGGCGCCAGCACACCGGCCTCCTGCTTTCTTTAATGGCCGACAGTTAATGGGAAGTTAATGTCCGACGCTGTGTTAACTACGCGACCGGTCTCCTTCTTTCTTATTTTCTTTATCCTCTTCATTTAATTCTCTTCCTTTCCTGCTACCCTTATTTCTTCGGCCTTATACCTCTCGCCGGATGTCCTTCTACTATTGTTTCCATTTATTCTGCCAACATTCTTTCGTCGTCCTTTCACCATTATATTTTTTATCATTCTTTCATCTATCATGTTCTATTTAATTGTCATATTTCATCATCTATTGTATTTCATCATTTATTATATTTTATTTCATCATATATTATATTCTATTTCATCGTACATTATATACTATTTGATCATTGAGATATGTTTTTTGTTACGATGGCGCAGTAATAAATTTTTTTACGTTGATGGACGCAGCAAATTACGAATAATCAGAGGGTAGTTGTACTAAGAGTTTATTATCCACATCGACGTATAATTTGAAAATTATCAGCAATTATAGACGGTTATAGTTTCCTTATTCCTAGTGGATAATTCGATAACGACGAATAATTGCAAGACGTTGAACGACAATTATTCCGACGGACAATTTGAAAGGTATATTAGCTAGAAAAATCATTTTCCATACCAATAGGATTTTTCCGTAACTTCGTGTAATTTTTATTTTACCAAGAAAACTCAATATCACGAAGACAAAATATTTTACTTGCGAATCGCATGATCTTTAACGCAAATACCGCGAGGGTAAAATTCCTGGCACATTATTTTTATAGAATATTTAAACACTTCGAAGTTTGAAATATTCGTCCTTCGACGAGTATTTGCCTCGACGGATTCCTATATTCTCTGTGGTCCTTTGACCGAGCAGAAATGCCGCGACGCAGGAATTCCTCGCAAGGACTCCGACATCGGTGGTCGTCGTTGATGATGGATTCGTCAGTTTCTATTTGCAGTTTCCGTCGTGAGAACATCGTCATCGTACCAGAAATAGAACCTGCTTCGTGGTCGATGCACCTAACGAGAAATCGAGCCTTCTATAAACCGTAATATTGATCCTGTTCCTTTTTTCTGTTACTTTTTGTCAATCGAATACTTGTTTCGTCCTGGTAAAATGATTATACGCGTGTAAATTTTATAAAGATGCGTGCTTAAGTGATTATACGTGTTTGACTAGTTCTGCGCGTCTTTTCTATTTTATCCATTAAATAGGAATTTATTGTTTGCATCCTGAGGAAGCTGTTGAAAATATTTCTTGATAATTAACCCTCGTGTGTTATTTATGCCTGATTATCCTTGATAAGATCTAAATATATATCCTATTGAGACATTCTCTATAATCATTTATTACTCAGTTTTTTTTTAATTAAACTAGTGAATGTCATTTCTAATTTCATTTTATATTAACTAACTCATTCTGAGTAACTATTTAGCTCTTTAGTAAATTTTTCTTACCGCTTTGCTAAACTGATCTATCATTTTGTATAAGTTATCTACTGAAAATAGCTGAGTATCAGCAAGTATCTCAATATTTTTGAGAAATATTACAATTTACATGTATTGATGATTCTATTCAAAAGTACCCTACAGTCAAGGGTTAAAAATTAATAAGAGAAAAGGTAATGAGAGTGAACAAGATAGAAAAGAGAATGAGTTTTTGATGTTGATTCTTTGTAGAGGTAGTGAATGAGTATTCGTGACAACGGGAATAAAACGGGAGAGATTGTACGCGCGAAAATACGATACCATTGATGATTGCAGACATACGACACGTGCTCAGTCTATCTTCGGGTTTCCTCTTCGTTTCGTGACATCCGCTCGTCGCATATTCGACGCAACGCGTCGTTACGCGTCGACGTGTGTGTATTATCGAGACAAATATCTGTCGTTAATCGAATATTCTTTCACCTACAAACTTCCATGGTAGATATAATTATACGTTCGTCGGACCGTTCGAAATTGCAGCAACAAATGTTTTTATTCAAACAAGATACAAGTTTTTGCGCGTGAAATTGCTCATGAATTTTCTGATCGCAGCGAACAATCGTGAGAAAGAGGAAACACGTGATTTCTGCACTGCATATACAAAACTAATACGCCATTTCCTGAAGTTCGTTAGCGTTGCCATAATCGCACCTCCGAGCGATGGTGTTTCCTGCGATTCGAGATGCTCCGCGTTTATGGTTCGCCATAGGCCGAACGCGCTGAATCATGGGGAAGCTCTTATGGAACCCTTCGAGTTTTCCACTCGGCTGCTCTCGTCTAACAAAAATATTTTTGCACGCCGACATCTCTCGTGAGAATTTTTACGATTGTACATACGAGGAAAAGCTATTTTTCTCGTGAAATACTTTCGTCTTTGTTGAGGGACTGTTTGGTTATCGTAATTATAAGATGCGAAAAGAACGCGATGCGAAATTCCAAAGTTCCTAATTCCCAAATTCTTAAAATCGAGAAACCTCAAAGTCCCAAATCTCCAAATCTCCAAATCTCCAAATCTCAAAGAATCAAATTCCTAATCTCCCAAATTTCCAAAGTCAAAATCTCAGCACCTCAACATCTCCAAATATCCTAAACTCCACAAGTAGCAAATTTCCAAATTCCTAAAATTCTAAGATCTCAAATCCCCAAATCCCAAATCCCAGAACCCCCCTTCCCAAAATCCCATACTTTAAAATCTACAAACATAAAATCCTAAAATTCCAAACCACTAAAAGACTTACCAACAAAAGTTACCCTCCTGCCCCAGCATTGAAATCTCTAAATATCCGAACATCGTAGCAAGAAGTTCGCCCGAACTCGCAACAAAGCTGCGTGCGAAGTACAGTTCCTTCTTCGAGTGACTTTTCGCGTTCAGAGAAGTCGAAGAAGCACGGTGCTAACAAACGTTGAATTAAGTAGAGAGTCTCGGTTTACTCAGCAATTAGCTGGCCTAGTGTTGCCCGTGCGGAATTTATCGAGGGACGCGAGTAGGTTTGCGTTCTAGACCGGTAGCTGGTTGCCTTTTTGCATTTTCGTAAACGAACACCAACGAAGATGGTACAAAAGAATAATAAATAGTCGTTTCAAGGAGCACCGTGACACAGGTTCAACGAACCTTCATTTTTCGCGTCTCGAGATCGCTTCGAGGAAGAACGAAGACTCGGAGTCTCCGAGTGGAAGACGCGGAAGTCGATGCGAAGCGTCATATTTTGTTTGTTCAATTTGAACCGAGGCGATAAATCGATTCGTTGTCGAAATGGAGTTAATTAACGATTCTTTTCTCGAGTTTGCAAAGGAATTTTGTTAAGCAATTTTTGGAATGTCATTCACTTAGGTTTGATGATGTGATTTATGAAATGCTGTAAGTGTATGTGATATGTGGAGACGTATGTTTGTGAGTTCCTAGATTTCTGTGTCTTGAGATTCTCCTCAAATTCATATATCCTACAATTACATCTCCAAATTCTCTAAGAAAAAATGTAAAGCTTCCGAGTTCAGTTACCAACCCAATAATTAGTCGTAAAAAATTGATGACGTAACCATCAATCAGCATATTAAAGACAGCTAATTACCCTGTCATTTTCTGCGAATTAAGTAGGAAATTATGCGGCAACTTTGGAATAACCTTGCCCGCAAGAGTTACGTATGTTATGGAGTTCGTTCGACGAACGCGTTAATGTTAGAAAAGAAAATAGATGATCTCGTTGAGTCAATCATCGTATCTGGTCTCGCGATTGGTTGAACGAGATACTGTTAGTTGAAAAGCACGGGATCATCGAACCGAGGAATGGTTAATAGTAAAGGAAGGAACCGTTTCATCGACTTTCGAATCCTTTGAGAATCTATGCAGAACAGAGGAAGAGTCGAACGCAAGTTCGAAGGCAGCTCATCTATCTACGATCTCGTAATGATCGTTCTGTACCGTTACTCTCGGTCAAGGTTCCCGTCGAGATCGAATTGGAATATCTCGTTTGCCGGCTCGGTCACCGATCCTTTCCGCGTCCTTCCTCCTCGCCGCTTTCCTTTCCCTCCTCTCCGCTTCGCTTGTAAACAACGATTTAGGAACATCGCGTTGCGATTATCGATCACCAAGGACACGTACACTCGGTGCAGCCTACGCTTCCTTCGCATGACCACGCATGCGTTAACTTTTCAAACTTTTCTGCAATCTGACAATTTTCGAGTTTACTGTTCTTCGAATTTGTCGGTTTTCTAGTTTAGAACTTGGAAATTTATAAGTTGCAAATCTTTAAATTAGGTTGACAAATTCTTCAACTCTGACATATTTGAAATTCTTGATTTCACATTGGTCCAAAGTTTTCCAAACCTTGAGGGGTCCAAATATCTATGTCCCCAAATTTCTGGGTCGCCAGATTCATAGATTGGTATATCTATAGATCCCAAAATAGTCTTCAAGTTCCAAGGTCACCAAATTCTTATGTCACCGAGTTCTTACATCTCCAAATTCCTATGTCCACAACACTTTAGACCCCAAATTCCTATGTCCACAAGTGTTTAGATCTATAAATTCATATGTCCACAATTTCCTAAATCCCCAAATTTGCTGATGACCGAATCCGTATGTTTCCAGGTCCTTAGATCTTCAAATTACCACAGTCCCCAAATAGATTATCAAATCTGAATACATTCAAAATTTCTAAATTACTAGAATTCAAATCTTTGTAAATCCCTAAATATAAACTAGGAAGTCCTCACTCTCGGCTGCCATTTTTCCCTAAGGAAGGCAGATTTGATGTTGACTGTACTTGAATGTAAAGGTCGAATACCACAAGACTCGGTGGACGGGTTAGGAATTTCGATACGCGGAGATTGGCTATAATTTTTTTTTTTCGGTTCGCAAAATTTAGCACTTCGACCGGTGTATGTTAAATTCGCGCAGAGTCCCGCTACGGAATTATTTTATTTTTAGCTTAGCTAATTTATTATGTTTGCAATGTTCGGTTCTTCCTGCTAGCTGTACTTTCTGCTATTTAACACGTTCGAGGTTGATGGCGTACCGTGTATGGTTTGCAAAGAAATCGCTATTATCGCTTGGTACTTGAACGGTCGTGAAGTAAGCTGATGAACGAGTGATTGGTAATTTAAAATGCTGTTTCGAAGGTGAAGTTGATGAACGTGCAGTCTATGTGCACCCGTAATTGGAAAATTAAAGGATATTTTCTGAAGCGGGTTCAATTAAATTATTAACTCGCACGATTAATTAATTGGAAATATAGAGAGACGATTTTATGGATCTCCATATAATGCACACAGGATGTGTCTATAATATCTAATACATTCATATATATCCAGCACATACACGTTTTGTTTTTTATAAGATAGAATGTACGTATGTGCCCAATTATGGATAACATGTGTTAAATTATGTATGTATGATTTTGAATACATCTGTCAGCGTGTTATATGCTGATGTTTTTATGTGGACACGGAATTATAAAAAAACGGAGAGGTATGTCGTTGATTAAAAACATACAATATATAAAGTGATATTAACACGAACGGTTCTTGTTTAGTCTGACGCAACATCATGACAAATTGCAGCGCAATCAATCGATTAACATGTTACGGATAACGGGATATCTTCAACTGTGTAATTATTAAACAAACTCGTTCGCTTCATTTTTCATTCGATCTGTTTACGCTCAAGATACCGTTCTCAGATTTTTATATAACTACTTCTATTATAGCAAACATGGAACGATGGACACAGAGGACAGTGTTGGTCTTTTTTTAAACCCATCGATTATTATTGCAAAATGTTTACTGCATATACACATCTTTGTAACTTAACCTAATATTACCTAATCTAATTTACCATAATGCAATTTGAATCATTTGAATGATAACCTAGTTTAATCCAACTAAATCTATCATGATCAAATCTAATCTAGCTTAATCATAACCAAATCTAACCTAACCCATTCTGTCATAAACAGATCTGACCTAACATAACTGTGAACTTACATCTTACATTTAACCCAACCTTAATCTATCCAAATCAAATCCAACCAAACTGCAACCTAACATGTCTAAGCCAACTAAGTATAACCTAACCTAACCCAACCTAAACAGACAGTCGAATGCTTGAACAGTAAAAGCATCAAAGGTGGACCCAGGCCAATCTGCCTGCTAGATACATCGTTATTGATCCCAGATCAATCCAGAAAACAGATACAACCGTAGAATTATCAGGCGAAAAAATGAAAAATGATTCCGTGCAATGGGACAAAGAAGTCCTCGCGTCGAGCGTAGTGATTGCGGCACACGCTCGAGGGATATGAACGAGCGAATAGGTTGAGGGTCGCGAGTGGCCGTTGACCCTGCGTATGTATCCGCGCGGAGCGGAATGGCGAGCGGAGTTATCGACCACCTAGACAGACTAGAGTCCACATTGGTAATAGCTTCTCTAGTCCACCGACCTTCCTTCCACTCGTAAAAACAAATATTTATGGCTACCGCACCGACACTGTCCGTGGCCCTTCTTCAGGGTCGCGAACACAACCGCGACAGGTGCAGATTCTTAATTACTCGATCAGCCATCTTTCTTGCTTTCGAACTACTAAAATTATCACTGCTGAATACTCGATATATCGAATAAGTGTAGATAAGATTAATTTGCGGCGATGTAAGGAATAGGTATATAAGCGATATGTGATATAAGCGATAGGTGATGCCAGGGTTAGATTTAACGCGTGGAAATTTGATGGGAGGTGATGTAAGGTGTAGGATTTGACGTAGGGAATCTAACGCGTTGAAATTCAGAGAGTGGTGATTTGAAGAGTGGCGATACAACGTGTTCAGATGTAGCTCGTAGTAATTTGACGTGTAGTTAATTTAGCGCGTTGATACAACGTGTGGTAATTTGAACACCTAGGGATTTGACGAGTAGTAATATCAACGCGTAGTAATTTGTGCGTGTGGCGATACAACGCGGGGTGATTTGGCGCGTGGCGATACAACGCGTGATAATTTGCACGCGTAGTTATTTGGCGCGTAGCAATTTGGACGCGTAGTAATTTGAGCGCGTAGTAATTTGAGTGCGTGGCAATACAACGCGTGGTAAGTTGGCGCGTGGCGATACAACGCGTGATAATTTGCACGCGTAGTGATTTAGCGCGTAACAATTTGAACGAGTAGCAATTTGGACGCGTAGCAAGTTCAATGCGTGGTACTTAATCACATGGCGATATAACGCGTGGTGATTGGGTCTGAATTGATATAACGCGTGGTACTCTACACCTGTAGTGACTTAGCATGTAGCAATTAGAATGCATAGCAAATTGCATGCATGGCAGTTCGACGCGTGGCGATATAACACGAGGATATTTCGCACATAGCATTGCACGCGTACCAATTTGAACATAAATACCACACATGGTAATTTAACATTAAAATTTATCTCATGGTAACTTGACCACCTTCCAACTGCTAATTATAAATTTTCTCCTGCACTATCAGAAACTTTCTTCATCGCACATTTCCCAGGACAATGATCAATCACCAATAGAAGGAACGACCTTTAAACGCACGTTGACCTAGAAAAACACAGACGCACAATCTAATCGCACGGTATCTTTATCGTAAATTACCTGGATCTTCCCGAGAAATCTCGGAAACCTTGACTCGGATCCTCTCTTCGCCTCCCCGATGCGAGTTCGATTATTTTTTGTTTCATCAATTAAATTTTTCCATCGACGCGTACCGACAATCTCTCACGAATTACGTCACCTTGTGTTGTTGCAGTATCCAGCAGGTGCATCCAGCGAACTTTTGCCGGAGAACAGAGGAACTGGTTACGCAGCGGCTGGAACTTTGCCACCGAACGCGGAAAACATTTCTCCAGCCGCGAAAGATCTATTGAAACGACTGCTACAACCTGACCCGTGTCTCAGGTTGAGGTCCCTCTTGAGTCTGCAGAGAATCGCCTTCTACATGGGTCACAATCTGCAGAGTTACATGGCAAAGAAGGTATGTCTACCAACTGTCCACTTGCTTTCTGTTCAAAAATTCTTTTCTGTCGTTTGATTTAGGTTTGTCGGCTTTTTATTTAGCTTCGATAGTATGATTAGAGGTTACGATGGGTTTAGACTAAATTGTTTAATTCTATAAGAATTTAATTTAAACTATAATAATTTTTCTTATCCCACAGGAATCTCCATTTCGGCTGTTAGGACGCAAGGTGCAAACTCAGGAACGAAGAATGAAGGAATTCTCGAATTTCGATTCTTCTCTATGTGATAGTATTTCTCGGGCCGATGATCGATGATCTCATGAATCTCTAGTACTTACATGTCTTTAGTCGTTTCAGCTAACGCAGAATCATCCTCTGATGATTCAAGAATCTCACTGTTCGAAGCTCTGTGTCTTCTACAATCTTCTATTCGCGTTAGCTTGTTGGTGATCGAACCGATACCGTAAAATATTGATGTTCCAACAATTCGATACCTCTATACGTGTCATTATTTGCAGGCTACGATCAGTATTGATTTATCGATTCGGTATCGTTCCGATCATTGATTGTTCGAACGAGTTCGTCGAACGACGTTGTCGATGCCATCCATTAGTTTAAGTCAACGATAATTTTATAAACTTTTTGCCATGAAAGCGATATTTTTTGACCGGTTTAAGTAAACATCCCTATCCTGCGCAAAAGTGTTGCGAGATTCAGCTGCTTTTTAATGTTGAAGCTTCTTCGTGCTGAGTCGATGTATATGAAAGATCTGTGTGCAGTGTTACTTCCAGTTTATAATGCATGATGTGGAAGCAAAATGTATTTTGTCGTGAATAAAAATTATTGATGTATGTGATCGTGGAGTTTGGGTCCTGTTTTTTACAGTTTTTGATATTCCTAAATTTCTGAATACAAATTTTGGAGACAAATTCCCAAATTTCTCAACACCCAAATCCTCAAATTTCAGAATTTCAAATTCAAGACTTCGACAATTCTAGAAGTAGGTAAATTTAGAATTCTCAGAGTTCCAAAAACGGAGTTCATGAAAACAACAAATCTGCAAGCAATAAATCCCTAAATTCCTAAATAAAAAAATCTAGAAATTTACCAGTTCTATATACCGAAATTCGGGATACAGAAAATCAGGAGTTTCATGAGGAAAAAATAATACGATCCAGTTGCTATTAAAGAATTCTTGTGAAATTCACGGAGGAACGGTTGGTCTCAGTTTACAAAAGTTTTAATTTTTTTAAGAATAGTTAACAGTATTTTTGTTACAGTATTTCATCGATAATACAATAAATTGCGATAAATCGTAGTGCGTACAAACTAACAACAAAAGAACAGAACGGATCTGGATCGAATAACGCAGCGTCTTTTTTTTATGTTTTTCCTCTTTCATTTTCGAAATCAATTGCGAGAACAGTTTTCTTTTTTGGCTTATCATTCACTCTTCTTTTACTTTGTTCGCTTTATCCACGAATATATAATATATATATATATATACCTTGAGAATTTGTTGCTTCGTCTTCGTTCACGTGTTCGTGCATTACAATTTTCTCACCTTTTTCATTTTTCGTTTCTCTTTATGGGGGGAAGACGGATTTTCCTTCCCCACGGTGCAATCGATCGAAGTTTATGGTAATAATAATTATATATACATTATTATTCTTACACTTAGAGGGTTTCTCGATAATATAATACAACGCATTCCTTCAAATGTTACGTCCCGAACAACGCGTTACCGAACGATCACTGGATTATCTCTCTTTCGTATAAAATTTTATAAAAAAACAATGCGTTAAAACAACGATCAATTAGCAACGCAAAAAACACATTTGTATAATGAACGTTTTACAAAAATTATTTAACTGCACATTAAATCTCATCGAATCACATCATTCTTCAGATATTGCAAGATTTGTATATTTTATGAAAAACTAAAACAAATGTATCAAGTCTAATTGTCATAAATTATGAATTTTATCATTTGCACTCTCAAAGATTTGAAACCATTTTAAACATTTTCATATCACAATGAAACATAATTTATTATTCTATCAAAAGAACAGTGATCCACACCTAAGTTTATAAAATTTATTTCTAAATTCACGATAGAATAAAAAGATTAAAATACAAAACAGCGCGATATAAAATTCCTCCAACACGGAGCCAAGTTTGTTCGCGTAACTCACAAACAATTATAAATAAACAATCAACAACGAATAAAACGGAGACCACGTGCTCGCGCGATTCGCACGCGGGTCCGACCCAGTGATCGTTCGCGTTCACAAAGCTCGTCGTTTTTTCGCGAAGCGACGAAACGCGTGCGTTTTCTTCATTTTCTCGATAATCGAACCGCGAAGCACGGCTATACACTGTCGTCGATTTCGTTTACAAAACAGAACGAAATCCAATAATTACGTCTAAATGTTTATTAACTGCTTCCACTCCGCGACTCGCGGAGTCGTTTTGGTAAAAATCCTTCGAGCTTTAGTCACCGGAAGTTGGTCTCGCGTGTCTCCTCGACCTTCATTCTCCTTTTCTTTATTTTTTAATTCGCGAATATTCGCGTGAAAGATGCAAGTTGAGCAGAGATTCGAGAGCTGCGAGACCAACGGCCGGAAACTACGAAGCCCGTTTCCGTTAGCCACGAGTTCGCGCCTCTCTTTTTTAGTGACACGTCGAATCACTATACTCGCATATACTCGTCGCATACACTATTTTATTTTTTTTTTCTTATTCACACTCATGCTTCTTGCCTCTCTCATTCTCGCACTCTCCCTTAAATTACGAGTTACCTTATTTTGTTGTTACTGTTTCGTTATTGTTTTTAATAGTAGCGCTATCGTAAGAGATTATGATACAAGTAGAAACGACCTGTCTGATCGCGACAATATTCTCTCGTATTTTTACAGCCTGACTGTGGTTTGCTTTTATTATTATGGTTTCTCATTGTGTTCTCTTTTACCGTTTTCTTTTACGTCGATACAACTGTGCGCTCGATTTCCCCCGTTCTGTGAATCACGAATATTTTTGCAAAATTTTGGGAGATACGGACTCGCAAATTCATTTTCTCATTGTTTGTAAATCATAGCTCATTAATTGTCCGAAAAGAATTGATACCAAAATTGCAAATGTTAACGTGTTCATGTTGCAGTGAAAACTAACACATGTGGTCAGACAAACAATACAGATTAAGAATACACATACTCAATTTTACATTTACATTTTTTAATTTCTTAACGTTATAATTAATTCAACATTAAGTATTCAAGGTATTCATTTGTTTTTCCGTTTGTTACAATTGATTTTAAAGATGAACAATTATAAGAGATCTACAAAAATGTATTCCAATAGTTTTGTTTAACATGAGAATGATGATGTACCTCAAAGAATTTTGTGACTGTTATAATTATTCATTTTAATAATTATTTATCGCAAAGATTTGAAAGGAATTTTCCAAACAAACTTTAATATCCGAACAAATTTGCGAGTCCACGCAAAATGTTAACACCGAGTCCATGGTGTACCACGCATTGAAATCACCATAGATCTCAGTTGGTCGTATGTTCACGACGTTTCTGCACAAAAATCGGACCCGATCCGAGTCCGAGCATGCTTATCGCGTAATCTACGAATAATTTCGTTCTAAAAATTCTCGAAATCTCAATGTTCTACTTTAAAAATTTGGCAGAGATAAAATTTCTTCTCCCGAAATTCTCCTCGACAAAAATCATTCACGCTTAATGGAATACTTGTTAAGTGACGAGGGTCTCCAAGCGTTAATCAACAACGGCGATCAACGTTCTCGCTACAATTTCGTGCAGCAACGATATAAATTTCGCGTCGTCGCGATTTCGCGGAACGAGGTTCAATCGCATCGCGCGAACAAACCACGAAGCGAATCGAAATTGCACGGGGCTTCTAAGACATACGATAGTCGCTGATAAATTTGAATGCAATAATACAAAGAGATAATTGATTTATCTACGATAATTTGCATTTCCGATTCGCTTAAAACGTGGTCGAGGAACTCGTCCTCGTTCGTGGACAAATAATTTCATCGCGCCTCTCTCTTACAAAAAATCATAATAATAGTAACAATAATAATCGTAGCAATAATTAATAATAATAATCATCCAGATTCTGGATAGGGCGCGGCGAATATATCCAAAAATCGTGCATTCTCTGTCTCGCGCTTACGCAGATTTCTTCTTAATGTTTCATCTCGTTTGTACACAAAATACCAACTATATGTGCTGGAAAAACGCACATACTGTTTGTACGCCTCTATGTATAATATTTATATTATGTATACGGTGTGTCGCTCGCGCTCCGAGCGTCTGCTTTTTACCTAAAATCAGATATTTATAAGGTATTTCTTATTTCCGTTCGTTCTGCCATGCGTTAATTATCGTTTAGCGTGTAGCGTGGATCACTATTGCGGTGTTTTACAATTACGCCTAAAAACTGTCTCTTTCCGTTCCCTACCCTCTATATTTACAATCATCGTTCCTCGCGTACAGTCGTCTATTTCTTGCCTCTGTGGATCCGTCCTTGAGAGTGAAAAGAAGAACAAAAAATGTAAATGAAAAAGAAATTCGAACAAAGAGAAAAGAATCGACTAATCCTTTTTTAACTTTTTCTCGTTTTCACCCTCGACTCGCGCTCGCTGAAGCTCTCCGAAAGCTTTACACCAATCGAAATACCGATTCTCTTACGGCTCACTCACACACACTGACACACATGGTACCATACAAACCGGAAATTAATGGATATATTTGTTCGACTACACGGTAGCCACAGCGCTCGACCAATGGAACGAGAGAGACGCTTCATCTCCCTACTTTACATTGTTCCTTAATCACGTTGACTGCCCGGGAGGGACACCCTCACCACAATTTTAATTACAATTAAAAGAAGAGAAAGTTCGGATATTGTTAACTTTATTCTGATAAGATCTGAGGTTGAAGGTTAATCCTCGACTATAATGGCAAGGGTTGAATTGACTTAAAGTCACATTTCTTAGTTTCTCTACTTGAAAGCAGCACTCATTAAAATAATATTCAAAAATTAAAATTATCATGTTACCAACAAAATTTTGTGCAAAAAGTACCGTGGGGTTTAAAGATTGTTAAAAAATTCTAAATAACAAAGATCCTGCCATTTCTAAACTACGATAGTTAAATTGAAAAATGAAATACTAGCATCTTAATAAATAAAATATCGGTGCAAATACGGTAATTTTCACATATGGCAGTCAACGTGTTAATCACGTGCGTCTCCGTGGTTCACTAGAAGGTCTTCCCATCATCGTCTTCGTATGTCTGACATCTTCGACGACCTCGAAGTTGACGAAAATTTCTTTTTTATGTTTTTTTTTCTTCTCTGTTTCTTTTTGTCTGTAATATCGAACAGCTGAGTTCACCGACGGGTTTACGAGAAAGATCGACCATACGATCCTCTCACCCCATTGGACGATCGTTAAAACTAGGTTACTATTTAGAAGGAAAATCGACTCGTCGTCGCGGTTTACACTACGGCTCGGAGGAGAACTCGCGCGATCGAGCTCCTCTTTTCGACAAATTTACGTAAGCTCGCATAGCTTCTCGTCATCCTCTTTCTCCACTATTTTATTCATTGTTTTAACCCTTTCTTTCTCGCTCTAACTGTACTTGCAAAGTTTATGTTAATTACAGTTGTTTCAAAGTACTGAAATTTATTGTTATATGTTCTCAGAAACATAATATTTTTAATGTACGTATATCTTCTTTGTACGTGGTTGTCTACTTTGTGACTATTGAATGATGTACATTTTTATATCATGCGAACATGACAGGCTTCTTTAGGGAAAATAGCGAATGTAGTTTACAAGAGTACTTTTTATATAATTTTGAAATTTGAAGAGTTAAGAATGTGGAACGTTTGAGAAATTTCGCAATTGGGCATATGTAACTTAAAATTTCTAAATATCTAATATCAGTTTGCACCAGTGTTCAGACTACCTTGCTCGGTAATGTCTTTTACATCGCCATTTTTCCTAGAAGTCTAAAATGTTCCAACCCACCATTCTTCAAAAGAGTATATGTTCGAAAGGGTTGATTTCAAGAGTTACGCGAACTTCGAGGGATGACGATCATGCTTTGTAGAAACAGGAAGCTTCTCGGTGGCAAGCGTGCAAGATACATCGAAGCACGCTAAGAGAGCGTTTTATTTGCGTTCGTTCGATCGAGCAACGACGAATCTTTGATCTAATCTTTGATCAGCTTAGCACGAACGATAGCGGTAGACGATCTTTTTGACTCCGCGATCGAAACGCGTGATCGAAAATCGAAACGAGGATCACAGCGTTGCCTAGCGATGACAATAACAATAATAATAATAATAATCACTAAGGTACGCGCTATGTATATTATTCCTGTACAAAGTGTGTGTGTGTAATTGCACAATGCATCGTTCCGTTTATTCTTTTTTTTCTTTTCCTCTCTCGTCGCAGAGTACAGTACATCAATCTCAGTTTCATTTTCTTTCGTTCATCTTGCGTGTTTTTTTTTTTATATATGATAGTCAGTTAAGCGTTTGCTCCTCAAGGCAGCTCCGCAATAGAGAAATAGTGATACCTGGCAGTAAAGGAAAAATAGTTTCTTCTTTTATTTTATTTTATTACTTTTATTTCTTCTTGTCGATTCGAACAAGATTGTCATAAATAGTCGTGCGAGTTGAAAGATGCCTCTGCATTATGGGTCCTGGAATTGTTTAACATGTTGACCGTTGCGGGGTCAACGGCGATCGGCGTTACTAATTTAATACGGTGAAATAACTTAAAAAGGAAATATTTAATAGAAGTTTATAGGACATTAATAATATATTAATTACGTAGTTATATACAATATTATATTAACATAGATTTCGTATTTTAAATTATGTACTACCGTTTTAGACATATTCTAAGCTTCCATACTTTCATCATTTATAAATCAATGTTTCAAATTCCTATTTTAAATTACTACTGCTTCAGCGCTATTAATATCGTCATAGTGATTCAAAATTTATTTTCCTCCCGTTACACGTCTCCGTATTAATTCTTAAAAATTCTTTCGGATAGAGTAATTTCAGTGGTATTCGTCTCTCTAAACTAATTAATTATACGGTCAAATTAAACTGGTAATGCCGATCAGCCACGACCCTCGCAGCAATCAGCATATTAATAAATAAACCACGTAATTTTGGAATCATTAAACTGCAAGCATATGTATGCGCGTACGAATGTACAAGTATGATGATCGGCTGAAAATCGAGGAGCTCGAATTATTATCGATAGTGATCAACGTTAAAGTTGTCGGATGATTGCCCTACGGTTGACAATCATCAAATTTTGTCAAATACGCCAGGTCAATGGCCTTTGTCTTTATTTACGTGAAACTACGAATGCTTGTCACGATTGTAAAAAATGCGAACCAGAAAAAGATTCTTTTAGCGTGTCAGAGAAACAGCAATAACAGAGGCAAAAAGTGAGAACGTTAATTCTACCGTGTAACGTTATCGTGACAAATTAAAATTAGTAAAAAGTTTCAAACGTTCTCACTCGACTTTGAAAATGAAAATGTCTGAGAAGAAATTCAGCAAATATCTGGTAAAACATTACAAAGAGTCGATTAACCGTAAAAACTTGTTGCAAATGAAATACCTTTTGCATTAGGCGACTATTCAAAGCATTCCACAGGGGAAGAATGATCCGATGGATCGTTAAAATTAAAGACCATCCTAATTTGGCAACTTTATGGACGGCAAAAGTCTTGTGTCTAATCACCGGAAATCGAAGTTACACCTGAAACTGATCAAATCTCAAGACCAAGTCGAATCCAAAGAAAACGTTCTTGAGATCATATTTTTCGAATAAAGATAGCCAATTCTACGTGGCTAATTATGTACACGAGAAGTATCAGAAATACCGCGTCAAATTAATTTTATAAAATTACTGGACACGTCAGGGTCGATTGTAGAATCAAAAGTAGGTGACCATCCAAAATTGTCCATTTCGTTTCATCGAAATGAACTATCCTGCCAATAGATTGCATTAAAAACAAATATCTCGAGTATTTCAACGCCTTAGCCAAAAGAAAATGGTCCACTTAAAACATTGCCACTGGAGGCTTGGGCTGATTACGATTAACCCTCGAATAGAGGTGGCCGGGTCAATCGTGACCCAGGAAGGTATACAATAGTAGATAAATCTGCAAATTTAAGATTGATAAATTGAAGAATACCCGATAAAATAGTATGGAATTGAGAAATTGGTAATGGAAACGATTTTAAAATCAAATTGAACTTTAGATCAAGACAGACTGCCTCGCTATTCGTGGGTTAATTAAAAAATCGATTAAAATCACGATTCATGGAATTGTTCGATAAATAACATGATAGCCGCCACATGTACCGCGAAGCTTGCATTATTCGTATCACTTTTTGTTCCCTCGTTCGAAGAAAACGAGCTCTAAAGAAACGTTCCCTTCGCTTCTCGTTAACATATAAAAATATCTGGAACTAACGCGTCTCTAAAAAAAAAAAGAAACTAAATCCAAACCTAAATCAGTTTCGACGGCATTTAACCTCCTTCCATTTTCTTCCCGAATCGTTTCATGTGATGTATCTTCCCGTATCCCTGATTCGAGCTGAGTATTTCACAAAGATATATCACACGAACAAATGAAAATTCAGTTAGGAATCGTTTCACGTATACGCGATGATGCCAGGTGACACTGACGAGCTAGCTTGATGGCAAAGAGAAACACGGTGTTTTTTTCTATATCTAGAAAGAACCGTTCACACGTGAGCTCACGCGATACTCGTCAACAAATTTCACTCGCGAACCTGTGTTCGTTAATCTTTCAAGTATCTCTAAAGACAGTTTCAATACCTGTTCAGAGACTCAAGTCTGTCTGGAAGTCAGCAAATATTCGTAAAGGACGATCAGAACCTTCGAGGAACAAGAGACTACTCGTAGCCAGAACGAAAGTTCTTGTCGAAGTCGCCAACGTACAAAAAGACGCTATTTTACAGTCACCTAAATCTTAGGCTCCATGTTTCTTCCAACGATTCTCATGACTCGAATCGTCTCCGTTACTTCATTCTTCTCTCTCTCGGTCATTTTTTTTGGCAAATGCAAACGTTCGTCCAAAGATGTCAGGGTCGTTCAGGAAACGAGATAATTCAGGTGAGCTCAGGTGCGAACGAGCCTTAATGCGGAGAAAATCATCGAGTGACCCATCGCGATCCCGCTTCTGTCGGGTCACGGGCCACCCTATCACAATCTTCGTCGACGTCGTGGAGACGTTCGTCGTCAGCGCGGAATGCCGGTGACCAAAGATGATGACACGCGGTGATGATGATGCGATGGATGATGACGATGAACGACGACGAATGACAACACGACGCAGCAACGTCATAAAAAGAAACCACCGTCAACGTCGTCGAAACGACGACTCCAATCGTGAAAAATCCTCGGATGCCACGATTCGCCGAGAGATTTATCCAGCCTCGACGCGAGGCCACCACACTGCACCTTCACCTATACCCGCACCACACTGTAGCACCTCAACACATTGCAATTGTCATGGCCTATGGAACCTGCAACCGACCAAAATAATTACATTACTATAACAATTTTCCACTATTTACATTTCAGCCTACTTTGTCTTATCTTTACTGGCTAAGGTAATTTACAATGAAAATATTCAAAGTGAATGACAAAGGGTCTGTTTTTTATAAGAAGACTGTACCTGGTGAGGTGTCGGCTGTCTTCATGAACGGCCATCTCCGAACTCTTAAACTCGTTCAATTCTTTCCTAATGGCTGCCTTGTCCTTAGGGGTCAACCGTGTCCAGGGCTTATCGGCTCTTCTGTCGTAGTCGTGAGCTTGCGTGACTTCGATGTAATCATTGAACCTAATGATCTGTCAAACATTCAATTATTATCATACGTTCTCATACGGTGCTTGAACAATAAAGATATTCCAATACCTTCTTCTCTTTGAGCTCTTCGACAGTCGGTCGAAAGCTGAGCTTCCGTAACAGATATCGCTTCTTTTCTTCTTTCTGTTTCTTCTCTTCGGCTGGACTTTGTTCTGTAAATAAATTATGTCTCATTACCATACACTCGTGTGTACTGATACGTGTCTAATACCTAACATTATATATTCATGATAAAATATATCTTCAAAGATGGATACAATAATATTGACATATTATGTAACTTATGATATACACGTTGTTGGTATACACATGAGATAATGCACATATGATAATATATAATGAAGAAAGTTTTTAATTGTCGACAGCAATCTGATATATTATCTCAAAGTTTGAATAAATATTTTAAGGTGAAAATTTGATACTGATCAGAGTTACTTGCAGTTAACTAGTTGTGTAGTTGTTAACACAGTACCTTTGCATAGAAGGTTATTTTGAATTTACAAATTGTCTACACTGTTTCCTACAAATTTTACAATCAAAAAGTATGTAAAAGAAGCTTACTTTTCAAAATGTTTCGTTCTTCTAGCTCCTCCTGGGTTGGCCGCATGCTCAGCCGCCTGAAACAAACGAGTGCCACTCGAATCAATACGAGTGCATCATCGAATGCTCTTAATCCGATTTTTGCGATAGGTGATCGGTTCAATTGGTCAAGGAGGCATGCAGAACCCGTGCAAGAAAGCAAACAAGTGATTCAACCATAGTCAACTGTTTGCTTGGTGATCCGATGTAATCGTCTCAGAGACAGCTGGTCCAACTCTCACGTTCTTCGATAGCTCGATCGATATTAAAACCAATCAAAACCTCATACCCTTTCTTGTCATCCACGATTTTAGTTACATTCTTCTACCTTTCTGTCATTCGTGACATAAAACATCCTCAATCTGAAATTTTTGTTTGCTCGTTTAGTTGATTGAAAATCCGATATGGGTTTAGTAAAGAAAAATTTTGCAATTCGAGTAAGTGATAATATGACCGGACTGAACTGCAATGAAGATGAAATGATAGAATGTTTAACACGTGTTTAACACAGTAATTTAGGAAGTCGATTAAACAAAATCCACAGGAGTCCCATCAGGGGTTTTCAAGGAAATAAATCCTTGATGTTCGCAATTTTGTTATTCCTAAATTTAGGATGTAGCTACGTCAATGCGAGCGTTTAAATTCACGCGAGTATAACTATTCGTCAGCAAACCCGATATCGCGAACAGTTCAGCCTCGGTTTTCTATGCCCAAAGACGTCACTATTCATGGCAACCAGAGATACGGGAGGATTCAGCGGTCGTTTCAATGCGACCGATCAATGAGCTTCCTTCGAATAATACCTGCCATGCTTTTTTCTCTTCCATCTTTTTTTTTATTCTCATTTATTTCACCGTGGCTTATCGGTGCTTTTAATAATCCTCGGATAAAGTTTCTCCTCGTTCCTCTTCCTGTTTACGCGCAAATCTGTTTCCTTCTAATGACCGTGACAGTTTTGTTTCAAGGACCGTTACTTTTTGTGGCGGACGTTTCATTGTCTGAAGTTAAATTTAACGTTGTCGCTGCAGGAGGAATGATTAATGTTCTGCTTGGTGACGCAGACATTGGGATTTGGTGATTTTGAGGGTAAAATATTTGGGGATTGGGGTTTGGGAAGTGGAAGATTTGGAAATTGGGGGGTTTGGAAGTTGGGAGATTTGGGAATTGGGAGATATGGAATTGGGGAATTTGGAAATTGGGGGATTTGGAAATCGGAAGATTTGGAATTGGGGAATTTGGAAATTGGGAGATTTGGAATTGGGAGATTTGAGAATTGGGAGATTTGAGAATTGGGAGATTTGAGAATTGGGGAATTTGGAAATTGGGAGATTTGGAATTGGGAGATTTGGAATTGGGAGATTTGAGAATTGGGAGATTTGAGAATTGGGGAATTTGGAATTGGGAGATTTGGAATTGGGGAATTTGGAATTGGGAAATTTGGAATTGGGGAATTTGAGAATTGGGGAATTTGGAATTTGGGAGATATGGAATTGGGAGATTTGAAAATTGGGAGATTAGGGAAATTTGAGAAGTTTCAAAATACGAACATTCACGAATTCACAACTGTGAATACCTGAAAATATGAACGTGTAAAGAAGCAAAGAGTGGAGGTTTAAAAATAATTGAGCAACTTCTGTGACTTCCCGGAGAGAGGAAAGGCAAAGGAAGAAGAAAGAAGAATCTTTTTACCTGATGAGCTTGGCACCAATCGCCTCCTTCGTTTCCTGCCTCTCATTGTCCGTCTGCAACTGAAGAATGTTCCTGTTGATGAGCTCCTGCCTGTCTGGCCTAAGGGCGAGTTTCAACGACAACGACTCTTTGCGCGCGATCTTTGCTGCCAACCGACCTGCAATTACAAAAACAATTAACCCCGTAATTAAACATCCTTTGCACGCCTCGTCTCTTTAATTGTTCCGTTTATTGAAGCAATTAACATATTTGTAGTCGATGAAAATATTTCATAACTGATTGCAAAACATATACAGTATAAATATTAAATTCCTTTTTATTTATTCGTTTATTATTATTTTGGCAATATTCTCTGTTTTGTTATTTATTGTTTGTCTGTTTTATTATTTATTTATTTATTATTCTTTCTAATATATATATTTCACTCTTTTAATCTAAGGGCACATTTCTTCTAATTTAAAATAATTAAATAAATCTATATAAATTAAACAAGGGAATGATAATAATAATAATAATAATAATAATAAAAGAAATAATAATTGTTGAACAGGTAACACATAAAACAAACACTTAATAAATCGAAAGAAATATTGTTTACATAAAAGTCCAAAGCTTTCGTACATATGTTGAACTAATATTTGTACACAATCAACTACCTGCATCGAAGCCGCCAATTATATCGGCAATCGAATCACGCAATAATCGTTTCGATCTATTTAAGGTCTGATTCGATCGCGATTTACCACCAATAATCGATGAACAGCTGAGACTTCGACGAAGAAGAGGTTCAGGTTTGAAGGGCTCGATCGATCCACACGCGATCGACAAAGTCGATGCTGTCCAAATCGATAACATGCTGTCATCGCTCTTAACACTTTCATATAATTCTTGATTATTAACTGGATCTTTCTCGATCCAACAGTTTCTGTCAATTTATATGATTTACATGATTAAAATATGATTAAAATTGTTCTACTGTTTCTTGATCAAGTGAAGATTGTTTTTTAATGAAAAAATGCAGATTGTTTAACTAAAAATGTACTAATTGTCTAAACAAATAAATTGTGAATTGTTGAATTGAATTTTAATCAATAAATGCAAATTGTTTAGTCGTTTTTATTAATGAATGACAATTTTATGAATTGCTTTTTATTCGACGAATGAGAACTGTTTAACTGTCTTTTTCAATCAACAAATGGCAATTATTAAATTGTTTTTAACCAACGAAAGAGAACTGTTCACTTGTTTTTTTTAATCAACAAATGACAATTGTTGAATTGTTTTTTAATCAACGAACGAGAACTGTTTACTCATTTTTTTAATCAACAAATGACAATTATTAAATTGTTTTTAATCAACGAATCAGAACTGTTCACTCATGTTTTAATCGACCGAAAATTGATTGAAAGACAGCAAACTGTTCAGTCATTTTTCAATCAACGAATAAAGATTGTCCAACTGTTTTCAATCAACGAATGAAAACAATTCTTTTTTAAAAGAACGAACTCCAATTGTTAACTCGTTTCAACAAGTGGAAACACTATTAACGTTTAGTTTTTTGATTGGTCGTAGGAAAATTGAAGAGTTCCAAAAGAGTAGAGAAGTTTGAACGGTTTATCGGCAAAATGGTGGACCGTTTTAATAATCGTCGGTCGAAACGTCGATTCGCGAGCAATGGAGGCGGAAAACTAAGGCAAAACAACAGCCAGAAACACACTGAACCGTTTGCCAGCTATCTTCGGGGATTAATATAACCTACGAGGTGTTCGCGTGATCACGCGTATGTCTATGTGAATAAACGTATCTCGCCGGGTGTATAATTAGTTCGGTCCGCGGATGCTGATTCTTAGATCTTTGCCAATCGAGATACCCCTCTCGTTTGCTGCTCAAATTTTACCCCGAATACATCCATCATCAATGAAAGGTGAACCGCCATTTTCCTTCATTCAATGTCTTTATTTAGTGACACTTACTATCACGGTTACTAGTATTCAACCCTTTGCACTCCTTAATTTCTTAATACAGTTACAACAGAAGAGAATCATTTTTAATACTTAACCCTTTGCACTAACTCAAGTCTCAAAATTAAACTCCCCAAACCTCTAAATTGTTATATTCCCTAAATCACAACTGGCTAAATTCTCAAATTCCCATATCCTCAAACTCTCCAAATCTCTAAATCGCCATATTTCCTAAATCCGAAGTAACTAAATTCGCAAAGTCCCACATTTCCAAATTCCTAAATTGCCAAATCTCTACATCCCCCATATTCTCTAAATCCCAAATGACAAAATTTCCAATTTCCCACACCCCCAAATTCCTAAATTCCCAAATATCTACATCCCCCATATTTCCTAAATCTCAAATGACAAAATTC
The DNA here is from genome assembly GCA_945859555.1 of Megachile ligniseca. Classification (NCBI taxonomy): domain Eukaryota; kingdom Metazoa; phylum Arthropoda; class Insecta; order Hymenoptera; family Megachilidae; genus Megachile; species Megachile ligniseca. The sequence goes on from OX243778.1 coordinate 13,154,388, forward strand.
TCAAATTCTCACATCCCCAAATCTCTACACCCCCATATTCCCTAAATCCCTACTCCCATATTCCCTAAATCCCTACACCCCAAATTCTCTAATTCCCACATTCTCAAATCTCCAAATACTCAACTTCCAAAATTCTCAAATATTCAACTCCCCAAATTCTTATGTGTTCCAACATTGTAGCTATAATTAGTTCTGAACCAAAATGAAAGTAGTCAAGTCACATATCAAGAACGCACAGAAAAATAATAAAAATGTAACTCAACATTTTGCAGTTTATTACCTGAAAAAAGAATTGTGAAATTTGCAAACGTTCAGAGTTAAACGAAGAGTTTAAAATCCCTTTTCGATTAATTGGAAACGTGGTTGCGATAAACGCCGTGGGCCATCGAGTCATCCGACACATAGCGTGTTACGTAACACATTTAATCGAAGATCCAACGTGTTCTGTTGAATTTTATCGATAATTATAAACGTCGATATTTAATATTTCAGTCGAATTATCCCGTTTCGAACCCGCAATTTGTAATAACTAAAATACTACCTCGTATCAAGTGTACGATCCACTGTTTTGAATTTTATAATAAATATTATACGAAGCGGGAAATTGGGCCGGAAATTCGTTCTCTGTCGTGAATATTAAATTACGTCATTTACAATTTATTTTCCCTCTGTCCATAAAACTTACGTTGAAACCCGAAATTTAATCCACGAACCTTGTATGTCTTAACGACGAAATAATTAATAATTAGTCAGTTAATTAATCGAAATTAATATTCCGGTTGAAAGTTAATTATCGAAAGTTCATAGTAACCTCGTTCCATTTTACGAACCAGTTATTTTTTATTTGAAAATGTAACGACTACGAAATTCGCTTCGATGTTAATTATTAAACACAGGGAATAATCGATCAATCGAAACTTGTCGATAATTGTATTCGATCGCTCGAGGAATCATCGTGGAGGTTTTTTTAAATAATATACGACAGGTTGAAAGTTACTTGGCAAGCTTAATGAGAAATACAATGTTTCGCTCGTTGGCCTTTTTTTATCGTTCCTTTTTTTCCATTTTCTGTTTGCCTTCCATCGCCGAGCGAATTACACAAACGATACAGCTGCAACGGTCACCGTCTCTAATTGAAATTTCTCCTACGCCATTCTTTTTCTACGTAACGCGGATTACTTTGCAATTAATCTACTACAATTGTACGACTCGTTAATGATTCCTACTGCCACTTTGCCAGCTTTCCCGATCGACTCTTTTCTATTTCTCCTTTTATTTCTTTTCTGGTGGTTGGACATTTGAAAATTCGGGGAACTAAGAATTTGAAGATACAGACTGTTGGATATTCGAGGATTACTAAACCTATCGTCACTTAATTTGAAAATAAAAATGATGTTGAAAAATAAACAAACGACAAATGATAAATTAGTAAATTTATTCTTTATCTTGAAAATCAATGGTGATTTCAAGGAATGCAAAATGTGTACCTTATAAAAAGAAACTTGGGGAATGTAGAAATCTGTCTACTTATAAACTTATAAAATTTATAAACTCACAATTCCTAAATTTGAAAATTAAATAGAAACCTGAACCTCCAAAACTATCCCTGCAAGTAATAAATCTTGAAATAACAATAACTCACTTTTCTCATCATCGTAGTCGTCCCTGTAGAGTACTTGACCATCAGCTGAGTCTCCATCGGCATCCTCCCTGATCACGTATGGCCTCGCGTTTTCTTTGTTCTCGAGGGTGCACGGCAAGGCGAGGCCAAATCTGACCGGTCGACTGCTGAAAGAAACGCCATGAACAATTGCAAAACGTTAGAACAATCTCGTTGAATAATGTCCGTACTGATTAACGCTACTTCAGAATCAATGTTCTACTCTACCACGTTTCAAACACGAGATACGAAATATGGAGGAGGATGAAACAACGACACAGCTGTGTATGTACGTATGCAGAGAGTGTGACACGTTGATGAAGATAACAGAAGCAACTTGTGGCAACTGTGCGAAATGGACATTGTGAAACGGCTTATCAATTACGACGGCAAGATAACTTGTTCCCTTCGCTTTTTACCGTGGCCACGATTGTTTGAAACACAATTTATAGCTTTCTTTTGTTCGTTCGCTTTTAGATTGTGCCTAACTTCACTATTTTTAACTTCTCGACTGACATGCATTTTTTGTATAAGACTGTCTGATCAAGAGTAAGCATTTTAAAATTACTTTAAATTGTTAAACTTGCAAATTTCATTTAACGTTTCTTTCTGGACAAATTTTTTTGTGGAGGCATTCTGCTAGATTTAAAATCCAGATTGGATGCTTCGAACAGATTTGTACGTTTAAACTCGATAACAGAGATTTATATATTTAAATTCGATAACCGATTTGCATATTTGAGTAGGGGAATTTTTACTAACAATTTGTACAATATAATTTACTATTACAGTTTGTGACTATGCAATGTACAATTTACTAGTAGAATTTATGATAGTTTACAACAATCTACTGTCAACAACACTTCTTATAATCTCAAAGTACTTAAAAGCTGATATCGATACATTGTTTCTATTACCATCTTATGGACAGGAATTTACTGGAAGGAAAGTCGATGGATCTACAATTAGTACATATTGGATTCTGTACAGTTGGATCAATTTAGGAATAGTTTGTGATCAAAAACCGTGCACAGATTTGTCAAACTCCATAAAAGATGTTCCACGAATGTGCTCAAACAATCGCTTCAAAAACCCTGTGAGCTACCAGTTTAAACATCATCAATGAAAAGTTTAATAAAACTTTTTAAATATGAAAAAATCATGTCCACATTTTGTGATATTAATGTACATATTATTATCGTTACGAATACATGTTATGATTGATGTGCAATTATAGTGATTATTGTTATGAACACATCAATTGCTACAACTTGTTAACGAATTTATATGAGAACATAATTGTTAATTTAACATTAATTAATTTTGACACATGTTAAAAATTAGATTTTAACTAGTAGCTGCTGGGTCCAGAAAGCTATAAATACAGCGAACCGTAAAAGAAACACCCTACAAGTCCCTCTGAAAAGCGTAGAAAAATGTATCGAAAAGTCCACCGAAGCGAGACGAATCGAGCTGCAACTCGATTCGTCGATGGTTCAGGTCGAGATCCTCGTTCTCGTCGATTTGGGTTTCGAGGTTCTCGCGTTGAACGCGTATAATGGAACGGGTGAAGCGTGGACGACGGTTTTCATGGGTTTCCCTAGGGTTTTCTCATGCTTAAGGTCGTTTACGTTTACCATGCTCACGGCGCTCGTGATGCTGACACACAGAGAAAGAGAGAAAACGTGTGAAAGAGAAAGACAGAGCGAAAAAGTGTGAAGATCGATAGTAAAGGAAAAATGGAGCAGAAATAAATATACACACTTTCACTTAAAAATTACAGGACAAGTTTTTTTTATTAAAAATGTATAGTTTCTTTATTGATGGGTTTGGTAAATGCTTGTACGTGTATGGTAAATAGAAGAGTATAACAGAGTTAAAAGTTTATAATTAATGCAGGGAGGTATGTTTAATCATAAGCGGAGTTATGCAAGAGTTATAAGTTGTAAATGCAAATTGCTGGCAGAGTAAATGGGTAGTAAAAAGTACAGCAAAAGTTTATGATCAAAAGGCATATCAGAGGCATAAAACTTTCGAGCGTGGGTTAAAAAGATAATCGACACGTGGATATGCGAAAAGCAATTTTATCGTTAATAATTTTCACGTAGCTTTCAAAGATTATTGCAAACATCGTACATATAGTTAAACACGGCAAAAATTCTTCGGATAAACTCCAATCATTTTTGTTGTTTCTGTGAAATTGTAGTGGGAGATCCATGATTTTTGAGGGAAAGTGTATATGTACAAAAGAGAAGATAAATATGTACAAAGAGAGAAATAGAGAAAGGTTAGATCGTTGTTGGTTCTCTGCGATCAACCGCCGTGGGTAAAACAAATATTTATACAAATATATATTTATATACCATATTGACTCGCGCATGCTTAGTTAGACCAATGTCCAATTACCATATTCTCATCCTAGGCCTCAACGGTGGCCTTCTGGTTAAGCATAAGAAAAATACGACACTTTACTGGTGATTGATAAATGTTTCATGAATGGAAATGACACGAAGTTTCGCGCGGGATTCACCTCACTATGGACCATCGTTCTCGATCCTTCGATTTCACGCCCAAATTTAACCCTTGTTAAATATAACCATTGCATAATATATTATTGCATTGCAATTCTCACAATTTACTATGTGAAACTATGATAGCAATTTCATTTATAAATCTAAGATTTTGCTTGCTACTTGTGCAAATACTGTTGAATAAATAAATTGAATGAATGAATAAATAAATGTATGAACATAAAATGTACAAACAAAAAAATGTATATAAATATACAAAAGAAATAAATAAACAAATACACGAATACATTCATAAGTGTAAAATAAATAAAAAACTACAGAACTGTATAAATATATAAATATGTAAATAAATAGTACAAATAAAGTCAAATAATTGCACGAATAGATTAAAACATTTTGTTATACGAAATCTAAAAGTATAGTCGATAAGAAAAGCGTTAAATTCGTCCGCGGCGAAAATAAAAGTGCAAGGGTGAATTCGTTCATCGCGAAATAAGTAGAAAGGCAAGAGTGCGTTACTCTCGCTTGTTGCACTCGGCGAAATTAAAGCAGCGCCTTATCGATCGATTCCGACGTGACCCGTCGAAGGGAAGGGCAGAAAAGGGTCGCAATCGCGGGGCCGAAGTGAGCAAAACGACGATGAAAAGAGGCTGCGAAACGTAGAAAGAGAGGGAATAATACGAGAGAACACGGTGCACGTGTGCGTGAAAGAGATGACAAGGCCGGAAGGTGAAGAACGATGTTCCAGACGAGGCTCTTCAGGGTCTCGAGATGTTTCCATTAAAGCCAGCGCGCTAATTAAATTCGAACAAGCGTTCGTTCGAATCGTACCCTTAATAATCACCCGTTAAAATCGTCCAAGTGTTTCGAGCATCCACTTCCGGCGACAGAAGAGTATCTTATTCCGAGACCCTGAAGAGGACCGTTTCTCGCGACGAATCTTAACCGCTCGGAGAACGACTCCGGACATTCTCCGATCGTTCGAGGATCGGGATACCACGGCTGAGAAATTCCGGAAGTAATAAATCCAAGAATGGACAGAAATTTGTATCGACTGTTTTCGAGTACGGTAACGTGTCTCGAAGGGGTCCTGTCAAATCGCTTCACTAACTTGAAGGAAGCATGCAGCTCCTGACGAAGGGTCAACGGCCTGTTCTCCTGGGTCGGCGTGTTCTGCGGTGTACCAGGCCCACTTCCGGAACCCCTCTTCTTCAGCACGCTCTTCAACGGCACCGCGTGAAACTTTGGCTCCTTCGCAGGGATCTCCTCCACCCTCGACGTGTCGATGCTCGGGTCTGGCTGCGACATCCTGGCTACGTACATGTTGTCCTCCTCCTCCACGTCGAAGTCTTCCTCGTCTTCTGCGAAAGTGTCGAGACGTTAGGACGACGGAACGGTATGACGTTAACCCTTGAAGGGTGACTTATATTTATAATACCACACATATGATGTGGAGGATATAACATATTCTCAATCAGTAAGAGACATAATAACTTTGAAGGAATTCATCAAACTTGCCGAAGAACGCTAACAAGTATTATTTGCTATCTGTTAATGGTAATAATATTTATGAGTGCAGAGGGTTAAACTGAGTTTGGGGACACAAATTCCAAAAATTGTGAAGTGTGCATATGTGTGGCTGTCCAAAAGAAGTGTATATACCTTCGTCCTCGTAATCTGATGACAAAGGGTTTCGTATCTGTCGTTGCTTGGCTAACAAGAGGGTAGGACTGGTGGAACTGAACATCGGCGGGGGTGGAATCGGTCCGATTTCGCTGAGAGGAATCGGTGGTTCCGGAAGTTCCGACAGCATCAACGTGTTCTGAGGCGGAAGAGGGTAACACCTCTCGATCACCTGCTGGTTCTCGCTGCTTTGGTCCAGGACCCCCTTCTCCACTGTAAACAGAAAAAGAATAATCATTTCAATAATTTTCACTTCTCTTCATCCCTTAATTATAAATCGAGTTCTACAGACTCGTACCATTAGCTTATACATAAATTGTACCATTCGCTTAATCCTATTATTTAATAGAGCAGTCTAATAACATTGAAGGATGACAGATGTAAATCGTGTACAAAGGGTAATTTATTCTACTGCGGACGACAGAAATTGTAAATCCGATTGTGAATGCTCTCCGGATCTAATGCAGTAATTTAATAAATTCGGTGTTCTGAATATTCTTGAAAACTCGGACAATTTTATGAGGGTCATACACCAATCAGATCATACAGGTTATGATCTTAACCACGTTAATTTTTAGTAGTCTAATATTGAAAATTATAAAGAATTATAGTTCAAAATCAGTAGTCACTGATCTTATCATCCTGTCAGGGTACCTACAATTTATTACTCTTAAAATTGCATAATTGTTAATTAACAGACATGTACAAATGAACCCAAAAATTATACAGGTAGAATTTTTATTTGATAAATGTCTGCAGTAAAAGTAAAGCAAGAGGCAACGTTGCAGTTTAAATTAAAATCCATCCGAAAGCATTCGATGTAGCTTTTCGAGTTTATCCGCGAAGGGAAAATATCTGTCGGCGTGAAGCCGTGAAACACGCGAGAAATTTATCGTGACTGGTCCTTCGTAAAAGAAAAATTCTTAAATAACATCCCGACAACACCGAACCACAGGAAATTTCAACGTAGCTGAAAGCTACAGGAAGTTCGCGAATAGTTTCGGGAGATCGTTCGAATTCCTCGCATTCCCGGCCTCCTGGAGTCATCGAATCGTGAAGCAATTTCCAACTCGTCGACTCGCTCGAAAATTGATCGCTGGAACCATCTTGACAGTCGGCAAACTACCACGCTTCGTATACTACGATATTTCGCCAGCTGTTCAGAACTACTCTGCATTCGTAATAAATTATATATAATCTCTAGATTTAAATAATTATTAAATAATTATCTAGATTTCCTACATACCCTAAACTCTCTCAATTCCCTAAATTCCCAAATATCAAAATTCCCACCATCCTTTTAATCTACACCAGATCTCGAAATCTCTCGAAAAGGAAGTGCAATTCACCGCAGAGTGCACATTGACGAAAATTGATCGTCTACCGACGTTCGAAGGTAGAGGATATAACTCTTTCCGGATTTACAATGAAATTTTTTGAGGTAACTGACCGTGTAATTTACGAGCCGGTGTTTTGGATCTATTTCAAGTGCGACGTAGGGAATCTGAAAGCAGCATTCAAACGAAACGTGTATGGATCGTTTCTGGCCGAGGTTAAAATTATTACCATGATCCTTGCGATGTTAATTCTGTATTTCAGAAAATGAGTTATGTGCTCGGTACCTGTTTTGTGTATACCGTAAATCTCTTTGGCACACGTACACTGAAAACCAAAATTAATCTTCTGTGTTATCTGTGATTTATTCCGATTATTAACATTGTTTATTTCGCTTCGATCTTCATTTTCGCTTCATTTTTACTTGGCAATCGTTTCCTTGTATATTATATAAAAAGGTTCTTTTAATTGGAACAAATAATAATTTCTTTTAATAACAAATATAATATAAATATATTTATATTAACGTATGATGCAATATTACTTGACAGAAGTGTTTAAAAAAATAGATCTTGCAAAAGTGGTGTCAGTGTACTTTTTTTGAGGATTAAGGGGTTACATTAATAATTTGTCATCCTCTTATCTCTGGGACAGTTTTTAATCTCCTTGGCATAGAATGTACTGACTCTTAGTTAAATTTAATGGAACTTTTAGCCATTCTTCTGCCAGGGCTTTTAAGTTATTCCTTATTTATTATACTGCCTCCTTTTTTCATTCCTTTCTGAATAATCCCCAGTTGCATATGATTTAAGTCTGCAGTCTAAGGTATTAAAAAATTCTTTCAAAGACCCATATATCATTAAACAAAATTATTATTCATTTTAATCAAAGTGACCTTTGAAGATCATTTCATTTTGCTTCTTCAATATTAAAATATATTTGCTCATCGCCATTTGTTCAAATTTGTCAATCTGTTCAATTTGTTCAAAATCAGTCAATAAAATAAAATGAAATATTTTACTTCAATTGTAGTAAATGAGACACAAGATGTCCTCTGTAAATTATGAACGACTATCAAATTTTCAAACGCAATAATCATAAACGGTAACTCCATACATGTGTAAGTTTTTCAAGTGAAATTGTTCTTCGTGAAAAGAAGTCAGCTCCCATCATTCGTTCTTTCATTTTTCAAAGCTAGATCGTATTCCCTAAATGACTCGATTTCTTCGAAACGAGAGCTTGCCTTTGAAAGCTACCTCCATCGACAGGGATTTCGTGAAAAAGAACAAAACGCGATCTTTCGTGAAAGAGGATCAGAACGAAGATGAAATATGCCTAGGAAAGAACGAGACAAGTTTGTAAGGGATTTAATATCCTTTCACTAGATCATACTAAATTGGAAGCTCAACATTTCATCAACCATTCTTATTTGCCACAATTATACTTTCAGTATGACAATAGAGTTTCAATTTTTAATTCAAGTTCTAATTCATATCAGAAGTGAAAATTCTGAGAGTTCATGATTCAAAATTTTGGGGTTCAAAAATTTGTAACAATTCTCTGAAATTTTGAAGTTTATAAACTGTTCAAGTGTCAAGTTTTTATATCCTTAAATCACCAAATTAGTACATCCACAAATTCCTAAATTCCCAAACTTATCTGCACAGCAGTAAATCTATTATCTAGTACCGCGAAAGTTCCCATAAAAACTGTTCTCCATCGAAAGCGACAATTAGGGAACTGGATAGCAAGATAATAAAATTAAAGAGCAAGTTGTTACCCGTGTACTAGCATCGCTTGAAACAGTCGGCTAAATGGAAAGGAAGGAAGTTAAGGATGTTTTCTAAGCAGAAGCGGAAGTTGAAGACGATTGGACAAGAAATTTTGCCGGCGTAACTATCACGATAAACTTTCATGTGCCGCTGGTTTCGTCTTAAATCCTCTTTAAAACTCTCGTTTACCTTTCGAAACTCGAAAAGTTCGCCTTTATCTTCGACTTGTCCTCCTTCAACCTCGAATTCACCCTCCAACGAAAATCGTTCCGCGTGTACAAGCCGTTATCGGGAAACACGATCTTAAAGCGAACCGTAGAAAAACGTTTCTCCGTTTATACGAATTTTTACGAGAGAAACTCGCCTGCGAAATTTCTCCTTTTACGAGCTGATAAAAACTGCCTGACTTCCCGGTTATTGAATATGTAATATCGTGCGGATCGGTTTGCACGATGAAAATTGGTCCTTTTTTGAAAAACGGTGATGCATGAAAATTTATGCATGTTTTCTGCGGGTTATTTGGAGAAGGTGGAGAATGTAATTGCGAAGGATGAGATAGCTGTATTTAAAATTTTGTTTAATGTCATTTTATAGTGGATGATATGGTAATTTTAGGAGTGATATAATTGTAGTGCAGGTAGATTTAGAAATTTATATTGTAATGTATGTAATGTGGTTGTACTTGAAATTTTATGTTGTAGCATAAGTATTGTAACATATGTAATATACTTATACTTAAAATTTCATGCTATATGTAATACTATATAATAATTATAGGTAGCAATTCATATTATGAATATTATAATATATGTATTTATTGTAACTGTAATATAGTCACACTTAAAATTTCATAACATATGTAAAACAACTACAACATACATATAAAATTTCATAATATAATACATGCTAACACAGCAGTAACAGTGTACTTAAAATAATCCCTCACAATATTTTTCAACTTCCCATCGAATTATATCACGTAACCCACTCACAACAGAAACAAAGAGTAAAACCTCGTGCAAACTTTTAATTATTAAAATCTGATTACAGCAGGTCTAATTGTACCTTTCCAGCGAATGTAATTATAAAATGTCAACGAAAAGTTTTTCAATATGTTTAATACAATAATGCTCTCAGGATGTTTGCAAATTCAATTTCGCAATGAAAGCTGTTTCATCGAGTTTTATATTTTAAAAAATCTGCAGCGACAGGAGTAATAGATAACATTTTATACTGAATAGTTACTAAATTTATCTTCACGGTGTATTCAGGTTGAGTAACTTTTACTGTAAACAACTCTTGAAGCCGTGTAACTATTAAAAGTTAGAAAGCAGATATAATTCTCGTCACGTTCACTGCGAACCATGTCTGACCATAAACACGCTGTTACTACTTGCACTTAAACGTTTCTATTGTTCCCTTTTGTGTTATATTTCGGTTTACAAATGTCAGTGTATACACGTTCATTGTGTACCATTTTGTATTAAAAAATAGAAAGTTCAATTTAAATGACATGTGTACAGAATTATTTTAAGTTTGAGTCACTGATTTATTAGAAACTACCCGTGGAAGAAATTCTTTAAAGAAAGTTGTCTAAATAAAAAAGCAAGGTAAAAATAATAAAATGCATTTGTATAAAATATACAACATACATGTCACAGAATTTCTAAAATGTTTATAAGAGGACCAAAATCGAAAGCAATCTAACTACAAAAATCGAAAGTAATCTAACGTTATTAAACCTCAACAATGGAAAGCAATCAAACGTTATTAAACTAAAAAAATAAAAGCGGAAATCGACCACACAAGTACAATAAATATCCAGCTTAACCGTGTGTATCTACGATCAAAATTTCATTAAGCGTTTTAATATTCTACCCACGTACAAGATTAAAAATCACAATAACGCAAAAAATTTCAACAGTGAATTAAGCGAGGGGTTTGAAAAAATTCTCGCGAGAATTCATTAGACTCTTCCAATATAAAAATTCTTTCCAACGAAACAACGATTTTTCGGCCCCTGCGAATTAAACGCTTCATCGTGGCAAAAAAAAAAGTAACCGTGGCGATATTAAATTCGCCGAAAGTTTCCTGATAATAATAAAAATTGTAATTTTACAATATCGTTTCAGTACGTCACGTTATTGATTGCTCCTTTTGTATTTTTACTAGCCATTATTTCAACGGATCCGTGTAATCTGTATCATCGATAATCCGTACATAAGCCGAAGATATCATTCCTTTCTCACATACTCGAATGAAATTCGAGGGATTACGAGTGGCCATTTTGTAATCGATTCTGGAAGATGGAGGACGTGGCTAGATAAAAATGTAACTGCTTTATCTGCGGGTGCTGGCAATTGCTGATTTATATCGTTATTTTCTTTTATATATTTTAGATGATACATTCTGTGGTATATTTCTTGGGTAATAGGTTTCTTGTACAATGCAGGTTGTACGATATATCTTGTATAATACGATTTCTGTAATATATCTCATGTAATACGGTTTGTCATATATCTTGGTACAATACGTATCGTGTAATGTATGACACAGTTTGTGTTATGTTCATTGTATGATACGTTTCGTGGAAGGTAGATATAGTAATAGGTGACAGTTTTGAAGCCTCAAAATTTTAGAAACTGAGTTTGTTCAAATTCCGAAATCTCCAAATTCCTAGATTTCCAAATTCCTAATCTTCACATTCCTAGATTTCCCAATTTCTAAAACTCCACATTCTCAAATCTCCAAATTACTAGATTTCCAAATTCCTAAAACTCCAAATTCCTAAATCTCCAAATTCCTAAATGTCCAAATTCCTAAATCTCCAAATTCCTAGATTTCCAAATTCCTAAATCTCCAAATTCCTACATGTCCCAATTCCCAAATCTCCAAATTCCCAAATCTCCAAATTCCCAAATCTCCAAATTCCCAAATCTCCAAATTCCCAAATCTCCAAATTCACAAATCTCCAAATTCCTAGATTCCCCAACTCCTAAAACTTCAAATTCCTAGATCTCCAAATTCCTAAATTTCCAAATTTCTATAACTACAAATTCCCATATCTCGAAATCTCTAAATCCCGAATTTCAGCTTTTAGAAATATCTACATCCTCAAATTCCCAAACCCTCTTTCTACGCCTCCAAATCCCTAAATTCCCAAATTAACACAAACGGGAAACCGAAAATCCTTCGAGAATTCCAAACTCAAACTGTCCAACCACTCCAACCCCCTAAATCTCAAAATCACCAAATTTCCAATTACTCAAAGATTCTCCACCACCATTTACTTCTCAAATCCCACATTTGAAGCTCAAAATCCACATTTCGATGTCAGATCGCGAAACAGTCGAAAGTAGGAAAATATCAAGAGTGATAAAGTTTGAAGAATTTCAATATCGTGTGAATTTTGTCGTGGAATATCAGAGAAGATCGATTTTACGAGTCGAAACTAGTACTCACTGTCGAACAAGATCAGTCTCCTGGCTACCACCCTGGCTTCCAGGGTGTTCGGCCTACTCGGCTTTTGCTGGTCCCCCGAATTCGGGGCTGCGGCCGAAATCGGCACGCTACCGGTTGTAGCCGTGCCCTGATTCGCTTGCGGATCACCGCTCGGCGATACCGCGCCATTTGCACTCTGTTCAGTCTTTTCCTTCTTCGGCTCTGCAACAGAAAAAAAAAATTCCACACCGTCAGAGCTGGCGGAGAGAAGGATCAGAGTTTGTGCGAGCGGTTACCGATTTTTTTACAATCTTATTCTCTTTCTTATTCTTTATAATCTCGGAAATTCTTTGTTATCATATTCTCGTTCGATACACTGGTCTCTTGATTAAATCGGAGGTCCACATGTAGTACACTTATCGGTCGGACATGTAGCTTGTACAACGATTGGTTTCTCATATTTTTTAAAATATGTGTTCCATAAAGGGTCAGACATAGTAGTTCAAAAACGAAGCCTCAAACCCTATTTTCTCAAAGGAAAATGTTTACAATTATCTTAGCTACAATCCCTTTCTAGGAGTTACACTAGTTGTGAATCACCCTGTATTTTAGTAGTTACAGCACCTATTGGTCAAGTTTGTAAAATTTATAAAATTTGTCATGATCTTCTGGGCCAGCTTGACCATTGTAGAAGACAACAGACAATTCTAATACTCCATCAGAATTCTCACTTATTTATAAACATAAATCATACCTCTAAAAAGAATCAATTTTCAAGTGCAAAAATGTCGGTCCCTAAAGGTTAATCGATTTTTAATTATGGAAATTATGGAACCAGAGTTATTTGTATTATTTGAGGATTAGTGAAGTATCTCTTGTATTATTTGAGGAGGTAATATTTGTATTGCTCGAGGACCAGCGTACTTCTTGTATCACTCAAAGACCAGTACAGTATTTATATTACTCGAGGACCAGCATAGAAATTGTATTATTCGATGACCAGCATAGAATTTGTATTACTCGAGGACCAGCACAGAACTTGGATTATTCGAGGACCAGCGTAGTACTTGATTCCTTTTTGTAACACATTTCTTAAATGCAATTGTGGAGATTTTCGAATAAATAGTTTTCAAAGCCGAGGAGACGTTTGTTGTTATTGGTGGACATGTTTGAAAATATTTAACTATGTTTAAATTGTTAAAATGTTTTAGTTTCGGAATATAGAATTTGAGAATATTGGACTTCAAAGTGATTGTTCGACACTGAGTAGCTTCCTTAAATTCTCTATAAATTATAACTTGAACTTCCTATCTTCTTATATAATTTCTTTTTATAGTACATTTTACTTCTTCTCCTTTTTCCAATTTATAATATTTTGTATTATAAAAAATAAATTAATACTCTGGAACGAAAGAAAAGAACGATAGCTTGCAGTCTCGATTGAAGATAATAAAATATCCAATAGTACCAAAAAGTACCTCGAGTGTAAAATAGCGCTATCAATCAAAATTTTTTTCAATCCTAGAACGTTTCTCCCCTTCGTTCCCAACTTTTAGCTGAATCAAGTGATAAATGAAACACCTGAATTACATCGAACTCACCCGAAATTACTCAAGCTTCCAATTCCAACCGACGAGTGACAAGCTAATCGAGATAATGAAACGCGGTATCTTCGTTAAAAAAATACACTTCAGGTATTTTTCTCAATTTTACCATTAAATCGGTCAGATGTCTTCGAAAATGTGTTGTCGACATTTAAATACAAAGTAGTGTTAGCAATTTTCATAGAAATCACTTGCTAATGTAACTGAAAATTTAGTAAGAGATTAAAAATCAGAACATCAAAATCATGCACTTTTAAGGAGGTTGAAAAAAGTACAAGGGTAGAACAATTATCTCCAATGTTAATTTCAAATACAAATGCATAAAATTAATAAAACTGATGTTACTAAAACTACATCAGCAAGTTAAGATTTATGTTAAAAACATAATGGAAATATTCTACTAATTTTAATACATTCATATACAGCAGCTATCACTACTTCTACTGTGGGGTTCAACTTAATGGAGCAAGCTTTAATGTTGCATTCAGGAAAACAAAAATTGAGGAGTATATTATACAATCTGCACCCTGCAGTTATATTAATAAATTAAGTGATGCAAAGTCTAATCATGCTTCGTCAAAAGAATAAAAATTAAATCATTCATATAATTTTCATGTTGACAGTCAATATACTAACATGTCATATAGAAAAGATTAAGTACACTGCATTCGAGGAGACAAAAATGAAATCATTCGTACAATTGTCATTTTGGCAATCAATATACTGATAGTTCCTGTGAAACAAAATCTAAATATGCATTGCAGCAGACAACAAAGTGATTCATATAATCTTGACAGTCAAATATTGCCAGTTCAAGTGGAAAAGCGATCCAAGAGTAGAAAAATGAAGTCATCGCACAAACCTGCAGTACGACAGTGAACGTATTAAGATTTCAGTCGAAACAAACCGAAAGTGTCATCTGCGAAGCGAGACCGATTATTCTTGGAGCCAGTGGTCTGACAGTGAACGCATTAACTTAGCGTTAAACGAGACAACGTTTAAAGCGTGCTACATTCAAAAACTGTGTCATTTACGAAATACCCAGACGGACAATCGATACACTGTTTCGAATGTAGGTGAAGCAAAGTCTGAGCGGCGTACGAGAAGATGAAGTCGTTCACGAAATTCCAGCTCTGACAGTGAACGCATTAAGAATGCAGGTGAAAATCGAAGCGCGTTACGAGAATGAAGTTATTCTGGGAATTTCTGCGCTGACAGTGAACGTATTAAGAATGCAGGCGTATTGCGACGAAGACGCAAATGAAGTCCATGGAAATACGAACGCGGTGACGAATCACCCGGCGAAACAAGATTTCCGTCGGCGAAACGCGAATTGCGTTTCCGTCTTCGCCCCCGTCGGATTTTCCTCGGAGTTTCTTGGAAAACGGCCAATGGAACCCGTTGTCGACGTTATTAGTAACGTTCAAATGACGAAGGTCAGAGCTGACAGCTTTCAGGAAAGGAATGCAACCATTCCGAGTAAACTCGTGAAAGTCAACAGATTTCCGTCTTTTTTTGTCAGCCATTTTAAGCAAAATCGAATCGGGCGATTATATTTCTGACGTGTTTTGTGTCCAATCGAGGGTTATTTAGGTGGCTATTTTTCACCTTTTAGAGTGGAAGTGAGGTAATATTTCATATGAGGGATATTGAAGGTATTGAAATTTGGGAATTATGGAAATTTGGTATTGGGGGATTTAGGAATTTGGAGATTTATAAATTTGGGAAATTACCGGATTCGGAAATTTAGAAATCGGGAGATTTGAGAATTCGGAAAATTCGAAATTCGAAAATTTAGGGATTCGGGAATATAGGAATGTGGAGATTTAAGTATTCGGAAATGTAGAGTTTTAGAATATTAGGGTTTGGGAAATTTCGAAAGCCGGGAAATTAGAAATTCAGGAATTTGAGCATTCGGAAAATGAGAAGTACCAAAATTTGCCAATTTGGAAAATGAAGAATCGGGAGACCCAGAAATTAGTGCTAAAACTCACTACACAAAGTACCTAAAAACCAAAATATTAAAAGATCGAGAAACACAGAAACACAGTAAAATAATTTCTAAACGATCCCAAAATTCACATTAAACTTCATTAACACAAACCGCGTTCAATCTTCCGAAGACAGAAAAATTGTCACAGAACATGAACTCTCCTCTCACCTTATCAGAGCCTTCCGTCAATCACTCATTCTCAAAATAAAACCGCGACCCATCTTCGGTAACTAAATTTCACGGAACGACGCTGTTTTAAATTCGATCGATTGATCGTCGTGACAGGAGAGATTCGAGTTCCTCGAACACGATTCTCGCGATCGAGAGGAGCGTGGTTCCGCATAGTCAGCACGCTCGAGGAAGACTGTTAGAAGCTAGAAACTCATCGTGGCTCGAAATAGATTAAGAAACGTCGAGTAGATTGCGTGACGACCTTCTCCCAACAAGCGTTTCTTATTACCTCTTGTTCCTTGTCAAGTGGAATAACAAAGACAATTCGACGAAAGTTCAGTTACTTCATTGTCAAATTTTTGGGTTAGGGTGAAAATTGTTCCATCATTTAATTATGTATGGTGAATTATATTCTACACCCTTGTTGAAAAGCTGAAGATGCTTGAAATTATGCAGTTTAATAATGTTAGTTTATTAGTCAGGTTATTGTATAATACTAGTTTTATGTAGTTAGTAGTTGTATATGTAATTACTTTTGTAGTAGTTGTAGTTTATATAGATACTTCTGAAGTAGTCGTTTATGTAGTTGTTTATGTAGTGATTATAGTATATAGTTATGTCTTTGGTAGCTGTTTATATAGTCACTTATGTAGTGGTTGTAGTTTATGTAGTGGTTGTAGTTTATGTAGTTTATGTAATTACTTCTTTATGCACCATATGTTATCTTACTGATTAAAAATGCAGTTAATTTGTTTGAGTACGAAATAAACTTGTTTTCTACCTTTTTAATCTGTCCGTAATTAATGTAGTTATATTACCGCTAGAGTATAAAAATAATTGAGAGGTTAATCGGCAAAAAATCGATCGGGTTTTAATAGAAACTTCTTTTACTCTTTGTAGTGGGAAGTTTAAGAGGAGAGTACCAAGATATCGGATTAATTTTCTTCGATATTTCTGCAGACCGATACTTCTCGATTAACTCGATGAAATTCGATTTCACTTTGGATATTTTCTCTGTTCTCTTTTACGACCACTTTTGTAACTACTTCATTGATAGATAAATTTTTAATACGATTGCTACCTTTCACACGTAATATATGAAATTTTAAAATCATACGATTTTAAGACAAATATTTTCCTCGCTTTTCTGAAAATCATATTTTAAAATCAAAGTCTGTCACATAACATAACCGATATTAATTTCTTTCATCAAGTTTCAATCTATATTAATTTTTATTTTGCAAAGAAGTGGTTTATGATTATTCAACCCAGTGGCAAAAGTGAACGTGTTAATTTATTCTACGAGGAACAAAAATTCATTAGTACGAAGTTGATTATCATTATAATTAGAGAGTGTACTTGGCTTCATTTTTATGTATAGCTCTTTCTACCAGCAGCATTGCGCCAAGTCACTCGAACTTATATAAGCGATTGCAGTTAAAATTTCTAATATACATCGCGATAAATTTAAATGCATTTCTATATATTTTACTCACTCTTCATTTTTTGTAAAGTTCTGATCGTTCAGTTCTGTATAGTAGAAATTATTTTTGTAAAAATATATTGAGTACATTTATCTGGTTTTTATTATGTACTTGTTAATTATTTATTTATTCTTATACATACCAAATTTATATTTGTTAATTATTCACCCAAGTTTATATTTGTTAATTATTCACCAAAGTTTATATTTGTTAATTATTCACCCAAGTTTATATTCGTTAATTATTCACCCAATTTCATAACCATGAATTATTCATCTACTCTTACATTTACAAATAAATCGCCCATAACATTCGTAAACTCGAAAATTTCCAAAAAAAATTCCCCATTCGATTCTATTTCGAAACTGATGCTTCTCGAGTTCAATGTCTCCGAGAAATAGGCAATCCGAAGCGAACGATTCCGAATTAAGCAGTTACGTCCACATTTGTCCGCCGCGACCAAAATAATTCAACAAACTGTAGCAAAACGGACGCATAAACTTTGTCGCCCAACTAAAAGCAACACGCGAGCCAAGTTTGACTCATGCGATTGTTGCGTGAAATTCCATTTGTGTTTTCTATGCCAAGTGCAGAAACCTGTACGAGTCTTCGGAGTGTCACTCGGCACGCATCCTTTATTTCACGTGCCACCAAACAATTCTCACATGCGTGCCAAAAGCATTCGGGTCATCTCGAGTAGCATCACCAATCGATTAATAACGGGGCTTAAAATTTCACACTAATCTTCTTGCAGATTAAGGCCACACTGAGAAATTTAGGCTAGGCTTTGTCGTTTCAATTATCTAAACATCGTCGAATCAATGATTCATCTTCAAAATCTTCGTAAAACGTCTCTGAAGACTTGGAACATTTGTACAATTTTCATTATTTTTGCACTGAAAAGATGTAAGATATAAGATACTCGAAATGAGCAATCGTTTAGTGAAACTTTGTTATGTCTTTTTTTCAAATTCATATATTCAGAAAATGGGCGGTAGAATTTTATGACTCCAAATGAATCAGCTGTTCACATTATAAAATTTGAGTATCAATGTAAAATAAATAAAAATATTTTCACACGTAGAATGTACACTAGACTAAAATCTAAATAAAATCTAAATATAAGTACCTGACTTAATGCGAGAAGAAACAATCGTACATGTATAAAGAAAACACAAAAAATAAATAAAAAATAAAAAATATGTGCCTTGGGGAGTAACATTCTCTCATAAATTTGAAGCAGATCTTGTTCACAAACAAGACCAGAAAGGAAATAGTAGATAGCGGAAAGTATTATCTCTGCACGAAGTTGATAGAGAGAAATTCGGACCGTTGAATTTGTCATCTAGTTCAAGCACTGATAAGCTGTCAGTGCAACAGAACTTTTGTCGAGTTAGTATTGCGTGAATTAGTCGGCCTTCTATTGGCCAAAGTTCTCCGAAACAATTCAATTTACGCCGGAAGCCCAAACCGTGCTACACCCCTGCTCGTTATACTTGTATCTTGTTATCTCGCCACTGGTTTCACGATGGTTTACGTGATTTTCTGTGTACACGAAGTGTTAATGTTGCACGAGCCATTTAGGAGGAACATCTGTCTTTTTGAGGATTTTTGAAGATTTTTATGAAGAAGAATCTCTTTTGAGTTGAGGATTTTGATGAACAAGTACCTTTCATAAGTCCAAAATCTTAATACATCCAAAATAATGATATTCAACGCTTACACATTCATATTTTGAACCACAGGAAAAATCGTACAGAAATATAATTGAAGATTTATCGCAGCAAAGGTAGGTCTTTGTGTCGATGCAACAACAATGCACATGAATCGACTATAACCTCTGTCGACGATGAAAATATTGTTAGCCTTTTTTTCCTACAATAAAAGGACACGTCGAAAAAAGTAGCATGCAATATCGAAAAATACGCTTCCACGCAGAAATGCATTTTTGGCAAACCATTTATGCGATAATTTCGTAGAAACAATTCGATATTGTTCGCAGCCGATGCGAATTTTCACCCGAGTTTTTCGCAAACATTTTTCCTTTGTTCTGCTATTGTCAGATTACTGCATAATAGGAGTTTTGATGATTGGAAAATTTGAAACTTTGCAACTATTGAAATTTCGAAATTTAATTTAAGGATTTGAGAGATTGAAAATGTTCAATCCTGAAATTTTACAAATGTTCAAATTCCGAATTTAATCTGAGAATATGAAAGTTCATAAATTTGTCAATTTCAGTTTGTAAATTTGAGAACTTGAAAGTTTGTAAATTCCAAAATCTGAACGTAAACTTGAAAATGTAAACCTTCAAAATTGTTGTAACACAAAAATCGAAAACTACCAAACATTCGTCTAAATATCACGAGCGAGAATATGAACCGTTTTCAACATCACAAACCAAAACCAAAATTGTACAAATAGCAAGCTGTAAAACCTGAAAGTGCACCGTGCACATTTATCGTAATCCAAAAATCAAACGACAGCGAAGATGCTTAATATTTACCGTCCCCTTAATCGTCGTAGCATCATTTCGACGAAAGAAACTCGTGGAAGATACGGTTAAGATTAACCGCAAGCCAGACGATACTGTTCGTCCCGTTAACCGGAAGCAATTACCCGGCAACTTCCGTTCTTTCCCTCGGGGGAAGAAGGGCGGCGGAAAAAAAGAGCACCGATAAACGGTCTCGAAGTTGCGAGGTTTAACTGTTGTTCCCGAGTCCACGGTATGAGGTAGAGAACAGAGAAAAATCGTGGAAGCACCCTCGAAACTCGAGCGAACCGTAAACAATACTACTTTCAGATAACGTTGGCCTTTATTGCAAGCGTTGCCAACCCAACGACGCGAATCTGCAGTTTAGCATTATCGTTCGGAGCTCGACGAACAGAAGCCACGATCGATATATGCTACTCCACCTATTCTCGTGTTTTCGAGACACGGCTTGCGCGACTTCATCCTCGAGTTTCTGTCGATGGAATTTCCTGCGCGAGTCTCGAACGACTGGGAGGAGCGAACGAGAATGACAATTTGCTGCCGATCACATTCGAACTCCTATCACCCGTTTTTTCGAATATGCTCCAAGAAAGTTTGCTCATTCTTTCGGCGAAGTTTTTCTGCGGAGTACTTTGGAAGCGCTTTTGGAGCACTTTGTAGTCGAAGGGGAAAAACAAGGGGGTAAATTGCGAAGTTTTTGTGGAGTACATTCTTAAATATGTAAACTTCCCAATTTCTTGAAAGTCGTAGAACTTCTTAAAAGTCGAGGTTCTCAAACATGAAGATGTATCTGCAAAGTGTTTTGATAAGAACATCGATTCTCAAAGAAGAAAAGAGAAAGTTTCATCTGCCGTCTCTGAAAAGATTGACTCGTACTACTAGTTTCAAAGCAGCAACCGTTCGATGGGTGCAAAAGTCTATGTCATTTTATGATCCTTTGAGTCATCTTTCAAAGGATTAAAAGTACGAATCCAACACTTCATTTCAATAAAAAAAAAGAACAAACGTTCGCAATTTCTCACATATTCGCTTCAATTCCGACGTCAAATTTTCGACCAGAATTTTACAGGATTTCCATCGAGTCAGAGAGGAACACAAAGACAAAAATAACACGCGTTCACCGATGCGTGCCTATGAGTCCAATTTCGCTCGTGTTCCGAAAAGACAGAGCGGGTCGTTGTTCAGGAACGTGTTACGAATCCACAACAAGCGGACACGTGTCGCAGTTTCTGTTGGTTCGTGAGGAATGCGCGACGAAACGAGAATTCTCGGTGTGCTACGGTCGTCGGGACGAGCTTTACTCGGTCTCTGACTAATCGACGCTTTAAAACCCGACCGCTTCTGTACGCTCGAGAGATCTCGAAACGATGATGTCACGATCTTAATGGAAACGTAGATACACGCATGAATACCTACGCGAACGCGTCACTAACCTTTCGAACCGATAAACCAGGACTTTCGCTAAGTGGTGTACGTCAATTGAAATCGAAACGTTTCAAAGTAATTATATTTCCTTCTGCTCTAATATTTCAAACTGTATTTTTTTTTGCCGATAATAAAAATAAGTAAAAGAAGCTTCAGTATTACGTTTTTCAGTGATCTTTTATTATACGAATCTGTATTAAAAAATTATGGTATAAATATGATTCATGTATTTCACATTTGAACTTAGTGAGACTTGATGTACACAATGATCGTGAGATTCAAGATACATTTTGTAACAGAAAATTTCTACAATAATTTATTTAGATAGTACATGTAATAATAAAATAATGAATTAACTTGAGTTAACCTTAACCTTGCACGTAAAATGATGTAAGGCAGTGTACACGTGTAAAATTAAGAACAGCAAATGGATCGATCAACGGCGTGAAATAACGAGCTTAACGAAAAAGGAACAAAGACGTCTAAGCTCGAGCGTTTTCCCTCTGTGAAAAGACCCTCACAAATCAGCCTATGGTCTATTCTTAATCCCAGGATTTGTTGATTCAGCATGTGACGCAGGGAATTTCGATTTAACCGATATTGCTTAATTCCACCCAAAGGAAACCTCGCAAAATACGTGACCACGTCACACGTACACACATGTGCGCATACACGTGTGTGCACACACAGATTAATCGAACGTCCATGGGTATTTGACGAGTGTACAAAATGAAATTACCAGAGTGCATAATGCCGTGCACGAAACTCGAGAGGTAAGCAACGTTGATGTTGACTGGGACACCGTCGTGTCGCGTCTGGTTAAACACTTTGAATCGGTTTTACGCGTTAAAAGCTTGCTACACGAGCCTCGAGACGTCGAGCGGACAAGTCGAACCGCTGGGATGACAGCGAGCGGAATTATTTACTCGGGTAATGGAATACAGTTGTAATCGTGGCATCGTTCGATGCAACCGTTGCTTACAAATGTTACTTGCATTTCTACCTTCCGAACGGACCTTCGAACTACTTTCAACTACATGCACTGTTAGTCTGAAATTTAGTTGCGCTCTGATGTGTTTTATTACGCTTCTACGTTTGCATTGTGTTTGTATTATGATGCACTTTGAACTGCCTGTTTGTATTATGATATACTTTAAATTAGCTGTTAAGATAATACACTTCAAACTAGCTGTTAATATTATTAATACACTTCAAACTACCTGTTGATATTAATAATATACTTGAAACTAAATGCTGATATTAATACACTTGAAAATAGATTTTCATATTATGATACACTTCGAACTAGCTGTTTTGATTACAATAGTGAAGCTAACTTGCTTCAACAACGAAGTTACGTGTATTTAAGAAAAAATTCGCCGATTCCCTGGCAACGAGAAATTTAATTACCAAACTAAGCACCAATATTTAACTCGCAACACCTGGCGCGTTTCACGCGTTTCAGCAACAGCAATTATCTCGTGCACGCCATGTTCCAATTGCTGGAACACATAGCACGAACAGGCTGCTTAATCGTCCGTAGTTTCCATCGGTTTTCAAAGTTTCTTGCACGCCCGATATCGCATTAGACGGACCCGTTTCGTTTCACGGTACCCGAAGCCGCTCTAGGTCAAACATGTCCACTTCCTTTTTTCATCGCCCACTAAATCCAACCTCAAATTTATTTTAATACTATCGATTCTATTGAATATTGGTGAAAAATTACAGTACTCTTTTATACCGTTTAACTATTTTTGATTATGAACTTTATTTATGGTCCAGAAGAAGGTTTTGACTCTTTCAGAAGTTACAACTCAAAAGCTTGTTTCTCCGAAAGCAAGAGATGTTGCATTAAACAACGAAGTTGTTGATTAATCCGCAGGCAGGTTGCCACAATTGATATCGATCCGTGGAAGCGGCTTAAAGGAAGAAAGCAAGCATTGTGTCAGGGCCAACGAACCCCGGAAATCTGTAGAAAAAGCGATGGCAAACGGTGCGCAGAATACCGCAGAACGATTCTAAAGCACGTACGCTCGTATTTCGAGCGGAGGGGTTGTCTCGCTTAGAGGTCGACGACATCGCCGCGGTTTCCTCCTGCCATCGATCGATCTTCCTTTTCGCTAGAACCTAAGCCTAAGGAATAACGGCAACCCGGTCAGCCAGCTAAACGATCCTCCTTCTCTTTGTGGACACGCGATATTGACAAAGTAAATTTTATCGATTATACTCTTTAGTCATTGTAGACTTCGAACTAGCTGTTTATGTGGTGCACTTCAGTACGGTTAACTTCATCGATTTTATTCTATTCTTGCTTTAGATATGGCAGGAGACATGTAGAGTTTTGGAATTTTTGGAAATTTGGGAATTTGAGAATTTCTCAGCGTTCTAAATCTCAGGCTTTCATATTTCTCAGCACTCCAAGTTCTCAAGCTTCCAAATTCTCAAATTTCCAAATTTCTCAGCACCCCGAATTCTCAAGCTTCCAAATTTCTCAGCGCCCCAAGTTTTCAAGATTTCAAATTTCTCAGCGCCCCATATTCTCAAATTTCCGAATTTCTCAACGCCCCAAATTCTCAAATTTCCAAATTCCCACCTACAAAAATTTCAAAACCCCTTCATTCCCAAATAATTAAATCCCCAAATAAATGCAACCCCCAAATCTTCCGCACAAATCTCGCCAAACTCATTAGCGTTAAAATTCTATAATTTTCCCATAAACTCATGCAAGAAATTTCTGTGAGTGTTAAGCTCGTCGTCAGAAGGTACTAACGATTCCAAGGATAATTCCCGTTAAACGAAATTAGCGATAACGAAAATGTATCGCGAAATTGTACGCCGGCAGAATCCACCGGATTCGTCCTTAAACGGTGAAAATTAGCGAAAGACAATGTCTCGGTGTGTTTAACTTTGTTTCTCCGCTGGATATCAGACTCGTTACATTAAATATAAAGTTCTCTGGCTGCATTCGTCGGCAAACCTTTCAGGTGCTAATTATGCGTGGGCACGGTGCGTTTCGTATGACGCTGGTTTAATTGATCCTGCCTGCATTTACGTTCCCAGATTTGTACACATTCGTGCTTCAATAGAACTGAAATTGAAAGGTTGTTTGCGCGAGTTTCGTGATTATTACGCTGTAATTAATACAGGATTATTTATACCATTTTAACAACAATTTTGACTTCTGTTGTATTGCTGCATAATATACATAAAAGCGAAATTTAATTGAGTAATTAATGTTCTATAAATATCCTTCTCAATTATAGTCAAGAATTGAAAATTAAAATGACAGTTAATTCTAATTGAAAGCTGATATTTGAGAGTTGCATATTGAAAGATGAAAAATCATCTAATTTAGTAATTAAAAGTTCCATTATTAGATGCTTTGTAATTAGTGCCCAATTAAATTCAGAATATAATTAATTGTGTGAAGCCCTGCCAGAGCTCAGGTTTCGAATGACCCAGTATCCACGGTATGAAAGTTAATTAACGCATGATTTAAAAGCTTGAATAATTAACAAATTGCTCGGAGACCTAATCGCTCTATTAAAAATGAATAACATTCTAGAGTTCTATTATTAACTTCGTTAATTTAGTATCAATTGGATCGTATAATTAGCCTGTTACCAAATAACCAGTCGTAATTATAATTTGAACAGCAATTTTACGAGAACGATACACCTCGTGCGCATCACATATGCAATACGTGCGGTCGCGGTTCGCAATAATACTGTCGCTGGACAATCTCGTTCGCAACAAATTGCATTTTATCCACCATAATGGAAGCCCTCGGTTTATAGAGTCGTCCATCGATGACAAACACACGAGTCGCGCCAACCTTCATTCGATTCCTCGAGCTACGTTTGGTCTGCAAAGTTTGCGTTTCGCCATTTGCCAGTTTTTGGTCGATGTTTAATGGAAAGTTAAATCGCCGGGATACTATTGATTCTACGGACTACGTGTAACTGTGTACGTCAGCTTGTGGACTTGTTTGCACAAATATGGAACGATAAATTTGTTACCGAA
This sequence comes from Megachile ligniseca, assembly GCA_945859555.1. NCBI lineage: Eukaryota > Metazoa > Arthropoda > Insecta > Hymenoptera > Megachilidae > Megachile > Megachile ligniseca. Next base: position 13,180,004 of record OX243778.1, read on the forward strand.
CTTCCCGTTACGTTGCAACATTCTCTTTATAATTGCGTTACCGATTTTCATCGTGATCTAAAATATTAGACAAAGATGTCTAAAAATCAACTTGTCCTTAAAATTATGGTTTCAATAAATTGTATTTACTTTTATGATTCAATCAATTTGTCCTCACATTCATGTCTTCAATAAATTGTCAAATTGCAACAAAGAATTTATTTTCTTATTTCACATTCATATGAAATAACCAATAAATTGAATGACAAATCACGTACCAAGAATTTTTTCATTTTTTAAAAAAGTAACTTTTTAAAGAGAAGAGAGTAACCGTGCTTCGATATAAGTAAACCGTATCGATCGAGAGAAGCCATCGCAAAGTATTTATTTTGGTGAACGAACGAGTCGATCCTGCATTTATGAATTTTTCATCCTGAATAGAGGCATCGTCCGTTCGCGAATATCGTCTAAGCGTTTCTCTTCAATTAAGTCTTTGAGCGTGTTCTTTTATCGGAAAGTCTGAAAGAGTTCGCCGAGGAAACGAGCTGAATGGCATTTCGGAGGTCGAGAAGGTTCATTGAGAAGTCGCGGAGAAAAACCGGTGCATGGAAATCGACTGGCGTGAACGGGTATTATCGTCAGAAGAAGTTCCACGTTTAGTATGAATGAAAACGATTCGTCAAAAGCTTGTTTCGAGGCTTCGGAGAACGAAACGCTCTGCTTTATCATTCTTTTACTTTCGGTGCTGCGTTCTCTACCGTTCGCGCAGAATTTAATGAATTATTCAACCTTCTATCGGAGAAAGTATCGACGATTTTTTCAGACGAGTCCAAGTGCGGACAAACAGAGAAAGTTTTTCGAGTTCTACAGCTTCAAGCTTTATCTCGTTCACTTGCTATGTGCATAATTATGATTTACGATGTATTGTTCGAGTTACATTTAAAAATTTCTGTGAAGTTTAACAAATTTGATATTCCTGGTGTATTAACAAATGTATCACCAGATGCTACAGATACATTATCTACTTTTAAAAAAATATTAAAAGATAGTAATTTACGTCCTTTTTGAGACACAAACAATTGTTAGAGGTTTCGATACATCTATGATTCCATTAGTACCCTTACAAAATTTAAACAAAGCTCCAAAACATTTCAGTCGCTGTTGCATTAATGCATTTGCTGTATACAGCCATAAAATCGCAAACACATTTCCCTAACCGCGTTACAAAATGTTGACTCTCAAAAGGGATTGAACAACGGTAAATCTCATCATTACTTTGGCCGAAGGATAAAATATGCAGCAGCAATTCTCATGGAATATTTACTCCGTGAAAAACCGACATCAAACCGCCATTGGGTTACATGTCGCTGTTTTTATTAGCGCGATGAAAAGCATTCGACCCGGTTGACCGTAGGAAAACTCGATCTCGAGATAAAACCGACCGTGAGTAAAAGAGAGAGAAAAAACGACGTGAAAATGGGTCAATAGCGGCAGAGTTCCGTTCTCGCAAATCTGCGCGATAGGCTCGTAAAAAAAACACCGGCCGATCAAACTCGGCCCTTTTCTTTCCTTTTTTCCACGTCCACTGTCTTTTCTAGGCTTAACGCACGATTAATGACCCACGGGGTTCTCGCAATCCGCTCGTAACTGCGTCTCGCTTTCCTTCGGGGATAAACCTAAACCTTCCTTTCGGATTACCCGGCTACCCCAAAAGGACGAGTTTGTATTTCGTTTTACGAGCGAACGCTGCGATCTTTTCTCGCAAACGCGACGAGAAACGGTGGCAACCAATGAACCCAAAGGAAACTTTATCTCAAGGAGGATCTTACGTGTTTCCGAAGGGAATTGCGAATTCTATTTTTTTCATTCGGCTCACGAACGGAACATTTAATCTTTCCTATTTTGCTTAGCGGTTGAAATAAGTGGACATGTTTGAGTTTGACTTTGGGAAAAGTGGAACACTGAAGACCATTGTGGTTTTCCTCTAATTCCAATTTTCTATGTAGGAGAAAATTAATGATGATGGGTGTTGGTAAGTTCTGTATAAGACAAGTGTAGTATAAAGCAATTTCTGGATGAAGCAGGTATAATATGTGAACTTTAGAGTTTATACATTTCTGAGTCCAAATTTGAAAATTTCTGAACTTTTACATTTGTAAAATTTAAAATGAATTTAAAAATGTCCACATCTCTAAATTCATAAACTCTAATTTTATTAAATTTAAAGAATGTTCGAATTCCTAAATTTAAAGTAAAAATTTCGAATGCATAAAGTAACGAGTCCAAAATATATTGAAGAAACAATATCAACGTGTAATCTGTAAAATACGATATCCCGATTCGAATGAAAATATGGAAATGTTATCGACGAACGTGTATTGCCAACAATTATCATTTCGAATAATTTTCCGTCAGAAAATTTCCACGAGATAAATTTGCTCCTTACTCGGCCACTATCCCGAATATACGACTCGAAATTAATAATAACGTAGCTAATAACCGAGATGATCGTGGGCTATTGAACGACCGTGTGTTTCACCGGAAGCTATCTCATAATTAATAATTAATAATCAGTGTATTTGCCGTTTGTGCTCTGCTCGCCTCATTCTCGATTATACAATCTCGTTTTCGAATCGGTAGAGAAACAATAGAACCTCTATTATGCAAATTAACACGTTCATTACCCCACATATCTGCGAATTATTCAACCTATGACATTCTGTTCTGTAAGCTTCAAATCGGTTAAAAATCCAATTCCGTATTTCAAAATGACAAATAATACGATACTAATAACCTGCTGGTATTTTATTTGATAAAAGAACAATTTTCGTTCGAAACAACTGAAATACAAATATTTTCATTTCTCGTTCACTCGTCATTTTTTTCAGAACAAAAATACAAAATTGTACAAGGCTATTTTTTTTAAATTCTACAGAACCCAATTTTTGACTGTGAAATATTTACATGTATTAAAAACAAAATTATCCAATTTGTAACTGTACTTGTACATAATATTTCATTGAATAATTAATTTAATACGTTCAAACCCAACTATGTAATATTACATTTACACATTTCGGATGATCTTTGACCTTCCATTTTGACAAAATATCCCAACTTATCTCTCTAACATCAATCTTCAATTCATTGGTATGAAAATAAAGATTTGGTTTGAGAGAAGAACGAACGGAGAAAGTGCTGTAAAAACCAATCTGCAATGAGGAATCACAATGAAAGTTTTTATGGAATTTCTACGGGTTCTCGGATCGAGATGCTGGAACACAATGAAATCCAGCAACGAGAGCAATATTCGAGGCGCGGGTTAACGCAGCAAACGACGATCCTTTTTATCGTCTCGTTGGAAACAGCTGCGAGGAGCGAACCACGTTGCAGCTGCAGCTGCTACCAGCAAAAATGTTTCATACAATTTTTGTGACTGCGATTTCGGGGGACAAAAAACGGCGAGAAGTTCTATCAATCCACGCGTCTTTTATGACAATCTGCTTCAAATAGTCAAAAATTATTCAAATCTGAGTAGTTGTGATTACAATTGCTGTTAGGAACTTTTATTTTTATGTACGTAATTTTTGTATTTTGGGGAAAGTAGTTTATCGAGATACCAAATGTGGATAAAATGCAGATGGGGTAGTGAAATATCTGCAAATATTATGAACTACATTTTGTGATGATATAATGTCATATAATGTTATAGTTTATGTACTTGTGTACTTCAGATAATTGGAATAAGTAAAATTAATAAGCATATATAACTTCATAGCATATATAATTTTTTAAATTCAAAATACAAACTTGAGATCTTGAAATTTGCCACTTTTAACAAACAGAACGTGAAATCTTGAAATTTGACAAAATTGAAAAATGATTCCATTATCAAACAAATTACAGTAACAAAGTCAGTATATTTTTAATCCACAGAAAAGTGAAAAAAGATTTCAAAGTACGAATATAATTTCACGATATTAAAGATATATGAAAGTTCCATTTCCTGTAAGAAAAGTTAATTATATCTTAATTAAATCTGCTATGCAGATTCGTCCCTTTCATAACGATTCTTCTTTATCGCTGGCCAACCACACGAACACCTAAGGACACGTTTTCAACGGACGCGAGATTAAAATCGGTACCCAAATTAGCTGTAGCCGAGGCAAAGTTAATTATTTTTGTCGAGAACGCAATTAAGCAATGAAAGTACCGACTCACCGTTTCAGCTCGAATTTTAAGCGAATTACCTTGCTCATCGGTACACCAAGGGTTTTATCAGGATAATCAGCGTCGACTGATTTCACGAAAACGCGACACTAATTAACCATCGATGTCGACACGAATAATCCTGGTTCGCTGTCGCTCGCTAACCGATAATTGCCCACAATTTCAGTTGCGCCCAACGATTTTCTACCCAAATGCTTCGTCTGATAAAAATCATTGTTTATGGAGACCAGTCTTCATTATACGAAAAAACATCAAACTTAATTTTTAATTTTGGACAAACGCATGTCATATTTTTCATATTACATGAATTTATAATATGTTCTCCACAATTAAGAATTATAGACCACCCCGTAGAGTAAAATAGAATTCTGACAATTTTTAACATTTGAAAAATTAACATTGTCAAAAGTAATCAGATAATGCAATCAGTTAATTATTAGAAAATATATGAACAGTTACTAACGAAACACAATCACCGAGAATGAAATTGCAAACTCTGCTTTTCAGTAAATATTTGAACCAACAACGAAATCTTGGCATAACAGTCTCTGGTTGACGAATGTAACTCGTCTTGCACCAACAAGATCTTGTTGCGCTTTGAGATTTACACAACGGGAAACTTCAACCGCGAATTACCAGTCTAAGTGAAAGTTCATGGAGACAAGATTTCAGACGCGAATAATTGGAGTATTTTTGATGCGGGTACCTTGTTCCAGAAATGGGTTACCCTTGACGTGTAACAGAATCTTTGTCAGTCATTTTCAATGTTTTCTGTCAGTATTTTCTTGTAGTTTGGAAATGTTATATTTGTGCACTGGCAGTTGTAGCACACGTGATTTTAGATAAATTTAGATAAACTATTTTAGATAAATTCAAATTTCATAGTGACTTCTTTGCACTTCTTTAAAATTTAAAGTAAATATTTTAAGTAGAATCGTTGCAAATAATTTTGTATTCATGTGTCTGTGTGTGGAAAATAATTTTAGTGAAACAGGAATTGTCCGGAGAAAAATCTGTCCTCACTTGTCTGACCATAGCAGGACTATACTACTTGCTTCATACAATATTGATATAATTCGAAAGCGTAAGAATGTAAATACGTTCTTGTATCCTTTTAGAGGAATTATTTTGATCATTACTATTGAAAGAGATTAACAAAGTGTTCATAAACAACGTCAAACAAAAATTACTTTATAAGAAAACAGATCTCAACAGCCCCCATTTGTCTTCTTCAAAAATTATAACTTAAAATTATTGAATTTCCTGTAAACAAAACCATTCTCACTAAATACCATGAATATAAAATTAGAAGAAAGTACATTTAATTTTAACAAATCAAGTATCAATGCTTTCAATTTAACAGTGATTCTCAGTAGAAAAGTCAATGAAAGATCAGACGCGAATATCTAACTCGTTACTAACACCAAAATGAAATAAATGAAACTTGTATTCGTTAGTTGGTGCTTGTTTTAGAACCCCAGTCATAAAATAATTCACGGAGTAGCCATTTTTTTCCACCATTCATATTTTCCTTTATCGCAGCCCATTTCACGTTTTTGTGGTCGTTCGCGTAGAAACGACGCTATATCCCCCGCTCATTTTTATTCAGATCTGAACACGACGCACGGAAATTCTTCAAAATTTAATGAAAACGTATCCCACGTACGGTGATTTTTCATGTTACACACAGAAACGACTGGATATTCTTTCCTGAACGCCACTGCTTTTTAATGAAACGACCGTAACATTAAGCTTTCTGCACAACTCTTATACCAGCTGAACAAAACATTAACGTATCGCGTAAAAATGTCTGCATAATTTTTCTATTAACCCTTCCCTTCAGGATTAAATAAAAATTTCCGAGCTTCATTGAAATTCATAAAAGGATTCAAAGTGATCAATGTTCAACTTTTATTACAAATTTCGCGAAAATTACGCGTGCGAATTATAAGTTGAAACATAATTAAAACATAACTGATCCTGACAGAAATTTATGAAGAAAAAGAATCAACGTCGTTTTTTTCAACGTCATTTTACTTGAAAATCTTTCACCTCTCCTGTTTAACTCGAATCGATATCTCGCAACAATCGAACCAATATTTATTCCGCTCGATCGGCAATTACCAAAGGCGTAGAAAGAATATTGTAAAATGGCAAATGATCACGTTCGGGATTATTATAAAGCGAAAGGACGCCCACGCGTCGGCTACCAGCGTCATTCCGCTTGCTTTCCGCTTTCCCTCGGGCTTCATTAACGTGCGTCATAAAGCACCGACGCAGCGAGAAGCACTTTTTCCGCGCGATACACCGCACAGGAAAATTTACCGGATTTAGGCACGGATCAATCGATCCGTAATAGAAAGAGCATCTTTTTTGGTCGTTCGATTACCACGTTTGCTTTATTCGCAGTGAAACAAGTCGTGTGTGGTCAGACGCGTCATTGTAGGCGGCAGCCATTTTGGTTTTAAGTAGCACAGTTTTATTTTAGGTTTCGTTCGGATGATTATTTAGATAGATTACGTTATAGTAACAATTATTGAATCGTTCAATTTTCTCCCCCCTTTCATTATTTGATTACATAAAACCTGCAGTGCCACTTTTAGCTCGGTCTACAACTTTGGGAATATAAAACAGTAGGAGAGTGCCAAATCCGGCGAATAAGGTCGATGGTCAAGCATTACAATATTTTTGGTGCCAAAAGAGGTTATGCATTATGGAGACACAGATTCCCTCTCCCAACAAGCTCATTTAAAAATATCTAATCTAGAGGTCAGTCAACTTGTAAATGTTCAACGAAAATATTGCTAGTTTAAAATTTTTCTGACAAGATTAATACGTATCGATACAATATTGACATAGTCTGCCTTTTTATTCGATTTATCGACAATTTTACGGTCAATTACTGTCTAAGTACTGAAAATATAGATCTCTCTCCTGTTTCATTATGGCAACCTCATCAATATTTCAGAATATGTTAATTTTTGCATAAAAGTTTTCATATAAAACGCTGAACGTTCGAACAGTTTTCTAATTAAATACACCGATAAAATAAATACAAAATTTGTAGGGCAAATGGTGCATATTTATATTTAAAAGGTTGTTAGTAATTACGAATTATCGAAGATCCGTAGAAACGAATAATGAGTCCCTTTCGCGATCGACGCAGAGGCACTCAGAAATGGAAAAGAGAAAAAAAGAAGGAACGGGCTGAACCGTTTAATCATCGTTCTGTCGTGCAACGGAACACAGCAGCACGACAAAAAACTGGAACAACAATTTTCCTCCATTTGCAGAAGAAGTGGATCGCAGATCCTCCCGGTTTTAAACGCTCGGTTCCGCTCGCGATCGAGATTATTCCGTGGCTAACTAATCACCGATCGCAACGATAAATACCACGGTCTCGCGATTAAAATTCTTATTAAACGGCGAGAATCGAGCGCTGAAAACAATTATATTCCACGCTCCGTGGATCCCCGGGAAAATAAAGAAAGCTAGGGGAGAAAAAAAAGGAAAGGGAGACGTCGTTTCGTTATGCGACCACGGTCTATCGATTTTCCGCCTCGAGAACGCTCCTCGCCTCTTTAACTCGATTTTATGAATGACTTGCTAATTGCACTTTATGCAACTTGCTTGTCGACGCTTGGGAACAATAGGATTTATGATCTTTTCGAAATGGGCGGACGAATAAAATATTTCTGACCGTATCATATGATTAAGGGTATTATACTGCAATGCGTTTAATACGAGTATGGTATACATGGTCTTTGCGATATTTTATCATTTTCTGCACTATATTTTTAAATATTGTTTTATAAATTTTAGACTAGCTTTTAAAATATTATTTTCTAAATGTTAGACCAGCTTTTCAGATATTATTTTAGAAATTTTAGTATAGCTTCTTAATTATTTTATAAATTTTGGACCAGCTTTTTAAATACTGTTTTATACATTTTAGTACAGCTTCCTAAATATTATTTTATAAATTTCAGACTAGCTTTTCAAATATTATTTTATAAATTTTAGTATAGCTTCTTAAATACTATTTTATAAATTTTGAACTCCTTTCCTGAATATTATTTTCATGTACATAAGAATCTTGCGAAATATTTGAAATGAAGTTATAGTTCAACTAATTACTCATAGAATGCTGATATTTCGAAAGCTCTTTATACATTTTATTCCGCTTACGTTACCATTTCAGTTCAGTGTACACGATGGTTGAAAGTTTATCTAACAACTTGAAATGTTGATCACAGAGAAAATTATTTCGCGGGAATTTTATTTTTAGCAACTGTTTCAACGCGCGTTTTTATCAAAAGGTTGTTTGCCTGGTTAAAATCGTGAAAAATTCGTTCGCCGAACTTGTTGAGACGTCACTGTGTAAACAACGGCGTCTTCCAAATGAAATTTCAATTAATACCGAGCTTTTCAAAGCGATTTGTGTAATTGCTTTTAGAATTATACTTTTATTCCATGAAATGTTATTTTACCGAACACGCGATACATTTTTATCTGTACAGCATATTTTTGTATTTAATGAAAATATTTTACGAAATTTTAATTATTCATTATTCTAAACACGTTTCTAGCACAGTACAATTTATAACCATGTTACATTATGAAATAGCCATGACTTGGTTTTAACTAAAGTGTTCGATCACTGATAATCTATAACACTTATATGTTTATAAACATAATAATACTATTTGCAAAATCATTTATATAAATAAGAGAAATTCTCAACACTCAAGGACTACAAACTAAATAACAAAAGAAAACTTTTAGTAAATTATTTACTGAGAGTTCCTAAAAAATGATGTACTTTATCGGATTTAAAACAAACAAAAGAGAGGAAAAGTTCAATCGCGAAACCGAAACACTCATTGTTCAGTTCGAAAAAGTTCGCGAATGACGCACTCAACGCATAAACCTCGCGGAGTTTTCCACGTATCGTTGATACACTGAAAACACTGTCGAAAAAAAAAAAGTAAAAATTTACAGGAAAATCGAGCAGTGTAGGGGTCGTTTGGAACGATGCCAGAGCGACGGTAAGCATACACGTGGATTCTTCCGCAGCCTCGTAATTACTTTGAAATCGCCTGCAGAAGCTTCGCGTTCTGTAGCTGCACGTTTAAATATCATTTTAGAGTAAGCTGCTCCGGTAAATAGGCTCCAATCGAAAGCTCATCGATTGAGGTGACTGATTAGAGAGGTGGCAATATACGAATTTGGAAATTTAGGTATTTGGAAATTTACGAATTCGGAACTTGACAAATTTGGGACATAAGAAATTTGGGACGTGAGAATTTTGGGACTTGACAAATTCGGGATATGAGAAATTCGGGACTTGAGAAATTTGGGACATGAGAAATTTGGGATATGAGAATTTTGGACCTTGACAAATTCGGGACATGACAAATTCGGAATTTGAGAAATTCATCACTTGATAATTCAGAGCTTTAGGAATTCTGAAATTCAAAAATTCACAAATCTAGAAATTCCTCGATTCAGTAATTTACAAATCTAGTATCTCAAAACTTCACAAATCCAGAAACCTCCCCCAAAATTAAAAACTTCAGAAACACCAAATGCACAAATGACAAACCCAACCTCCAAATTCAAAAGCTCTCCTCACAAAAAATTGTACCAAAAAATATTGGTGCAACCACAGCAGGATGCAATTAAAGATAACGGCAATTAGCAAGTTTGTGATAAGAAACGAAGTTTGCCAAGGCAGAGTATTAAAAGAGAGAGAATTGGGACGCACGAGCCCCGAAATTCGTAGTCGGCGCCTGGTGATTCATCAATGAAAAATTCGACCCACTTGTCACATGATGGCTGGCATTAATAAGCTGTGCAAATCCGTCGAGCAGCTCGAACAACACGACCTCGACCCGATCGTCGAGTTACGACTGCCAACAAAGCTTTTCGGTCCAGTCCCTTCGTTTTCCCGCCGATTTTTTTCTACCTATACTCTGCTTCCATTACGATATTACAGATTATACGACGATTTTCGTATCTTTCGAGCGAGAAACTTTGCTTTGGAATTCTTGAAATTTGATGGTGAATTTTGGGAAGAAATAAAATGGTGAACTTGTATTATTGTACTTCATATTTGAAGAGTCACGTGCCAACTTTGTGAAATTTTTGTCATTTTATGTAAGATTTTGTATTTGGACTTGGTTGATATTTTGCTGCAAGTTTTTACTGGATTTGGTTCTTTGTCAATTTTTATTTTTTGGACTCTGTGATGTAACTTGGTCGTGTATGGAAAGACTCTAATATATGTATGATACTTCATTTTAATATTTCATCATAATATGTACATAATAATATAGATAGTAATACATATCATAATACGTTTCAGAACATACACGAATAATATAATACTGTAGATGATAATACATATTAAAACACATATGACAACATATATCATGACATACATAATTCAATATCATAATATATCATTCAAACATACTATAATTCATTCTAACCACACATAATAAATTCTTTTAAAAACATTGCCTCGGTAGAGAATATCCTGCAGAAGATAAATGAAAGTTCATTAAATTTTGTTTATTCTCTACAATTGTTCGCAGTTAACATTCTATTTCGAAAGAACATAATTGAAGGCAATTTACGGGACAGCAGATCGTGTTATTTACCGGTGACACGACTTTAATAATTGACAATTTATACGCGTTCAGAGGTAACTCACTCACGACGGAAGTTTTCAAGGAAACGAGCGGATCTCCGTTAATCTTGGGGAACTTTTTGTTCGCCGCCGTGACGGAACTGCATAATCTACCCGAGATCGAATTAATTCAACTTCGACAAAAAGACCAGACCATCCTTCCAATTTCCAGAACCACCCTTTTCCCTTTAACGCACACCTTGCTCAGTCGTTCCTTAAATTGAGACTCGTGATTAAAACGACCTGGCAAACACGCTACTTCTATTATACATTTTCCACGTTTTCAGAATTTTTATTGCTGTTTGGAAATTTGGAATTCCGGGGGTTGAGAGTCGATCGTGGAAAATTTGGGGTTTGAGAACTTGGGATTTGAGAATTAAGTATTTGAGAAATTGGTAAGGTGCAAATTTGAAAAACAGGTAAATTGTAATTTACTAAATTAAAAACCTGAAGATCTGAAAACTTGGAAACCTAAAAATTCCATCACAAACTTGTACATCTAACAATTTACAATCTTTTATACCCCCAACTCCACAAATCCCAAAATCCTAAATCCCCACAATCCACATATCAATTTCCTCGAAATTCAAAACTGAAAGTACATCTCCATTCAATATACGTAATGAAACATTGTAATGAAATTCCAATACCGTGAAATATAACACATCGCATATTCTTCGCAGAACAATATTTAATAACCGTTTTAATTAACCTGTAACGTTACGGACGACACGAGTAATTTGCACTCTCCCATTCTCTCTCTCAGAATGATTAATTCTCGATTTCTCGTAAAACACGTTCGATTTCGCTGACGATTAAACGTCATGGAGTAGGCATTTATATAGCCGTGTACGTTATATGGTGGTGGCAACGAAGTTCTCGCTTCATTGATATCCGCGCGACGTAGATCGACATTTTTTGTGGGTTATTTTCGTGCCGAGCGAATTCAGGGCACGCAACCTCGGTAAAAAACACGGGAAAAGCTTGTTCCTCGATTTTTCGATGACGAAGAGAGAGGAAAAACAAGCTGGCCCGTGATCGACCGCACCGAACTCGATAAATAAACCTGGCTGCTCGTTAAACAACGAAAATCACCTTCCGAGAAATTTCAATATTTATACGCGAGAGAAACGCGCGGGAAACGATTGGTTTTATATCTCTTTATCGATCGTTGACGTCGTTTATGCAAAACAGGGATCGAGCACGTCTTATTTTATATAGACATGCGTGGAAAGTATATAAAATTCTAAAAGAAGAACTGTTTTCCATTTTGTTCACAATGGAATTTTTAATATTTAATAACTTGATATTTAATATCTGATGATTAAATATTTTTGTCGAATATTCGTGATTATGGATTTGAAATATCTTGCAGCATCATCCGGCTGAAAAAGTTTGAAAAGGAGGTAGATAGTTGACGAGCACGATACGTCCTTCGTTTTGGTGTTTTTCGTTCGAATGCTAGGGGATAACGGAGCCACTGAAGCAGAACGTGGAACAGGGTAAACAATGAACTATTAACGCGATCTATACGCGAACCAAGTGCAGCTGGCACGCGCAACGAAAGCACAGTTGTGTTTTAATGGAGATAAACGATCGGGGTATTGTTGAAGAAAATAGAAAGGCGTCCCAGAGAGCACGGGACTTGGCCAAACGAATCAAAGGAACCCACACCCGGCAGGACTACCAGAATTTAAACATTTCTCGAGCGTTACTGCTCCAATGCCAATGTTTGTTGTTCCACGAACACGTTGCAAATACTCTTTGTTCCAATGCAATAGCGTCAAGGTTACCTTCTGACCTTGAGGTATCCATTGAGAGATTCTTGCATTACAAGTGGTAGCAATTTATGGAAGATCCATGACAATCCATAGTTTTTATGGGAGCACCTTATTTTTATATTCATAGGTCTCTTCGTCTTTGATATTAAATAAACAAACTCCACTATCATTTTAACATGTTTATACAAACTTCGAAAGACAGCATAAAGTATGTACTTTGAATTTCTATAGAATTCTACCTAACAAGACTCATAGTTGCCGTTGGTTCTCATGCACAAATTTACAAATCATAAACAAGAAAAATTTGAATTGAACTCAGTATGAGTCAATTTCCAAAATGTCGGTCCTACAACAAGGTTTCCAACAGTGAACAGTATCGATGCACAGTATCCATGTATCAAAAATTCATTATCAGCAGGGTATCAATATGTCAGAAATGAATGATAAGTAATCTTGCTTCGCAAGAGATAACACACGTGAAAAATGTTCGAGTATTTGAGTAAGCGTTAGCTCACCTGGAAAGCCTTTCTTGTACCCAGGTGGGAGAAACGCAGCGGGCGGTGTGATCGGCGGTGCAGAATCCCAGCAGGGTACGACATCTGGTTGCATGGCGTATCCCGGAGGAAGCTCCAGGATTTTCTGTTGCTTTTCACATCGCCTACGTCGACGGCTACCCGGCGCGAATGTTTTCACCGCCGCCAGAAAACCGACCCCGCTCATCTCTTCTTTTTGCGATTTCGTGTTTGCCCGTGCGAGAATCGCTTGTTCGATCACCGATAAAATTGGCCGTGAACCACGGGTGTATCCTTCGTGAAACGTTTCCCCCTGGATCACGATAGTTTTTTTTGCGCGCGCAGCAAAATCAATCTGTGTCGACTCGATGAATTTAAGATTGAACGATATCGTCGAGGATGCTCGTGACGATTCGTTGCCGGATGAGTTCGAGCATGGTCTCATATGTGGATCATGGCGAATGAGGCGACTGTTGGGAACGATCACGAGATATGTTATACACGAAGGGTGTCGGGATCAGCGTGAAATCGATACTTTGTGCTCGATGATAAATGGATGAGAATTTCGACGATTTAATGTGTCGTTTAACGCGTTAAACGCCGAGCTCGGGCCTCTCTAGTCAGACATATTGCAACACTAATTATTAACACGTTAAATGCCACACTGGGAACAGCCGTGTCTACTTCGGAATACTACGATTATTCGGGTTAACAACGCTTTTCGAGATTTCAACTTTTCGCTACTAAATTAACATAACGTTAATTGGTCATCGAATTAGAATTCTCTGCGCTGGAATATTTTAGCATTTTAAATTTTCCGAAATTTATAACTCTGATTCCCCTGATGGCATTCAAGGTGTTGGTTAATTTTGAACTTTCAATTTACTTTACGTTATAATGTTTACAATGTTCGTTATTCAAAGAGTGTATCATTTAGTTCAATGTAAAAGCTTTCGAACATATAAGTATCAAAAGCAATTATAAAGGAATAAGATTAAGCTCATAAAAAATACAAGCATAATTTCGCGAGTACCGATTCGAAATGAAAATGTTCAAAGCGACAAATTGAAAGTGATAAATTGAAAGTGGTAAATATATTAAAGGTAAAAGCGAACTGATCCGGATTTTCGCAACAATTAATTTCGAGTCCAACTTTTAATTAAAATTATAGCAATCGGCAAACAGTGAGGCTACTTTAAATGCGAGAATAATCCAAGCAAAAGCAATTAAAGAATAATTAATTAAACATCAAAATGTGGCTTATAAAACGTTCTTCAAAATTGACAGAATTATTAAATTCTCACGAAACTTGAAAGTATCGTTTTTCTCCGTCAGTCGATTATCATACTTGTGCCAGACTTGTCGAATTAAAAAGGCACAAGAGTCACAAGTTTAATATCGAGCACAAAATATTTTTCAAAACCGAACCTGATTATTACACACCGAAGAACCGAATTTTGATCATGGAACACATGTGCACAACGCTCAAAAAACAGTCTGTTACATCTCAGCCAGCAATGTTCACTTTTACCTTCTTCAACTTTGTTTGACGCACTAAACAACGACTTGCGAACAGACTAATGATCGATGGTCAATTACGAATGGAATTTTTAATGAAAATTACGGGAAACGATTCAATGACTGTACACAGCGATCGGGTGTCCTTCGTGTTTTCTCGTGTCAACAATTTCTTTCATTCGACCTGATATTTCAAGCTTATAATTTCGAACACCAGTTGCGTCTCATTGAACGCGAACGACAACTTTTAATTAGCACTCGCCCGTTGTTAATCCGTCGCTTCGACGTTCTCCGGGGATCGTTTTCGCTCGATAAAAACAGTCGCCGATTGTTTCGATACGTCGATCACGATCGAATGAAGTACAATCGACAGATCCCCGGAGAACGATATTTTATAATCCCTTTTACTCTTTATAGGTACCTGCTAAAATTGTCATTTGTCTGTAGGTTTATCTCATAAAAATTGTGAATATTAAATCTTTTAAGATTTTAAAACATAGGCATACAGAAAAATTGTATTGCTTACGATTGAGTAAAATTAAAAAGTAATGAATGTATTGTCAGCATATTTTTGATTTTACATGTTCCCCAGAATGTTAAATAATTTTATAAAAATTACACCTGTGTAACGTCAGAAACTATTTAATATAAATTTCATTGAATACTTCGTTAAAATTAATCTTATTTTTTCGACGCTTCACTCCATGTAGTTGATCTGACATCATGTTGATAGATTTCAAGGATGGAGAATTTTTTGCGGCACACTTTTACGAGTCCAACTATTACTATGTCTTTTTATGAACAAGTTACAGCAGAATTGCGATGCAAATGAAGCTTGTACCATTTTTATGGATGCGTCATTGTAGGCATTTGCTGAGAACCTATTGCAGGCAAAATGAACAAAGGATACCAATATTTTTCATTCAGCAAATTAGCTTCGGAATTTTCATCGAAAAACGGATTAACAATTTCGAGTGCGTTTAAAAATGTATAATTAAAATCTGATCACGAGCGCTGGTGATTGCACACTTCGATTGAAAAGAATCGTTTATAACGCGATACTAAATTCGAACTATTATTAGAGAGTGTAAAAAGCTCGGGACTAAAAATACAATTCAGAACGCGATTAAAAAATCAATCAGCTTTAACGTCACATGATCACGAATCGTAAGTTCGTTCTGAATTTGTGTCATAAACAAATAATAAAAATCACAAAACTGCTCATAAACAGTTTTTCGAAAAAAAGAAATCAATCACTCCATCCTTATTGAATTGAATACGTAAGGTATTCCAATATGATAAAACACGTTAAATTCTTGAGAATTTTCCGATAAAACGCGTTAAAGGAACTAATAACGAATAATAAAGAAAAGAAAAACCTCTTTCCTGCGAGAGGAACACGCGGACACCCAAGTCGCCGCTGGTACCATGCACCTGTGCGATGTTTCGCTGTCACCGAGTGACCTTGACAGATTCCGTAGAGTTCGAAGAGAAGGCCGACCGGTGGCGGAAGTGCGAATCGATCACCAGTTGCGCGCGTGCACGACGGAAGCGATAAAGTATCACGCGAGCAGAGGTGCGCTCCGCAGAAGAGCGTCTGCCGTACTGAGCGGCGCGGCGATCTCCGTCTTTCTTTATCGCGGGCCGGTCGAGCGTGGCCGAAGATCGCCGAGCACGCGCCGAGGGGTTACGGAACGAGCCGATTATCCCCGTAGGGTTGCGCGCGCAATACGAGGGGTTGTAGCGGCCACGATCCTGCCTCGAAGACGCGTGGGCGTCCGGACGCTGCTGCCTGTCGAGGCTGCAAAGAGGACCCGGGGGTTTCGTTGGGGGCTGAAACAGGGCCGGATCTTCCCTACGACGATCAAGGGCACTTCAACAGCGACCCGGCGAAATTCAAACACTCGCCAAAACCAACAACGCGCTTTAAATACCAGCGTTCGAAGTTCAGACTCTTCCGAGGGAAATTAAATTTTTTTCGAAATACCTGTGTGATTTTTTTCTGACGAACGGTTATTACGCTACAATGTTTGTTGTTGCGAGGTTACTTCTGTTTTTGTTTTATTTTTTTTAACAATAACATCCACAATTTATTATTTCATGGATTATTTAGCAACAATATTTCCTTTTTGTTTTAACAATTTAATGTAATGAAACCTTGTTTACGTCAGTTATTTGCAAATCAGGGCGAAGCAACACTGTTTTGAACGTTATCGTTGTTCTTGTTAGATACTGAATATTTCAATAAATTGAGTATCTCAGTGAAGAATTTAACGGAGTAACAAACGTTTACATAATTCATAACATTTCTAGATTCATAATTCCGGATAAAAGTATGTTTTCAAAGTAAATTTGTATAACCAAGAAGTCTTCTTATTCTTAAAGAATTTTGTACAAGCATCAATGCTTCATAAAAATGAATTATTACAGTTGATATGTATCTTTGTCGTTCTTTATAAAGGGAAAAGGTATCTGATCCTTCGGTACGTTTATCAATAAATTCTTCCAGATATTCCGAAGATTTATAGATTAAATTTGTACAAGTGGCTCGAGGCAGACAGGGACATTATTTCATGGTTCGAAGTGCGCGAAAGTTGCATCCGGTGGTAAAAGCACACCGTGTTCGGAAGACTGTTTAAATGTAGAGAAATGGAATTCCGTGTACTATCTTAAATTTAGATTTGTACGGAAACAGAGTAGCGGTGCGCCTCCAGTTTGAAATTTAAACGTATTTACATAAGTTTTGATATAAAGTAAGTTGTGCTTCTTGTTTCGTGTACTTGGAAACCTATCTGTATGGAAAACAGTAACGCCGCACTATGAACAATATAGTAGTTCAATTTCACCGTACATATAACATCGGTGTCTAATAAAAATTCCGAACTTCTACCTCGAAAAATTTGCAGGCAAAATAAATTTTCGCTCATCCGTTAAATAAACATGTTCCGGAAGAAAATTCAAGTTTCAAGTTTAAACGTGCGGACAGTCAACTATTTATTTAGAAAACTGGATGTTTTCAAGAAATATTATATAAACTAACACTTAATTGTAACTAATGGGCTCATAAGACATACTGTTTTTATTAGGATGGCAAGAATTTTTATTTTACAATATACTACTCAATATGATGTTTAAGTGGAATTGAAATTACACGTAACGAATATCGAGGGTGTTATAATAGATATCAAGAATGTCAGAGATATTATTTACACTCTTTGCTCCTGAAGATTTTGTTTGAGGATTTAAAATGTACTTTCGATGTTCAGCTATTTTTATTAAAAAACTAGATACGAAAATTATTTGCAGTTGGATAAATCATACCCACTGAAATAGGTAACAGGTAAAAGATTCACATACCACATGTATACACGTGTATGCACATGTATAACCTAGTGTTCAAACATGTAAAAATCACATATTTTCGCCAATATTGTTTCATCAAAAAGTCAATAGAAATAAAAATAAAAATGACTAGAAACTCCCATAAGGATACAGAACAATTAGCTGCAGAACGGTAAATATTTTGAAGACAATTGAATCAGCGGAAAGGTATCGGAGGTGGATGATCGAATTCAAAAATGCCGCGGTTAAAAAGCAGGCGATGTCGCGGTGACCGCTTAGGAGGCCGCCATCGTGATCTCCATGCGGTCGAGCGGGAAACATTCGGCGCGTCGCGTTGGTGAGGTGAGGCGAAGTGCAAGGGCGCCGGGCGGCGGCGATCCGAGCCTGAGGACGAAAAGGGAGGGCGGTAAGGGTGGCGAGGAGGGACAGAGGGGCGACGCGTGATCCGCTACTCGTACCCCGGGCAAGGGAACCGATCGTTACTGGAAAACTCGAGCGTGGTGGAGGGGCCTTTTCATTTTCCAAGGGGGCGCAGTTGGTTGCTCGACGCCGAGGGGTGGAGGCTGGTTCGGCCGGCGATGGAACGAGGAACCGGAGACACGAAATTCAGCCCTTCTGCGTGTCGAGACACGGTCCGCTACGCGAGAAGAGAGAGAGAGGAGGGCTCTTTGCCGGCTCCGATCAGGATCCGGTGTATCAGCAGTATCGATCATTACTCTGCCTCCTCTCCAGCTTCGTCGACACGTTAGCGAGTTCTGTCGGCGCGTGGGTTGCAACCCTCCTCGCACCTCGAACGAGGAGAATCTGCTCGACGACCTTGGGATTTTCCACGGAAAAAGGAACACCAGACGGTGACGAGACGAGGCTTCCTCGTCGTACGATGCGCCAAACGAACCGACAGCGTTTCAGATCATGATCAGGGTCGACGGATCAATTCGATTTAGGTTCGTCGAGGATAACCCGGTTTGCTCGTTGATTGACTTTTGTACCCGCGGGAGGATACGCCGGAGAACTTCGGAATTATTGCAATAAAAGTTATTGATGTTAGCGAGGGCTTCTTCTGATTATTTTTCGACAAACTTTACCGCGTGGTTTAATCATGGTGCTGGGATTTCGACAGGATTTTCGGATATCAGTGCACATGGTTATTACATTTTTTTTGTTTTTGAAAACCTAATTACATTCTCTTTTTTTATCTGAATTGTATCACAATTTTTGATTAAAGACACCATAATATGATTGTATAGCAGCGGTGCTAATTTTTGTACGAATAACACAGGGCAAAACATGACGTTAAAATCCACCGGGAACTCCAAGTAATTAAATCCTACATGTGATCGCGTCGAATAAATTGCTTTTCTGTTTCATTATCATCCAACATACTTTGAGCTGTTTTAATACACTGATTTGTCAAAGCTTCGATTTACGATTGATGATTCACAATCGTATAACAGATACCAAAGTTCGATCGAACAGAAGTCGAAGCCGCGTAAATTCAGCACAGCGAGAAGTAAATGTGTTATCGGCTCGTAACGTGAGACACCGTTTAAAAATATCGCCCAAAAATTTTCCTGGAGGAATTAAATCAAACGAAACGTTGCTACACGAAAAAATATTACAAACCGGTATAAATATTTCATACAGAGTTCAACGTTTTAATAAACTGTTCAAAACTGATCGAGCAACCCTGCGCTGACAACTTCCATCATTGAGACAGATGGACGAGTGAAAATATTTATATACTTTTTCCGCACCTTTTTTCGACATTTTGATAGATAGTTTTCGAAACAGATTGAATTCGTCTAGACACTTCTCGATCAGTTAGCATTTGGTGGCACATTTTTGTGATTCAACTAATTATAAATGTTTGCATTATTATTTACAATATCATGAAAGAATAATACTGGAACAGATAATGTACAATATAAAATTTCGCAACATATGTGTAGTACAAAAGTAGTAAAATATAATTCCATATTTCCAATTCGAACAGAAAATGGATGTTACAAAAGTGGCCAATTCAATGAAAGGTGTTACGTTCGAAATAAAATACAATACCGTTATTAAAGATACGATGAGATATTTCGATAACGGTATTATATTATTGAAATCCATCGTTGGCAATAATGGAAATAGGAAAGTCGATTCAACGATGAAAACACAGTTTAGAGATCCAGAGTCCCGCTTTACGATCGAAATAAACCGAGCTTCTTTATGACGCGTCTATTTTCCCGGGAAAATTGGTTATGCAACAAAGTGCACCGCCACGTGTCACCATTTGTTGCAATTAATAGACGTCGTTCGTTTTAATTGACCATGGAAATTGAAATTTTGTGTCGGTGTATATCCAGACCTATTTACGCCTCTTCATATTTGACAGAGAAGCAAAATTGGAAAACGTTTTCTGCCAAACAATCAAAACAAGTTTTCAACGAGAACATTTCTCGTCGATTCAGTGGTGGCGGTCGTAAAATTATTACTATTTCGAGGAACGATTAATTGTTATCGGAAATGCCGGACGTAAAAAATATTGTGCACACATTAATTGTTATTGGAATTCGCTATCGCTGTTGTAAATTACGTAGAAGAGTGTGTACGTAGAAAATAGTCGAATAATGTAAATTGTTATTGGAGTCGATATTTACGATTACAATTATTATTGGAAATTCTATAAAAGACCGTGCACGCATAAAATAGTTTTGGAATATAAAAAAACTGTACAAAGCTATTTAGCTTGGCTTCGTATTGAAATTTTATCGACGTTATCACAAAAGAATCTTGAAAGCTGATCTGAAAGGACCTACTAAACTATTAAATGAATGGAATATTCGATTATAAATATGCATAAGTATATAAGCCCGAATATACCTTATTTCAGTGAATTCTGGAAATTCAACTTCGATCCTGAATACGGACAAAGATGAATAGAAAACGAGGAACTCTGACCAGCATAGGGGTTTTTGTTGGAACGGGAAACTTTTATTACCGCTCTGGCCGATCCCTGAAACCTTGGAGAATTGATAAACCATTGTCAAACCAGCCGTAATGCGATCATAACCGAGGGAACGTACATCATTCAATATTTCCTTTGTCGAATGTTTGAATATCTCCAAGGTTTTTAAATAATATTTCTTAACTATGAGATGTACCGGTCGAATTTTTGATAACGCGTTAAAACTAAAATAAAATAAAATTTAAATTGTTACAGTAATAACTCAGCATCTTCTACATTTTATTTTTCTCCGGTACATGCATCACAGCTATATGCATGTCTTTTGAAAGTGTCATGAACACATAAACAACCGCAGTGTTCACAACTCCACGTCCAATAAATTCCCCATGAATTGTTTCTGCGACGCTACGCAATCGAGCCACGACACAGATTTATAAACATCCATCAGAAAAATCAATCAACATGAGCGAGCTACAATACGATTCGTCAAAATCGGATCGAACACGGGGCGAATATGTTCCACAGGTTTCGATCGAACGAAAAACAAAACGGAATCGGATGAAGCGATTTCCCAAGCAAAAATGTCTGATAAAGATGTTCGCTTGTTGCGAGACGTAATACGCTCATGTACCTGTGGCAATCAACATCGTATCGATCTTTGTTCCCTTCAGAGCAATTTCGAGAGTACTGTCTTCGAATGAAATAAAAATCGAGTAGTTTGTATCAATAATAGAGATCGCTTAAGATAATGTTCCCATTGGAAGTATAAAATAAAATTAAAATAATTAAGTACGACTCGATGACATCTATGAGATAACAAGCTTAGAGATAAAGTAACTTTTCAACGGATCCCATTTCACGAAACACGGTAATTAAAATAAAAGGCAACTCTGAAAAATTTTCTTATCGAATTAAGACGAATCAAAAGCCGGGTTATAAACGAGAGAGCGAAGACTAATTTAACAAATTAATTTGCTAATTACGATGACAGAGATCAGAGATAAAGCTGTATACTTTCATAATTTATGTTTTCAGCGATAACGGTGGAAAATGTTTTCCGAGCGAGTTTTCACCGACGTTCGAGCTTTCTGAAAGCATATTCAATAGAATGTTCGACATCGCGCAATAGTGGAGATTTCGCGATATTTTCGGGGCTTTTAGCGATGGAAACGCGGCCAGGCCTCGAACGGACCGCACCCTGCTGTCCGTAATTTTTCAATCATGTAAATTACCGCACAGCCGACGTGGATTCGCGTGTCAAGCGAACAACGGTGCCTCGTCGTCGACGTTCATAAACGTCACTCACGTTTCCTGTGTCACCGGCGACAATGCGAGACTACGCCGGGTACTTTTTCAAACGAATTTCAGCTTGACGGATGACGAAATGGGCTGGAAGCCTAAAATGAGTCTCGTTCCAATCAAACTATTCAAGAAAACTTCAACGAAGGTTAAATTTGGATTCGCTTGATCCTCCTGGTAATTAGTCGCTTACCGCCACGGATCTTTAAAATTTCATTCGAGGTAGATTTCACTGAGACACGCTTCAATTTTGAAGTTCACAAATTTATAGAATGATCTGGTTTTAAATTTAAGGAATTATCAAACTTTTTAGTTTGTACATTTTCAATTTTCCAAATTCACTGTTCAAGAACATTTAATTTTTAAATCAGAATTATTCAATTTTGAAGTTGATATCTTTTCAAGGTTTATCATTTACATATTTTCAAACTTTCAGATTGACAAGTTGACGAAGTGTCGAATTGTTGCAATAAGACAAAGTAAAAAATTTTTGAATTTACATATTTCCAAGGTTTCAAACTTTTAAATTTTCAATTTCACGAAATGACATAGAAAGTATCATATCAAAATAAGAAGTTCAAAAAGTTTCAAATTTTCAACGCAAGAAGTGCAAAGTTTGAAATTGTAAAAAAGTTTGCAATCTTTCCGACGTAGCATAACACCTCTCTCTATATCGCCAATTTCAACGAACCTTTCCAACAGTGCCATCCAAAATATCACGAATGTACACAAAACACCCGCGAATTACAAATTTTTCTCGTCAGCTTCTTCAAGAGATTGTTCGCAGACAGGCACTTAACTGGCAACTTAAAAGGGTATCACGGGTCATTTTGTCCGTCGCAAAGAAAGGGAAATTTGGTCATGGCCAATAGTTTCGTTGGTGTTTCTTTGATACCGCATTTATAAGCTTTGATGCTTAGCCACGTTGGCTGTTTGGTTCACCGGCTGGTCTCCTAACGTTCCTCCCGCAACCCTCTCGCCGAAACTCGGTCAGGGTTGCTTCCTGATTTCGCTGTTGAAAGCCGGTATCGACTTCTTTAAACTTTAACAACTATCTGTCACCTCTTCCTTTCTTCTGTTCTTTTCTTCGTCGCGTGTGAAACAGCTTCGCGGGTCACTGTTTCTGATCGGGTTAATCGAAGTTCGCTGTACATGGATTTCCTACTTCCCTTCCCGATATTTTTATTCCTATAAATTATTCACCAACCTTATTTTCTGTGCTTTCTCTGTATTTGGGTGACATCTTTTTAATATTTATTAAAAACCTTCTCTCAACGGTGTTTTCATTCTTTTTCATTTGTTCAAAATATGACACTTTACAAATATTTTAATAAATGCGTCAAAATGATGTACTGCGAAAAAGAAATTTTAGTGGCAATAAGAAGTGTGTGAAAGTTACACCATGTCGAAAGATGATTAACATACATACAATTTCAGGACATTTTGTTTTTAACAATCCATTCATTTTTTATTTTGTGAATTGTTTAAAATCGACAGCTCCAAACAGGAATTTTCATTTTCAAATAACACCCTTAATTTATTACATCAATTTTCAAATAACAACTTCCCTCATAAATTAATTTTCAAACAGCACCCTTCGTTCAAAAATTAATTTTCGAGTAACACCCTCATAAATTTCCAAACGCCTTCATCATCCTCGATTAAAAGTATGTTAAGAGAAGACGCGCAAATTATAGAAAGAAGAACGGAAAACTTGTTGAAAGTGCACTATTCGCATGGAAAAAAGTCGAAACAAAGGAGTCAATCGAGACCATTGTTCCTCGAACGTTTCCCGCGTTAAAACCATCAATTTCCCGGATTCGACGAGAATAAAAGACTGCTATCTTCGGTGTTTCGAAAAGTTTTCATTCTTGGCAGAACCTTGACCGGATCTCTTTGTGACGGTTCGAATATCGACGCCGATACAAAAGTTCTCGAGGTCCGTTCTCATCGCGGAGAACGCGGCCACACGAAATTTCTCTTGCAGCTTTTCGAGAACAGACGTGAGTTATCGCGGTTGAAAGAACGTTCTTCGCCGCGAGAGAAACCTGCTGAATAAGAACGAAAGAGGAAGCGCTAAAACGTCCGCGAACTTCCGGCCCCAACTTCCTCGCGAGAACTTGCGCTCTCTTCGATTCGTTTGTCCTTGACACCGGGGATCGCGGACGGAAAAGGAAAATCGGTTTAGAAAAACGTGGCAGACTGAAAAAGCACCGTTCGCTTTGTGCGAGCGGAAAAAAGGAAAAACGAGAATGAAACTCGTTAAAGGAAGTCTGCTCCTGAATTGTTTATGGATTTTTCGCCCGAACGAGGGCGCTCGGGAAAACTTATTGCATTTGCTAATTACTCGTCTGTCAGTTGTTCTTCTATTCTGAATTTTTATGTACAGCTTATTTTATATTCATATATTTTTATTACAGCTTGCTTTCTTATTATTAGATATTTTTGTAATCAGAATGTGCAAATTGTATTATTATTTCAAATTTCCGAACCTCTAATAGTGGAGATTACACCATATAAAAATCCCACTCCGCAAATCGAACAAAAATCAACTTCAAAAAAGTAAGAGAATAAAGGGGTGGCATAAGAGACAACCCGAAGGAGGTTCTTCATCGGCTTCGTTTCTATTCCCGCAGCGTTCACAGGCAGAATAAAATTTCTTGCGAGGGAAGAAACGAAGAGGGTGTCGCTAAGGGGATGAAGGAGAAAAAGCAAAATGACGGGAGGAGAACGCCATCGTTCGCGAACGGTGCTGGCAGGCTGATGCGGATGTAAACAATTCCCGAGGGAAGATCGAGTTCGTGGGTCCTGGAGGGTACCCACCGAAGCCTTGACCCTGTTTTCGATTCCACGTTGCTTTAGGGGCGTTTCGCGATAGTCCTTGCATCGATTTCGACGAACCCCACCCTTGTCTGTCTGCTGGAAACGATCTGACGAGAGGCTGAAGCGCTATGCTGATAGCGAACGGATCTGCACACTGGGTGTCTACGTTCATCTTCCTTCACTCCTCTATTAATTACTTGTCACTAGTATACTGTTTGTCACTAGCACAGTTATTTTGCTCCTTTGTCACTAACGACTTTAATCGCATGAAGGTTTGAAAAAGGGGTAAGAGATAGAAGGGTGGTTGATCTACTTGCTTCAATGTAGAATCTGGTTATGTTACCGATGCTGGTGAAGTTCATATAGTCATTTTTGTTGAACTTTCAGCTTCAAATTGACATACAACAAGTGTCATTTTGTAATACATCATCAAATTCTATTCCATAAGCACGTTCCAAAATTGGTCATTATTTGCTGCAACTGGCAATCAGCCATTTCATATGAAGAACATCAACAGAACGCTTAGACCGACATTTTTATTGAATCTTAAAATAGAAAATGCTACAATGTTATTTTTCTGCACTTGTCATCAAATCGTGCCACTTTCTAAAATTAGAAATTCGTTCAGTTGGAAAGCAGCCATACTGTATTCAAATTATTAATGAAGGGCTTACAAAAACATTCTCACGAGTTATTAAACTTTGAATCGTTATGTCACAAGTGTTATTTTGCGTCATATTTATGTCAATTTACTCGAATCTTTCTATGTAACAAAAACATGTTTTAATCAAAGGTCAGAATTAATATTTTGCTTTTATTATTATGTCTTCAGTTATTATTTCAGATTCGAATATTTCCTCGCCCTCTTTTATGCACCTGAACACCGATAAAAGTAAGGATATTTTGAGAGTTAAAATTGCTATGACCTTTGTAGACCCTCGATCAGAAATAAACACGGCGATATTCAGAAACTAAAGAATTCTTGAAATTTCGAGGGGTTTGAAGGACACCCGTTGTACAGAAATACGCAACACACGGATCAAAGCATCGATACTGACATCAGGACTCGGTTCACTTAGGATTCATGCTCCAATTCATGGTTTCTATTCTCGTTAAAACGAGATGGTAGTTAAGTGAACTCCAATAGCGAGTTTCCGAAGAAAATCCCGACGAGAATTCGCCGGGAAGATCGCGACAGAAACGTGCAATCAATAGCAACACTCCTTCCGACGATAAAATATAACGAGTAAGCGATTCGCCAGATTATACTATGATTCTTAAAAGCGAATCGAAGATTTCCTTTATGCGACGAAAACTGGGACAAACAAATGTTTTGTTAGCGGAATGAGCTTCGGCGAAATGAAGCGGTTCTAGCATCGATCACGAATCCCCACACTCCCACAACATTTGTTTCAATTTCGTTTCCGAGGGCTTACTTCCGTGTAATTGCGTTGGAAACAAAGACCGTCGAGTTTAGAGTCACGGGGGAACGTATTAATATTGCACGAAAAAAATTCATCCGAGGCACAAGTGGTTGCGTGGGCGAGTCGGTTTCCGGTTTACAGCTTATTAAAGCTGAAGAACCGTGTTACTCGACTCGGTATAGAACGTGGGAGGTTTATTCAGTGCCAGATTAACCTATTATTCTTTCAACCTACTCGTGGATTTTTTAAACGGATCGTGAATTTGTGGAAAACTCTTTTCAACCGACCGAATGATCGAGTCTTTCAAAAACGGAAACCGTAATTACACATAAATATCTCTTCGTTTCGCTTTAAAACGCGAAATGTCGGTGAAATGACGTTTCTTAATTAGCGATTATTGTTCGAAAGTTTCGAGGATTAGTTTCATTTCAAAGATACCAAGCGTTCTGCGGCAACACAGCATTCCTTGTGATATCCGCGAATTTTCAACAGCACTTCGCCTCAAGTTTCTAAACGAGATTTCAAAAGTAGTCTGGAACGGAGCACCGTCAAAAGCAGGAATTCAGCTGAAGAGAAGCGCGGCCGAGGAAAAACGTGTCCACCCCTTTTATTCCGAATCGCTTCTTTCACGTCCTCCAGCAGCTTTAACCGACCGCCGTTCCCGAAAATTATTCATATTTATAACAGCGACATCTACGAAAGCCCCGCGTTGAAAGCGCTCCGCGTTCTCTTTTGCATACGGAAGGAGCCTTTAGACACGATATTTGCATTGGGTCATCGATTTATTCGAGCGCAGTCCGTTCTCCGTACTAGCCGTACGCGTGCTGATAGGTAAAGCAAACATTTCAGTTAGCGGAATAATTACCGAAATCCTTGCGGAATTTCGATGTCGTCGGTGAAGTGATTTTCAATGGAGAAATCATGTTCGTGAAAGCGAAAGTTTCATTTACATCAATTTCCTTCTGCGGTTAAGTTAAGTAAATATCAAATAGTATATGATCGATAGGTAGTACAGACATGTGCTCGCAGTAGTACATGATCAGTATGTGGTCAGACAAGTAATATGTGACCAATTTATACGTAAATAGCAATAACACGAACTCAGGTACAAGATCAATATGCAAGTAGTAGAAACCAGCACATGGTCAGACAAATATGACACGGTTACTGTTCAACGAAGCAAGTAATATAAGCAGCATGGACAAATATCACAATACGTTAATTCCGATAGCTACCACTGCATTTCATATGTGACTACGTGTTTCATACATGATCAAACAGTACGAGATCAATTCTCGTCTAGGGCAAAAGACGAATATTGTAATCTACGTAGCATAACATTAACATACTACTCAAAGTAACGCGATATAATTTCCCGTAACTGACTCTACATATGTAGACAGATCCAATGAATAAAATCGTGTCGAGTTAACCCCACATATTTCTAATTAAAGTAGTACAAAATCGATACATGCAACTATCTCGCAGTCCACATGTGGTCAGACAAGTAGTATAAATGCAGCATGCAGATAAGTAATACGAGTCAGTGTATGTGCATATACGTAACCCAGACTGATATACGATCTGACCAACGATATGGACCAGTACGTGGTTAAACAAGTACTATAGGCAGGGTGTTCATAGCTGTACCACAGTCTGGTGAAAGGCCAAACGAGTAACGTGAATCCGCATATGGTCAGGGGAGTAGTACAGGCTCGCATATAGCCCGACAAGCATTACAGGTACAAGTAGTATGATCATTACCGTCGGAACGAGCATCGCGGACATTGGCCAACACCTGTCCGTCGACGGAACAGCTTTAGAGCGACGCAGAATCGGAATTATACGGATAAAAACATCCTGGAGGGTTATGGGATGATGGCCAGGAAAGAGGTTCAAGGCACTCGTAACCGCGTAGCTATGGCAACCACGTTTATGGGTCTACCACGAGTCCCAGGAGCACACAACGAATCAATATAGAAATTTAACTGATACGCAGTTCGATGCGGGTTCACTAGCGGACATTTACGATCGCCCAGACGGATATTTGTCTGCTCGACTGATTCACGAGCATCTTATACTCCGGTTAAACAACATCGACAAATCAATTTTCCTGTCTCTTTCCTTCGATGAATTATTTCAAATGCTTAAACGATATAACTCTTCCACATTTAAAACGTTGATATTTCAAATATACAACGAGTTATAATAGCTGACGTTACAAAAATAGATGTTCAAACGATTACCTTTAAAATACTACTTAAAGCATGAACATTGAATCGAAGATACACGAATACTTTTTTTCCTGTCGAATGTTGTTTTCGTGTCACAGTTTGTCGAACGGCAAATGGAGTTTTAGTAAAGGTTTTAGCAAACGGAAGTTGTGTCTTAGCTTTAGAACCCGAGGATGGTTGCCAAAGATCTTATAGGGAGTTTCGTAGACGTGCTAAGGATTGAAGTTTCCGAACCTCAAGGGAATTTACCTTCCAGACCACTCCTATGGACACAGCATTAAATCCTCTTCTCTCTTGAACGATATATAGGGAATATAAACATAAGAAGCGATACAGGGATGTGAGTGCAAAAAGTTGTAGGGTTACCTCGAATAAGGAATATAAAAATACTCAAATAAACGTTTCCTTATCTCTACGGTCATCGTAAACGAGGGGTAAGTTGTTAAATCTTACAGGACCTCTTTATGGGATAGATTTAACTTAAGTGCTATAAAACAAACGGGTACACTTACGGAACAGGGAACACGATTCGTAGTACTCGAGGAGCTCTTACCTGAAACACAAAGATACGAGAAACGTTATTAAAACAGATAAATACATAACATTACAAGATTCATCATTTTGATGAAGATCATTTTCTTCATAGTGGGCGTACGACAAAATTATGTCAACAGTTTTTCGTTTACAGAGTGTCGGTTACACTGGTGTATTTGATCAAATATTTGCAGTTTGTACACTGAATTTTCATCGTACGTAGGAAGTTGCAAAGTTAAAAATATTAATGAACAAGAGTACACGGGTTTGGCAATTAAGCTTCATAATTATTAACAATACAAAGTTCCTTATGCAACGATCAACCACGTCCCCGTTCTCTGACCAGGTTCCCATCGACGTCGTTTCAAAGAGAAGGAAAACGACAAGGCACGTCTCTGTATCAAATTAACCCAACAAGCGAACACAGGACGGCGGACAAAGGCTTTCGACTTTCGGAAACGTGATCTAACGCGCCGCACTCGCCACGAGGAAGCGTGTTCTTGGTTGCCAAGAGGAAACCCGCTTCAATCCGCATCGTCCTCGGCCGTTTCGGGAATGGCAACCTCCAGAAGGACTCTTACGAGCGAATGCTTTCAGAAAACTAGACGTGACCACGCCGGGGACAATGTTTTCTTTCTTA
Organism: Megachile ligniseca; assembly: GCA_945859555.1. NCBI lineage: Eukaryota > Metazoa > Arthropoda > Insecta > Hymenoptera > Megachilidae > Megachile > Megachile ligniseca. The sequence goes on from OX243778.1 coordinate 13,209,967, forward strand.
CAGCACCGACTATGCTCCTCTACAGCAATCGTCGTTGAAAGATCACGTCTACGGATTACTACGAACTCGACTCCATTGCACCGAGATTATTTTGTGCGACATAGCAATTGTTCGTCGAATGACGGTACAATTTTTATAACTTTTCATTTTACACAACTGCAAACACTTGGTCGAAAAATCTTGGGGCGATGAAGAGGACAGATAGAATATAATTTGTATTAATTTTAAAGATTTTAATTTAAAATATTTAATTTTAAAGAACGTAGAGTCTTTTGCACAATGGAATATTTGAAAAAATACGGAGAGAGAAATGTTTTACATCGTACCGTACGGGTATTAAATTCGAAGAATGTTTGAATTTTGAACCAGGTTCGCCAAATATTGATCTGTACTACTTGTTTGGCCAGCTACCTCCGCTGTCTGACCATACAGCGTACCTGTTCTACTTCATACCGAAGTAACTACACGCGAACAAAAGACGATTTTTCCAATTATGCACCGCAAATATTGATACACTTCCATCGATATTTTTACGCGTCCACGTCTTTTTATTATCCAACCTTGATTAAAAAATCCTTTTATTGCAGAATCTAGTCACCGTTTTTTCTCGGTCAAAAATATTTTCCATTCAGCTCTCAGACCCCAATTAATCGCGGAATAAGTTGAGCGTGAAAATATGCGGACTTGATAGAAATCCCGGGAATTCGTGCCGAGTGAATTTAAAACCTGTAAATTCGTACGAATTCCAAAACACTGATGAAGGTTTACACGTGGGATGCGGGCGCATTCCGATTTACTAATTGCTTCGAATGCAAATGATCGGACAAATCAGAAGCATATGCGGGTGGGCTCTGCAACAAATGGAACAGTGATTTTTTCCTGGTGGAAAAATTCGACCTTGGGAATTTCAAGAATTTTGTTTTTATAAAAAAGACAGTTATTTTTATTTTCTTACTGGCTTGTTAATTCTCGGGTATAAATTTTAAAAGCAAATATAAGAATGACAAAAATTACAAATTTGTTGACATGAAATTTTATGATTAAACTAGTTTGATTATTTCGTGTTGCGGATTTTAAATAAAAAAAAAAATCTTTCGTTATCGAAAATTGTTACTGTCTCTAATGAACGTTGAAAACAACGAATGAGAATATTTTGATTTGTTTTAATTGGAAATCTGAGGTAACCAGAACTCGTATCTCTCGGTTTTGAATTCCTGCACGAAATGAAATTGTTCGGGCGCCGGTCAGTGACGACCCGTCGTGACGAATAACGTGTTAAACGCATCCAGCTGCGGAGCGAAACAATTTCGGTGGAGTTTAAGGACGACGAATGCAAACGTTTCGCGAGAAGTCGACGAACAGCGATCGTTACGTAAATCACCGCTTTCGACCGCAGGATTCCAGCAATTAATTGGCAGCCGTCGGGTGCGACGCAATCACGTTTGCGCCAAACAATCACGAGAACGATCCCGCTCGTTTCTCGTCCCGGGCAACGATCAACTCCGTCAGATTTTCATCGTGTGGGAGTCTATCGCAAACTTCTTTCCGAAATGGCTCTGGCAACGCTTCCGGGCAAGCTGATTAACCAATGAGCAACTTTGCGGGATGCTCGACCGCTTCGAATCCTCTCTGGGAATTTATTTAACGTTCCTGAATATTGATTACGAGTTAATCGCGGCTTAACCTGTTTTGAAGCTCCTTTTTTCCGCTCGTGCTAAACGCTCCGTGAAATACAACGTCCGAGAATAGCGACTCTTCTGAAATCGTGGGAGCACGGGTCATCACTATGTTCATAAATTACAAGATTTCTATGTCCTTCGATTCCTATATCTCATAAATCCGAAGATTTGTACATTTCTGCATTTGTAAATCCGGAGATTCCTAAATTCCTAGATTCCTACATCTTTGTATCCATAAGTTCGGAGATTCGTCGGAAAATTGATTAGGTGCTTCTTAGGATGATTCGAGACGAATAAAATGCAAATTCGACCAGACGGTAGTTAACGGTGTTACCCGAGAAGTTGGATGGCATAGCTAAACTACTTAGGTCTATTATAACTTGGCTAGGAGTTAGATGGGACACCGTGAGAAACACCAGCCAAGAACACGTTTCATCTCGTTGCAATCAGTTTCGTACTTCCAGACGAGTAATCGCTGCGAATTTCAAGTTACACGTCTTAAGTCACCGACATCGGAAGCCGTCCAGCAAAATCGATGAATTCATCAGAATTATATAATAAAATCATATAATAATTCTGATTAACATTAACGAGGAAAATTGTATAACCCGATTAATGGTAATAAGGAAAATTATATAATTCTGATTAATAATTATGAGGAAAATTATACAACTTAGATAAGAGCTCGTAAACGAAACATAGACACAAAATTGAGTAGTCCTAAATATCATTATCATCACATTACTGTAATTCTAAATTCAAAACATCTCAGGATATGGGAACTAGGAATTTGTGGACATAGGAATTTAGAGGCAGAGGTATTCGGAGACTTTGAGATCAGAGGACTCTGGAATTTAGGAATTTAAGGATTTGGGAATTTAGAAATTTAGGAATCTAAGAAATTAGGAGATCTGAGGAACTAAAGATTTGGTGGTTGCAAATATTAGGATATCCATAAATATAAAAACCAGGAATTCATCGATCCAGGAATTTAGAAATCCAGCGATTTAGACCTAGTAATTTATGAACCCCAATACCAAAAATCCCCAAGGAAATTCATCAACGTAAAAGAGGGATCCTTCGAGCAAGGAACCGATCCGGCAATTTCGGATCAGAAGTCGCAGGACTACTCGGGAGGACCATAAAAGGGGTGTTTCCCCTGATCTTTGCCACGTCCGCGGATATTTATTCGAAGAAACTCGAGTCTGCGCCAGTGGGCGTCTCCAGGGGTAAAAAGCGAGGCAGCTTTTTGGAAGCTACGTAATATCTCTGAAACGAAAAAGCTTGACATGCGTCGGAATGGTTGCCACTGACGGCACAGAGAATCTCCCTTTGCCGTCTTCTTTAGCAACCCCTCGGTACATCGTCATCCTTTGCAGTCCCACGTTCCATGAAATCGCGTCGGGAGACTTCTCGTCGAGATAAAATAATCCTTTTGCCGGCTACCACGAAACGTTGTTCGACTTCTTGCCACCCTTGTTCCTCCACGAAAACGTGTCTGACCTTTCGAGTGGGCCGCGCTACCCTTTCAGTCGAGCCAAGCTGCGTATTTAAGGAGAAGAGAGCTTCAAGAGCGTTGTGGCGAAACTTTTGAGTGTCCTTTAGTCGTTTTCCTAGAGACTCCGCTGTATTGTTCGATGGAATATTCCCGGATTAAGGGGTATCGGGCAAGGGAAAAGTTACGGCTACTTTTGGGGAAAGATTTTTAATGTTACTTTTCAAAATTTTTAACTGACTGAACTTCACATTTGTAGCTTAGTAAACTTACACATCTTGAAATGTTTAAACCCTAATATTGATTTTTATAAATTCTCCAGATTGTAATTCTTCAAAGTCCCACTTTCTAGGCTGTTAAAGTAAACTTCAGAATAAAAATTCGAGTATAGCTTCACAAGATACAATTGCAGGGTTACGTAAATTTGCAGTAGAATACAAGGAACGTTGCAGCACGAGTCATTATGAAAGTCATCGTTGACCGTGACGGCAATCGATAACATCAATTAAATCGAACTAATCAAAATTATTAGCTCGACGATGTAATTAAATAGCCGTTCCATCAAAGGTTCAAAGCAACCAATCTCGATGTAGCTGCTGTTAATCAGTAGCGTGTTATGCAATCGACACGGGGTAACCTTGACCGGAAGGTGTTCCTCTCTCGAAATTTATTTCCCCTCGAAAATTACCGAGAGGTTGACACTCCCTTTTATACCGCTCCGCTCGTTTTCACCGGCAGCCGGTCTTTAATCAAAAACACTACCGTCAAACATTTTAACGTTAATGCCGGTAAAAAATTCAGCTCTCGAATCGAGACGCTTTAACACCCGAACACACTTCGCTTTTCAATAGAGAGAAATAAATTAAAGGGTGTCGCGGAGGGTGCTCGTTCGCGCAATAAACGAGCCACGTTTAAGTTTCAAAGCTCGACGGCTCTTTTTCTTCTTTCTTGCATGAATTTTTTTTCTCCCCCCACCCCCAGACGAAAAACGCCTTCAATGGCGAAACGAACCACGACAACCCATTCTATGGTCAGCACATTCGAGTTCTCGAATAGAGAAGCAACGAGCCGAGGCCGCGTGCATTCTAATTGTTTCTTTTCAGATTATTTCGCCCGGGGTGCATTGAAACGCGTTAACGAGCGGCTGGCGAACGCGTATCGGCTCCGTTTTATTTTCCTCGACGAATGCAAATTGCATTCGCCAACGTTCGTTAAACATGCTCGCTTAACCGCGATGGCGAACCCTTAAGCGACCCTGACACCGCACCAGCCACGCCAAAGCATCTACACCGGAAATCGACCAATTAATTTTCTTCGATCAGACAGACTCCACGATGTCGTGTTTACGTTGCCGAGGGAAACCAGACGAATCGCTTTCCCGTTCGCTAAATGTTTGCCGATCCCTTGCCATCGTTAGGCAACCGGGAGAGGTTTTAATGTTTCGAAGAAAACATTTTACCCTTTCAGTGCTCCCTCAAGTAACTGCGGTTAAACTTTACGGTAATTTATAATTTATACACGTTTTTATTCGTATTCAGGCTACTTTAGTAGCAGGGGGTTAATTATTATTACAATTATAATCTTTTAATCGATTCATTCGATATTTTATTCATTATTTTAATCGTACATTAATTCATTCTTTCGCCCACTAATTCATTTTCCTAATAATTTATTAATTCATTCATTGTTTATTAATTTATTAAACGATTCAGTCGTTCAATAAATTGTTGAACTAATTAAAATTATATTCGATTAATGAACTTAATAGACCAATCATGGTATCTTCGATTAATTCAATTTCCATGAAACTTCGTTCGCACCGATGGATCTTCGCATTTCCTTGAATTCGTCTCGGGTTCACATTCAATCCTTTCAAATAGTCAGCTCTTCCGCATCCAAGCGGAAAGGAAGATTTTTACCCGGTCAGGAAATTAAACATCCGGCTTCGACATCCTGCTTCCTTCAATCATCTCTTAACACGAAAGAATGTTGCTGTTATTAGAAAACCACCGGTATTCAATCTTCTTTCCTTGTATTTTATTCCTTGACGCTGCTCCTTCGACATCGGTGCATTTGCTGCATCGTTGCTTCTTTTCAAATATATTTCTATTAATTACTAATGGTCCAGTTTCTATTTGACAGCAGTTTGAAGTTCAATCGATTCATGATTCATGTTTATGTACATATATCAATCTTATAATTGAAAGTATTAAAGTATACGTTATATTATTTTCATAAAATATATTTTATATATTTACATCATACTTGTGAGGTACATATCATAAGTCAATAAGAAATGAGTTGATTATTACAACGTAAGATACATAAATAAAATTATAGAGAAGAACCAACAGAAAAATGTTCTCAGCAAGATTCCAAGTCAAAGCGACAAAAACAAATTTTTGTAAACAGCTGAATTTTTATTAAATTTTTATATCTTTCATCTTGATGTTTTTAAACATCATATTCATAACGTATACACACAAAATTAAATATACAGGATGATATTAAAATTTTATAGAGGATATCCATCGCAAAAAGATATTTATCGAAAAAATTGTAACTAAAAATTGCCTTTGACGGACGATGTTCACCGACAAAAGCACGGAGGAGGGCAACAACGGGAGAGGAACCAAAATGCGAATAAGCTCGGCGAAAGTCAATTTTCTCTCGTTGACGGCCAAAAAAAAAGAGGTCTCCCGGTTCTCGCTAAATGAGAAATTCCTAAGTGTTCGGAGAGCGCGTTTTCCTTCAACTTTCAAAAAACCCTCGTCGCCCTCGAACTTCCCTCGACCTTCGTCCCCTTTTCCAACAGAACTCGCGACGTGAAATTAAAATCGAGCTCGGCGACTATAGAACTCGGCGAAAGAGGAGCCTTTTGACCCTGTAATAATGAAAAGTTTCTCGAGAAAAAAAAATTCCTTTTTCCCCTCTTGTTCCACGACTCGCAGACCGAACAAGCATCATTCTCACGGGACAATCTCAGACGTGTAATGCGAATTACTTCCGAGTATCTCGAACGTACATACTCGTTTAAAATGCTATGTCTACTGGAGTGTTAATACATGTGGACTATACTTGGATCAGTTAATAGTACTTTAAACAATTTGCAGTAACAATTTTTTGCAGAAAACCAAAGTAACACCATCAGGTCTAAGGGTCATGTTCCATGTCCTACAATGACGTATCACACTGACACTATAGTTCGAATGTGACATCAGGTCTAAGGGTCATGTCCCACGTCCTACAATAACGTATCACACTATAGTTCGAGTGACAAGATAGACTAGTATTTTCAATTGAATTTCAGGTTCAATTCTGATTGCAATCCACATTATCAAGGATCCGTGCAAGATATCTAACATCTTAACCTTCTTCACTTGTGACGTTATAGGAATATTTAGCTGTGAATGATGCAACTGTCCAGAGAGCAGTTAACCGGTTAACTTATAACCGTAGAGATAATAACGTGAATCAAGACGATAGTATCAGGTGTTATAGAAGGTAGGCACCTTGTGTAACTAGTAGTGTGATAGTGTCAACTAGGCAAGCATATCCTGACAAAATTGCACCATCGAGCTCAATTTCGTTATCTCCTCGTTTCCGAGCGAAAATATGCGATTCCTTTCACGCGTTCCCACGGGATCCGGGTCGTCGACGTGTTCTGTTAAGCATTATCTATTTCAGAAGCGTGCACGCGCCAAGTGTGAGGTTCCTGCATGCACAGGATGCTTCCTGGAAAATTAGTATTCCTTACGGGCGAATATCGTGTACCCACTGATTTAAATAGAACTATAGATCTGATCGAAATATGTTCCCTTCGTTATAGACATTTATTAGAACATTATCTGGATAACGCTTTAGTACGTGTTAAAGATTAATTGGATAACTTGTTATGATGTTGCGAACTAATTAGATAACTTCTGGCTAGTTACTGAAAATTAATTAGATAAGTTTTTAGTGCTTATTCTAAATTTATTAGATCGTTTCTTACTACTCACTGAAAATTAGATAGTTAAAATTAATTATTATTAATTAAATATTATAAAGTGTGATTATTAGATATTATTTAGTTTAAATTAATTGGATAACTTCTTACTTACAAAAATGACTGAGAATATTAAATACTCGTTAAAAATTAATTACATAAGTAATAATTGAGACGACTATTTTCTGAATGAATATTTGAACTAGTTCAGGGTAAAAGATTATTTAGTAAAAGAAGTATCGAAAGCATAAAATTAGGTTAGTGTTCAGTGGATCACCCGGTATAACAAGGTTCTCCCCGGTGACAAAGTGGTTTCGATTAACACACCTCTGCAGAGCGTGCTGGGATGCAGTATCTCCGACTATACAACAGAATCTCGTCGCCTGAATGTATTTCATTCACTATATTTACTCGCAGCAAGCTTCGGTAGCACCGACAAATTTAAAAGCATCCTGAAACTTTCAAAGTGAGATAACAAAATTATTTAGTAAATTCTTCTTGCTTCGTTCGCTCGACGTTTATTGAAGATATGATTATTCAAGACGTATTGCAATTTTAAGTTAAAAAGGAAAAGGTGTGTATAAGGTTTCAAATTCAGAAATGTTCAATTCTTCGCGTTTCTAAATTTCCATTTTAAAATTGCTAAATTGTTAAATTGTCAAATTTCTATATTTCTGAATTTCTAAATTCCCAAATTTCGAAGTCTCCGAATTTCAAATGCCCAAATTTCCAAATCCCAGAATTCCAAATTTACGAGTTGGCAAATTCCTCGAATCCTCAAATCCCCAAATTCTCAAGTTTCCAAATTTCCATATCTTCGAAATTTAAAATTCTCAAATTCTCAAATTTCCTCAAATACAACACTTCCAAATTTCCAATTTCCCAAATTTCTAAATTTCCAAATTTCCAATTTCTCAAATATCTGAATTATAATTTGCCAAATCTCCAAACTTTCAATTTTCTAAACTTCCAAATCATCAAATTCTCAAATCTCCCAAATTCCCAAACTCCCCAACTCTCCAACTCTCCAAACTCCCAAACTTCCCTATCTCACAATTTTCTCTCCTCGAATCCGATTTACCTCATATCCCCTACATCCACATAATCATCTCCAACAAATCACACGTGTAAAGCATAAACCCAAAAGTAAAAGAAAGAGGGTCAGAACACGATGCAGCAGGCTCAATGGACGCAAACCCGTGTCAAAAGGTATGAAGGTTCCGGTGGTGTGAGTGCAGCTGCATTCTGCAGCGTCACGATAATCGAAGGAATTTCAGTAGCTGGTGGACAGTATGTCGAAAGTTGGCCGAAAGTGTACATTACACGAACCTATGGAGGTAACCTGGAATCCATGCACGTATGCTTGTTATACACCCCTTTTCCAAGGGTGGATAATGAAAGGCACGCCGAAAGCGTTTGAAATTCGGGACCACGGCTCCTTTCAGCGCTTTTAATGGACGCCGGAGAAACAAGAAGGTACAAAAGGGACCGTTTCTCGAAATTTATTGTACCGGAGAAAAAGATAAGGACTCTTTCGTACTTTTGTATGTTACTTTTTGGTGGGTACTTTTATTTTATTGCAATTGTGAATTTTGTTGAGGCTTCTTAGCATTTATTATGGTGTTTGTCAAGGTGGATGTTGAAATATGATCATTTTGAAAGTGTCAACGAAAATTCTAAAAAAAAAATATATATGATCAACATATGAATTACAAACTAAATTGGCTCAAACCTTTTTTCTTTGAATACCTCTCATTTACGTTAAATATAACAGCACTATGAATATTATCTATTTATGAACAGTATTTGCAAATATTTTTACAGCGTTTGATTCTCAGGACTCGTAATCCACATTTCCTTACGTTCTACTTCATTCTATTTTCTGATTGTTGTTTCTTTTAGTTTAACTTTCACGTTTGCCTTCATTTAACAGGTCAGCTTCTCGCTCGCAGAGAGCTTCATCCCTCTCCTTCCCCCTTTCAACTTCGCATCTTCTGCTTTGCAGTTACCCTGTACCTTTCTGCACCTTTTTTACCTCTCTTCACCGTTTAGTTCTTTATTTCTTCGCCATTCTTTCACCGTCTGAGTTTTCCCTTTAATCATTTTTCATTCCCACCCTACACCATAGTTCTACTTTGCTCCTTGCAAACTCTCCCTTTTTTACTATTTTTACTTCATTAATCTCTTTCCTCTTATATCCTGACCTGTTTTCTCGCATTTCTTTATTTTCTATATCTCTTTTTTCTTTACTCGATAACTTCTGCGACTGTTGCTCGAGGGACTTAATTTATCATTTGATTCAAGCGAAACTATTGTGTCTTTAATGTTGGTACTTTTGAGGTCGAACTTTGGTAATTTAGGAAACGTGGGAAAGGTCCTGGTAAATCGGATAAAACACTTGTTACATCGAATATAATACAATTTTGACGAATTTAATAGTTATACCGATATTAACTTTAAGCAACATTCATACTGAATCTGAAGAATATCTACATTCCCATTAAAATGTTCATTCACCTTTAAATTATATCTTCTCCATTAAATTATTATATCTTCGCTCTCCATTGAATGATTAATCCCTCAGTTATCTTTTAGCAACAATCCCGAAGGCGATTGAATTTATGGCATCATTTCGTATGAAATTCACGTCCCAAAGGAAAATACCGAACAACTAGTTAATACCTGCAACCGTTCACTATGGCCCACATGTTCGCACGAATGAACGCTCAGGGCATGTTGCCCGCTCTTTGGTCGGTGAGAATGAAACAACGAACACGTCGTTAGGCCTGACTGAATTACGACGCTGCGGAACTGTGCAGCTTGTTTGACTACCGCTCGATGATGCGCTATGCAGATACGAGAAAGATTCACGGGGTGGAAAGAGACGGGGATGAAAGACACAAAATGGAGATAGAGAAGTCGGCAACCACAGGAATTAAGTTAAACGGAATTACCGGTGGACAGCGCTGCGAATGTCGAGAAAGGGAAAATTGGAAGAAAGATGGCTGAATCGCATGGTTCACGTTGGAAGAATTTCATGTTATTTCAGATTCCAGTTTACAGTTTGTCAAATTTACAAATTCTCACATTTCCAACTTGTCAAATTTGTAAATTCTCACATTTGTAATTTGTCAAATGTCCAAATTCTTAAATAACCCAAATTCTCAAGTGCCCAAATGCATCAAATCTAAAGCAACCAGAACCAAGGTATCCAAATCTTCTTGTAGAAACATATGCACCGCATAAAATCCTCCTTATCGGTGCATAGAAGGCGCGTGTAATCAGATTTTTGTGGAAGATTAACCGTACGGTGGTACACGTGGCGTTCAGCGGCCGGTGAAACGAGATTAGACCGAAATTTCCATACATTAAAATACGCCAAGTGGGTTAATCATTGTTACCGCGGCCGAACATAAATTGAACTGGGTTACAAGCGGAAGTCGAGGGAATTCTCTGGCACATCGCGTACCCCTACGTACTCCTAAATATCCGACCCAAATGGAATTCAAACCGATCAACGATTAACAATTAACCTTGACATCAATCCTTTCACCGATACACGTCGGTCTACCGCTGCAATCGACACGCGTCCCTTCTAGCTCGGCCATCATCGAACCAGTCGAAAACGTTATTTAACTCGAATCTCCGGGAATCACTGACGAGAAGTTCGTGCGAAATCGACGAACAACGGCATTTAGAGGGATTATACGCGATTGTGCGATATATCCCCTGTATATTGGGGCTTGATTAACGAGAAACGTGGTTAACGATTCATACCAACTGCAGAGATGTATAGCGGATAACTTGGAAGATTTAACGATATTGATTTTCAAATACCGGTAACGGGCTTAACGCGATTTCATCGTATAAAAGTATTACGAAGTACTGCGTGTCGTGTGTCAATTTAAAGCTTATAGTATTTTCAAAATAACCGTATAAAAGATTTAACCCCGATACAAAATGGCTGGCTGTCAATTATAGCAAACAATGGATAATTCAGAAATATGAGTTTGATAGAATTTCGTGGCATAAAAGTATGATAAAATACTGCGTGTTGAGTGTCAATTTATAGCTTGAACTTTTATGAAAATGACTACCTAAATGTTTCCTGAATATCCTCAGTACAAAATGACTGGTCATCACTGAAATTAAATAACGATCGATGTAAAATCGTAAAAACGTCATATAAAAAATGTCAGTCAGATAAAATAAAAGTCAGTTATAAAATTGTCGAAGATACATCAGTAAAGTAAAGAGAGGACACGAAGAAGAATAACGATGACGCGAAAACCAAAAAAGGAAATAACGTGTCTGTAGGAAGAAGAACCGCGTTACAAGGTCGACTAACATTCCGAGTCACGGTCCGGGTTACAATTTTCGTTGATTGCATGGATCCTAGGGGATTGTTAAAGTTCTCGCCTCGAGATGAACCGAGGAAAGAGAGGAACGAGTACGAAGAAACAATGGCAAGGACGTGGTAGACGGAAGATTGTATAGGGTCAGGCCAACAGAGAGAAGATGTAACGACAATGGTAGATCTTCGAGCCTCGATGCTGATCTCCGTCTCCGAAAAACAAGTTCGTCCAAATTCGTGGAAAGGTTAAATTCTAACACGGGGATATCTTCGAAATTGTATCAATCATGAAATAATAGAAGTAACATTTTCGTGTGAGGGTGGAAGTTTGAGGGAGGTAGATAAAATATTGTTACGCTACTGTTATGATATTAATAGTGCAAGGTAATTGAAGGAAATTGTGGATTGTACAAAAGTGCAATATTGTGATGTAAGAAATTACCGAAGTTAATAAACTGAGAGGTAACGACCAAAGTGAAGAAATTGAGAGCCAACAAGTTATCAAAGATAGCAAATTGAGAGCTAACAAGTCAACAAAGATAAACTGACAGCAAACTGAAAGAGTGAAAGATTTCAAAAATGTCTACAAATTGAAAAATATCGAATAGCACCGTAATTGGAAAAGTTTTTTAATAGAGAGAAGACAGATCTATTTGAACAAAAATGTTTTGTGCGAATATAAAGCCGAAATCGATAACGAGCTCTATCGGTAATTTGGTTAAAAGAACTTCCTTTCTTGCTCGCACAATGTTTGATAAAAAGTGATGTATTGCATTGTGAAATTGGCACGGAATTGAATCGCGCCACAATTTCATTTGCACGCAACTCGAATTCAATCCATGCTCGGTCAAATTTATCGCCAGAATTCAACTTCATTTATATGATTTGCGGAACACGTTCCGAACCGATATAAACGAGCATTACCGGAGCAAGTTTCAAAACAGACTTTCGATCGAAATCGTTCGTACGATCGATTAAATGATTCGACAGCAAGGTACACAGTTTTGAAACAGTGAAAACACTCGCTGGGGAAATCATCGGAGAACGGTTCCTAAAATATGAGAATTTCCACTCGACACCCGCGAAATTTTCATCCCCGTTCGATCGAGGAAAATCGCTGTAACCGAAGGTCAGGGTCGCAAGGTATAAAAAAACGAGCAATTCTTGATATTCTGTTTTTATAGACTGATTCACTCGTATTCTTACACGTGCTGTTTCCTTTGTCCATTTTCTTCCGTTTCAGGAGCTGGAACAGCAGTGTACTCAAACGACGTTTCCTCTATGGGCGAAATTCAATTTGCCTTTCGTCTTTTCACCGATCGAGCGACACAGCTAACGCGATTTCAGAAACAATACGGGGAAGCTTCGTGCACGTCATTATCTCGTTGGAATATTTTACTAGTTGATGAGTTATCTTAAGCCCTTAACTTATGATTTTAATCATAAATATTAAGATTTTTAATCTGACTAATATAGCAGTTAAAATAATATAATTTTTTGAGTCGCAGAATTATTTTCCATTTTCCTCTCTAACCAACCATATTTACCGTGGCGTTCGTTATGCTCAAATGGTAATTCAGACAAACGTTGTTTAATGGTACATACGTTCTCTGAATTGCGAGAGTTTCACACGTAGCGAGCGAGGGTTTAAATTATTCGCAAGTTGAGGGTAACGCGTGAAGGCGTTGTTTCCCTTGAAAATCGTCAGAATATTTTATGGCTTACGACGACAAGTTCTCCTCTGGTCGATTCTATGGGGATAATCCCTTGAACAGTTGGCGACGCGGAAACTTTCTCAGTCACCTCGTGTTCCAGTTTCCCTTTAAATACGCGTTTAATCTTATTAAACATTAACCGTCGAAGGGAAATTACGACGAAATATCGAACAATTTCATAATCACGCAATTCTCGGAATAAAATTCTACATTCAAATGGTATTTAACCCTAGAATTTTTAAATAAAAACTATAAATAAAATAATAGTACATCGAGAAAAATTTCGTTATTTACATTGTCAGTCAAAATATGAGCAAAACAACACCGCAAAATATTTCACCGGAATGAAACTTCGTATTCGATATTAAATTTCAGGAGATGAATACGATTCATTAGAAATATCTGTTCTATTTACGACGAGGAGAGAGGAGTAAAATTATGAACAGGGTAAATTTCGCATCTCCAGGTTGCAAAATTTTCTGCCTTTCAGCGAGAATCGAACAAACATTTTCTACGTGCCCTTTCCCGAGCATGCGGTAATTAAAAATGTGCTATCAACCGTGTTCGTTAAGGGGTAGTTTCGCATTCACCTCCTGCAACTTGGCGAATAATTTAAACAATACACGAGCCGTATCAAAAGCAGCCGAGGGAGAACGTGGATCGTTCTACGGTTCCGTTCACTTTTACGTACGACTTTTTTCTGTTAAGCGAGCTCCATTGTTTGAGAAAACCACTTCGCGATAAACATTTTCCATCACGTGCACACACAACGGAGAAACGATACGTCTTTCGACAAGTTTAACAAGAAATATAACGATCTACGTGACATTTTACCCCTTACTCATTTTCCTTTCTAAGGTATTATTGACGAGGGTGTTCATTATTAATTACCTAGACGCTATGAGTAAAACACGTGGAGTTCTATTTTACGTTTTACCACTGAAACTTTTATTAATTTGAAAGCAAAAAAATTCTTTTTTCTCGGAATTAAATATTTGTTAGTCTATAAATAATTCTAGAAACCAAGTATGATTGCCGTCAGACAAAAGTTTCAATTACAATGTCCACCATTTCTATGTTCAAATAAATAAAAATATCCGAAAAATAAGCATAACAGAGGATTTTCAACGCGAACAAGTAAACAGTCGCGATTTAATCTTTCCCCGGATAATACAAGCTTTCAATCAATTCTAGAGGCAATAGATGTAGCGGGAACAAACATCAAATATAAGTAAATAAAATCTCAGCTACATTTAATTAAATTGATTGGATAAAGGATACACGGCTATCTCTGAAAAACATGAACGACAAGCGTCACGCGAAGCAGGGATAAAACGCGGATTATTGATAGCTCGGATTATTAGGGCGTGAACTGATAAATCTAACAGCTTTCAATTTTTCTGGTAAAACGTCAGATACACCGGCTCGTTTCCATGAACAGCCTCGACCAATGGACACTTCTCGTTCTACACTCGAAAGGGTTATCGATATTGCTCTCGTTGCTGTCGGACTCTGGCAAAAATTATGCTAATCGTTGCCATGTATTGATCAAAAAATATATTCGATACCGGATAAGATAATGAATAGTTTTGTTGCGTCTGGATAAAATAATAGACACTTTCATCTAGATGAACTCGGAGAACATGTTTGTTAAAAAATTAAGTATCTGGATGAAATTGAAGAACATTTTTGTTTAAGAATTAATCTGGACAAAGTCAGAGACAAATTTTGTTATAAATTAATTTTCTTCAAGATTGATGTCTGTACTTCATCGGATTGTACATTGTTTGGTAACAAGAACAAACTGATCCTCAACACTGTTATACAAGAAAATCAAAGTAGAATTGTCTTGTGAAAAATTAAAGAGAATAATTAGCAAAAGAGGTTGAGAACCATTGTGGAATCGGTAAGATCAACGTTTCTCTGATCGAAACCACTAAAACCCAGCGAACCGATGAAACAATCCGAAACAGGTTCTCAAACAATCGATGAAAACCACAAAACGGTATCAAAGTGTTCGAAAGTGGAGGATTCGAACGGTTCGAGTGGTCGATCGTTTCTGTCGCAATCTTCGATCTGTCGACGGCCGCGAAGCGGAAAACTGCGAGGAAACCGCGTCAGAATCAGTCAGCCGGAACTTGGGGTTCGTGATAACGCAATTTCCCGTGCAATTTCAAACATTAATATTCAGCGTTCCACGTGTGGGGGCGTAGTAGAGCGACCTTGCTTAAAATCCGACTGGTCCACGACGAAATCAATATGGCGATGCTGCATGCGGCCTTTGTGCTCATTATTAAATCCGCTGCAACGTCCAAAGCTGCCCGGTTTATCAGCCTGTGTTTCAGCTTATTGACAACGGCAATGCAAGCTCAACCCTTTAGCCGGAATGATTAATCTCGCGTTTATAACTGTTTGCGTATCTTCCCAATTGTTAAATCAATTCGCTGGCTAAATTTTCTAACGAAAAGTTAAACCGATTATTCGCACACGCATGTGGCTTAAATCAACATTTCTGTTACTAATTTTTTAAATAATTTTATGTGAAAATAATGTATGAATTGGGGAACTTTTGAAAACTACAATTATAGGAATGACTACAATTTTAAATTAAAACTATAATTATACAAAGTGGAATGGGTTCGGACATGTTTGAGATCTCTGCATCATTGCAACCTTGAACTTCTAGATTTTTGATCACAGATCATAATATTACACTATTTTTAGTACTACTACACTGTTATACTATTTTGTCACTCGAAAATTAATAAAGTAGTTTTTCACTTTAATGGTCTTTTTCCCTGACTCGGCGAATGCGTCATGTTTCATAGAAAGGATGCAGGATTCCCGTTGAAAACCACTGATGGATGATAATGAACGCTGCTTCCGTGTCTCGGTTTTGGACTACAGTCCAAATTCCAGGGAATTTGTTAAAAGTCCGTGATGAGAAAATAAATTTTCCCTGAAATTAATGCCTCTGCTTCTCCGCCATTGCTCCTCTATTTTGCGATAATGAACTTTTTTTTAAAGAGCTACTTTACATAGGTTCTTAAATTAAATATAATAAATCCTTAAATGAAATATAGTATCAAATAACCCCTAAACCTATAATTTTCTATACAGTTGCGTCACACATACCAAGTTATTACTACAATATGAAAGCGAGTAAAGAAAATTAAAAGTTACGTATGTTTCGTATTCAGCAATCCTTGATTACCGAGATAATTAGAATTGAAAAATTCAAATTCAGCCCAAAGAAAATACGAGACTGGTCATATGTATATCGTGCGTCACGCTATTGTAGGACAAGGATTTAAATAAAGAACGTATAATAGAATTTCCCGAGACGCGACAACGTTAGATAAATGTAGTATGAATCCCCCGAGATTAATCTTCGTCGCTGCCCGGTTCCCATTGTAAATCACAGACGAAATTACCATCGGTTAGGAATCCCGAAGGAAAATGAAGAAAGGTTCGCGGCACATAAATAGCCTGTCATGTTCTTTACGAGCAGAGAAGAGTGCGAGAGTGCTTATCGATAGAAGCAACACAGGAATTCGCATAAAAGGGGCTCGTCAAATTCTGGTGAATAAAACATGAGAACGCCTTTACGTCTTCAACCGCGGCGCGTTTCCACCTTGAAAACCTGTACGATTTTGTCGTCGAGATGCGACGCTGAAATTCAACTTAAGTGCTTCATACGATATAACATGTCGCTTCGATACACGATATTCACTGTGAAGATGTTACGTGCGAACATTTCAAGGGGATTCCTTCGATTCAATTCAGACTTCATCAAGATTAATTTACAGAAATATTGCAATGTTTTATATTTTTTAGGTGGGCAAAATTTGAAGAAATTTTTTATAATATATTTGTTTAAAGTCGATGGTAGTGAAGTTCTAAATCTTTATTGCGATGGATAAAATTCTGATGCTTCAATGTGCTGAAGATCCAAAATTAAAAAATTAAGTCTCAATGTCCTGAAGATTCAAAATTCGAAGTCCGAGAGGCTTCAAACTCTAACATGTTGAAGTCGTAGACTCTCAAAGTCGCAGAATCCGAAAATTCGAAAGTCACAAAGTCAAAGGGGCAAAGATCGATTAAATGTCTGGTTGTTACATCGTCTACGGTGTCTGTTGTACAGCTCGAAACGAAATGGGTCATGCAGAAGGGATCCCGAAGAGATTTCCAGGGTTTCCCTTCGTCGCTTCGAGTATCAGGAAAGTTTGGGGCTCTACGTGAGTGCTTCGGTTGGAAACTTTTGTTTCTACGTAATGTTCCTTGTGCCATCAGCGTCGCGTAATTCGAGCGCCTTGAAAGAAAAAGTCACTTGACGTTTCTCACGACAAGGAACGTTCATTGAGTTCCTGCTTTTCCTAAGTACGATCGTTAAAAACGGGATAAACTTCCTCAACTTTTACATTCTTGATTGCAACTTTTTAAATTGTAATTACTACTTTACAAAACAGAAGAACATTATTCTTCGCGGTATTCTTGTCGTCTGACCATAATCGTACCTATACTACTTGCTCGATGTATCTGTAGGCGCCATTAATCTCTTGCGAACTATCTGACAGTCGATTCATAAATTATCTTGAAGTTCATTGTACGTAACTTAATTATTGAAGTACACTGTCTTGATTAATAATCGACTGTTATATTCAAAATAAAACTGAAATACAAAAATGTAACCAAGTTGAGGATTCAACTAATTTTCAAAAAACTTTTTGGAACAAAAAGTTGTAATTCCTATCTCCTTTTCGTTTTAAACTTATCTGAAAATTATTCGAGTAATGTCGAACCGTTACAGCACATTCAGCCCTTTTTATTGCACCTGACCATCCATGTTCCATTAAAATTTCCCAAATGATATTCAAACGAATGCCGGTGTAAGATCGACGATTAAATCCCTTCATGGCGTTGAATTACCGGATTTCCAGCCCCTTTAACCCAATTCCATCATGGATCGCCGATCAACAAGGGTAGATTCGACAAGGAAGCAACCGACCACGACGTGTCGTTACCAATGGCATCTGTTCTGCCTGATGGTGCGACATTTTCGGCATGGCCTCGATGTCGAACCATCCCACGGATAGTATTCGATCGCGATACAAAGCAGACAGGTGCTGCGATCCGAGCGGAATTGGTTCGCCGTTCAAAAAGGAGGAGAAAAACGCAACTCAGCCTCTCTTCTGGATCGACGACTCTCGGCCAATCAAGGTTGTCCGGAAATTGCTGGTCAACCGGAAGGACGTGTCGCGGTTTCCGCGATGACGAAGGAACCCCGTCAAAGTTTAACCCGATACGGTTCCGATGCCTCCTTGAAGTGGTCAGACACGTTCCTCTTTGAGGCTTCCAGCTATAATACACTACCTCTGTGGTGTTATGACACAATTTTACTCTGTGGACACCGTACATTTTTTATTCACACGGGATTTTCTATTAAACTATAGGTAAACAATTTTTAAGGTAAGAAAAATGGTATAAACATGTTCTTGATTGTTTTGTAAAAATTTTGTAACAAGGAATCGATTTATGGCCACTCATATTAATATTAAGGGATGATATTGCTTATTTTACAAGGATTGTTTATGAGGAATACTTTGTCCGAGAATGGACTATGTAGATTATATTTTTAACGGTTCCTATTTCCCCAAAGTCCGTATGAAAATTTAGTTAAGAGAGCTACCGAAAGATAAAAGGCTCGACGAACGTTTGAGGTCGTCAAAGGATCAAACAGCCACGCCTGGAGCGACTGAAGTTCATGTATTAGATACACAAGACTAATCTGAACAGCAGGGAGATTCCAGCATATACGTTGCTGTATTAACGCGGCATTATTTGGATTTACTGCACACTCGAACCGGATCACCATCGGTCAAGATCGATAATCGAAGTTTGCGCGGGCAACCGAACAGATTGGAGACCTCGGTCCACGTTATTTGACCTAACCATTGCCTAAGAATAACACACGCGTGAATTGTTTGCGAAGGTAAGTAATTAAACGCAGCCTATAAACAAATATAAACAGCGAAAACACAAGGTAAATGTTAGTATTAATTAATGGAGATATTCTCGCGCTTTAAAATCATAGATTATTATGGATGCGAGGTGTTGTATAATTTCTAGCGTGTTTTGCAAATTCTGATCGATTAGGATAAAATATGGCGCGTACGTTGACGTATGTCCGAGATTGATTTTTAACCTCGCTTCTTATCGCTTCGCGTAAACAGCGTCCAATTAAGCTTTTCAAGCATCGGCTACTTTAATGAAAATTACCATACGATTCTCCTAACACTATTATTCCGCTACACTCGCTCTCAAAGGTAACACCTCGTAATTTATGCATCCCTTCGTGCTCTCCGTACACGCACACAAAGTGCAAGATAAATACCAGATTCCCTGTGTTCTTAACGTAATCCATTAACTCTGGAACAAGTTATTTTCTTTACGTTCACGCTTTGTTAGGTTTTGTCTACGCCGAGCGTTAAATTATCACGCGTTTACTACGCGTTAGTTACTCTATGCGTTAGATTCGTCATGTGCCACGTTGTCGCGCGTTAGATTCTTTGTACATTAGAATTGCTACGTATCGTATTATCATGTGTTAGATCACCATACGTTAAATTTGTCATGTGTCATGTTGCCACCCACTAGATTAGCTACGTATCGTATAACCACGCACTGGATTTGCCAAATACAATATCACGTTAGATTCTCTACGTGTCATATTGTCACACGTCACATTCTCGGTACGTTAAATTTGCCACACGTTAAATTCTCCATGTGTTAAATTTATAATACGTCATACCACACATTAATGGTTCTCCATGACAATATAACGAGAGTCTACTGTATCCAAAAAAAGAAATAATGATTACCAAAAGTCCCCAACTCGCCCACTTATCAGCCTTGATGACGGTAGCAGAATAGAAACATCATGTGCAAAAGTATATGCATATATTTCCCTATTCGATCGCTATTAGCGTCCACATTCTGAGAAATAGCAGGTTAAGTTTGTCACTGACCGCCCACACGATAGAATCTCGTGGTCGAAACGTTTTCGATTCGACCGGAGGTGTTCGCGTTTAAAACATCGCGCGATAAATCAATAACGAATGTCTCGTTCGGGCAAGGGTTGGTCGGGGCTGTGGTCGTTATACACTTGTATCAACAGTGAGCTGTGGCTCGTTTGTTCTTGTCAGGCTGACTAATCTCCCGACACTCCCGCGTCCCGACATTATGAATTTATGTTGCTCGCGAAAGACCTCGTTACAGCTCTTCAGTTCGCCACTTCTCCGTCGACGTTCTCGCGGAACACGTCTTTTAATGCCGCCACGTCCCTCCAGGGATCTCAATTCCTTCGGGTTTCAATCTTGTCTTCTGCTACGGTACATCTTCCTCCTGCTCTTTCAAACTCTTTCATTCGTTTCGTTTATTCGGATTTATGGTGCATGCTGGGTCAGTCGAGAATCACACTCAGGCACATTTATACTTCATCGCGAAGAGATAGGTGCTCAGATACACGTATGCACCATATGTACATACGTACATGTACTCATATAGATATAGACATGCTCATATAGATACATGTATACACGGTATTATAATAATATGTACATAAATATATGGATACATACGTGTATGCTTACGAATGTGTACTTACACATGCACGCATCATATACGTACATACATACCTACATGCATACATACATGCGACATGATACTAGGTTTATATCTGATAGTAATATAATAATGTTTAATGATATACGAAGTATTGAAAAATATTTACAATTTGAAGATTACGAAAATAATTTAGAATTGTGATAGATAAAGTGTTACAGCACGTAATTGACAGAAATACCAGGTGAATTGATACACGAAGTTAACCGTGCATTAGCAAATTGAATTTCCTTCCTCTGCAGTCCATTTATTCAGCATATTAAATCCAGTTTGCCTGAGGATTCAATTTAGCACCTTCGAGTGCAAAGCAATATAAAGTTATGTGTTTAGAGACAGCTACTACCTTCGTATCTCGCAGATAGTGCAGCTAATACCATCCAAATGCATCTGTTTCTAGAAATGTTTCGTGTACAAACACGCAGAACACTCGTTGAAATTGATTCTACGTAACATGTAGTAATAGAGATCCCAGACGATCAATATCTGAGTTCTTACTATTTGACGACAATAATGTAATATGGTCAGTGTTGTCCGTACTAAAATATTGATAACATATCGTTTGAGATCTTAACAATCAAAATTTTATTGATTAACCCTATGCTCCTGTCTTCCATAATAAATTCTGAAATTTCTTCAAATTCACACGCAACCACAAAAAGAACGTCAACTATAAATACAAGAACTTAATGGCACAACCATTAATCAACATCGATCAGAAAATTTAACTAGCTGCGAAGTTACTAAACTCGCCGTACTTTAACGAGAAATAAATAATAACCGATAAAGTTTCGTTACACAGTTTCACGCCGTTAGAAACTTCGAAACTTCCACTTTAAACTACACTTTGTTTCGCGTCGATACGACGTCCTGTTCCGGAGATATCGCCGTTTAAAGCGGACCGTAATTTTTAATGCAACGCTATCTGCCTGTCCCGCTGGTGCATTGACCTAACCTAACCTAAGCGCAGCGCACGTGCACTGGTCAATGACCGGCGCTGACTCGGTGCTTTTTTTACTATCGCTATGCGTACGCACTTCCAGGAAAAGAAACTAGGTCACGCCATTTCCACCAGTTCGAGATCCATTGATGTGCGTGTACTTGACGCGTACACACGTCGACCATTTGTAGTTCTCTATCGCTGCGTTCCTTTCAGTCGTCCTAATGCAATCAAGTGCATTTTGCGGAGCAGGTTTTTTTAATATTAAGAGCTTTCGTTGGAGAAATTTGAAAAGGGTGGTGATTTTTATGGTAGATTTTAAATGTTGGAATGTTGGAATTTTGGAAATTTTGAAACTTTTCAATTTTGGAATCTCACAATTTGAGTATTGTGAAATTTTAGAATTTTGGAATTTGAAGTTTAAAAATTTGACAATTATCGAATATTTGCACCTTGAATGTAGGGAAATCTAAAAGCTGGGAAGCCCCTAGATATACAATTCTTCCAATTTACATTGCTCAGAACTCCAATAATGAAATCTTCTATCATCATTCTGCAAACTCATTATTTTATTTCCGTATAGAGAACATAACATTTGCGGAAATTACGTTTTCTACCAAAACCGAAAAGTTGAAACGTGTTCCCGTTCCGCGGGAGTTCCGCTATCCGTGGACAGCAACCGGAAGTCATCCGGGTCCATCCGCGAGCACAGGGAGCTGCGAAAGTGGAGCGAAGGTGGCGCGTAACCGGATCGATAGGTCGAAGTCGGATTGGCACGTGGCAAGAGGCAAGAAACGCGATAGTTTCCGTATCGTTGGCACGTTTCGAAACGACCCTGGCCTTTTGCCACTCGCGTTGCGGCTCGACTCGTTTCACCTAGCGATTTCGAGGGGTTTCTTCTCCTATTGGACCGCGGAAAATGGATGAGAATCTTTAGGCAGAAATTGATCGAGCTGCTCGTCGGATTTCGCGCCGGTTTGCGCTTCGGATTTTCGCACTTTCCGCCGGGGCAACTTTAAACTTCTGCATTAGCTGCTAACAGCTTTATGGATGTTTGCCCCGCTTCGGCGCTGTGGATTTTTGCGATAGTTATTGCAAACACCCCCCATGTTTGCGTTACCTGCAGTCACTGTGGACTTTGCATTAACGACTATGGATTTTTGCACTTGTTTTTTTTGCTTTTGTATTACTTTGTAATTTTGCACTGCTTCGTGGTATTTGTTTATTTTTGAGATGGCTAATATTGACTCGTTTGATTTTGTTGCAAGAACACTGTTGACGATTACGTGGTAAGAACAGTGTGGACTTAGTAGATAGCGTAGATTTTTTATTTAAATTAATACTTTAACAATTCTTTGCACCATCTAGACTATGACTGATGTTTATTTCTGTACTAACCGCAACAGCCTCTGTCGCTTTTTGCGTCAGATTATGTAAGCACTCCGAATATTTGCATTGCTTTGTGCAAACGCTTATATTTCGTGCAAGTGTATTTGATTTTTCATATAACCGATGCTGCGTCTCGAATTTTTGTACTCCCTGATGTGGATACTCTAGTTGTTTGCATTATTCGATGCATACACTCGGAATTTTTGCGCAACCTGGTCAAATAGTATCCTCGAAAGCTGTGCAAGGTAACAATTCGATATAACTGGTCCATTTCGAGTGTAATACTTACAATATTCCAGTTAATTATTCGATGTAGGGTCATACAAGAATTAATTGTTAATAATTCAATATTTGCTCGCGAATGAAATTTACTGTACAAGATACGATGTTTTGTATAATGCAGTTCGATGAGAATTAATTAGGTTCTTAACGAGAAATATTTCAAGCGATAAATATTTTACATAAATTGAGATATGAAAGGTCTCTTATTGAACACGAAAGGTCTCTCAAACACCATCAATATCTTTTATTAATATCTTTCAATATTTCTCATTACCAATATCGTTCATTAAAGAACAGAATTAAATAACATTACACGTTTCTGTTATTTAATTTCAAAAGAATATCGTTTTCCTTTAGTCGTAAAATTTGATGCAGCTTCTCAATTATCGACGTTCGATGGAATCAATTTTCTTTCAACAATTTTATTAGCAATTATAGAGCGCGCAAGAATTCATTCTTTCGTTTATAGCAAATTTTTCGCTCTTTGTGGAGGCACAAATAGAATACTCGGTTTCTGCGTCGAAATGAATTTATTGGCTCACGACGAAGAGCGAAGCGTTTATTATCAGCTGCCGTTTTCCAACGGCAGCTTTCGTTACGGCATACATTAATTGTTTTCCAATTTAATAACACACCGTTCACGGCATCCCCGTTTTCTTCGTTCTCTTATTTCCTATAAACCAGCCGCCGTTATTGTTCCAGAATCACGTAGCCCCGCTTTTTTTCCGATATCGATGTTGCACTTTGCTTTCCTCGCTCGTTTCTTCGTGAGACACACTCTTTTTTATCGAACAAAATGAACTTTTCCTTTTATTTACCTCTAGCGATATCAGACCTTGATAGCCGAAATATATTACACTTTATGAACGGTTCACGATTTTAATTTTTTACAAAGTCGACATATGATTCGTCTACAAAATACAATGATAGATCAACTAAAATCTTACGTTATGTACTTATGCTTCTAAGAGATTCACACAGTACCAAAAAGATGACAGGTATTTGGAATTTGGAAAAGAATTAAAAATTTGATTTAGTGGCAAATCGAAATGAAAATGAAAAGCAATAAAACGTACCCGATTGCAAAATTGTCTTGTTTCAAATCGAAACTCTAATATTAAAACATGGAATTGGGACACATTTTCGAGATTGAAGCGATGAAAGCAATATACATCTATTCTGTACGAAGCTACTTCGTTATACAACCAGATCTCCAAAGGATTATATCATTCTTCACTATCAATTATAACAAAAATTGTTTTAAAAAGCGTTGTACATGTATCTTCCATAAAACTCGAATCTCCTAAAATTAAATCGTTACACATGCGATTAATACCCGAATACAATTAAAAGGATTTAGCTAATCTGATTTCATTCAGAATGAACTTTCACACCAGGTGTTTTAATATTTAATGGACGTTGAAAAATTTCGGTCGCATGTTTGCTGCTTTAAAATGCAAATGGTTCTCATGAAATAACCATATCAGTTCATAGACAGGGGTGTCAGAACGTACAATTTCCGAGCGTGGAATACCAATGAGAATCCCGGAGATTCGAACGTGGAAAAAGTGGAGTGAAATTTGAAATATTTACAGAAACTGCGAGACGCAAGAATGTTGAAAAAAAGTTCGCAAAGAATGTCCATTTAATTCCCATTGTTTCGAACGTGTCGTCGATCGAGTAAGGGAGAGAAGTAGGAATTTTGGTGTTTGGAAGAATGACGAGAACTTTTGTCTCGAATGTGGAGCCGTGCCATCGGCAGGATCCGCGACGTTGAGGGATGGACTTTTTCTATGCTCCACTCGATGGTCCCGTATTTTATCAAGTTTTTCACAGTCGCGATTCCACCTTGCAATCGACTCGAGGTCGTGAAATTGCGAAAGTTCGCGCCGCGAGACATTTAATGCCGAGAAAAATTCTGCGGAGAACCCTGATACCTCGTGTTCGATCATCCTCGCGTCGTATAATAATTTTATCGAATTCCGTTAAACGCAAGCTGATCGAGAATTTGAAGAATGCTCTTACATCTTTTCGTAACAGTCTCTCGATCCTCTCGAAGAGTTTACCCATATAAATATTCGATCCATTGTTTTATAAAAAAATTTCGAATAAATAATTATCTGACTTTCCGAACTTGTAAACCGATATCGAAAGATACGAATTTGACAAAGTTACAAATCCCTTCGAGGCTGTGCCAGGAATTCCGACCAATTGAAATCGTTTCTCGAAAACATTCTTGCTTACCGATTAAAATGGGACAAGCTTCGCGGGTCAACCGGTAAAATTAAAATCGATTTCTCCCTCGGACGTTTTCCGATCGCTCTGTGAAATAGTTGTTGGCTTTGTGGTCCTTTTTTTCCCTCTTTGCCTCGTGTAATTTTCCCGAGGCAAGGCCAGCCACTCGTTCATTTTTTTTTCCCCCAGCGACAAGAACGAATAGAATGATTACACTCGCGATGAAAAAAAAAAAGTGGAATTGTTAATTCGAACGAAACGACGAAGCTTGGCTCGTAATCTCATTTTCGTGATCCTGAGAGCAATTGAGATCGCGAGAAGGATTAGACCCTCAGGGATATTCAAACGAGACCGAGTTTCGCGTTTTTTTGTCTACTTCAACCCCTCTTTGACTCTATAGTTTCTAGGGAGCCGGGCAAATTATGCTGCTTCTCGAAAGGCTACTGATTCACTTAGGTGTACGGTGAATAATGTTCTGGCATTGGGAGGAGCAGAATTTTAAAATGTCAGCTCGTGAATGGTCCATTGTGCCGCGGAAGAATGTTCGACGTCGTTTGTCACCTGACGCTTTTCAATTTGTTGAGACGAAAGCTCTTTCGAATTTCTCCGCTATTGAAATCCACTGGAAATTGATATTTCGGAAATTATGGACCTGATTTATTAAATTTTTTAATAAACCTCTACTAGCTTCTTTTTTGGAAAATCCTCTGTTCTCATTTTCAATCTTCAAATTTTGTGTTGATGATATTAATGAAGTGTTAACACAGTTATTTTTATTAGACTTTGAACTTTAAATCAATATATCATGAGTGTCATTTTGAGAAACTTTTATGTCATGAAATTTTATTAGACTCTACGTGTTCCGAAGTTGGTCATTATCTGCTATAACTAGCCACTATTCATTTTGCATTAATAATAATAACATACTACATACACAATATATAACATACACAAGTGCTATTTTACGAAACTTGTCATCAAATCAAGAATGTATTAAATATGAATAATTTGATACTATGAAACAGTGACAGCAATTCTTCCAAGCGATTCGACAATCTTCGTATATCGCACTTTGGACGATCCATTAAGTCTCGATTTTTCATCAAAGAAAGTATCGACGATCTCCACAAATCATCAGCAGCTCGTTCACGGAGAAAACGTATAAAAATTCCACGAGCAGATCCTGCAATTTATCGAGAACGATCCGCATCATCGTTTTCCATCGCGCGAACATAAAGCAAGGGTCACAATGACGTGTCCTTGGCCTCTGCTGGTACCATAACTCAAATATGATTTCACGAGCGAGCAGCTCGGCCGAAAAACGATGGAAGACAGACGCGATAAGCTTGGCGATGTGGGCTTTACTTTGGACAGGGCTCGCGCGATATTCGCTAGCTTTTCGAGCTTTCGAGATTATCGCTGTCGCGGACACTTACCCTAATCTCGGCAAGCGACAGCCACCTCTCCGCCGAAATCGTCCCTCATTTGCCGCTGAAGGTCGGACCATCGTTTTGAAAGTAAAATGGCACCCTTTATTCTGCAGATTACGCCGAGGCTTATCCTTAATTTCAAGGTCGAGAGGGTTTCAGACACCGACATTCACCATGAACATTGTTCGAACCCTTCGAATATTTTTTTGTTTACAGGGGATGGTTGTCATAAGTTTATCATTACTTTTTTGGCACTTAGAGTTTTTTAAATTTTGGACTTTTGATGTTTTGGATGTCTGTTTCAGAGGTTTATTTTTTAACTTGGGTACTCGAGAATTTTTTGAATTTTTTAAAATGAATTAATATTATTATTAATGTAATGTCATTCTCAATGTATTTATCTTCAAGTCAGTATTTTTACACATCAAGAGTTCCTTCCTCAAAAATTTTGTCACTAATTTTCACTTTTTCAAAAAGTTCAGAGTAATTTGTTACGTGACTGGAGCACTATTCTGTTGCCGTTCAAAGTTTTGTATCTCCCAAAGCTATCGAACTATCAAGATGGAACAAATTTCAGTTTCAGAGGGTACTTTTCTCTGTATATCAAGGACAGGTTATCGAGAAATTTTACAATTTCCAGCGACGAATTTTCCAACGAATTTTCATGTTATCGATTCGAGTGCTATTGATCTTCTGCAACAGTATTTCTGAGATACAACGAACTGTCGAGTCGAAACAAATTGCATCTTTCAGAGTAAGCGTTCCTCCATGCATCAAGAGTTTGTTGTTGTGAGATTCTATGATTTTCACGAACCTGGCAACGAATTTCAAGTACCTTGCTAGAATAGTCGAACTCCTGGTCATTTTCAGCGGGAAATAATCTTGTTTGATTTATCCTGTAGATGTACATTCATTTTTACGTAACTAGTTATAAAATATTATGTAGATATTCTTAAATGAAAAATGGTATTTAAAGTGTATAAGATAAAATTCGCAAGAAGCAATTTGTTTCATAAGGTAACCAAAGATTTCTCACAGGATTATTAAAAAATACGTGATTTCTTTAGCAAATAAGAGTAACGCGAATTTCACAAACACAAGGGATAATTTGTTACGACGCCTCCGTTTAAAACGGACTTAAAGACCTCGTAAATCTTGACCGATCTCCTTTGTCTTACCGCCGTTCTTCACAAAAGAGAACGAGTAAGGCGAGAAGCGAAAAAATATCTCAGAAAAGAGAAGAATATTTCGTGTAACGCCGTTAAAAATCGTTAACGATTTCCCTGCAGTTTTCCGCGGCTTAAACGAGAAAAATCTAGCAGCAAGAAGAAAGCGGGGAAAAAAAAACACAGATACGAAACAATAAAGATGCCATAAAGATAGAGGAAATGAACGAAGCGGTGGAACAGCAGGGATACGCAATAAGAGAAAGCCGGAAAATGGAAAACGCAACGATGCGTGGTCAGGATTGTGTAACACGGCACTTTGCTGTAAATGGTGGATGCATTTCCTTTATTTTTCGAGGATTTTCTTCTGGCTGCTGGCAAACGAGAAGAAACGAGGAAAACAAAGCGCGCCAACGCGCTCAACAGGAAGTACTTACGGCAAAATAATGCATAATGATATGCAAAGTGAGGTTACACCAAAGGGGCGGAGAATTCGCCAACTAGAAGAAAATTTCTAATTTATGGAAATGTACTGGATCATGCTTGTCAAGTGTTTTTAGCAAACTGTCGTTTTGGAAAATAAAAAATTACCAGTTGATGGATGGAGATAAGTTTTCATTAATCGGGGATGTTTATGTATGTATGCATACACGGTATGTGTTTTTTTGTACTGATTATAAATCATAATTTTCTTGCATGATCTTCGATTCCTCAAATTACCAGATTCTTGTAGTTCAAATCATAAAATTCTCTACTATATAATTTCTCAAAGCATATTCTCAAATCTCCAACTCCCAAAAACCATAAATTCAAAACCCTGTCCAAAATTAAAATACAAGATTTTCAAAAAGTTACCAAACGCAAATAAAAAAGTAATAGGGTCATTCTGGAATCTAGTGTATTCAGTAGGGTGAACAGCAAGCGATTATATTCGGTGTCGGAGCATCAAAAGCTGAAACGTTTCGACTGTAAAGTACCCCTTTGAAAGGTGTAAAAGGACGTTTAACATTTACGATCTTCTCTCTCTCTTTTAATTTGTTTCATTTAACGTTGGTTAAAGAATGTTTTCCAGAGGCACGGTTAAATATGATGGAGGTATTTCGGTTTGAAAATCGCGTTGCTCGCGGAGTTCAAGGCTAGCCACGATTGGTTGCGAACATTTTAAGGTGAAAATATATTGCAACAGGAAGTGTAAAATAGAACAAGCTGTTGCGGTTATACAATGACTGAAAATATTGGCGTGCCACGAATAATGACAGATAACGTCTAGTACAATTGCGATTTACCAATTAATTTCAACAAGATTCAGCTTGTACGACATGGAAATTAATTAACTCGTCTGGAAGGCTGCCATTGTAAAATCAAATGGAATTTCTATCAAGTATCAATTAAGATGTTTAATTTGATTTCCTCTTGCAAACTTAATTGAAATTTCTGTTTGTCGTCGTAATTTTCGCAGTGACGTTACTGAAAGGATCACAATAACTTTAAGGTTTCTTCTCTGAATTCATTTACCGTGCTTTTATATTGACAGTGAATGTTCTTCTCGTGTTTCATCTTTTACTTATTCATCCTTTTACTGTGTTTTTAATTGAAAAATGAGTGTGCATTACACTAGCGTTGAAATCAATTTGTCGATAACAAATAAATCATTTCTTGCTCTCCCCTCTTAAAGTAAGGTGCAATACCTCTCAACGTAGCTATGTCCTTTAAGCGATTTAAATTGGAAATGAAGGAAAAATTTCGGAAAATTTATCGGGTTTAAACTCGACACTGAAAATTCCGAACCACGCGGTGCATTCGGATCGCGTTCGTTGAAATTATGATTTGTCCCGCTTGAAATTCAGCCCGCGTTGCGAAACGTCCGGTTCGAACATATATCCGCTGCATAATCCGCGGACAATGCAAATTTCCTAAACGAACGACGAGGTTTAACTAAAAATCAGAGCCAGTCGATCGGACACGGTGTCCCGGATTGGCCGCCATTTCCCCCGCTTCGCAAATACCCTAACCACAAAGGGATCGACAGCAAGGGTACGAAACTCGCCGATGCAAATATTTAGAAACAGCCTTGAACGGGTCTTTTTCGACTTCGTCCGACAGTTTCGTTTCCTCGCAAACATTTACGACCTGATTTTTTTCGGAAATTCTACATCTAGAGAGAGATGGATAATGTCGACGGGAACCGATTTTCCGGGATTACCAGGAAATAAGGGATGAAATTGCTTCGACGAATCGTCGAGAGGGATTTAATGATCCATTAGAGCATGCGGAAAAAGATATCGATAGTCGAGCTCCCCATTTGGAGACTTTTTAATTTATAATAAATTTATCGATTTTGTGTTCTGGGGATTTCAAGGTTATACATTTTTAGATTTGTAAATTTACAGGTTTCTAGATTTCTACGTTTTTAGATTTTTGAAATTGAAAAAATATATAACACTGTCATCTAAAAGTAAGTCAAATAATCAAATTGCTAACAAATTGCTAAATTTCTAAACTTCTACATAACTTCTCCCTTACCAAAGTTCCAAGTTTTCAAATTCCTGTCCAACAAGCTTGAGCAATGTAAAAGAGAGGGCAATCCAGGGAAGAAGGCTCTCGGCAGAAGAATAGAATTGTCAGAGCGATCGGTCGAAAGGAGTAACAAATTCGTCGATAGACTTAACAAGCAGTGATTCAAAGGGAGGTAACATTATTGGCGAAAAACAGTTTGCAGTAGTCAATGAAGCCTGGGCAACGCTTTGTAGAGAGTGGACGAAACGAATACTAAACAAAGGGGTGCGCTTCGCTCCAGGGACGGCCAGTTTAAATTAAATTTCAGTTGGCCAGAAAGGCTGTGTGTCGTCGGAAAAACATTCGTTTACCTAAGCTCCGGGAAATTCGGAAGAGCTTGCGAGATTCGACCTTGACATTTCTCCGTGCACCAGTCTCCCTTAAGCGACGTGCACATCGATTTACCCCCCCGTAACGCCAACACCCTTTATTTCCGGGGACGCCGTTTAATTCTCGCTCGTGGCACGTGTCTGAACTGCTTCGAGGTCCACGGTAAACCGCTACAGACAATTATATATATATACCATTATTCTACCCTACCTCTCCGTAGACCATTATTCCAATGATAAATCGCGCGCCAGAATCGCGGATAACGCGTGTTTATTTTTCTCTCGGTAATTAGATTTAGGGCTTCTACCAGCTGATTTATGCCCGCGGAACTTGTCAACGCTAACTTTAAAATACATCCAGATAATATTTCTACATTTAAGGCAAAATTACTGTAGAGAAATTCAGTGGACTGCGGAGAGTACACTGCGGTAAATATGGTGTTATGGAAGGTTGAATTTAATCCTTTGACCGCGACATTTTTAATTTTGCTGGTTAAAACAGTATTTCTCATAAAATGTAGTTGACTTTGATGCAATAATATTTTAATTTTATTTTTATAACCAGCAAAATTGTTTAATGTAATGTGTGTCATGAGTGTGATATGACCCTTTCGCTTATAACATGACGCTCGTGACGCACGCTACAGTTCAGGTACAACAAACTAACATCATATTTGCAGATCGATTGAGTCTGGAATTTAATGTCCACTACAGTTTAATGTCCATTTCAACTTTCCTCGACAAAAATGGTAAAGAAACGAGGTAGAAGTTACGAGGTGTTACAATAATACACGAAAGCCCGATGACAAATGATCCAGTAGTCGTTCATTTGATCAAAATAGCCAGTTTTTCGATAAAGGATGCTCGCATTCATCGACGATCCGTTCGAGGTCGAGGCTTCATTAAACCCGACGACTTATCTCGTGACGATCTTAATTGAATCTTCCTCGACGTTCGTCCCGCGTAAATTCTCACCCCTTGTCGAGCTTATCGTAGCTCTCGATTGGCTCTCGTGCCAATAAACGCGCGGAATCCGTTACTTTTTTGCGGCGACACGCACCCCTGCTGTTGGGAAAAAAATATTCCACGTAAACGAGCCACGTTCTGAACGCGGACTCGAAAAACTGCAATTTTTGCCCCACGTTCTTTTTCTATAGAGAGATTTTACGAGTTACGAAATTGCTGTCATTTATGGGAACCCTAACGGACAACTGATTAGCAATTTGTTTTTGTCTGAGGTATTCTAGATATATTCTTTAACGTGAGATGTGATGTTACTCCAAGGAGAAATTATACTGATTTAAAAATGATTTGATTTACAAAGGAACATGTGTTGAGATACACGGAGAAAATATGTGGGCTCGAAAATTATAAATTTTTAAAACGAATATTAAATTCGTAGTTTATTTCTGTAATTGCATAGGGGTGCATAAGTGTGTGAAGGAACTGTGTGTGAGGGTTGTCTTGAACAGCGATATATCGATATCGACATATTCGTGTGATTAATGTACGCGGAGTTATGTATATATGATTAATGTGGTGTTATGTCTATTTGATTATGATGTTATATACATGATGAATATGATGCTATCTATGATTAATTCGTTATTGTACTGTTTGTAAAATACACATATGGTAATAATCATTGGAACCATACATTCACCTTCTGTTACGTTAACAGCAATTTTATTATTGATTTTATTTAGCACCCACATGAAGAAAGCTTATGAAAATCTGGTCCCTGATGAACTCCCCCTAAATTACAAGAATACCAGCAGATCAAATATTGTAAAATGAACAACGTTTCTAAAAAATGTCATAACTGTTCAGAATTCACGGCGAAAGTCATAGGTTTTTGCCCCGCTCATTTTCGCTGGAAATAAAAAGGTAACCCCGATTTGTTCTCGGAGGTGTACATAATAACTGTCCGAGTAGCATCGATTTGTCCAGGTCCACGATCTTCATCCCGGGTAAGATAAAAAAGGGAGAAAGAAACGAGCAGTCGTTAACGTGGATCCAGAGGAGAAAAACAGCGCCGGTGTCCCGGCGAATTAACGTTGATTTACAGCTGGCTTCTCGATGGCTTGTGGATTCGTGGTGCGTCCACACGGGTCGGGAATTGGCAGTGAAACGTTCGCGTACTAATAAGCTTCCAGTGGAACGGCTAACCGACGGCTAATTATTTCCTAGCCGTCTGGTAATTTCCAACGACGTCCAAAAGCCGTGCTTCGAATAATTCCGGCGAAATCGCGAACGCCCACGCGACCGATTCCTCGCCAACACGATTCTCACCCACCGGTGTCTTATACTCGTTGATAGAACATTCTTGTCACGATGTGCTCTATCTAGACACGTAGCTGCACCATCTTGATCGGACAATCGATCTGTCACGTCTGATCCGTTGGGAATAATGTGCTTCAGTTATTTTTCATTCTTTTTGCACGGAGCGATAACGCAAAAATTTTGTGAACTTCATGTTACAGTATAATTTATTAACTTGTTCTACAATATCGCGTCACTCGTGACGCACACTACAGATTATACAAACCACATCCGTTTTCATTACAATTGAATTTTGAATCCGATGTCTTCACGAATATCTCAATTATAAATCTCAAGAATATCTCCATCAAAATTTAGTCATAATTCCGTTCACCAGGTAGAAAAGCGAAATTATATCGAACGAAGATACAAACAGTATCTCCGTGTGAAAAGCTCGGAGAAAGAAGCAGCGTGGAAAAGCTCGCACTTTTGCTTGGATCTAGCCGCGAGCGAGTTCTCGGCCCGAATACGATTCAGTGGCGTGACATCTGCACTGGACAGAGTCCGTGTATTTGTGACCCCGATCCATTCATCCCTTTAGATATAGCGCAGGGATCCTCCGCTACGGGTTTCACCTACAACCCCCTTTGTTCGACCCTCTCCGTTCTAAGTTTCGAGCGAATCTAGCAATGAGCAACCCTCGAGGCTAGCTCGATTTTTTACTCCTTCGTCAAAGGGTTAATGGCGGACTATTATGATACAGTGGAACCTCGCTATATGGCACGGGGTGGAAAAGAGGGGAGGTCGTGGAACTGGCCATATAGGAAACTTGAAATGTTATGCTGCGGGTGATGTTTCGGGAACGTTTTAGATTTGTTTTAAAGGTAACTTGAAGGTTCCTAATTTTCCAAATTTTTAGATTCCTCAATTCCCAAATTCTTAAACTCTCAAATTCTTAAACCCCCAAATTCTTAATCTCTCAAATTCCCACCCCCTAAATTTCCAAATTCCAAAATAAAAATATCTGACTTTCAAAATTTAAAAACTTGATAACTTCACTCATAAACAATGAAATTCGTCCCCGTATATCCAGTTCCTTTTCACCGTTCGCATGGAGTAGAGTTCACGATTCAATTTCGCGCGAGTGAAGGAAGATTCATCATTGGATGAATATCGGTTTCGCTAAATATTCAACAAGACGAAGGATCAGGCCTCGATGCAAGCGTATATAAATTTGCAAGCACAGCCTGTTAAAGCGCGCGAGGATCCAATTTCTCTCTGACTAAAGGAATCGGGTCGCTTCGAATGTGAACGGAATTCTCCTTGTCTCTGGTCGCAAGGGATGAAATCGATGGCGAGTTATCGACTGTCGAACAACGATTGCGAAACCGTGAACGATTGCCTTCGACGGAATTCCTAGGACGTTCAACGTTCCGAGAAGCTTTGTGTCGGATTTTAACGAAAATTCGACGTTCAACCGAATTCGACGTTCAACCGAATTTAATAGTCGATTTCCGATACATTGATCGATCAATCTGACACATTTTGATCGGATTAAGAAGCTGCAGATCGTGAATTTCGTTTAGGATACGAATTCGTGACTTATGAGGGTTTGGATATTCGGAGATTCAAAAAACTGAATATGGTCGTAGCTGGAGGTAATTGGGGTAGTTTCAACCCCCCCTAAATATTCACTCTTTAGAGAAACTTTAGAATTCTGCAAATTTGAAAATTTCAATGTACACTTCAAAAATAAGTTAAACTGTCAATTTTTCAATCTTCTGAATTTAAGCTCAAAATTGACTAAATGTTTAAGGACATAGTAATACAATTTTCCTGATTACGAAACGAAGGGTAGTCGAACATCAAAGACTGTAATTTCGCCAGTAAATTACGAAGTAATTACGGTAAATGTGTAATATTTTAATTACAATTTTACCGAGTGCTAAGAACTGCAAATGAAATTTATGATAAGAAACAGATTAAAGCGTCGGTGATGTTTTCCCGATTTCTTTTGCGTTAACGAAAGGAGGCCACAAGCAGGTAATAAATTTCGTGTAACGGGCATCGCTTGAGATATATCATCGAAATTCATATTTTACCCCGTTACTTATTCGGCTAGCAGGATTTCGGGGTTAACAAATGATAATGTCATTCCTCTCTACTTCGTTACACGCGGTAATTTTTTACTCGTCCAACGGTATTCATCCCCTCGTCTTCCCTTTTGCACGTTCTGGCTGCCAAGGGGATGAAACGCGTTTTGCCCGAGCGACGAAATAATTTATTTTCGCGCAGACGGCGGTATCGACCCCGAACAGACGACAAAGCAACGTCTCTTCAACAACGGAACAAAGGACTTGCAAGTTTTAACGACTTAATTAGAAACTTATTAACGGAGGATCGCTTTAATAAGAAGCTCGAGTTTTTGCGAGAGCCTTGTATACCGAAATAATTTCGAATTAAACCGAGTTCAATTTAAATTTATAATAATTAATGAATATTAAAGTAGCCCCTCAATTATTCGAAAGATTGAATCGAAACAACACGACGTAATTAACATGATCATTAATTTAATTAACACCTACGTAATCGTTTTACAAGAATCAAAAGACAGTATAATGTCAACGATACAAAATAGTATTATTTCACGTTGAAACTCATGAACAAAAATGTCCTACAATAGATTTCAATCGAACAGGTAACGAACGTGTCAATTAATTTTGCAGTTTGAACAATTCATGGTATACAAAAGGCGCTCGGTCAAGCATTACTTATTAAAAATCAATTCAGCCAAACTAAAATATTCATAAATTCATTTCGATCAAAGTACAACGAACAACAAAAAACTTCCAATTATACAACGCCCACGCGAGCAACGTTCACCTGCGTGTATAATGAACGCGAACATGGAACCAGAATTACGAGTAGTTCGGAACGGTTGATGTTTGAACAATAACGTCGGATGTTTTGATACACACTCGGTCGATACACGGAACAGAACTGTAAATCGTTTGGAGCTAATCAAGGCGAGTACTTGGCGCGCAAAGGGTTGAAACACGAGGAGAAATCTTGAGAGGGGGGTGAAAATAGCATCGCGTTTGAGCGGGATAGCGGAATATCTTGGTATAACTTCCGGCAAGCTTGAACCACCGACACAAAGCCTGTTTCCTGTTCGCGGAGCCTATTATCGTGCCTTCAATTCAGAGGTTAGACAGCCTCTGATTCATACGTCATCGTGATGTGGGTTAAGGACAAACCAGTCAGGATATCTCGATGGCCGCGAGGCGTTTCAGAAAATTATGATAGCAAAGCTGCTTTTGATACCTCCCACCGTGGCTAGGAAAAGGAAATACATCGTGACGAAACGCGATACTGCAGCAAGGCCTTGGAATCCTTGCGTGTGCTTCTTTGGAAAAAAGGGAAAATCGAGCTTCTATGGAAGTGAGGGTGGAAGTTGGCAATAAATTTCAGTTTGAGCATTTGAAGTATTTGGGAGCTCTTTTGTGGGTTAATTTAATCTAAGGGTGACATATATAATGTACAAGTTATATTTATAATATACAAGTGAAATATTAATTGTACTGTGGTATTGGTTATAATATTAATTGTAAATATTAGTTACACTTATGTATGGGCCTAAATTCAGGACGTACATTCCTCAGTTTATAGATGCATACTCATATTTCAACATATCTGCATCTCTAGGTTTCGATGTATCCGAAATATTTATAAAACCTAATACCCAGGTACCTATATGACCAGATTCATACCACGTCCATACCTATGTCGATACACCCAGATCCCAATATTTCCCGATTTTTATATTTCCAGATCCCCATATTTTAAATTCTCTATATTCTTAGATCCCCATCAGACCTTTATATCCTTAGATCCCTATAAACCGTAGATCTCTATATCCTACGTGTCCAGATACACGTACACACATATCACTATATTTCAACGTTCTTAAATTCCCATAAAGAATGTTTATGTCAGTCGATGCTTTAGCGTTTACTCGTTTATTTTTCCACTATTTGATTCAAAAGCAAGTGTGCATTTAACGTTGGCTCTGGTAAAGGTCCATGTGGTCGTTTCCAAAATAAAATCGGTCTTGCAAGATACTTAACCCTTCACACTTGAAGACACTGTTGACAGACAGTAATTGCCAAATTTTAGTTGAAAACTTCAACGTAATCACATCACACTATTAGTAAAAAAATATGTCTCTCAAATTGTTACATTAAAGCGAACAATGAGTTACCTGCCAAGTGTTTGCAACCTTTACATTGCAACCTGTATCAAGGCAGTCATCGATAGAGTTCGAAGAAAAGATAAGTTTGAGGATCGATAAAGAGAAGTTGCACGCAACGAAAGAATAAACCGACAGAAATGAAGCATAGTTGAGTATCGAAAGGTTCGGATGCAAGCTATTTTTGATTGGATTCAGAGCGTGCAAGCACGGTCAGCTTGGAGCGGAACGTAGCGAGCGGACTCGAGAGACTCGTTCGAGAGTATCAGCGTGGCTGCAGCACGCTAAACCGATTGTACCAGCCGTGCTGATAAATAATTCGAAGCTGAACGAGAAGCAGAGCCTGGGCGAATCCGCGGGGAATTGGGTCATCGGTTCGCAAGGATGAAAGTCAATACAGAAGTCGCCCGCAGAATCCGTGCACATTCTCCAAGACGGGCTGAGTGTGAACTTTTGTAAAATGGATTTTGCCGCGAATGGAAAGACCGCGAGACAAATGGGACGTTTAGGACAGCTGGAAATCCGCGGTTGCCATTTGTCGATGCTCCGCGAGAATATTCGGACAATCGTTTCACGGATTTTATTTCGCGCGACAACGATTGCGTAATAAATTATGTTCCACGAATGACGCGGAATGATATACTTTAGGAAATGTGCGAGGATTTTTATTTTGGTCGAAATTTGAAGGCAGTCGGGATAATTTGCATGGAAATACGAGACATAGGTTTTTGTAGCAACGTCTATCGCTCCTGGTGACAATAAAGGAAGACTAATGACCCTTTGTTGGGAGATAAGGCGACGTTAGGCGAATAGGATATCGTTGGAAATTCAGTAGCGACCAAATCGATCATCTACGGGGTGGACGTGGCACGAGCAACTTGCGGCTTCATTAATTTAACAAACGTTATTTATACGCGTCTATGATCTTATTCTATGGAAAAGGGAGAATTTTGTTCATGAATTAACGACGAGGTTCTGAAAATAAAGGTAGATGATAGTTTCTGATTTAACTTTTCCATTTATGAATATTGACATTTTCCAATCTCCAAACTCTCATATTCTCTCGTTTTCAAATTTCCACTTTCTCAAATTCCACTTTCCAATCATCGAATTCAGCCATTTATGCTATCTTCGACCTCTCACATTTTGGAACTAGCAAATTCTCAAATCTTCCTATTTTCAAATCTTCAAACTTTCTTGTCTTAAATGTAAATTCTTCTACTTGTTAACTTCTTAATTTTTCACTCTCTCAACTTCCAAGTTTATAGATATTGAGATTTCGCAACTTTTGAATTGTAAAGTTCTCTGATATTGAAATTTCCCACCTATCAAATTATCTCATTTTTAAACTTCCCTGAGTGTATTCATCATGGTTTCTCAACTGCGTACTCAACTGTTTAAAAGCTTCAGAATATGCAGCATTGTACAGCGAAGAAGTTATTTCTTTCAAATAAAAAGAAATGCTGGAAGAAAACATAGCTAACGAGTTGTGACGTTTTCAGCGTGTCGCAACTTCTATCCTGGAGTGCATAATTGCAAACTCTGATTCTTTGAAATTCAAGATTAATACTACAAAGGAATTTTGCTTTTTCGAGTTTCTAACTTTTAACGGTCAGAATTAAAATGTTATAATCACCAAGTTACAAATAAAGGACTATTATTGCAAAATAATGGCTTTGAGAAGGTAAAAATAACGTGGAAGCTTCAATTTTATACGTTTTTCAAACTCCTGCGCTGTTTCGAAAACAGTACTAACCCCGCCATCTTGTGGTGACGAAAAGAAATAGTTAAACAGGAAACAGAGTTTTTTTTTAATAAAATAAAGGACTTTTAGGGTTCGATTAATAAAGAATATGATGGTACGATTGTAATGGGATAAATAACGACTCAATGGGTTAGTAAAAGTGTTAAAATCGAAAATTGTATAAAATACGGGAATGAAATCACTATGGCCATCTAGTGGTCGAAGCTCGGAACTAACGAAGCTTAAACCTGTTTACCTGATTACAATTGTTAACGCTTGTAAGACTTTGTAAAAACAATATTTTTCAAATAATGTCGCTAATATGTTAAATATTAAGGTACATATAATTGAAAAGGTATGTTGTTAAAATCACTATGTATGGGAGTGATAAAAGCTTCTCTCAGCGCCATCTTGCGAAGGAACATCAAATTGAAAGCTTATCATGAATAGATAGCGATAGAAATACAAATTCCGAATTCAATAGTGGTGATAACATATCAATTTTGTAAAATAGATAGAAACTCATAGAAAAGATATGAAATCAATCATGTGACGTGAAGGTTTCTGTTACGGTTCAGGGTTTATGGATCATTTATCATTTTTGTGTCACACCCGACATTATCGGTTCAGAATAAGCCGACAGCGCTTATCATACAGTAGAAACTGTAACAGGAAGTAGGAATTGCAAATCAGTTACAAGTTTTACTATACCAATAATTAATCATTTTCTATATGTGTTTGTTGTACAAAATTGTAATATGTACATCCGCTATAAACTTTACAGTATACAAGAAAGGTAGACGTACCATATAAGTGCAGAATTGAATTTGTAATACTCATACGGAAAAATTAAGCAACTGTGTACAAAGATACTTGTCTCTCCTATGTTATTTTATGGAAAAAGTAAAACATTTGGAAAAATATTTCTACAAAATTGAATTTCGTTAGTTCCACTCTGTCGCTACTAGATGGCCAGCTGTTTCAACGTCTACAGAATGCAATCTTACAATTTTGAAACAAATTTTGATTTCATCGATATAAGCAATACGTTATATCATTATTTAAACAATATTGTGGTTATAGAATATTTTATTCAAAAATGAAGCCCAAAAGTTAGCGGTTTGTTGATAAAAAGGAATTTTCTACTCGATTAATACCATCCACTGCAAGATGGCGCTGGTGGTACTGTTTCTGAAACGTGAATCGATATGAAGTAAAACATGAAAATAAAGTTAAATGTTTTTTTTAACTAACATATACCAAAGTTAACTCAACTTTTTGTACGATTTGGTTGTAACAAATTTATGGTGACACTAGATGGTCCTAGCGATATGCAACGTGTGAAAATGAACTACCTTGTAACACGATGTTCGAGGATTGTACAGTTGCACCATTCTAATGAAGAATTTACTGGGGGAGAGAACGAAACAGTGCAGATGGTCGGAATTAACAAAGGTTAATCGACCAATTAAGAATTGTTTCGCTGAAACAGCGCGCGATAATCGCCCGCTTGCAGAATACCGTTTCGCGCGTATAATCGTCGCGCAAAGTGCACGTAAATTGCGATCATGGCTTCCTTTTCACTTGCAAACGGCTGAGAGTCTAATCTCGCATCGCGATAATTAATTGCGACACCTTTTACAGCAGTGATAACGTCACCAAACCACTTCGCTTCAAAATGAGGAAAATATTGACAACTATCTATCAGCATGCAAATTTTTAACTACAAACTGTCATAATTATGAAATACCATCATTTCTCCTTGAAAATCTACACAACTACTTTCAGTCTTAATTAAAATGTCACTGCATGAATTTGAAAATTTCGTGCAGAAATATTTTATGAATATTTACACATTCTACATTCTGCATAAAATGACTTTGTAGTCCTTGGATGATATACGAATAAAATTTGTTGAGTAAGATTTTATGGAAATTGAAAAAATGAAATGGGAGATAATTTTGTATAGATGGCACCAGATTTTTCATCGATTTCATACGAAGTTAAGATTGTATAAATATTCCATTTATCTTGGCAACCAGCGTCCAAGTTAGAATCGGTTTTCTTTATCCTTTGATCCTGTATTTAAAGTCCTCCCATCATAATATAAGTTACCAGATAATGAAAGAACTTTTTACAGCTTTCTGACATTTCCGTCATTCTGTCAGTCTGTTCGTAAATCTTAATGCAAAATTAAATAACACGTTTCACTAAACTCCAGGGAAAAAAATTAATAAAACACAAGTGATAAATTACAACCTACCTCGAAAATAATTTACAAGATAATGGACGATACCATCAAAAATAAAAGAATGTACGTACACAGTAGAATATAAGAAAATTTTGACTTACAGAAATAGTTTACTGGAAAACACCTTCACTCACGTTAAAACGCATTAATACATACCTGCAACAAAAAAGAGAGGAGAATATTAGAACAATATTACGCAACGCATAATAAGGTGTGACTGCACGTTCGTTGTTTCGAAGATACTCGAACAACGAATTAAAAAGCAAATTACTCCAGCTGCATTAAAACGACACACTGCGCTGTGTGCTTACTGCTGCAGAAGCGATTTCTAATTTAGATAAGGCGAGCCATTAACATTTGCTATTCTTCTGCGCTGAAACTCTCTTACGTTCCTTTGTATCGTATTTTCATTAGTGTTGTTACTTAACCCCTAAACTAGTCGATTCATTTTTAAATAAAATAAAATTATGCTACCCTCAAGTTCACCCTTTAACCAAGTAGACAATTAATAACTTTAAGGATTTCATAAATGATCAAGTAGTATATTCAACCCCTTTCTGCGACAAACACATTTTGACAACCCCCAAATTTTCCAAAATCCCCAACATGATTCATGTTTCAATTCAGAAAGAGTGTAATTGTTGAAAAGATCCCGAGAAGGCAATGATTAATACAAATCATAAAGATTCAGAGGGAAATTGTCTCGGTACAAAGGAAGGAGCGAAGAAAAGGAAGGATTTTAAACACCGTTTCGAGGATAGGTTGGAGTCGATGTCCTCTTTAAAATTTCAATTAGCAACGAGAACTTTATCCGCCCAGTCATTGTTATCGACGATCCACCAGCAGAATTAATTATCACCAGAGAGCATTCCGTTAATGAGTGTCGAATGAGCGAGGGTGAAGAAGAACGAGACGATGGACAAGGCCATCTTTGTAGAGGCTCAAGCTGAATAACGAGCCCCTAGAGCACCATTTCATTTTCGAGTAAGACACGGTGTCTTCGAATAATCTACAAACAAATTGCAGCATTTGTTCAGATATCAAAATTCGAATGTTGAGAACTAAATAATTTATAGAAAAGGGTTGAAGTAAAAAAGATGCTTAAATGTGTTAAGGTGTATAAATATGAATTTGATTGTGGAGTTGAGGTTAAAGTAGAGAATTGAAATTTGAATGTGGAGGTTGAAGTAGAAAATGTGAATTTAAATGTGAAGCTAAGGTTAAAGTAAATAATGCAAATTTAAATACAAAGTTCAGTTTAAACAACGTGAACTCAGGTGTTAAGAGTAAAAAAATTCGAATTTAATGTAGCAAGTTAAGATTACAGTAGAAAATGTAAATTTGAACACAAGATTAAGATCGAAGGAAAAAATGTAAATTCGCAAATTAAGGTTAAAAATTAAGGTAAATTTGAGTACAAAGATGAAGTGTAAAAATTTGTTTTTGAAAATTGATTTACGAAGCGTGGTCAGCAATGAAGAATCGTGTCTATCAATCTCTGATAATCGACACTCGAAACGAAAGGTATAAATTTTATCGAGTTAACGTGACGACGAGTATTTTTCCTCTTGACAAAGACAGAC
This sequence comes from Megachile ligniseca, assembly GCA_945859555.1. Lineage (NCBI taxonomy): Eukaryota > Metazoa > Arthropoda > Insecta > Hymenoptera > Megachilidae > Megachile > Megachile ligniseca. Next base: position 13,253,294 of record OX243778.1, read on the forward strand.
ACTTAGAAAACGACGACAGCGTGTGTGTTCGAGCGTGGTTTGCGTGCTATGCATGCTAAACAGTCACGGATTAGTCTAGCCAATGCTTTTTCTTTGTAAGCAAATTAGGTGTGACCATGTGGTTTGAATAATGATCCCCGTGGTTACACGTGAAAACTCGCGAACCCTCTGATAACGTTTTAAAAATTAACAGGAGCTACAAATGTAATCTAACTGGAACGATCGTGAACCGATTCATTTAACATAAATGCACTTTCAATTTCGATACAAATTTTGTATTTTAGATTTATTTTGTATTCTGGAAATTATTCTGAGTATGATGGAATTTTGGGAAATTGCAAATTTTAGTTGAAATTGAAAAAATTTCAGAGTATGCAGAATTTAAGTATCTAGAATTTTAACTAGAATTTGAAATTTCTAAAAATATACTTAGAATACTTAAAATAATTTCTAGAATATTAAAAATTAACCCTGCATCTTCCACTTCGTAAAAGGAAATTAATAATGAAATCGTGTTTAATGCACTTTCGATCTCAAAAACATAGAAAACCACGTCTCACATTTTGTAAGGTGAAATTATTGATAATTAAATCCAGCTACGATTCGTGTTTAATGCACTTTCGATTTCGCTAACATAAATTGCATTTCACATTTTGTAAAGGGAAATCATCTGAGAATTATATCGAGCTAAGAGCTATGGTTCGCTCTTAATGGACTTTCGATTTCGGAAATGTAAATTGGATTTCACATCTTGCAGGATGGAATCTCTAGAACGCGATCGATACTTGGAACTAAGGACTGCGATTCGTGTTTGATATGCTTCTAGGTTTGGAAACGTAGTTTGCGTTGCATGCCTCAGGCGAGATCAAATCAAACTACCCATTAAACGGTGTTATTCCGTCTGTGTGTAGGTGTAAAGTCAATGAACGATACAAGACGCTAAAATAATAGCGAAGAAATTTTGTCTGGTAAAAGAAACAAAATTCTATGAAAACTATCGGTACAATTAAATCATTATAAACATAGAAGTTTCAGTTATTTGCAGAGGAACATTTCTCATTCAATCTTCGCTTATTAACACAAGTTTGAAATTTAAAAGACCGTAAATTACCGCAGCAAACACTCAAAGTTAGCTTCGTAACACCCGTTAAAGAGATATAAAACTAGCAAAATGTCTCTAACTTTTCTACAAGAATATAATACAAGAAAGTAGTAAATATTTTATTTAATCTTCAATTAATTATTGCTAATATATTCGGCAGTTTCGAAGTTAAATAGCTACAAATCACGCAGCTGAACGGCTCAAGGCTGCAATACAAATGGCGAACAGGGAAAAAGGATTCTTAGTACGTTTCGCACGCAACACGCTTTGATCAAACGTTTAATTACCGTGACGGATCGGAGATATTTTGTCGGTGAACACCTCACCGAGCGATTAGGTCGCCTGAATAAGTAACTTCTGTTGCATTACGCTCGAGAAGATGAAGTTTGCCAGTGTCTTCTCTCGGCAAACAAAGAAGAAAAGGGCCGGAGATCTTGCGCTTTTCCATCGTCGCGCTCAACTTGGCGAGCATAAATTAACGTGGAACTCTAATTAGCCGCTTCGTGACCGGGTGGCCGGCACGAAAGCCACGCGAAGCGGACTCGCGCTGTTTTGCGACGAGAAACGCCGTTTTTCAGCCGTCACCAAGCGTTTTCAGCGCGAAACAGCACGCGATATTTCAAAACAAACGGACTTTCTTGCGTGGAATCCAACGGTGACGATATATAAGTATATTCACTCCAGAAACCGCAACAATGTGGTCGTTCCGTTTTGCAACTGATTTATTTGCCACAAAGTTTCTTCATCTTACAGTCGAACCGATTCTACGTAGTTTCGTGATGGATTGTATTTTGTGTACACTTGATTTGCATTTGAAGGGTTAGGCATATTTGTAATTTCCGAATATACGGATTTTTAAATTCTTAAATTTTCATAGTCCACATATTAGGTCCTATACTCCCCAAATTCCACATACTAGATCACATACTCCCAATTTCTCAATTTCCCAATTCCCCACATTCCACATACTAGATCCCATTTAACCAATATCCCAAATTTCTAAATCCCCCAATTCCCAAATCCTTCAATTCACAAGACTCCCAATTCCTAAATCCCCCAATTCCAAAATTTTGCAATTTCCTAATCCTCCAATTCTCAAATCCCCAACTCCCAAATTTCCCAATTTCCAAATCCCCCAATTCTCAAATCCCCACCTCCCAAATCCCCAATTCCTAAATCCCCCAATCCCCAAATCTCCCAATTCCTAAATCCTCCAATTCCCAAATTTCCAAACCCACAAAATCCTCAAATTACCAAATTCCTAAACCTCTAAATTTCCACCATTTCAACTCCTGAAATCCCAAAGTCCCCAGATTCTCAAATACCCAAATATGATTATAGTCACCCATTAAACTCATTGAACACTTAATGAAACAATTTGTGAGGTTAACGTAAGAAATATATAATTATCAGTTTAAGAACACAATAAGTGTACATTGAAGTTAGGTAATGTATTACGTACGGTTAGATTACCATATCTTGTTTAACAAAACCTGCAATTTAGCTGTCATATTGTTATCGCGTTAACCGCAGATAACGAGGTACATAAATCGAAGGGGAATACCAAACGATAAATGTTCGTAACAATTAAAGAATCTAACATCGATACAATAATGGGAAATAATTAAAATCGAAGACTATAAGCAGCAACGACTATGAAAGTTGCCTGTCGGCAGGAAAAATTTTCCTCGTTTCTAATCACGGTGGTACTATCTTATCGGCAACTTGTACCTTATCAATAATTATTAGAAATATTTCTTTAAATGTTTCGAGAAACAAGTCATTTCGAAAATAGATAGAGATAATAGGAATTACGAAAAATTCATACCGCAAATTAGAATGTGCAAGAAGTCTAATCAGAATCCAATTGTACAATGCAATTATCGTATCACCTATTTCCTGATCTTTTCAGATAAATTTAATCCCACTATTATCCTTTGCAGCCGCGTAATTACATTTTAATTCGCGAAGGAAAACGACGACGAAATTACTTATCGATTTTGGTAGAAGACTATCAAAGTCAATGGGTCAAATATTTCTGATCAAGTGATTGCTAAATGCTAGAAAAGATAAAAGATAGTTTCCAAGGTAAAATTACACATCTGTATTAATTTACTACCTAATGTAGTTTAATACTTCCCATTTCTTTCAAGATTGAAAATTATATCTACAATAATAATTTTCTAATTCACGTTGAGAGTAAAAGAGAGGTAGTTACATGAAATGAGTGAATATTTATTAGGGATATACTAGGAGAAATTTTAATAAAATTCAAATAAAGTGTATTGCAAATTACTATGTGTTACAGTATCATGCGTGGCAATACGCATTACATTTACTACCCGTTGCATTTATTGCGTGTTGCAATTACCATGTGTTGCAATATCACACGTTGCATCTACCACGCGTTGCTATACCACCCGATACAATTACCACGCGCTGCAATTACCACGCGCTGCAATTACGACGCGTTGCAATTACCACGCGCTGCACTACCACGCGTTGCACTACCACGCGCTGAAATTACCACGCGTTACAATTACCACGCGTTGCACTACCACGCGTTGAAATTACCACGCGTTACAATTACCACGCGTTGCACTACCACGCGCTGAAATTACCACGCGTTACAATTACCACGCGTTGCACTACCACGCACTGGAATTACCACGCGCTGCACTCACCACGCGTAGCAATACCCCGAATGCAATTACCACACGCTGCAGTTATTACGCACTGCAATTGCTATGCATTGCATTGTCATACGTTGCATTACCACAATTTGCAATACTACGCAATGCATTAAATCACGTATCACGTGTTACATCTCCAGACAACCGCCACACGTTGTACCACTAAACTCAGTTATACTTTCACAATCAATTTCCTCTCACAATCAAATCATCATCGAATTAGAGCCTGATCTCGAAAATCATCGACTCGGCAATTACTAAAATTACACTATAATAAAAAAGATGAAAGGAATATCGGAGTGGAAACGAAACCGAACTGCATGCTGGAAACTGGTTCGAGTGTTGTTATTTTGGCAGGGAAGGTTCGAGAGCACTTGCGAAATCGATAGGTTGCAATATCGACCCGGCACGAGAAAACGACGGAAGAGAGAGCGAAGAAAAGTTTTTACGAGAGTCGAAGGAGCTCGATATCCGTGGGGTGCTCTAAAATTTAAATCGCCCACGTGAAATGATGTTCCGCCGCGAACTTTTCGTATAAATTGCAGAAATTAATTTCACCGGGGCTATTAATTATCGATCACGATGCGGTTGAATTAACGACACCGTGAGAACACCCGACTGCCTCGTATTTACGAGCTGTTGATTATGATTTTTCCAAATTGTAGCCAGTTTCTACGGAAAACTTTGGAAAAGTTCAAATACGAGTTTGGAGACAAGCTGACTCAGGTAAGTCTTATCAAGATGTTTCTCTAAGAAATGTAGAAATTATTTGGGACTTTCTTCCATTCGCGTAGATCTAATTTTCGACGGGGAACTTTTCCAATATCGTAACAGCATTTTATGTTATATTGCTTCATAAATCACGTTTTATACGTCGACGACGACTATCGATTAGAACGCATGGCTGGAACTCGACGAAACAGTTACTACCACGCGAATGACTAATCATAAAGGACATTTTCATTCGCGATACTGTTCTCGGATTTCTTTCGGATAATCCTGCATTTTATCACGTCGAAATAATGGAGGTAAATATTTGGGAAATCAGGGTGAGAATAATCTGGCATTATACGAACATTTATCAGAAGAAGAAATAAATCAATTTTAGACGTGGATATATGACTTCACTAAAATTTAAGATTTCAACATAATCTCAAAACAAATGTTAGTCATATATCTATGTCTAAAATTTGTTTATATTACATTTGTATATACATGCTTGAATTTTAATAAACAATACTCGTGAGATTATGTTGAAATTATATATTTACTAAATTTAATCTATTTCATAAAATTGTAAAACTCACACAAAACCACCACAATATTTAGAAGTTACGAAACTTGAAGTACGAAAAGTACGTCGTTTATCTAGAAATGGAAATCGTAGAAAAATGATAGTTTGTCAAGAATTTTTCCTCGGCGACTACGAGAATCTATGTATCTTAGGATTACTGCGATCGCACGTTCGCACTGCATTTTTAGGGGACTGGCGATAAGAGGTGATCAACTCGTGCTATATCCGTCAAGTTAACGCATCGAAAAGTTTATCTAATAATTCACACTACTGGAAAGCGAAAAACAGATGAGCGTTTCGAAAATATTTAGTTCGATGTGGGTCAGCAGGGTTTAATAAAAATTTCCAATTAATCTCGTAACTGAAATGTCACGTACGAAAAGATTCATACGAATGTTATATACAAAATATTTTTGGAGCATCTATTATATAATTGCAATTTGACCTGTCATATTCGTCATGAATCTTAAATTTCGTGACAAAGTACATATGTACTTTGTAATCAAGGCTACGGGTTATTAGAGTGTTAAAATCTGTCTGGTATATAATCAATGTTTGGATGATATCATACGTATTATTCTTTCTGATCGAGGAATCTTATCGTCCACTTATAGATGACGATCTTGTTTATTTCATTGTAGAAAATTTTACTAAAAGACTTCGTTAAAAACAAAGATTATGGACGTTATAATTGCAACGTTCGTTCAATTGTAAAGGTATTCGTAAAAAGGATACATTAAGATATTGGAATTATTAGAGGCATAATTATCGCAATTATAGTTGATAGGTTCCTTTTTAGCGCAACGAGTGAACTACGCATTTGGATGCATACCTCGAGCTCGCAGCAATTCGCTTCTAAAATGATACATATCCGGTTCCACTTGATATTAACATATAAATTTTATCTGTCACGGAACGTTATGAACTTCGAGACCTATCGCGATAAAATTGATCGACGATCGGCATTAATACCTTGGAACATTTAATAAAGTTCGATATCGGTAGAATTTGACGGGACAATAAATAGAAATTGAATTTTCGATAGATCGATCATTATCGGAACGTACCGTATTAATAACGTTAAAGTATTAAAAATTGCTTGAAAAATTAATTGAAAAAATTGCACAAGATCTATAATCGGAACTTTTATCTGAATGGAAATATCGAATGTGACAAATTTTTAAATGAAATTAAAAATATGTTAACAATAGACATTAATTAAGGTAAGTAAACTCAAGTACTCGAATATTCTTGGTTTCGATAAAATACTAATCTTCCAGGAACAAAGTTCAACAAACCTAAACGACCATTGCGCCCAAACTTCACTCAAGCGCACACAATTTAAACATTCACGCCTAAAACCATTAAACTTGTAACTTCGCCACAACTACAACATTTGTCGGGAAATTTCCTTAGTTTAAACAAAACATTAATTTTCTAGGAAGGAAGTTTAACAAGCCTAAACGATCATTGCACCCATAGTTCACTCGAGTGTACATAATTTATACAGAGGTTCACAAACCATTTAATGTCGAAATTCATTATGAAGGTGACACGTGCATTCGCATTTTTAGAAGTTCGCCGATGCAAAATTGGCATCGATGTGTAATTTGAACGGGATGTGGCGAATATGGCGACGTAGGAGAAAGAGGATATGGCTAATTGCACATTTTATGATAAGCTTTAGAATTTAGGATTTTAGAAATTTGGTGGTAGGGAATTTGAATATTTGGGGTATTAGAAATTTTGAGATTTGGAAATTTGGGGAATAGGAAATTTGGGGAGTTGGAAATTTGGGGAGTTGGAAATTTGGGGAATTGAAAATTTGGGGTGTTTCAAATTTGAGGAGTTCGAACTTGGGGGAGTTGCGAATTTGAAAATTTAGAAATTTAGGTATTGTGGTATAGAAAATTTAGGAATTATACAATTGGAAATTTGGGGTCTTAGGATTTTGGAAATTTAGAAATTGTAGATTTGTATATTTGGACATTTAGATATTGTGGAACTGGAAATTTGAAACGTGCATTTAGAAATTTAGGAATTCAGTATTTGAAAATTTGAGCTCCTAGAAATTTAGAGACTACTGCACACTGAAACACTCCGTGTCAAACCATACTGAAACAAAATCCCAACTTCACCACCTCACCGCACAATAATCACAATAAAACTAGGAACATCATCACTCAATTAGAAAAAATAATCAAAGTGCATCAAGTTCCGCACCCATAAAATTCCTACCGACGATCGTCACTAAAATCGCGCGAGAAGTGCTTTTAACAATTCCGTCGCACGTTAAACGAATGAATTTCGGCGGTCTGATGAAAATTTCGTCGGGTCGGTACCAACCTTGAAACAGATGCTGGAGGATGGTACCTTTGAAGCACGTGCAGCCCATAATAAATCCCATTATCGACGCGGGCTGAGCGATGATGGGCGCTGCGAGGCTGTGCGAGCGAGCGTCACGATTTCAGCGTGGAGCACGATCGAACGGACCGGAAGTGGCGTAGCCGCATCGCCGCGGTGAACGTGGTCGATGCCGGTGCGTGTCACGAGCGGAACTGAGCGCGTATTTGGCCGGCGAGGCTAACGGTTCGACGGGGAGACACGATCGCCGGAACTCGACGAATCGCGTGTCGTTTCCGTGTTCGGGCGGCAGGTTTGTTTCAGGTGAGCACCTAGGTGGGAGAAGCTCTCTTGTTGCAGTGTGTCAAGGTTCTCGACGGCGAGAGCGAATTTCCTCGAGCGAGCTAAGCGTCTACCGGAAATCACTGGACTCTAACCCTCGAACAATGTCGTCGACGATATGGTAACGTTGGAAACCTTCCGACAACGAACTTTATTCTAGCAAAGGGCGATTGAAACCGAAATAGGGAAATAAAGTAAGATTTTAATGGATGGGTGGTTTTCGCGAAGGTAGGCAACTAATTTGATTAGGGTGTCGAGTTTTGTTTTGAGATGTACTGCGATCGAATTGCGAATGAATTCCACTGAAAGAAAGTTGATACGGTGGAATTTTGTCAGGAAGGAATTCGAAGCGGTAGAATTTCACTCGAAGGTATTCTGTGTGATGGAATTCTAACTAGAAGGATTTTCGTATGATGGAATTCTAAGCGAAAGGAATTCCGTGTGATGGAATTCTACCCAAAAGGAATTCTATGCAATGGAATTCTGAGCGATCGGAATTCCGTGTGGTGGAATTCTAACCGAAAGGAATTCTGTGCGATGGAATTCCATGCAAAAGGAATTAGAATCGATAAAATTCCACACGATCGAATTCGATGTAATAGAATTCCACTGAACGGAACTCGAAGCAATGGAATTCTACCCAATTGAAAATCGAAACGATGGAATTCCAGGCAATCGAATTCCATGTTGCTTAATTGTAAATTTTGAAATTCTAATCAATGGAATTCCGCTTGATTTAATTACACAAGATGGAATTCTACACAGAAGGAATTTAAAGGAATTCCACCAAAAGGACATCGACGCAACAAAATTTCATCCAAAGGAATTTAAAACGAAATTTGATGTAATCTGACACGATGAAAATATATGCAATTCAACACGATTTAATTAAATATGATCTGATTCGAAACAAATCGATAGAATTTGAATTGCCAATTCTGCATCGAACAAGTTCCCGGTTGACACGATTCAATTCGGCGTAATTTGACTTGACACGTTTGAATTGTACGCGGTTCATTTCTACGCGATTTAGTTGGCTGTCATTCGAGCTGACGGGTTTGAATTCGACGTGATGAAATTCGATGCGATTCAATTGGCCAGGAAAATAGCGAAACGAAGATTTCGAAATGCTCTCGTGCGGCCTGTCCCCGGTACAACGCTCCAGATAACCTTTCCTAATGAACGTGATTAATTAACGAAGTTGCAAATTGCGAGTATGGATCGGTAAAAAGCGACATAATCGTATCAGGAAACGAGCAGAAAGATCTGACATGACGCAAACAGGTCGCGGACGTGTTGTTGCACTTGCACGTGAAAGTACAACACACGATCAATTATTCACCAACGCGAATCGACCGCGATGAAACTGTTACAACGTTTAATAATCGTCTTGCGTTCGAAAGCGAACGCTAGCCTAACCGTTACATTAGCGTAGAAATACAGTTGCGAAACCATTAACGAATGCATAGTTCAAGCTTAGAACGAACTACGTTTCAATCATTTCTTCGCTGTCAATGTATGATCGCATCGAAATTCATTAATTATCTCTTTGGTTAGGAGCACACGTGTCGATGTAATCGATAGATCACGAGCAAAGTGCACCTGAACGAGCCACAAAAGAAATAAATTGCTACCCGATTACATGCACGCAGAGACGAGCAAACGAAATAATCAGCCAGCTGACACGTTTTCAGGATTAACCTCGAGCGAGTACGCGCGTTTCACGCTTTCCCACGGATCATTCGAGCACCGTTAATTATCTTGATTATGACCAACCGTTTCTGCTTAGAATTATTTGTCACGGTGCATTACTGGCGAATAAGCGTTAGCCGAATCGATCTCGAGTTCCGTGAATCTGCAATCATTATTATTAACGAGCTCGCACTCTCCGCTAAATTAATTTCGCGTATTCAGAAGGGGAGACATCTTCAAACACGGACCGTGACCACTCTTCACTACGACTATTATTAAAAGTAATACATTTCAGTAAACGCGAAAAGTTGTATTAGTAACATTTAATCCTCCAGCAGTTTCATATGGAAATTTGCGTAGGAATAAAATTTTTTATTCGAAGAACGGATTTAATTTAAATGATCTATTTTATTCGAGAATGTATAACATTTCCAGGAAATTATGAGAGAACCGGAGAGCAATACGTGAAAACGGAAATGGTATTTTTACCTCTCGTATCAAACCAAACAGGTAAAAATACAGAGAGAGAAATAAAGGGTTTTTGAACCAAGAAAAAATGCAGCTACCAACAAATAAAAATTTCAGGTATTTCATGCGCGAATGAAAATCACCAGAGAGTCCATAACAATTCGACGAGTTTGTTAGACTAACAAGTAGAAAAAATTTTTTCCATTAAATAAAAGTTGATACGCGTGAACGTTTCGGTGATTAAACAGGTATTAAAATGGAAAGAGAAAAAAATTTTAATTAACAATCGCTTTCATCAATACTCCGATACGCGGCCATGCTCAATTAAAATCCGTCGTGCTGTTGACATCTCGAGATAATTTATGTCAAAATCACTCGCTCGACCGAGCTTCAGAACGCATTAAATCGTTCACAAAAAACAATTCAGATCCGACATTCAACGTCAAGGATCGAGTACCATTAACCCACTAAGCATCTGATTTTTATTTGACTACCGGTTTTAGATCTATTTTATTCGAGTACAATCGAGATTTTTATGGAACGTGTTCTTCGAGGAGGGTCAATCTATCAATTTGAAATCTGGAAATTTATGAGGTGCTTATGAGGTTTTTAATTTTTAGAATTCTGGAGTATTACATTTTATTTACATTACAACTCACACCTTTCCCCTAATTCCCAAATAACAATTGCTATAACTACACCCCTGCACGAGACTTATGGAAAGAAGAAATGAGTTAAGGACGTTTCGGTAGGAAACGTTTAGTATTCCAGGGGGTCTGATAACGCACGGTCCTGTTCCACTGGTCCTTGTCTGGCCTGAGTTACGTCTCGCTACTTGGACCACAGCAACCCGTAACTCGCGAAACATTCCGACTAGCAGAATTATTGCTGTGCCGGAACTTTCGAGCTATGAATCCTGCTTTTTGGCTGGACGAGTTGCGGAAGATACACGAATCACCCGCTTAAAAATTATTTCCACTGTTGCGTGGGAAAAAAGGATTGACGCTGAAGAATTCGCACTTATCAAAGATGTTTTCCGCGCGAGAATCAGATTAGTATCATTTATCTTCGCAAATGGAATTCCTTCTCTTCCTCGTTGCAGGAAACTTTCGCGTAAATTGAAAGGACAATCAACATTACTTTTTACGTTGATCACAAGTATGCGAAATAATTGCTCTAGAACTTAGAGCACGAATGTGCTATGTTATCGCTGAAACATATAATCAGAACCAGTTTATAAAACGGTGTAATTAAATTAACTGTCAATACAATTCATGAAAATATCAATAATTATTGTTAAAATATATCTGATAGAAATGTACATCATAATTTCTTCCTGAAAGGATCGCACGAATGAAACCGCAACATTAAATATTTTTTCCGCAGGGAAAACATGAACGAATAGCCAGCCCCTAATTACGTCCTCGAAAACGAACGAGTCACTAGCGCCAATTAATCGACGAATAAAACTCTTCTTGTTCCTTTTCTCTCTACCCTTTCATTCTCGCATGATGCCTTGTTTTTTTCTTCGAATCGACGTCGATGTTCCACGCGAACTGGCAAATTGCCTTCGTTCCAACGAATCGCTCCTCCTTTTCTCTATCTAGTCGCGATCGTTTGCTGATATTTTCTCATTCTCTCTTCCCCTGTTATCGATACGCGACGGCGCGGAATTAATTTCCAGCCAATCATTGGTTTATCTCCGATACGAACAGGATACCGACAGAATTTGCCTCCTACGACGCCCAACGAGTTCAGCTTATTTGCGCGATCGAATTCGTCTCATCAATTTTCCTCGCCCGGAAAATTATCTTCATTATTGGATCATTATTGGATCTTTATACCACCTATTCTGATAATTCATATTGTATTTTGTCTAAATATATTTCGTCATTTTTATTTTCGTAGTCTATCAGAAATGCAAGACATGTTGACGAAGTTAGAAAATTTCAAAACTGAAGCTTCGAATTAAAATTCTGAAATCTCGTACCTGAAATTTTAAGTCTTTCAGAAACTATTTCCCGCTGAAAGGTAGAGCCCTTCGAAATGACTTGAAGCCATTTCGATCGCAGTGGTAGAGAAATAACTAGGAATCATCAGAAACAGAAAAAGAATTCGATCCCTTCAGCAATAAGAAATTGAAACCGACCGTAAAAATTCTCCACGCGAGGCTTCGTCTGAAAGCGTGCTCATTCAATCCGTCCTACCATAAAAATCTACGACCCCGGCAAAACTCTTCCGACGCTCGTATCCGTTAGAAAACGAGGGAAAAAAATCTTCCGATCGTTTAAAGTCGTCTTTCGAGTTTCCGCCAGGCTCTCCGGTTTTTCAGAAAATTAACATGTTCGCTCACCGACACTCGAGCGTCTTGTTTCTATCGGTTCTCGATCGACCACGTCCTCCTTTTAACCCTCGATCCGGAGATTCTGCGAGATCAATGAGGATCGTGTAACTGGGGATCGATCGTATCGAGAGAACATCGTCTGCCGATGAATCGAGACGCAATTTATACGAGAGATCACGGCGTCCTCGAAAACTGATCGGATACGCAATTTCGAAACCCTTTCGGGATTCTACGGGGTTGCAACGTAATATCGAGTCGAATCTCGACGCGTTTTATCGAATCGGGTGGATCGATAACAGTTACGTAACAAACACGGAAGTCTAAAATTATTTGCTCTGCGATATTGACTGCTATTCTTCGTTTAGACCTTCTCTATTTTAACCCGTAAATACATAATGTTGCACTATTGCAACATAGTTGTATTTTTAGTATATATTTTTACAACCGTTACAAAATATATCATACTAGTGACATATACATGAAGTTGCAGAAGTGCTACATAATTATATTTGTAGTACATATGTGAAATATGAACTTATCTGTATTGTATCATTACCCATTAATGAAATATCATTATTTTTTTCATTTTTAATCATTAATTTTTTCTTACTTTTACAAAAATGATGCATTCAAGGGTTAAATATTCAGTGAAATGTAAGAATGTCGTGTTTTATGTAACACTGCGATAAAATTCAATAAACGATTATCAAGGATATTCGGGAATCTTCTTGCAATTATGCGAATTACCGGTGTTTCAATAATTACAACCTTAATGTAATTACATTTCAGTGGAAACAGTAAATATCCCTATTGAACCGAGCGGAATAATTCTTTTCAATGAAAGAGGACAACCCTCTCGAATCGACAGAACGAAGATTCACGACCACTTCCGGTAATCCAGCAGAACTATTACCCCCATCAGTGTCGAAAGGGATGAAAGGTCTCGCAACGAGAATCCTCCGATAAAGACTCGAGTAATTCTGCTAAAAATCGAACTACAACCGCTTTCAATTCCCATTAAATTCACGTATGCGCATAATGTCTATTTAATAACGGAACCATCAAAATAATCTCATCCGTTTAATCCAACAACAACCCTCCGTTTCCATTATCTCTGGCTTTCGAACCACCTTTCCGTAGTTAATTAAATAACGTAGCAGACAGAGAGCCATCGATGAGAATCAAAGAAAATAAAAGGCGGTAACCGGCAAAGACAAAGAACCAGAAGTCCCTTCCATACTATTCCGGCTAATGCATAAACGAGATTAAACCGCATCGAGATTGCATCTTGACAAGGAACGTGGTGGTTCGCTCGAAAGGGTTGAAATTTTGAGTTCGCTAATGGATAGTCCAACGAAATTGCATTAACGTTGCGAGTTATGTTAAAAACCCTTATAAACCGTCCGTCAGATAACGGGGAGGCTTCGTCCCGGTAGCAGAGGGTTGGAAATAAAAACGGGAGCGCACCCTTAAAACGAATTGCCGCTTTTCTACGATAAAAAAGTTGCGGGACAAAAAATTCCGCCGACTGCGAACAGTTGGGTCCGAATACAGATGAGGTTGTTAATTTTACGACAAACGTGGATTCTTTGTAACTTGATGGTAAATGTTTCTACAAACACACATTTTCCTTGCGAACAACTTCGGTACATTCTGTCTCGAGATCATGGGATTAGGAATTTTGAAACTTCGAGACATTTTAAAAGTTTGAAAATCTTTATTGTACCCTATGTTAAAAAGGAAATACGATCAAATAAAATCAAGAAAAGGTATTCTATTCATCTTAACAAAAATAATTGAATCAACAAGGACTCCAGACAGTCTTATCATTTATTTGAAAAAAGAAAGAAGGAAAGGCAAGATGAATTCTCGTAAAATCAAACCAAGCATTGAATGCATGAACCATGATTCAAACCTTGCTTGAATTTATTCAGTATGCAACGCGAAGGCGGCTGGTTTATTCTTCACGAAAGACTCTTGAGAGGAAACGAGGGATGGGGGTGATTTACATCGTGGGAATTTAGCGCCGGTATTCTGCACGACTCGTTGGATTTACTTGACTTAGGCCGAAGGTTTTTCTCCGCTGATATATCCGGCCCTCTTAAAAAGAGGGAACGGATCTATCCTCTGTCGATTTCGTTTCTGACTTGCCTTCACGGGTCAATGAACTATAATCCACTGATTAATTCCACGACGTATATTCCACCTTTTCAAAGAATTCGTTTATTCTTAAACGTCTATGAAGAATTTTTTGTTTTGAAGATGAAAATTGTGAAAAATTTAAGAATATGACTAGGTATATGATTATTGCATTACGTTTGGATACTTTAAGTATATCTTGGTGTACTGAAATAAATTATAATAGTTGCACAAATATCAAGGATGACAAACAGAATCTTATTTACAATTTAAAATTAATATTTCTCAAGTAATCTTTGTATAATATATTAAGAATTGGAATTTGCTTCAGAAATGCAAATGGCTGCGAATTCAGGTCAATACTGCAAGTTGGTATAGTTCACCTACAAAAAAAACACACTGGCTCAAAGGAGAGAAAAGTACTCCTCAGGAAAAGTATGACAAATTAAAGACGTCAGAAGCAAAGAAGAGAACTGATCAAAGACTGCAACGAGAAGAGAAGAGACGCTAATCAACCGATAGTTGAGATCAGCAACCGAACTCTCATGATCCGCGTCTTAGAGATGTTCAATAAGTCGCTACTTACTATTCATCGTCGAATTGCATGCAGCGACTTGTCGAGTCGTATTGAACCGACCCGAGAATATGGTGAATCGAAGAGACATAGCTTTCCCTCCCACTCAGGGACATAAAATGCGTCCATGGAAAATTTGATGTGAAAGCAACTGGACGTCCACAACGAGAAATGAGTTAAAGTGATAAATAAACTTCTGAATCTGTCGACGTGGGTTACGGTGCACTCACGATATATTGCCGTGGAAGGACTTTATGGTCGTTGTTCCAAGTTTTGACATGTTTGCTTTCGAATCTGAACTTGTTAATTTTTAAGCCTTTAATTTTGCAAGCTGAAATTTTCAAATATCTAACCTTCGAAATTGAAGTTAACCAATATAACAAAGACCTAATTTTCCCAAATTCAATTGTCGATCTCTGTAAATTTGCATCAGAAGAATATGAACGGTGTTGACTTGCTTTAAACGTATGCAGAGTGCTTCCCACAATTCCCTCCCGTTACACAGGCAAAGAAAACAGCAGTGGTTTGTCAATCGATCGAGCCAGGACGAAATTTGGTGTAGGATTGAAAACGTCGATCCAACCCTATTCTTCCATTGTTTGGGGGCAGCGATAACGTTTCACAGATACCAGAAATCAAAAAGAGATCCATTCAGAAATCCTTGAGGATTAAAACGTTTCAATTTCCTGTCCCGTGTTTCTGAGTTTTATATTCTCTGGATCTCTCTGTTTCCCTCCCTTTGTCACCGTCTGTCATTGTTCCGACTCTTTCGATACTGTTCTGCTGGAATATAATATTTCTTTCAGCGTTCCTCTTTTTCAATTAATTTCATTAAACTGCAGGCTCCGATAAGCAGCTGGGACTTTAAAGGGATTAATAATGAAATGTATTTTATTTCTGAAACTCGTATCTTTGGCGAACACTTCTGTGTCATCGGGAAAAAATTACAGAGACAGAGAAATATGGAAAAATAAATTTAAACAATGGCGTAACAAATTGTACAAAGTATTCGATATGGAATTTGATTCTTTCGATTGCAAACAGTTGCAAGTTATTGGAAACAGAAATTCTGTGCAAGCATCATCGATCAGAATTAAATGGCTGGTATTTGACGAAGATTATGCTCGGAATTCATCGAAATTCCACGATTCAATGACCTCTTCATTACGCGATGTAAATCTTGTAAAGCGTGAAATTATTCGTGGATGCACACATAAATTTCCAGTTAAACAGAAATTTAATAATGTTCAGTCTTTAAATATTGAGGGAAAAATTTCTATATAATTTGGTTCAAGTAGTTGAAGGGAATAATGAGATTAGAAGCTTTCAGAAAATGTTCGCAGCTTAAGAAGAATAGTACGATTGGAAAAAATAGAACGGACAAGGTTTCTCTTGGCGAAGAAATCTCGACATAGGTAGAATCTTTCGATTTTCGAATCTGAATTTAAGGATGGAAACACCTTTCAAGCTTTGAAATGACTACTATTACTGAAAATCTTGCTTCAACTTTCTTTACCTTTCTTCTCTTCAAAGAATTTTCCTTGCTCGGGCACGAGAAAAGATATCAAGGAGACGCGAGAAGTTGAAGGAAATATGGATGAATGAACAAGACCAGTCTTTCAACGGTGTTCGTCATTGACTGAAGTTAAAGAACGTAAAATATGTGTTGTATTCAATGTTCAATTTTGTTTGAAGAGATGTAGATCGCTTATTACGTTTCAGTAAATCTTGGCACTTTGGAACATAGTAATTTTGAGATATAAAAAGTTCGAGATACAACAATTTTGAGATATAAGAATTTCAGGATATGGTAAAATAGGAACATAAGGACTTTAGAGTTTTAGAATGTTGATGTTTTGTAACTCGGTTCTTTAATTATCCGATTAAATAAAATTCGTCGTGTACAGCTCCACGTAATTCAAAGCATCAATCACAGACTTTTCACCGTACCTTTCCTTTTAACCCTGCGATCTTGACATTCTTTTCAAACCTGTAATTTCGTACCGTCAAGAGGCACATTACGAAAAAAATAAAAGGAAATTATTAACAAACCCGTTTTTTTCACCCGGCATTAAAAGTTCCTTCTACAAGCTTGTATAGCATATCAATAAAAAAATTGCGATGCATTTTCGCGAGGGTGGTTAAAAACAATCGGAACAAAGAGCGTAGCAGAGTTATGTTTCTACACATGGAAAGACCGAGTCGAGGGTGTGTTCAAGAGCCAAAAAACGGCATTTTCCCGCGACAAAAAGCGCGCTTTCCGCGAGCTCGAACGAGGAAACGTTGGCGCGAAACAACGCGAAGGAAAAATAAAAGAGCCAGTCCATTATTCCGAGGCGAGATACGACGTCGAAACGCGGCGTTACTCGCGAGATCGCGACGCGTTTTCACGCGTATCCCTTTGATCTATTCATTTGGAATCCGCTCGCGAGTTCTCGCCACACGCGCGACTTTCAGCCCCGCTCGGCGGCGAGCGGGTGTGCGCGTGTGCGACTCTGCCCGGCCACGAGCGTTGAACTCTGACCCGGAAACGCTAGCAACGGGGCTAGCTTTGTGCTTGGCCTTCGACAACAGGTCCAAAGCTACGTTATCGAGCCGAAGAACTGGGAGGATGGTGTTTCTGGAACGACCAAAGTCATTCGAGCGAGTTGTTTCCAAGCGATAATGACTCCTTCCGACTTTTAACAACTCGCGCCGGAGCTTTACGCTGTGGCGAGCTTTTTTCCTTGACGAGAACTTGAATCGCGATGGGCTTGATTACGGGTGTATCATGAATTCACACTTTTTCGCTTAATTCTACATCTGGGTCAATCGTTACTGCTGTCAAATCTGTACGTTACTTTCTACGATATTTCACATTTGTAGACATTGTTGGGATTTTTAATTATTGTAACAAGTATTTAATTATCATTATTGTATGACCGCTTCGTCGTTCTTTATAATAAACTTTTCATTCATAAAAAAGTCTTCAGTGCACGCGGTTCAAATCCATATAAAAAACACGCGAATCGTGAAAAACAAATCGCGCGCCGCAAATAACCGAACGTTGCCGAACTGTTCCGGACTGTTCCGACCGACCCGTACCATCCTATGGTAGTCATGCAGTTGTACCTTTAACGTTCCTTTTTAACAGAAATGTACGTTAACTTTTATCTAACTTTAACTTATTAATTTTTATGTAATTCTGCCACGTTATCACAGAATATATCGCAATTTGTACTCCAGAACTGCAATTTATTGTCAGAGGCGATAACTTCATTAGTATTGATTTTCGCAGTCACGCTAATTATGTTAATTAGGCGAGTAACGCAAATTTTGTGGCGAGCGATTTTAAAACAATCTGTACGTGTCTATAAGGAACAAACAACGTTCGTTTGGCATAATTAATTCGGTCGAAAGCAAAATATTTATTTGCTGATTGCGAGAGGTTGATAATGATAAAAAATGAAGATAGAAGTATTGTTGTAAGTGATGGAAGTTCTGTTTAACGTTGACGTGAAAACTGATGTCTGTAGTCAGTCAGATTAAGAACTATCGTCGTTAAATGTGTACTTTCAAATTGAAAATGAAGTGGAAATACTGAAGCATCGACATATACATATAGAACCATACATTATCTCAATAAAATGACAGACATTTTGACAAAAGTAATAAACTTTCATAAAATAAAATACAAAACCTGAAACCTGAAACCCAAATGCAGCGCTAGTGACACATGACCTGACCAACGTGTCAATGAAAAATTATTTTCAGAATTCTCCCCCATCCAATTCTAATAATAAAACTATAATAACTATAGCAATAATGATAAAACCTAATAAAGTAGAATAATAATGTATTACTAAATATTACTCGTACTTTTTGCACCGAGGCCTATTCCCCAAGTCCGCCATGTTTCGAGCAACATTTGCCGGCAACCTGGTCGTAAAATTTGCCTATCATCTGCGCCCCCTCGTCGTCTCTGATATACCCAGAAAATTTTGGCAAACTGCACGTAATCTCGGCGGAGCACGTTTCGAGTACACGAATAATTTCCAGCTACCGCAAACATCCGCGTTGCGCTCATAAGCGGCCGCAGACGGCTGCGTTCGAGCCCTCCAGGTGGTTAGGGGTAGCTTTCCAGAAGGACGCGAGCGAATATCAAGGGCTGCTTACTTCCTGAATCGCGGAGGACCTCGCGCGAAAATCTCTGCTCAGACTCTCGTTTCCCGCGGAGAAGGGGTTGAAAGACAAGGGGTAGACGTTGGTTTACTCTCGGCGAGACGGGCACACGTGCGAGGGTTCGAACAAAAGGACGCCGTGGAAAAAAGCATTGTACAACCCCGAGGAATGCGATCCTGGGGGATGAGGTACACGCAACTCGCGAAACAACCGGGCTGCTGGTTAATGTAATTAATTTACTAGAAGATGACTGGTATATGCGCGGGATTCGAGCTGCTTCTGAGTTTGGAGTTTTGCTAATGTTGAAAGTTGAGACGAGTAAACATCCCTTGACGGTACAGGGATGCTTTCGAGAACTGCGAAGAATTGCGGGGATATGCTAATTCCTTTGTTCTTGGGAGTTGTCTCAACCTGTTTGGAAGCGACTTCGGGATTTCACGACCGAACGTGTCTCGCTTTCATTGCCTCGCGTATACGGGGGATCTTTGGAATTAATCGTTTCAATTATCTCGGTTATTTTGAGAAGCACGAGGGTATTTACTGAAGGGTGAGCTGACGGTACAGTGATACGGATGTGATAATATTTTTGTATCATTTCAAGATCTAATGTTTCG
This sequence comes from Megachile ligniseca, assembly GCA_945859555.1. Classification (NCBI taxonomy): domain Eukaryota; kingdom Metazoa; phylum Arthropoda; class Insecta; order Hymenoptera; family Megachilidae; genus Megachile; species Megachile ligniseca. The sequence goes on from OX243778.1 coordinate 13,273,060, forward strand.
TGTGTAAATATTTGATTATCATATGTACGTGTAGTTAAGGTATTTTAGTTATCGAAAGCAGTATTATTATTCAAGTTCTTTAATATAAAAGTGGTAGATATTTCAACTATGAATATCTTCATGTATTTTACAGTAGAAAACTATATAACACTGATAGGAACTAATGTGACCTCATCATACCAAAGAACACGTCACAGTGAAAATGGACGTATGTGGTCAGACACACTTCGTACACTCTTACGCAAACATAATTTAAACTTGCTTTGTATGTCCTATCCGTTTGTTCTGTACATAATTAATTTAATTGAACCTCTTGAACACATAGTCAAATCAATGTCTCAAGCGATTCACGACGTCAAGAACAACTTTCAGCTTTATCAATAAAACCTCAAGGACTCCAAATAATTTGTTCGCTGTTAATAGAAACTAATTTGCAGGGAGTGTAATGAAATGTAATATAATTTCATGAACAGCTTTAATTCGCGAAATTTCGAATCGCAAAGTGACACAGTTTCGAATGGTAAAGTTGAAAAAGTTCGGGATCTCGAGAACGCAATAATGCAACGAACGTAATAATGAGAACGAGATAAAAGCGAGCGAGATGATTGATTAATGATGGGCCAACAGCATTGATGAACGACACATACATCAGCAACAATACGCGACAATGCGTGTACATGTAGATAATGAACCAGTTAGCGAGATTCGAGTTCGATCTCTTGCAAACATCGAACAGCAGCGACTTCGTAATTACTAAATCACGTCAAAAATGAAGCATTCGTACGAAACAGGCGTTAACGCGAGAGTCAATATTAAAAGCAATAACAATTTAACTGCATAGCAAAACGAATATCGTCGGAAAATTTCCAAACGTCGAGTGTTAATACGGAAATCGAATTAACGCATTCGATTTAATACGGGCGAAAGCTGAAGAAAATAGAAACGATAATTCCATGTCATTATCTGTTTAATTAAACTGAAACGTTCGTTCATAACAAATATCGAGGCTTCGAAACGTCGCGTTAGTTAATTAACGAGTCTCGTTTATCCACTTTGCATCAAAATATAATTGTATACTAGGGACATCGCCTAACAAAAATGCAAATTTGAATCGAATTAGATTGGAATAACATTTGAATTAGATTTGTATATTCGATTAATCTGAAACTCGTACAACAACATAATTTTAATGATATTGATTTTGCCCCAGGCACCAGAAACTCTAGTGCCAGTTCTGGTGCATAGGAATGAATGTTCTTGGAATGAAGTTTAACCACGTGTTAAATGTTCATTGATCAGGTCACAGGTGAGTTTTGAATATTAATTAGCCGTGTTAAGCGATGATCCAAAGGGCTCGAGGGAACTTTAACGAACGTTAATTTAATCCGGGAGAATCTAATACGTACGCGAGGTTGAAACGAACGGACCAAAGTGCTGGCTCGTCGACGCTGCACCGCGAACAAGTCGAACCTTAATTCAGCCAGGATTGTTAACTTCAAAATTGAATTTCTCGTCCAACAATTTCTAAAGGGCTGAACTCTGGAACCGTATAAATAAGTCTAGTCTGACGCGGTCGCTGAATAATTTACGCGATCCCGGCTCGATGTGGAACCGAAATAATGCGAAAAACCGACGCAGTTAATAACTAAGATCAACACGAAATGTTTCTATACCGTGTTTTAATTGGATTTTCAAGATTTTCTTGTGGCGAGGTTTGTCGATAAATGTGGATTCAATTTTTAATCGATAGGGTATTATATTTAACGTACGCAAGGTGTATTTTTATATGCAGTAATTTTAGAGATAGTCTCGGGGTCTTTGGAAAATAATTTCACCCTTTGAGATTGAATATTTAGGAAAATCCAAAAGGAGTAAAATATATTAAAATTTAATTGTTATTCTAAAAATATTTAAAGATGAACTTTCTGTAGGTTCTGTTAGAAAATTCATGATGTATGACTTTGAAGGAAAACGGTACTGTAAAAAATGTACGATGTAAACAAGAGTAAAACAGAAGAAACTGACGAGAATATCTGATAGACAAAGAAATATAGCGAAGAAAAACGCAAGAAAGCAGACAGGTAGAAGATAAAATTTGATATAAAATTCCAGGAAAAATATCCTAAATGGAATAAATTGAAAGATGCACATCTCCCGGGGGTGTATAGACAAACATTCCTATCGTTATTGTATTTCGTTGAGGCCGCTCCTTGCGACCCTCGCATATGCCGTGCTCTACGCCAGTTCTCAAGGGTAAAGTCTGCAAACCATGAAAGGACCCATCCTACGATCTCAGACAGTCTCGAAAGTCTTCATCGTGAAGGATCACAAAGTGGTGTTTCCGGGGAAACACGCGACACTCGTTCAACCCCATTTGGCAACCGAGAAAGTCTCCAGACGTATCAGTATACACTCATCACCAAGAATTGTCTCGATACCAAAATAAAAATCAATTAACTATTAATTTCATGCGTGGTAATCTAATGGTTGCTAATTCAACGCGTGATAATTCAACGCAAGTTAATCTAACGCGTGATAATCTAGCGAGTGGGAATTTAATGGTTGGTAATTCAACGCGTGATAATGTAAGGGCGTAGTAATCTAACGGGTGATAATTTAACGCGTAGTAATCTAACGGGTGGTAATCTAATGGTTGGTAATCTAGCGCGTGGTAATTTAACTCGTGAGAATACAACGCGTGGTAATGTAACGTGTGGAAATATAACACATGGTAATCTAACACGTGGTAATTGAACGCGCCATAATTTAACGGGTGGTAATCTAACGTGTGATACACAAACGTGTGGCAATCTAAATTGCCACTGGTGGAAATAAAAAAGACACTATATCAAGAATATATTGAAATATAAATCTACTACATCACTAAATTTGATTCAAATCCACATGATCCACATCCAAATCTCTCCCTGTGAACATCCCTCTGTTATAAAAGTGCAACTTGCAATTTTCAAGATCATTGAGAGAGGGAGTCGACACAGAAAACAGGAAGGAAAACACGGACCTTCAGAAAACAGGTGTCTGATGAAAACGTCAACGACCTGACGATAGCATGCGACAGGGTTTCAATTACCCTGGGTCTTCGTCCAAAATGACGCACCTTCATGGATTATTTTCAGCTTGGTATTTTCGTTAGACGCTTTTCACGGCCGTTCACGGCTAATTCCGTCTACCCATGCTTCATGGAACGAGTCGATACACGCCATTCGTGTCACGTAAACCGTGTTCCAACGATAACGAGACCTCGCCAGTCTCGTGACTTTCCATTCCGCCACTCTTTTCCGCAAGATTCCTAACTTCGCGATCGATACGAGCAAATTCGAAGCGTGTTTCGGTAGCTAACATGCTTGAAAATTTTAACCAAAATGTTATTTCAGGACCACTTACTCAACTATACTAACGTGAGGCGTTCTAGAACTTTAATACAGATCTATCGAGTAAAAATGTTTAATTTTGAAATAGATGGATGTTGTACTTCTTTAAGAATAGACTCTTAAGAAGCTATCAGTTCTAATTTGTGTTCTCAGCTGAATTAAAATCAACCATGTTCATGCTTTCTTTAGAAAGAGAATGATATTTAAGTTCCTGCCCACAGCCTTCCATACAATACTCAATTAAAATTTCCAAATAAGTTCCTTAAATTAAATTAATTTGCAAATAAACTGCACACAAAGATTAGTTGAAATTGGAAGACCCAAAGTATGACAAATTATCTGATCCCAAGATCGGTGAAATACGTTCTTAATTAAGAAGAAAGCAGGGGACAAAAGGAAGGGGCAACGTATAAACAGAAGAAAGCAGTCCAACGGAGCACCGAATTTCCGCGAGAAATAGAAAGAAACCAGTGACCACGAAATTGGGTCGAATAAAAACGCGGTGAGGTTGTCGACGACGCCCCTGGTCGCTCTTCTAATTACTCGAAATTAAGTTAATGAGGAAAGGATGTCGGGCAACGTGAGTGGCCTCCACGGGATGTCTTTCAATCGTCTGTTTCTTTTCTTCTCGTGCACATCTTCACATCAAAATAGCAAGCCAACAAGAACTTTTACCGATGTTAGGATATTTTTATAACACGAGCTAATAATTATTTTTATCCGTTTCGAAATATACAGGCACGGTACTTTCAAACAATTTCTGCTGAAAATAGATGTTGCATCATAGAAAATATTCAATCAGACGCAAAGGGTAAACTTACGAGCACGTTTTTGTAACATCACATATGATAATTTCTGATGCTGATCATTAGGAGATGAGTTAGAGAAAGTGTAAATAACACTTGGAGGTCTAACATCCATTCGGAAACATTTTGACCATTCGACCAGAGGATCGGAAGGGTTAATCGACACAATAGACGCGAAGAAAGGGGAGGAAAAGGGGGTAGGTCGACTTGGAGGGCGATCACGGGCACTCGAGAACCATTGGCTGCATCGCTTCTCTTACCTACGACACCGAACACTCGTGCTGACACTTCACGAAGCGGATGAAGCACCCTATTCCCAACCTTCCTCCCACGAGCTTTTGGTAAGCTCTTCAGATGGAAATCGATCGAGCTAGCCGTGTTCGACTCGAAACGGTACTAACGTAAATTAAACCCGGCATCGATTCATTCGAATCGAGTCGCGCTAATTAATGCAACCCCGTTAACCCGTTTACCGAGTCCTCCAGAGTTTCGTAGCCTCTTGCGGGCTTGGTACATCGATACCGGATGCTTTTCTCGTGAATTTATTTTAATTGGTCTGCGGTTGTTGGCCGAATTCGGCCATTATCGATTCCGAGCTCCCGATTTGTGACTTGCAACCAAATATTTTTCGTCGAATGCATTGCCACGCGGTATGTTACCGCGTGTTGGATACGCTTGTATCGCCACCCCTTCTATCATCACCGTGTTTACGAACACATCTGTGAGAAGATTTCTGAAATTTGTTCTCTAAGTCCCGCGATCGTAAACTTCAAAGTTCCCAAATCCCTGAATCTGCAAGTTCTGGTACTTTGTCGAAGTCCCTCATAGCCTTTCCAAATTCTAAGATCTGAAGTTCCCAAATATCTAAATCCACGAAATTTACAAATGATATCAACAAACAAAATATGTACTGTGAATACTTTGGTGTCATCAATAAAGATCACGAAACCAGAAATACCGATATAAATTTGTAATTGAACATGTCCATTAGGGTTGAAAGCAGCCCATTCTTAAATTCCCGAACATTAGTCCGACAGTAAATATTCGTCCGTACAGAATGACGGGGCAACAAGTGCCACTCGCAGTCGAAAACTGGCGGCGCTTTCGAAAACGCCCCCGGGAATTCAGCAAGCATCCCCTACCGCTAAAGATAACCAGCCGAACCAGATCTCTGTAACCCTCTTTTTTATCCGCGGTAAAGCCCGATGGCAGAGCAAACGGGTCGAGGAAATCGCGGCGAATACGGGGTGAATGAAGCTGGAAAACACGAAGAACACGGTTAGGAGGGTGGACGAGGGGGGTGGCGATGCTGCGACTGCGACTGCAGTCCAAGGGAAAATTAGGTCAGTGGAACGGATCGGCGGGGATGCACACCTTTTCGACGTCGCCGCATAAAACACCACTGCAGCATCAAACATCACACTTTGGACTGTGATTGGGGGTGAGAGGTCAGTGACTCCCTGTACGTCCGCTTCTTCCTCGCCCCGGTTGCGTCGTTTCCGGCTGCGTCCGCATCCGTCGCTGCTTCTGCATGCGGCCTTATCCTCGCACCTGGACCAACCTCGTCTCGGTGTCACGAAAATTTTCCCTCTCTTCTTTCCTGCTTTCAACAACCTAACTCGACTATTCGCTCCTCCTGATCGGACGTGCTCCGATAACTTGCGAATCTTTCTTCTCACGCTTTGGATCTTTTCAGATACGTTGCAATTGAATCATGATCTCGAATACGGGAAGTCCTGAAGTGTTTCAAGTTTACTCTTCTGTTTTTAAAAAGAGCGGATGCTCGTTCTTCTCGTCACAATGATATGATGAATTCTGATAAACTTATGATCTTATAAACTGATATGGTACTGCGTGGAAAATTTATTCTCGATAAATGTATCTTTCGCGTGTGGATTCGACTATCTTCTTTTTTATCTTTCCAAGATACCGAAGTATCCAGGGATACTGTTAGTTTAGCTTCAGTTACTTTGAAAATTTGTTTCGGTGAATGCTTATTCGTATTGTCTGGTTTCTAGGAATCCGTTTCTTGCTAAAAGTTCCGGTTGTTTAATTTGTTAACAGAGTACTGTTTTCTCTATTCGCTTTTTTCTCAGCGTACGACGTATATTTGTCGTAGTACTGGATACCAGACAGTTTTTAATTTTTAATCCACCAACTTCTGGTTCTCTTCTTCAGGAGATATTACTTCGTAAAAACACACTACGCGTGCCGGTTACTAACTTCTACATTTCTACTTCTCGGAACACTTTTCGTAATGTTAACATTAATTCGAGTACTCTCCACCAATTTTCACCATAATTACTAGCATGTATTATTAATATTAACACTGGTCTCGTCACAAAAGCACTATGAATTTTTCCACCAACACCGTGTACCTTTTACAAAAACACCGTGAGTCTCACGAGTATCGTCTCGTTAATAGTCCGTCGTTTCCGGTCAGCGGAAATCGAATTCCCTTCTCGAGTAGTCCGCTCGGCAGAAAAATCGAACTTTCGATCGAGACATCAACGTCAGAATGGCAGTGTCAATGTGCGGATCGTGTTCGAGGGTAAACAATGGCTTATCGACGAGTGGCAGAGGGTCGGTTAAGGCGATAAGGTTCGCGAATCTGTATCGAAACAAGCCTCGACTCTCTCTGTGAGCCTCGATAAGCCGTTATATTGTCTGGGAACGTTTAATTGCAGGATTAAATGGCGATCGCGAGGATCCTGGCGATTTGTCGACGATGGAAATATGAAACGATGTTACGCAAAAAAATAATTACAATTTTACTAAACGGTTTGTTTCGCGATTTCGTTCGAACTTAATTATCATGTTAATGGAGTAATTATACATTCCCTCTTGCGAGTGTGATCCAAAATTAACAGCGAATCTGACACAGAATATTTCCCCATGCAAATCATGCTTATTTGTATAAACGTAAGATTTAAATGAAGCAGAGAGAAACGGTATAGAGTCGTTAAATGAGACTTTCCGTAAAAATGTAATGCACAATAAAATTAACGATGCTCGAGTTGGAAGATGAACAGTATCATTTAGAATTAAACTGCGGTGGAGCGGTTTTGGATGGCGTCCAAGAAAGGTCGATAAGGCGGCCATAAGATCGAGCGAACGTTCCAGAGAAGTTTTTAAGGGCTTCCTGAAACGTACGAAAGTATCATCGATCAACGATCGATCCGATGTCGCGGTAATTCGCTTTTAACGGGATTCTTAAGGGAAATCGAACAGCGGAGTTGAATTTTTTCGAGGAAATTCTCGCTTCGGTTGTTGCGAAGAGTATCTCCTTACGGTCCAGCGACCTGCTTCTCGAAGTACTCTCGCAGAAATCAGGATTTTTTTTATAAAGTCCCAGTACGATCTCGGAGATCCATTTTCACTAAGAATCGAGAAGGAAATTGAACTATTTGAGACGCTCGATATCATTTTAGAGTAGCGTGAAAGGAAATGGGTAGACTATTTATGAAGCATAAAAGAAAGTAGACACGAAAGCGAAAGTTTAATAAAAAATATGAAGTTTCAGGAAGAGAAAATGTGAAAACCAAAATTACTTAATTGGTTAATGATCTCTTTTTTTATAGGACTGTTCCAGGTTTTTTCTCAAGAAAAAGACAACAGTAAAATTTCAGTAAATACTATGAAACAATTTCTATCGAATTACTTGGGATGAATAAAATTCACAAAATTACGGGCATAAAATTCGCAAGAAAGTGGCCGATAAAAACTTGTTTGAAGTCTATGATAAACTTTGTCGGTATTACACGGGCGACAATGTTTCACTTATAAAGCCGAGAACACGATAAAGATACGCCGGCCATTCAGAAATAACGTTGCACCGATCGATGCAGTTCACCGACGTCAGCTCTGTACACAATATTCACCGTGGAGTGGTTGATATCTTATACAGCACATAATTCTCTTCGACGTCCAAGTATCGTTAAATTGTTACGAAAAATTGTATGCATAAAGACCTTCGTGTTCTGCTTAATAAACTTTCAAAAACCCTTATTTCTACCACGTGAACCCTTCATACTTTCATAAACTTTGCTGAAACCGATCTCTTCAAAGACCTCATATTTCTGAAAAATATGCGAACGGTCTCAATTATGATTAATCTTTGAAGTACATTCGTATTTTATTTTTAACCGTGTATTGGCAATAAGTTTGTATTTACAGGCAATATTGACTTCAATCGATTTGGTGAAACGTGTAAGAATTATTTGATGGAGTTGCAAGAAGATCTGAAATTAACATAATGATGACTATGATCCTAAAATTTTGCATACTTGACCAAGATATAATGCAGAAGACAAAACGGAATTATCTCACGATCCATGAAACTAGATCTTGTTCAAAAACAAACTAACGTAGGCGACAGCATGTTGGAACAAGTAAACCATAGTTGGAAAGCGGTAAATGTAATTGGAGCAAACAAGGAAACACCTATTCTTGAGCGCGGATCTATTCACCTATTCTCGATCTAACCACGAAACAACTTAATCGCGTTTGATAGGCAACTTCCTCTCACCATTCCTTTCTTCCATTCAAAAATGATATCATCTCCGAGGCAAGTTCTCAACTTCAATCTACTTAAAATGCAATCTCTGATCATCGATCACTTCTCCGAACTGACATTTCCCAGAAGGTTAAAAGTACTTTAATATATTGAGCCTAGAACTCGTCACGAATCCAACTTCTTTTACCTCATTCACCGCTCGAGGTACTTTATGCATTCTACGTCTGATGATTCCTTTGGATAATAGTTTAATTGCAGAACCCCTATAAAAGATGACTTTTGAATAATCCACCCCTACAAAAATGTATAACTGATTCTTTCGAACAGTATCGATAGCGTAAACTTGACCAGTATTTTCAATTCGAGCAACAAATACCGAAGCAATGAACACACTTTGTCCGGCGATTCTCTAGATCGCCTGGCAAGCAACTGCAGGCATCTCGTTTCCGCTCGCAACGGGACAATAGTGATACAGGAACGCGATCAAAGGAAACTGGGTGAGCGAAGAATGAAAAAGAGAGAGAGAGAGAAGAAGTATAAGAATCGTAGTATCCGGGCGGTGTATACGGCGACCCCAGCTACACGGGTCGTCGGGTCACGCGGATACCCGGGTCGACGCATGTCGCTCGGTCAAGGGACTCTTCTGGAAAATATCATCGAGAAAATGACGTCGAGCACAGCTGGAAATATTCGCGATTGGATCACACGTGTAACTAGGAAAACCAGATGACCTAATTTCGAGTCACTCGCAAAACTATTGGATCGTTCCATAAGTAATTTCGTAGCTCATCTTGAATACGGTACGCGATAAAGCTTTGCATTTTTTAATAAAAACGATAACTGTCGGTAACGGTGCAAAAATTTGATTCAGATCGGAAAGTTTCAGTTTGGTACCATGTGATAGCGTGATTAAAAGGTTCTGTGAATTATACTGGAAGGGGACATAAAATCATAGATAAATTAATATTTTAGATATTGCTCACTTTTTTTGTAACAGTACTTTGTTATAAGAATTACTTGGATTGAAATCGTTTTGATATTCAACTATCGTCAGATACATTTCATATTAATTCGTAATTAATAATGGTAATTATGTAAAACAACAAAAATTTGCCTGATATCATCAATTTATTATATAGTTTAAGATACTGGGTATTTATAAACGAATTGAATTTGACAAAATAATTCAAACACAAGAGAAGAAAGAAAATTTGGAGCTTTATTTATAATTCATGCTAGAAAATTTTAAACAGAATAATTAAGCAAAGAATCAAGCTACGTTTACATATTTATAAAATATGAGTAATATGCATATTCTGTGGTAAACGTAATAAACCAACATAATACGTTTAGAGCAGAATGTGGAAAATGAAATGTACACTTTAAAAGAGAAAATATCATTAACATATTAATTAATTTGCAGCAAAGTTGAGCATATCTGCGACATGTGAATATTTAATATTTCAATTTTATATTTTATAACGCTGATACGTTAATGATACCGAAAATTCAATTATCGTTTTTTGATTACCGAGTATTAAAATTGTAATGAGGGACACCGGTGACCCCTATGGCCATCGTGATAAACTATTCCATGCTGCATATGCTTGCTTTCACTGTCACGTATGAAATTCAACAAACGTGCGAGGGATGAAAACTTGAACACTTCATACTCGCGAGTATCAAATTTACTGGTTCCATAGAGTCTGTTATAAATACGATATATACCTAAATACTGTGACAATACTATGAGATGATATTCTCTTCAACTTTGTTCACATGGTACCTCATTGATGTACACCAAAAAATAGATATTTAAAAAACTGAAATACAGAAATTATAAAGATAATATGTTTGGACAAGAGCGGTACATGAGTAAAAAATGGACCAACGAATTTACACAAAACAGGGGTAGAAATGTGTGAACAAAGACAAACATATCTAAATATACATGTTAATAGCTTGGCACCTAGATCAACATATTCAGCCAAATGTAATGTACAAACACAACAAAAAAAGTTTCAAAGTAAATAATTTTAAAAAGGGAGTCATCCCGACCAAAATTAACCTTGTATATTATGTTAAGTATCCCTATTTAATCAATCCTCTATATATATGATTTTCTGCCAAGCGAAGATGCGGGATTTCGATCGTTAGAAAAACATCGCCGAAAGCACACCTTCAGAAAGGTAAAATCGTTCGCCAGTTCCCTCGAACACTCTCGATTTCAGTGACTTCCCCGAGCGGACGCCAAGAAACATTCGATCTCGAGGATTCTTTTTTACGCGGCAACGCTTCCGGTCCCGCGACAATCCCCGTTTCCGGTGGAACACGACGACACCGAGAACTGCGAGGTTTCTGGGTCGACGAGCGAGGTTACGCGGCACGTTGAGGTCGGCTGGTGACTGACTCTCTCCAGGCGTCGCGACGCCGACGCCACCTTTGCGCGTTCTCTCCCTCTCCTTTCGACCAACCAACCCCCCACGAATCCCTCCACCGCGTTCGCGAGCACCCTGCTATCTATATACCTGGCCGGTTTCTGCGTCTATCCGTCGACGTGCACCTGCTACGAGTCCAGGGTTGCTGACCGACTGCTAAACCCTTCGGTTAGATATTCGATACTCTTTCCAGAATCGCTCGACTAGGATTAACTGAATCCCTTCTGCGAGAGATACCATTGCGGAAAGTAATGTCGGTTGCACTGACGTAACTACGTGGGGAACTGCCGGGATCTCACGATATTAAAATGTGCACGATGTGTGCAATGTAGGACGCTGGGTATGTCTTGTGTTAGAAATTTCAAAGTTGCCGAATCTTCAAACCTTCGAATGCTCAGATGCCCTTTCTACGTTGACAAAATCTCTACATTTTTAAGTATGGGAATTTCAAGAACTCGACACATTCCAATTTGAAAATTTCCAAATCTGTAAGTGCCTGAACTCTCAAATTCCCAAACTTCTATCTTCCTAAATTCCACATACTGGATCCCATATTCCCAATTTCTCAAATATCCAAATCTTCAAATCTCAAATCCCAAATCCTCAACCTCCCCATTTGGAATCCCAACATCCCAATTTCCCAAATCTCAAATCCCTAAATCCCAAATCCCCACTTGGCCCCGACAAATATGCAGCGTCGACAGTACCGAAATTACAGGTGGTACCTTATCTAAAAATCCTAGTTACGTCAGTGAACCGGTTAGCCGGGGTTTGAGTGGCAGAAGGTGTTAGGGATGCATAGAGATGGTGTACGGCTTGTGGACGGTTTAGACCAGGTTTCCACTAGACGCCCCGGAGGATCAAGGTGCCACAGTTTGCCACAAGATAAGCCTCAGGACAGTTGAGACAGAAACGGTAACATAAGTAAAGGAAGACTACCCAGCTCCACATTTTTCTTCTCTTTATCTGAACATTCTCTTGTACGACAGGTAAGATAATTTCCACCAAAGCAAATTCGTCGACAACGGTTCAAACATGCAATTTGCTGCATTGTGTACAATATTATTCCTCTTCCAGATGAGCATACAAAATGTTCCGTTTAAGAGAGTATCGGTACATCTGGCCAATTGAATTTACCAGGGAATCCGCTTGGAATTTCAGTAAATTATAAAACGTACGATCGCGAAACAACTGGTCCGTGATTCGCGAGGCAAGCAGCTCGCGAAGCAGGAAAATGGCTCGGTTCGCGATGCAAAATAAAACATGGAGGGCGAGTTATCAATGGCGAGAGCTTGCCGTGAAACACTTTCGTCGTTGTTAAGAGCCGAGGGAGACGGACTAGTGAATTCACGGAGAAGGAAGACGCGCAGAGGGATGAAGAAGAAGGGTGAACGGCGAGCGAGCGAGATCAAAGAATTCCAGAGGGCCGACCTCGCGCCACTCGCGTCGCCATTAAACTCTCAATTAGGAAAGCTGCAATTAACAACGACAAAGACCCTGTAGGAAGCAGCCGCAGGGAGCGGAACGAGATCGTCGTCGACATGTCGAACGTGCTACGAATTCGTGCACGATGCTCAAACGACCCGTTATCACGATCCAAAACTTCCACCTTTTCACCTCTGACTTCCTTAAACGAATATCAAACAAAACTGTACGAACTAATTTTCTATGGAGAAATAAAATTGTCAATATTTCCTTCGAAGCGTATTATTTTATTACAAGCACGAGACATCCATTCATAAATGTACTGTTAATTATTGACTGAGGTTAATTATTCCATCACGTAACGAGTTTCTCGAAATCAGCTCAATGCTCGGTTTACAAGCTTACGTCTGTCCTCAATTGGTAGCAACGAACGAGAAACGCGTGGTTCGCTAATTGTTTCGTCGACAAATGCTAAAACGAATTTTAATTGCTGTCCGTCGGAGTGCGCTCCTCCTGGATCCCGTAACCGACATAAGATCGTTAAAAAACTGGAAACTGTATAATTGTCGCGGTCTCGCTGCGTCCACGTCGGTGACGATCGAAACACCTGCTCGAACAGAATTATTTTCAAGCGGTCAGCTCTGAACCGGGCTACAGAACAAAGCTATTAATCCGACGCATTTTTCTGAAAAAAAAAAAAAAAACGCGTCGCTGCGTTATTTTCCGGCGGATACGTTTTATTTCTGAACCGTGACAGGAAAAAGCTTTTCGCGTTAACTCTTAAACAAAGCCGCGTATTTTTTCGACCATCTTTATTTCATCTGATCAAACAGAAAAAATATTAATACAATAGGCGAAATTTCGATGCGGTAATTCTTTGTTATTTCAAAATTCGACAGCGGTACAATGTTCTATTGTTCCGAGTTAAATTGAAGGTACAAGTATTATATTTGGTTGCAAATAATTGGGACGGAACAAAATTTTGTTCGACCAGGTTCGATTAAATCGTAAACAAAACTTTGACAATCGATATTCCGAAACTTTTCATCGCGATTGTAATACTAGTTCTATAAGATAATAAGCATCTTGAGTGTAACGCGTGCGAAATCGCCTTAAGCCTCGCAGCGTTGAAAAAATAAGAGTACGCGAAACGTCGTGGGAGTTTCAAACACCCCTGACGATGCGATTTATCGATATATGTAGCTGGAAAATAGCGATTTAGGTCGCGTGAGTAGCAGGCTACAACCGTTTGCCATTCTATCGAGTTTCATTCCAGTCGGGGTTTTATTCTCGTCTAAAATGCCAGCCGGAGTTACGGTAAATAGGAGTAGAAGCTTTGACGCGAGGTTATTGAAGAAAATAGGGCTGGTTTATGTTGTAGAATGAGTATAAATTGCAGGTATCAGCTCGAATACGCTCAAATTTATTGATAACGATCAAAATTCGATGTATGCTCTTAACTGATCATTTTTTCATATTACTCTCGGCTTCCTTTGCCTTTTGGTGAACTAGGTTATTTAAGAACCTGGTGACTTATATTCTTCTTCATCAAGTGTTCAGGCGAAGCACATAATTTGATCGATAACGAAATTTCTTCTATAAAAGGATTCTACCTACTAACCAAAATATTTTGGAATACGACTGTGTCATTGATCTGCTCAGAGAAAAGGATTAATTCGTCGTAAATAAATAATTTCTGTCTAAATGTAGTTTTTATACCTTGTACCAGATGAAACTTTTAATGTCAGATAACGTGTGACACTCGGACAAAAACACCCTGATATCATCAAGATACTTAACTGTAATGACTTTTATAAGTCAGAAAAGTAATTCTTCCATATGCTAACATGTTAGTCTTAACCTTCGACTGCAGTCCCCATTAATTTATTATAGTTCGCCCCAATTTTTGTTCAATCGGCAGCTATGAAACCTGTAATTTTCCATTTTCCACCTTATGAACGAATCGATTTTTGAATATGTACGGCAGTTCGATAAAACGCGGTTCACCACAGCGCGGCTCGCGAACATCGATTTCCAATTTGTCGACAAAACGACCGAGGAATTATCGTCGACGTCGCTGTCTGGTCCATGCAGAAGCGATTAGTCCAAAAAAGGGGGGCTGTGCTTCGCTCGAACGTAATAGCTTAAGAATCATCGATCTTATTGGAACTGTTCGGAAAGTTGAACGTCCGAGGAGTTGGAAAATTGTGTTGGTTCCGTGAAATATGGGAGAGAAGAGTGGATTTCGTTCAGGGGAGGCTCTTGGGGGAAAAATTGGAGAAATACCGGACCGAGTCGTCACTGGCTGCTTTCAAAGTTTCACAACGAATATTTAAATACAGCGAGTTTCCGAGATGTTTCACGGATACCCACGCGAAATTCATGGAGTTTCGGAATCTGATAAGAAGTTCGATACCGATCGATCGTTTAACGTTGCATACGAAGTGCATCCATGTTTTGTTACAGTTACACGTATCCAAAGTTCACGCTGAAACTGGGTCAGTACTATTAATTCATTTTTAGCTCACCGTCCTCATTTCAAAACATATTTAAGTTCTTTCTGTTCGATTAATCTAAGCACGTAAAATGAAGTTTGCCATGTGAAAGTAACATCGATAGCAACTTTTAGTTTCTTTGTGCACAGAAAAGTTGAATAAATGATCTTTGGTAATTTGTTTAAAGTAAATAGTGTTCGTGAAAGGTCAGTGTCGTGAAACTTTTGTGGGACAAAAGGGAGCAATTCTATTTCTTATCAGAGTAAAAATACGTCTGGTTGCTGACGAGGCTGGTTTAATCAAATCGTCCTATTAAACAGAGCACGTTCTATTAACAGCCGTGAGAATTACGTCACGCTGGAATGAATTATTTATCGAAAGACGATTAAAGTTATTCAGAACGAACTCATACAGGACATTCGTTATTAAAAGAAAATCTAATTCCTGGCCCGAATACGAAGTTACACGATAATTTACTGACAAATATTCGCCGGCAATTTTGTATCGAATTAAAACTAGAACACAATGTACGCGTTGCAGGAAATTTCTAGTAGAAGTTTATTTTTAACAAAAATTAGCACACGCAGTTTCGAACTAATTATTAAAAGAGAATTTAATTATTGTCCTGAAGCTGTATAATTAATAGTTCATTGTAAAATATTCGTCAACAATTGTTAATTGAAGCTAAAATACTTGTAGAAATTTTAACGAATGCGGATCGTTATAAAATACAAAGTTAAGGTTCTTTCAGAATTCAACAATTCGACGCGCAGTGTGTCAATTAATTACCAAAGAACCGGTGCAAGCAGGAAATTTGGGAAACTTCGCAAGTTTAATTAAAATATAACAAGAACCCATTTTAATCGAGGCGAAAATAAATATTATAATAAAGACCAAACTGCACGAATTTCCACAATGGCGAAACTTTCAACCCCCATGTTGTATTTCATGAAAAGACCTTATATCTTTTACACGGCGTTTTTTAAACAATTTTATTCGTTATACGAAGAATTCGTTAATTAAAAATTTCGTACTATTCGTCAAATGTTCCCATACAACATTTCGAATAATGAACGAAAAACTTCCATTCGTTAAAAGACCCGAAACTTTGACAAATTTGTACATTTCATTCGAATCGATAGTTCCAGCATGACAAAGACGTCGACCCTGTCGAAAGTTCCGAACGTTTAAAACTTTTATTACCAAAGAAGAAAACAAAAGCCTATAAATTTTCGATATTGGTCAACTTCCTGCCACTATCTTCTTTCAAATTTACGACACGACGTTCGATCTCGAACTTCCGTCCGTTAAAAATTTGTCAATAATTCACCTTCCAAAGTTGCCACGGCAAGGCCGATAATAAAGACGATAACGACCTAACGAAAGGTGCTCGAAAAGTCTCGAAACAAATCGCGAAGTCACAGGAAGAAAGGGTGGGTTTTCGATGTCAAAAGACGAGATCTCTTCATTTTTCATTCAATGTTCCTCGTTTCTCTCTGCTCTGTCTAGTTTCTCCGACCCTTGTCGGATAAATATTTACGCTGTGTTGCGAGCGACTCCGAAATTTTTAATTCATTCACGGGGGAATAACGCCGTGGTTGACTTCTGTTCGGGTAATTTCATTTATAGCGCCAAAGGTTACTAGTGTCAAGTGATTTATTATTTTCAAGTTTTAAAGAAATAATTATACTAACGTCTTATTGATGTTCTCAAGAGAGAATGGCTGATTGAGAATTGTAATAAGAACGAATAATGACCTATAAAATACTTTCTATGTTTCGAAATTCAACATCAAACAACCTAACTGTAAGAATGATAAATTAGGAAAATATGTACTAAATATATGATAATATACTACCTATGATAATATTTGATAAGTTAGGATCATGCGGCTAATATTAGTGGCACGTATATCGTGGCAGTCGCAGCGTCGAAACTAATTTCATAAAGCAAAACTACCCTCGTATGCAAGCAGGGGGTAGAATTTCAGACAGAGGGTGGCGATATCCCATTTCACGTAACTGGCAGGGTAAGGGCCACGAAAACGAAGGCTTCCAGTCGTAACCCTGAAGAATCACGCTAATTTGATTACCTCCGTGGAAATCTAAGCCGCCAAAAATTCGCGGAGTTGCACGATTTCGATCCGGACACGAAGATTATTTCACGGCAGCCCGATTCGTTTATTGCTTTTATTGTTTCGGCCGTGCAAATGGAATCTGAGGTTCCATTGGCACACGAAACGATCGTTATCGAGCGATTTAATTTCCCTGGTTACCGGCGCGCGGCGAATCGGCCGTTGACGAATTTTTGTTGGTTTCTCTCGATTATTCCACAGTTTTTCGTGTAAACTGCTATTCGTACCGCGCCGCGGATTGGCTCGTTGCGACGCGATCGATTTGTAATTACGATACACGACGGTCCAAGTGTTTCCCTCGTGTAAACCCAACAACGGAGTGAAATTATGTTAGGTCGTTAAGTATAGAACTTGATAAATATCCAAACGCCAACTCTCACGTTTGTCATCTTTACCCTCAAATATTACGTTTGCTTGAACACGTTAGCTTGAAAAGCACACGTTCGTTTATTCCCCGTTTGTCCCAATATGTCGGTTTTATTTGTTGACCGAAGCATCTCTGAAAATGTACACAACGATTTAGTTATTGATCTAATTATGAATTGAACAATTAACATCGGTTTTCTACATATGTTAGATTCGCTCAAGTTCTTCAAGGACATTTTGACCTCTTTGAAACAAACCCTTTGCTTTGAATAAAGAACAGAAACACCTTTTTTCTACACACTTTAGAATGATTCGAGTTCTTTCTTCAAGGACATCTTGACCTTTCGAACAAGCCTTTACTTCGTAGCAACTGAGATAATGGTTCTATCGTTCATCAGTGAACAGAGTTAGAGAAGTTGTAGATTTTCTTTGGATATCGACTTCTGTTGTTGAAGCATGTTCCCCTAATAGATATCAGGAACCCCAGCAGGAACTTGCAGGTTGCTTTTCAAAAACTCGATGAGTTTTCTTCCTCGCTACCGTCTTGGATGCACAGAAATGCATTTCTGCATCTTCGAGTGACCAAAGTGGATCAACTCCAACTTTCTTCAAGTTGAACGCGAAAGGGTGAGAAACTTGCACAACCATTTCCTGAGGCGTTGTTAAACTTATGGCTAGATTTCCACGTTTTATCCATTGAGGTCCCCGAGGAGTTTGGAAAACGTGTATCTCTCATTGCGTTATTTGTTTCGTGGACAAACTTACTTTCATTCGATAAGGATGTGATCTTACGAATTGAAGTTTCGAAATTTGGGATTTGGGGATTTTAGAATTTTTGATTGTATTGAGGTTTTCAGAGATTTCAGAATTTAGGGCTTTGAATTTCTTTCTTACATCGAGTCTTTTGCAACAAAATAAAATCCATCAAATTGTAAATACCGATAACATAAATTTCCATCCGCGTATCTACATTAAAACCTCCAATCACAGAATTACATCTGCGAGTTCAATCCCTCATCGCGACAGTTCGAGGGTAGAAAATCGCGAAAGGGTTCAACAGCCTCGATTCGACTTACAAAAAAAAAAATCGTAGAATATTAATAAACGTAGGTTGAATTCGCTCGGGAGATCCGATCGAGGGGGTGGGGGTTAAATCAATTAACCGAGAAGAAATTCGTCGGCCTAAGAGGGTATGTCTAGCCGTTCAGGCTAATTATTGAAATTATTCATGCTTGTATTAGACGGTCGATTCGATCGTGATCGCGCGACCGATCAAACGAGTTCCTCGATCGTCTGAATTTCGTCGTCGACGTCGGCCTAAGGTTTCGCGACGGGCTGCGTCAATATCGACCGGTAAACCCTGGCTTCTCCGTCGCGCACCCTTTCGTCCTCACCCAACGCCACCCTCTTCACCCTCCGTCATTCGGGGAGCACGTACGCGCCAGGGAAAACAACGAACGCGCCGATGCACTGAAATATGCACGCTCAAGCGAGCCGCTTCAACGTGGATCAGGCTTTTACCATATTGCACGTTTATCCTATGGGGAAACATACTTTCACCTTCTTCCGCGAGCGTATATACGCCAAAAATTGACGTCTTAATACGAAAAGTAAAACCTATGGTGCAAAGTTACAGTATGATTTAACGGTGCTCTGATTTAACATATCAATACAAAAGACATGTATACATATTAAAAAGACGTGTCAATTTTTCTTAGCATAACACATTTACTGTTTTATTAACACGTTGATAGTCACAGACAAATTTTACGTTTGTATTGAGACACGTTATAGCACAGATCAACCCCTTAATCTTCAATATTAGAGTATTGTGGTAACAGGGGTAGGAAGATATACAGAGTGCTCTCAGACTTTGATATCCGTTACCAGATGTTGTTATGAGCAAGTTTGAACTGTTTGATTCGCAAGAAACATACGTACTTTATAAAGTACTTTGCTCTCAAGGGCATTTTTTCAGGACTCTGATGTTATCGAAGTTTCTTAAGCAGAATTTCATATCAACTTTAACTTGGATCTATAAAGCTTTAATTGAAACACTTATCCAATTAAACTTTTTTATGGAACGAGAAACAAAAACATTAAAACATGGACATAAAACAGAAACATTCAAACATGAACATGAAATCATTTGGTGAATATGGGGACGTTTGATAAAAACAAAACAAGTGTCTCATGAATTTTAAAATGGTAGTACTGTGAACGAATTTTTTTTAAAAGAATATTTTTCTCTTTAGGAAAGAATTTGATGTGGATGCAGAGCAGTTTAGAGATTTCCAACCCCCAAAATCGCCGATTTAGTCAGCAAGATAAACACTCGATCGAGCGAAATAATGGAGATCTTGTTCAAACAATGATCCCGCGATGTCTCCCTTGAATGTTTAGCGATTAGTCAAGTGTCACCCCAATCCAAGCTCATTTTCCCTTCGCTGGATTCGAACGATCTCCTTAACCCAGAGACCCATCAACTACGACGCCTACATCGTGTCTCGTTAACGATGACCCTGATATTCTCCGACACCAAATCTCCGTTACTCTCAACACCGATCCCTCAACCGATCGTGAGAACATATCATGACATTTGCTAGTGGAAGATGGTCCCATTCATTGTAACATCTTTAGGGATCATCTCATCGTTTGCGTAGTTATTTCGGCTGTGGGAGATTTAGGGGGTTGATAGATTTATTGGTAGGTTCATTGCTAGAGGAGTAGGCGATATAACGCGTGGGGGTATTACGAGGGAAGATATGTTGCGTACCAATCTGAAGATTTGACAATTTGAAAATTAGAAATTTAGAAATTAGTTGACAATGTGAAAATGTAAAATTTGATAACTTGGAAACCTACAAATTAAAGACTTGGAGAATGAAATATTAAAAATAGTAGAAATGCAGAAATATCAAAATATCAAACTGAGTAAACTAGTCGGAGTCATCAATGCTCGCAATTTCGTGTCTAGGGGTGCAAAGCGCTAATTATCAACAATCTAACAAAAATATCAAAGTGACGTATCTAATCATAAAAATGATCTCCAACTATCGCAGCATAAAAAAACAAAGAAATTCTACGCCATCGACCATTAATCACGAGGGAAAGCATTCAATGAAACCGACACGTACGACGTTATCAGTGCACCATTAACCTTGTCAATCTACCCCGATGTCTCGATCAAGCAGAAAAGAAATTTTCTTCATTGAAAGTTAATATCGTATATGCGGAAAGATAATTGATCGTAGAATTTGTTTGGGTATAGATCCAGACGCCATAGAAATATTTTGTCGTCGAGTCTTTTTCGGATCCTGTTCCTAGTTAAACACGGAAAAGACGAAGACCGCCCGAGGGTGGTGGGGTGAATTAAACGGCCGTGATGGAGGCTGTGGGATGGAAAGGGTGCAAACAGAGGATAAAACGTCGTACAGACTCTAGGGGTTGGGTTTACCGTATGCCTCCTCGTCTGTCTCGAGCAAGAAAGAACCATGGGAGCCAACGACGATCGATACGCTTCTCTGCGTATATCGCGAACTGAAGAGCCTACCAGCCATTTCTGTCCTCGTCTCTCTCTCTGTCATCTACCTTTCTTTATTTTTATCCCTCGCTACCCCTTTTCTTCGTGCGTTCGTTCGGGTGCATTCAAAAGGATCGAAAAACGAAACACGTGCTTTTTTGTTAACTTGCATGAGATTCTGCAATTGTGTTGCAGCTAATATGCGGATACAGGGTGTTATTCTGAGCTCATTTGCGGTGTTGCCGCAATAAATTCCAACATTGGTAAATTTAATATTTAGGTTTCAAAAATTTGCGTCACCTATATTCCAACTACCATATCCCGAAAATACACATGGAATCTTAGCTGGTACCCGACATCCAAAACCTTGTATCGGTTTCTGAAATCCAACGATTGAGAAACTACCCCCAATCGTCCCACCCTTTTTCGTGCCACGTATCTGACCGATATCGAGTTACATTCGCGGTTCAAAGCGAAGCCGTACAACAATGCACTTATCGTGCAGGCGCGTAACGCGATACGTCAGGGGTGAACTCGATGATCTGCAACCCCAATTTCACCGTCTTATTTCGCAATTTTCATCGGATTCCTTTGTTCCTGGCTACCTGTTGCGATCTTCGATTTTGTCGGACGCGATTCGTAAATTACTAGACCGCTTTGATCCTCCGGTTGTTTGTTTAAAGAACCGCCTCGGGCGGTTTGAAACGGAACACCGACGGAGAAGGTCGACTAATTTGCATGTAACGCGTCGCGACGTCGAGAAACATAATCATGGCGCGTAGATTGCGCGATGCAATTTACTCGAGAGCTGCGCTAGCGTCAGACAATATGCCTGCAAACATCTGTTTCCAACGACGAATATTCGCCGACTTGTTAAATCGTTAATATCGCGAGAATATTAACCGAACCCCTCGGCGACGAACTTTACTTTCCACTAACTTACTGTTTGATGTTTGAAATTCGAATTATATTTATATTTATATTATACATACTTATAATACGTACTAAATATACCATCATCTTGTTAAAAATTAAACGATATAGTGATCAAGTTTAAAAATTTTCTACATGGTTCCAACGAACAATTTTATTTTTTATATTCGGAATAATGAGACTAAATAAATTAATCTTGATATAAAATGATATCATGTAAGTAACCCTGACGTAAAACGAAAGTAGATTAAGTAATCTCACCGTAAAACGAAAGTAGACAATATTGAAGTAAAATTGAACTAGACAATCTTGAAGTCTAGTCTTGAAACAATCTTGAGGCAAAATGAGACTAGATAATCTCGAAGTAAAATGAGACTGAATCTCGACGTAAAATGAGACTAGACAATCTTGACTCCGAAAAGGATGAAGAGGATCAGGTATTAATTGAACGACAAGTACGATTTAACGTTAAGAGAGTTATTACGCGATTCAAATGGCCGAGACAGAGATTCCATGAGATATTTAAGCGGTCGCCATGCAGGACGACATACCACGATCATACTTGGTAGCCCATTAATGCCGCCTCTAGCACGTGACTCTTGGTAATTAGGTCAACGCCTGTACCGGCACGATTCTACGCGTTCGTGTTAGATACTACGGGACGAGACTATAATTTCCCTTGTCTCTTTTGCAACCTCTCCTCTGATACTTATCTTGCCAGAATATTGCATTTTGAGGTAAACGTCGTGCTTTTGTTTCGGAATGGATATTTAACGTCGTAGGTGGTTGAAAAACAATGTTTGTGGGGAAAGAAATAATTACTATATTTCAGCATACTGAACAGTATGATTAGCTAGTGTATTGCAGTTTCATGCAGAATTCTAAAAGTACTTTTACTACCAGAGTACTTTTTTTTTACTGTTACGTAAGAAGTTATATTCAAGTTTATTATTATTCAAGTTGTCACAGTTCGAGCAATGAAGCTATTTGAATAGACGGATTAGCTATTACTTATTCACCTGTTGAACTAAGCGGAATACAGCTACGTATCAAACATCCCGCCGTTCAGCCTGCTCAATCAATTTGATAAATTTCTGTTCGATCAACCAGCAACTTAATTTGAATATCACCTCCGTATCATCGCGGCTCTTCATATACTCCCATCAAATTATCCGAAATCTGTATCAACGGCATCACTTATGCATTCAGAAATTTACAATTATAATTTCAAGAATTTACATCGGTTTCTCGGTATTATTTCGAAATTTTTAGTTTCTTCGTGGATTTTGTAGATTTATAGATGGCAGTGGTTTAGAGATTTTAAGATTTCAGAGATTGCAGAAATTTAGAGATTTAGAACCTCAGAAAAAGATTCAGATATTCGAAGATTCAAAGATTTAAATATTTAGAGATTTAAATATATAAAAGCTTAAAAACTTATAAATTTCGAAACTCAGATATATCGACACTTAGACATACACGTAGAAATGAAAAAATTTGAAAACCGAACAATAGAGAAATATAGTAAAGTACAAATACATAAACTTGAAATTTCCACTCAAATTGTCTACCCATAAGTGGATAGAGAGCATAATTCAGCAGTGAATTAAAGCATGCTAGGTATGAGTGGTATAATGACAAGTTGTAGGTGTATTTTGGACGTTACCTTGCGTGCTGCCATTGGGTTGTCCAACCTGCGGCATCCCTGGGTAAAGGGGCGAGGGATGAGGCGAGGGTTGATTGCTGGGTGGTCCTGTAGAATGCGGATTGGCAGTCGTGGGGGTCGGCGTGGCCGATGGTACTTGCTGAGATTGTTGGGATTGCTGGACAGTACCAACGGACGTGGGTGTTGCTGCAGGGGTACCACCAGGGCCACTACCAACCCCACCAGCCGGTTGCTGTTGTTGTTGCTGCTGCTGCTGCTGATGAGTCTGCTGCGGAGTAGGAGGTTTCTGACCGTCGGGCGAGTCGCAGGTCGTGTCTGAAATAGAACATACTTTTAGTCGAAATT
This sequence comes from Megachile ligniseca, assembly GCA_945859555.1. Classification (NCBI taxonomy): domain Eukaryota; kingdom Metazoa; phylum Arthropoda; class Insecta; order Hymenoptera; family Megachilidae; genus Megachile; species Megachile ligniseca. The sequence continues at coordinate 13,297,099 of OX243778.1, forward strand.
CGACAGAGAACGTTCTACGAATAGTCATAGAATTCGTCTACCACGGGATTTTCGATTAGTTTGCCGTGGGCAAACGCGTTCTGTGGATTCGAGCTAAACCAGGGTGTTTGACGCTGTACCAGGGCTGTGTTTGGAGTTTGGGAAGCTTTGACGCTTTGTCTTCGTTATTCCGATGCGAGAATGATTAATGGGGCTTGGTTATATCGAATGGGGGTCGGAACGGAGATTAAGATCGAATTAAATGGATAAATTAGAGAGGAGGTCTCTTCTGGCGAAGTAGCAGAAAATTAATGAACGGAGTTAATTCATTTAGATGAGGGACCTTGATTGGAACTCTTTCCGGGCGAAATTTCATTATTCGGTGTTACAGGATAATTGAAGGCATAAATTAAAATCGGAACGATATCGATCAAAATTCGATGCGAGTGGGAAATTTTAATTATCTTTTCAAAAATTAATTAGCGCGATCATTCATGGAAGATGGGGTTGAAATTACATTAGGGTTGCAGAAATTTCTTTTCTTATAAGAAGATGGAGTTAGGTAGAAATTTTACGTGGTGAATACGCTATTTTCATAACAATTATAAATTTATAGATCTAATTGTTTGGAATACTGATAATTTGTTATGGTAGCACGAATATTCGGTATTCGATAAGAAATTTCTCATTTGGGCAATTCGCTTGGAAACTATTTCAATGTTACAAGTCTACGAGAACATGAAAATGCCTTCGTGCTATTTGAACAACCCCCCGAAACCGTCTCGTTTATTCACGAGCTACAATTAATTAGAGATTTCGGGTTGTTCGACTAGGGAAACACGGTGTTCCAAACTTGTACGAACCACCCCGAGAAAGATGAATGATGGTAGAAGCTGTTGAAGAGCTTGGAAATCAATATCCGACAAAGTTCTTCGACGGAAAACACGCTCAACAGGCATTGTTGTGCCAACTGAAGAGAATCTATTAATCAACTCGAGTTTCATGAGAGGAATGTTTTGGATCCACTTTCGTAATTACGTCCGACATCGAGCGTTTAGTACATTATTATCGAGATAAGAAAATTTCAATGAAACAACATTAAAGTATCGTTTCGAGACAATGGACCAACGGAGTCAACTTCTCAAAGTCAAAGTCCATTAGCGTCACCCTTTAACCTTTTTGTAGACAATTATCCATTTTGTTATTTCTTTTTAACTTTCTACGTTCTTGCGAAAGTATTGCAAAGATTTAAATTCTCTTGGTTCAAGAGCTTTCAAGTTTTTAATTTCGCACATAATTGCTTTTAAAGGTTAAACCAGATAAATTTCTGTTACTGAGAATGTGAAATAAAACAAAAATTCAATTTCTGTACAAAGAGTAAATGTGAACCTGCAATGCTTATCTTATCAGTTTCGTCGGTAAAAGCGACCATTACCTTATCACCTAACGATAAAACAATCACTGATCGACAGAATCAATTTCTCTTTGGATTCTGGTGAAATGTTACGTTAATTACAATTTTTAATTATATCTTTATTATAAACTTTTAGGTATTCGTTGTAACTGTTACTGTGTATAAAATATTGGTAAAATGATGCTGTTTTTTTTGACTCATCATAGTTCGATGATCCGAGGTTACGACCATGTTGTCTCACCGGAAATTAAAGCCATGTCTGCACCATAACGAACGGGAAACCTAATTACATTCTTTAGCGATCCGACGCGACGTGTCTTGCCCTTCGTTTCAACCCGGAGACCGTGGGCCCTTATTTCCTGATCAATCGAAGGCTGGACAGGTTCCACTCATGGACGGAAATTCAGAAATTCCATAAACTGCTATTTTCCGAAAAAAGTAAACACGAAAATGGTAGATTGCGAAGATTGAGTTTCAGAGACTCACAATCTCTCAAATACCGTGTTTCAAATTACAATTTCTCCATCCGAAATTTACTGTTTTCATGAATGTGCAAAAAAATTGAAAGGGAAGATAGAAACTAAGAAATTATCCAAATTGGAAGATAGCAATTTAGGAACTTGTTAAGTTGCCAAAATGAAAGTTGGGAAATTTTTCAAGTTGCAAAAACAGTACCCAAAAAGTTGCCCCAACTGTAAAATTTTCGCGACAACGTAAAGAATGTCTCAAACAGCAAAAACTGAAATTAAAATACTACCCAGTAAACTGACTTCCAAACTTTAGCAATTTCCGAAAGATTTATAGTCCGAGTATGAATTATTCAAAACACGGAGAAGAACAAACAAAGCGTCGTCATAAAATTCGTGGTAGGTTTCAGGCCAGCTGTCTATAAATCACGAACGACGAGGTACGGTAACAGATGGTAAAACGGTAAAACTTACCACTTTCTGGAAACGACGTGGACCTTATCACGGGCAGCAGTATTCCTTTCTGTACCAACTCGTCTCTGCTTGCTCGTACGGAGATTTTCCTCTCGAGCGCTGCAATCGCACGAAAAGACCCCCGTTATCATTCTCGCTTACCGATAAATCACCCTTCGTCCACGTTGACCTCTTTGGTCGATACATAAACGTAAATATTTCTTACATAAAATCGTCACAAATGACACCGTATGCGTTAATATAATTTTAATCATTTGCACAGTAGATACAAATATTGAGGGTTGAAGTGTAAAAAGGGAGAATCTATACTGACTTTGCCAATCGAGAAAAATGAATATTTTATGTTTCGAATAATTTATCATTCAATGAAGAATAGGTGATAGTTGAAATCGAGTAATAACAGAAAAATTGTAAGAAAGAGTTATAGTTTATACAAAGTTTCCGTCGATAAAAAGGTCACATGATCGAATTGTTTGTAATATTTAGTACATGGATAACAGAATACGTACACAAGGAGGCAGCTTCAAATTTATCCGATTTCTTTTTCCGTTTCCATTTCCAAGGCTTGAAGAGTCTACCGAGTGCAGAGAACTTGCTTTTCCTTTCGAGAGGCGGTGTTCTCGCCCCCGAGCCCAAACTATTCGTTCGCAGAGCCGCCCCATTTTGTTTCTTCGCTGTAAACAAACAAGAAAAATAACGTTAATACCAAAATAATTTTAGTGTACTACAGAATACAGTTAGAATTAAAACGATCGTTGGTAACATAAGCGACTGTAATTCGAACAGTGTTATCGACTTGGGATACGTCTCGTGGTTTCTCCACGTTTTCCAGGAAAATGGGAGAATTTCTACGTTACCGACGAGGGATGAAACATCCCCTAGAAAGCGCGTTTACCACCCTACGAATCGATCGAAAACCAATTACCATGAAAATATGGTTATCGTTCATAGAGATGCTTTATTTGGAAATAACGTGGCACATGCAATTATTAAACACAATATCGGGCAGTTGATAAAAAATATTCAATTCTGATAGAATATTCGAGCAAACAAAACAGGACAAAGAACAGGAAAATAACATTTTGCTAAATATACAAAGTCAAATGTCGGTCAAAAATATTTGAAAGCATTCTTTTATTACAGAAATAACAGGAAAGTCGTAGCAGAATTTAAATGTCGAAGGAAAGATTAAAATTTTTTAAATTTCTTTAAAAATTTACAAGATTAATTGTATTAAATGTGGAGTATTGAAGTATCTGTATTCGAATTTTCTATTAGAAAAATGAGAAAAGATTCGTGTCAAAATGTAAATTTTGAACGGATCGATTTTCAAGAAAATTTCTCTGAAAAATTCCGTGGAACATTTTTGCAAAAAGAACCTCGAAAGTATACGCAACGAAAGCTGATATATGGGGGCAATACGATGAGAAACGGCTTCCATTGCGCCCGGAAGTGAAAATTATTTCCGCAGGTTATTGTATCTTTCCCGTAGAAACAGATTACGAATTGCTAAACGAATATTCGCAGAAAATCGTATAGAATGTGGCCCGCCGAGAGTTGGCTCTTAACTCATTGTCAGACGGCCATGTCGATGTCACCATAAAATCAATACCCGACACCGTGGCCCCATAGATATTTAATGGCTGTCGTTTCCCGAGGAAGAAAAACTCTTAGTCGCTGCGTCTTAGAAGCTTCAAGTACTTTCGCGACTTCATTCGATAACGATAAACAATTCCCATCGAATGTCTCTTTGCAGAGGTAATTGTCATTGATAATCGAACGTATCGTCGAATACGAAACGTTATTCCGTGTTTTACGATTACAAAACACGGTGCTTTGATGCATTCCGCTCTAGTAACTGGTAATTAGTTCGCGTAATGGCAGCCTATGTTAACGACTAATTAATTTGAATGGCAATTTAATCAAACGATTCCAATTTCTCATTTACAGTGTTCCTGGAAATATATTCCCAGCGATCGGTCGTAAATCAATTAGCTAAATTTTATATTCATTAAATTACCAGGGAAATTCGCAGCTTTCTACAGAATTATTTTTCGAAATCGTTTATGAAGTATAATTGAAAAATAAATTGGGCGTTCAGAGATAAAATAAATGAATGAGTCGATTATTATCGTATTCTCCCTCGGTTACACAAACAATGTGATGAACACCCTTCAAGAATGAACTTTATCAACGATTGAATAAACCACCCCTCGAGGCCCGAGAAAGTCACCCTCGACATCCTGTCTGCGACATATGGATCTTGATGAAGCTTAGCATCCGTTGCAACACCCCCCATGCAGAAGATACACACGAGATCGTGTATCTTCGTTTGGTGGTAAGTAAAAGCGCAGACAGGGAGGGCATAAAAGGGAAGAAAGGACAAGGGTAGTCGTTGTCAAACGGCAATTTCGGGGTGTTCTCAGCGGGGAATACCGGATGATAACGTGCGGTAGGGCAGTTTCCTCGAGGACGACGATTATCAGCCTTAAGCATCCCTCGGGGACACTTTTGGATAGAGGATCTTGAAAGCTAAATTCTTGCACCTAACATGGGAGGGTGAATTTATTCCGTTTATTGAAGATTTTGCTAGCGAAGGACCCTTTAACATCCACTTTGGGAGTAATTAAGCAACTTCGTTGGTTTTCGTGAATCTTTCAACGTGGCTAATGATGGAACTAGTCAAAGTTATTAGTTTCACAAATTTTGTGGCGAGCTACTGAATTTATTTAGTGTAGACGCTTGTCAAATTTTCAAGTCCTCATTTCTGGGTTCTCGTGGCTCTACACTCTTTTAGCTGATGGTGGACTTACCAGTCAAAGTAGACCTTTTTTTATGTTTCATTTCCCCAAAAGGTTACGGTGCCCGTTCATTTGTTTAAAAAAAATATTTGTTATCAAATACCAGAAATATATATTTGTTCATACAATTCGATATCAAAATAATGATTCAACCAACGATTAAGTTGTTGCCTTTTAGGCTGCTAATACTAGCAGATAACAAAGTTGATCGATCCACGTTTATGCTCGACTACGTATTTTTGAGCGACGCGAGTGATAAGCGTCGCGATAAAAATGTCAATCGTCGACAAAATCGATGGTATTCATTTCGTACGCAATTTCATGCGATACTAAAATAATATTCAATTTGTATGTGACACGATGGTATTAAAGAATATTCCTAACAGAAAGTGACGCACCCGGTGCGTCCCCTTACAGAAAAGTGATATCAACTAAAGAGTTTACAAGAACAAAGATCTCACAAAATGATGTACTAAAATTTACTGAAAAATTGTTTCCTACAGTAAAGAAGTTCCATGCAAAGAACAAGTAAAATGTTAGAACAGCGATGCAGATTATAAAATTATCAAATATATTATGAAATGCAGGTATTGAAGAAATTCCAATGATCTAAATAAACCGAGTTCCGCTTATACAAGTTCGAAAACATTTCCGTAAATTCTCATTGTTCCACGAATGTCAATTACCGCCAGCTATTTCGGAAATACGTTTCCACTTATTAGGTGATCAGAGGAGAAAACAGCGGAAGGGTACGGCGAAAATACGAGAACAACAACGAACAAGATCCGTCGGTTCAATAACGACCGACACGTTTCGAGGAACCGGCAACCATTCGATTTCCGGGGGTCAGACTTTTTCTCGGTACTGAATGGCATCAGAAATGGCTTAGTGTTGGCACGAGATTCGAGAAGACATTCCTTGGCAACCGTTGTGCCTCAAAATTACTCGAAGAACGCTCGATCGATCGGCTATGCAATACTCGTTCAGAATCGTTCGATGCTGATCGACACGGATGCTTCAAGAGCATCTTTCGAATCACGATCTACTAACAGCCTACTTGATATTTTATACTGCGAAGATATATTCAAGAGCTCGGTTCATTTCGAGATGTACTCAGTAGTTTATTCGACAAAATCGAATATAGTGGTAGTTTATACATACGCAGATGATTCTATAATTAACTTTCTCTGCAAGTTGCTATATATAAATTAACGTGTTTTGTTTATGACCATCCTCACAAAATTTACGAGTAACACATCTTCTTGAGCATTTCATAAATAAAGTGAATCACTGAACATATAGAAATACTAAATACAAAGCGACACACCAGGTGCGTCAACCCCCTTACAGAAAAGCGATATCAGTTTACAAAGTAATAAACAGCTAAATACTCCGAAGTGAATATTCGCGAAATATCGGAAATCGAAGAACACGAAATTCGGCAGTTAAATGGTGGTTTCGGTAAAAGAAATCGGTTGGCTGGCGTTGGAGGGAGAAAAGGGTAGGCAGATCGGCATAAGGGGTCGAAGTGGAATAATTGACGCGACAAAGCGGTTCCGGTGCCTAGGAGGCCTATTCACGCGCGTCAAAGGCTGTCGAGAACCCGTTGCATCGATGTGCATCGTCTGCGTCCGCAAACAATGGCAATATTAACGCGACGATGGAGTGCAGTTCCTATTGTTCTGGATCGCGATGCATCTTAACGTGACCCGCCCATCATCCTGGCAAGACGTGTACAAAAATAAATGGAAGACAAATAGGCGTCAACCGTGCATGTTTGTCCGATAAAAATCAATTTTCTAACAGGAATATCGATTCATCTTTCTCCGCCGGCACCAACCGTTTCAATAGATTCGACATGAATTATAGAGCAGATAAAAGCGTGAAAAATATCCCGACGAAACAACCGAAACGATTTGATTGAAGAACTCCATGGAAATTTGTTTGGTCGAGATTTTTTTGCTTTGCTGTTTTAATTCCTTCCTTAATTTATTATTCTCGTTCTTGTTTTTTTATTGAGCATGATAACTTTCGAGGGATTCATCTTGTACTCGAATAAATTTTTGCAAAATCTGTTACAAGATCTTACTGTCTGTTATAAAACCTTACAATTGTTCAAGGTTCTATACACAACGAGTAAACTCTACCTTGAGAGAACGTGTTTGAACCCCATCGTTCTAGAAACCGCACGAACCACGTAAACCACACAATGTTGCCTCGCGCAATGTATCCAGAAATATAACTCGTGAGACATATTTCGCATCGACAGACAGACGAAAATTCTTGCACGCGTTATCGAATCACACGGCAATTTAATCCTCGCTACGGCACGTGTCACATTGCAAACGCGTAGTCGATCGATCGTTAACGAACTACGCCACTCGATACGCAAGTAGCAAGGTGTGTGTAACCGCACAGGGGACACGGTACTTCGTAATTCCCAGTCCAAGTGGTTAATATGCAAATCGCGAACTGACCATCGTTCGCAGCTCGCATAGATACTTGCGGTGGTTTAATCCGGCCAAAGGCGGCTTCCGTTCAAAGGGATTCAAGAAAATCCGACTTCATAAACGCCTTTCATACACGGACTTTGTGTTTGTACGGCAAATAAGCCTTATTAGTAACAGATCCCGTTGACAAATTGGGAACCCACGAGGGGTCGTTACGAGGGTAGGTTGCAAATATAGGGGATGTTTATTTCAATCAATTCTTTTCCGGCGTCGGATTAAGGGATCGAGATGGGAATATTATGGAGCTATTAACAGTATCGGAAAGTTAATTGTACGGCCTTTATTGGATCGGAATACAAGATTTAGCTGGGGTTCAACTGTAGTTAAAGAAAAGAGGGTGCTTGAATTTCATCCGAAGATTCTGCTGAATCTCGTAATGAAAAATTAATAACAACCAATATACAATTTTTAAATAAAACCAAATGCTAATAAGTGTAGCAATGGTTCCATGATAAATTATCTATATTTTTAAGTAGTTGTCAGAAACCTTGTCAAATTTGCATTCGTGGCAGAAGCCATTTCTCCATCGCGAAGGACCGAGTCATCAACCGTATCCGTCGTTTCCTCTCGCAAACAAACTAAACCGAAACAAGGGAAAATCGAATCGACCGACAAAGCGCACTCGCTCTCCAGAAAAGAGGAATTTCCCTGCGAAAGAAGTTTACTTCCATCGAACAAACTTTGCAATTCCATTTCCACCCACCCCTTCGATCCCGTTTACGTTCGAGAGCTGCACGTGTACCTTTCCATTCCAAGATCAACCGGCAAGCGTAGCTGTCGGTTACAATAAACGATTATTCGTGGTCCTTTCACTCAAAAGAGACCGCTGCTTCGGACAAGAGCACGTCTCAAAGCAAGGTAAAAGCGAAGGGAAAAAAATGTGAATACACCTGTATCTCGACTGGCAACCGCAGGAATGTGTTTAGGGGTTCAAGTTGACAACCAGTGGCCAGGTAATTGGGGGATGGAAAACACTGTGGCGTTTCCATGACGACACTCGGCATCCCTTGCTAGCCAGCCCTTTGTACGCCGCTACAGCCATGCCCGGGGCAACGTGCCCTAACCGCTACACCCTTTTGCTTTATCTACACGCTTTTCCGCTCATTTCCGCTCGCTCGCTATATCCCGACAGACGAAAATGTCTGGAACTTGTTATTTCATTAGACATCAGCGACCGAATTCGGAGATGGATCGCTCTGGGGCGAAATTCGTATAACGTTCGTCGAGGTATACAGCTGATCTAATTACGGGGTTATACAATACGTGGCGATCAAACGCGTGACTGTGCGATACTGTAAGGCACACGCGGTAGAATTGACTAATATTAGATAAGAAAGATCTCCATTTGGTGATCGACACAACTATAACCCTTTGAAAGGTGACTCGTGGTATTTTTATTTTGGTTAAAAAGGTATTTTAAAGAAGAGTTGATCGACTGGACTAAAAAGTTCACCAACGTCAAAAATACCTTGGAAGGGGTTATATTTGAACGAGGCGCTCTCCTAAATATTCATTTAGCCGACGGGCTTTGCCGGGAATATACGAGTGAATTTTTCAAAGCGAAATCGGAGGGTCAAGAGACTTTGCGCGGTTGATTGCATAGCAGGAAATTAATTATCGTAGTTAGAATATGGGAGGGTTGCAAGGATGGTAGCCGAACACCGCGCAGCTATGCTGCGGCTTCGATATTACGGCCATGCAAATGGACTCGAATGTCAGTGGAACCACGGTAATATGTCGTCGTTCGGCCAACCATAAGGGCCGTTGGACCGTCGTCGTTGCTTTGACGCAACAGGCATGCCTGCTGTAACAATGGACGATAAGCGTTATTGTTCGAGGGATCTTGAACCGTGCCGAGTGCTTCTGTAATCGCTCGACGGACCAACGAGACTGGTCGTTCGTTCGTTCTGTTCAATGGATATGATGGAACGCGATGTCACCACAGTTGTATGCTTGATTAATACTTTACGGACCGGAAATTTATTAATAGTTCGATAATAAAACGACGCTCTAGCCGGTCAGTCGATCGAAACTGATTAATTGCGATACACTCGGCTAAATAATTTTGACGTTCGACGCCGATGTTAATTATTTCGTTATTTATATGTTCAAGATTCAGACTAGGGATTTACAGATTTTAACATTTGGAAGTAATTTACAGGAGTACGTCGTAGACCTTGAAAAATGTGTCATTCAGAGAATCTCAGAATTAAAATACCATAAACATATTTTCAAGGTAATATAATTGTTCAAAATGGGAAGCAAAGAGACTCCTCTTTCAGATCTAAATCAAGGTACAAAAGAAGTTCCCTGTCATAAAATGTAAGATTGTTGACATATGAGCCCGACAGTAAACCATTTAAAAATATCTAAATACAAGAGAGAATTTGTAGTCGGATCGATGCGGTAGGTTTTATAACTGGAATCGGTGGCTCATTAGTTGGCGGACAGGAAAGCAGGGAGGACGATCGATCTCGGCTATAATTTCCTCTGACGGTTGGAAACAAATACACGGACGGTAAACAGAAGTGACAGGCAGACGGGCAGAGCCCTGGCAACCGGAATACGCCCAAGAGCAGACAGCATTTCGCGTCACAAAGCAGTAGAAACCATAAAGCCACCCCTTGGTTCGCTCTGTGCGCCGTTTCCGCGCACCTTTCGCCCTCGCCGCGACCATGGGGGGATCGAATCTCCATTATTCGCCTTTCCAACGGGGCTAAATGCTCGTTAATCCCTAATTACATTCCCTGCACACGGCTGTCCTGGTCACGGGGGTAGCTGGCTCTCTTTTTCCTTTCTCGATCATCCTGCAATTTTTATGGGACGCTATTTACCCGCTCCGTTATGGAAAGTACCGTTCAGCCGGCGAGAAAAATATGTTGCTTCGTGTTCGAGTGGTACATGCAAATTGCTCGATTTTTGTCTGTTATTCTTTCCGTGAGCGCGCGTTTCTGGAATATGCTTCCGCCTCGTGTGTTCCGGTGTTTTAATTGAAATTTTGTTGACAGCATTTAGGGAAAATTAAGGAAACCGTTGGTTCGAGATTTTGAAGTTAACCTTTTCAAGCACTGCATTCGCTATTCTGTACACATTTATTTTTGTTCTTAATTCAACATTTGATGAAATTTATTTTTGTGACATGAGGTGTATGTAATACTAGATCTATGAGAGGATATTAGTGCGGTGCAATAATGTCTCGAAGTCGAGTGGAGGGTGGAACGACATGTATACTTGAAAAGACAAAGTCATAGGAGGCACATACGCGAGAATGGTTACGAATGCAATTATCGTGAATGCGAGAGGTCGAGAAGCTATCGCTGTAATAATAGTCGACGGATAACTCGGTCTCGCTTTGACGAACTTCGGTCTGAAACGTCGAGTTCCAAGGATCAGAATCTAATTTCGATGCTGTTCTCGAATGGAATTCTTGATTCGGAATAAAAAGATCGCGGAAGGATGTGTCGGTAGACGACAGAAATCTGCGTATTCAACGAAACGAAAAATTTATTCGCGATCCAAGATGATTCCACGTTTCAAAAGATACAGCCGCGAGGTCTCTTATTTTTATTGTTCTAAAAACTCGATTCACGCTGCACTCTGATCGAATCAGAGCCGTCTCGGACATAAAAGGAAAATGAATTATTGCTCGTAACTTTGCGCTTAAGCTCAGCATCAGTCTACGAGGAAAACGCGTCTCGCTTTCGCGGTAAATTAATAATCCACGAGAAGCAAAGTTTTCCATCCGGAGCGTCGTTCTTCGAGAAACAACCCTCCCCGGGGAAATTTTACGTTCGACTGTCGCGACGAGAAGAAAGTGACGAACAACAACGGGACACGAGATTTCGTTGAAAATTCGAAAAAACGATAACTGAAAAATGGTCGAAAAATATGGAATAGTGATTAATCTAAAGCTCGTTCGAACTGATGAGATAAAATAGTATATTTGTACGTAAAGTTATCGTCGAATGACCAACGTTCAAAGATCCGTATCTGATAACGTATTCAAGTAGACCACGAGTTGGAATAATTCCGTCGGAAAAATCGGGCGGATTAATCGTATCGAGAGCAAAACGATGACAAAGACGGGTCAGGCGAACGTCACGCCGCGAATATTTCTCGCTGGGGTTAATTCGTCTTGCCAGCCGAAGAGATTAATCGGCGACGGGTTGTTCCGCGTAACGACCGAATAAATCAACGGGAAATCCAGTGAATGGAATCGAAATCGTCCAGCGAAATCGCGTTTCCACGGAAATTATGAATTTACAGGTTGCCCCGTTCGGCCTCGGTGAAAAAAGCTCGAAACGATTTTTATTCGCTTTTTCGAAATTCTGCTTTCGATAATCCCGAGATTCATCGGCCGTTTGTCACAGGGACAAGAATGCTAAACATCGTCCCGGTTTTATCGAAATAAACGCAACGACGTTATTATACCAACGAGCGACAAATTATTCCTCCTCCACCATACCGAGACTCAATGACGATACCGAAATACCGAAGAATGCCGGGAACAAGATGAAGTGTGTCCGGTTCGTTAAAATAGAAATCGCGAAAACGCGGCTGCCTCGTCGACGAATATTTTCGTGAATGGAGGAAGATTCGCGTCGCGTTCCTTTATCTGTGATCCGTCAAAAGATTCGAAGAACGTGCACGAACGATTCGTTTAATTTCGCGACTCCCAGGAAATGGCGGAAACAGTACTCGCAATTATTCTATGCTTTAAAATTCTTTCAAATTTTGCTCTTCTCCTTTGACTTAATCGTCGAAGAATACTTTTGTCTGATAGGAGATTCTTATCGTGCTTTTGTATTCAATTATTTGTGACACATGGAAACTTTAAGGATTTAGGTTTTAGTAGGCTTGGGAGGTTATCGCTTTATCGATTTGACTGTGATTTATCGAGACAGATAATTTCGATGCGATTAATTGAAAGAGGTTTAATTTTGCTCGAGCAGATTTTGCAGATATCGCAGAGGGAAGTTTTAGATTGGGAATTATTTTGGATAAATGAGTCTGAACTTTTAGAAACTGAACAATTCGAGTTTCGATTAATAGCACTGTTTGTATTTGTAAAAGAAACAATTTGTATCCTTGGTAAATGTAATCGATCACTGTAAAATGTTTGAAACCGATTTCATTTCGCGTTGCAGTAAATCAACGATAAGTGCTCGTATGTTTATTACGAAGAATCGGAAATTTTTACGACGATATCGTGTAGTATCTCGAAAGGAGAAATATGAAATCATTCGGTTCGCAAACGGTGCCGTTTGCGCAATGAGAAATCGGCCCGACAGATTCCCATTGTCATTGTCCCAGTTACCTCGAACAATAGTTACATAAAACTGACGATAAACGTAACGGCTCTTGCTGATTTGGCGATCTGCCATGCCGTCCCATCGACGTTTCTGTCCGTTTTGCCGATCGCCATATTCACCGATGCACACTGTCGAACAATCACCGCGAACGGGTTTTAATCGAATAACACGAGAGGTTAAAAAAAAGAGAGAAAAAAAAACAAATGCACACAGGGAGCATCGCGGGAACACGAGAAACACGAACAATCGGCTCGTGTCAGCAAAGTGCATTGTCGATAATGAAACAAGCGAACCTGAAATATCAATTTCCACCTATACATTTTTATTTGTTACACTTACGTAAGACATTTATCGGCGATCGTTCCTTATGAAAAATTCATAGATTTTCGCCAATACACTTTGCAACTTTGGTACAATTTGTCTGCGAGAAAATTGAAGTGGAATTAAAATAAAGCGAACAGAATTCCACATTCTTAATTGTTACAGTGAAAATATTTAATATTGACGATACGAATTTATTTAATTTTTGAATTGTAAAGTAGCTTTTATTTTCCTGTTCTGATTTTTTTATCGTACAAAATTTGAGGCGACAGTGAGCTCCATGACAGTACATGAGATAGCAAGATAAGAAATAAAGCTTGACGTAATTGGAAAATCTCGCGTCACGTGTTATATAAATCTAGCAAAATTTTCTTATCACGTAACTCGATAAATCTAAAACAAGTTTCCCTTGGTTGGTAATCAAATTTTCCATCGATATTGTGAGAGATATTTTGAAAAATTTCCACTCGAAGCAATGTGTACATTACGTAAAAGAACGAATAAACAAGATACGAGCTGACATAAATATTGTATGTTTTTGTAAAAGATTCTGTTTCAAATTCATCATTCGATTCTGCAGTAATCCCGGTCTACATAATTTCCCTTACATATAAAATTCAGCGATTTATGTTCCCACTTTATCCAGACGTATTTGAACACCGATAACTGCTCAGGATGAAGTCAATCAAATTACTCCATCAACAATGCCTCTCCCTTGATGCCATAACCGCTCAAACGACCAATCGATAGTTCGCAGACAGAGAAGGATCCGTCGAACGAGGGGAGAGAAGTTCCTCGATGTTTGGCAAAGCCCACAAAGTACCCAGAACCAGTAAACATTCAGAAAAATTGCCCAACGATCGAACAAACGACCTCGTTCACGATTACGTGCAATCGGAGAAGGCATTTCTCTGTTTAGACACATAATAAAGTAGCTCCTTTAAGGAGCTGAAATCGTGTCGAGGACATTTTCTTTCGGCTCTGCGTAAGTCAATAATATTGTGATTTTATGCCAATTAATTTGTTCTTAATTTGTTGTGATATTAATATAGGTAACTTCAATTACGGTATGGTAGAAACTTTTTAAACTTGAAGAAACGGTAAAATTTAAGATATGTACGCTGTAGATAATTATGTTAAGTTTTCCTGAAGCAAAATCTTGCGGAGGAAACCATTTTCTTGAATTATGGCACACCCTAACGCAAAACTATTCCAGACCGGAGTTTCGCCAAGAAACCCCTTTGTCAGAACCATGCATGAATGGTTATTTTATGGTATCACTATACCCCACTTTCGGAGATATTCTAAACAAGAATTTTGCGAAGGAAGCTCCCTTCATGAATCATACATCATGCCCCTATACCTGGATACCTTAACCCAAAATTTTGCAAACACCATTTTTCAATTAGACATCGGTCTTTGATCGAATTGAATATCACTTTAAAAAATCGTACAAATTTTCACGAGTCACAAAGAAACCCAGCAATGTGATGAATCGTTCAGATCCCTGTTCGACGATCCCATGAAATTTCAAGGATCAGAGGAAAGATCTCATCCACTTGATCGAAGTGAACTCGAAAGGGAATCACTCGGTGAATGATCCACTACCCAAGAAATAACGAAATATCGGTTCTCCATTGATAGAAGTGGATGCATAAGGTGCATCCCATTCCCCGGGGACGTTCATTCAACATCTTCCTCTCGATTCTCTATTCTCGTCGAACGATTCCGAGCTTCCGAATCCTGTCTGTGGGTTCTCCCGAAGGATCAAGCGAAGCTGGCCCGATAACGAGAGGCGCCGCGACGCTGGCACGACGCCAAAGCGCCTCTGATCGGGGGAGAAAAAAGAAGCGTGCGGGCTGACTTTTCACTTCCGGTGCAGGCTATTTCTCTTCAGTGTTCGCGTTATCGCCGGCGAAACGAAGACCGACTCGCTCGCGGCTCTTTTTTAACCCTGAAAACGTGCCAAGACGAAAAACTCGAGGAGGATCGGAGCAAAGTGGCCGAGAAAAGAGGAGAACGAGCAGAAGAAGTTGCCACGGGGAAAAGAAAAATGAGGAACAAGCCGAGAGACCTTGGCACTGTCGGGTACAACGATGAATGGCAAACAACGGTGGGTGGAATTTTTGGGCCGCTCTGTTGCCTGCTTGACACCGTGAGAACGAGAAAAAACGAGGAGCCGTTTTCACTGGGACACAGCTGAGAGCGCAAAGTGGCTGCTGTTTAACGCCTGTGCTAGATGCGGGGCACTCGAGAACGATTTGGGGACGCTTTGGATTTATGGGGATATGTGGTACTTGGCGGTTTGCATATTTGGGAAGAGAGAAATTTCGGAACGGGACAATTTGCGGGGGTGGAATTGAAAATTTGGGAATCTGTAGGGTCGAGGTTAGGAAATTTCAGAATTTGGGGAGGGTGAAAATTTGGAAATCTGAGAATTTGGGAGTTTAGATATTAGGAGACTTGGCACCTAAGAATCTGAGAATTTGTAAATTTAAGAATTCAATCTATCAGTAATTTGTCTATTTAAAAATTGTAACCATTAGAAATTTGGAAATAGCTGACTAGCTTACTATTTACCTAGTCCTACAAAAATACAATTTCTTAAATGAACCTTAGAAAAGTTATATAATTAAAGTACAATTTCTTGCATGAACCTCGAGCTTGTAAAAGCTACGTAATTAGAATACAGTTATCCGCTAACAATTGTAAGAAACGCGTGAGAAATCAAAGAGTGCTAGTAAATAATTAAAGAAGATAAAGTTGCGTGAAGTGAGACGGTTGGTATCGCAAGGATGGTTTGGCCCTTTGGAGCGTTTCGATGAAACGACTTCGATAAGCAGATGATGTTCCCAGCGCGTCGCTAGAGTGAATTCGAACCGCGACGAGCGGAAAGGCGGATTCGAAGCTTTCTTCCCTTCGCTGATGGGAAACGGTGTATCGTGCCGTTCTATTTGGACAATGAAACATTTACAACGAGAACTGCAGACCTCATTATTCAACGCGACCGTGTCAGTCGTGCATTCTACTTCCGCCAAATTCTCATTGCATACCGTATCGATACGCTATGCAACCCTCCGATACATTGTTCCGATTCGATTGCGTTTGATCGACGCTGTTCATTATCGAAATCAATGTTTCGCTGGATTAGTCTCGTTTCAATTAGAGTAGCGATCAAATGGCTCTTGCTAGTTTGGGGAAGACTTGGAATTTTACGACTTTGGGGTTTTGAAATGATATTAATTTTGAATTTTAAGATTTTGGAACTTAGAACCAATCTTGTGATTTTAAGAACTTAAACATCTGAGAACCTGAGGATGTTAAAGCGCAGAAACTTCATAAATTAATAATTCTGGTAATTACCAAAATTAAGCCTCTGAAAGTTAGAAACTTCAGCAAGCACTTAAGCCTTTAGAAGTTTGTAAATAAAATTTGTAACGTATTACGTGAACCTCAAGAATTTTAGAACTCTGGAATCTGAAACTTTGACGACCTCGGATTTTAACAATTATAAAGATCCTAACAAAATAGCATTATATACGGTTTTTAAGTTCAGATATAAATTCTATTGAAACTTCACGGATCGAACAGCTGACTCGAAGATTCCCGATAAAACCTTTTACTTGAAAAGTTCACCGGTTTATTTATTTCCTTCGTGGCACGTTTTCGGAAGGTAAAGCAGCCGAGCAGATTCTTTCGCCTCTTTGAACTCGTAATATCGTGGCTGGAAAGAAAGTAGCTGACTCAAAAATTCTCATCAGTTCATTCCACTGAGAGAGTCTCAACAAGTTCACTTGACCTCTTGAAATCTTTCGAGATCTGTACTAGAACAGATTTTAACCCTTCTCTAACTTCTTGCTCGATGAATATAACTGTTAGTGGAATTCTTTCCGGTTCGAATATTCCAATATTCATTTATCAGTGTATTCTTACAATCAGCACATTCTTATACTCACTGCAGATTGTACACAATCCAACTATTAAACATTTGCACTCCTGTGTTGATATATTTACTACTTATAATAAATGAAAAATATATATGTTACACATTATTGCAATATTGCAATACATTTTATTGAGAACCCCTTTCTTGATCTATTTTGTAAATCAAGTAGTTGGTAGGTAAGAAAGAAATAAGGAGTGCAAAGGGTTAACATAACAAAAGCACAAAACTCGTTCTAACTTTGATGAAACAAAAGGCAAGTAAAAGACGATAACAAAGTGCAAAATGACAAAATAAGACACCTCACGATTGAATGCAGAAACACAAAAGAAAATCATGTGTTCCGTAAAAGAAGAACATTGCGAGGGAAAAAGAGTTTCATCGTTGGCTTCGATAAATTCGCTGGAAAATGAAAACAGCGATAAAAGGGAGGGAAAAAGGGAACGTGGAGGAGGGTAAAATTGTCATACATGGAGACAATGTCGACGACGAACGAGAGTAATCGAGAAAAAGTCACGTCTCGGGCCTTCTCGTAGCGGAATATAGAGCAGAAACGGTTCGTTTCGAGTGCGGCTGCATTTAGAGGCGATGCAAACGCAAACACAAAGGCTCTGTTGCACGCGGAGAACGAGGCGTTTCCAGTTTCCTCGGGCTTGCACGTTCAACGATGCACTCGAGAGTGTTTTGTATGAAAGTAGGTGCGAAAAGAAGGCTGGTACCGAGTAGATTGCGATATCGATTTTCTTCGATGAATACCGTTTGAGGCTTTCGGCCTTTCAGGTCTAAGCTGTGTCCAGAAGAAAACCCTACGTTTGAAATTGCAGCCAACAGTCCCTTCGAAAATTCCTTGCTTACTCCTGTCGTACGTGTTCTTCGTTATTCGACAATTTGGAGATGAACTTGAAATCATATTGGAATTTTTTCATTTTTATGTACAGATTTTATTGTACGTATAGTGGGCTCTATTTTTGAAGTGACAAAGTGACTAACGTAAAAGTTCGGTGCATCTGTTGTTTCGATCATTTCTGCAGGTATGTAACTAATGTTAACAGAGTGTAGAATATATTTGGCAGCTACCACAAACAGGCGAATGTGTGTCATCAAAAATTTATACAGCAGACCACTCGACACTGGAGCGGTCTCGTTGACCTTCTTACGCTTCTCCCGAGCCCGATTCAAAATTATACGGGGTAGCTCGTTCGAACCCTATCCCGTGAAACTGCCGGGGATGAGGGTGTGATTCGATTACGGCTACCCAAGCGACCATTTTCCTCAAGAATTCACGCGATCGACGATTCTCTTCAATTTTTTAGACTACCGCTAAAGTTACGACTACTCCGAAACATTTCATCCCCTATACTTTATCATTCATAATATTTAAACGTCATTTCATTTACGTCATAAGCTGTTGAATAATTTTTTCAATTACAGTTAGTGTCTTTAAGTTAAAATTTCGCGTTGATATTTCTGAGAGTTTCATCCCTTATATTTCAACATTTCTGTCAGATAACTTACATCGCCAAATCAATAACTCGACACTGCTCTCTATTTTACGTTATTAAAGTTCTGAGAATACCATCAGCTTTCTCAAATTTATGTTGCCCATCCACCCTTATAATTTACGCTACAAATTTGATAACTTGACAAAGTACGTCGACTATACTCCTATAGTTCACGTTGTAAATTTAATAATTTCTCGCTGTTACTATTTCGTGTCGATGAAGATACATTTTCGAGGAATTCACAGTCTGTATTTCGGAGAATTTCATCCCCCAGTACTTTCAAATTTATGGGTACTCTCTATACACCCCTATAATACATTGCTAACTGAATAATTTATCTTCACTCCTGTTGATAAGGTCTGACAATTTATGTTCTAAGAATTTAGAGCATCCATATTCTTAATAAGTTCAACCCCTATACTCCAATTTTTTAAACCATTTTGAAAGCAAAACATCTATACAATAATTTATCTATTCTTTTTCATTCGCATCGATATTAACGTCTGCCATAGATCACAGTAGAAATCTTCAATATCTCCAATTCTTTCCAACATCACAATCGGAAAGTCATTGAAGCGTGCAGATGGTTAACTTTCCACTCGAATCTCGTCAGATTTTAATCGAAGAAAGTGTCCGGAGCCGGTAAGATCGAAAGTGGCCCGATTCGCGAACAGCGTGAATTGATCGTTTCTTAACAGGAAATCACTTTCCGATCGATCAGCGGCGTCTAACGACCGAGATGAATCGCTCGATTGGAAATCGAGAGGAGAGTAGGTAATTGATCTACGAGCTACAATAATTAATAACTGCCAACTGTGTATCAACCGGTGAAAAACAATCTGGAACACCGGTGTCGACAATGTGGGTCCACGTTCTCGATAATCTGCGATCGAGTAATCGTTCGAGACCGGTTTTATCGCTAGACTTGACCTACTGTTTACCATTTCCTTGAACGCGTGATTTTGATCGATGATAACGACTTCGTTCAGGATAACGTGTGATCAAATTTTATTTCAGGCTGTTACGAGGTAATGGTGATTGCAGGAAGGCGTTTTTCAAATTATGTCTACTAATTTCTATTGTTTTTCTAATTTTGTTATATTCTTTCCCTATTGGAGTTTAGTAGATTCTTCATAAATATAAGTGTGTTAGATTTTTTCTCAATAGAAGTACACCAGATTTGTTTCAAATTTTACAACTTCATTAATGGACGAACTAACCAAAGAGAGAAGAAGATAGTCCCAAGTGTGATCAAACAATCATATTGTTTGAGAATGTTGAGTAAAGAAGGTAGAGTGTCGTGGATGTTATCGAAAACTTTCCCATGTGCCCATAGCTGCCCACTCACCTGTTCACTGACAGACACCTGCCCTTCTGCTGTCCGGTTTGAGTAAGGTAACGGTTCTCTCGGCAAGCGGAGAATCGTCGCGCAAAAAGAAGCCGAGACGAGAGACGGAGAGTGAAAAGAGCAACGGTGACTCGCGCGAGCACTCGTGCTGAAACGCGCAATCGACAGAGTGTACTTTAAGAGAACCGAGTACACTTACCTGACGTACAGTTCGCCAAGGTAAAGTTTCACAGAAGAAGCTTTTCAAGTTCGATTCTGATGGGAAAACCTTTCGCTATTCCACGGGCTAACACTTCACGTTGCCGGCTGAATTTACTTTCATTATGACCTTTTACATTCGCAATCTTTCCCAGACCCAATATTTAATTGTTCATATATCTTGCATAACTGGATCATACTGATACGAGTTTTCATTCTTTACACTATACTTGCTTTCACTATCCAACGAGTTTATGTTCAGCTGTTACTTATTTTTCAACCTGATTTTCAATTTTAAATTAAGTCCACGTAGGTTTAGTGTTAGTTTCCTCCAGTTTGAATGAACAGAGGAGGATGGAACACAGTCTGCTCCAGTTGCCAGAATAGTCTTGAGCATCGGTGTAAACTAGGCCTAATAAATTTCCGTTTGGAACAGACGCGAACAATCGTCGAGCAACACCGGCAGAGAACGATGAATGGGCCAGCCTCAACTCTAACCTTCTTTCACTCTCTCCTTCGATGCATCCGTTCTCAAACTTCCCTGATGCGACTGCAGTTGATGCATCCTTCTGGAACAAGAACGAAGCTGGTTCTCCGAGCAAAACAAGAACTCTCGACTATCCATCACCAGGTGAGCTCCATTCGAGGTGGGAAGATAAGCTGCTGCGGAATGATCTATCGAGTTATCAACTAGTTGGATGGTTAACTGTTGGCGGAGGAAATTAAGAATTTTTGGAAGGAACGTCTCTGACGGAAAACATACCGGGAAGAATAATCGTTGCCTTCTGGCGAATCGAACAAACGATTAACCGTGAAATTGATAGATGAATGAAGAAATTAATAAACGTGTATGGTTCCACGAAGGCCATATTGGACGCGAAATTTATAGCGAATTTCTCTTGTTCAATGAAAACTGTTTCCAAGAAGCAGATCAGAATATTCATCTAAGAACGAATGCGTGTGGATGTATGTTAATTCGAGTGAACAGGCGATGGCCAAGTTGCGAGTCGAGCCAAGTATGCATATTAATTCGATGAATCTTACCGGACCAAATAAAATATTAAAGCGGCGAAGGCGTGTGCAGTTGAATATGCCGTTGATTAAAAACCCTCGAAAGCAATTTAGTTGCAAGTTGGCTGGTGCAGAAGTTACAAGATTGATCAGCAACTCACATTTGAACGTTCACGAATACCAAAAATTATCAGTTCAGTAATGACTTGTTACATTTTATGTCTCATGTTCAATTTTCCATGTTTATGTTGAAGTTTGCAATAGTTTATCTAAAATACATTCTGACAATCATTAAGAGGAAAAAGTAGGCAATGTTCTGTGGCCCAGTAGAAACTAGAACCACTCAATGTCGCAACAGCGGTTCAAAAAGTTCGCGAAGCTTGCCAAAATCCAGGACTTCCCTAATTTACGCGCGACGATTTCCAGCTCGCGTACAGCGAAAAGATCTTTTTCGAAGCGAAACGGGCCTTCGAATTCCTGACGAAGCATCGAGGAATTCGCAGCTCCTGCCAGTGATTCGAAGGCGTCCCGTGCTTATTTTTTCGATGGACGATCGCCAAAACAGTCTCGACAAACTTCGTCGAGCTGCATTCGTGCATAGGAATTCGAAGATGAACCTTCGGAGATGAAAGAGAGTTTATAGGAGAAGATATTCGCGATGATATCATCGAGACACGTTCATCGACACTGCGAATAGAAGATTTCAAAATAACTTCGTTGAACTTGGACAACGTAACAAGGCTATCTCTAAACTGTTTCTATATTTTATCAAAACTAAGATATTAAGTTGTAGTTACTGGGTACATAAAATATAATCGAGTGTAAAGACAAATCGAAGAATGATTGGAGCTAAGTTAACTAATAAAAAGACAAACGCTCACTCGAGGCAATCAGTGACCAATCGATAGAAACGCGACGAATTGATTTTACCGTTTACAGAATTTTAGAGAGGGTTATAACGATCAGAGTTCATTACTCTGAAACGATATTTCTGAGAGTTGAACTCGTTGTGTCTATTTAAACAAGTGATCAAGAATTTAGCGGCGTCTACAATTGTCTTCGAAATAGCTGTCTGATTCGATAGTTGAAGAGAACGGTCTACAGAGGTTGTACCGAAGAGACAGCAACTTTTACAAGAGAACAAGAGCTAATTATCAGGGATGACGGTTTACAGACCATCTGAAACCTTTTTTTCACGTTAAGAGGGCCAGAAACCCTGGCTTAAGTGATAAGTCTCGAGAGTGACAAACTGCAGATTCTTTTCACTTTCACACCCTCCAACTGTTCTATTTCTAAAATAAATAGTATCGAATTACCCTTCTTTCTTCTTGAATTACTTATTTAAAGAATCGATACAACTGATCAATCTTTATTCTTGCAACATTTTTAAGCAATTAATATACAATAAAGCAGTTTCCGAAATTCTTGGTAGAAAATCTGCGATTCTCAAGCAGCTCTCCGATGTCTACAGAATCTCGATACAACGTTCATCCATCAAATTTTATCATCGAAGAAACAATGAGGCAATCACATCGTACGGAATATGGATTCGTAGCCTTGGAACAGATAGATAACAGGGTGATATTCACCTCGACAGCTGAAAACAGGGCAGCCACTTAGCCTAGTGGATGAATAGGGGTGGGTGTCGTCGACACAGGAAATTGCATCGCAGTTGGATGCATCCATGCGTGGTTTATCGTTCGTCCGAGCATAGGATCGCCGATACACGATCCAACGACACCCACCGGTTAATCCGACGTACCATCCGAGTCACGAAAGCTTGGAATGCGAGATCGACCTTCTATGGACGCCCACCGGCGTCGTGACGCTAGCTTTACTCGCTATTACGAGCAACGACCACAGCTGCACCGTGATCTTTCGATAGATCACGCTTCAAGGGTGATCACGCTCTCAGGGGTGAACTTTGCTCTCTATTTCTGGAAATACTTAATGTTCGAGCAAATTCTAAGCTGTTTCGAGCGAGGAATTCCGGAGACGAGGTAACAGTTTAGAGAAGGTCTATTAAGGATAGAAAAAGAGTCGGTCGAAAACATCAAACGAGAGCATTTGTACATTGTTTTTGGCTGCTCGGCAACAAGACCTCTCTCGGTAATCGAGAATGGCCTGGTTCTATTCTGGTGCCGGCTGACAGGGTAAACACTCGCGGTACCAACGACCCTGTCACAACATGGCGCGGTCAAGGTTTGCCCAGACCTTTCCAAGGCTCTTTCGTTTGTTTCGACGTGGTTTGCGAAGTGCATTCGAATGCGACGCACCTAGCCTCCGGCGGATGCACCGAGAATCCACAAGCGTGTTTCGGCGGCCTCGGGTTATAACATTTTCTCGAGAACGCTTGAAACTTTGACGAACAGGTATGCACGTTACAAACATGATAAAATAATCACTCCTGTGTAACTTTTTATACTTCGTCAAAGTAAGCAATAAGTCATAACTCGATGCATTTAAATGGACATAATATTTCTACTTTATTGCTGGAATTCTTCGTGCTTCGTTGATTAGTCACAATAAGTAGTAAGTCATAACTCGATGCACTTAAATGGACATAATATTTATACCGTACTTGTAATTTTCCATACTTCATTGATTAGTCACAATAAGTAATAAGTCACAGTCGGTGCACTTAAATGGACATAATACTTCTACCTCATCATTTATGACATTTGTATTTGCATTTGGAACGGTAGATTTGTTTGGATGTTAATATTTGACGCGTTTCGACTTAAAATTGTATTATAAAGTAACATTCTGAAAAATGTAAGACGTTTAGCAATGTACCATCTGGAAAAATAAGCGACGGTTCGAAAACGATTAATCTTCGTTACAAAGTTTCATAATGTATCGGCGAAGCGAGAAGTTGAACAGAAGCTTATCATCAATTTCCTGGCCAGTGGAATCGATAAACCTGAGAAATGCAAACGTGCTACACTTTTACATCGGTGGAATGCTACTTTCTAGGATTCCAGGTTTGGAAATTCCTGAAAGAAAACTGAACTATTGCTTCGAGCGAGTGACTCACGTCAGCGTGGAGAAAGGCTCGATACCAAAAGCAGACTGTAAAACTCGAATATCGCGTGGATGATTCAACCGAACGAAAGCAAATTACCTATTCTCCATAAATACCGACCCCTCCCACAGCGAGCCGAAAAATGTCGATCTTCAAAACATGGTAGTTCAAAAAGGGATTCCGCGTAACAGAATGAAATATAAAATAAAATTGTGTTTCGATGAAATTACAAACGAGTAATAAAAACTTTCAACGCTTGATGAAATAAAGCAGAACACGTTGCAAAATATTAATAAAAGCCCGGTGCGAAGTAGATTCCTGTACTCGACAGAGTGGAAAATATTTTCAACAATGTTGATATTCTATATCCTGCATGAAGCATTTGTTTTACAAAAACAGAGCCTCGGAAAACATTTTGTTTCACAATTTTCCACGTAAAATCGCTATGTACTCTATAATTTATAGCCAGAAAGGCTACGATTTTAATGAAATCGAACTCCAACAAGATTGATCGCGGAGTTTTTACTCATCCGGGTACTTTACATAATTGATATCTTTCCGACGCGGAACATGTGGCTTAACAATTTCAGCCAGATGCAGAGAAACACTTTCCGAGTAACGGCCGACTTGCTAGTTTCTCGTGTTTTTGCTACCACCGAGCAATTTGCTCCGAATTCTTCTTTAAATATCCCTTCGGAGGCCTAGTTTCGATGCAGCCTTGAACATCTCGTTCCAGCGCACAATTCAATCGACGTTCCTTCGATACTTGTCCGATACTCGAAACAATAGCTGCTACTATTAATTACCGAGTACAAGGTTTTTTTACCGACACTGGCGCGAAAAGAACAACGTAGGAAGATCGATGAGCAGCTGTTGCGAGTTGTTATACCTGTTCTTGCTTACGTAACCAAACTCTGGAATGTATATTCCGCATTCCATTGCCACCAACTGCACGCCTCGTACTTTCGTGTTATACCTGGCCTCTTGTCCAACCTCGAGGTTCGATCGAACAATAAACTTCGTTCAAACTGTTCGATGTTGCTGAAGAGGTAGAGTTCTCTTTCGAGTTGTCCCGTTATTTTAGCATTGTATGATTTGCTAACGATGAGCTATAAGTGATACTTGTAACACGTTATGATAAATACTGCTGAACTGAAAATTTACTGTTTTCGGACGTAGACGATGAAGTGTTTTGAAATTTAGGAAGAGGACCACTCAAGTTTAATTGCAATAGTCGTATACTATAATAACATATTACAGAAAAATAGAATACCCAAGTACTTCTTCAATACAGAAATTGCAAGTACAATTTAAAGTTTGCTATCATAATTATTAAAAAAATATCACGTACAAATGCTTTCGAAATACAGTAATTTTCACACGTTCCAAGAGGACCTACACCGAAGGTACGAAATGATCGTCGTAAAAAATGTCAGCGAGGGGAAAAACTCACAGAGAAATTGACCGTGAGCAATCATTAAATGACCGAGAATGAAGGAGGAAGGGGACGAGCATTTATTATCGTAGAGGAGCGAGCAACGGTGGCGAACAGAAACGACCGTTCTAAATTATCTTGCTGGCTCCTTTAGAGAGAACAATGCGCTGGAATGTGCAGTGGACTATCTTCCGGTTACGGGAGAAACGATCGCAACCGAACTGCGTACGCGATCCTATGAGAAATTGCAATTGTGCAACAATGGCCATTGCACCGGATCGATACAAACGCGTCCGTGTAAATACCGATGGAACGAGCAAACTTTTACTTCTATTCTAGTGTTACACTATTTCGGTGATGATTGTATCGCTGATAGCTGTGGATATTTGTTCAGAGATATTTGATGTAACTACGGCTTTTGGGACGAATTTGGACATTTCGGTTTAGGGATTTAGACAATGGGGTAATTTGAAAATGTAAGGACATGATTCGGAAATTTCAAGATTTGCATGCTGGAAAGTTTAATAGTTTAAGGAACAGAATATCGATTTTTTGTGCCACGAAGATTACTGCAATCTTGATAGATGCACAATTGCACGAGTGTTCTTTGCTGATAGAATGTCAGTTAGGAAATTAAGTCCAGGAGAGATGAAGCATGCTGCAGTCGTGTAAGAACACGGGTTCATAGCCGTCCAACTGTCTAATGGTTATGTAAAAGGAAAGTTAGTGTCAGTTAATAATGAAAGATGTTTCGAAAAGGGGACGTAAACGTGTACGTTGAGCAACCCAATTTTTCACGTGATATTCAATTAACTTCAACCACAAAATACATAATTCCTTTCAAATCAACTGTAATTATTCCTGAAAGGTAAGAAAAATTGAGCAAAAACCGTAGACACGTAAATGACGATTTTATTCCAACAACTAAATCCGAGCGAAGGTCGGACAAAATCTGGTAGCTCGAATCGATGTAAAACTTTTTGCGTCCGGCAAACAGAGAGTCCAGAAACTCGAGTAGCATTGTCCGGTTAATCCTCTTACCGTGATTTTGCCCTCTCCCGAACTGTGAGAGATTTGCAAGATTCAAACGGTTACGGGAAACGATCTAACGGCGTCATGGACGAACGAATAATGCGCGGATCCGTTACTTCAGCGACTGACAGAAGGAACAATCGTAAAATCACGGTGTAACGATGGCCGGAGATTTCGATAGTTCATGAAAACGACGTCGTATAAGTTCGAGTGTCCGGATGGATCGATCCGGCTTGAATTATCCGTACGAGTATGTAATCGTTTCGAAAAGTACTCTTACGAGGATACATTCCGAAGCGTGGTAAATTGAATAAGAACGAGTCGTTCGACAAAGGAAGGCACTGCTTGAACGATTACACCATATAGAGGAACGTATAACCCTCCCACGCATCCATTACGTTAATAAAGCTCTTCTAATTATGAGTTAACGTGTTTCGAGAGTTCAACGAGCTCCCTTGTCTCCCGATGAAATTTCTCTCGAGAGACACACGAGAGTCATGCTTTCCACGAACCTACGCGTCACCTACATCTGGCTTTTTCCCAGGTACACATTTTCCGTAGGTCGAGGTTTCTCCTAGGCCTACATTTTTCCTGGGTTTATGTTTTCATCACATCCACATCTCCTCTGAGATTTGAGATTCCATAGCTTTAGGTTGTCTTTGAATGCAGATTCTTCCTACGACTAAATTTTCTGGATCCAGGTTCTCTCTAAGTCCAATATGTATGTGTAGGTCCACAAATAAGTCCACATTTATAGATTCATATGTAGATCCACATGTAGATCCACATGCAGATCCACATTTGTAGGTCCACGTGTATATCCACATTTTTAGATCCACATGTAGATCCACATTTTTGTATGTTTATCCTATAGTTCTACATTGCTCCTAGTTTATATTAAATCAAACACGTTACAACAAAGTATCAATCTTCTTCAGGTTTTCTTTGAGACCAGAATTCCCCTAAGTCTACGAACTCGCAGGTTTACCTCGTAGTTCTATGTCGCTCTTAAGTCTATATTTAATCGAACACATCGTATCGAAGCACCCGTGAAACTCGATGTTTCGTCGTGTCGCGGAATAGTTGGCAGATAACTATTTGCGTGCGATCCACGAGCTGGAGGACGCTCTAGATCGCTCGATCCTCGAAGATTTAATGGCCTCGACCGGGAATTCCGCTTCCTCTTCCGGAATTTCAAGGCGAACCGTAAATAATCCCGAACGCGAGAATCACTGGCCGAAAGCGTGAAAGTGCGAGCAGCTCGTGTAAATATTTATCCGATGTATGTACGTTTCGCTCGCGAGCGAACTATCAGCTAGTTGATTAATTGGTCAACTTTCTGAGACGAGTTACTCCTTAATTAGCCAACATTTTGTACACGTGTTACAATTATCTCGAAATAACTTTTCAACCTTGTTATTCTTGTCTTTGTTACAGAACAAGTAGATATGATCACTTTTGGAGAAAATTTTATTCTTTACTTTAAAATTTCCGTTTTAGAGGGATGCGAATGTTTCTAATAATAATTTGAGTGTCCGAAAACAGCAAACTATTATTGATTGTATTGTACGTATAATAACAAATTATTGTGGTATGAATTCAACCCGAGCTACATATTAGTTCAAACAAACATATTAATTATTATTCTGAATGTTACATAATAGTATAAGCTATTGTATTGTTCGAAATGTGTGCCAATGTCCTGCTCCAAATATTTATATAAGGCTTTTATTTTTACCCTCGCACTATTTCAAACGATATATCACCCTCTATTTTGTGAATAAATACGTTTTCAGATATATTTTTGGAGCACCGAGGATTCGATTCTAAATCCGACAAATTATTGGTAAACTTTTCCATCGTTTCAGTAATAAAGAGAATTTAAACAAAAATTTTATTTATGTTTAATGGCAAAATCTAATTGTTTAAAGGTGAAGAATTGTAATATCAATGATTGCCAGATATTCGAACCTTTCTATAGCTTTTTATCCTTGCAAATGGCTCCTCTGAAAGTGTCGCGACATCTCGTCCATCCGAACATCTTAAATAAGTTTCCGAGCAGTCGTATCCTATTTACGATGTCGAAGGAATTCTAAACTTCATTTCGCAAGTACGATAGGAATCCCGTGGACCGTGTCCCTCGAACGGATCGAAAGATATCGAATGGCCAGGGAACGGAATATTGAATTTCCCTAGGAAGCGAGAGACAATCCGAGATGGCCGACTGATTTGCTGGCTTCGCCATTTTTACCTTCCGGACTGGAACGCGCATCTGAATAACATTTATATCTTCTCATAACATCGATTTTGTTACAAAACTGTAGCCGGACATACCACGTCCAAAATCTCAATGACAAATAGTTGAAGAACCTCTTCATCCCTTAACCTACAATTTTCTGGACATCAGAGCTAACTAATTATTCAGCAGTAATATTCAGAAGTTAAAATATTAGGTACATTATTCAGCGATCTTTGATTACATAGATTATAATCAGAAGTGATCCCATAATTCAAATACGAGTCTCACATCCGAACTATAGCACGAGTCAACTGCACACAAGTGTGCCACGTTATTGTAGTACAAGGGGTTAAGAAGCAATTTTTGTTCAGCCCGATAGTGTTGTTTAACGAAGATTAGCTTCGAAAGTTATCACGAGCAAACACTCATAATCCAATATGAATATTTACCTGTTGTACCTTTATCGTATTTATTTTACGCGTTTATGTTTGCCAGAATTACGAGAAAAAAGGAAGACTGAACGGCGGGAAGCGAAAAATTTATCTGAAAGAGGGGACACCGAAGCCTTCGAACGCTCACTCGTTTGTATCTTGTTAGCAACAATTTGCACGTTTCGTGCAGCGAAAAAGGAAGGTCAGAGATTACGTTATGTTTTCTTAGAGGATACATAACAATGCACGCGTTGTGTAACGACGTTTAAAACTGTAGCTGGAACGCTCTTTAGAATATTAAAACTGCATAGAACACACATTTTTCTGCGCACTCAATTCTAAGTTCGCTTAGCGTTTCTTGGCTCGGTGCTTGTCACGGTGAAAATAGTGATTTGTATGACTGTTACTGCCATTTAAGTTCTTCCATTACGTAACGTTATCCTTTAGACTGTTTAACCTGAATTCAACGAAGTCATCGTTTATTTCTTTATTATAGTAATCTTGAGATTATTAAATTCGTACGGTGAAACTATAATTGTATTCTGTGTTGAATGATTATACATGTTATGTACTACATTATGTGACAAAACAAATTATATTCTGTGCTGAATTATACACGAAACTATAATTATACATATTCTGCGCTGAATTGTATGGTGGAACTGATTATGTATGTTACATTATAATTATACATATTATATGTATAATGATGAAACCGTAATTGCACATGTTCTGTGCCAAATTGTATGCTAAATAATTACACATATTCCGTGATAAATTCTACATTAAAACTACTATTAAATTCTACACGTTTGATGCTTTCACGGTAAACTACGATTAACTCCATATTAAACTTTATGGTACTATTCACTGCTTTCATCATGAGATTCAACATATCGTACAAATTACTCTGATACACATAATGCTCTTCAACATAAAAATGTGAATTGTACAATTTTTTGACTTTCGAGTAACCCGCTGTTTTGCATATAAAAAAGAACGAATCGGCCAGGAGAGCAGGGATTCGCGCAACATGAAAATTTACTTTCATAACTTGTTAATGCTCGCGGCGAAGCAGCAGGGAAGCGGTCCGTCGAGATATCTGTATGTTAATTAAGCGTAGCTCGCTGCGTCTCCTTCTCGGCTTTCTCGATATGCGTTACGTGGTTGAGTAACATAATCACATAATTGTCGCCTCGAGTTCAACGACGATCGCGGCTGCTAAGTAGAACGACCGGCGAAAGTCGAGCACCGAGAGAAAATCTTGCGGAATCTCGTCGGAAACAATGCCCCCGGCGTATGCAGAGCATCCCCCATGAATTTAGTTTGCGTCGAAAAAATTTAATTCCTTAACGCGTTCGCTGCCGGCTCATAAATGAAATTATACTCTTTCTTATACAAACGCGGCCACTTTTTTAATAAAGGAAACAGATACGTGGAGGAAACTGAGACAATTTGCTCTCTTCTACGTTTCTGCATTTTAATAGCATTTTATTATCGCTGTTTATCTGATATTTAATTTTAATATTCCTTTGAAACGAGAAATATTTTCGAAGGTAACAATGTATATGCGAAGGAGATATTACAAATGAGATTTCTAAGAGTTATTAATTTATTAAGAACAAATTAACTAAATTATTATATAAATATTATATAAATAAATTAGTATATTCGTGTTCATGAGCACAAACATCCCCTCAATAAATAAAATAGTTCACTAAAATTTTTAATAATCTACCCGTGTTAACTTCACCATCGTGAAAAATGTTGCCTGAAAAAACTAATCGATGAAAGTAAATCGAAGCAGATTTCCAATGGACGGCGAACGATTCCAGTTAGATTTTCATACCGTTCGAAATTAGCCGAGATTGGCCAGCCATTCCGTTTTCCACGGCGCGATTATCGAAAAACCGCTGGTTCGAATTCTTCCGTACAGCAGGATCACTCGCAACGAGCATCCGTTTCCTTTCTCGAGAGGATCTCGTCGGTTCGGATAGGAACGTCCTAATTGTGCCCGGTTTCTTCCACCCTCTTCTGTCGCTTTTCTGCTCGCCTTTTTTCCCCGGGAACACCGGTGTCTTCGACCGGTTCCTCCCGGGTCCTTCCATTTATTCGTCTTTGTTCGCCAGTCTGGTGGACCCTAATTGCCGGATTATCCAGCCACCAGACGGTACTCTTTCAAAAAACCAGCTGATTAATCTGCTCTGAATCGAGATTAACTTCGGTCAACCCCGCTCGAGATTTATCTTACAGAATTTACATCGGAGTATCGAACATTATTAATACTCGAGAACTGAAGACCTAGATGTATGCTAGGGATGTAGGAATATAGGGCTATTGCCAAATTTACATCGATGCATCGGAGATTGTTAATACTTATATTGTCAAGATAGAAATATAAATACCTAAGTGTATAAACGCCTGCGAGTACTAAATCTAGTAGTATAAATATTTGAAAATATGAAAATCTAAAAATTGAAAAGAACAAAGACCCCAGAATATAAAAATTTAGTCTTCCCATAAAAATGTGAAAATAATGAAAATTATGACATGCACCAAAAGAGAGATTTCCACAAAAAAAGAACGATTTAACGCGCTTAAAATCATAATATCGAAAATGATGCAAACCTATGCAAATTGCATGGACACCGGAACGAATCGGATATTCGGTGAACGCTTGGAAATCTGAAATTCTCTAATAATTTTCAATGGACGAGAATTATGCGAATTTTGGTAGTCCACAAATTTCAGCGACCTTAAAGTTAGTCCATCGATGAATATTCGAGCCGTGCAATAAATGTTTAACGAGCTCGGCGTAGTATTTAAGAAACTGAAATTACGATGTTGGAATTAAAGAAGACCGTGGGCATAAATAGCCGAAAGGTAAACGCGGTTATTTTTCTTAACAATAGGAAATAAGTACGATTCTTGGTACCACAAAGGCTGGCTTTTGTTGTGCGTACAAACGTAAGAAACGAAGACGTAAGACAAAGAACGTTCGAAGCGTGAATATTGTACGTAACAATCGATTGTCTTTCAGTATTCAGTTTGTCTTCCTCCTTCGCTGCACAATAGGAAAAATATCCAGTGGTACTTGGAATTATTCATTACAGAGAAAACTGTTCAAGTTTCCTTAGAGGTAACGAACCTTCGTATAAATTAACGCGACATAAACGTGAAATCACGAGCGTCGAAAAGGTATAAGTCACAAATATCGAGTGACAATTTAAAATGACGGATAGAGATTTTTCAAATAGTTCGGTATCTGGCGAGGAAACGTTCGGTGTATTTTTCTTATCTTAAGTACACGAAAGGGGAAAGAACTATCCGGCGTAGACGAACGGAACACACTAATGCACGCTTAATGAGCGCAATTACTAAAGATAGGGTGAGACGTGACAGTGGAACGGGAGATAAACGAAAGAGAGCGTCTTATTCCACGTTTCTAGAACCACGATATTTCAATTCGCTTAATTGCTCGCCAAGTACAAATGGCGTGCCACAGTGTCCGAGATGCTTCGCTTTCATAATATTCGATTCTTAAGTCTCCCCTTTTAGAAACACTCTACTTCTCTCTGGATAAAACCCTTCTATTTTAAAACTTACAGCACTGTGTGTTTTGCAGTACTCGGCGGGGAATTCGATTAAGAAAAATTCAACGAAACTTAATAACGACGTTACAAAAAGGATTATCAGTCCTCGGCTTCGTTAGAATTGTAAAAATTAATGAAATTCGAAACTTGGAGGAAGAAAAGAAATCGAGACGCGTTTCGCATCGGCAAAAACCGAGGCTGACAAACAATCTATGAATAATCGTATAAATTTGTAAATTGTTCGTCGGATGGAACCTGTTCTTCCCAGGGATTTATTTTCCCCTCCACGAAAGACACTTCACCAACTGCGACACGCTCGTGCATCGATTGTCTCGATCTGCTGCTACATGCACGGATGACGTGAACGATGACTCCACATCGCGTGAAAAAGCTTCGACGTCGACGTAGCGTCCTCAAAGGATGACTAACGTCGTCAACGAGCCACTTAATAGACGGAGTTCACGAGGAATCATTGAGCAGAACGCTTCCAAGAACCATCTTCCATAATATATCTATTACCGAGCTCGAGAAACGAGATGCGAATGCGAAATCGAACTGCTGTTTTTATTCTGTCTTATAAGTCCAACAACCTGTTTCTTGAACACTTCCAAACTTCATCGCGAAATTTCATTCTGGACTTTAATTCCTATTTGAAAAATTGCTTAGAAAGAGAGCAAGTACAATCCTCATCCATAGGTAGTTAGACATTGAGTTGATGTTATATTAAGATATACTCATGTTAAATAAATTAACAAGATGGAATAGTAAAATAGCGACCGAGCATGAAGATATTAGAGCAGTAGTGGAATAACAAAAATGTTTTGAATATTAAACACGTAGAGTAATAAAGCAACGTCAAACGAGATAGCACGCAATAAAACAGGCAGAGCGTAAAAGGAACAGCAAACAAATTATTCGAATAACAAAACGAGCCCCTCGCAGAAGCCGATCTATTCAGAAGCATCGATCAGAGAGGCACGTCCGTGCTCAAGTCACCCCTTTTCCTGTTTCGGTTCAATAACCGACCAGTATCAGAACTAAAATTAACTCTTCTCCAGCGACGTTCAGCTTCTGGAACGAAGCTGCGTTCACCTGGACGCTCCCCTCGTCCCGGAAACTCACCCACGGATACCGCTAGGATGCACAAAGAGGGTGAAAGGAGCCGGAGCTTAACTTCCCTCTGCGAGCCATCTCGTGTTAACAAATGTCGCTGGAAGAGCGCCTCGTTTCGTGCAACTCGATAACAACTTCGCTTTGATCGCTCGCTCGTACCCGCTTGATCGAGTTTACCCTAGCTGCGCGTCCAACGAAACGGTATTTTCTACACGAACATTTCGCACGAGCGCGTCGATCGGAAAAGAGAGATCACTTCTCGAAATTTTCGTATTTACTTGGGATACATTTCGGGATTTACGGATTAACGAGGGCTCAGATTTAGAAATTAGAAATCTGGAATCAGAGGTTTACTGATTTAGGACTTTAGGTAGGTGAGGAGTTGAGTACAAGCGAGAAAGCCGGTCTTATGCGCCATCTAGTGGATGAGCGTAGGAGTGAAACCATGTCAGAGGATTCATTTAAGAGATTTGAGGATTTAGCTACTTAGGAGTTTCTCAGTGAAACACATTCCACTTTTGTGGTACCTATCACAAGCGTTGATATCACAGTCATGATAAAATCGGTGCAAGGATCGGTCAACTTCGTCAGTAGGAATACAGGGTGAGGCACTTAAAACAGGTCACCTGAGTAACTTGGCTGCTATTGTTGATAGGAAAAATGCATCAGGAAAAAATTACTTGGTATGAAGGTTTGATGCTTGATGCACTTTTACTATCAGCAATAGCAGCCTAGTTCTGGTGTTCTCACCCTGTATAAGACTGCTAATCTCGGATCAATAAAGTCATTCCCCAAAATTCCGTGACCACAATTTGGCGAAACAGAAGCGCGTAATATGTCGCATGCAGAGAATGTTCAATTAGCTCGAAGCGTTCCCTTTGTTCGAGGGCAAGATTCCGAGACACCTGGCACAAACAGCTTGCCACCACGCGGTGTTCTCAGCGTTCGCCTAAGGGTGCAGGGAAAATTACGGGCGAGTTGTCTCCGCATTAGCAGGGGCCGATGATCGATATCGAACAGCGTCGAAAATAGCAGCGGACCATCGTTCAGCCTCGTATCGGCAGACGCCCCCGCAAATACTTGGTTTCCATCGGTCTAGGGTGTCGAATAAATCGTTGAAGACCGCGGAGTTTGTCGTCGAGAATTATCGAACGGGCGGCCGGTTGGCAGCCACGGCTGGCAAATTACGGCAATGCAAGCATTGTTTGTTGCGAATAGATACACACCACAGGCAATTATTTCGTCCGCGAAACGAGTGAATCTCGTGAGTCGAGTTTCGCGCCACGCTCCGGGCACTTGAAGCTATTTTGGAATGTTAACTACCACTTGGACCGACTTGGGTCTAACTCCCTGCCATAACCGCTGGATTTCAACAATAATACCGCGAACGAACGCTGTTCTACGTAATTGGTTTGTTCGCCAGTGGCCAGCTAATACCTTGCGATTTAATAGGGAACGGTTGCAAAGAAGTACATAACTGGTTTGCGCGATATCGGACGATCTATATGACAGGAAAAGAAAATTACGGAAGAAGCTACAAAGTTGTAGCATTCGAGTAACACCAATCTTCTGTCATCTTCGATAACTCTTCGATCAAGATTATAGAACTGTTCAACCGCGAACAGGATCTACCCGTGGTAGAACGTAGCGAATGTTTTATTCAGAACGATCTCTAGGTACTTATATTCTTTCGGTGTACGCTGCATGCTCATTTATTCAACGGTAATTACTATGCATCAGCAAGTTATACCGAAACATTCGAGTTATATAATTACGATGATGCATCAATCTGTCAGCTAATTTTAAGTTACTGTCTCGTAAGATTAAAAATCTTATCAAAATTCTTCATCGTACAATCAAACACGATGAAATTACTCTTACTGGTCACCTGATTCTAAACAACCTGATTCTAGTGCTTGATTTTTGAAAAGAAACCTGTAATTCAACCCAACAAAATGATTTGCAGTTTATAAATACACGGATCGAATATAAATGATGATCATTTAACAGATCTGGTTTTTCTACCCACGTATTCGACATTATAATACCAACATATTCGAATACACTCTCAGACTCGGGTCAGATTCGATTTGTAGAATCGCGTGAAAAATGTAGCGCGAAGCTGTGAACAAATACGACCGGTTGGAACGATTTCGGAAAAAGACAGAGATCGAGGGAAGAAAAAGCGACGGGTATCGCGAATAAATCATTGGCTCTCGCGTTTCGAGCGCGATCGAAAGATTGATGATCTCGTCCACCTATGAAACGTGTCTCTGTTGATGCCACAATAGAGAAGCCTCGTATGTTCGTCGTTCCACGTACGAATTTATGCTCGCCACGAGAAACAGCCTTGACATTCCGCGGGAAATACGTGGCTAGTCGATGCGTTGTACCGGAGTGAAGATTAATCGATTCCTCGCAACACTCGACAAACTTACGAGACGCATTCTTCGTCGAAACTCTGGATCCTTCTAACTAACCCTCTATATTAGCGACGTGAATGAAACTAAACTAGTGACTCTACAAAATACTTTTGGAAAGTACTTCGTTAACTATCATTCGTTACAAAGTTATGAAGTTTCATGGGTGATCCGCTAGTTTATATTTGATAGAGAGTGATATTAAGGATATTAGCAATTATAGTCTTATTTTGATATTTATGGTTGTTTTATAGCATTATTAGTAGCTGAGGTTATGTGGATTATAGAAATCCCTTCGATACTTCTGTCTTTAGATAGGTGATACCGAAAGAGGTGAAGAATTCACATTTTGAGGAACATCATCTCCCTCCGAGCGAATAATTACGCGTTCGCGGATTCAGCAGCTCAACTCGGAAAATTAAAGTTCCTATCCAAGCCCGTCTATCTTTTTATCTTTTCTCCGGGGAAATTATATTCCGCTCGCTAAAGAAAGTTCTGGCCCTTTCATTTCGGAGCAAGTGCCTCTTAATGTTGCGTTTAAACCTGCGCGCCGCGTTGTTTCTCTCCGCGGGTCTTTGAATGAAACCGCGACTTGTTTATTACCTTCAGCTTCCTATTATGCCGCGAGCAGAGTGCACATGATTCTTCAGTACCCAGCTATTTCTCGGGGTAAATGAAGAATTACAATCGACCAGAGTCTCAAGATCTGGGTTATTTCTTTTGCGGTACTTTCCTCGGATGTACTCGGAAAATTGGCAAAAATGTGAAGAAGCGGTCAGTGTAAGTATGAATCAGAGCACTACTTTGCATAAATGAATACGTAATGCATATTATCATACATAAATGAATTTCGGTACGAGACTTGAATTTTATGACTGAAATTATTTTAGGAAAGAAAAGAAATGTGTCGCGGTCAGGAACCGAGTTATTAAAGAATTTTATGTTGTCAATTTTGTTTCCCGAAGGATACCGCCGAGTAATGTCTGAGTCAGGACTATTTCAAGGAAGGTGTGTACTTTCATTCCGTGCTACTTCCCAATAATGCGCCATAACGTTACGCGTATGCATTGTTCTCCGATTGTTCGTAACACTTCTGTCTGAGAAACGCTTCGTCATTGGTTCGTCGTGATCGGAGTCCAATTAAAAGACTTTCGTAATCGCTGGATGTTACGTAACGCTTCAATCGACCAGGATGAGTCTGGCATACTGTGGGAACCTCGTGTCCTTTCCAAAATTGTGTCTCAAAATAGCTGCTCGTATATTTGAACTATAAATTCCGCGCATATTTCGCAAGATCGAAGATTCTTGCCACGGAACCGAGAAAGTCTCCATTGTACAGAGTCCATTATCAAGGTGCAGCACAAGGATTAAATCTCTCAAAAATTTCTATCCGAACCTTTTGTTAATACATGCTTGTCACAATCGTACAATCGTGAAAGTTCTCTTCGTTTCTACCGCAAACAATATCCAGCGTACCTCTTTTCTTCTCGAATAATAACGCTGGTGGATGTCAATAAGCTTCGGTGAAAGCAACGTTTAAACGACATGCAGCTTCCTTTGTTCTCTTGAGATGCACAAATATTCTGCTATGACGATATTCGAACCTTCAGGTTTTTATATTATTAAACATTTAAATTGCAAATTTTGTGATGTTTACAAATTTGTTATTGTGCATTTTCAAATCCTTGCATTAAGACATTCCTACGTTTCCAAACACCTATGTTCTCAGATCTCTACATTTCTGGATTCATATGTTCCTAAGTTCATATACGTGCAAATTCCTATATTTCGAAATCTTCTGTTGTCAAATGCATACACCCCCAATTCCTACACTTCCAAATCTGTACTTTGCCAAATACCTACATCTCCAAATCGTCACATTGATAAATCCCTACACCCCCAAATTTCAACACTTCCAAATCTCCACTTTGCCAAATCCCTACATCCCCCAATTACTACTCTTTCAAATCCTCACATTACCAAATCCCTACATCCCCAAACCCTCATATCCAAATCTCCACATGACCAAATCCCTATATTCCCAAATCACTCTCAAAACTTTCCAAATCCCCAAATCGCGACCTTACAAAAATTCAAATTATCCAAAATTGAAAAATCCTAATTTGTGACCAGTTCCGGTAGGAAGTCGTGTACATATTGAACCTGATCCCATCGCTGGTAATCGGTCTTCTGTCCGCGTTCTTTCTCCCGGCGTGAAAGGTAGACGGAAGATGGGCTGCCGGCGAGAAGCCCGGGCTCATAGAAGATTCATCGTCTAATTTCGCGGTGTTGTGTGGCCGGAAAAGACGGCTCCACAGACGAGCTCGTACGAAGGAAAAACGCAAGCTTTGGGTCGCCTATTCGAAACCGAGAGAGGAGATCCACGAGATCGTGGCTTTTTCACGTAGCCGCGGGTCTCGTTTAGTCTGTCGAGTTGCTGGGACATGATGGAAAGAGGAAGAAGGAAGACGCGCCTTTCTTGGATCGCGAAACTTTCTGTACCCGGGGGATTTTCTCGTCAAAAGAATCGAGAAGGGAGAACGACCGGGAGAAGAAAAAAAAGGAGTCGACGCTCCTTCGTTTTCTCGGGAAGTTGTACGATTCCGTGAGAGATCGACACGAAAACGCTGCCGGGAAGAAGTTACGAGGGTCGCTGATCGCAGCTACGCCTTTTCGTGGATTCCTCGATGTCGTTGAATATTTACGAGGCCACCGGCTTATCGACGAGCTCCTTGCACGGTCCGGACGTTGTCTTCCTGAATTTTCTGCCTCTCCGTATTCTTATCAACATATTTACTCCCGGTGTATATTCGTTAACCGACGGGCTCTTCGGCTCGCGATCGATTAGGTACACACGCTAACTTTTACGGAAGATTGCACGGAAGTTTGATGTCACCGATTGCTTTCGGGCGGTTCTTAAATGAACGAAAAAACATACCGAAGCATGTGCAAGTTTCTTAGGTTGTTTACTGGAGAAAATTGAATTCGATAATTTCAGATCGTTTTATAAGTTGGGTAAGTTTCTGATACACAGCATATCGAATAAAATTCTAGTTAACATACTGAACATCGCATAGGTCATGTGGTCCATGATGTCAGAAATTGCTCAACCTATTTTTGAACTTATCACGAATCTTAAATCGTATAGTATGTTAACCAAAGAAATCATAATTGTGTAAGCCATGAATAGACATGACTCAATCTAATAGTCATCTTCCAAATAAAGAAACCAAGCTAAGGATTCAGGTTTGAATCCAGCACTCTATCAAATCGTCAATTCCCAAAATTCCAGATCCTAAGCCATACTAACGATAGTACGAAACTAGAACGTGAAACTAACAAATTACACTGCAAATGATAATAAATATCTAAACGAGCACATCAGAGGAGATAATCGTTTGATTTGCAGTGAGCGAGTCCCAGAGAAACTGTCAACGAGCAAAAAGCAATTTCATCGCAGAATGATGTTAAAGCCTGAATTTACAGTTAAAAGAAAAGACAGTTATTACTAATGGAACACTGATCGTGAAACGCAATTGGGTATATTAAGAACGGAAGAAATTTATCAAAAGAGAAATCACGGTAGATAGGATCATTAAACAAACGCTTACGCAAAATGCAGGTTACACCTATAGCGTGATATTACGGTATCGGAGTATCGGTAAATGCTCGATTTAAATAATATCCTGGCTCGATAGGCTCATTAAAATACTCGAAGCTCTGCGTGTGCACGAACGTCTGACGTCAAAACTGATTACGGAGCGTGACGTTTCCTCGCTGCGAGCAACCAGGACAATAAAATCCAGGTATGGGTATCAAGTTCAAGGACGAACCGTGAAAGATAGGAAGGGAGCTTCAATTCGGTAGATTTATGGAGCCGGTAGCTAGTTAAATAGCTTGCTCAAGATACCCTCCCTTTACGATACCTTCAGGAGGAAGCGTTTTATTACCGACCTTTGTGCTTTGTAATTTCGATGACCTACTTCTTTCATATCCTGAAGAATATTGGGAAAATAAGTACCTAATCTTCGTTTGATTGCTTGAGACCAAATTGTTTTATTTCTGGGACGGAGTTTATTGCCAAATTTAGTTACAAGTTAGGCATAATGGTTCATTGCTAAATTGTCGTATTTGAATGTTTCTGGGTTCTAAGTTTTCAAATTTTTGTAGTCTTATATTACCAAATGTTTGTTCGCTTTCCTAAGTCAATTACCGCGAACGCGATGACTATTAAATGCAACGAGTACGCTTTCCAAGGCAACCACGATCAGTCGTAAGTATCTCATTTATTCGTTATGATTTTTTCTTCAGCTTTCTCTTAGCACACAATGAACAATCACAAAGCTCCGGTGAACTAAAGAGAAATATAGATCGTGCAGACAATCCAGGACCACGAGGTACCCAAGCCCTGCTCACGAATAATACATCATGGTTAACGTACGGAGCGCAGCAACATGAGTCTGTATCATTTAGTGCATCGTCCATGATACATGAAGCCTAAACTGATTAATGCTCGGCGTTAAATCATTCCTGAAGTTTCTCTAAACATCCCTTTCAAAATGCCTCCGTCGTGCGAAAATAAAATCATCAGCTATAATTTCATATTCTACATATTCATAATTTTCTGGATATTCGAAGCTGGGTATAATCCTGGAACGAAATGAAGACGAATTCATTTCGTATGCAATTCGGACATTTTGTAAGTTACTAATTCTTGACAAATAAAAATTCCTGTATTTTGTTGGAAGATCAAATGGACCTGAGTAAGGTCGGTTAATTAAATATTTCACAGTCTGCACAGAGTTCTACAATCTTTATTACAGTTTCTAGTATGAGTATTCTGTTGGATAACTATTCCAAACATGGTAGAAGTAGCTGAATAATTTGTTTCAATTCAATTTTGAGGAATTACAACACGTTTGCCGGAAAAGTAGAAGATGGATGATTCGAAGGCAAGTTAACCAGTTCGGGATTCAAAGACGTATCGCAGACGTCGAATTACGGGCTCCCTCCCATAGCGAGCCAGGAACCCTCGAGCAAAGGTTGGTATATACGGTATCCAGGCTGGCCAACCAGGAGCAATAGCAGCTCTCTGCTCAATGAATGATTTCCGCGCGCTGTTGCCACGCTACATCTGCATTCTGCACCCATTACTCCTTCTACCCGACTGCTGTTTTATCGTTTCCTATGGTTTACTATTAAATATTGCACAATTATGCCTCTACGCTCTGACCTAACCAGACACGTCGCGTCGGGGCTACGTCATCGTTTCAGCTCGACCGAGAGAAACTGGCACGATAGAAACGTTTACCGTTCTATCACGTGTACAGAAACTTGCAATAGTGCAGAAAATCGTCAACATTTTTCGGAAAAAAAATATAGAAATGATAGAGTGGGAACTTTTACATATAGTATCATACTATATGTACAAAATTGTATCACATTGTAATGTATGTAATACATAAAAGATTACGTCTTACTCTAAATAAAAGATGTCTCGCATAAAACCGTATGTTAATAACGACATTAAAATCTGAAATGCAAATATAAATAAACAGGTCAAACGTTTCTTAAAAAACATTCTGAGCCATCATTCGGATGACGAATAGATCATCGATATGCAAATACAATTTCCAGCAGTTCGCAGCTACTGAAACGTAGCGGAGAAAAATTAGAATTGCACGAGTGAGTCACAAAAGTGACTGAAATTCCTCGATTAACAAGAGGCTGTAAATCAAAATTTTACATAAAGAATTGTCGCAACACGAAAATTGAATGACAACAATTCTACGAACAAGAAACGCGAAAGATAAGCAAAGTTTGACGTAATTGGTGATAAATCCCCTTTGTCTTACTACAGAGTGATAAACATTCTGCGAACAACAAGACAAGTGCATCGATAATGTCACGTTCATTGTATGAATGCATACCTCTAATTAGCGTGGCGGATACAAAATAATTTTCTGACAGTATGTTAAGTAGAGATCTATTATGTATTAGTAGATTAAGAGAGCTACACTTCTCTTTAGAATTGTTAAATAAGTTAAAATTTCATATGTTTAATTAAAGTAAGTAGCGTCTTTGGTATAACTTTTGAAGCGCTTCGTGATAAAATTCTGATGTTTCGGAAGTGAGGTACAGAATTAGATAGGATGTAATATGCAATAGCTTTTAATCAAAGCTCCATATTTTAGTGCTTTAATGTTTGAACCACTTCATGATAAAATTCGGATGTTTCGGATGTAAAGTACAGAACAGTTTATTAAAATTTAATACGAAACTTTGAATTCAAGCTAGCACATTTTCTCATAACTCTGATAATTCCGGATCCCCTAAAACGCTGTCTCATCAGCAGTTTCAAATATATCAGGATAAAATTCCCAAATATGAAATACAAATATCAAGATAAAATTCGAAAATACCAAACATAAATATCAGAATAAAATATCAAAACATCAAATACAAATATGAAAAAATTACGAAACATCAAATGCAAATATGAAGGTAAAGTCAGCAAATTCCAAACATAAACATCAGAATAAAATTAGAAAGTATCAAATATAAATATCGGGATAAAATTATAAAATGTCAAATATAAATACCAGGATAAAATTATAAAATGTCAGATATAAATACCAGAATAAAAAGATAAAATGTCAAATATAAATAAGAGAATAAAATTAGAAGAACAACGTGACATGAAAGTGTAACAACAGTTATGCACGTACTTCAAAGACACGAATCGTGGAACGAAATACACAGGTAGTTGATATTCCGTGCACTTCCGTTTTACAATTCCCGCAGTCGTTAAGCGTTAATAACGAATCGTGTATCGGAGAATGATTGATCATCGCCTGCAACGAGCGTAAATGATTAAACGGCAACGCGGTAAAGGCGCGGCCTACTGCGTTCCGTCTTACAAACGATCTAGGTTTCCCCGTGGAAAAACAACGAAAAAAAAACAACAAGAAACGCATCGATTCCGGAAATATAAAGAACATACAGCCATACAACGAAACGAGTAAACGCAACCGTGACACACCCAGCTTCTGCGGTTGATAACCGAAATATCAATGAACGAGGACTACGGTTGATCGTTGGCTATCGATTATCCGGCCTAATAAACGCGCAAATACATTCTCGATACCCGAGAACGGTACCGGTTTTCGATGCAGGAAATCGCGTGTACATCATTCCGACCAATGGACACTGATCTTTCAATTAAGGCATTATGCAGACTGCATTGTGGTTCTCCGATAAATTTCCGGAATTAATGACGTAGGTATGCTTAATTCTCCGTGTATCGATCATTGAGGATGAGCTCCGAAATTTCTAAGCAAGGGCACTTTTGCGAAATTATGTTGGGGGTTGGGAATTTTCGAAGCTTGGGACTTTGGAGATTTTTAGATTGAGGGGTTTGGAAGAACTGGAGGACTTTGATCGTTGGACATTTGGGAATTTGGGTAATTTGGAAATTTGTAAAGTAGCCCTAAACCACGTGTTCCTATACAGGCACCTGACATTCTAATAAGAAGCTGTCAGAAGACCCTAACTCAGAAGCTGAATAGAATTGTCTTCGAGAAAGGTCTAACAGTAGCCCTTTGTGTCTAAATGTGACCCCATAATATTCAGCATCTCCTCCCGGAAAAGCAATTCAATTCAACATTCAGGAAATTAAATTGAATTTTCAGTGCGAAAGAAGATGTGTTAAAATCCGACCGTTCTCCATAGAAATTTACTAGCGACTGTCCACGATACACATGCAGTAAACTACCTAGATTTACGCGTCCCTGCAACAACGCACCGCAAAACACGTAGATATACGTGCCTCGAGCATACTTTCCAAGTGACACGTGTTGCATGACCAAATGGTAGATGAAAAGTATGTATGCACGAGCAGCAACGGAAGGCAGATAACAAGATTTCTCATCGATATTCCTTTGGGCTTAGAAAGCTGAGCATAATGAGACGTAGAATTGCTCGCCTGGATCTGGCTTCGTTCAGGAGCACATCGTTTTTAGAAACTTCCGCACAATTAAGATACTGATGACGCTGTTAAGATTCAGGTCACCCCCGGAGAAGTAGACTGAGGTGTTCATGAACCGTTCAGAGTTTGCAGGACAAACAGCTACAAAGTCTACAGGATGCAAATTCAACTTGTGATGTCGAAGTTTTGCTAGCTAATAAACTTCAGATATCTTGTTTCAAATTTCACAGATTTTTATGGTAGCTTCATTGAAATGAAGGTACAGTGATAGTTTATTTTAAAGTAGAAGGTAATATCGATTCT
The DNA here is from genome assembly GCA_945859555.1 of Megachile ligniseca. Lineage (NCBI taxonomy): Eukaryota > Metazoa > Arthropoda > Insecta > Hymenoptera > Megachilidae > Megachile > Megachile ligniseca. The sequence continues at coordinate 13,341,957 of OX243778.1, forward strand.
ACAGTTCGGATTTGAAACTCATGGATTTTGACAATGTTGAATATGAAAGAACTTTAGTAAGTTGATGTGGAGATATTTATACGAGACAATGGAGAGCTAATACTGTGCATCTATCAATTCATTCTGATTACGTCCTTAACCCTGCATCATCCAATATCATCTCGAGTTATTTTAGTCCAACTACGATGCAGGGCTTCGGACAGTGAATGGTGATCTGATACTGAATTGCCGAATCATTTTATTGAAGAGATCACCCAAGCTGGAATGTGGACCTAATTTAAAGTGGGTTTGTTACAATCCTTGAACCTTACTTGTATCAATGATTTCAGTAACATGAACCGAGATACAGTTTTGGCAATTTTATCAACTATGCGAAGTTTATTGGATCAAGTTTATAACAACAGATAACAAACCGTCAAGACCTGATCTTTTATCACAAGTGAAAGAAGAGTTTATTACAGTACCAATCTTCTAATTATATAAGTGCAGATGTTACGTTGCAAAGATAAGTTTATCATGAACATACAGAGGAGTTAATACTAACCGTGTAATGCATAAATATGTCGAAACTAGAAATATGATAGGAAAATAAATATACAGTAATTCTTTATCTCCATAAAAATGGAGCACCTTAACAAATGTTGTAATTACAGATAAGCGCGCGAAGCAGATGACCGGTTTGGAACTGTTAGTATAGTTAAACCTGCTCAGTTAGGTTAAATAAGCTGGTACTTTGAGTTTACCACCGCTTACGAGAGAATACGAATGTTATCCGCGTAGAAAATGAACCGAGCGAGTAACGATCAGTGACAACGAGGTCTAACGATCTATCAGCGGCCGCGGGCGTTGGTGAAAAACAAAAAGCCAGCCGCGACAATGGCACAGACTTTTCGTGGGAGCGTGATAACAAAGCTCCCTTCGCGCGAGCGTTCCCGTTAAAAAGGGAGGAAGGGAGTAAGAACTCGTTCCCTTCTTCGTTCCTAGCTGTTTTTCTCTTGCTGTCCCCGCCTCCCTTTGTCCCTAGCCCGTGCAACGACCGACGACCCGACAAGATAGCGCCACAACCGGAGGAAGTATAGTATACGGAAGAGACATGGAACAGAGAGAAAAAAGATGACGAAAAAAAGCACGTGTAGGTAGTAGTTGGACGAAGCGAGGGGTTTGTTTACAAGCCGTGGAACTCGCCACTCTTCGAGTTCCTTGACTCGCGATCGAACCAGCTTGATTCTCTTTTCTGCCGAGAGTTCCCTTTCCCGCCAACAGCCGGGAATCTCGTTCTTTCGCCGTGCCTTCTTGCTTCGTAAGTCATCTTTTCGCGTCGAGACGAACGGTGATCGCAACTACGAGATGTCTCGGCAAAAACGACCGTTCAACGGAGCCACGATAATGCCGGGCAATTGGTATCGATTATCGTCCTGGTGGTCGAAAGACGATGCTAGGACAAGTACTGCTAGATCCTTGAAGACAGCAACTTCGTCCAAATATTTCAGATTAAAATAGCAGACGTCCATTTTGGTAGACATTCATGTTAAGCACCTTCGCGTTGATTTCATGGTTCTTTTACGTAATATATTACAGAATTTTACGAGCCTCCGTAATAGCGCAAGGGTCGGGTGAAATGAGTGTGCGGAAGGTCGTACATTCCCCTTGTAAGAAGAATCTAATGCGTCAGCCATTGTTCCCTTTTGTGTACGAGCTGATCAGAGGTCTTGAAAAGATGGATATTCGGTCAATAACCGATCGGGCGGGTTGATAACAATGCACGTGGTTTGCAAACACCTATCTTGGATCTCGTACAAGTATTTCTGGCAGGGTATACCCGTGGCCCAAAATATCCAGTGTTGAGGAAAGCCGGGTCCAAGAATTTGTAGGTTTCGAGTACTCGCCCGAGTGGTTGAATGAAAACGCGTGGTCAACGTAAATTTACGAAACTGTTGCAAAACCTTTGTTATTCCCTTATCAATCTTCTTTATCGTACAAGATAACACCGGTGTACAATAACGCTTTCACCTCTAAAATTTGATCCTCCTTTATTTTAAACCCGCTTGTACAATTCTATCAGTTCCACATATGACTTGGCAGACTTTCTTCGATGAGAAGTATACAGGAGATTCTTTCATAATTTTCTTTTCGTTTCTGGAGAATCCAGAGAAAATATTAGCATTACAAATAGTGTGAAACTTCGGTTCGTACACTTCATTTTCAGTAAGGAAAGCTTACACTTCAAGCGTAGAAGTAGGCTTTCTAAGATTAAGGTTAGAAGGAGAAACCTAGCATTTACTTTCGGTTTTAGATCGTAGAGATAACGTAGACTTGGGACAATACTCTTGGAGGAACGTAGACTTCGGGGAAATGTAGATACAGAGAAACTTCAGATAACCTAGATTTAGGGAGATCTGGAATTGGGTTAAACCCAGAGTTGGACACAACCTAGTGAAATACACCTTGTCCTTTCGCGTACAGAATACAATTATACTGTTCGAATGCACCCTTACTCTAGTAACTTACATTGCACCTACGTATAGCAAATCTAAGCACCTACGTATTCCAACTTAATAAGGTCAGCATACGAACGCATCAAGAATAGAACAGTCTCGAAGGTTTTCACTGGTCCATAAGCTAAGCTTATCGCCAAGTAATTCCCACGAAGCCCCTAATCTGGGTCATTAGATATCTCCGTCGGAAAGACTCTGAAAGCGGCAACCTCGAAAACGTATAAAGTCCATAAAAACTCACCGATGACGGTGTTAGCCGCAACTTCCTTGGCGGCGGCCGCAGCCGCAGCCGGGCCATGCGCGAAGAAGTCGCTCAGCGACAACGAGGACGCGATGATCTGTCGTTTCTCTTCGAAGTTCAGGTAATCCAGACTGTTGCTTCTCTGAGGTGCAGCCACGATCGTCACGGTCTTCGTGGCGTGATGATGATGGTGTTGCTGATGGAGATTGTTCTCCGCCGATAGATTGCTGTTCTTCTCATTGGCCGGCTCGTTGGGGGCCGTGTTGGGCACCAAATAGACACCGCTGACGCGTATCGACATCGTCGACGGGCGATCCTTGAAACGGCCGCGTTTCTTCCTCCTCCAAGGGCTGAGGATCGCGACCAGACCCGGCAAAGAAGCTACCGGTTGTTGCTGGCCAGCTGGAACATTCTGGTGACGAGTGCCCGGTCGAGAGGTCGGCTCGCGTCGCTTGTTGCTTCGAGGCAGCTCCACGGCTCGGCGTTTAGTGCGTTCACGATCGCCACGAGGAAATTGATCTGTGTGCGCTTCCGACAGCGGCTACCGTGGACGTTCGTCCTCAGGAGCTCTGATTATAGCTTCGTATTCCTAGGTACAAAAGGTACAAGATGGCAGGATTGTCGTTATAGCTTTGGCAAGTTTTCCGTGGACCTCGACGGGAACCTTGGGCCGGACGGTTCTACGCAGTTATTTCCTTCGACGCTTATGGCACTACGTTAACGTCGTCGGCCGATTTCCTGATCGCTGGTCCATACGGTCTTTATTTACGACGGAAATGAGCGTGACCCTTCCGCGCGTTTTTCTCGTGACAATCCACGAGAGCGTAGTCGGTCGACGCTCGACGAATCGTCCTGCGCAATAGGAACGGAGTAAAGTTAACTCTGCCAATGGCATTGGTCGGTTGTCATGAATGGCGCGCATTGTGTCGTTCGGGACAAGCCACCAACGATTACGTCCCCGTCCCACGAAATGTCTCATCACGGTCCACCGACCTCCTCTCTCCCTCTAATTGAGAGCTCTACTTAATCGGACATGTAAGGGCGCGTTTAGAACGAGCAAGAACATACAGCGTTCGGTCTTGTTACTTCGCCGTAAACTTCGGGCGATCATCGAGAAAACTGTTTGCTCGTAACAAACAGATCGATGTCAGCGAATCTTTGTCGATTTTATGAGGTTCATAAAGAACGTGCTTATAGGGATTCTAGCCTTTTGATACGTTCATAAATAAACTGTTTTGGACAACATACGACAACTTTTTACAATTCGTAACCACTCTTATATATGATAGCTTCAGTAATTTTGACATTAAATCGAAATAATTTTTAAAAAATTATAGCTTGTTCTGTAAATCACACCAAAAAGACTCGCAGATAATTATACCATCTCAAAATTCGCATCAAGAACATTCTATTTCTATCTTTCGATGTTCCAATTTTATTTCCAGACTTATTACAAATCTCTGTAACTGAAACACGTCAAATCGAATTGCGTGGAATTGAATCGCATCGAATCGAAACACGCCAAGCTGAATCGTTTGGAATTGAATCGCGTCGAATTGAAACACGTCAAAGTGAGTGACATTGAACTAGAATCGAATTACATCGAGTCGAACCACGGCGAGTTACACCGTGCGGGATCGAAACGTGTCGGATTGAATCGAACTAAATCGATCCTATAATTATCGGAGTATTCGTTAATATCGTGTATCGAATAACCCAGGCTCGAATGTTGTCAAAGTGGGGATGAATCATTGACTCGCTCATTCTGAACGCACCCTAACGATCACAATACTCGAACGCGACATTCCGATCCGCTATTCAAATCACGATAACTGCGTCAGTAAAAAAGAGCGATGACACCTTTCACAACGCGCAAAATACCCGTTAACGGAAATATACCGCGTACGCGACGAAACGACGCCGTACGGAGCGGAGCGAACCTAACCTAACCTCCGCACTTCAAAATGCGGCGAGACGCAGCGAAGGTCGAGATCGCTCTCGCCGAGCGAAGGAAAAAATATAAACGATGATCGTAGATGAAGCAACGGTGTATTAGAGTTACGTAAAACGCAAGAAACTTGAACGATACGTTCCGTGCGCGAGCCGGCTACGAGTAACCTCAAACATCCGGGCACGCAGCCGACTGCCAAACAACGATCCCTCACACTGACAAGTTTACAGCGCATTCGGAAAGCATTCGTGTTTCATCTATCGGTGAAACGACGCGTAACGTCACGGCTCAAGCATGGTGGCCGGTGAGGAGGCATTTCGTGGGCGCTAAAAGGAACACACCGTACAGAGACGACGTACTCGATTCCTTCGAGGGCAGTGTAGATGGCTGCTTTTCGGCAGGATTCGTAAAGAAAAACCTCGAGTACTCCTCGACGTTTAATATCACAGCGGTGACGATTCACGGCAGGCGTCGCCACTCCTTTTCACGGGACACCTGTGTGTGCCTTGTAACTGCAGGTGAGAGGAGAGCGAGACGGAGAGAGAAAGGACGCAACGATTATAAACACAGAAGCACATAGTACGCTGGTACGCACGGCGGAGATACGTTGAAGCGAGACAGAACAGGCACAACCGTGGCGATGCACCGTGCCACGAACTCCGAACTTAGCACGGCAAACGAAGAAGAAGAAAACGGCAACAACGACAACGACAACGACAACGACGACGACGACGACGCCGACGTCGACGCGAGAGCACGCACACGAAAATTGACACACACGCTCATCGGTGTTCGCGCACACGACAGACAAACGGCGACGACGTCTCCGCGTTGAATGTACGCTCGTAGACGAGCGATACTCGCGTGTACAGCACACGATGCGCGCTACCGATTGCGCGGCAAACGCGACGGACGGATTCGCGACGGAATTTAATTACCACTGTACCGATGTAACGTGTAAAAACAAAACGGAGCCGAGACGAAACGAACAACAACCACGACGATCACCGCGCCACGAAACACGCACCGAGCGAGGCTCGCGAACACTGACGGCGGCCATGCGACCGTAGCGACACCACGCGACGCCGAACAACACCAGCCGACACGAGACGCGATGCCATGCCGCGCCACGCTCCGAAACAACCGGGGGAAAACTGAACCTACGACCCGTCATTTTTCATTAATGAATTTTACAACGGCCCCGAGACACCTTACTCCGACACCCGACGCCGGCTGCAAATAAATATTCTCTCTGTATTTCGTTAACTTCCGGGCTGCTCCCATGACACCCACGTAACGTCAAATTGCTTAATTCGTGTCGTCACCGCCCCTCCTTTTCTTTTCGGTGTCGGCGAATGAACAATGCTTTTAATCTAATTTTATGTCGTCTGTATATTATCGCTCTTTTGTGTGGTTATGAAAGGAAATTTATGTTTCATGTATCTGATATGTGTAGTGGACTTTTATGGGATACCTATTATCATTGTTTGTATTTTGATAAAATGCGGCAGGAATTTGTTATCGTAAATTCTGTTCTTTTTTAAACATATTTATAAAAGAAACAAGCCTGTATACCCCATTATTTATTGTTAAAAATTTCCATTACGTTCATACCATACAAGCACTACTAGACCTTTATGTTCCTATATGCTGTATTCTTATATTTCCATGTATTTTCGTACATTATTTCGAATAATACAAATGTCTACCATTATCTACAAAATATCTGCAAAAATTCGAAGCGAAGATACGTTGGAGTAATAACATGAAAATTCTATTGTTGGTTCGTAAGTAGGTCGCAGTTAATCCGCCATGACGATTAATCAAAGTTTAATATGCTAATTGAAAACTGCATCGACCTACTATCCATATAACTGCAAAAATGGAAGTCGCAGAGCACATAGGAACGCGGCAATGAACAAACGTGCCGTACAATAACATTCTCGAAGCTTATCAGAGTGTACGCATCACGCGTTTCGATGTACATGTGGCCGTTTCGCGTCTTTAATCGCAGAAAATTACAGATTGCGATGGAATGCGGTTCGCGTCGCGCATTATACTCCAAAAATGTCAACCACGAGTCACACTCGTGATCGACTTTGAACGCGTATAATGATAATTGTAGACCACAGTCACGCGAACACGCGACACAGCAGAAATCTTTCAAGAACGATAGCTCATTGTGTGCTTTGTAATCCTACGCTCTGTGGGTTTTTCTCGTGTTTGTGTGCACGCTTATTAAGTGGTTGCATTTAAACGCTCTCGATCGGCTCGTTCTATCTCGAAAGCCAATATCTTCGCGTAAAATTGTTTGTAAGCAATTTACGTTTCGATTACGCCATTTCGGTCGGAGCGGAATTTTCGGCCGAAATCGAGTTCGGGCATTTTCGAGGCGGCAAAAGGGCCGCGGATTCAATTAATAGACCCATTTACCGTGCTCGGTAGTTAACGGATTCCGATGCGCAAGATTAATTAAAAGTTCCGGCGGACAATTAGCAAAACGACGTCCAATTTTCAAGGTAATGCCGAGGAAAGTAGTTGGCAGAATTTTAATTCTCCGACGCGAAACAGTAAAATCGCATTATCGGCCAAACACTCGGCGTTTTTTCTCTGTAAAACGGTTTCGAACGTGGCTCGACAGAATTCGATCGGACGTCGATGATCGACGCGGCGCGAATATTCGAATCGGAAGCGACAGCATGGCGAGTGCGTGTGACGCGAACCACGTGGTATTTCCGTGGCGTCTAGACTCTCTAATTTAAACCGACTCGCGAATCTACCGATGTTTCAGCCCCGTCTAGCCGCTGTCACAACGAACGACTGAAATATGAGAAACACTCTCGAGCCCATTCTCGAAGGGAGCAGCGAACTTTTTTCGCCGACGTTCGCTCCAGATCGCGTATATACCTACTCGTTAGGAAACAAAGAGAGCCGAAGCAGACTGCTGCTCGTTCGCGAGTACCGTTCCACGTTCCTGCCTACGCACGATGAAAAGATACACGGTGAAATTTTAATTGAATTCGGAAGCTTGCTGAAAATAGAACGGAAACGAGTATTACGTTGTACGGTTTGCTAACCGGTGTTCTCATCCTTTACGCTCGATTGCCGCTCGAGCCAAACGTGCGTTCGCGACGAAAAGTAGCGGAAACTACGGCCAAGAAATGCATTTATTGGCACAAATCCAGTGGAGTCGCTTCTCCAGCGTGTCCCCTCGCCAACGCAACCGACGGACAACTGTTTTAAATACTCCCACCTCGCTAATATATACAGGGTGTTCGCGATACTGGGACCAAACTATGACGTGTACGTTCAGAATGAGCAAAAACCTCCTATATGGACATGATGAAGTTATTTTCAAACCTGTTTACTGATCATGGGTTGCGATCAATAAATAGTTCGTGATCGATTTTATAATTATAATTAAACGCATGCGTATAATTTTCATGGATAAAGTAGACTAAGTAAGTCATTAAAATATAGATGCTGGAGATGAAGTACACCATTTTACATATAAAAGGAAAATTACGTAATATTTTTACGATGGTTTAGAATACGAGTAGACATTTATTGAAGCGCAGAAAGGATACGGACACGAGTGAGAAGTTTGTTAAACACTTCATCAGATACGCCGCATATATCCGTCCTTCCCGGGGAATAAAGTACACAGAAATGTGTAACGGAAAGGCTGCGTTACGCTTCAGTTCAATGGTCAAAGTATTACACTTCCGTTTATCGGTCCGTGGGAGTTTCTCGATGAGAACGTTAAGCCAGGTATAAACTGTCCTATGAGCCGATCCATCGATCGCGATGAATTAAGGTCAATCCTCAAGCTGAAAAGAATCGACTAAGTACGCCTAAGCAGAAGCTCGTTTCTGCAACGATACTTTCGTAACGTACGTTCGAATTGTTGCGAAGACCTCTTGTGGCGAATCTATAATTATTCGGCATGTTGCGAGCGATTCCAGGAACAAACGCCCACTTAACGATGTTATTAATTGCGGTAAGGAACGAGTGTCCTCGACAGGCCGAATTACGGGACAATTTACAATTAAACAGCGGTGAGAGACGTCTAATTAAGACGAAGCGACATCGTGTGGTGTGCACCGACAGTTGGTGTTGCTTTTACGCGTGCTGCTGCTTTCGCGATTTCCTAAATGCAATCCGCCTGCTACCGCGGCTCGGGACGAGAAACTTGCGACGTTGTCGGGGGAAAAAATTACTTTCCGCAAACTGCATCCGAGGCTTCCTTTCCTCCTTGTTTACTGGGCTGACACATTGGAATTTTCTCGGGGATCATAACTTTGTGACTGGTATGCAATGTTGCCTGGCTGCATTCCCATTTGCAATAAGTATTTGCACATGGGTGACACACAAACTTTATTGTTCTCTGTCATCGGTTATTTATAAGAGAATACTTGTCTATATTATTGAGGACTTAAATACTTATCTGTTTCTTCGTAATCTATTTAAATGTATGTACTAATGTAATGTAAGATGGCTAATTTCTATGGTACTACCAATTAATTACTAGATTTTTTAGATGAGAATATGAACCATACACACTGATTCTTATGTGTGGTAAAACTATTTTAATTGCGCATATTTATATTTTAACATTATCGACTCTGCATGTGTTTAGTATTAAAGGTCACAATCAAGATTATTAAATTTTATACCTTTATAACGAGTATTAGTGATCCGGAACAGAATATAATGTTTATCGTACCGTCGTAATGCGTAGGCATCGATATTGTTAAGAATTTTAAATCATAAATATAAATCATCATGATTTAATAAAGTAAAAAAGAATGGAAAAAATATGGATATTAACGTAAAAAAAAGTTGTTGGACGTCCATAGTGATGATACATTCAAGTACAAATACACCATCGTGGAGAACGCCATAGTTTTTGTTCTACCTTTGCAGTTTAATCTCGCTCTATTTTATACAAGAACAAGCAGTGCAGTGAGCAAAGGACAATACATACAAGTAAAGTTAATTTCAAGAGAAAGAAAGATGCAATATAGAAGCAACAATGCAAGAGAAGAAAGAATAGAAGAAAATAACGGCAGGGAGAGAGAAACACACGCGCGCCGCGCGTTCACCCATCTTTCCAACTACGGCGACGAAGCGCGCTTTACGTGAAAGCAACGCCAACTACACCTATACGTTACGTCCATTTCGAACTGAATTAAGCTTTTTATTTTCTTATATATACTGTACATATCTCCATTAATATGTATAATGATAATATTATTTAGTAACTTATTATTTACTATTTACCGCATTTCTTAATTTTATCTATTCTAAGTTTATATTAGTTTTGCTAAATATTTCCTTGTACGAAGGTACTTTCAAGTTGGATCCCCAAAAGTGCTTACTTTTATAAATGTTTACAACACTATGGTGTATTTAAACGATTCTTATGAAGTTTCACCATTGATTGCAGAGTTGAAAATCAAAGTGCAAGATGTAAAATAAACATCTTCAAAATTAAAGCAACTAAAGTAACTAAGTGCATATATTTAAATTTTACGTCTTTTATATCCAATAAACTAAAACACTATGATTAAACTATCTAACGACATAAATCTTCAGCTTATTTCTAAGGACCGAATCATAATTCAGCCAAAGAATATAGAAACTAATTGCAAAAGGTATTAAAACCTTAGATCGGATTATGAAACTTGCGATCGGCAAGAAAGTTGCTCGTAAAAGCGTAATAAGTACAAAACATGACCATTCACCGCGGGAATACAGAACGAAATAACGGGCGTATAATTGACTTTGTTACGCTACAATATGCGTGGCATATCAACGGAAGGATCTGGCGATTAACTTCGAGGCAAACTAACAGCGGTTATCGCGAGATCGAACGATAACGTAGCTTACGATACGCCGGTCGGATCGTTGGCCAACCGAGTGGATAAGACGTTATTCGCCGCGATAATGGCAGGAAATTAATGGCAGCTAAGAGGGATGGGAACAACGGAAGAAGTAATGAAAAGATTGCTTTCCTTATTACCGTGTAAATTCATCCTACTTTGCCGGGTTAACAGATGCAAGCCTGCCGCGATGAAACTCCGAAAGAAAGGAAAAGTGTTTCATCCTTCGTGGGACGTGCTTGTGAAATTTTCTTCGATGAATCACACCTTTGACAACTTATGCAAGGAAAAGAAAATTAACAATTTCATAGAGACAGCTACTACCTTAATAGTAATTTTATAGTATTACTACTCCAAGGTAGTAATTTCTATACACCTTCAGTTTCAATATACCATCAATTTTAATACACCTTAAATTTCAATATACTTGCAATTATAGTACACCTTCACAAATTTAAACTCCACAAACTTATAGTATACGTAAAACATTAGCATGAGATATGATTCAGTGTAAGGACTATAATGTTACAGTCCCATTATTGGCACACGAGAGTAGGATAGCGAAATGTTATTCTGTTTTTTGTATACTTTATTGGCAAAGAAAATTGGTGAGAGTCCGTTTTGGCACCTGTTTAAATACAACAGGGATCGCTGAACGCTTCTTGGCAACATCCGGACCAGGTATACAGACATCAGTCTTCTTATCTCTTGTTGTCTTTCATCGCTATTAAATTATTCTCTCTAACATCTTACAAATTTGCGACACAAAACTGTTCGCAGTAATCTGGCACAACAATGTTTGACATGGTTTATTTTTATGGAACAGACATTACTCTTGATGTGGTTTATCATCAATTATTTTCATTTACAACACTTTTTATTGCCAGTTTTACGACGTGTTTTATCTGAACAAACTTGAACAGACTGATCGACAATTGTCGTCGAATGGAATAATAAATTATTGTAAACAGACCTTCACATATTTAATTTCTAAATTTTCCAGTTTCCATATCCTCAATCCTCAAATCGCAAATGACCGAATGCAACTTACCAAATTTACGGTTTCACTGAATTTAAGAGACCAAACTCATTTCAAACAAAAGCCCCAATTAGCGAACGTCCACAATGCACGAAAACTGAATCATCCGTGAGAAACGTGTTCTGCAAAAGTTTCGGATAGTTTCCGATTCGAAGATGATAATTTAATTCCTTCTTTGACCGTCTGTCTGAAAGAAGAGCTATCGACTGATCCTCCAGAGAACCGTCCACTTTGTTCGGCGAAAGTTTATCGAAACGTCGAACAAGTTGCTTCGTTAATAATCGCGAAAAAGTACTCGAATTAATTTCTTCCATTAAGTTAATTCAGGGAGAACGCGAATGCCACTTACGATTATGAAGTGATCGAAAGAACGATACCTTATCGGATGTTAAAAGCACATTTATTTCTTGCTGAACCCTACAGCATTTTTTCCCTACGGATTACATTGGCCAGACTTTGTATCAGGATTACGAGTCCACTCGTAACATCGTGGCGATAAAGGGATTAAAATTTCCCTCCTACCTTGTTCGGGAGTGGTCGTTACGAGGAACGAAGAAATTCAATTTCCAACGACGAGTTTATTAAATACACGATTAAACGCCGGAGTTTGCGAGGGGTACTCGAGGTGAAATTAAAAAATGAGAGTATAATGCCGATGGATGTAATTTGTAACCTTATAAATTCACGTTTAATCCCTATGAACCTCTTCACTGAATTTTAGGGATGTAAAATTTGAACCTGCTTTTTTATAACACACCAATCTGTTACAAAAGTTCATAAGACATTTAAGGTTCGATATAAAACTGGACCATATTATAAAAGTTATTACCTATCAATCATCAGTATTTTCCCTCCGATTAATTAACCGACGTCAAAGCAAACAAATGTTAAAAGCACGTCAAAAGAATAATCGCCGAGCATTTTCGTCTTTCGCAGAATAATCCTTTGTGGGAGCGCAATTAAAAAGACGGAGCTCGTTTCATTGACACGCTTTTGTCTTTCAATTTATCCACATTTTCCTGGCAGACCGTAGGAAGGTTTCACTCGAGAACGAGACGAAGCATCGGCGATCTTCTCTAAATGCCATGCTTTACCGACATGCCCTGCTTTTCTGTCGTCGCTAAAGCCTCGCCGCAAGGACAACCACAGGGAAATTCTTTGAATGACAACCTCGTCAACCTCGAATTCCGTGGACCTTGCTTTCGTGATAACGAAACCGGAACATAGACTTTTAATTCGGAAACGAATATACCACGTTTACACACAGGGTTAAACTGTGTTACAGTCAACAACAAATCTGATTATTCTGGAAAAAGTAAGGCAACGAAGGGAGAAGTCTAACAGGGATTTGAAAATTTATGGGTGAAGAAGTTGTGAATATTGAAATTTCAGGATTTGTGGATATGTGTACATAAGCTAGTAAAAGAATTCGATTCGTATATTTGTGTGCATTACATGCACAAAATTTCCATAACACAAGTTCGCAGTTTCATAACTCAATTTCTTTGCTGTCGTCGAGATAATCTCTTTTCCACGCGCCTCGACTTCTCCTTTTGCGAAGTAGTTCACGAAAAGTTGCAAGTTGTTCGATTCGCAGATAGAAGATCGATCATCAATCAAATCGGATGTTCGAGGCAGTCGATTGCAGCAGCCTGAACGTACGGAAGGTTACGAGTGCAAAAGAATCGAAGAATGCGACACAAGAAGCGCGACCACACGTTATGTAGTAACCGGTTTGAAATAACTCGCGTAACTCTAGGTCGGTCTAAAATAAAGAAAGCAGATGGAGTTGCCGCTTTGCATGTCAATGAATCGCCGCCTTTCCCGCAGCAACGGCAAGATAAATTACATGCCGGTAAGAAAATATCGAACGCGATACCACGCGAGTAAACAGGAGTTAACCCTTTTGTACCAGAAAGACTTTTTGCCATCGGGAACCTTGTTGCTCGTTACTCGTGAATCTGTATCCTTTTTTGCGGCTGATAACTTTTATCCTTTCTGGTGATTGCTCAGAATCCTTCAACGGTTCTTGCTACATCTATTTTTCTTAATATTAATATTAACATTAACATTAATACTTATATTTTTTAGTAGAAACATTCTAGGATGTGGATCCGAAGGTAGGTCACTTTTAGAGAATAAAGAAAGATCATTACGATAGGTGATCTGATATAAAGTAGCCATCTTTTAAATAGGTCAATGAAAATACATCAACTACCTTGACCAACGCTAAATGATGATTAATAATGAAGTAATTATTAAAAGAGAAGTGTAGATAAACCTTGAACACTAATATAGTAGGACAAGCTTAAATTCGAGAATACGTGCTATTCTTAATAATTACTAGCTATTTTCATCGTGACAGTAAAGGTGTTAAATTAAACAGTCAATAAAAAACAACACGCTTGTTTCTAAGAAGCATGAAGTTCATTATCGACGAACATCGAACGTTATCGATGACAAGGACTAAACTTAAAACAGCATCGTGTCTCCTCTAATGGAGTTGCTCGTCGAAAGCATTAATGTCAAATCGTCCGTAAAGGATGATCGTTTTCTATCGAGTAATTATAGCCAACGAGATAGCGTCAGTTTCACCCTGAGACTCCTTTTTCTTCGGTAAAAATATCGTTCGAAACGAGGATAATCAAAAAGGATGCCGATGTCTTTATAAATCGAAGACGTGATCATCGGCCATGATTGTGTTAAAATTAACTGGCAGAGTTCAGAAGAAGACCAGAGAAGAAATTTAATATATTACGGTTTATTTCCGAGCTGAATTCTATCCGAAGCAATGAATTTGAACAGCGACGAGAAGAATCGAACGCTATATCGAAGTTGTATTTATTGGCGAGGTCAAGGGTGCACGATATTCGAGATGCAGAAGGAAGATCTTCATAGATTTCGCGTCTGTAGGCAATAAAACGAACGCAAACAACGATATCGAAGGATTCGATTCGAAGTTTCGTGTATTTCAATTTGCTTTCCGCCTCTCAAGAGAACAATAGATCAAAATTGCTTTCTATCGATAAGTTTCTCAAAAATATCCATAAAGCCGACTAGGAGAACGATAGAAAAGAAGGGAAACGATCGATGGTATTTCTGTAGTTTCCGGAGTGAACGAAACACCCTGTTATTGAAATAGTTTCCTCGACGATATTACATCGTACAACGAACTGGACCTTCTCGCGGAAGGTAAATATTACTGTGTCGGGACCAAAGAACGACCATTTTGCGGACACGTACTGCGGGTGGTGTCGACTAGGAAACTTCGAGTGTATGAAATTAGTTTGCCGGTTAGAATACTCCTCACGTGAAAATTGCGCTCGACTGATCGCCAACGAGGCTCCAACTTTTGCATCTAAATGTTCTTGATTACTACGGGAATTCACGCGTTGTTCGGAAAGTTGCAGGAAATAGAAAAAATTCAATCTGAACGTTAAAGGTACATTTGCCCAGTCTCTTTACGATGAAGTCTCTTGTGATGAATTATGAAAGAAACATCGGGTCTGGTTATACTGATAAATCATGGAGAACCGACATCGAAATACCCTCGAAAATACAGTAAAATGAAATTTTCACGAGTGCAGTCAGACTTAACCACAGGGTATTTTTGGACAATAAATGTTTAATAAAGTCGAATTTTGGAAGGTTTGAGATACTAATGTAAAGAAACAAGATGGCCGTAAAGAAACAAGTGCGACCGCCTTAATAAAAAGCTAAAGACCAACCAGACATTCGACCAAGAAGAGAAACAAGGGGCTGAATTCATTTTGGCAAATTCACCGCAAACGAATGATACGCAAGAGAAGGAAAGAGGATAAGACGAAATTGCAGGCGACGTTGTAAAGGAGCCCGGTGACAATCTCCATTTTTCATTCTTCAATTTTCCAAGTACTCGTGGACGTGACAGAGTGGAAATTACACAGGCTGTAAGTCAGGGAGGCAAGGAACACCAGAAGAGAGAATAATTTCTGCATCAGCAACCGGCGGCAAGCAGATGCGAGGCACGGTGAACCGTAAAATTCATTTCTATCGACCGCGATGTGGTATCTTCGCGGAAAGCCGGCGACTAGACAGAGTTAGAAGGTTGCGAGTGTGCCTCGAAGCGTCTCCGCGAGCGACGCCGCGACGCCTCATTGTTATGTAACCACTGTCACACTCCCGAGGAAAATCGTTCGTTCCAGCTACGTCCTCTCTGCTTTTCCTTTTCATCGTGTCGACATCGAGCCTCGTATTCACCGCGAAAGTACGCGTAATGTGTGTATCTCGGCTCGCGACCGGATATAAAGGAAAAATGCGATGAAAGAGCGTCAGAAACGCACGCGGGTGAATCCCGGCGTCGCGACGCTAAGAAACTCGCGGAAGCTCGAAAATGTTTGTCCTTTAAAGTGCCTCTTCCGCCCGTTTCACGACGCGATAAATATAAACTGGGCCGAGACATAGCAGTCCGCCGCGGAAACTTTGCCTTTCTACGACAACTTTTAAACATCTAACTAGCGCAAGATCCTACTCGACGGATTTCCAACTTCGTAACAGGGATTCGTTGTAATCCTTCCGAATGTTTGGGATTTCCATGCAATTTTCGACTCTGGGGTTTCCACGCTTCGAACGAGATCGGATTATTAATTCGAGACGTGACCAAGTGCTCGCTCATGGGGCTTATTATATCGTATATAGTTTGCAATCCATTGAGTGGAGACCCATATAGAGGTCTAGTCTTCGTTTCAATTCTCAAATTTATAGATTGGAGAATTTTCTAAACTTTTGCAATCCCAACTTTGTAGATGCCTAAGTTGCCTAAGTACTGAAATTATTAAATTTATTCCGAAATTTTTAAATGCTCAAACTCCACAATTTTTTAAAGCGTCAAGTCAATTTTTAACGCATGACTTCGATAATACTTTTATCCGTGCGAATATAAAACAATATCCAACAACGCGAATAATGTGATTTCACGTGTGCACGTATATTAGAGAGAGGAAAAAGTAGATTATTCGATATCACTGGGCGATAGATATACTTTTGATAAGAGCTTAATGGATATCGATACAGAATAGATTTTGAAAGGCGAAATTACACGAGTTTTCGCGCATAACGAAATTTTCTCGCTGTATTTTATCTCTTCCGCTCTTTCGTATGAGCGATTTTCATTCGAACAGAGATCTCTATTAAACGAGATTCTCTTTTATGGTTTCCCGATTATCCTAGCATTCCATTTAATCCGATACATTACGAACGTGCATGCAGGATAATGAAGCATCGTTACAATATTCGATCGTATATCGAACGCGTATTTACCGCGCATATAGTCCGTGTATTTACGGACAGCTTTAAAACTAAGTCAATCGTGTGCTACAATAGAATTGTTCATTTTTGGTGGGATTAAAATTATTTTCATTCAATTTCATGAACAGGGTTCGTTATATTAACAGTTACATCGAGATCTGACCAACTTTACTCGAATTTTGAATATGCTCCAATTTGGAGTTCAAGTCCAATTATTTGCATAGTAAATTGATACCAAATTGACAAAACATTTCAACTTTCTTTCTCTTGATATTGCAACTGTGATTATTTCTGACTGACGCACCTGACAAATGATACTGCAAGTTAATTAATTTGGAATGAATAGCATTCTGGTATAAAAGTCGAGATCGATAACAATCAAACGACAAAGCGTATTCGTCTCTCACTTTATATTATATTCTAGTATCTTTTTACGTAACCCAGTTGCGTGAATCCAGTTCGCAATCCGTTCATAATGATCGAAGATGATTGAAAGATCCAACAAAGGCCATGCATTTGCTCGAACGATTCATTTGTTCGATGAATTAATTCACGACACGTGTATCCCCGTGCACGCGTGCGCGATCGACGTAATCGGAATAATGGATTTGCATGGTCAGAGAGGAATATTTTGGCCAGAAACGGGGATACTGCGTTCCTGCCATAAATGGAACGCGAAATGTGGAATCATTCGGAAGGGAAACTTTTCCGCGCAAGTTAAAAATAGGCTGTCAGCATCGACAGATCGAAATTTTCAGCGGTTCGATGGAAGATAAACGTGTACGATATTCAATTTTTCAAGCACCGAACAATATTGCTCTACCTTTTATGCAACTCGTAAAACACATCAACCCTTCTGCATAAAATATGAAACTCTGAAAAGAAGAGTTTTTGTTAGCTTTCACTGAAAATACAGAATACTGCTGCAATAATTGAGCAGTTCTAGAAAGTCTTCCACTAACGAGCTTTTTATATAATTGCAAAAAATTGGTTCAAGTTATCTGCATCTGCAGATGGGTATCTTTCTTTTATATTTTAAGAAAAGGATTATCTTCGATCGCTATGAATGGAATGCGTATTTTAAAATTGTAAGAAGTTTCAATTGGAATGTACTAGTAGTTTATTTCAATTTCAGTCTTTCACAATTTATCGTTCTTGAAAGTGAAATACATTTATCGTTACTGTTATGAAAAGCAGTGTTTTATTTACGAAATATCCATAAAAATACACAAGCAAGTAAAATGTAGCTGTCTTGAAAGTATACATATACTTAACAGTATAAAATGCAAAAAAATGCTTCAGAAAAGTGGACAGCATTCGAAAAAGAGGAACAAAAAACCACGAAACAGTTCTGTAAACATTCTGTGAGTAAATAATATTTGGTAGATATAAACGTACCGTCCTTAAAGGGTCCAAATCGTAACAGGCTCATCTCAGTGAATGTCGCAGTCGTCCAAAAGGAACACTAATCCCTCAAATCCTCGGTGAAATTCACGATTCTCGCTGATTCCGATTCTACAAAATCCAGCTAAACGAATTCCTCCGTACGTCACGAATAATAACAAAATCCTATGAAAACGTTCCACGTTGAATCATCCTTCATCGTCGTCGGTTCGCGATATCGGCTACCACTTTCCGCACGGAAGTCGCTGTTTGTTCAATCGACGTCCGTTTCACCGGGTCCCACTGAATATTCACGAAACGATCTCGCAAAGACCAGTCCGCGAGACTCGCATGGAACAATTTTATTTCATCGACCTGCCTATCTCGGGGGAGAGTATTTCAAGCTCGCGAAGCTGCAAGGATACCGTCAAGGGTGGAAGATTTTATCGAAGGTTCCTGATCGATCGATCGAGTCTCTTTTATCTTCTGCTCCTCAGCCATGCACCGGAGATTTCACGATCCGTGCTTCTGCAGACTTAATCTTCGCGAGTTGTTGCACGCTCTATCGCGTGCAGCTTTTGTCTTTTTTCGAGCGTCTTGCCAGACGAAGCTCTTATGTCGGTAAGGGTGCGTTTAGACTAAGCGAATGTTCGATATTCCCTGATGCAGACAAAATTTAAGAATAAGTTTTCTTTGCGGTGCGGTGGATTCGAGTTGGTGAGATTAAAATATAATGTGATTAGACTCGTTGTGGTTTGATGTGATACGAGTTGATTTGACTCAAATTCTACGTGATCTAACTCGATGAGATTCAAATTTGATACGATACGACTCCGTGTGATTAAGACTTGATGTGATGCTACTCAAGTTCAGTACAATCATACGACTTGACGGGATTCAAATTCTATATAATACGCTTCAAAGCGATTTAAATTCGATTCAATTCTGCACCTCAGTTATCACAACACGCTTCAACTCTCAACACGATACAATTTTATTTCAATTCTGCACACGAGTCAGTTCAACGAGTTTCTAGGCATGTCGTTTTCATTTAGTGTCATTCAATTCGAAGCGATCTATGAACACATGAATTCTCCGTTTACATCCTGAAAATGGGGTAATTGGATAAAGTTGGGTCAGTTCCCAAATCGAAGAAGTTGAGAAACTTCAAATTCGCATGAAATTTGGAACGCGACCCAACTCGAGCACAAAATGTCCCTCATCCCAGCCCACCTATACAAACATTTGCTAGCATTTAGCTGTTTGGTGCTTAAGGGATGGTCATTTGCGCTAAACGGACACGAACAAATGCTGTGCAGTGTCTAGAATCCGAGTCGTACTGTTGCACGTTTAGTTTAAACGCACCCTAAGGGTCCGTTGATCGCGGAGGAGGCTTGAAATGGACCGGAACGGAAGTTCTGTTGACTGGGAACGCGAGCAGCGTGTAATCAATCCGCTTGTTCCGCGGCGCGACATCCTCACCCTCGTAAGCTTCACGGAGCGTTGGTTAATGGCTGGTCTGCACGTGAAAGACACACCCGTCGTGGACACTGGGTGCGACCATTGATACTTGTGTCGATGTTTCTTTAATCGATGATGTTTTCGACCGTGATCGATAATTACTAGATCACCACGCTCTGTCGCGACTCGCGTTATAACCGCGTTGCCGCGAGATTTCCTCTTTTTTTCTCTTCTAAATCGTGGATTATCTGTTTGTTGTTTTCCTCGAGGATGCACTTGAACCGTATCGCGTATCACCGTGTGTACCCCGTTGCGAGGCTTCCATCGATCCGCCGAGCGTATCGGCTCAGCCAATGTATTCCGCTAACGTCCGCTGATATCACAAACTATTGCCGGGTGTAATCGCTTCTTGCCGCTGGATAGGGTTATCGAGTTCATCCAATCGACTTTTTACTTCAACGATTTGTTCGTGACACTGATACGCTGCATACGGTGACAAGATTTCTACTGGATCACAAATGATGACTAACTACCTTCAGGAATTTGCAACAGTCTTAGTCGATTCTGTGCAATCTTAATTGACATTAAAATTTCGCATTACTAAACCAGAGGACCGAAGCTTGATATACAATCCTCTGGGGGCAAACATTAATCAGCGTGTTTACCGATTCGTCATGATGATATTCTTTAACACGTTTCAACTATTGTAATCTCTGCAATTGTCGATCCAAATTTCATACGGAAGTATTGCCAGCTTCGCACAATGTTTACAAAACCTTGTCTTGAGTATATACCAAGTTCCTTGACAATCTGATTCTGTAACTTGGCTGTAAAAACACCGTGGACCTCTAGTCCATTGAGGACACAAATTTAAAGGTCACATCAGAGAATCACAAAGAACACGTACTGTTACCAAAGTTGATGTCCACCGATTCAAACGAACTGATCAGAAATACCTAACGACACGTAATATTGTCCAAGGTCGAGGAGAGCTCCGATCACGAAGGGAGATTTAGAGTCACGAAGGAATGTTAGGAAAACGTGGATGACGAATAGCGAAACCGCGTGGCCGTCTTCGTGAACGGTATCCGGTGTACTGGAGCTCGACCTAGCCGGCCTGTTTACATCGTGCAGGAACGTGCCGTGGCCAGCCACCACACCTTGCCGGGCTTCCGTCGCTTCGATTATACCAACACCGAGGCACCGTGAACTATCCCCTTCACACAACGGAAAGAGAGTAGGCTTTGTGAGCAGCCGAGCGACGGTTGATTGGCACTCGGTGCACCATGGTGTGGCGGTGCCTCTCCACCCAGCCGAGAATAGACGGTATCGACGCGTGGCTTACAGGGATTGACGCAAATAGGCTGTGGGATTTTTAGCCTACGAGGGGAAGGTCATGGGATCGAAATTGTCTCGATCGATGCCGGCACGTTCGCTACCTGACCAACCTTCTCTTGCCTCCTGATAAATCCTTAGATCTCTCGTTTCTTTTTATTGAGCTACGTTTAACTTCAACGTGAAATTCTGGCAGTGGTCATCTAGTTATTATACCCTGAATAGGTTTTATAATTTAGGGACATGTGGACTGGGCATTTATGTAGACTATCATATGAGAGAAACTAATTGATACTTTGTGTAGTTGTCTCTTTCTAGCAATTACCATTGGGATTCGTTTCTCTGGTTTGAAAAGTGGATCCCAAAGATCGTGGATGACTGGATCATTTGATACTTGTATATTTATAAATTGAATTCTTAAGTGTAGGAGGAACTTCAGCTACCACTGGTAAAGCATCGGTTCTATCATTGATTCTATGGTTGACAAAATATCAGTTTTATCATTGAGTGCATCCCTGACAAAACATCACATACCCTCATTGGTATTCTCCACACAGGAACCGAAGAAACTTAGAACTTGTACCCAAGTTTAATTTGAATCCTCAGCATCGAACTGCAAGTTATTCGTGACAAGCTGCATTTGGACTCTAGCAAAATCTGCAAGGATCGCGTAGAAGTTGCAGTCGGTGGTCAAGGAAAATCGAAGAAGATTCTCAAGAACAGATTGGCGGGTTTGTTAGTCTAACTCTAACTGGTTTGTCGGTTGATCTACGATCGGCTGATCGTACGTCAGTCGTTTACCGATCTCGAACTGCCTTCAAGTTTTTCTATAGCTGTGCCAGTTTGGAGCGTCCTTTTTAGTCCGACGTAGACCGATATCGAGTCGAACTCGATACCGTAACGCGGCCGTAGTTCCGCCTCGAGCTCAGTTACACGTGGAGTTGCGATTGATCGAACCCGCCTAATAATAATCTCGTTTATCGAGATTAAAATAAATCTCGACAAGTATAGAATATTCTTCCGAAGGATACTCTGCTAGTACTCCTTTCACTGTGCATATCTATAGTTTATGTGGATCTTAAATTAATAACCGAAGGTTAAAACAATTTTCGTTGCTGAATATTATTTTCACTGATATTTTGTTCGATACGGGTGTTATGTTTAATTGCCTTGCATTGTACGTAATTTTTCGAAATTTTGTTTGCTAAATATTTTTGCTGAAGTATGTTTTGTACGATACCAGTGTCGTTATATTTAATTGCCTTGCATTGTACATATTTTTCAAAATTTCGTTCGCTAAATATTTTTACTAAGTTATATTTTGTTGGATGCAAGTTTAATTGCCTCGCATTACATATGTAATTTTTCCAAATGTAAACTTTATAATGAACAGTTATTACTATCATCCTAATCATAGTCGTTATAGTTAATGCCAGGTAATCATTCGACGTTGAGTGACAATAATCGCCCTTAACGACGAAAGGGTTGATACAACGTGTCGTCTACGTTAACGAAGATAAAACGAACAATTAAGTCTGGACATTTATGAATTTTAATTGGTGGTACAAATTGGTTGGCCAGTCAGGAAGTTGTAACGATAACGGAGTTGCAAATTATATAGCCGCGTAATGAATGTCGCTTGTAAATGGCTGGTCGCGACAGGAAACTTGTTTCGTTCGGTATTTTTCGATTAAAATGTAACGCAATTTATCGATGCAACTATGTTTACGCGTTAGGTGAGTCACCGATCCTATGTAAATTCTGTGCATACCTTTCAGGCTGTTCTATTATAGAGACAAAGGAAGCACAGTAATAAGTGCACTGTTTAATTATTAACATCCGTTGCGACACAAATTCAGAATGCGGAAATCCTTGGGAACTTTCGAAACTAATTTACAGTCCGATCGCATCGAGCAATACTTTTCCTTCGCTCACACACGAGCGTATTCGTTAATGAATTCTAATATATCGTCGTTCATTAAGGAACGCAGAATTTCTGATGCCATAAGAAGTTATGAAATGTATGTTCATTCAGAAAGGAAATAGAAAAACTTCGAACTAGCTCGATTAGTTTCCTTTGACATTTTCATTCAGAGTTTTGTAGAAATATTTAATTGTTTCATAAATGACTGTAAAATTCAATGATACTCATGATTACGGTAATTAGCGATTGAATTAATTATAAAGCTTGAATTATGTAATTTAATTATATTATTGAATTATTGCGCAATTGAGATATAATGTAATTAAATAACGTTACAGAATGACGAGACTAATGCAATTAAACGATGTAATTCGATTAACATAACTTTCAAGTACTTTCGTTTCGACCGATCACTTTCCATTTAATAATCCGTGCAGAAAACGAGGTTGAAAAATAAAAGTGTTTCGCTCTCAAAAGCAAAGCAACGAGCAAGAGGAACGGTTTCAAAGTGAAACCGCGGGAACGGAAGCCGTAAATCCACAAAGATTTCATCCCTTCTTTTCTTCGACGACCGTGAACACGTTCCTGACGCCCCTGCGGAGGAAGTTCAATGCTGTGCGCGATAAATGAGCGTGCAGATGGATTCGCCGAATGCAATATGAATGTGTGCCAAGGGCAATAATCTTTGCAATGTATCAGCCAACTATCTGGCACAATAGCAGCTCTCTCACGATGATTACGCGACAGCCTGCAGCCACGGACATCATTGGATCAAGTAACACGCGTGTTCAGCACGGCGTCGTGCAATTTCTGACTACCTCGACGTGGATCAACTGAAACTAAACACGTCCAACAACACGGGATAATTACTATGCAATGGTAGCAACGTACAGATATGGATGATGAACGTTTGTTTGCTAATTAATCTCGTGATTCGACCGTTAAAACTAGGGACGGATTTTGATAATGCTCCGGTGATGGGCAGGTTGCCCGTGGAAGGGCTTGTAGGCTGTAACATTTGTGATACGATGATGGAGATATATGGAGGTTTCGGGGTTGACGGATTTTGGGATATGGGAATTTGGGGATGTGGGAATTTGGGGATGTGAGAATTTGGGTATAAGAGAATTTGGGGATATAAGAATTTAGGGATATTAAAATTTGGGGATGTGAGAATTTGGGGATATGAGAATTTGGAGATGTGAGAATTTGGGGATGTGAGAATTTGGAAATTGTAAAACTTACAAATATGAGAATTAGAAAAATGTATAGTTTCCCAAATTTAAACATCTGCAAATTTGTGAAAATTTAACCCAGTACCATTACAGCTGACAGTAACGTCCCACATTTACAAGAAAAGTATGCACCGTAACGATCAATATCTCCAGTTTTAATAGGTAGTGTAATCTGATTCTTGTTAGTGATGCATAAAGGCGGAAACAAATCGAAAACCAAATATGACTGAAGAGAATAGGATGATCTCACTGGACTGAAATTTCAGGGTGAACAAATGTTGATCGCGACCAGAATTTCGTGTCTGCGTCAACACGCTGACTCCTCTCCGCTTGAAACTGATGAAACGCAGACTCACCCATCCCCGATTTGTTTCCTAATGAATTTAGTTTCGGTTGTTCTGGCGATATTAATGATGCGGTGAGTTACGTTCAAGTACGTCACATTTGTAATTACAGTTTCCATCATTCTGACAGAATTGTTTCTGATTGATTATGTGTTATAATTTCTGATGGAGTGTACCTACTTTTTACTAATCGATGTACTAGCTGATTATACACTAAATGATACTATGATTGATTAACTGGGATATTTGGAAATTTTGAGGTACTCGGAAACATGGGAAAATGAAGACTGAGGAATTTAGGGATTTGGTAATTCAGGTATTTAGAGATTTGAGGAATTAAGAATTTGAACATTTAGAGATTCAGCGATTTGTAGATTTGAGAATTTGGGGGTTTGGGGATGTGTAGATTTCAGCTCTCTTGGTACTTTAGGTTTTTACAACTTTATCAGTTCTGAATTTCAGTATTTTAGAAGTTTGTGTACTTGAGGGATTTTGAGGACTTTGAGACTTAGGGAGTTTATCACTTCGGGACTTAGGTACTTAAGGACTTGTGAACTCCCACTTCCAGTTTTATCGAAGTAACCAATTGACGACTTGGAAACTTCTCTACATGAACGTATATACCCCAATATCCTTGATCTAGAGTCTAGAGCATAGTGCAAACTGATACCAAAACATAGACCCAAGAGTCTGACAGATAGAACTCCTGTTTCTCCAACAAAAAATTATAAATCTAATCGTGAAAGATAAACAATATATTCCTAACCAGTCCCTATGAATGTATCTCTAAATTAAATTTTTTTTCTGAAAGTATGAGTTTCATCGGTGAAAAGGGGGTTGCAGGTAGGGGGAAAACAACAAAGCAAACAGAGAACACGCGTCGCCGTTTGCAGCGGAAGCACGCCAAGAGATCTTAACTATTCAATGAACGTTTGTCCATTGACGAGCGTGCCGGCACGTGACGTCGCGTTTTCCGCTCGGCCAGGACGCGCTCGAACGCGCGGCGAAAAGCATTTCATCGATTCCCGACGAAATCAACCGGCGTGGCGTCGCGACGCGGACGCTTCGTTCGCGCACGAGTTTTCATGCGATCACAAAAGCTGAACGACCAGCCTCGCCCGACCACCACTCGCCGCAACCTAATAACGATAATCGATTAACGAAGCATCTCCGCTCAGCCGTCGTCGGGAAGTTGGTTTTTTTTATGAAATACCGACGAGGACAACCCTCGAACACGACATCGTGTTATCGAACCGAGACGAGGGTTGGCTGGCTTCCTCTATTTTCGTCCTCGCTGATTGCACTCGCAGTTTCAAATTATTTTAAAGCTGAAAACTTCCCTGCTTACGTAATACCAGCGGGGGGCGATATCGTTCTGACCCAGTTTCACGAATAAAAACCTGGAAATTTTTACAAAATTGATTCACTGATACGATTAGAACAAATTACTTTCTGTTTCAAATTTAAACGTAGCTTAAACCTTTCACTTGTGTGTCACACTAGTGACGAACACTTCAGATGGTACTGAATTACACAAATGGAAATTATGTTCAATCATAGGTTAAGGGGTTAATAAATGTAATAGTGTACAGAAATGCGAATATCAAAATAACACACACAACAATAACCAAGAGTTATATTGTAGACAACCGTATTTCTGGCGCCTAGGAGGCGGACCCACGGACCTGCCTGGTCTACACGCCAGAAATAGGGTTGTCTACAATATCCGCAAGCTTGTTTTATCCAAAAATGCTTGAAACTTCTGAGTGAGAAATATAAACATCCCAAACTTCGGGTTTCCTTTAACTCGATAAAAACATATAGCTGTTTGTGTCTGTTTGCACCGATTAAAAAATATTACAAAATACGTTGATCAACTTTACTTACCACAATGTTTGAATTACTATAAAAAGAGATCACACGATGCAGTTCCAAATTTTGTCAACACGTGTCAAAGTTACAAACCTAACAGTTCTCGATCGAGATCCACATCGGTCGAGTTAACAGGAGTGTTAACACGATCAGATACAGAACTTCCCATCCGTTTAGCCGTTCGCGTGAAATTGCATTAACAGTTTTAAGCAGGGAAGGCCAAGATTCTGGCAACAATTGTAATCGGATAGGGGAGTTAACGGCAACCGTGACGGCCTTTATGAAGCAGGCATTTCGCAAGTTTCAGCCAGGTTATTGGTAGCGAGAGCTGAAGTAGCGCGTTTAATTGACGTCGAAGTTTCCCAGACCGAGCCTTTCCTGGCCGCCGCAAATCCCGACCAAGCGAATTAACTTGCTCATTACTCGTTTCAAAGACGTGTGCGGCGAGCTTGAAATAATTTGATGGCAAAGAGTGTAGAAATAACCATTCGTATTTTCTGCTTCGTTGAAAACGAAACTGACAAAGACCGATGTAAGAAATGCTTCGCGGACGTTGCAACTCTTTTATATTATACCAGGTGTTCTTTTGGGTAAACACTCTTCATCTAATGTGCAATTAACAGCAAAGATGGCACAGGTGTCTTGAATGATACTCAGGGATTTTTGGAATTTTTGGATCTGTTTTCGAATAAAACAGAATAGTATCAAAATACGTATGATAGTACACGAAGCATGTTTCGCAAGTCTGCGTTATTACGGATTCGTGAAGTTCGTCTACGAGTTCGAGCAACGTTGCAGCAATTTGCAAAACTAATTGTCGGTTTCCGTTATCGGGAAGGCACGCGGAGTGTCGGGGTCTCGTTATCGGCGGGACGCGCCGAGATAATGGGGCGCGTGTGCCTAAGTAGAAAATTATACCAATTTGGTAATGATAATGATAACGAAAACGACATTAATTCGGCTGCGATAATAGACAAACCGTGTTGCATTAAGATAACGTAATTAACAGCCAATCAGCATAAAGGAACTCTGTTGACGATAAAGCATTTATTTCGAACACGATTCGCTAATTGTCCACGCTACAATTAACTCCTTAACGATCGTGCGTTCCACGCAATAGACTCGTGTAATTTTAAAACTTGATCGAATCACATTTCAGAGCTTCTAAGTCGAAATGACTAATTGT
Source organism: Megachile ligniseca (assembly GCA_945859555.1). Lineage (NCBI taxonomy): Eukaryota > Metazoa > Arthropoda > Insecta > Hymenoptera > Megachilidae > Megachile > Megachile ligniseca. The sequence goes on from OX243778.1 coordinate 13,369,594, forward strand.
CGGATGTTAATTAGTACGTGTTACAACTAACGGAACGAAGATAACGAACGATGACGAAAACGTTACGTGTCGAAGTTACAAATACGCGAAACTCGCCGTTAAGAATAACAAGCTCGTCATGCGATAGGTTCTAATCAGAAATTTCAATGAACACTGCTCGCTTGTAAAACTGTCATGTACGATATAGACATGAATGCTATACTATTTGCGCATCGTTAAGTATACCATGTTGTGAAAAACACCATTTGTTATTCTAACGAAGTACAAATCTAATTCATAGTTACATCTCCAGATACTTCTTCAACCCCTTTTTGACGAATCTCGTGACGCACTCGTACTTCACTGATCAATTCTATCAATTTGGAATTCAGATTATAATTTGCATAGTAGATTGCATGATACCAGATTGACATAACATTTCAACTCTCTTTGTCTGTTTTAATATCGTAACTATGATTCTGACTGACGCATCTGACAAATAGTGGAAAGATTTAAACGAGTACATATTGTCGAATCAAAGGACTTTCCCGTTACCGGAACATTCGTTCACCAGAAAAAAAAACATCCAGTGACTAACAATAAATAAACTACGCGCGACGTTGTGGGGTTTAACTGTTTTCGTTGAGGCGCGAACCGAGGTACAAACCACCGGTATCCACTCGTTCGAGGTTGCGGTGTTCATTAGCGGTATTCGTCATCCTCGAAACGTTTTCGAACGCGAATTAACAGCTTCTCCGTTGAAAAACGTCGAGATCGACGCCTCAAGGTGCGTCGGAAGCTCGAGGGTATATAAGAGCGGAAGGAGAGCATTGCTGTTCAGACAAAAGTTCGTTCGCGATTTCATCTGATCTCTCCGTGACCAACCATGAACACAAGGGTTTTCTCTCTTTGGATCGTCTGTTTGCAGTTGGTGCTTGTTTTGGTGAACGCGATGCCCGTTGCTGATCCTCAAAATGGTGAGAAGAAAAGCTATTATAGGATATTTGAGATGAAATATAAAATTAAGAATTTTTTTACAAATGTTTTGGTTAACTATCAATTCTGCACTTTTGAAAGGACAAGTGAAACTATGTATAAAATCTAGAAATTTTTAATAAATCATTACCTTGCCATTAATTTTATATTTTGAGAAAGAAATTTTTATAATAACGACTCAAAGTGTGAGTGTTTCCGAGTGTACAGAATCTTAATTGATAATACACATTTTTTATTTTGAATATAGATAATCAAGAATTGCTGGCTGCTAGGGACACCGTGCGGTATCCATACGTCTTTTGGTTCCGCAGACCGTTTTATGACCAAGACTACGATGGAGGTGACAATACCTATTACAATTTGCCACCCAGCCGACGATCTTCCACCATATCATATGCCAATGTTGGGTAAGTGATTAATAATTATAAAGTTAAAAACATCCATAAAAGAAACATATATTTTTTAAACGATCACAATATCTTGATACGATAATTTTAATGCAGGAAAATTGTTTGTTTATTGCAGAGCTGGATGGGGTCGTTAAAAAGTTATTCTACAAACAATCATCGCATCACAACATCACGTCTATCAATTTTCATATTAATTTAATATCCTAAATCATAAGTTATTGATCTCTGTCATGTACATTGATATAAACGTTGTAAATAAATGATGAACTGCTGATACATATGACTAGCTCGTAGAGAAGAATTTTGTATTTTCGTATGTTGTCAAAATAAATCAAACGATGAAGCAACAATTACCCGTTTATCCAGTTAATTTTGTCGTACCGTGAGAATCGAAAACAAACTATCCCCATGATTCACCGTATTTTGTAAATATCGACATGCTTTCGAGATATCTCAGTGAATTTATGTTATCCTTGGGTTAAAAAATGCGTTAAAAAATTAGTCAAATATAACCTCCGGGATCGTTGATAAACAGTCGGTAAATATTTACGAACCTTCGACCAGTGGCAGCCCGTATATAAACGATCGAGTGCATTTGTTTTACGATGCGACAGCCAATAAAGGATCCCATTTTGATCGCATTATATTTCACTTGATTATCGACTTTTGCATATTTATATATAGAATCATCCATCTTGTCGAGTTATGGTAATGTGGAGAGTTTGAAATACCTTCAGGAGTCGAATCGATTATACCTCAAACTCGGAAACTGACAAAAATTATTCTGACAAAAATTGGGCACTCGAATCTTCAAACAAAGAAATTACATGTATCGAAAAAAATTTTCAAGAGAATAATGTGTAATTAAATTTAAATCGATACTGGTCACCTATTTCAAAGGCAATGACAATTTCAAAAATTACTATGATTATTCAGAATTATTCAGAAACTAACTAAAATAAAATGTAACGTAATTTAAAAATTACCATTTTGAAAGAATACCCTTTCAAAAGATGACTCACCCTGTAATTCAACCTACCACTTTTACAGTTTTCCGGTCTCACTTTTATCAACCACGTCCGCAGACACAAAAGCCGCTGGAAGTAGAAGGGATTGAACAGTAAAAGAACTCGTAAAAGTTCGCCGGCATTCATGGCGAACGGCATACGCGATAAAATTGTTAAATCCCATACGAAAGGTTGGGGTACATATTGTACCTGGACCTAGGAAATTCGTCTTGGTAATTTCGGGCCAACTAAAACCCTGCTACGACCCGCTGACACATTGTTTCTACGGGCCATGACGCACCCGACATAAAAGAAATGGCGATTACGTCGACTGCAACGACCACGAAACTCGTATCCTAGACTCTTCGCCACTCTACGACCGTCGTTCCATGTTCCATGAATCTCGAGCAAGTGGACGGGAGTTATGGGGGTCGCTTTTGCGACCTGCGTCCACACTGTAAACGGAAGCTTGTTGTCTCCATGACTTTCGCGTCAAACTTTACAGGTGTAATATATGTAGACCACTTTGATCATTATTAGATTGAAGATTCCAAATGTTAAATGTGAAATGTTAAAGTTCACGAGGTTTCTTAAATTATAAATAATATTTTGTGCAATGCCCTTGTTTGTAGCATTTCTCTCGAATGTGCTATTAATAAAATTGTGTCACAACTTTTTATTTCGTCATTATAATATTACACCTCACGAAGCTTTAGGTACCCTTTGATGAATTATGCTTTCACAAGTTTTCAATGGGTATTGGAGCTACTACATAGCAAAGTTCATGTTGATCAAATAAAATGACGATACTGATATAGTGTTAGTTAACCAGACATTTTGCACAGTCAATTTTTGTATTATGAAAACGTAAAACAAGGAAACATTCTTTGGTATGTTCTGATAAGAGCAATCAGGTGTGAAACTTTGAACTCAGATACATAAGAAGTCGAAGGATTAATAAAACCCTGGGAGCCCTAGGGTGCGCAATAATTTCGAGGAGGAAATCTTAACGAGATGTTGGAAAAGGAAAAGCGACCGGATTCTCAAGGGGCTCGTCATAGCTCGATACCAGGAGGTCCTGCACCTCGTCGACTCGGTAACACACGTTCAAACGACGGGTTCTCGTGAATATTTAACAGGCTACTAAGAGGATGAGCTTTCTTGAAAAGGTTGCTCTCTGTCGAAACGGGACGCATCGATGTAGATTCCACCGCTTAACCCTTTCGGGACGGACATGTACGTAAAATCGACTGAAACGTTAGGTAGATAGAGCTACCCAGTTACTATCTAGTCACACTCGGGTTCAAACACGTACAAGCTTTATCGATTAATTTACTTCGTAAGATAGTTCAGTTCTGATGCTAACTTGAAACAGTTTCTTCTCCTATCTGAAATAAAAGACAAGTATTTTACAGTGTAACTCTAGCATAATTCATTTTCGACCTGTCTTTGCAACTGAATAAAATTTTCCTTCGAAATGTATCCATTTATTCCAATTAGACTCTGCATACATTTTAACTGTACAGCCAAAGGTGTTAATCTGTAAGTCAGACATTACCCGTACGGAACGATTAACCTAAACAAATTTACTCGAAAACCGATCGGTTACAGGCTAATTAATATTTATCCTTCATAACACGAGATATCTCGTGATTCGTGTTGAAAATAGATATCTCGTGATTCGTTTTTCACCGGTTCTTTAATCAAACATTCGTACGATACAATACCCTGCAGCCTCAAATGTTTATCGATGTTCTCTTCCACTTTGTAATTTCATCTTTGACTTTCAAGTAACATTAGCGACTGATGAACTGTCGTTTATTTGTCAGATGTATGCAGCATCATCTAAGTCTAGGTATACATATGAAATGATTATGCGAATGATGGTTATTCCTTAGAAATAACCAAGTCCTCTCGAATTGAAACGCGATGACACGCGACTGGCAAAGATAAACATTCAGCAACGTTAAAGTAAAACGGCCTATGCGTGTTTTGAATATTCATCGCACGGTTCGCTCGCTGATTAAATGCAAATCGGATTAACCTTCCTTCCCGTTAAACGGCCTCCCCGTGAACCCGCTAATTCGGCTCAGCCGCGATGCCGTATATCCTCTTCAAATTCGCCGTTTCTGCGCTCGAGTCTTGCCAGACGAATTAGCCTAAACACAGAGACGTGTTCCAACAGTCTAGAAATCATAGTTGCGAATATAGCAAACGCAACATCCAAACAGTTACATAAATTAGAATTCGCTAATTCTAGATTCGAGTCTAATTAACAATGATTATCGATAACTCCGACTAAAATTAACTGGCGCTGATTAAAATGTTAATAATTCAAATTAAAGTGAACTGTCGCTAATTGAAACTAAAATGAAATGTTAATATTTGAACTAAAACTGTCACTGAAATAAACTGTCAACAGTTACAATTAAATCGAGCTGTTGTTAATTAAAATTGCATTTCAATTGAGTATTGACGACCGGAGTTTAAATTGACTACGGTATCGTTTTCCGACCGCAGTCAATTTTTCAACAGAAATTATTTGCATCGCGAAGATATATGGTCTAATTCCGCAAACCTACTCGTTTAATATAAAAAACGGTAAGATTTCTCCGCACGTTTCTGCAGAGGTTTATCGTTCTCGGAAGCAATCGCTTCTAAACTTTCCAACAACGATGCATCTCCTCAAGGGTTTCTAGTGGAACGATTCGATCGGTCGCTCTCGGCAAAGGAGCGAGGAGCACAATGAAAGGGTACGGTAAAAGAGTGCTCCTTTCGATCGTTCAGCAGCGAAAATAGTCTGAAGTCTGGAGGAACAGCCGGTTATCAGGCGAAAGGAGGGAAAAGAGGATTCGTTTGTATTCCGCGAATAGCTTGGCCGACTCGTTCTCGCAAATCTTTTTCCCCCTCGATTCGCGATCGATCGTCGCGCGGGAAATCAAAGTAGCCCTGTAACTCTCGACGAGAGCGTAATTAAAGGGCGACTTTGCGCGCGAACTTCGTTCCGATGCGATAACCGAGCCGCGCCATAGAAAACAACCCTGTTTGTCGCTGGAATTCGCGGTTAAATGCGTTCAAACGGTGACGAATAGCATCGTGTAATTAACAGCTCCGCTGTGACGACGTCGTTTGACTAAACGACGATAAAATTACGACGGGAAATACACGATTTTTCCTCGTGTGCGGGCCACCGATGCAATTTCGAACATTTTCATCGAGACTTTGATGAAATGCACGCGTTGGACCCGCAGATATTATAACCAAAGGGGCACAAAAATATTAAAAATATGTGGCAATGATTAGAAAAAGATTGCATGACATATACAGAATTGGCAGAATATCAAATATAGAAGTAGCCGACAAGAGTTGATAGAAATAGTACACTCTAATTTAATTTTAGTATCTTAGATTACTTCCACATTACACCTGCCATCTTACTTCAATTGCAATTATTTAACAAATGTCAGTTCAGAAATTTCAGACCAAATAATTTCACTCGAATAGTCGTGACCACGACAGCAATCAACGCGTTAATAATTCAAGATACGAAATTCAAATCGCCCTATAACGGAATAAAGGGGAGTTTATTCGGCAACTCGGGTTGTGCCAGCTGCCAGCAGCGAAACAACGCGGAAAACAAAATGTAAATTGCATTTCTTTTCGACCTGACCGAGTTCGACATGCGATTTATCGGCTACAAGGTTGCAGAACGTTGGATCGAGACCTCAACTTTTCTACGGTTGTATCCCCGTACCGATATCCATCGTGATATATCAGCTTCTTTCGCGGATCCAACGCTATTCAGTGGTAGCAGGCAATAGGTAAAGTGTCTAACATCGCGCGAGTTGTCCATTCGGAGCCGATAAAACACCGGGGACACGAGATCTCGACTTGCATCACTCAACATTTTTATGGCAGATGCTAGTAGACCGAAAGATACTACTATAACGATGCATCAATAATTCAGAATCAATTGGAGAATGATACGATCGCAATTTCAAAGTTTGAATGTTCACAGTTTCGCACGCTTAACTCCCATAAAGTCTCGTCGAACACAGGATAACTTCATTCATTCCTACACGATTTCTTTGAATGAATCTACTACCGACTCGCAGCGGAAACTGCACGAAGTATCTTGATCGTTAATAGGACGACGTAGCCACGTGTGTAGCAATCGTGTGAGAATGTGGCGATCGTTAGCGATGAATTTTCCGTTGCGCAAAAGCCCCGCAATTAAAAGTCCACGCTTAAAAATTGATTACGCAGCCACATCCTCTGTGAGTCTCGCAGTAGGTCGCTGCGCCGGAGAAGACGGCTAAAGGATGCAGGAAACGATTGCGGCAAACGCAAGTTACTGCACGAGTTTCGTCGTGACCTACACTGAAACCGCAACAGTATTGGCAGTATGAAGTTTAGAGCGTTTTAGAGCGGAGCAAATTTGGCAGCGTTTCTTGTTACGTTCATAACCAAACCGTGCACTCAATTATCGACATATAATTACACCGATGTGCTACTTTCTAATTCGCTGAGTTTCGTCAGGGCAACCAGTGTTTTTATCGCTCCTTTTTGTGTTTCGTTAATCCGATATTCCGAATTTAACGGTAGAAATGAGAAATCTACAGGGTGTTCTATTTTGGTGTGTATGCGATAGATAGTTCGGAAGGGACTGGGAAATGGGTCATATCGATTTCTGGTTCGTATCGTTAGATCGTCGCACGTGGGATTGGTATACGTAAGATTTCCACGCATTAGATTACCACATGTAATATTTCTACGAGATTGATTACTACGTGTGAGATTTTCATGTGTGTGATTTCCACGTGTGAGATTACTGCATATGAGATTTCCACGTGTTAAATGGTTCCATTGAGATTTTCATGCGTTAAATCATCATACATCAGAGTTGCAAGCGTTAAATCATCATACATAAGATTTCCACGCGTTAGATTATCACATGTGAGATTTTCACGCGTCAGATTACTACATGTGAGACTTTCACGCGTTTAATGGCCACGTGTAAGATTTTCACGCGTCAAATTACTACACGAAATTTCCATGTGTAAGGGCTCGACACATTAGATCGCTACACGTAAAATTTCCACACGTTACAAGTGTAAGAATTTCACGCGTTGGATCACATGAGATTTCTGCACGTGAGAGTTCAACGTGTTAGATCACTCTGCACATAATTCTATGCGTTAGAACTTGACGCGTTAAATTGCCACATGTGAGATTTCCACGCGTTAAATTGCCACGTATGAGATTTCCACGTGTCAGATCTCTACGCACGAGATCTCCACGCGTCAAATCATGCGTTGCTGTTTCACGCTTTAACCCGCATTTCGTTGTACCTCGTATACCGCCTTGCATTAGCCATACATTGCATCCTGTATATAAATGTACAGAAATCGTTGCAATATCAATGGAAATTTGTTGACCAATATCAAATATGAATAATAGTGCTCAAGTTGGATGGGACACTTAGTATAACAATTATGAAACACACGATTCGAATTTCTATGATTAGTACAGTCGAGTATCCAGACACCGAGCCTAATGAGTTTATCGGAATTTAATACCGTGCGTGTTTATGGGTCGTTGGTTGGCCTAATTCCAACTCGACCTGAACGGGCCAAGTTCTCCGAATAATTGAACCTAATAGACAGACTTTGATTTGTGCAAAAAGAGGATGTATCTTTAGTAGAATCTAAGAGAGCAGCTTTGCGTTATCTCCGTATCTCGGTCACGATTCAAAATTCTTCCTCCAAAAGATACCACGTGACTCAAAAATTGAATTATTCTATTAGAGAAACATGTTCGTAAAGTAAATCTTCTTGATTGTAAAGTATCGTGCAGAATAACACGATTGTACAGTACTATAAAAAATAATACGATTGTAAAGTATTATGAGAGACGTAACAAAAGTTCAGCTTTTACTTAATAATACGATTCACAAATTACAGTGACTTTCCTTCCTTCTGTGTAACACCCTGAACTTTCACCAGAGAGAACTCATAACGATTACACACACCGAGGCATGCAACAGTGAATTCAGAGCATTGTTATAATTTGTTTCTGTTTCGAGAGAAACACACCTATATTTCTCCGAATATACACCAAAATTTACATGCACGGTAAAGAAGGGCAAAGTTAAATCGCGACGAACTTTCGTACAACTATAAGTGCAAAGGAAAACTTGGGTCCCCGTTTCGAGACACCACTCTCTGTCCTCGACAAAAACAACGATCAAAGAAACGAAATGCAAGCTACACGAACAAATGTAAATATTCATCTTCGCTTTTTAAATAAAAAACACGTGTCACCCAACGAACGAGCAAACAACCAGAATCGTGTCGTGCAAACTACAGAAATAGTTCTGTGAAATTCAACAAAAATTTAACAAATCCATAGAACAGGCTGCATGGACTTTTATTCCGTTGTTTTAAACGATATGTCAAGAGTCGATGTGGTCGTTAAAAATCTTAGAATAGCGGACACAAGTTATAGTATCTCGCGAATATCTCACGAGTTATGGGTTCCACGATAAAAATGGCTATTACAAAAATTATAGGTTAGAGTTTTCTCTATAAAAAAGGTTCTTTGAGCTTTCCCCGTAGGCATAAGCGTTCGGGAGATGTGCACTCAGTACCGAAGACTAAAGGTCGTGAATAAACCCTCCATAAAATTTGCAGCAGAGACCACATCGAGTTTTGACAAAATAAAGATCCACAGAAGAATGCAGTTACTGTGAATTATTCCGCAGAATAAATTTTGTGAAAAGATCGAGGGAAATTTGGTGGCGAACTCACCCTGCGAGTAAATAGGAAACTCTCCGTCGCTGTGGCTGTGCGTGAGCATCCCGGTGGAGTAAAATTGCCACAAGGCTCTTTTCCTGTTTTCCTCGGACGTGCCAGCAAGGACCTCGTCGTCGTCGGCGAGGCCCAACAGACTTACCACCTCGGACAGAGACAGGTTGACGTCGTTGACCTCACCGTGGTGAGTCTGATCGACAGGACGAACCCGTTCGTTCCTCTGAAACTCGATCTCCCGCTCGATTTTCCACGCGAAACCAACGACACCGACACGTTCTCACTATTGATCGTGCAAAAACTGTCCACGTAACACTGTTATCAGATTCACCGCGAATTATTCGTCGAACTCACCACCGATACCAACTTGATCCGCCGATTTCAATCACTACATTTGCCGTTTCCTCTTGCCTCACAGGAACAACGCGGCCTTACTCGATAAACTACGAGACCAAGGATCGATTAAAGACGGTGATGATTTTATCTGGGGGGAACTGCTTCCCGTGGAAAAGAATGACCGAGACATCGATGTTTCTTGGCTGCGGAGGATTTTCTTGAAAAATTATTACGTTCCGGCGAAAATTCATAGAGTGAGACTTTAATGTATTGAAATTTTGGGCCTGGGAGATTTTGAGGCTACAAGATTTTGGAAGGTGGGTATTTAAAAATTTGGGTTTTTAGAATTTTTGAACTTTCAGAATTTTAAATTTTGGTATTTTGAGTCGTGGAGATTAGAATTCTTGGGTCTTCTAGAATCGTTAATCTTTCAGTGATTAAAGTTTTGGGACTTGAGAATCTTGAAACCTTGTTTCGGACTTAGAGTCTTCAGATTTTAGGAACTTTGAGATTTGGAACTTATTCAAATAATTAGAAGTCTCGCAAGGATAAGGTGTATTCGAACACAAATTTTCAATGTGTGTTCATACAAATAGAGAGATGCTCGATTTGATAATGAAAACCCAACGTTATATCCAATTAATCGATTACTCTCTTATGTACATTCACTTCACATATGTGTATCGCGTATACATATGTATACATATGTGATACACATACATCTATTCGTTTGACAGTATTTCGTTCAGAGTACAAATAAATTGGTATTTACTTTAAAGATTTTGTACCAAAGTCCAAAAAACGACAAAAATGGAGCATGATCATGATCCCTCCATACAACCGACAGCGTTCCGTTTGACATAGTATCCCAACACGAATTTAGTGTTACAAAAAAGTGAGAAAATATTTTAAACGATATAACGTGACTAGGTTAAACTAACGAATAAAACGATTGTATCGTACAATTGTAAAAGATACACACAATCACTTTCAGCACAATAACGTGTTAAAAAGCTTGCAAGATCGTGCAAAAATGGTAAACGAAATGATGTATCAAACGATAAAAATGCATGAAATTTTCTGTAAATGGTTCTCTTTGTTATCGAACAGTTTATGGTAAGAAATAAAAGAGATGACAATGAGGTTATTCAACACGATCTCCAAAATCCGATGCACTTTACTAGTCTTAATCGATCGAGGCATCTAAACACTCGACTACAGTTTCACGTATCATTTTTATTGCAAGAAGTTCGAACGAAAGGAAGTTGGCCGGCAAAGCGATCCAGTGTCTCTGCAACGTCCACCGCGTCGAAATTTGGAATTAGTTCAGAAGAAACGGGGACGATCGTTGCAGTTCCAGAATCATCGGCAAAAACACTGTACTTTCATTCACGACGCTTCTATTCTATATAAATCCACTCGAGCTTCCCTCCTTTGCCAAAAAAAAATAGCCGTGATAAAAGTCAATCAAAACCCACTAGAGACATCGACCACCCCGTCACAAAGAGTCTAACCTCGTAGCAACTTTTTCCGCCGCGAAGAAAAACAAAGGGAACGACGTCACGCGTCGAAACGAATCGACACGGGAAGAATCGACGACGTTTCCCTCGGTGTCAAAGCGTCGAACGTCATTGAGAAAGTTCGCGTATCGAACGGAAAAGCAAAGCAGAAAAAAAATGAACGCACAACGAAAACAGAGTCTCGGCGTCGCGACGCTCGCCCGTTTCTGAACGCGTAAATTTCTACCACGGCTATTAATACGTCGGACCTCGCGGACTGATCGATCGCTCCAGCCAACTCGAAGGGACCGAGCAGAGATTGAACCGCGCCTTTGTAAGCTCGAGGGCCAGCCCTCCTCCCTTGGATAAATCGAAAGTTCCCCGCTAATAACGATCCCTCGAATACACGCACACGCACGAACCGCCTTTCAATACGGGTTACATCATTTTTCAAAATCTGATGCTCTCAAATTTATCATATACTTTACATTTGTCAATTACCAAATTTATAAATTTAGAACTTGTTATTCGAACGAAGGTTTAATTTTGAGATTTGCAAATTTTGAGGTATGTAAATTAACAGGTACGTTCTCCTCTCTAAATTTGTAATTCCCAAGTTTCTAAATTAATGCACTGCTACATCTCCAAATTATTCAAATTACTCGCATGTATAAACTACATCCTCCAATTTCATATAATTCAAATTTCCAAGTTAACAATTATTCAGATTACTGATTCCTGACGTTAAAAATTCTTTATTTTCCTAATTCCCTAGATTCTTTGTTCCCAAGAGTACAAACCCCCAAATCCCCAAATTCTGAAAATTCCAACTATCCAAACCTTCAAATTCGTCGACTTAAAATTTCTGAAATTTGCAAATACTCGAATCCCCAATTTCCTAAACTGTCCAAATACCCCAATTCCGAATTTCTGATTTTCCAAACCACCAGATTTCGTAGTAACGATCCCCCACGGATACACGCCCCGAGTCTCGTTTTCAATTCGCGAGATTCCACCCTTTTCCGTCTGGCTGGCGGAAGCATTCGTTAGCGGGATTTATTTTTCCGATCGGCCGTCGCGATTGAAATCTGTCCGTGTTATCGTTGCGCGTCCGCGAGAAATTGAAATTGACACGGCCACGTTTAGCCACCGTCTATAAATCGTCGCGACTTTTGCGATCGTTAGAATTTATGCAGTGTTTCTGAAATATGTGGTCGAGCATTCGGATGATGGACGTACAGTAGTACTGTTCGACCTCCTTCACAAGAATTAATTATAACTCAGAATTGTGATGAACAATTTAATATATGGTCCATGTAAATAGAGTCTAATCATTCTCTTTTCTTAACATGTACCAACGAAAAGACTGCAATATTCACAGTAAAGTAATTTAAAAATGCTTTTTACATCTATTTTCCCGTGCCTAGTAGACCCCTATAAAACTATTTAAGGGGTTCCATTAGTGTACAGCATAAAAGTGTAACCTTTCAAACTGCAATTGATAGCTGCATCGTATAAAAATGACTTAATGGATGCCGAAGTAAAAAACAATCCATCAAAGTCGCAAATACGTGACACCGGCTGTCGCAATGTTAACATGCATCACAGTTAGGCGATACGTTTCAGGCTTGTAGCAGGTGTCATGTAAGCGCTGCAGAATGCAAATGTTCAGAAGGAAATGAAACGTTCAAAAAATTGTAACTCGGTGCTACAGAACAGAGAACTCTGACGAGTATTAATGATACGAATGATAAGTGGATCCGCCTAAATGGGACTATTTCACCGATGTCCCGTATTGGAACGCGTCGTTGTGGAGATAAATGCGCAAAGGTCGTTCGACGATCGGGAATGCGAAAGATTCGAGCCGATGGCAAACATATAAATTGTTCAGACGCGTCGCTAAACATTTGCCTCGTCGGAAAAACAGAATAAAACCCCGAGCGTAAATCTTGGAACAAAAGTGACTTTGTTTCGCGAATTTCGCGTCGTTCGCTGGTGACATAATGGTCCTCGAATTTCGCGCGCCAGGCGTGTAAATATAGGCTCGAAAATGAAATTTGCTCGAGCAAAGCGAACGATTCGAAGGCTCTAACGGGTGCAGAGGATTTAAAGGCCTCGTCTTGTACCAGAACAAAGGATCATGCTTAACGACCCGAGATTCTCTTATTAGCTTCTCGTCTTTGCCCTCGCGTTTTGCAAGCAGAACTTTGACGCCCGAGCGTGTTAATTTCGTGCTCGTTAAAAAGTTTCCATTCGTTAATAACCGTGCCGGATCTCCTTTTTTTTCTGTAATTTCATCGCCGGAAAGACTATATTGTTTGCACGGACGGACGGCTGAATAGAATGCGAAAAAGTTACTTGAATATTTCGAACGGGAAATTACATTTTATACCGAGTGGCACTTCAATTATTCGTACTTTGAACAACCGTGAAACTGGCGTTGAAAGTCGTCGGAGAATTCGGGCCTTGGAGAGCTAACTAAATATCAAATTTTATTATTAATATTACCGGAGTTACGTACTTTTCCAGCAGAAAAAAACATTAACAAGAGATATTGTGGATTTGTAATAAAATCATAGAATATTATAAGTTAGTACTTGTACTTGTTTACTTGAACCAATATCGTGAGCCATTAAGGGTTAACTACTGCAAACAATTTGCATGCCTATTATCTGATACGAAGAGACCATCAAAACCCAGAAACTATTAGCCAGATTTGGAAAGTTCCAAACATTCAGAAATTTGCAAACTCCCCGAACGTCCAAAGATCCAAATCATCAGGCTCCTAAATTCCCAACCTCCCGAATCCAAAAGATCCCAACGCATATTTACTGCGACGTAAATTTCCGCTTACTCGAAACGACCCAAAAAGCCTAACGCCGCGTGAGTCAGCGACCACGATACAAGCTCGTGCTAAACGAGAAATCGTTTCGCGCAGAAAGCTCAGCCGTCGCCCTAAAGCTTGGAAAACATCGATGTCTCCTTTTCGCAGGTATCCTCTAGGTCACTAAGAGATCTAGATCGCGCACTTGATCCTCTTCGGAGCATCCAATCCGAGGAAGCGTGCTCGATCGAGATGGTCGATGACGAGGAAGAACACGACACACGCGACTCGCTCGAGATCCACGCGCGTTCAACGATCTGCCACGCGGTCCACGGCTCGTCACGGGAACGGAAGAGACGAGTGTATACACGCGTATCCCGTGTCACGAGGATCACAAGGTAGCCCGAGAGGTTCGATCGTGACGAAACGTGCGTGGAACGCGCGACGGAGCGGAGCGGGAAGGACTTTCGTCCAGGACGGGTTCGATGCGCGCACTGGGGATGAGAGAGAGCCAGGGAGCAACCCGGAGAACGGAGAACGTCGCCACCGTGTTCGAGGAACAGAGAGAGACTGGAAAGCGGAGCGACAGAGACGAACCGACGTTGCAACCCTCGGAGCAACGGAGAAAGACCGAGTGGCAAACGGCGCAAGCTTAAGCCCGCTACCGGGCTTCGAAATACGCATACGACATATTAGGTCATTCCAAAAGTTCGTGCCGACACAAGATCTTCGGTACACCATCCTACTCGGGCCTTCATGACCCACGGATTTATGTAACCCCGGTTGCGATCTGTTGGAATCTGATGCAATCGGATGTACCGATTTCTTCGCGTTCGAATGGTTTTTGAATCTTCAACACCACGTGATCGTTACTCCAAAAGTATGAAAACTGTACATGGAAGAGAAACAACTCGGAACGTGTCGAATATGTAAAATGAGAGAATTATTAGGTTGCATACCGAACTTTTGGTATGGTAAGATGAAAATTTAATGACACGTAAAGTGGGACACATACTACGTCACTTGGAAATTTAAAGCAAGAAGTGATTTTAATGCTACCTGATTGATGCTGAATCGTTTTATAGCAATTGCTAAAACAGTTTATATACAAAAAATTAATAAGGATCATATACCATCGTTTTCAGCAGGCTTTGAGCTTCAAATCGATATAATACCCATGTTGCTTTGCAATAGTTTTATGTCATGAAATTTTGATAGATCAAATCGTGGTACATGTTTCGAATGTTTGCTATAACCAAACTCGCGACAGCCAGTTAGTTTACACTAAGAATGCTAACAGAATATTTATGTACTAATGCTTCAATCTTCAAATTAATATAATGCAAACACTTTATCACCACATGTCAAATTTTAAATACGTCAAAATTGGCAAATATTTGCTACAATTAAGAACTAGCAAGCTCGTACTAAAAATAATAATTCGCACGGTTATTTTCGTGAAGCTAAATTGATATAACACGCGAGTTATTTAACAGTGCCTAAATCTCCTGATGCAAAATCAGTTAATATGTAATAATCTAATAATAGCACACACGGTACCCACGTACGAGTCGCAATTATGGAATACGCTCCAGAGACACATCTCCATTCCATTTCGATTTGGACTTCGCCAGATGCTTCGCGTTCGCCAGCTCATTCCGTTCAGACGTTCTATCGAAGAGTTTCTGAATGGGTCGAAGACAAAGACGGAGGAAAATCGTTCACGAAACGGAGACAAAGTGGACGAGCACGGTGGAATGCGTGTCAAACGTGAAACACAAAGAACAAATGGATGTTAGGGTGGATCCGGGGATATCAGGAAGGGTGCATCTTTCACGGAACGAGCGTTTAGCGGTCGATTTTGAAAAGTGCACTCTTCCACCCTCTTCGGCCTCTTCCTGTTCCTCGTTTTACGCGAGTCACCACCTGCTATGACCTACTTCTCCGAACCAGTGTTTCTCACCCACCAGCAACATTATCCATACTGGGACTCGAGAGGTCCTACAATGTGGCATTTTACATTTTTCAAGTACATTCTATAAATAAATGCGATGAAATTCTGAGAACACTGGCGATCAGAATGAAAATCGGTAGGAATTATTTTCAATACTGGTCCAAAGGACTATAATTTTCTTATAAGATTTTAATCACTGATAGAAACGTAGCTTCAAGTCAACGTATACACAGTATACATACATGTATATAATTAACGTCAGTATAGTAAAGATAGCTTATACAGCACAGTGTAACAAAATTTAGATGTAAATTTATGTAAATTTACTAATATTGCATTTGTATGTAAATTTATTAGCAGCACATGTCTTATAAAAAAGAATGTATCGTTTCATAAAAGTTGAGAAACACCGCTCTAGATGACCTTACTGCTAGGTTTGTCCTAAATTCACGCGTTAACAACTCCACCTCGACGTTGTATTAATTATTATCGCATTCGGAGAGCTTAATTGAAGAATCATTTTCCCGGACGATAATCAATGCGAAGCTGCTAAATCATCGAAAATGTGGGAATGAAAGGGGGAAAGTAGTATTTTTTTCATAGTCTGGCAGAACGACAACTGGGAATTGAGGATATAAAGTGTCGCGAAACAGGAATATAGCGTCGTTGCTGATTGCGTTTTGCCCGATTTTATTCGACGGTTTCGTGCCAAAACTTCGCAGTTCGTTAAGCCGTAGCGAGAACTCGGGAAGAATATTAGAAGTCACAATCATCATGTTTTAAAAAAACATGCCGGAGAACGATAACGATAAATCGTTGGAACGTGACGAGGTGATTGAACGGCATAGATGTTGAAACAACGATCTCTTCTCGTTCTTCGTTTTTAATTGAGATGGTAATTTTTTGAATGACTACCTTGTATATCATATATCTCGAAAGATAAGAAATTGCATACATTGTAACAAAAAAGATACGCGTCATTAGCATAAAAAAATTTATAAAATCAGCGTGCACGAGAAGGAAGAGGAAGGAAACTATACTCAACGAGGTAAACGGCATCGTGCTGAAAGCTAAATAGAGCGAAACGCGAAACATACATTATTTATTTGTAACAGAGTAAATATTCAAACAATAATCGCTTCCGTTTTCGTTCGGGTATTAAACGTTTCTCTTGGAGAGCGAATAAAACGTTTAAAATCGACGTACACTTGGTAAAATTCGACGGAAAATGTTGCAGATGACAATACGTGCACGTCGCTGCAAACAAAGCCATGTTGAAATTAAAATAAAAGTATATTTATTTTGTCTCTCACGACTCGTATCAAACGGAGAATTAAGGGAGAAAAATCAACAGAAAATATTGTGAGAAATTGCTCGCATCGATACAAAAAGACGACGCCAACGAGAAGAGTTAATAAATAAATTAATCATCGAGCTAAATAAATTGCCTGCTTTCTCATTCGACCTCAAGTGTAATCTCGCAGTGATTTTATGAAAATCGATTAGTGAAACGACGGGACACATTTATTACAAGTCGCACGGGACAAATCCAATCTGCGGAAACGTTTCAATCATTTTCCCACCGCGATTCGACATCGTATCGAGAGAGTAATAACAATTATCAATTGTTCTCTGTCTCGTATAGTGATACAAGTCATCATTATCACCGCAGTCAAGAACGAGATTTTCTGTCCCTTTTTAATACTTTGATGGCTGGCCTCCATTGGCATATTTGAGATTTCTCTTTGAGAAAGACAGCTTTAGATCGCTACGTTATATCATACCACCCGTTATAGATCACGTATTACATAACCACAGCATTAGATTCTACGCATTCTGTTGTCATGAATTGTATAACCACGCGTTATATCGCCATGAGTTGTGTCATCACTCGTTGTATAACGATGCGTTAAAATTCTACGCATTCTATTGTCACGAATTGTATAACCACGCGTTATATCGCCATCAGTTATATCACCACGTGTTATATAACTACGCATTAGATTCCACATAAGTATATTGTCACGATTCATATAACCTCGTGTTAGATCTCTACGCTTTATATTGCCACGAGTTATATCATCACCCCTTATAAATTGCCACTTTGGCTTCTGAGAAGTTTTACGACCTCGCTATATCGTAGACAAGACTAAGCGACAGAGATGTTCGTTTGTACTGCACACCTGATCGATACGTGCAGTCAGGTGTGCTTCCATCTAACGAGTGCATCGGAAGTGAAAGGCAACAGAGTAAGAATAAAAGGGTTGTTATCACTCACCGGTATCGCCATTACTCTGCGTCGTGGTTTCCTCAGTATCCGCATTTTCGCTGCATGCTACCGATTTTGTTCCCTCGTCAGCTAAAAACATATGTGCAAGTGCATACAATTGTTGCCATATCATGCACGCGATATCGCGTGACTGGATATTTTCAAGTTTCCAAATTTGTCCTTTATTTCAAAAAATGATATAATTTTGTAAAGATATTAGTTTTAGCATTTCTTGGACTCTTACTAGTACATTATAATGGCATTACATTATATCATAATACATTATAATGCAAGCACAGATAAAATAAATAAGATAGAACTGTGTAGCAAATGTCTATGGACATTAATGCTTTCTGTTATACACTGATATGAAAGTATGTCTGGAGATAACTGATATCTCCATTAGGAACTATTTAGGACAAAGTGCAACAATTAAGATAATAAAAGGGTAGAAATATAAACTTGATCAAAGAAAACTACAGTACACTGTTACATTAAATATTATTCATTAGGTACAAAATAGTAACAATTATAAAAATATCTATACAATCTATACAAACATATATAATATAGTATAAAATTCAATAATTTATTTAGATCCTTCTCTTAAACACAAATGTTTTTTGTAGGAAGCATGATGTACAGGTATAGGTATAAAATAATGGGAAGATTTACAGCATTCTATGGGTTCTACTTCTGAAAGAACCACGACTTGGATTCTGGTACTTCATACGGTAAAATTTTTTGCTGTTCGTTACCCCTTGACATCTGTCTTCTGGAAAATCTTTAAGTAACAAGGCCTTCCATAATTGAGGTTCTGAACAGAGCTCATGAAATTCTGAGCAACACTGTGACATTCTTAATAAGCTATGAACATCCAGCATTCCCAAAATCCTTAGTTTTACTTCGGTTGGAAGTGCCTGCAGACTAGGACCCATTAAGCCCATTGTGTGCAATATATTCGAACGTACTGGAGTACACAATGAGTCTTTAACCCTAATAAACAATATTATGAAAAAACTGAAAATCTTTTTATTGTAATATCATTGCATACATGTTGTACCTGTGAGAAATTGTTTTTAAGTTTATGTACCGTCCATAACGATCGCTTGAATAAGGATTAACATACTTCAAGGTCTGAATAGATATAGTATAAATACTTTTATACTTGATAAATGGAATGAAATTTATGATCAATGTATCACCCAACGGAACCACAACTAGTTTGCATTGTACATTGGCAGGCTCATCCAACTGAAACTTCATCTCATAAGAGTTTGTCCCTTCTTTTTTCCAATCTTTTGGTATTCGAAGAGACCTTAACCTTGAACTGTGACAAATATGTTTGTGACAGATAACGTGGTAAATAGAAATAAAATACTGTCAAATACTGTTGCCTACCGTTTTGAACAATCATTACTTGTCGATGACGTATAAAAACCTGATTCTGCCAGTAACACTATTAATAAAGCAACAAGATAATCATGATGGGATGCACCTTGGCTTAAATCGTTTAATATTCCTTCTAATGAAGGTGCTAGTTTCGTATATGTGCTGTCTTCCGCTAAAATGGGGTCTAACATTTCTGGATGTACACTGTAAACAACGATTTTAGATACATGAGGTTATAATATAATACTAATAATTTTGCAGTTATGCCATCTGTTTCGAACATTTCTTACAAGACATCGTTCTGCCATCTATGTTTATCTCCTGAGATAAAGTATCCTCGGTAAGGTAAAAAATGACATTAAAATGGTAAAAAATCTTTTTTCGAATCATCAAAAATCTTTCTTGCAAACACTTTATAATGCATTTTCAATTCTTTCATTTATCTTCAAATGTGTGAAACGAATTTGTGTGCCAGTAGATATGTACCAATGCATGGTAAAACGATTTGCAATAAAGCAGGATTAATCTTTGGATTATTTCAGGAAGAAATAAAAATTGAGTAACACAAACAGATAACATCCAGATAAATTTTTATATCGAATACAGGACTTCAATCTTATCACGGATCATTTATCAGTGAGTAATTTTCTCGTCGATAACTGAACGGAACACGGTTAAACTTCCGCGGTCATTGATTTAACGATAAAGTATTTATTCACGACGATATTTTCAAAACGGGCCGTACAACATTTAATTGAAAACCGACGAAACGAGTTATGAAAAAAGAAAGGAGAATAAAAAATCTTGCACGTTTGCCGAACGGCGCTTAACAGCTTTCTTGCTTAACAGCGCCACCAGGAAAATTAAAAATCAGGAGCCAGTCAAACGAAGATAAAATAAATAAAATAAAACCGGTATAGAAACTTGTTACGTTTCTTCCACGAGAACGTGCCAACGGGTTGGTCGATAATTGTGAACAAAATTAATCGTATGTACCGTAGAGTTTACGCGTAAACGCATTGAAGTTGTGATTGCGTTTTGTCCGAAGGGAGCCATCATGTTTACGATCAGATTCAACGTACGCGCAATTACTCTGATTCAGAAAGTTGTTTCTGGATCCCTCACCCACCTGTCTAATAATAATCCTGGTGCCAGTGACGTAATGTTTAATTCGTCGATCATAACAAATTTAATACAATTTCAATATAAATAAAATCGCACGAGCCAAGAACATTTTGAATAAATTCTTAAGTGTACGTCTCAAATATTTATTGCTCTCGAAAGTGGAAGTTTAGAATTTTGGGAGCTTAGAATTTTGGAACTGAGATTTTATAAAATGATGCATTGTTCATAAAAGCTTGAAAATCCCTGTCATAGCACAATATATGACCTCAGAAATAACGGAATATTTTTAACAGTATCAAGAAAAGAATGTGATCATTTAATAATCTTCAAATCATCGAAGAAAATTCTGAAAAATTCAAGTTTGTAACAAACGTAAGTTATGATTCACGAATATTTCTGACATTTCGTACGCGCGGAAATTAAGTGGCATAGGTGGACGATGAGTCACGTGATCTACGACGACATATTAGGTAGGAAATACCGGGGCGCAAGGATGAACCGAAACGGGTTCATAAGTCACTAGATACGTTCCTGTTCGGCATGCAAGAGCGCTCTGTGCCACTTGTTGCATGGCCGCGCTCGACAGTTGTGTTTGAATAAACTGCTTTGAAACTTGTACGAGATATTCTAGCTGGGCTTACATACCGGTGGAGCCGGATGTGTCCGCATCCTCCTGGCACGACGTTTCAGACACTTTCGTTGGTCCATGGGGCACAACACTGGTCACTGCACTTGACACCACCGTCTCGCACGAATCGGCCATTTTCAGGTTAACTCGCGTTTATCTCCAAGGCGGCTAGTTACCTCGCCGCATTCGAATCCGAATCCTTTTTCGAAACTTCCACGCACACTTCGCGGTTCATAACGCACGACTGCCATGACAGATGGCGGCTCCCTGCTGAGGAGGATGCTGCTGACACCTGGTAGTCATTTTTCAACCTACTGTGTTTGAAAGGAGTTCCTGACTGGTCTGCAGTGTTGTAAAATATCTGATTGGCTGTAGTTATAACAGTTTCAAACTGTAAATCCTTTCGAACCGGAAATGGAGATCGCAGATCATTAGGTACGTAAACATCGGTAGGTACAGTACTTCTGAGGTGCATTTACGTTCGTGCCTTTCGAGCACAATATTATCGACGATAAGGTGAGCGGTTGATGATTAGATTATAAAGTAATGCCATTTCTCAGAATAAGACGGAATGTAATATCGTGTTTTTATATCTTTCTCAATTCTTTGTTGCCTTTTGATTACAAAATACTCTTCCTTGATCACTCATACCGAGAAGTCTATAATTTTCCAGGTAAGACAATTTTCTTTCTCAATAGTTCCTTCAAGCGCCATCAGATAGTGCAGATAGTATTGTTTTTTAAGCTGATTTTATAGAAGAGTAGGATTTATAAAACCAAAAAATACACACTACTTTTATGCTATCGAATTAATTGGTTCGATTCGTTGTAAATATAATACTATTATAACAAAGTTGATATAGAGATCCAAATAAAAATAACGTTTTGGGACTTAGGGGATTCCAAGTATACGTATTGGAAAGATTCAAACAGATCTATTTATAATTATTTTATTTGTACTAAACGTTGCTTAAATAAACCCATATAAACGCCCATAAAAGATAAACAAACAAGTGTAAGTAAAACGATCTACAATAAAAAAAATAATAAAATATAAATGGCAGTGATTAAATAGTCGTTTAATGTGCCGACCATTAAACACATAACACAGAGAAACATGATGAATTTTTATTTCACAGTTAATCAGTGATCAATCAGAAGATTTGCTGGCGGTAAAGATACGGTTCCGTGACCGGAAACAGGATGCGGCAGACTGGAAACTCCCTTCATCCACTTCTCTATATCACAGCAATAACATTCAACGCTGCTCAAGGTCTTCATGAACACCGTGGTTACTCCACCAATGATCAACAACTGGTCACCTAAAAAATCAATCACATTAATTGTAGCTGGTTTTGTAAATAATATTCCAATCTTTTCGTGCAAAGATAAAAATTGTTGTAAAGTTAAGTTTTCGTTATTGTTCATTGTAAATGGCGATTCATATGTGAAAATGTAAATGATAGAATTGCATCAGCATTCTGGTTGAAAAGAATATAGTACAAAAAGGATCAATAAATGTTCGAACGTTCAAATTGTACGAGTCAATAAAATATTTCGCTGGTTTTGTATGATATCTCGATATCGCTAAAACTGACCTATTGACCCTGTGGTGTGTCCGTGTCTCGCGATCGACATATTTGCGTGTTCTCTCCAAACGCAATCGTTTCCGTTCCACACGTCGATGCTGTCGATGCTCTGCGTTCCGTTTTCGGTGGTTGATGCCCCACCGATCACGTAGAGGCAGTCGGATACAACGTAAAAGGAAGCAAAGCACCTGGCTGACCTCAAAGGCACCGCTTTTAACCATCTAAAAGGCACATCAAATATACACGTTCGTATTTATCCGGTGTAAAGGTCGATCAATTTAATTCCTGGTTAACACGTTTCGAAATTTAGCAATTCTAGGAAAGAGAAATTATAAAAAGTATCACATTTCGTATAATATACGAAAGGAACATGTAATATAGTGACTAGAAAGAAAGTAAGGAATATTAAGGTTAAATTTATTATCAAAATCAGGATAAGGAGTACATGTGACGAAATTGTACTAACAAATTTCTTATTGGGTCGTAACATTCGACGTCCTTCGAGAACAGCTCTTTTCTCGATCTTGTCATGCCGCCAGCGACCCAGATTAGGTCTCTATATTTCACGCTGGCTGGTCCTATCCTGGCAGTCTGCATCGGTTGCATCTTTCTCCAAGTAGAATCCGATGGATCGAAAGCCTCTACTGCCTTTAGAGCTCTGAAAACAAGCTTATCCGTTAGAATCGTTATCAGACGTTGGTATCTAAGAATCGAACGACCCATTTGCTTCTTGTCGCGTTACATAACCGGGTTGTTTTGCTCGAAGATCATCACTCGTCAGTGACAATTACTGACATTTGGCGCAGTATCTTTCTTACGGTAACAAATTCGAAGATATTGACTGAAAGGGTGCTAAATTAAAAATCAGTATGAATTCTTCACAGCTTCATGAAGTAAAATACAAAGGGAATTAAGAATTATGTACATCGAAACAACGAATTACCCAATTAATATTAAGTTATCAAGCAAGTGCCGTAGAAGTGAAACGTATTTAATGTATTTTTACTATTTCACAATACTGGAAGGGCATAAGAAAGAATTAACGAACATGGCTCGCGTGTTAGATTCTTTACGAGCAGATTAGTCTTAAATGGTATGGCAATTAGCGTTGTATAGCGTTCGAAATAAATAGCGATGAAAATGAAGGAAAACGCAGGAGCCGGGTAATTATTCCGCGTATAACAACTCACATCCCGTTGCTGCATTGCCCTCCTATGGCGTACATTTTCCCATGGCTGACCACCAATCCGAAGTCCTTTCTGGCTGTCAGCATGCCGGGTTCATTGAACCAAGTCCTGGTCGTCGGGTCGTAACTCCACATGCTTCCAACCGCGATGCTCTTCCTGTGCAGTTTGTCTTCCAGCGGATCCGCTCCTCCTGACAATATTTTTCTGTCTTTTTCTCTAGTTTCTCTATACTTTTAATTCCCGTTGAAAAAACAGTCTCCTATTGTGCAATGAATCTTCTTACGAAAAACAAAGTCGTAAAGAAGATTATATGCCCGTAAGAGTTTCTCGTTAAGCGCCACGTAAACGGAATGGGATTTTTTTTTTTCTCGACTCTGGTTGGTTCAATTTCGTGCTCCCGGTGTAAAGAAACGACGGAATAAATTGTATCTCTTTTGTCGCGCGCTAGTTTAGTCTTTTGTCTCACCTACTACGTAAATGCGACCTTTCAGATAGGCGACCGAGTGATGGTGTCGCGACTGCGGAATTTCGTCCACGAATTCCCAAATGTTTTCCTCAGGTTTAAATCTGTATATGTTCTTGCCCGTGTTACCGGGACAACCGTACTCTCCGTGGGGATCGACTCCACCGAACACCATGATCGATTCCCGATCGGGGAAAAAAAGAGAGTTGTCGAAATAATAGCCTTCCGGATTGGCACTCAACATGCTGTTGCTGATTCGCTGCGGTCTGCAAACGCGTCATTATTTTCTGAGGATTTTGATGATTCAACCTACTTGATTTTCCTGCTCTCTAAGAATTTGATGGTATCAGACGTGACTTGGATAAATAGCCTCATCATTTTACCTTAAAGAATATTACCTTCTCTGATACCGATATTACTTGAACATTGACTGGATTAGGAAGATGTTTCAATTTATACTAACAATATAATAAAAGTAAAGTTTTCAAAACAGGATAGGAGAGAAACATACAATCATATTATCTTTTGTGTTCAATTACTTTATTTCATTCAGATCACCGCTCCTAAATAATTCGAACCTGCCAGCAGTTCATTGCGTGGGATTCATAGACCGCAAAAGGTTAAAAAGAAGGTATCGATCGACTTGTCTACCTTGATACGGTTTCGTTTATGAATTTGAAAGTAATTCTGATGCAATTCAAAGCTTCTACGATAACCCATTCATTTCGTCGCTCGTCGAAAATAATTAATCAGGACAGTACTCACAGCGGTCGTTTGTAGTTCGTTCTAATTTGAACGCTCTTTACGCCTGGTTTCACTCGCTGAGGATTGTCGCCATCTTGATAATTCGTTCCATCGTTCCTCGGTACATTTTTATCGACTGCAACGTGTTCATCGAAATCTGTCACTATCGATTTGGCGTCCGTTCGCGGAGAGAGAGGATCGTCCGTGTCAGTGTTGTCCGAAGGGGAACTTGTTTTTTCATCGCAGTTCGAGAAAAATACCGGTGATTTTATGGTCCTGATGGGTTTCTGGTTGTCCCGTTGATCCGTCGTATTCTCTACAATCGGCTTCTTTTGTTTGTCGTAAGTAGACGAATAGGTGTCAAACTGAGGGCGAATATAAAAGTCTTCTGTTCAAGAGTGTTACTGTTTCGTAGGAATTATTAACCCTAACTTATACAAGGCAGAATTCTTCACAATTTAGAAATGGAAATAGAAATTTAAAAATTCATAAGTATATTTTATCTCTGAACGTTGAAAGTGGGTGGTAGGACTTCTTTTTATATTTGGTCCTAACTAAAGCCTACGTTACAAATAGGTAGAAAGCCTGCTTGGTAGTAAGGATATTAGGGAAAATGTGGTTTACACGATCCAATTGATCATCAGCGCAGCGTTCTGTACTTCGGACGATCGATTCTTTCGCATTTTTCCCAGGACTTAATGATTGTGTCGTGTCTTTGTCGTCTCTCGTCTCGTTCGCTAAGCTGTTTGAAATTCTGACGGTCTCCTCGGAGGGATTGCGTGGCGTTTCGTCCATCGGAATGGCTAAAAGTTCCGCTACCTTCTTGATATTCCGCTTCTCCTCCGACGTTGATTTCCTTATCTACCGTTAAGACCAAAAAACACAACAAGTTCTGAGAAATCTGAAACTTAATCGATGTATTCAGACCGAAATGCAATTACGTAATCACCATAATACTCGTGTCACGAAGATCTTGCCTCGAAACAAAGTTTTTCGTAATAAGTTCAACTAACCTCGTCGAATCTCCTTCGAGCCTTGTACCCTCTATACACAGCTTGTATCGTGGTGGCTGCCACTTCTTCCGATTTAACGGAGTTAGTTCGTTTTTCCGGTTTGCTCGACTTTGCGCATCTCGCCTGCTGTTGCTTCCTCATAGAAAATATCAAATTCGACTCGCGCTGCTGGCAGCGGCAAACATCCGTCGAGTTCTTCTTCTGCCGGTTCTCGTAATCCAATTTACCGACATCCTGAGGAGAAGAGAACACCCCGTCGAACTAGAAACATGGAAGTTCCTTCTCGAAATCTTTCCGCGACTAGTATTCGCGTTACCGGTAAATTCACGCCACGTTTGCCATGCTCCTGTACACGTTTGTCCTTCCTGGGTGGCTTGTAGGGAAGTTTTAGCGATTCTCCTCCTCCGCTGAATCTGGTATCGGAGGCACCGTTTCTTTCTTGGTGCTATATTGTACAATAATTTTTATATTAATTAGAGTATTCGTTGATGTTCGGTTAAATGATATTATTTGACCTGTTGGTTTATTTATGAAACTTAAATGATTGTCCATTTGTTAACATAAGATTATTTTGAATCAGAGGTAACTTAACCAAATAACAACCACAGATGGACAACGAAATATCACAATGATGCATTTGAAATTACAGTAGGAAATATTAATGCAAATACGTCTGTTTGGTGAAATGAATGGAAACTGAATTGTTACGGGGTCGATGTAATCTCAAGGTAAGAGCTTATACGCTGTAAGTGCAGTTTGAACGAGAACCACGACGGCACACAATGGTATTTGCCCCGACTACTCAAGGGTTTCGGCATTAAAGGCACGGATTTCGAGCAACATAAACTCTGACCTTTGACTACAGCTCCGTGACATTTCTTGGGCGAGATTTATCATTATTTCCACTTACAAGCACGCGGCTTACCTCGAGATTTCTCCGACGATAACCGCGTAATATAATCCCTGAAAGCGAGGAAAACTTTTGAAACGGGCAAATCTGGCCAGACTTCTCATCACGGAATTTGATCGCAAAACGACTCACCGTTCGTAATGATTCCTTCTTTGTCGAGACATCGAGTTCTATTTTGAAACCTGAATCGCTAGGAGATCGGCTTCGAAATACCGTACACGCATTTTACAAATTCAGCTTTAATAGATAAATATACGATACACGATATAATATACGAGCTAAACGTTTCATTGTACAATCTCTGAATTCGTATTTCTGTCATCCGCCGACACGAGAAAAAAAATGTTCTCTTCATTCGGAACACGTTCTGGGAATCGAGAAATACGAGCATCGCAATTTTGCGACTCCTCTCGGCGAATCGATCATTGAATTCGTCCATTTTGTTGCCTCTGCGTCGATCTTCTATTCGCGTTTGCACCGGGGTTACTCACCCCTTTGCTTCTTTCCAAGCTGCTCAGGTAGTCGTTCATGAATTTCGGAGGCATCATCATGCCTTCGGGAATTTCCAACGGTAAATAATTTCCAGTTGCAGTCTTCGAGTGCCTTGGATGCATCGCATCGTTATGGATTGCCTGCGTATCGCCTGAAAGATTTATCTTAATTAAAAATCCTCCTAAGCGAAAAACATCGTTTCGTAGGTTTTCGAATCCCTCGAGGTGAATTCCAATTTCAAAACTTCAGATCAGACTTAACTTTGGGAGGGGTTAATTTTAATTTGAGGATACCTGAGCTTTTGGTGTAATCGTTTGACGTTCTGGGAGGCGCGAACGCGTAATCGTTAGGAGGTGAGTTAGGAGGGTTCGGTTTTGGCCGATTCTTCCGACTCCTTAATTCTGAAATTTTGGTCCTCTGGTACTCTTCGAGATAGAGCAGAAATTCTCGGTACGTTACGTAGTTCTTGAAGAAAATTTACGAAAGCATCAAATGTAAGAGGCCCAAGTATCAGTTTAATTAACGTAACTGATTTAATTTGGTTAAATCTTTAATTTAGTTAAAGCTAGCGAGTACCTTGTCCTCTCCAGCCCAGTTTCGGTTAGTTGGTTCTGAAAGTCCCAGTAAGTCGATCCAGTGGTAATAATCCTCCGTCTGATTACCGTACCAGTACTTAATGATGACGAAACTGATAATAATCACGGTATTATGAAACGTTTGATATTTTATGTCGTCGTTTGAGAAAGCGATATAATTCTTACGCTAAACCGTCGTCTACCATCTTCTGCACCTCGGGATAAGACATAAGTTCCATGAATTCAGGATTCTCAGGGTTCCTCTTAACGTCCACCAATTGCCACGGAGCTATCAATCCGAATCTGACACATTTTAACACTTGCAACAAAAACTGCTTTCTATTCTCCCAATCATACATCAGCCAGCGAACAGCAGACATCAGAACTTCCATTTCACTGAACAAAAATTATAGAATTAACCCTTCTCTAAATGTACAATAATTGGTTAGATGTTCAAAAATCTACCTATTGACACAGATATAGTTGGACTTGAGCAGAAGACACAACTCGTCAACGGATAGTTCTAAAAAGTCCTTGGTGCTGACGAGTATCAGGAAGAACTTCATTATCCTGGGTACCATCAGTTCCATAACCGCGTTGTTTTTAATTCTTCTTGCCTCCAAGTACAACAAGAACGCGGTGTCTTCCGTGAACAACTCGTCGTTGTCTATAAACGCCCAGCATTGCTCCTCCAATTCTGATAAACGTCATAGATAAAAGAAATTTAGGAACAGTAGACACGATAAGGTAGATTTAAGTTATCATTGTATTTGTTTTCCGTGACTTCTACTGCAGAGCGAGCCGCAGCGATACAACTTTCCAAGATGGAACCTAAATTTCCTCGTTCTCGCGAACGCGACGTATCTCCTATTTTCCACGGATCTAGTATGGTTTATTGAAGTTTCGAGTTGGACAGTGACGTATTCAAGTGTGGTACCATCGAGTGTTCTCCCGGAAGCCTATCGCGCCTGGGAAACTTTTCATTCTTTCCCGACAACGGGTTGGAAGTTTTAAACAGTGTTAGAAAGCATCGGCCATATATTACGGAGTGTAGTCGCGTTTTAAAGGATCGATAAAGACGGTGGTACGATGTAAACAGGATCATTGCTCGTAAATCCGTCGCATCGACGAAAACGAAGGAAAATTTAGATTTATACGCCAGTAGTCGAAGGTTATATCCATCCTTAATACGCCAGCTGATAAACGACGTGATTGCTGTTCGGTCAGTGCTATGGACCGATGTTAAAATCAGGATGAATCGAGGCGAGTCATAAATTATGTTGAAACTTCTCTGAAACGTACGTTCCAGGATTGCAAAGGTGCTTTCAGGTCGTAGCAAAATTTTTTTAGATATCGTTTACTGTTTCATCTTTGATTATACTGGAGAACTTATATTTTTTGCCAAGATTTATGAATTTAATTCTTCAGATTCATGCATACCTTTAATTCCAAGGTACTGTGCAGCCGTGAAGACCTCCAAAATGTTGTCCCTCTGTAAAAGGCGGTAGCTGTCGTTCTGTGAGCTGATCATCCAGTCGTAAATGATCGAGAATGCTTTCGACGATACTTCCTCCTAATTTGCATGTCAAAATTAATAAAAATATTATTAACGAACAACCATTTCTGTACAAGCTAATCGAATTAATGCAACGACTGTTGGAAGTAAAAGATCGATCCGTGTTTGAAGCATTAAAAAAGCACACAGCTCGCACGTTCAGTCCGCATCCATATATACACTTCCACTTTTAATTACTGGTCTCCTTGACACCGGAGTGGCAAGAGAAACTTGTCAGCTCCAAGATAATAAGCGAAGAGCGTAAAAATGACAAGGTTTCTTCGAGCAATTGTTAAAGGGCGGGTTATTGGAGGCGCTCTATTCACCCTCGGGTAAAAAGGGTGTCAAATATAGCCGTGGCTAGGCAATATGAAAAGGAGTTCAAGGTCAGTTGGCTTGGAGCCCAGCGAGTCACTGTTGGAGGACAGAAAATAGAAGGGGCCAGAAGAACGGGATGCTGACACAAGAGATTGGGGTCGGTAGCAACCCCTTGCTGTTGCCTACTTGGCGATTTTGAAGCTTCTCTACCGAAGATTTATTGAATCTCGTTCTTTAGCCGAACCGGAGAGTTCAACTAGCGTTCGTCGTATATTTATTTGCTCGAGAAGATTGAACCTTATACGATCCAATAGTCCATGTTTAGGAAAATAGCTCTA
The DNA here is from genome assembly GCA_945859555.1 of Megachile ligniseca. NCBI lineage: Eukaryota > Metazoa > Arthropoda > Insecta > Hymenoptera > Megachilidae > Megachile > Megachile ligniseca. Next base: position 13,400,005 of record OX243778.1, read on the forward strand.
CCCAATTTGTATCGACTATTCGTATTCCGCACGTGATGTCGTCTAGACGGAAACATGATCTTTCCGGGTTACTGTTTTATCGATACTGACTTTAGGCAGCGCTGCATATTTATATCTACTTCTACCGCAATACCGGTAGAATTTCTTGCAACTTAGACTTTCAGTGAAGGAGTGCAGAGAAATGTCTTACCACTCGACTTATTCGTCTGTCTTTTATACCTTTTATGCGCTTCTTCTGGATGCCAAAAGATGACCGAGTACATGACTCAGGAGATTCTAGGTTAGATTATACTCAGCTTTGACAAGAAACTTCGCCTCGCGTAAAATATCGAAACCAATCGGGTAACAATACAATTTCCTTCCCTGCCAATTTTCCTCGAAACATTCTGCGTCTATGACGTACAATCACGAAGGTCGATCTGAACATTGTCAAAGTTCGAGTGCAGAGGTGAACGAGTTTCGTCTCGAAGCAAATTCGATGCAGAGGATCAGGGAATCCGGTCGGATCGGTCGTTCCATCGAGAAGATAATGCAAAACGGAAGAAAAAGAAGGACCGAGACACGATAGCGTGTATATGGAGGCGGGAAGAGGCGGAAGATGAACGCGGAGGTTGGATCCGTCGAACAGAGACGATGGATACGTACACAGATGGGAAGGAGGGCGATGGGCAGAAAATCGGATCGCGCGAACAAAGGGACTTTATTCGGGATCCGGTAGACTGTAGGTTCCGTATACCGATAAGCCCGTAATACATCTTGCTCGGTGCACGAGTATAATGCGTGCGTCGGTTTTCACGGGAGAACCGGAAGGGGCGAAGCACCGTTTCCCGGTGTGTTGTCGCGTAATAAATTATTGTGGAATCCGCGCATGCAGCGACACGATAGCATTAAAGGTATCGACGAACATAGAAACGTTGACACGGGAACGTAGCATCGGTTTCGTTCAATACGCTTCGTTAAGTGATGAAAATTCACTCGCCTGTCGACGATATTAACCTGATTTCTGAATAAATCATGCTACAAATGAGTGTCCAAGCTGATGAACGCTGGGGCGAGAAGTTATTGGATTAGCAAATCATCCCCCTCTGATTTTAATTGCCTTCTGCACAGCGACAGATCATCGTTATTGTTGTTATCAACAACTTCCTCCGCGTTTCTTCGTATTTTGTTATGTATTGAATGCTCGAACCACGTTAAATTGCTTTCGAAATTTTTTGGAGGGTATTTTCTCATTAGATATACGGAGTGGACGGTACATTTTGTCTTCATACGTTCGATAAGATATTGTCAGCGAATCCCATTGTCCCGTCGAGGAAGGAGCATTATTTCCTGGACAAAAAGCGCAATAACTTACCCCGGTCAGATCGATCTCCTTGCAATTCTTCTCGTCGAAGAAGGTGCTGTAGCTCTGCAGCACGAGCAGGTGACAATGGAACTCGTCCTGATCGATTCGTACGATACAATCGGCGTTCCTCGAAAGATCGATCGTGAAATTTAGCCCATAATCCTGTCGTTGGTCCCCTCCCTAAACTTTGTTACACCCGATCGGATACAACTATAAGCTTACTTGTAATTTGTGATACGCCTGGCCAACTCCTGATACAGGTCGGTCTTCTCCGGGAGAATGATGTTATCCCAATCGATTGGTTGTTCACTCGTAAATCCGAGTCTGCGCGAAATTACGCGGTGATCAGGCGTTATTGGGAAATATCGAGAGAAATCGTTGTGTTATCCGTTATCAAGCGAACGACTTTCCGTTACGGTACCAGAAAAATACGGGTCAACGCAATTTCACGGAAAACCCTGTTTCCATTTCTTTCTGTCGCACGCTACGTTCTATCGACCTGGTTTTCTGTTCGCGTTTTCCTCGAGAAACAACCAACGCGAAACAGAAACTCGACTTAGCTGATGAACTACACTCACGCTGAAAGTGGCACCTCCTGTAACGTTGGCGTCTCGAAAGACGTTGACGCTGACGGTTGTTGCTTCTGCTCCACCATTTCCGTTTGAGCCACCTTCGCCTTGAACGGGTACATTGTGGACCTGTGTTTGTCCTCGACAGCTGGCTTCTTCTGACTCTGATTATGCGACAAATACTCTTAGTACGAACAAGTCACCTCTTAAACAACTTAGTAAACGAATCTCGATATTTTCATTAGTCGATGGAATTAATTCGAAACGAACAAAACCAGCAACAATTACCTGCGATTGATTGATCGTCGATGACGAGACACCAGGTGGAAGATCGACGAGCCTCGGTCTGGTCGAGGACTCCGAAGAACGTCCGGCTAGCTCGTTTCCGGGTCTATTCAGTTCAGCCTTGACGTTCACCTTGGTGTGCCGCGGATCAGCCACTAACACGCTGACCTTCTTCGACTCGAATACCACCTAGAATGACTGCGCGTCTGCCTTCAGGCCAAGATTCCCAATATTCGCTGATCAGAGTCGATCGACCCGAACATTTACCTGATTAGGAACGATCTTTAGGTTACCGCTCGGGGTCGCTTGGAACGGAAACACTCGCTTCGAGTCGTCGCCGTCGTTCACGCTAATAAATGCACGATCGTCGCCTCGTTCTCGTGGGCGAGGGTGTATCTGCTGCATCAGGTACGCCAGGTTCGGATAAACCGTTTCGTTCCTCTGCTGTCTGCAATCACCGTCCCTTCCTGGGCTGTGGAACATGTAATACACACTATTGACCGATAGTCTGGAATTTAGTTTGTTAAATAAACATGTGAAACGCATTACGAGAGAATGAGTTAAATATGACGATAATCAAAAGCTATCAGGTGCGGTATCGATGGTTATACTCTGCAGGTAAATAACTGACGAAATGTACTGTCATGAATTACCAAACGTTACAATCAATGATTTACGAAGAGTAGGCATTATAACCGGAAATCATTGTACATTAGGATTAATGATGGATAGTAATAGTATCGGTATCGATTGTTAAATATTTCAACTCATGTTACATGAATTTCAATTTCATTTCATATCATCTTTAGTTTCTTACGTCTCAGAGTTTTTGAATCTCCAGATTTGCAACACGTTGTGACTCGTCAATAAAGTATATAAAAAATGTCGAGTCCAGCGAGTCAGTAGTTAGATACGTTTGTTATAGACGTTCTGTACCCATAGGTTTGGCGGGTAAGTATAATTGATCTGATTACCTGGGACGAGCCATTAGTTTCGAAACGGAATTATCAGAGGGACGACATCGTTCCCCGAAGGTTCTATCGAACTTCCAGTGCTTGTCCGATCTTCCAGCTTGATCGAGATCACCCGAATCGTCGTCCTGGCGTGTAGAAGATCCCTCTTCTGATCTAATCAAATTTTTCGCCGACCTGAACGTGTATCTCACAGGATCGGATCTCTGTTCCACCAACCGCACCTCTTTCGACTGGACCCGATGATCCTTCGACAAGGATGCGACCTGGAGTACGCGACTACCCTGATAAATGTGCGCGTTGAGTGGCCTTTGCCGCTTCGATGGACGCCGACGTCGTCTCAAAGTAAGTTTTCCTCGGTCAATCGGATACGTAGGAGAGCCTTCTTCCGGTGTTTCCAACGAATTCGACCTGCAGCCAAGAGAAAAGAACGAATTCCTAGGATTTGTTCGAGAGTTCGATCCTATCGTTCTGATACCAGACGATTCTCCATCTTCTCTTGCTTTCTTTATATTCAATTTGTCGATTACTTTGAAAACGTGTCTCAGAAATCTAATTGATTCGAAGATGGTCCACTGATTTATTTTATCGAACACGTTAGCTGAGATTAAATTACTTTTATATAAAATGATTTTGTATAATTTTATTTTATATAAAATATCATACAGTTTCACGATATAAAGCACACTTTTACCCCTAATATTTTTCAAGATGGACCCCAAAAGATAGCTTCATCAATTTTTACCACAAAAAATTTTATTTAGCAATTTCTTACAACTTGATTTTCCAAATGAAGAAGTGGATTTTGTCTTTGATAACATATTTTTATCGTGAAGAGAATTTTACCTTCCGCGATGCAGCGTTTGGACGGTGTCCGCGGAGAGATTAGAATCACGTGGTATCACACGTTCCGACTGGGTGGCTCTGAGGGGTGGTTCGGTGGATGTTGAGGCAGGCACGACCGATTTATCGTGATACAGAACAACCACGCTGCTTTTGCTATTTCCGGGTCGCGGCTGTTCCGCTGATTCCGATCGATCCTCGTCCGCTTCGACTACGAACGTCCTGGGATTAAATTACCGCCCCTCGCGAGGATGTCGGTCGCGTGCTTTCCGCCGGCGTGGCTGTTCACCGAGCTGCTGGCCCCGCTTCCAGTTACTCGTAAATTGTCGCGTTCCTTGCTAAGGAACAGATAGGCGAACAGGAACACAGCGAAGAGGAACAAATACATGGAATCAGGGGCAGCGGCTCGAGATACGTCGAGTTTGCGGCTTTCGGGCCTTGGGGTTGATCGGTATCGCTACAAATAACCAGAAAACCAGCGATTCAGATTCGTGCATTGTCGGAAATCCTACGGTTGAAATATCGCTAATCGATTCGCGAAATTGTACTATTTGAAAGATTTAAATTTACCGGAATAAAGTAACTAGAAAACCTTCGGATTGTTAGAAATAGTCTACGGGTGAAAATACTGTTAATAGATTTGAGAAATTGTACTACTTAAATTGACTTAAATTTATCAGAATACGTAAAACCAGAAAACCAGCTTTTCGAATTCGTGGAGTTTCAGAAATTGACTACGGTTAAAGTATTGATGATACATTTACGGAATTAGACTATTCGAAATGGTTCAAATTTATCAGAATACAAATAACCAGAGATCCAGCGATTCTAATACGTAGATTATCAGAAATCGCCTACGGCTGAAATACTGCTAATAGATGTGCAAGATTATACTGTTTGAAACGATTTAAATTAAGAAATAATGTTTGATTATATTATTAGGGAATTGTAATGTGTTCAGTGAGTTTTCTGTTTTGAAGTAGACTTTTTGAAATGTCTGATTGATGGTTTCGTGTCGATGAATTGGTTTTTTGAATTATACGTTGTGAAGAATGGGGAGAAGGATGAGGAAGATATCTTTGTTAAAATGTTTTTCGAGAAACGATTGTATTTGATTTATGATGCGATTTCTTACGATAAAAATTTATCTTTGAAATAGTTGTGGTATATTCTCTAAGAATTTGTTAGAATTGTGGTACGATAAAATTGAATTTTATCAACCCCTTCATGTTATTTCGTAAGCACCCCCAAAACCCGAGCACGCAGACGGATGAATATCGTAATTTTTATACGGGGAACTTACATTTCTTGCTATGTCGACGAATCGCTCTGATTATTCGTGGTGTGCTTTTCCCACCCCTGCTGTCAAGGGAGCGCATTAGGTGTCGTTATAATGATTTGAGTACGTGATTTAAGAGCGTACACGTGACTCGCTCAACTTTTCGGATAATTACCAAAGTTTCACGAGGGATTTCCCGTTAAGATCCTCACCACTACTGGAACACTTCTCCGTAACGAAAGTTACCTGAGGCTGTAATAATATTACTAGTGAGAGCACATAAAAATTAATTATTGCTTTCATTTTATACTTAATTTTGTACCTCGATTTTTGTTATTATTTATCAAATGTCCCACAGAAAATTCAAGATTAATTACTGCATAGTTGCCATGAATACTTTGTTGAAACACAGCAAAGACATTAAAGGAGTCTTTATGAAATGTTCCGCGGTCAAATTTGCCTCTTTTGTTTCAATTTCTAAACTTGTTCAAATAGTTGATTGAAATGCTTTGGAAAATCGAACTGAAACTGCGATACGGTCATCGGTTCGTCACAAAAGGTAGTTTAAAGTTCAAAGCCCAAAACGAGCTTCAGAGCATCGTTTATATAACAGATATTTTCAACGAAAAAATACAATACGTGACGGTGAATGACGTAAATCGAGACTTGCAGAGTTAACACAGTTATACATGTACCCATTGTATCATAACCGTTAGTTGCTAACAACGTGCATTGTTTCCCGTGAAACATCTAACCTCTTTGTATTCTAATTCTCTCGTATTTTTGCGAATACACGTTCAACCTTTGCAACATAACATTGTTTGTCCTTGACAAATAATTTATGAATAATTTAACAAACTACCTGATGTTTTTCCTGTTGACCATAACTTTGAAGCTGATGACTCCACTCGCGGTGACTCCTATTTTTACCTATTTGTTCAGATGCTGAAGCGTATGCATAAGATTAGATACATATTAATCATTATTTTGTAGAACTAACGTTTTAGGTTACACGTTGCTTGCAAAAGTGTTAAAAACCAGAAATTTCATGTCCTAAAACGTTTCTATTCCAACACGTCACTTACGTAATTTTGTGATGTGATCAGATTTCACGGAACAGCGACAGTGATCAGATCTCGCAGACGCCTCGAAGAGATTTAACAAATTCTTTCTCGTATCTTTCGGATCACGTTGCTGATATCTCGATGCGTGACCGGATCTCGTAACACTGATCAAAATTAATTGAAAGCATTCTGATAGACATTTCAAGTTTGATTTCATATTAACGTCCCTGCTTTTTCATCGAAAATTTTACCTAGGATTTAGCAGACCGAGCTCCGAGGAGAGATAAGAATCGTCTTCAGTGGATGCAGGCGTTCTGGATTTCTTCTGGAAAGAAATCAACGGAATCCAATTGGACAGATGAAATATTTAAAAAGTCTTTTTAGCATGTTTGCGATTCACCTACCCAGACCGTACTCACGTCATAACGCGTTAAACCTGTTCGCATGGTACGAGTCACATTCGCTCAGGCGGAAGCCACTTTCAGGACCGGCGTCATCGCAAAAAACGTCACTGTTTCGCTTCCGTCGGCGTGGTTTGTAAGAGGAACCGCTGAAATTGAACGACGTAGAAACGGGTGATTCGACGATCAAAACGACCGGGACATTTGTAAAAGAACGCAGAGCAGAAGGAGAGGACGGAAGTTGTAGAGTGTCCAAAAAGAGGCCATAGAAACCAAACACGCGACGAACGTGGCCACAGAACATGTGATCGCACGATTCTCGTTTGCTTTTTTTATCGCAAAATTCGTCAATATTATCCCTTTAATCTGTAATATTTGCTTCCGCTTGCAAACATAGTCTATGGTTGAGTTGCTTGTGAAAAATATTAAATGAACAAATATTTGCTAACGAAACACAAACACCAAAGGACTTTGCAATATAATCTGAAATTTATTTATTTATTTTTTATTTAATCATCTTTCGTAAACACGTATCGTAGAATATTTTCAAACATCCTTGGCTGTGACGCAGCACTCAAAAAGATGGAGGAACGCTCAGAGAGGGACATTATCGACCGAGAGTGAAGTTTTACTTCGTCGTAAATTCTACTTTTACGAGCTCGCTGAAGCTACCTAGTCAGTTTTACGTAAGCTTGTTCGCTAGCTTTAAAAACTTGTCTTCAGTGTACCTCGTTCGTTGACCTACATATTTTATCCAGCTTCTATGAACTTGGGACTACTTGTTTAAAATAGGTAGATCGTAAGAGACTAAAAATTGCGACCATGAAAAGTTAAGAAGAATGTTGTTAATCCATTCTTTTTGGTATTAATGAGTCCAACTTGAAATACACATTATACGATGGTATTACACGCTGCAGTTAAGATTAGAGGTTATAGGGTAATGAAATATTTTGTAATTTAGAAGATAGATCATAAGATGATGTTACATTTTGCGGTTTAGAGAGTAGGTTATAAGATGACGTTATATCTCGCAGTTTATTTCATGATGCAATAATGCTAAAATTATATTGCACTGTAGTTCGTAAGACATTGAGTTTTACAGTAACTTTCTATTGCCCACACGATTGCGCGTGTATCACAATGTTTCTTAAAAATTTCATCGTAAAACTGTCATAAAAATTGCATCGTGTTGAATATATAGATAAACCCGCCTTAAAAAGGACGATAAAATAATCCTTCATAAACCTTCCGTAAGATTTTATGAAGGAGATAAATTTTGGTACACAAAAGGGGCAGCCAGGACGGAGGGTAGAAGCGTTGCAATCCAGAAGTCCCGGGAAACAGCTGATCGTAGCTCGAATGTAGAACGTCCACGTGTTGAACCACGCGAGCTTTCCAGCGTATCCCGGTTGCCTTCGGTTAAACGCAACCAGACGTAAATAGAGACACAATGAATCTCCCCTCGACGGAAGAGAAAAGGAGGGAAAGCGGGATGGTCCGGGTAGATGAAAATCAGAGGTGAAGCTGGTATTTGGGTTTCACGGAGGAGAAGATGGCTCGTAGAAGGGAGAAACCAGAGAGGGTTGAAACGTGGGTGGCGGTGGTGGTGGTGGTGGCTGGCAGGCTGCATCGATCGCTTCAGCGTCCTGGTGACCTCGACCTAATGCCACCCTCTTCTGCTCTTGAGCATAACCCTCCTACCGTTTCCACCGCTTCGCTAGCCCGACAGCCGCGGGGTCAGTTAGCACCCCCGTCAAAACACACAAAGCCCCGGGAATCGTGGAGGGTCGTGAAGAACGAAAGAGGGAGGCCGGGAAGAGAGAGGTGTTCAACTCGAAAGTGTCGCTCGTGCTTTTGATACATTGAATTAAACCGGCCATTTGTTCCGGTCAACGACGAGCCAACTGAATCGAGTGCTTCGCTTAATCCGCCTGCATATTCCTCGTGCAGGCTACGCGAGATAATGCTTTCTGAAATGAATTGGGAGAACTTCCTATCGATCTTCTTATTGGAGCCGAGCTGGTAATTGTTCTTGACGAAACGCTCGTACCTGTAGATTTATCGCCATATTTGTCGATAACCGATGTTTGCGGGACCTTGCTGCCGACAAATGGAATAATGCGTGGACCTTGTAATCGTTTCGTTCGAACAAGTTCGTGATGGTATGAGGTACGGTTATAACAGAGGTACATAAAAGGAATTACTCCTCATGCAAAAGTAAGTGGAAAATTGGAAATCGTACTTTTTCTAGCGAAACTTTGTAGGACAGATCTAACGATCTAGGCATGATAGAAACCACGGATTCTAGCAGTATTCGGAATCTTAGGATATTTCCACTTAGGAATATTAGGTTTCCAAGGATAGAGAGATAGCAATGTAAGTATGAACATTGGAATCTAGAGTGATGCAGATGGAGGAATCTTAGAGATTGAGGTATCTAAGGATCTAGAAACCCAGATATGTAAAGATTTAGATATCTAGACATATAGAGACCTAGGAATCTGGAAATTCCGGAATGTAATCCACATGTGTAATCCCTTTATGTGTATATCCCTCGATTTGAAGCTCCAGAAATGAAGCGCAACACATTTTTAACCCCAAGAAGAACAGTGTAGGACTAACGTCAAGCGTGCAAATCGTTCGATGACCCGGAGATTAGTCAAACGCGCGACGAAAAAGCCGCGATTGTTCGATTCGATTTGGATCGATCGCGTTTCCGAGCGTGGTCACCTACCGGGCGTCCGAGCATCGATCAACGCGATTGTTCGCGACACAAATTCCTGGGTCGCGCGTCCAAATCGACGACAGACAAATATCTCTGGCCAGGCATGCACACGCTCGATGCACGCGATTCCGTTTGTGTCAGCGAAACGGGAATTGCCGCGGAAACGAGTCGGCTCGATATTGCGGGCCGGTTTACAGCGGACGATATTAAGTCTCGCGCAAACGGCTGGAGGCCGACGACGACGGTGCAATAAACCCAACGTGAAACTGACGATATTATTGCGCCGTGCTCATTTGCCTCGTCATCTTGTGGATCGTAGACCGTGCCGGGTGTCTTTATGCAGATGAATCTGCTTCGCTGAACGGTTAGCTGCTTCTGTCTGCTAACTGATCATACTAATCCCTTCTGGCGACGCGGGAGCTATTCGGAATGCTGTTTTATAGCGTTCCGTAATTCGTTCTTCGTGAGTAGGCACATACTCCAAGCGAATTCTTCGATGATTAGCTGATTAGTTTCATGGTTGATTTTGTTGCCTTCGAAGAACCGCACGTGGAGCTACTAGCACTGTTTTATATCTTTTTCTTCGGTAAAATTACGGTCTTTTAACGTGTATAGGACAGTTATTAAATCTTAAATTGTAAGTAGCATTGGATCAAGTGGATTAACAGGAATAACTAAGTATTCGAATCATTCAGTTTGACTAAGTCTCTGTTATTCTATTCAAGATGCATGTTAGGGGAAGCTACTAAACCCATAACCTCACGTAACGCGTTTTAACGGTAATACATCTTCGAGAGGTACGAAGATCAGGTACCCATGTAGCGTTCCACACCATCTTCCGTCACGATCGTAATAAAACACCAGCTGCACCCGACAAGCATCCAGTTTTTCCTTCGGAAAGCAGGTTATCCGCTGATCGGTTGATGAATACATAGCCTTATGATAAACGCGTAACCGTGTCCCTAATCAGCCTGCAGCGATACGGTTGACGTCGTTAATGCAACGAACCCGAGGATCGTCTACCGAAACGGGTGATTTTCGTAACGTCGATTATTCGATGAACCCGATCGAACGAGGAGGCTCTTTCTCTCTCGTTCGCGGACGAGTCGACCGTTATCGGATCGTCATGAATATGAATACCTGTCAATAATGATACTACCGTGTAATGGTAATAATGGTAATCCATGGACAATAGGGCGTCGTAATTTCGCACGGATGAGCGAGACGCGTCACCGGAACGCTCGCAGAATATGGAAGGTGTTCGTCGTCTGTACCGCAATAATTCGTTCGCGATCTGCACCTACCTGTGTACCTGTAGGTTTTTTATTTCTTTCTACGAAGTATGTAAAGAGAAACAACGCGGGAAAGTGCATGCGTGAAACTGAACGGGCGAACGCCACGATTCTCGTCGAACGATGACGGCTTTGATGCCGGTAATTGAGCTACATCTAGTTCCACCAGCAACAGAATTAGCGGCCGTGTAACTGTTGACCCCACGATGAAAGGTAATCACGGTCTGTACACGGTATGTTGTGTTCTTCACCGTTACTCCGAACACCAGCTGTATTCAAGGTTTGAATAGCTCAACAGAGACGGAATACGGAATTTGTAGTTTGATTTTGCGATGAATATTTAGCAGCAAACAGGGGACCGATTGCTCTTTGAAAAGTTAATTTCGGACGTTTCAATTAAATTTCTTCGATTGTATATTGGATTGGCTGTTGAGGTGTTTGGGAGATTGGAAATGTTGGGCTTCGCGATTTAGAATTTGGTAATGTGGTAATTTGCAGATTTGGGGATGTGAAAAATTATTTAAAACAATTTATTGCAGTAACAACAGACTTTCGCAATGGAATACAATGTCCCTTCGCAGACATCAGCAGCGTTCGTAGCATGCTTTTTCCGATGCCACGTGCATAAACACCTATCAGAAGATAACGATAACATATCGTACTCCCGTATTCGCCTGGAAACAAAGGTGTGTTGATCGAAATGCAGCATCCGACCAGTGGCGCCCACGTTATCGTGGCAGCCATAGCGAAAATGTTAACGCGGCTTAAACGCGATTTGCATTCCTACGAGATTAAGAGCGCAGCCGTATTCTCCGCGAATGGCGGATCTCCTTCTTCAGCTCCTCGCGAACGGATTCCTAACGAGCAGGATATTCGCGTAGAAATTCATTTTGACGATTCGACACCCTCCCGTTCCTCGAGATATCGTGTTGGTATAAAAGGAAGGGACGGTAGACATATTTCGGATATTTTCGGTTTGGGTAGTTAAATGGTGGAGGATTCGATCATTATACGTCTGATTAAAAAGGGGTAGTTTTATAGGATGTAATTCTAATTTATAGAGAACTTAAATAGATGATCACTAGCAAGTGCTTATGGGTACAATTTTTGAAATTGAAATTGTATTAAGCTTCTGGTAATTCAAAAATAGAAAAGGGGATGATACATAATGTACTTTATAACAGAATAAAATGACTTCCTGTAATTTTCAGATGGCTTTAAATAATTAAAATAATGTCTAAAGGAACAATCTGAAAGATGTGAATTAAAACGAATACGAGATCACATACGGTTAGCATAGATTTGTCTCCGGCATTGAAGCGTTAATTACCAGAACACTCATCCGGAAGATCCAAATTCGAATTCCGGGTCCAGCCATTCGGTCGTGTAAATATTCCCCGTACGGTGGAGAAAGATACGGTAGCCTGTCGCGCAAGAAAAAGATAAACGAGCCATGAGAAGATAGGCGGAGGATCGATGGTGGGGATCGGCAAGGGGTGCGCGAGGTGAAAAATAGGTGGTAGTACGAAACGATCGTGCATTCGAACAAGAACACGCTCCACTTTTGCTCCATTTGTGGACGTGGGTGGAGTTGCGTGGGAGTACGGGACAAACGTGTGCATCCAGAAAGGGGAATTCGCAGTCGAATCGAGAAAGAAAGATGAGGCGAAGCGGCAGATAGGAAATTCAAGGAAGAATGATGAAGAGGATAGGTAACTCGGCGCGAGAAACGAGAAGAAAAGGAGGAAGAAAAAGGGGATCCTCGGAAGAACGGAAGAAAGAGGAACCAGCGAGAAATAAAAAGAAAGGGAGGGAAAGGGCGTCGAGAGGGTGATGTCGGCTACGAGAAAGGGGAATGCAGAGTTGCCAAGGTTACACCCGCGTCATAACCACCCTACGACCGTTCCAGTAACCACCCTCCTCTCCTGGACCATTTTCCATCCCTGTCTCTTCAATCCCCACTGTCGTAACTTCGATTTCCACCACCCTATTGCTGGATCGCCGTTGCCGCGCCCTTATCCACGCGTGTCTGCTAAGCTTTCTTTAAAAGTTCCACAATAAATCCCTCCTACGACCACCATTCTGATTTATGGCAGCCTGGTCTCGTTAAAAACTTGCCCGACTTTTTTGTCCTCTCCATGAAACCTCGTTTCGTACCATTCTTCCCCTTTTCATACAGTTTCTATAGTATGTGAAACTGCCCGCTTCTCGATAAGCAATTTGCGCGAGAATTATACAGGGTGGATCAACAACTATTAGCATCTTAACCCGTCGAGCTGGTAATTATGCACCTCTGAAGTTTACAGCTGGTAATTAATTTAGATTCATCGAGTCTCGGATTTACTCAATACTTTGTAGAACTTCGATTAACTTCAAGTTTCTGAGGAAGAAACTCCGGTTGTAACTTGTATTATTTTTTACTCTACTTAAATTATGATTACTTAAATATTGTATCGCTAAATATTCGTGTTCTAGCTTCATTCGGACTCGTGTATTTTAAAAAGTATCTTAACAAGCGTAAATTAAATGAGACGTACAAATCCAATTATCGTATGACTACTGTTTACAGTGGGAAGTTAATTAATCATCCTCAAAGGGTACGTTGAAAGTCTGTCGTTTTCCAAAGTAATCCTTTTATAATTAAACTCGTTCCTCTCTATTCGGAGGGGAATCCTTTGCCACGACAAAGCATTATCTTCGATAAGTCAACAGTTAATTAAACAGGGGTTGCCAGCCAAATCCGAACCATCTTGCATAAAGTTATTTAATGTCAACATCGCTAAAGAGTAAGTTAAAGAACATCTTGTGATAACCACTTTATTAATGTCCCTACAGTTTTGAACACAAATTTTATCTGATTACTCCACTTGTCTGATGGACATTTTCGGAACATTTCCCTCCACTCGGTATATTTCATACTCGAGAAGCGACTTCGTTTCGCGTGTACGTCATACTAGATGCGGAATTTTCTGTTTCCATTTACTTGTGACTGGTTTACGAAGCACGCGGTGCACAGGATATAAGTCAACCGAGACGTTTGATCTTAGCTTGCAGCTGCTTGGAGAATATTCAGGACCCAATTCCCGACAGCTGCCATGCAATTTTTGGGAAAACTCTGACTGCATTTAAATCGCCTGTCATTGCTGAAGCATTGCGTACTCGCAATAACCGATTTGTAACATGACAGTATTGTATCATTGTCTCTCAGTATCTCTCGAACCGGTGCGCTAAATTTACATACAATAATCCCTCGTTATCGGTAGGGGTTGCAGTTATGCATGGGTATTAAATAAATGATTATAGTCTGCGTATGTGGAACAGGAGAACATGCGTCGGAAATCGAAATGCAGTAGATTTTCGTTATATTGCCACTTTCAATAATAATATAAATTGTAGCCATACGTGGTTGTACGCAGTCGTGGTCATATGTGGTGATGCATATGTGTGGTCATATGTGGCTAACGCTTTGATGTAATACGAGGCACTACAACGCGTGACCTAGTAAGTGAAAATATTTTTAATGAATGTTCGAGCACTCAGTTCAGGAATAAATTTCGTTTGAGGTACATTCTTCTCTCTCTCAAATTAGAGCCAATGGACAATGGAAGATTAGGTAACAAAGTAATTAAACAGTACAAAACAGTAGTAGCGTCCCGATTACTTTCGGTAAACAGATTTCTGACTGTAAAAATCAAGATGTGAAAGATTCCCGGAATTCCTGTAGTCATAATTGAAATAAGCATGCCAGTTTAAGAATTTTCTCAAGATCGAATTGAAATAATATTTGATATCATATTTAACTGTTTGAACGGAAGGTATTACGGGAGCTAGTCGAGAGGAATACTCACCGGTAGCATCGGGATTCTCTCCTTGTGCGATTGCGAGTTTAATTGCGGACGGATGCGTCTGCAATCCTGAATCGGCAATTAATTAAGCGGCTCTTGAACGGACGAAGGGAAAGGCAGGCTTAATTAATTAATAATCGGAAGAGATCGGTCTAGCGGAGATAGGGTAATCCGAGATTAGCCGTTCGTCGTGTCTCGATGGATCCTCTGTGGTGGGTGTTCATCTTGCAAAACTCGAACGCAAATATTTGGTTTAATTGGCCGGATTGCACGCGAATGCGAGACGAACGAATTGCATTAGACCGGTGAAATTAAAGGACCCTGGTCCCGTTCCATTTTCGTTAGCGCGAATTTGCATCGGCTCCCCCTCTGAACGCCAAATGAAACTACGAGCAACCTGCTAGCCGAAAAAATTTAACTTTTCGCTTATCCGCGGACGAAATTTTAAATTATGCACCCTTCGAGCTTGTCATGCACGAAAGAACATCCCGGTGGATACTGGTTGGCCCATCGAATAGTAAAGCTCTCTGGTGAAATTGTTTCATGACCTTAATAAAAGAGAGTGATTCATGTCATAATGTTCTAAATTAAAATAAAACGATTTTTGTAAAATCATCAGTATTTTTTGCATTCATGGTTCATTTAAGATGTCGCCGTCAGTCTTTCTTTTTGAGGTTATGCTTCCGATGGTGTTATGTTCGATACAGAAACTTAAATTAAAAATATAGATTAACATTTTTATGTCTCTCGAATTGCCACTCGGAAAGCAAATATCGTTTTTCGAAAGCAATGAATAATTTCACTGCAAGGACTCGGAACGTGGCAAGGATCTACGGCTTCGGTAGAAACAGGATGTTTTTCATCGAGTTTGACGGACGCGCGGTGAAATGCGATGCATTTATCATGCGGTTACAACTCGCAGGCAACTCGGGGTAAACATTTATCGTTTGCATCTCCGAGAAATCCACGTCTGGTGGAAAGATGGTGAACCGCGGCGAAGGAGGAAAAGAGCGGAGGGCGGCGTACTCGAGCGAAAAACTGAAAGAGGATGGCATTCATATTTTCCCTCAAAGCAAACAGCCGCTCTCATTCCGCTGTCGGAATCCTTCGACCCGGCCGCATTGTTCGTCATTGTGACGGGCCACAAAAGGAATGGATGCGAAAAAGCGCGGGGGAAAACGAGAGTGAGGAGACCTGGGTGGATTTCGTGTTTCTCACTTTCGAGAGTCCGCCGCATCTTCCGCGAAAGAAAGATCTTGGCCTACTTTCTTTTCTGACGATCCTTCAACCGGGGATGGAATTTCGCGTGGACGGAAAAATGGAAAAATTGTTCGTTAAAGATGGAAGGCTGACCCGAGAAGCTTTGCGAGAATCCTTTATTCGGAATCCGGATTCAATCGTAATCCTACGAGGTAGCTATTTCAGAATTTAAAAGTTTGAAGGTTAGAACTTTTAAATCCCCGAATTGCTAACATCTCAAATCCTCAGATTATTTTAGCAAAATTCAGAGGATTGTATAAAAAGAGATTTGATAAAAATTACCGAGAATAATATAACCTTTTTTTAATGCGACGGATAAAAGTGTTTCGACGGTCGAACGCGTTCAAGCCGGAGATTTCTCTTCCAATTACGCGATCGTGTTTATTTTCCTTCCAACCCCGAGAGAGGCTCTCCGAACTTCTTTCTCAGGAGTTTGTATCATATTACGGAGCTCCTGAAAGCGTTTCCACCGAGAACCAATATGGAAGGGAAGGAAAAGGGTATCCGTGAGCCGGAGTTTGGGGAGGGTGGGATCGGATCAGCGTGGGGAAGAAAAGGTCCACTTTCGTAAATGGCACAAAAATATCGTTGCTCGTCGTGGTTGTAGGCTAAATCGTCCTTTCTATCAGTATGAAGAATTTTTCGCGTGGAGGTTTGATAGCGTTGTAGGGTGAGGGCTGGCACAGTGACGAATTACGGACCACCGAGGGAGAAAAAAAGAAAGGAACATCCCCTAAAGTGATCCGAGGATGTTGCTTAAATGGCAAGCCTCGGATACTCGTGTTTCGTCTTCAAGTACGAGCGGTGTACATCCTTTTCCTGCTTTTTCGCTCGTTTTATCGAGACCCTTTAGAAATGCAATATCCTTTGACAACGCGAACAAAGTATATTCTTTTTTCCGTTAGTGAATTATTAAGTAAAGAGAAATGGACTATTACGAAGGTGTTCTTATTTGCAAAAAGACTTTAGGAATTTCTGAAGAGGCAATCGATGTAATTGCACTATTTACAAATTAAAAAGAATTATTATCTCGTAGTTTTTTTAAATATATTAGTAATGTAATAATCCTTACATATTCACGCAAATGTTAACAATTTTTTTTTGTTTCATGCCATTTTCTTCTGCAAGTCATTAATGTCACTATTCGTGGTAAGGAGCTTTTAGAATATATTCCTTCCATCGTCCAAGCAAATTTTAGGATAGAACGAGATAAAACATGGTGCAAGAAAATACAGACAGGTCGAGGATGACCCACTTTCGTCGGGCATAAAAAGCTTACCATCCTCGACGGGGTTTAAATCGCATTTTCTCGATCCTGACGATCCGCGTGTAACTCTGCGAGATAAGTTATGAGCACGGAGATAACGCGTCAGAAAATGATACCTCTTGGTTCGAGGCAAACTCAAAATTGAATGAAAACAGTGAGGGTGAGTTTCATACAAAGCGTCATTTTCCTCAAAATCTTTATGACGGTATAAAGCTTGAGTAAGAAAACAAAGTGACAAAATGCGCTTTAGTTGTTTTTTATAAGTGGGGTAAAGTCGATGCTCAATCAGTACAATCTGATATCACAAAAACCATAAAAGATTGCTATAAAAGTACATCTGTCATCTACAAGTTCGGACTTTCTGATGTTACATAACTCAGCGAAACAAGATTCGTCGTAAAAAAAGATTCGTTGGTCGATGTGGTCTATTTACGCAGCAAAGTCTGAACGATAGAAGGTAATGTCACATTGCGTATCAACCGAGGGTTGCCCCACGCAATCTGGTCGTTACCAAAAAAAAAAAGAGCGAGAAAGAAAAATTAATGGCCAGGACCGATCGCACGAGGGGGTTGCTCGACGATACAAGGAATACGAAAACGTTCTCAACGATCCACGGGTTTATTTTCATTCTCCGACCACTTGGCGTCTTTACGGTTCCCCCTAAACGATGGTCTTAAGTCTCGCCGCGAAATTTCGTTGATGCGACAAGCGGAGGGAGAATAAGGGAGATAGGGTGGTCGGAATAATCTAGAAATTTGTGGCGGCCAGACGAACCGGGAAAAATGGCGCGATGACTCGTGATGGAGCGTGCAATCCCGATATGAGGAGCAACCGTAAAGCGCGATGAGGAGAAGAAAGCAGGGTGGTTGGCCTGCGGACTCGTCGTTGACGGCCGTGCAATATTCGAAGAACGTCGACTTCAAAAGAGGCCGACCGTCGGAATAGCGGCAAACGGGACCGACAGCCACCCCAGGAAATTGCATATTCCGTCTGATGCAACGCGCTCACGACCCCTCCATTTTGTCGTTCCCTCTGTTTCTGGCGGATTTCATCAACTACCTTGGGAATTCTTCGTCACCTGTCCCGCGATAAATCTGATCGATCGAACGTTCGCTCTTTCTTGCTCGAACACTTTCGTTTAACTTCGGAAAAATGCTAATGGAAATTCGGCCATTTTGAAATCGATGGGAAAAGCGCGTTTTACTTCTTACGTATAGGGAAATGTAAACTAACAAGTATACGTCTTGCGAACTACAAACTTCGTATCGTGTAATTTAATATAAAATAGTATGGATACATAATATACCCTTAATATCAATATTGATAAAAATATTGAATTCATGGGTAACGCGATTTTTTCAATGAAAAAGATGAAAACTGTTCGGTCGGTATAGTTTGTTATTCGAAAGGATTATAAAAATGAATTTCTACAAAATTTAAAAAATGTCCTACCAATCCGCATATCGGTAATTAAAAGGCTGCAGTGTTTGTGCAGTTTCAAACATTCGTCGCTTCGATAAATATTGTATATTTTCAATTTTCTCGCTGGGAAACGGGGGTTTATTTCGCGTAGCACGCGATACAGGCTCGATCGAATATGGAAAACGGGAAATCAAACTGATTTTACATGCGCGAAAATGTTTGTTATCGTTCTTTCGACAGGCGGTCGGCAATATTTGCAAGTACAACAAGACCGAGGCCAGTATTATTAGTCAAACACCCGGCATGGATAAAAGACGGTGGAGGGAGTCGTTAAAATGAGCATAATGAAAAATGTAGCCATCGCGATTTCCTGGCCATCAGAACAAATATTGGACGTTATTGATGTGATACATTATTCTGATTTTATGTTCATTCAATTAATATTATTCAGTTTATGTTCGGAGAATATAAGTACGATCGTTTAACATCTAATCCTCAAAAGATAGATTACTGACGTAATAATAATTCATATTTAATTTTATACTCTGTTGTTAAATTTTGGAATTGTGTGCTGCAGTTAATTTTGAGATACAAAATACATTTGCTATTTTGCGGGTCGCGATTGATCTGGGTTCGCGAGTCACTCAACAGGGGTTAGTAATTATTTTTAATTCATTCCCGTTATTATCGATATGTTCTCTGTGCCTTCATATTTCGCTCGGAACATCGTGAAGCGTAATATACGTTAAAATTTTTGCGATTTTACAAAACATGCCTAGGGGGAGATTCGGTACAAAGGAACATATGCCGTCCGGTAATGCCATATGTCTCATAATAAATTAGAAAGAATATACATATAACAGGGAATTATCACGCGGTCGTGGAATTATTATTGCACATTCGTGATCGTAAAATTAGTAGTGTTGGTATCATGCGAACATTTGTGAATGAAATATTTTCCTTCGCTGAAAGAGAAATTTTTGAAGCGAGTTTTCTGTTGATTTTACAAAACTAGATAAATAACAGTGGAGTGTTCACGGATGTTACTATAAGGAAATTTTTAGCAAAATCACGAACTTGGAACGAAACGTACGCGATTCGAGAAATGTCGCACAACTCGACCGTGCCTTTTTATACGGTGGTTGAAAAAACATATGGTCGGGCGATGTTGATCGATCCTCTTGACATCCATTCGAGAATATTTGCCGAAGTAGGTCGCTTAAATCTCGGTGAAACGCTCGTGATATGAAACTCTTCCGCTAACGTTAATTTACATCGGTGAAAAGGTCGCGCGATACATATTCGGTGGCGGGATTTGAAAAGCGAAAGGTCAACTTTGCGACCATGAGAATTTTCGTAGGGGCGTAGGACGAGGCGAAAAATCGTGGAAAAATCAACGAAGGTCAGCGAAGATAAGCAGCTCCGTGAGGACTCGAGGAATTAATAATTCAACGGGGTCGCTCGTGATGAGCTGCGAAACGGGTGTCGGATACGTGTTCCGGAAGTTGAAACGGGTCGAAGGATTTTCATGAAGCATCGAACCGCGGCCGCATCTCCTCGCGGAAATCCCCGTGATGGAACAACGGGAAAAGTTTCGCCAAGTAGAAATACTTTGAAGAGATGTGTTTTAAATTTTCTTTTTTCCTGGATCCAGAGAACGGCTTACGCTTTCTGACTTACTCTATCGTCTCCTCACTGTCGCGTTCTTTTACCTTTTTGAACAGCGAAATGTTTGTGTTCTTCCTATTACATTACTCGTGCGAAGAACTGCAAATATTCTACAATTACTATAATTAAGAACTTGGAGGCAAAATAATTGTAGCTCCATTTAGTCAGCTAAGTAAAATACTTCATGATACGGGACGAGTAAATGCAAGTTGTATCGAGAAAAGAAATGTGAAGTTAACTGAGGTCTAGCGGCAAACGCGTTAATTTGATAGGGAAGTTGAAAACTTGTCGGATAGATTTAAGGGTTACGTTGAAGGCACGCAGTTCGCTCGTGCATTCTATTTACCGGGTGGAATAGAAGAGAATAAACGTTCTCGACGTAACTGGATCAGGTTGTGGCCTATTTTCAACGTGCTACGGCCCTAACCGCGGCTTAACCCGATTTATGCGCCGCAGCTTCCACGTTCGCGCTCTATTAGCATAGAGCTACGGCCGGGAATACGTAAAGTCCCGACACAGAAGTCGATGAATTTAGCTATGAAATTGCATTTTAAACCGCCCCGTTGCGAGCGTTCCCGATTCGATTATCTTCGATCCCCGACTGCGAACGGTCACCGGAAACTGCCGTTGCCTCTCTTCCCGCGCCCGATATATTATTTTCCGT
The DNA here is from genome assembly GCA_945859555.1 of Megachile ligniseca. Taxonomy (NCBI): domain Eukaryota; kingdom Metazoa; phylum Arthropoda; class Insecta; order Hymenoptera; family Megachilidae; genus Megachile; species Megachile ligniseca. The sequence continues at coordinate 13,420,905 of OX243778.1, forward strand.
TTCGCGACAATTTATGCTCGATCTCGCGTTTTTTTAACACATTAATTATTGCGACTGAAAATCTATCATTACCTGCTTTATGTTTGTCCATAATTTTCCAACAATTTTTGTAAATAATCCTGTAAAGGAAACAATTGTACCTTTTGCGTACGTTGTTTGGACAAACAAGAACAGATGAACGAGAAGTTTAGAAACCGGCTTTGGTAGAAAATTCGTGGAACAAGAAAGTAACAACCGGTGTTCGATAGTGTTCATAGTTAGCGGGGACCTTTTCGACCTGTTATCCGGCGGCTATAGAGAAATTTCTCATTAAAAGTTCGCGCGGGAGTTAGGCCGACACCTATTGTCACTTATCGCTTTACCCCAGTTTCCTGTTTGCGAAAACCGAAGAAAAAGAGAAATAATAGCTGGCAATACTTTCGCGGGCGAATCTCTAACGAGTTCTTAATTTCAGTTTTCTTCCGCGTTCTTGATTAGACCGGTGGACAATAAGTCGCCTCAATTATCGCAATTAAAATATTCATTACGCGCTTCCTCATTACAGATTTCCTTTTGCCCTAAGGAAATTCTTTCGGCTCTTTAACCATCTTGAAACGAACCTAACAAATGGAGAGCTCTATAAATTAGGCTAATTTATTTACCAATTAACGCTGAATTATGGAACGGTCAGGATGAGATTCATCAAAATGTCTGAGTTAGTGATGATAAGACTTCTTTTCTAGTTTCTTCCAGATCTATGATTCTCTAGTTTCACTTTTCTCTCAAGGTCTACTCTTAGGTCTTCTCAGATCTGGCTTCATTAGGTTTAGACTTCTCTAACCTTTTAATTTTTCCCAACTATTATATTCTGTGAGTTTACTTTCTCCTATCTCTATATTTCAAAAGTTTTAATCTTCCCTAACTCTACTTTTCAAGTCCAGTTTTATTCAGCCTCTCTTCACCTTCGCTCACAGGAAGTCCACTTTGTACCAAAGTATATCAGTTCTGTCAAAACTAGTTCGACAAAAGTTTCGATTCAGGATACTCTACTTTCTCCGTTAATTTGTCGATAATGGGGATAGAGAGACGTAGAATCGGAACAAAGATCAAAGGGGTTGCGAAGTAGAATTCGGCGAGCGTATTCGACAATAGGGTCAATTCGTGTCGAGTGTCGCCGGCCATGCCAGCTGATCCCTATCAACGATAGACCCGACGACTGATTGAGGTTTTGCACCGGTTAATTAACGGGACACTAATGAAGATAATTACCATTAGCATAGCTAACTGGCTCGATCGGTCCCGTAGATGGGCCAGCCAGTTTCGAAGGGACAGAACCAGGGGCAGTGAACAAATCATCCCCTCGTCGATGACCGGGTGGACAGAGGTTAGAGCGAACGAATCGGTCCAGAAGCGAATCGCGTCCTCGTTCAATCCAATTTGCGAACGTAGGGCTGTGCACGGCCGCGAGCGGAAAGGAACAACGCGCGAAAAGGGGTGAGAGAAAACGAGATCGAGGGGGTGGCGGTGCGCTGCTCGAAGCGACGACTCGTACAGACAGGGTGCGGATAGAAAATTATTGCAGCCACGGATTGCAGTCGAATTGGATAATTAAATTTTCAACTCCGTCGTTCGACTTGTTTTCCCTTCCTCTTTTCAACCCTTCTACGCTAATCTTTCGGGCTTTTTATTGTCCGCTGACTATCCCGCTAATTACCTGCACAAATCTTTCACGAATTTTTTTGGATGAGGGGCTGGGCACAGAGATGCTTTCTTTGGTGTTTTCTCTGAGTTTCTGTATGGTCTACTATGACATTTATATGGTTCAATAATACTATCGCTAGGGGTGGAATAAACATCCATACATGAATAGAATTCGTTGACAAACATTCATGCGATTGTGTACATTTAATAGTACTGTAGATGGGATCGGAATTAAGTTCAACATGTACTCGTATGTACTACATTGTATAATAGTTCACGTTTGTCTATCATAACTTTTTGCAAATCTCACGCAAGCCCCCGAAATTCAAACAAAGCTTGTAAAATTGTAAGTTACGTGAAATATCAGGTGCACGCGGTAACAGGGTAACAGGAGGATATATTTAATCTGGAATAAGCTCGTGCACGATCACGGTTTCATATTCCAGTTTCCATCCCCGTCGGTGCAACCCCCGTAGTAACACTTGTTACCGAGGGACGCACGCTCGCAATCGCACGCGACCAGAGGCAAACGGAGAGTGAAATCGCAAGGTTGTTGCCGGCGCGTAAACGTCGGTTCTCGGTCCGGTCCGCGAGCATGGGATTCCAAGCGGCGTGGCCGATCGATCGTTAATCCGGCTGCGAGCTAATTAGTCGTCGCGGCGGCGTGACAACAGGCAACGACGACAACGGGACGGGACAGAGCGGCTAAAGCAACGTCCAGCCGATCCGTCCGCGTTCACGCAGCGAGCGTGCACGCGCACCGATTAATTTACTGCCGGCCATTATCGCAGTTGCACATTCGCCCGCGTTGCAACGCGGCTAGTCAACGCGGAAGATGAACGGTGCAAGCTACCGCCGTTATTACGCCACATCCATTCCGCTCGTATTTCCGCCTGGACGTGCTACCGCCTCCGGACGCTGGCCCTCGTGAGACCGCCTAATGCTCGCTCGATGGATCCCGGCTCGTTCGATGATGATCGCTTTCTCAAGCAGGATGTGGCTCCGTTAGGGGTAGGCTCCTCGGGAATACACTCCAGATATCGATACGTTGCACCGTTATTTGTTAACGCGTTAAATGCTTTGACGCTCGATACGGGCTGCAGAGGGATAATAACGGGGAGGTTGTCTTATTCGATCAATGATGCACAGCGGTGGACGCTATTGTGGAAATACCATGGTAAATTGCATTAAATGGTGTAGTGGTATCACATATCGATCTTTTGAGTATTGTTACAGCATGGAAATTTTAATTCTTCGACTTTGTTCTACTTAATCTGTTTTGATGGTGGACAAGTTTGAAGATGTCTGCATCTTTCATTTTGCACAATGCATATTTCTCTACAATATGATATATGGATATTTTAACAAGTCATACCGTTCTTGTCTTTCACTTGCAATTTTCGATTCAAATTGTTGAACTCGCCATCGAGACCAAAATAAAATTCTGATAATAATGAAAAAGTTTGTCAAATTTTAATAAAATTCGGTGATTTCAAAATGAGTACGGTAATCCGATTTAATTCAGAAAATATTTAAACTTGTTTAGATGGTGAAAACGCTGCGAACGTGGATAACATTTCCACCTGGGAATTGCTAGTAATTTTAAATATAAATTATTGAAATTCGATTTGGTGCCGATGTTCATTTATTAACCGTCCTTTCATTATAGAATTCCGATAATTTGTCACAATGAAGAACCGTGTTTCTAAACCATCAGATATGCACGTTTTTGTCAGTTGTTTAAAATATTGATTAAATTTCATCGCATCAGTTAATCAGCTACTATTTGTTGGAAAGGATCAGAAAAGTATTATAAATTTAATGCAGATATTAAAGTCACTAGATGAAATATCTATTTCTCATCTGAGAAGATAGATGAAATCGAACTTAGAAAGTGTCGTTGTTTTACACGAACCTTTCCTGTTATACTAACAAATACGAATGGATATCGACTTTAGTCGCGAATAAATATGAAAACTGTATCAGATCGCAATGTTTCCAAACCTAAAGCGTCGTTTTTCATTTGCCAATATTGGAATGTGAGAGTAGCCATTAATGAACCGTCACCATATAAAAGGTTTGTTGAATGTCCAACACTCGCAATCTCAATCCACATAACCGCGGTAACAAAGCAACTCTCGAATCTTCGTAATTACACGGAATCGTGTTTCCTTTCAAGCAGCCAACCGCGTAAATAGGAGAAACCGCTTATCCCAGACGCTCGCAGTATTATTCCGGCGATTATAATCTTGTCGCTACCGGGTTACCCAGTGGTTGAACAAAGTCAACGGTGATCGGTGAAAGCGTTCCACGGGAAAATTAACCCTCCGGGTAAGCGACTAACAAAGAAATTAATGCTCGCATCCTATTCGAAGGGAGGACACGAAACGGAGAACGAAACGGAGAGGGAAGCTACTGGTAGTAGGACGTAACCCAATTAACCCGGGGCTAATTTGCCCTACCCGTTCTAGGCGGTGCTCTTTTGAACGGGACACGGTCATCTTGATTATCCAGAAGCGTCTTCCTTTTTTTGTAAGAGGGTTCAACGGAGACTCGGGAAACAGAGAAAACAGGAATTAAAAGAGCGTCAGAGGGGCAGGCTTTCGTAATTTGTGTTATCTCGTGACGCAGAAATGGAGCCGTGGATGTTCAACGATTCGGGTTATCGTCTAACATCGTTTGCTCTTTAGATTTATTTCTTTTTAGGCTGAGATTACTTCATAATTTATAGATACTGATTATTTTTCCTTCGTTTATTCGGTTCTTCAACGTTATTGTACTTTACGAATGAAATCTCTAGACTTCTTCAGATCACATTCTATAAAGTATAGATACATTTTTTGTTCTTCCTTCTGTTCCACTGTTATGAGCGAGTTCGTTGGACTTTCGAAATAAATCAGTTGTAATTATCGTACGTTTCTATATATCGCTGTTCTCGGTCACGAAGAATTATTTTATTGTGCGAAGAATTATAACATAGTTTCTTTTGCAAGAGACAGCCATAAATATTCGTGCTTTACATGCTCCTTTTTATGATAGAACTGGGTCCAAAAAACAATACTTGAGCACAAAAGTACTATACTTCCGAGAGTTTGGACCCAGTCCAGTTGGCAGTCAAATGGTCGCTAGGGTAACGTTATTATTCCTGTCTCGCATAGCTCCACAACATCTATCGATTACTTCGATCTCGGTGCAGTTGACTGTGTCAAATCGATACAGTCCACGTTAAAAAGAAATTGTGGTAAACATGCTATTCATATCCGGTTCTCCATCGACGATTTTAACATTACACAACTAATATAACCAAAGATGGCAATATAACGAGAGTTTACCGTGACTCGATAGAGCAAGGAATATAACGTTGCACTAAATTTCCAGAAACAGTTATTGCGAATCAAGCTAGAGTACGTAAAGAGGGATGAACAGCATCCACAATTTTATGGCGATTTAATGCGGCCTCGAGCCAGTTGGAACGTTTAAATCGTGTCGCCGGTGCGGCTGAAAGTAAATTACGGTAAACGACGGTAAATTCAATGCGCTCGATTGTCCTGGCTGTCGGTATCCTGGTCAACTTGCATTTGCATATGAAAGCGTTGGATATTGCTATCACCATGATATCCACGAACATGGGTACACCGTATATGTACACACATCGTTGATCCCGGAAACGATTTTACGTAAAACTTTCGTCTACCATGTGAACATTGCTAGATTGCGAGCACCGATATTAGAAATTATTTTTGGAAAAACGTTTTTCAATTTTGGAAATAATTATAACTTCTTGGAAAATAACGAAATTTTTGTTGAAGAAAAATACCGTTCTTAGTTTGCTCGATTTAAATTCCAAGATGACCTATTTGCAAAGAATAAGACACCTGAGCAAAGGTGCCCTTTAATTTACACGTTGGTGAACAGAGCCGCAATTATGGCCAGACGAGGGCTCCGTTAATTGAAATTCAGTGTTTAAGGAAAAATTAGAAACTACTCGATAATCGCACGTCCTGTACAGTTGCCAGACTTTGTCCAACAATAACTTAACATACGAATAATAATCTCCAATAATGAAGCATTCAAAGGAAAGTATTAACACGTCCGTTTGTATTATTTGTTCCGACGGTTTTACGAAGCGTTCGATGAAAGAACAGTTGTAACAGTGGAATTAAAAATTAATATTCGGATAATATATTTTTTCCGATGTTATGAATAGCTCGGCGTAATTCGTTTGCCCAAAGCGGAAATGCAATTTTCTTGACAAGGACAAAGAGCGCGGCGACTTGTTACTTCAAAATTGCTGCCACTTCATCGTGACGGGGGGAAAAAGTCAGCCTCGTGTCGCGAACTGGCTGTGAAATGCTCGAGAAAATAAAATGTCGCCGGTGTCTCGTGCAAATTGTTATTTCAGAAGCGAGAGAAATGGTCCGGTAACAATTAACGGCTTACCTGTCTACGACAAGTTTGCTCAGCCAGTTCAGATGTTTAGAGTACACTTACGAAATTGTGTTATAATACACGTGTGAAATTCAATTATATTTCTGGGATGGAGAACGTTATACGAAAGATTTCTTTAAAGGATTTAACACAACTTTAATATCAATTTCTGCCGAAATTTATACTGAATTTTCTTTTGCTTATTCTGTAATCGTGAAAAGTACAATACTTTCATTCAACATATTTTGAAAGCTATAACAATTGGTGTACGTAATTTTCATTAATCTCAAAATTTATCGGAGTTGGTACAGAAAGATACACGTTGGTGATAATATTAAAAGCAAAGTTATGGGAATTTCAGTAATTTGATTGCGGCGATAACGGAAGCCGAGGGAATAAAAGGCAGGATACGGGCTCGTTTAATTCTCTTCCGGATCAATTCGTTCGAATCGAAAGCTATCGATTAACGCATGCAGGACACGTCTTAATGATATCGGGTGTTGTCCGGTAAATTAATCTTCCCGGGTACAGTCGATTATCAACGGCTCCTTCGGGGATTGCCAGCGCCCGGCACACGCGTGAGGGAAGATAAATCCGCTTCATCGTCTTTCGCAACGGCCGACCCGACCTGTATTTCCTGTCCCAGTTTGATTAATTAACGAGCAACAGCGAGGGAGAGAATGCGTGAGAGCTGGCTGACTGATGAACGACAGACCGTGGACGCGTTAATCTCGATCGCCGCACGAATTGCCAAGCGGACAACTCGCCTTCTAGACTTTCCACCCTCATCGACCTGTCGCGAACAATGGACCGAGGTTTCTTCTTTTTTCCTCTCGCTTCTCTTGATTAACGAGCTTTTCAGAAACGCCCACGTAGCGTTAGATGGGCCGAACATCGAACTCGATCGGCGGCTGATCGATCGATATTTTTAATCCGTTAAACGTTACCGAACTTAATTCCACGTTTACCGGAATGATCGGTGAATTTCCGCTGGAAAAAAGCCTTTGCTCGTTTTCGAGCGCGTGGAAGAGGAAGATAAGTCTTATCTGCTCGTGCAATGACCTACTTTAGGTATCTTGAAAAATGAGGACAACGAATGCTAACCGGTTATGCAGATGATTTTTCATTCTGGAGGAAGTCGGTTCGCGTGCATCGCAGATTGCAACGATTTATGTGTTTGTTTTCCGACAGATGTTTAATATTGCGCTTGATAGAATTATGATCTTTTAAAAATTGGTCGAGTTATTTTCATCGAGTGCTTTCAATTCGGGATGAGTAGAATTAAAAAGAATGGTGCAATTTTATCGATGTCGATGCTGAAGAATATATATCACCCAGCACCGTTTAATCCAGTTGTCTGTACACCGTAATATCACCTTGTATACCGTAACTGTATGAATTAACAATTATACAAATATTCCATATGTGCACGTATGTCATTCTTGTTCAAGAGATTAATAACGCATCATTTTCTTTTCAAGAACAAATTTTCGAAGTAAAAAAAGTGCACTACCCGATATCATATGACTATTTAAACTACATCAAGTTATGATTCGAACTAAATAATTTGCACGATGTTTTTGACACAAATGGCAAGACATGTCATTTCACCTGAAAGCATAATCATCCGAAACAGCACATTTTTCCTTTTCCTCCGAATAAGAAACCTCGAAACCCTCTGTTCTTAGAAAACCTTTCAGAAGCAGCGAATGCAGCCTGACAGAGGATTCCGCGCAAAATCATCGACGACAATGGAGCAATTTCCGAAGTCACGTGCCTTAGCCGTCGGATGGAAGATTCTCCGGTTCCGTCATCTGGTGAACGGGATCGTTGCGTATTGGCAGTCTCTTTCACCCCGTTCGTCCGCTTTGCGAGCCATCGGAATCCACCACCATTTGTCCGACCTTCCATTCATCCGCCGCGCTGTTCGCGTTGCAAAGGGAGTCTGAAAGAGGAACACGGGATCCGCGAGAGTAAGAGAGAGAGCGGGAGAGGGAGAGAGGGGAACCAGGCAGAGCTCTATCGACCGACTTCTCTCATCCAGCGTCCCAGCTACGGAGTCGTAGGTAGTAGTTGCAGCTGAAATCTCCTGCTCCGCCACCCCTTTACCTTCTCTTTCTCTCTCTCTCCTCTCTCCTTCTCTCTCCCTCTGTCTCGCTTTCTCCCTGGCCCATGGTGAACTCCTGACATTTCAGCGTGGTACTGCGCCAGTTCCGTGTTTCAACGGAAGCCCGGATGTCCTCCGATGCTTGTTAATGCGCGCTGATTGCCAACGATGTTCGGTCGCGGCACCCTAGAGAGCCTGGCTGCGGGAGGAAAAAAACGACCACGGGAAAACTGGTCGAAAGGGTTGCGGGGATTAGGATAGGAGGAAAGTGCATCGAGGATGATATTGATAAGACCGAGATGAATGGAGGTGGAATATCGAAGTAGGGTGAATCGGATCAGGTAGGAGAGTGGAAAGGTGACGAATTAAGGCGGGTTGTGAAAAGATGAAGAAATAGAACGGAGCGATGGCTGAATGGGGTGAAAGGATTTAGCACCTTATTTATCGTTTGTGGATGACAAGCAATGTCGCTATGAAATATTATTTACGCTATCTCAATCGTAGTACAATATTTTGATTGCATTCAGTAGAGTGAGGATTAGCTACACGTGACAATTTTCTTCTTCTGGGACAAAAATTGCAGTGACGTTAAAACCAAAATCTATCAATCACAATTCCACGTTATCCACATCTCCCATCTCCATAATCGTATCCATTACTCACAAAAAGTGGCTGTCGTTATCATTCAATGATCCCCGTAAATATACACGTGGTCGAAGAAAAGGAAAACAGCAAACGGTAGAAAGAAATTAATGAACGAGTGGCGAGCAACGGGAAGAGGATAAACGAAATTGCCGAGGGATGATGGAGAGAGGGGACGCAAGGTTGCACGAGGCTTGGATAGGTCACCTTGCTCGATCCTGATGAGATTCTATGCAGCGTTGATTGCTTCTCTCCTCTAGAGGAGATTCTAGAATCACCGTAGCGACGCTGTGATTGGTGCTCGTCGCGTTTCGTCGACGAAACCGCGGGGTGAGTCGGCGTAAAAAAAAAAAGGGAGGAAAAAGGACCGCACGGACCGAGCCGCGTGTTCGGTGGCGAACGCGTACACGCGCGCTGGAAATTCTCCCTTTGGAAATGAAAAGCTTGCCCGTTGGACAGGGCACGGACGAATCGGATACACAGGGGTGGAAACGAAATTGAAATATGGCTCGGTCAGCCAGCGTGAAAGGGAGAGACAAAAAATTTCGAAATTACTTGCTCGTCGATGGAAGTTTCCGAGCTTAATCTTCTTACGCTCGTTTAATTCTGTTTATACCTTGTCCGGAGGCCGTGATTGATCGCGTTTTAAACTGCCAACGAGCCACGCAAAAACTTCCCTTAGCTGCGGAGAAGAAACGTTCTTGCTGCTGAAACTTCCTGTAGATCCTCGTTGATCGACCTCCTTTCTCCGAGTAATTGAAATTTTTTCGACGTGTCGACCTATTTCCTTTCGAATTCTGTTATTCTTTCAATTTCTGACCTCTTCGATGAATCCTGTATATTTTTATTTTCAATGTACGCGATCCCAATCTAAGTTTATAATTTTTTTCTCCGGCATCCTGACAGAGAACATTTACATAATATATGTATAAACAGGTAAAACTTATTTAGTATTTCAGTCAGTGAACCATCTGGCTGCAACCATTTTAAAGCAGTAAGTTGACCCAGTTACCCTGTATTTTCATTCGGCGAAATAAGGAAGCTCGTAAAATGTAACAGTTTCCCTGTCTTCGGAAGAAAGTAGAAAGAAGAAGAGGAGACGCGGAGGAAGCCTTTTAAGCGTCCACTCGAAAGTTAACTTCTCGCGCGAGCGTTAACTCGGTTCGCTTAGGACGTGTACCGGCGCATTAGGGTTGAACTGTCCCCGCGGAGGATGGAAGCCGGCTGGAAACACGATCCCACGGGAAACGAAGTTAGCAGCGCGCTGTTTTCGTGCCGGAAGTTACATTATTTTATTCATGCTGGGTCATGCTGGGACTAGTCGCGACGAACACGATCAATTTCCATATGCAAAGCGTCCCGGGGCAAGCGTCGAATCACGGTTTCCGCTCGGATCGAGAACGATGTTTCCGTCGATCGAACCAGGGAAATTTCGAGCCGTGGAATCTTTGCTGGATCCGTGAAGTTCATCGAGTTAGTCGACGGATATGCACCTGCAATTATCATTTAAATTGCGAGCTCCGCGAGCCACTTTTGCTATTCTTGCCGAGTTTCTCGGCTGTTTGTTCTCCGCTGCTTGGAGATGTTGCATATTTAAATCGTTGTTAAGATAGCTGTAATTTTGTTGCCGTGTCACGCTTAACGCTGTTCGAGGATGTAAGTCAGACTTGTGGAAGAATTTAGTTACCGCTCCGGGAAGCGTTGACGCAGAGAAACTTTGAAAATAATACTAACGGGGGTTTATGTAAAACTGCTGTGAACTATAAATGTAAGTCTCGAACATCGAATATCGTCGAAAATGGAGATCGACAGAAGCGATCGCGTGCACGGCTCAGGCGTCTTCGAACAGAAAGACGGAGGCTATTTTTCGCCGCATTTCCGTGGGTTTCCGGGAAATTCCTTCTCGCGCGTAATTTCCATTGCATATTCAACGGCCTAAACGTTCTGTCGCTGCCAGCAGTCGCAAAGTTATTATAGCGACATTTCGTCGAGAAGCGGAGACGCCAGCAAAAGGAGGAAAAAAAGAAGCGGGAGAAAAAAGAGGCCGGTAGGGTGGGAAAGCTAGTCTGAAGGATTAATTTTCTCTCACTTTTCCAACGGCGCCGCGAGATTTTACGGAACTGGATCAATTATTTTTCGTAATATAACGCGAAATTGTATTCCACAGTAAGAGCTAGTTAAGTGCTGTAATTGCGTTTCGAATTGCAATTAACACGGCTGGACGGGTCTGGATTGGCGGGAATTTTGTTTAGCCTGTCGCATTGCAGTATTTAAATACGTATTTAAAATCGAGAACAAACGTGATCCATGGTAGCTTCGTTGAACCCTTTAATTAATCTGTAACATTTTTATTTCGATTGTCTGATCTAAAAATTTTCTGATGGTGTCTCAGGAAGTTAAAGAAATCAGGAAAGAAGTCATGTCCGAGTTAATGGTGCTTTAAGCGTTACAATTAGAAAGTCAAAGTAATTGTGATTATGGGAGTCTGATGATGCAAAAGTGACTGGCCATCCAAACCAAAATATATGGAAATGTATGCAAATTGATCGCATCTAATTACTAATTTAGTCCACTGACTGTAAGCCGAGTATCTTGTAGAAGATAGGGACAGATTTGACCGTCTTACTATTTTTTTTCTAAATTTGAAAGTACAATTCTTATTTCTTCAAAAATTTCAGAAATCAAGAATTTCCTTCCAGTTAATAATGTCAAGAAACAAATATTTTAGAAATATTACTTTTTTAAAATGAGAGTTTTTTTATTAATATAGCTGTCAGGATTTTGAAATATTCGCGTAGTCTCCAACGAAATTTACCGTCGATCGGGAAAAGAAATCGCTCGGCTCGATGATTTCGCAGCCATTAGAAAGATAGAACCGCGAGATGATTTTCCCGACAATCCTTGTAATTTCCCTAATGGTCCAGCGGAAACGAGCGTCTCGAAACAACGCAATCAACGCGGAAACGCAGTATGGCTGATAACGAGGCCGCGCATTCATTCTTCCCTTTTTTTCTATGGTGTCGTTGAGTCTCGGTAATACAAAGCTGCGACGTACACCGATATCCTTGTTATCGCGAATATAAATACACGGTATCCGGTGGAAAAGAAACGACTGCACGATTAGTCTTCGTAACAACACTTCTTACATTTTAACATTCGTAACTCTTCTCGTAAAGCTTGAAACTAAATCTCTAAATTTGTTAATTTGCAATTTTGCAAGTTTCGAAATTCGAGAAATATGGCACGAAGAATATCGTAACAAAGTTTCTATCACCCCGAAGAATCTTTTGTAGTAAGTTAGACACAGGCTGTCCGCGAAACTAATTATTCTCGACCGAGTTTCAGGAAAGTTGGGGAACGAACGTTGTCCGACATTTTACCGCGCCCTTTTTCATCGCGACGACGTTGCACGGCCATTTCTGCGAGCGCCGAAATCGCTTCTAGGACCATTCCGAGAACCGTTCTCGCCGCCGTTTCTTTCCTCCCATTTAAAGTGGCGCGACTGGAATATGTGTCGACGATAATTGAAAACAATTCTCCGGAAGCGTTGCGCGGAACTTCGCGTTCGAACAAAGTGGCGACGCCGACAAAGGGGACGCCTGATGAGGGTGGCCGGGCGAGTTCGCGCTCTTGAAAGTTCCTATTCCGGAGCAAACTATAATTGTCGCGTCTCCGCGGACAATGGAATATTTTGTCCGGCGATTCCGTGCGAATTTCGCGCCGCCGACGCCAACGTGATTACACGGGGTGTCGCGTAATTACTGGTACAAGTGGACCGGCGACTTCGGAAGTCAAAATAATTAACATTTTTCCTTCCGAAACTTTCCTTTCGACGAATTCCCTAAGTAGATACTCGAAACGATCAAGTGGTCATTCCGAGCGGAGTGTTCTCAAGAAATAACGGAGTAAAGAGAACCCTCGGGTTCTTCGATATCAAGTTTGAAACTTGTAATAGCTCGAAAATGCAACTTTCGCTCGTCACGTTTTATTTCCACCGCACTTGTAACATCCATAAGTTGCACATCGTCATTTTATTCCGCGTTTTCAACTTTTCTCATCGTTAAAATCATCCCCTTCTCCGGTTGCATCATCAGTCACGCAATACCCTGCACTCGCGGAAGCGGACGTTCCGTAACGAGTCATATTTTTTCATCGAAACGGTAAATCCTCTTAAATCACTGGAGCAAATTAGATCCTCTTGTTCTCTGGCTATCGGGACCAATGATGGCCGTTCGATCGATAGCCGTGTTATTACGTAACGAGGCGACGTTTCGGATTTCCGAGCGTGCCTCCGAAACGAACGCTTGCATTTTTCATTCGAGCAAATTAAATTCCTTTGTCCGTGTCGCGAGCACCGGTCCCGATCGATCAGTCTCGCTTTCTATCGGCGAAACGTCGTTTTCTCTCGCTTCGACTCGAATTACGAATCCTGTTAAATCGCGCGTTCGACCAGCAACAGTATCGTGAATGTTCTTTCCGCTTGGTCAAATCTAAGGGGCGTCGATTACTCGTTTTCGAGCTTCGTGCCCTTACTTTTCTGTTTCGGGTCAAGGTAACAGGTATGGCTTAATGTTATTTTGAGACTTATTGTTTATCTGTAACTTTATTTTCAATAATTCTTAATGGTACATTTAATTATTCACTACATGTAATTATTCCCGTCGCTACATTTAATTAATCTATATCTTCTACACATTCTATATATAAGTCTAAATTTTCTGTATGTTCAGCACATAAATCTAAATTTTCTTAAAAGTTTGAAAGTTTTAATTAATCAGTAAATCTTTAGGATGTTACGGGTTGAAAAATAATTGTTTTTGAGGATAGCGTAGTTAGGTTGAGAGGGGAATTGCAGGCCGTTGATTCCAGAAACCGGAAGCATGCAACGAGAATTCAGCGACGTTTTCACGAGCAGCCTGAAAAATCCTCGACGTTATAAATTTCCGAGGGCGGGTCGATCGTAAGTTAGAAACGCTCCGCTCGAAAATCCGAGCTGGCTAGTCGGTTTCGAGACCACCCCTGTGAAATCACGAAACCGGAACTCACCGCTCGTGATTACCCTTAACATCGCTGGAATCTGCTCTTCCGAGAGACGGAAGGAGAAAGAATGATTGCGGCAACCATGCTGGAACGCTTTTATCTCGTAAATCGCAACGTACACGCTCGTATGATTTAATTCGCTATTCCCAACAACTTCGAATTATGGTTATCGAGATCGACTGCACTTTCGTGAATCTGACGTTAGTTCTCTTTTTATCGAGAAACTTTCTAGATGATTGAACAATATTTTTGAAGAAAATAAAACTTAAAAATAACTGGTTATATTAATCTTGAATCATCTCCTTTTTTAGTTAGAATTGTACAGATGATTTCGTCCAGAAATAGACACCTTGTATATTATACCTAGACTGCGGGTATATATCCAGTTATGATATATTGAAGTTCGTGAAGCCAGCACAAGTGATGTATACGTTGTAAATTATAATACAAGATTTATGTATACTTCGTGAACTTGTATAAACAAGGGCAAAGTGTAATTAGGCGATAGTATGTTTAAGTATGTTCAGTAAAGAATAGAGAAAATTCGTTGTAACGGAAACAATAGTGTCCATCATCGTTTTTGTTGGCGCTATATCTAGCACGGTCGTTAATCTTCGCGACGTTTCTATAGCCGAATCAAGCCGCGGACGAGGGCTTCCGGTCGAGCTCACGCGAACAGGGATTAATTGTCATTATCGTTTATCAATTCTCGCAATTATTCCCTAACCAGATTCCCAAGCAAGGGATCCGAACACGCGGCATTCTCCTTGGAGCGCAGACAAGGGGTGGCTGGCAGCGTGAGATAGGGCCAACAAGAACGCTGGCCCAGGAGGGTAAAGAGGAAAAAGGGATGGGTTGCCGAGGGAGAAGGGACTGGTGCGAGCGAGTACTACCGGGAGTAGCTTCATCCCGGTTGGCGGGGATGAAAGCCAGCCGAGCTGTTACCTTCCGGTTCGGAATGGGGACCGAGAGAGAGCTAGGTCAGGGCAAAACAACGTTAAATCCGCGCTACCAACCCCCAGGCGCAATTTCCGCTTACCAGCTCGGCCTGCACCCCTGCCTTCTCACCCTGCTGCCGCACAACGCTGCTATCCGACGACTTCTTTGAAGTATCTATCTTTGCTCGCGAAACTAACACGAGTTAAATGATATCGAGATACCTGCAACCGGATTATTGATTTTCCGATCGGCACTGCGTACCGCGTGATTAACCTTTCAATATGGACGAGTACGTTTTTTACGCATCAAAATTACCAGTTTATTCTTTCGCGATATACGATCGTTTTTTTTTTTTTTGTAGAACACGGTTGAATGTGTTGCGAATTAAAGTACAGGGTTAATCTGTAACTATTACTACTTCAAATGTCTGTATTATAGGGATTGGATTTTTCTACAAGGAACCATTGCATAAATCATTTTTTGTTCAGGTTACGTGAAGACCACGCAAAGTTTGTATTTAAAAATCCAATGACATTTGTTCGTACGCAGAAATGTACTCTTAAATTCGAAATTTGGAATCGAGTTATTGGTCCACCCTGTATACGTGTGGTATTTGTCGAAGTAGGAGTTCTACGTTATCGCAGTAGAAATAGCCATACATAGTCAGACATGCGATAATGTACGTATATTATCAAGTATATCAAACACAAGCTTTTGAACCTCAATTTATCTCTTTGGGTAACACCTGCAATTTCAAAGCTGTTCGGACATTCCTTGAATTATTTACCAAAATTATAAACGAAAGTAGCGTTAATTCCGATCGATCGACTTTGTACGATAAAGTAGAAAAGGAATATTATAACTATGTTTTAATATAGTTATCCACGAATATCCACATCAGCGAATGATACAATTTCAGAAGCTCCAAAGCGTACGTGTATAATTTCCTAGGTGGTAAGTAGTAACCTCAAGCTAAACATTGTAAGAGAAGCTAGTTAAATGAGTGCAGAAAAATTCAAGGGACAGAGTGAATGAAACTTGGTGAGAAGTGTGTTAAAGAGTTGATGCTTTGAGCAACGTTAAAGATGCCCTTACTTTAATTACCACACTGTCGAAGTACCGTGATTAAGGTTTAAAAATTAGCAAGAACTTTGCGACCGGCAGACTGAAGCTTGTCTACTATGTTTGAAGTTTGTGTACTGCGACACGGGTTGACGGTTTTTTGCAAGCGGTGGTTAAACTATTAGCTTTTCGCAAGAGTCTCGAGAGACACTGAATTTTTAAAGGCGCCTTTTGTGTAAAACGAAGCGCTGTGCTTTTTCGCATCCGCGGCAAAAAGTCTTGTTCGTTTGCAATCCTCGTTCGTGTATTTATGGTTCGATATCGTTTGATGGCGAATAGCATCTGATTAATGCGAGAGTCCTCGATTGTTAGTCACCCGTGAAAATTGGAATTTTTACTCGCCAAAGGACCATAACCCAGTTACTCGTGAACGTAATTCAGGCGCCCGCAGATGATTTCGTTCCTTTGCTCATGGTTTTATTCACCGTTCTCCGCACGTGGCGCTCATAAAAATCGGCTTTTAATAAGCGGCCGTTGTATCGATTGCGCATATTCCAACGAAAATTCTCGAACGATATGCAAGAGAACCACTTTCAAAAATGTGTATCAGTTCG
Organism: Megachile ligniseca; assembly: GCA_945859555.1. NCBI lineage: Eukaryota > Metazoa > Arthropoda > Insecta > Hymenoptera > Megachilidae > Megachile > Megachile ligniseca. The sequence goes on from OX243778.1 coordinate 13,437,417, forward strand.
TAAATGTTTGAGGTTAAATTGTCAAGTTGCCAAACAAGTTCACAAAAGTAACATGTTTAAAATTTGATAACTAATGATTTTCAATTGCGAATAAATAAGATAGGGAACTTAAAGAACGTTATTAAATTGTTTCACGAGTAATCAAACCGAAGAATAACGAATTAAATCCTGCTCGACGTTTATCCATCTGCCAACGTCGGGTATTCCCGTTGAAAGTTGGAAATGGAAGCTGGTGGAAAGTAATATTTGCCCTGTTATCCAGCAGCGGGAACTTGATACTTCGATTCGAAGCCGAGTATCTGGGCCAAAAGAACACAATGCGGGAAACTTCTCGCTTATCGAGCCTACGGCTCGTTTCAGTTCCCATTGCCATCGTTTCTTCTTCATTTCCTTCCTGTTCGAGCCGGCTACCATCTTTCTTACACTTTCTCCCATCGAATTGGTTCGTGCACCTTGCTTCCAGAGTTTCCTACCTTTTCACCGCCCTATCTATTCATCTCTGTTCCTTTTTTCCTCCGTCCATGAAACTCGATCGATCTGTCGGTATTCATGAAATCGCTGGTCGCAGCGAGTTTGCAGTTCGGTTTCATCGAATGATAGAAATCCGAACAAAGTGGTGAATTTGATTGAACGTTAGGTAAGCGAATGTTCTGTCAATTATCGAGCGTGTGTTGGTCCTTTGCGATACAGCGCGTTAAATTACGCTCAGGTGGAAGGGTGGAAATAAGGGTGGTTTATCGCTGGATACAGCCTATCCCCTATTTCGGGGGATCAAATGTTTTCGGCGATAGGGTAGGTTTAGCGTGAAAGCGATCATACGGTGAAGCATTTGATCCGTGTTTATTATTAACATTGGACTTCGTGTTTGAAAACGATAATTGGGAGTCCAATTATCGATTATGAGAATAGATTTGTGTTTGACAGCTACGTACGGATAAATACACCTAGTATATATCATGCATGAACGTTGCTGCATTCTAAATTTACCTACTTCGTGTTTGATACTGACACCGTACATAATCTGCGAATTGTTTTGGTGTTGGTTTAACAATTCATCCGTATATTCTGATACTTATCTTTCACGAAATATTTAATAGCACCCTTTTCAAAACAATTTCATTCTACCAATTTATGTTCTCATTGTTCACTTTTGATTAGTTTAGACTAACGTGTCAAGTTCACAAACATAAAGACTCTATGAATTAACCATTTATAACCACAATTAAATTTTTGGAACTTCAACAAAAATCCCTTGAGTGTGTATCATATAACGAATTAATAATTCAATCAGTACATGAGAAATTGAACATCCACAATTTTCAGGAATAAAAAGTTGTCGAAAGGTCGTTGAAACAGTTGCAACGTCGTTCGGTTTGCGGAATTTTTCAACCGTTCGTACGGTAGGGGGTTGAATCATCCCCATCGCAGCGGAGCGGAAAGCGGAAAAATAGCGGAGCATCCGATCGCATCACCTGCTCGCTTTCATCCGCAACAATTGCTGACGCAGATCGGTAATTGAGACCATCGGCATAATTGCATTTACCAGGGCGGCATGGCGTCGAGCACGTAGGGGGTGTTCTATGTCCTGGAATACCAATGAACGTGTCCTCGTTACAGGAAGGAATATACGCGACACCAGCCGGCGAAAGGTAAGTAAAGAGAAAGAATAGAGAACTTGCTGAACGTATTACACGACGCAGCACTTTTATTCTCCGCAAATGGCATTACGGAAATCTTCTTGCCCCGTGGAGAATAAAATTCTGTCGGTTCGCGGCGCTGGAAACGGGTGAATTTCATTTTGGGACGGTATGAATATCTAATTTGCTCTTCGCCGTGGAATATTAGAATGTTACATTTGTCCCGTGCCTGACGATCAGTCGAACATTATTTTCCTTCCCTTTTCCGTTCCGCGACAGTATTAATATTCGCGCACCGTCTTCCGCTTTCTCGAATATTAATCAGCGTAATTGTGCATCGCCGTAAAATTTATAATTCGATGTAATTACGGGAGAAACGTTCCTTGATGATTACTTTGTAATTCCAACGTTTCCATCGAACGGTAAAGTTTTAAGAACTTTGACGCAACTTGAAGAATCTCGAAACAGCCGAACGAGCGCTCGTTTCATAAATCTGAATACATAACTTAATTTTGTACACAAACTTTCACATCTGTGCATATATTACGTTGTACAAAACACCTTCGGTTCGAATTAAATTCTGTTTAAAAGTTCCCTCGCGAAATGAGGTCATCGAATTAAATTTTACTAATGTATAGATAATTCAAAATTTGCTGGAAACCTTTACGAAATCAGTGTACATGAACAAATAGTTAGAGAATAAAAATTTAGCGACACATCATTTTTCTAGATTTCGTTATAATATTAGTAGCAATAAAATTTTGTACGATTAATTAACGTGTTTTGCAAACAGCGTCGTTGAAGGATTAACTCGTATTAAAATAAATTCCAATAAGTTTAACGACTGTATCTAACAATTTTGTCCACGAGGATACGAATCGTTTGAATTTGGTCAAAAAGCGAACGGCGTATCTAAAAGCATTTCCGTCTAAAGCTGTCAAAGGGAGCGAATCAAAGGGGTAAACACTGGTCAGTCGAACGGAAATGGTAATATTCGCGATGGCACCCTCCGTCTGTCCACGTGTTTGCACGCGTTCGCACGTGTTTGCACACGCGACATGTTCGCGCGACTCGCGAATCGAAATTCCAGCTCCGTAGAAATATTTTTAAATAAAACACCGTGCACAGTCGTAGAAGTGACAAACACGTGTACCAAAGGGGGGTGGGAATTGATCCGCGAGTGTGACCTGCCCAGGGACCAATTAAAATTCCTTTCTCGAGCTCACCCTTGCAACGCGATTTTCTCTTTCGTTTTTTTACGTAAACTTCGCTAATTATTTCCGGCGGAGCACCTCGTTTGGACTCCCGAATAATACTCGGGAAATGTAACGACGTGTTCGGCGCGAGTTAACAGATTGGTCGTTTGAAATATTCTTTTTCGTTCTGGAGGTGGAAGATGAAGGTCCATTCTGCCATAATTTAATGGGTAGAAAATGGAACTGATGGGATTTTTCGAATATCGATTTTCACTTAAAGTAGATGCATTATGACGCTGTAGATGCATTAACATTAGAGAAATTAGTGTTGGATACTTTTAGATGGAAAATAAATTGGATAAATGGACACGTGACATATGGAAAATTCAGCTCATGTATTTATTTTGACAGAAGTCAATCTACATATACTTTGACAAATGTAATTTCAGTAATTGAGAACGAGGAATTTGAAGTCTGTCATCTGACGGTCATTTTTAACTCTACTACTGACGCAAATTTGATTAATTATAAGTTGTCATATTATCTGAAATTTCCATCGTGTTTGATTGTGACGATTATAATATTGGAGTGCAATAAGAGATGCTGTTATAAGAGATCTAATTTGTCACAGAGTTAAAACTATATTTCGACAGATCTTCATGCAAGACCAGAACAGTCCCAAAGCCTCAAATTCTCAAATCGAAGCAACGTTCTAAGAAACAAGTGTTCGAAAGCCATGAAACTTCATCACCGCAGCTCTCGAGGAACAAAATCAATTTGATTCGTGACGGAACTGCCAAAAACCCTTTGTCGTCGAGTGTGATAATCAGTTCCATCGAATTCCTCGAATCGACCCTTTTCCGGTAACTTCTGCACCCGCAAACTTTCTTCTTTCCGCGCTGTCTCGGTTTCCGCAACAAAAGCAAGCGGATTGCATCGGAGGTACCGGACGAAACTTCATCGCGTAAACTTGGTCACAGCATTATGTTCGGTTAATAAGATTCGCAGGAAGTTCAGGTGGGAAAAGGAAGAAGTATCGATGAAGCGAACTTGCTTCGAGGTTCGAACCTGAACAAGATTAAAGTAGAAGAATTCTGTTGCTGGTCAGACACTGAACGTAGACTCTCGTTATGGGGGCTGTAGAAAAATGTTCGGTTAACAAAGTATTGCTTCGGACTTTTATGTACTTTATACAGAAAATTTTTCACTTCGAATGGACAAAACACATCGGTAATATAATATCATGATTGATATTATTTTCCTACTTTCAAAACTTTCTATATCTTTTAAGGAATCCTTGTTGCTGGTTACACAAATTGGTAATAAAATATCATAATTTAAGAGAATGAGTTTCTTTTTTCTTAGAGTTTCAATACTCAGGTGTAGATATCACGTACTGTACCATAATCACTTTACTTTCCCTTTTATATAAACTGTTAGTACGACTTGCAAACGTGTATTGATTTATTGCATTACTTTGACAATTTTACAATTTTTACATTCTGATATTCCGAACTTTCACTTGTTTTTCAACCAGTCATCGGTGTTCCATCATTTGCTGTTCGATCAACGTAATAAACAGTTTCACCTCGTTTCGGTATTTGAAAAAATGATTAATTCGCGAGTATCTTCAAACTTGTACTCGATCATTCGGTTTCGCTAATGGTTCCCAATTTTCGTACCAAACGTCGCATCCATGATTCAGGCAGCATCCGTTTCCGGCAAGTTCACGAACCAATCGACAAGGAACATTCGATTCCGTGTTAACCGCGTTGTTTCTCACCAGCAACGTCGAGGACGCTCGAAGCTGTCCTCGCGTCGACTGATTTGCATCCAATAAATGCCGCAGCCCCGATGACTAGACGCCACGGTCGGATCACATCGGTTACAGTCCGCAGGTACATTTACATTCGCCATTAATCGCGCAACGGACCGAGCAGTCCCTGGATAGTCGGGTTTCCCGGCTCGAGCAACGTCTCTGCTCCATCTTGGCACAAGATGAAGTGCCTTGTCACCGCCGGAATAACAACCGCGTCGTCGAGACACCGCGTGTTTGATTTGGCCCCGCAGTTATTTGACAAATACAAGAAATGGCTGCCACTCGTGCAATCGTCTTCTATTCCTCCAGTCACAATTAACCGTTTCGCGGTTACGTACACGCTCTTTAAAAACACCATCAGGATGTATCCGTTCATCGAGCTCATTTCATCGAGTCTAGTAGTCGAGATTAGACAAACAGTTAATAAGTCCTGGACTAGGGAATATAGACTGCATTTATACTGAAGGCGAAGAGTATAATATGAAGTGTTACAAGATGGTAGATGTTAGTAGAGTTTTAAAATTAAGACGACGATCATAGAAAATAGTGAAAGGTTAGAAAATTCACAGTAAACCTAATAGTTCCAAAAGGTAAAAATTGAATATACAATATTGCCAAAGTCATAATCAAACTAAAATTCAAATATAATCAAAGAAATGTAAATATAGGAACTCGGTCTAAAAGCCCTGGATTCTGAAACAGAAATTTTAAATTAACACGATAATATACGATTCCATCTGCGTTATGTAAACCCCATCCCAGGCAACTATAATGAAGCCATAATTGAAAATAAAGTTAATAGTCGAAAGAACACGACAAGCTAATTTATTTTCCCTCCGTTTCGCCGATGTTTTTATTAAAATTTCTCACCGTGTCGTTGCAGATGTTTATCAGCCGCATCTGTTGTCCATAAGACGTTAGATATACTGCATTCGCATATCGACTCGTTACATGGTCGCAGATCGAGATTTTCGCTACCCACGCAGGACATTGTGTAATCCTTAATTGCGAGTGACACGAATCAGGAAGCTTTCTCTCGAGCATCTTCATGAAAGGTATCGCTGCAGGTGTATGATCGATGTTTATCAAAGGATGGTGTAAAATCTTCGAACTGCAGGTGTCTAGGAGCGCGGAGCAAATTGTACGTGTTAATCGCTTGGAAGGTATTTATGAGCTCTTTTATAGCTGCTCGCTGTTGGTTTAGATACGCATCTGCTCGTTGCATTCCAACTTGTAAAATACTGTGAACCTCGACGTTACTATCCGATTTTGGAATGTGGAGAAGGTAGTTGCACTTTGTTAACCTTTGTAAAATGATCTGACTATAGCTACAATTTTTATTGACATGAAAGCGACTCTTGAAGTCGGTGCACTTTTATTTTATATAATAGATGTTGGACTTTTATTAGCAAAACTGAATCTGATGAGAAACACTGTTTTTTGTCTGCATTAGAATATTAAATTGGCAGTCTATGGAACTGTTAGGTCATAGGTACATAGTTTCTCTTTAACAAAAGTTCATAGTTTAAAAGATAAAAGAGTACTGTTATTTTTCACCCATCCAATAATTTGTAAATATACAGGCTACTTTGATCTTAAGACCGATTTAATGGAAGCCGAGACAGTTAATGTTGCAACATGTCATATCCGTTGAAATATTGAGCAGTTAAGGCTCCGTTGAAATAAACAAATAGGCAATTAAATAAAACAGAGCGAAGAAGAAGCAGAGCCGGAACGAAAAGTTTATCGAAGCGCATCGCGGCCACGCTTTCTCTTCGGATTCAATTTATTTGTTTGCTCTGACGTCTCGTTAGCGGCATTCGAGATCTGCTGCATCCCCCTACTGTGCTCCTCCGACAGTAAATATTATTATTTCTCGATGAAACGTGATTATTATTAATGCAACACCCGTTCCCCCTACCGTTCGATAAACGATTCGCGCGAAGAAATATATTTCTCGTTTTATCCGCTTCGACTGCAGCTACCGTTTCCGATATAATGAAAATCATAATATTTCAATCCTCCGCTCGATAATGATGAAATTGTAGTCCGCGAACATCACTCTATAAAAAATTCAATTCCATTCCTCTCGCTTTTAATTACTTCTCTGTTTATGTATAACCATGCAAATTTACAATTTGTTACCTTTATCGTCTAAGAAAATGACCATGTTTGTGAATGTAAATGTTTAAATAGTATTCGCTAATGTACTAAACATAATCATATAACATGCAAGTACCAAAGTACGTGGAAGACAAAGGACTTTTGTCAGCGCAAAGTCGCAACCCCTTTCACGCCGGCGGAAAGAAATGTCCGATAAATTCAGTTAGCCGCGAAACGAGTGACAGACATCAGCGGTTTCGTGAGTACGTGATCCGCATTGCGACAATTCGACACGCTCGATAAACAATCGTCTGCGACCGCTTAAGCGTCCGTTTGATTCTGCCGTCGCGCCGCGTCGTTTGCTTTAATTGGGTCTTCGTAATTACCGGTGAACGGGTCTTCCTCGACCCTCCCATCGCGTCTCGTCTTCTGGCTCCGTCTTGTTAGCGCACATCGGTAAACGGTGTCGTCTCGCGACGATTAACGAGACAATAGCGTGGCCCCTCGAGGCACGTCTTGATCCGCGTCTATTCTCTTTAGCCGCCAGCGTATCTGTCGATGCTCGTCCATCTACGTGTACAGCCGCTCGATCTCCAATAGTCTAATCGTCTACTCTCCAGATATCCTTTGTCGATACCCGCCAGGGATGCAATCAATCTTCGACGTGACGTAAGTAAATTGAAATTCATCGTTCGCCGATGAACCAGATCGAACTTGGATTAGTCCGATGCTAGAACCGGGATACTTCTTCCTCCTCGTTCCCGATGTTCTTTTGCTCCAACTTTTTCCTGTCGGTGTCAACTCTTTACCGACGATATCGTGTTTTTACCGAGCGTCGCTGTAAATCTTGCGCGTGTAAGATTTTATTACTAATGTATCGGTATGCAGGATGAGGTTCATCGACTTCCTGGTACATGAATCATTTTCACGAGGACATTTGCAACATATTTCGAGAATCGAAACTGACACTTGCAATTACTCACTGCGTATATCACACTCGTCTACTCTTTGAATTTACAGGATTTACACATATGAAAGTCATATTACGATGTTCTGGTGATGAGTTGCATCTTGTATCTTTAACCCTGTAACAGATAAATTGTATTGGTTTCAACACTGTTTCTCATTTGATTTTAATCTTTAAAAACTTAAACATGAGCTTCAGTGACTGTCAAAATTGAAAAACTTTTTAACCTTAACCTACTAATGTATGTTATAACAAAAGCATATAAGACATTAAGGGGCAATCAAATATTAGAAAACAAGGATAATATTAATAAATCATCCCTCAACAGTCTTACATTTGAAAATGAACAACACTCTTAAAGAAATGTTTGCTTTTGATCACCGTAATAATTGCCTAACAATTAATTCGCAACGAAACGAAGTAACCCGAGTTTTTTAAGGCTGAAGTAAAAGCTTGGTTCGGAACAAAGCGACGATTCAGAAGCCGGTAGACGAAGAGGACATCTGACGTTGATAACTCCACTCAAAGCAGGCGCCGATTTACCCTCTATTGCTTGTCGTTAGTGGTGGTGCCACAATTTGCTCGAGCTGGGCTACGATTACCGGTGCTTTCCGCCTCCTGTCCCTTTTACCATCCCCTTCAAACCTCGGTAACTAGACCAGTTCACCGATACAAGACACAATAATGATGTAACGACGCGGCAACCGGCCGAGTAGCCCAATAATTCGCCATTCTCAGCCACTTGGAATTGTGTCGCCGACACTTAGCCCCATTGCGAGGGTGGCGACGATCGATCGTCTTCAACTGGATCCCTAGTTTCGGCTGTGGGCCATTTCTTCTCCAGCTTTTTACGCTGGACGTCTGAGAGATTTAAAACCGTTCGATAACAATTTATTACTACTTGTCTTGAATTAAGAGAGCTTGTCTTAAATTAACTTCCACCAAATTTCTCTTGAATTATCTTCAAGACGAGTTATTTTTTATTAATCGGTAAAATGTGATAGATTTCGTATTAGCTGAATATGGCTCGTGTAATAATCTGATGTTTATAGACTTATTTTCATCGCAGCGACAGAAACGTTCACCGTAATATGGAAGCTTCATGGAATTTGTGAGACGGAGTTACCGGAACCACTTAAAAGACAATCATTTAAATGCATTTGAATCGAGCTCCGCTGGCCCGAGTTACAAATAAATTTCGACGGTGTTCCCGTTAAATCGAATTGCTCGAAAGGTTCCGTGTATAAAGTATCGAACAGAAGGATATTATTAAGTTCCGAAGGTATCTGGGAAACGGGTGCACGTCTCGCAGTCACAATTGTTCCATCGACATCGATAAGTTACATTATTAGCGACCTGCTTCTGAATCGATGACTCAATTCCGTGCTCGAATCGGGCTTCTATTACTCTTTCGAAGCACCCTTGATTTACGAAATATCCGAGGAGCTTTTGGAAAGTGGACGTAAGAGCAATAAGAGCCGAATGTTTGGTCGATTGCCAATTTATCGAAAGTTCAAGTAATTTTAATCGATTGAACTTCGTAAATATGATTCCGTGTTGCAATGGAAGATATAAAGGATGCGGGGTCATTTACTGATAGAACTATTGTGTGATCATATAACACATGGTGGTAGGAGTCTTACACATGTGCTGTAACGATAGCATATGTAAAATTTTGTACTAATTATTCAGTCGACAATATAAATATTTATATTGCAAATTTAATATTTAAATAAAAATGTAATGATGTAAATATGAGAGCTCGATTAGCAAAGACTGAGGTCCGTCGTTCAAAATTTGTATAGCAATCTGTGGAAGAGGAAATAAGATTAGGCAAATAATTTCGGCGTCCTTACTTAACAGCCGTCAAACGATACGCGTATTAAAACTAATAAGAATACGCGGTCGTTTCAGCTGGCGGTTAATTAAGAAAGCCGACGAGTTCTTTCCGCTCGGTTCCCTCTTTTCCCGGGTTTCTGCGAGAGTTCTTTGCAAGACGGGCCCGAGTTTCGTGGCTTTTCCGGCTGCCAACAGCGAGGGAAAACTGGTCGTAACGAGAGACACGAAATCCGCGGTCGCTGGTTACGTTGCTGCTAATTACGGATTCACGATGCACCGGTAACTTCGAGATCTTCATTAAGGGAAAACTCGTGCAGGCCCGTGAAAACGTACTTCGGAATCCTCCTGTCGAAGAAACGGGAATTTTGTTGCACTTCGTCGTCCAACGTATCCTTCTTTCCATATGACGCGGACATCAAAATCGATCAAATTGCAGAAACATGGAGAAATTATTATAAACATAGAATGATGTTAACAATGGATGATGTCAGGTGTCAATATTAATCTGAGGTGTTAAATATCATTGACAAAATACAGTTTGTATAAGTACTTTTATAAAAAATTTATTAAATTATAGCTAGTAACGCAAGGAAGTAGAGTTCATTTCGTTCCCAGAAGTATAAGTATAATCATTTATTAGAAGTTTTGAAGAATTCACTTCCCACCGTGAATATTTGGATTCCGTGAGTAATATCCAACTGTTTTTAAAATGTGCAACGTACGCGCGTGATAAATTAGTCAACAGGATGCCTACTCTGTCTTCATTATCCGTAAAAGCGTTCCAACGTGTTCGTATACCTAGCAATATCTCTTACATTCATGAGATGTTGCCACTAACTAAATTACCTGGCGTGCAGAGCCTGAGATGCAAACGGAACATCTATTTCTAACACCATTTACACCGAGAGTACCTTCTGCTGCTCGGTTTACAATAGTCACCGAGCACGAATCGATAATATTCATTTCTGGTTACAGTAATTACACCGAAAATAACGTTGAACATTAATCAAGTTTACCAGTTCTACTCTACCCCTTTTACATTTTAACTGATAAGCGATAGAGAAATTAGGTCCAAAGATCAAGGACTAGTTAGCTTCTTCCAAATAGTCATTTTATATTTTTTGCAGATTATACAAATTTTTACAGTTTTATATGGCAAGTATTTCCAAATCGACCATTTTAATTTGTATTGTGCTTGGAAAACGTAAGGTAATATATTCTGAGTTGCAAATTCAGTCTAGGAAATTCACGCATTTGTCACGGTTTTGTGAAAGCCGAGTCTCGTTAGAAATGCGGCTTCGTAATTTCAGTATCGGTACAAGCATTCGAGCACAAAGCCGCAGCAAACGGTTCTCGTTGACAAGCTTCATGAATTAGGCCTACAATTACACCCGTAATTCCTTCTCGGTGGTTTGACGATGTTGAGTCGTCCTCAGAGATTCCGTCTGATGGTTTTCCCCTTACGAACTTCGACGACTAAGAAGCTTCGGTGAACTAGCAAACAGACGAAAAAGGAAATCACCGGCATTCCTAACTTACATAACGACATTAGCTCACAGCAACGATTACCACCGGAGTACTACTCCCCCGTGAGTGAAAACAATTACAAACTTGCTACAGCGTAACACTAGTCCCTTTGCTCATCCTTATTCGATGCTGGTACGTGAAATAATTTCATTCTGATGAGGCGCAAGTACAAAGATACCATGGATTGATAGTTCAGCACTAATTAGGGAATTTGGGAATTTGGAGGTGAAGGAATTTGGGAACTTGGGAACTTGCAAGCTTGGAGAGGTGGAAATTTAGGAATTTAGGAATTTGACGATTGGGGAAGATTTAGGGGTGAAGGAATTTGTAAATTTAAGGATTTGAAAGCTTGTAAATGTGCAAATTAGGGAAGTAGGGAATTTTAGGATTTGGATGCTTGGAGATTTGGGCATTTGGAAATGCAGGAATTTGAGGATTTGGGAAGTTAGGATGAAAGAATTTGAGAATTAAGGAGTTTAGGGAACTTGGGGAGTTGGGACCTTTGGGAACATGGAGATTAGGAAATTAGGGAATTCCAGGATCTGTAATCTTGGAAATTCATGAATTTGGGAACAGAATTGAAAATTTGTGAACACAGAGGTTTGAACACAAAAATTTAAAAGTAAACTTAGAAACAGTAAATGTAAAAATTCTTGACATCCTAAAGTATCCAAAAAGAACCTATTAAGCCCTTATCACCTGAAATTTCCATCTGGTCAGGCAGAAACTTCCCTTGATAAAACAATGTAATCCCCAAAAACACTTTCCGAAAATATAAACCATAAACCGAACGCACCTGCAAGGACTTATCGAAAGAGAACCATGACCATCCCTTGGTTCTTGTCCCGTGACGTCACGACCCATTCCCGGGAGTTTCTTTGCAACGAGGCGAAAGAGCGGATCGCGGGAGCGGGCAAAGGATTAGGCAGAAAGAGAGGGCGCTGGTAAACTGGGCCGCGGGCAGAGCGAGCGAGAGAGAGAAAAAAGGGGTGGGTTGAAAGAGGAGAATCGCGCGAGTGACGAGAAAGTAGGGGTAGTTTAGCTCGAACGGCCCGGGCATGCATCTTCGCACGCCCTCACCCTCTCGCTCACGCACAGCTAGTGCCTTTTCAACGATGTTCGTGCTGGGATTTGCTCCACCGTTGCCTGGCGACCGCCTCGTGACGTCACTGACTGACGTCATCGCTGCACCCCACTGGCGCTCGTAGCCAATCGTAGGGCTGCGTCGGGGGTGGTATAAAAGCAGCTGACGATCGTCGTCCGCGCTCAGTTTGCGTTTGCACGCGCACGAGCAAACATTACTCCCTTTGACATGATGCAAAATTTTATAAATATATACTGTTTCAACTGTTGATCCTCTTTAAGACATATTTTGCAGGTTCTAGATTTTTTAATGGATACAAATGATGAAGGTTTAATGTAATGGATAGAATGTATAATTGAGGTAGATGGGGTTGTGCTGTCCCCTTCAATTGCCTAACAATCTTCATATTTTTGGTATCATTACTGTAACAGTAAAAAGCAGTTAAAAGTAGAAAATATATATGAATACTTAAATTGTTAAAAGGATTCTGAAAGATGAAAACTATACCCCATATATCACATGTCAATGAGAACTTGCAATGAACTCTAACTGTCCGCCTGTTAATTAGAATTAAAATGTTTCTCTTATCAGAAACCAATACTTTTAATAAAATAGTTACAGAATGATCCTACTAATTTTCATAATAGAAGCCTACTAATTTTTTGTTTGATTTGAAAACTTGAATTCACATTTTACTAAAATTCTGTCAAACTCTTGCAGTTATTTAAACATAAAATTGCATACAAGTATGAGCGAAAATGCATATAAAAATCCATACGCAGATGGAAAGAGTTATACCAACTTTTCGAATCGTGTTACTAGAATTCATTTGCATAATGCATATTCCATGTCCTCTGTGACATTCAAGTGTGGAGATCGGAGTTTTACGATTACATTTCCAATCACCTTTTTCCTGCGAGTCATATGGGCAAATATACTTTACGAAAAGCAAGAACACGGGGCATCAATGCCGACCGAAAAACGATAACTTGGAGAACGTTCAAATATTCAAAATTCGTTATAAAAGTTGGCTCAGCACCGTGAGTTTCTAGAGCGGTTACTCTTTATGGATGATGAAATAAAAGTTTCCGGTTTCGTGAATTTACCGAGTGTGCTTGACGGTCACCTCGAAAACATTGAATTTCGTATGCAACCTTGAAATCGTGTGCATGAGATATACAGAGATACAAATCCTGAATGCTATGTCACGCATCGTGTGCTTGTAATCGAATGAAACACTTTGTACTTATTTATTATTCAAATCTTAGTTTATCTTTATCCAAACAGATAACCTTTTATTCACGTATGAATAGCTGGACAAATTACTTGTACACGGTAATTTTTAATTTTACACAATTGACGTATATTTAAACAAATTATTCTGATATTTTCGCTAATGCTCATGTTGTTATAAGCTTGATGTTGACTATATCCTTTGTGCTGCTGATTTAATAATTTAAGAAATAATAAATTACGAAAAGCAAGTCGATGCGAGAAGAATTTACTGTACAAAAATTCTTAGCACCGTTAAACACAATAACGTGTTTTCGCTTAATAAAAGATGTCCTCCCTCGACGCGAACGAGGTTGCTCTCCCGCACCGTTGAGACAAAAACATCAATAAACATCACCGTAAATAACACTCTTGCCCCTAACACCGATCAATTTATCGATTCCTCTATTTTCCACCCTCTAACCCGCGATTAACGTCCACATTCAGATCCACTATTTTTACTCAAGAATCGTCAGTCGTCTCCGCGAGACGATAATATCATCAATGTAACGCGATATTTTTAATACAGAAATGGAGCAACTCCATTGTCCGGTTTTATCTCCGGTGGGACGAAGCGTTAAAAATGCGGTACTCGTACAAACTCGCGGTATCAGTTCCATCATTGGTATAAACAACGGAGCTGTGATTGTTCCTGTATTTTTAAACGGGCTCTCGATGCCGCGAGAGGGTCGAATTTAGGGTGGTACGAGCTTTACGTGACCTCTGACCTTTCTGTTGCAAGAGTGGCAGCGTTCATGCGCTCTCACTCGCCACCGAACCGACTAAACTAGCAACATCGATCATTAATACCTACTCGATTCCTTTTCCTCGTATATTGTTACGGCTGGAACAATGCCTGTATCGGGCACGATTCAATAACGGGACGCTTAAATTCCTGGCTTATTCTGTATTCTGCATTCTGCCAGAGAAACGGGCCAAGGTTGCTCTTTGTTGTTCCTCGACGCTGATAAAGAATACTCGAGCGTGTTCGCTCCTAATTGTTGGATAATTTATAGCACGGTTTTAATCTTGCTCGACAAATCACGGACTAAACGGTCAAATTATCTTGACCAAGAAATTTTTGGAAGTGGAATTTTGAATAACGTTCTTCGGTCGAAATTTTTGAAAGATTTGAATTTGTTCTTTGAGTATATGGTTGGACATCGCGTGTAAGATCAAATACGTGATTTTCTAAGAACAGGAGATTTAAATAATACGACATTAAGGTGAAAACACATTTTCACGAGCGGATAAAGCACGAACAGCGTTCGTTCGCTATCGCTGAAAATCGATAAAGACACTCGTCACGCAATAATAGTAGTTAAAATCCACTCGAGTTTCCCCACGGAATTTCGTCGTGAGTGTCAAGACATTAAGCATCGTGGCAACCCCTTTGCCTCAGAATTTCTAGCGAATACCTCGAGTCCATCCTCCGAGGCAAATCCTAAACCAACCCCTTAATCGACAGATCAAGTCATTCAAAAGATCGACTCGCTTTGGGGGAGGGAAACGTTTACCAGGTATTCCGTGTGAACGATTATCGTGGTTAATCCGGCTTTGTGGCGTTGTCTCTCAGGATTCTCCAACCCCTCTTCGAGGCATTCCAACCCCTTCATCGAGCCTTTTCACAGCCCCACTGTGGAATGCGTACAGCCGCTCACGCTATAGATATACAAGATACTTCGACGATGTAACGCTATAAATCGTAACAAGTTAACGGTGAACTTAACGAAAATTTAATCAAGCAAATCCACGCGGTAACTCGCGAATAGTTCGGGTCAAAATACTTCAAAATTTTCCTTTCAATATCGGTTCCAAGATTCGGTTTCTCGTAATATCTTGTAACCATTTTATTTTGTGGGACATGTGCTTTTGTATCAAGATAATTTTCCCGTTTGATACATAATTTGTCAAGTAAGATCAAAAGCTATAAATTATCCAACAATCAGGAGGGAACTCGGCTCTATAAAATATCATAAAACCCTGATATCTTTAACAGTTTAATCCTGTTATTCCCTTTTCCTCTTACAATCCCGTCCTGGTTTCGCTTCGAAAAGTCGAGCACCGATCGTGAATCTGTCCGTACATGTGGGTTATCTCGTCAGAGCGATTCCCAATCTAGGTTATTGCCGCTGCAATCGGCGCGACTGTTGCGGCTTGCCAATTATCGGCTCTCCCTGTTTATTTCTGTCCCTGTTTCGCGAGCTTGTCCACACTCTCGACTGTCCGGAGGGCTCGAAATTTTCTCGTCGTCGGGCCGCTTTGAAAAGCAAACTGGCAAAGTTGGCCGGCTCGGTGCTCGATTTTCCTGCCGCGAGCACGAACAGCGTCCAGAACGAAACCACGAACCAGGCCGCATCCGTTTGCAATTACGAGGCCGCTCGTTGCGTTTTAGTTAACGCCTCGATTTCGCGAACCCCTGTCTAACAGGGAAACGGACACCGCGGCCAGAAGACCGACGGGGGTGGTTTCTTGTTTCACGCGGAATTGGAAATTCTCTCGTTCGACGATCGTTTTGAAACGGAGCTCGCTGCGATCGATAACGAATTTCACTTCGATAAACTGGAAGAATGGATGCGACTTTATCATTGTTATTATCTGTTAAAACGAGTTCGTCGATTTTTGAAAGCATCGGAACAAGTTTATGTAGTTTATGTTAGTCTGGCGAAAACTCGCTGAAAAGTAATATCCTTTAGATATGCCATGAACACGCGGCGATATTTTAAGTTAAATCCACTTTCTAGGCACAAAAAGGGAGAGAGACAGGTCGGAAGTACAAGTACTCGTACTTTGTTGTTTAAGTTGCACACTGCTTCTAGGGTCGTGTAATTGGATCCTGGAGCACCTTACCTGGCGAGACACCTGCCGGCATTAATCTTCAGAATCCTTGCTGTGGAAGGATCGCGTTAAAGTGTTGGGAGAATAATCATCTTAAGAGCTTATAAGTATTTCAATTTAATTACATATATTTTTCAACGCGAGCTCCGGTATCTTCCTGCGAGACACGAATTTAGGATGTTGGAAATCTGCTGGATGTTTCGTTTTAATTTTGTTATTAATCATTGTAAATTTCATATTTTCTTCGATGTTCAATTACGAAAACAATTGTGGTAGTTTAGAATTCTGAAACCTTGAAACGGGACTGACGAGCGAACTATTTCTGGTCGAGAGTACCATTACAATTTCGTGTGGGAAGTTATGGGGTCACTCTGGTGGCAAAATAGAAGTTGAAGGTTTAATGAATAGAAAAAGGGACTACGTCCGAATTGTTTCGCTCGTTTCGCATACTTTGCACACATTTTCCACCGACACTGCATCACGGAGAAATTTAATACAAGATTCCCGGAATACCAGTACACGATTCCTGCCAGCATCCATCCAACGGCACAATTGAATTTTCATCGTACGTTCACCGCCGTTAAGGTATCCGATAGAATGGTAACTCCAACGGCAGATGCAACGCACTTTATGGAACGTTTAACTACTCGCTAACTGCACGTGCGCTTTCGATATCGATTAATATTTACGAGGTATAAATTACGAGGTAACCGGACGTTCGAAAGAACCGATCGAGCTTAGCTTAGCTTAGTTAGCTCGAAGTTCGTTCAGTTAATCGTTTGAGGCAGCAGCGGCGTAAATTCATCAACGATACGAGGCGATAAATAAGGCTCCAGCGAACGCGAAATAAATCATTTTCCCTCCGTACCTGTTCGAGGGAACGGATCTGCCGCAGACACGTGCATCAAACGAGTCTCGGAGTTTCCGATCTAATTTGCATGTTTCAGACATCGAATCAACTAGGAGACGCGAACGATGCAGTTCTGCGACCAAGAAACGCACCGATGCTACACAATTGCACCATTCGATCGATTAGTGGGGTCGAAAGTAATTTAGAACTTGGTTTTTACTCACGAACTCTGACTTATAATAACGTGTCATACTCGTGACGCACATGATGCGTCAGATGCAATAATTCAATATTACATTCGCAGCACGATTGAGTTTGGAGTTTAATACCAATTATAATTCCTATACCTAACAGTTTAATTTTCCTTGTTTGTCCTAACCCTTAAATGCATATTGTCGCAATATTGCAAAATACATTGTAGTTTTCCTCTGCTGTAATAAGAACTGTTTCAAAATATCTCATACGGAGTAGTGACATATACGTAAAGTTTCAGAAGTGCAACATATAACATGTGTAATATAGTAACATGTATTGAAATCAGACCTCATTGTTTCCTAGCTTACAAAAATGAAGTATTTCAATGTTACCATTGCATAATTAGTGAGCTCTTAACCGATTACGTATGAAGTAGCCCAAAGCGTTGACCTATACTACTGAAATTGTCATATCCGTAACACGGCGGTCGACCAAGAAAAAGTCGAATAATAAAACAAACGAAATGAAAATATAGAGTACCGATTAGAGTTGCACTATTATTTTAGTAATTACTGTCATAATGCACAGTCAACTTGTTAACTCCAACAAACTATGTAATATATAAACTTAGCGAATTGTCCTGAAGGATTGTAGAAGAGACACTTTTCCAAGTATTAGCGTGAATACGAAACGCGAGGGACTTTAACTCGCAGCGAAGCGTTTTGTACAGTGTACTTATGTAAACACGAAGAAATCTAACAAACGTCCATTTGCATTGCCACTGGATGCAACCGTAGCCAAGTGCATCTCGTGAAGCTTGGATTTAATTTGCATATCCTCCGTGAGCCGCTGGAAGACGCGGTTCAAGTCACTTTTAGCCGTGCGAACCGGGAGATGCAGCTACGGATGTTTATTATGTTAAACATCTTTGTCTTGATTGCGATCTGTGAAATAACGCTCTCTGTTTCTGGTTATATGAATATTTACGAACAAAATGGATTTTTCTATTTAATACCCGGATCCGGTGTTGATACGTACCCTTTTGTTTGGTGTGCACTCGAAATTTATGTTTTCGATCCACGGATACCGTTCAATTCTCGTTATTCGTCGAATCTAGAGAGGCGTGAGAAATTTTATTAATCCGAGATGCGAAATTGATTTATCCCCAACAGGCGGGTACCCACATATGGCCACTATCTGTGTTGATTTTTGCAGAACAGTTTAAACGATAATGAAGGATCGAAACGTGTATAAAGTTAATACGATAAATGATAGTAACGGAACTCTATTGTTTGACCGATGCCATTTGACAGTGACAAAGTATCAGCGATAACGATCGCAATTAAAATTACGATATTCACCGTTTTTATGATCAACACTGATTGATCGGTTGATATTACGTACGCGTAACGATGTCAAGGTGTGCATCGCAATCGGAGGACGTTACAAATGCAACCAGAATCAAATCTTTAGCGCATTTCCATTCGCAGCATAAACGCAAGCCGCCTCCGTCTGAGCGTGTTTAATCTAATTTGCATATTTTAGGTGTTGCGCGGAATGGAAATGCAACCGACGGCGTACCCGAGCGGTTCGGGGAACGTGAATGGACACGTGCTCGAATTATTAATCAAACTTTAGCCGAAATGCGGTCGTTTTAAATATATGCGACGCCTCGTCTGTCCGTTCTGCCCAAATAAGAGCCAGAAACAATGGCGCGAAAATTTTGAAATGGATGCAGTTTCGTACTGCAAATCAATGCTTGACACGCAATTCTTTATTTTCTTCCACAATTTTAATACCTTATGTCTTAGGGTTGTTAGCTTTCCTTTAAAATGTAGGTCACCTAACATAACCTCAAACATTGCAGTCTCTGAATAATTCTACCAAGTTTAACATTGATCACAGTGATCTCCAATTTTTCATTGCAAGCGATAGTTTGCATTGGAAATTTCCGACATTCTTCAATCATTTATCTCAGACCCTAAAAAATGAAACGGTTGTCAACACCCCCACAGTTCTCAACAAATAACCCCAGCGATGTTTTCATTCAGCGTGAAAGTGACTAACGTTTTAATGACACGACCGGGTCGAATCGTGGGGTTTCAGGGTAAAACCTCGCGGCGTCGGGACGCCACGCAGTCGAAACAAGATTATCGCGTAAAGTGCAGCCACGTGCAACCCCCTACTGGTTTATCGATGGTGGAGCTTCTTTCATCGTCGCTTTCTATACGCTGCACTTTAACCTTTTAACCGTAAACTACCATACGACGTTTATTTTCGCTCGTTATATTTAGGCGGTCGACAAAGTGGACAGTAATGCAGTTTCGTATACCAATGCGTTTACACTAGGTCGTGTGGTCGGACTGTTGTTATTTGATTTGGATGGCTGTACTTGTAGAATTTTGTTATATCGCCGCCTTTAGGAAGACTTGCTCGACCTACAACCATCGTGACGATTCACTAAATTATTCATAAACCCCGTGAATCTTCGACTTTTTTATAATTCTACAAAAATGGTTCCAAAAAAACTAACCTAACTTAAAATTTTTCAAATGAGAAATAATAAATGTCAAAGTTCGCGTCATTTGTTTTACTAATGTTATAACCTATTAATATCTTAACCTAGTAATGTTTTAAAATTTAAAGAAACGTGCAAGATATCTTGTCAGAGGGGTTGAAAAGGGTTTATTGCTCATCGTAGCTAAAACGATAAATAATGTAAAAGTTAATTGAGTTTCTTCGATCGTACCAACAATATTTCATCCCAATATCGCCCGCGCGATAAGGAATTATCGAGGGTCCATGTTTCTCGACTCAGCTCCGCGAGAAGATGGCTCGAATTCATTATTTGCATTCGTGAAATCGATTCGATCGGGATGGCACGTTGTAACTGACATATTTCATGAGCGTCGAAACGAGGGTTGACATTTCTGCAATAACGTTTCGAAGGTTGCGAAGAAAAGGATGATTTCCATGAGTAGCGGCCAAAGGTGTTCCCCTCGATTCTGGAACTGTCACTCGCAGATGGAATTGCTTCATATTAATCTACGGCGGGAGTTACGAATGATCGATGAGGACAAATATGAGACCACTCTCTGCCGAAAAGTTCGGTTTATCCGGCGCTTTCGTCTTCTTCATCGAGTTTTTTTCACATCGATGCGAAGAAGTTACCTTGGCTTTTGAAGGGATCATTAAATTCGTATTAATCATTTGAGAACGATTCAGCGATGAAAATTTTTAAGTATGAACTGGTAAACTTTCTACTCATGAAGTCCAGGGTATATGTGGTAATAATTTATTTTTAAAACTGTATGTTGGGATTGAAGAGAAAGATTATTCATGATAGGTACATAAACAATTCTGTAACAGTTAATGGTGGTTAATAATTTTAGTTGTAGTAATAGTATTGTATTGGTAGTTTAATATCTGGTAAGGAAAATACACGAATCTTTTCTGATAGCTTAATATATTTAATAAAATTTAAGATTAAATATGTAATTAATTTTCTACCATCCTTCAATATCCCCCAAGTTCTATCAACGCTTCCAACATTTTCACATCGACGACTCCATCCAATCTGTCCCCACTTTTTCCATCGAATCCTTCCAATATCTTCGATCCATCCTCGCTTAATGCCCCTGATATTTTTCTTCGATCTTGTTCAAAGCTCTGGAATCGATCTCGCGTTTCTTACGACGTCCATTTTCACCGATCTGGACTGTGACCGCGTTTCTACAAAAATTCCTCGACGCGTCATTCACTACAATCGAGCTATTCTTCGGGGAGGGTGGTGACTCGCGACTTATCGCCCTACGAATCGTACGCAGTGGCGTAACTAGTTGGGGACCACTTTCAGAAGTTTTCAATTCGCAAATCTTCATTTTCCTGACTTATCAAAGTTCGACATTTTTTAATTACTTAATGTTTTAATTTTGAAAATTAGAAGTTATCTGATTTTCATGATTGACAATCTCTAATATACCCAAATTCCAAATTTCTCAAATTCCTGAATTTCCGAATCCTCAACCCCCCACTCCTCAAACCCCAAATCCCAATTCCCCAAATTTAAATTTTAAATTCACCAAGTCCAAATCCCCAGATCTCCATACCCAAATTTTCACGTGCCACAAATCACCAAATTTCCAAAAGCTAAGAAACCCAACCTACAGAAGAATTGTGATTACGCCACTGATGGTACGGATGGCTCAGTTTTTTCTATTTTCCCGGCAAATCACGGTGGAAATAGCGAAGGGTGCTGGGGATAGAAATAAGAAAGAAATCAACGGGAATCTGCGTTTGAGTTACACGCTTATCGCGCACGCTTGTATTCGAACGGTTACTTTTTATTTGCTGCTCACCCCTGCATACCGGCCGATGCCTTCGCGTATCTAAGCACAATTTCATGGGGTAGTTTACGTCCTACGGGGTTTATAAATCCGCTCTATCGTTCGATGGTCGCCAGAGTGGCCATGGGTAATGTCGTAAACGTGTCACCAGTCGCGACGATCCTTTCCCTTGAGTAACTATTTATTATCGTTGCCTGCACGTGGATGTTTCACAACGTCCTGGGGGTTGATTTCGACACGTCGTGTTAACGTAAGGTGAAGGAAACATTTATAGCTGAAAGGTTACTGACAATTCTAAAATAAGTATTCAGATACTCGATTTGATTAACGAGTCTAATGTATGAAAATACACCTCCATTGCCAAACAATCCTTGATCACATATTCATCCCCATATGTAGAATATGTTTACTAATACATCCTATATTAATGATTATGATTAATGAGACATTACTGCATTGCTGCTATCAATGAACAGTATCTGTTTCAACATCGGAACCAGAAGTAACAATTCATCATTTATGTCGCTATATTACACTCATCCCTGAAAAATTAATACTTGAATCAGACAATATCCTCGCAAAGTAGCTAACAAAACTATCAACGCACAGACGAGTTTTTGCCAATAATCATTTGATTATTATCGCGGACGGTAAGTGGCAAAAAGCTCGGTCACGAGGCAGAGATTTGATCGATGGACACTCGGTTAGGTTCCATTATCGCGATGCAAAAGCTCGGACCGGGATCGTTGGTCCCTTCCATATTACGACGCACCGTTTCTTTGCTCGCCAGTGTTTTTGCCACGCTCCGCGATTCTTTTCCATAGCCGTTGTAACCGCGATTCTTTCGCGAACGGAGCGTCGATTGTTCCCCAACAATCGCGTGATTTCTTGCCGCGGGCCACCCCTCACTTTGTTCCCATTCATTTCTACCTCCTCGCTTCTTTACGATCCTATGGTGTCATGATTTTTACCATTTTGCTTTCTTTTCTGCTACGTCCGACTCGTCTTCTTTCCATTTTTCATTCTTCAAACTAGGTAACGTTCGATTGTTATGGTGATACACCGTTTCATTTTTCTGAAATCGATGAGAAAATAGTAAAACGACTTTATCATTTATTAATTTATAGATCCATCGATCTATCAATGTATGGGTCTATGAATTTACCAATATAGAGATCTATCGAACCATCAATCCATCAATCTACCAATCTACCAATCTACCAATTTGTCAACCTATCAATCTATCAATCTATTCCGAACAATGTTTGCATTATATTACACCGAATAAAAGTTCTATACAAAACAATTTGTTTCAGAGCGTTGCAAGCTATATGATAATGAGATTGATTCGGCCGACGATGATATTTCACTCTGCTTTGCGTGTCAAAATGTCACACATAACCCTGCTCCCTGCTGTGCGACCTTCGTCTGTCTTTCCTCTGACGAAAATAAATTTTCAAAATGCGTGACCAGAAAATCAAGATTACCCCTCGTATATGTACGAAAGATTAACTCCCCTTTTCGTAATCGACTTTGCACCTTTATTCGTTACAGAGTTCCATTAAAAATTGTGTACTGAGGTAATGATAAATAATTTATATTTTATTAAATAACATTATCCGTTCGATATTCGCGAAGCGCAGAGTAATTTTACACCATGAAAATTATTTTATTCCGTGTCTCTAATGACATTCATTAGCATGTTCCTTTCAAATTAAGATGCCAGATTCGTTATAAATTAGTTCGCGCACGAATAATTTATCGATTAAAATTATTTGACATAGTTTCAAGTGATTTTATTCGCATCGGTGCATTATAATCGGTGTTCCATAATTTTCTGTCGCCGCACTTTCACGAATATCCCCCCGCAACGATTGCACTCGATTAAATATCCTTTTGATTCGAAATCCAAATTATCGAACGTAGGTTCGATTGCAGCATGCCGCGACAAAAGTCCCATAATTTGATAACGCTGGAATTGTACGTCCAAGAATATCCATTCACGGTACACGATTAAATATCCTTTTGATACAAAATCAGAACTATCGAGCCACGATTTAATTCATTCTCGTATTATTACACCGTAATGGTTCCATAAATTCGCGGTCTAAAATTGCACGTGCACTCTCAAGTACATTTATCGATCGCACACGAGTAAGTTTCGATTCTAAAGCAACAAATGGTCCCCCATCTGAAATTCCATCGATGCTTTCAACGAATTCTGGACAGCACGGTCGAACCAATCGATCCCTTGTATCGAGAGAAGAAACTTGGTGTCTCGAAAGGTTCTTTCGACGCTTTCGTTCGCACTTGCCGAGAGGAATAGATCGAGACAGATGGGCAACGCGTGCCGTCTGCGAGGACAAGCCTGCCAATATCCAAGTCCAGAAACTACTATGTTCGCTTCGCCAGCTGCTTCCCGTTTTTCCTCGCTAAACCCTACTGATCCCCTATTTTATACTACCTGAAGAGACACCTTCGACTGGCTTGAAGATGACTTTACATGCTTTTTGCCATCCGGGTCATCTGCGATAGCTCCTCGAATTTACGGGTGATGGCTCATCACGTGTCTTCCCATGCAGGTCATCTATAATGGTACTAGAAATTGCCCAAAATCAAATAACTAAAATATGGTACTTGGTATATTGTGCTAGCATGTGAACAAGTCAACAAAAATGTACATCGTCTAATCTTTCCAAACGATAACAGTGTATCCGATCACTTTTCCTAAGTCTGATTTTAACCAAATGTCAAGGTAAAATAATCAAGATCGTCAAAACAACTGCTGTAAAATAAACGAAGTGTGTGGGATTTTGATCGAATAGAAGAACAGAAGTACAAGCCACGTGATGCAGTTGTCCAGAGCAGTATACGTGAATTACACAAGAGTGGAAACGTTTGGTTGTCGAAGATTGACCCCGAAACAGGGCCTCAGAACGACGTCGTCGATCGATAAACAATTTTTCTAGATCCGTGAATCTGCAAATGCAATGTAGAACCGCTATCGATGTTACATTTGCTGCTGGTTATGCAATAGTAGTCAGTGAATCGAAGCCCATCTTGTTACCTATGTATGCGGAGTTTGTGCTCGGTTCTACGTGAATATTTACATTGCTAATTCCGACCCTACACGCCGGTGATTCCCGGTCGTTGACATCCTCAAAAATCGACGAGGTGCCTCTCTGTGCTGCTCGCCCGGAAACGCGTGTTCGCCCGCCTATATGCAAACCTTCGCCCAACAAAAATTCGATATCGGTTTATTTTCGAACTGCTTCCAGTTTGTTGCGAAACAATAGCGATCGTGTTTTGGGAATCCTACGAAAATTTTTGCTGCTTATGTTTCTGTTATTGGATACTTGGAGATGAAATGGTAGTTCTATTGCTGGGGTAGAGTAGGTGTGATGTGTGAAAAGTGGGGAAATTTGGAATTTGGGGATTTAGGTATTGGGGATTTATGAGTTGGGGAAATAGAAATTGGAAATTTAGGGATTGGGGAATTAGGAGTTGGGGATTTAGGAATTGGGGATTTAGAAGTTGGGGATTTAGGAACTCGAAATTTTGGAATTGGGGATTTAGGAATTGGGGATTTAGGAATTGGGGATTTAGGAATTGGGGATATAGAAATTGGGGATATAGGAATTGCGAATTTAGGATTTGGGGATATAGGAATTGGGGGATTTAGAAATTGGGGATGTAGGAATTGGGAAGTTAGGAGGTGGGGATATAGGAATTGGGAATTTAAGAGTTGGGAATTTAGGAATTGGGGATATAGGAATTGGGAAATTAGGAGTTGGGGATATAGGAATTTGGTTTTGGTAGAAGTTTAAAGATTTTGGGACTTGGGGCTTTAGGTATTTGTAGATTTAGAAGTTTTGGAACTTCGAAATTCAAATGTCTATAAATTTAGAAATACAAAGTTTCAGAAGTTAGATTTTTATCAATTTAAGAACAGAATTTTTGAAGTATAATTATCTAAAAACCGAAAGACCACAAAATTCGTAAATTTACCCATCACTCAAATGGGAAATGGCGAACAGCGAAAACCACGGCATAAATGACCGTACAACGGAGAGATACGGGGCCCGGTTGTTCCAAAATTAAGTGTCAAAGCGTGAAATGAAATGCAGAGAGCGGTAGAACACGACGAAGCACGGAACAAGACCGTCGACGATCGGAATAAAAACGAAATCTCGTTTTCCCGTATTCGCAGCAGGGCGTTCGTAGGGAATTTCGCGTAGTCAGGTCAAAGCGTGAACTGGGAAAACTCCATTGAAGTTTTAAAACGATTACGCGCAACAAAGTCACGAGAGAACTGCTGTTGTGTTCGATAACTAGTGGCCGTGCTTCAGGTACGATATTCGTCAGCTCTCCGAGAGGAACGGCTCGAGCATCGTTCACGGATCCACAATTTTCACAATTTCACCGTCGACCTAGTTTTCCGCGAATGAAACGTCTGGGAAACGCAAGTATTTCTGGCCGATTTAAAATTCAAATTATATCGTGAATAATTTCTGGTACGTCAGACGTCGATAAGCATTGTACTTTATTAAAGTGCAAATTTCTGCAATTTAGCCATTTTTATCGGTTTCATTTACAATTTTTCAGTTAAAGCTTCCACTAGTTGAGCGTCTGATATTTAATTACGAGCACTCAAAGGAAGAGCTTGAATTTATTTAATTAATGGTACTCGAGCAATATATTTATAGAGTGAAATATTATGTCTTTTATAATATATTCTAGTTTTTTATTCAACCTCTTGCGTTATATTATCGTGACGCACTTGTGACGCACTTCATGTGCGACACACGAGACCCATATTTTCATCGCAAATAAATTTTCGACTGAATTCTGATAATCTTCATAAGATCGTTGAATACAAAACTTGTCTAACTTCAATTTTCTTTATCTGTCTTCAAGTAACAATAAATATTGAATTGTAAATAACGCTTCGTCATAAAAAAGAATAGACAAATACATTTTGTTCGGTGCAAACGAATAAGGAGGTCGAAGCACAGTGAAAAATTGTCTCTTTCCACCTTAATCACCGAGCGCACACGTGAAAAGTCGAGGTCCCTCATTTCCGAAGCAACACATTTTCATGCATGTGACCATCGTTTCGAAGAAAAATTGCTCTGGCTCGAGCGTTCAGAGCAGGAAGTTCCAGCTACGTCGAAAATTGAGAAATCCCGGGACACGATGCTGAAAGCAGCGGGGTCAAGGTTGCATTCGGTAATCTCGTCCTTGGCATCTCGAGGTGTCCATTCCAGGTATTGTCACTGTTGAAATTCACCTCGGTTACTCGACAATTTCGTGTATGACTAACAGGAAACTTTGTCACTTTCTGACGATTGCAACATTATTTCGAAACATTCTACTTTCGTGTTCTTTCACCATTCTTCTGGTGTATCTTTGGTCGTATTATTTTTTGGGTTGACAATTTATATTGCTCATTTAATGTTCACATGCATAATTTATTTATGCGAAGTTATTGCAGCCGTGTATTGCAGTTGTATTGTTATGTTTATTTAGATAAAAGGTGTAGTCTGTAGGTTATGTTTGTAAAAATATTTGAATGTCTTTGAAAATGAATGTATGTATGTCGTATTTCATATAATATATTTGATATTATATAAATTATTATATTATATTGTATTGTATATTTTATATTATATAAAACATGTCTGATTGCATAAGAAATAAAATACACAAAATGAATTCTTTTATTCTTAATTTCTTCCAATTTTATTCTACACAGATGTTATTCAACATAATTCACTGACTTCACTTCATATGATTTACAGATTCAACCCGACACGATTTACCGAACCCCGGATTTCAATTACGTATATCCGAGGTCCAAACTACGAGGCAGTAAACAATATAAGAAGTATAATGGCCGCTAACAACACGTTACAAGGCTGACTGCAATTGCATCAGTTGGAAAAGTTCTGAAGAAGGGTGGCGGACTGGTACCGCAACCTACCCCTACCGGCATTGAATCATTTTTACGTTGGAAAGTTTGGAAAAGTCTTGGCTGGAACGCGCGTTCCACAGCGATTGCCGCCGCTACCAGCCAACTTCTTGTAACTTTAATTTCCATGTGAAATTGGGAGATACAACCCTCTGGGTCGACACTTGTCGCATTTCCGGTATCGGACGCAAATAATTGGACGGAGATCTTGCAGAACTTTTACACGAATTTATCAAACGGAATAATGAGAATATAAGAGATGGTAAATACGATCGAATCTTAATTTTGTTCGTACAGTATCGTTTAGTATAGTACTACTATAGTGCTGTACTAACAAAATTAGAAGAAAATAGAAATGACGTGCAGGAACTCGTATAGAAACGATGAAATTCGAAGCATAGGGTGATACAATTCGATGACGTAAAAGTAGCGGAAAAAGTGTTCGTTATATCCACACGTTTTGCGTCACGATAGGAACTCTCGTCGGTGATACGAGTTACGAGTCTCAAAGACCACCGCGAAGCGGAATCGCAAGAAAAACAGAGGGAAAAGGGTGGGTTGGGGCGAGGGTAGCGTGGCGGAGAAAAAAATAATAGCCCTCGAACGAGTTGCGGCGCAAAACGTCGTACACCTCGTCGAAACTCGAGAGCCCATTGTTCTCTTCAACCATCGCTTTGGCTCTCTTCTAGAAAGTAAAAAGAGGGTGGTAGAAAAGCGCGTTGCAGCCCCTTCTGCCATCGTGGATTTCCTTTTACGAGCGACCTTGCTCGAAGGCGACCACGATCGAGCTCGGTCTATTTCGGGAGAACAGAAAACTGCTCCCTTTCCCTTTGAATACGCTCCGTTCCTTTTGGAAGTCGATCAGAATTTGTCGCATCGTGGCGTTTTCACTCTATTGGACTTTCGAACGAGAAGATAGTCGAGTAATCGGTTGAAAGAGGGTCAATATTGATGAGCAACGAAATATTAAAATACGCCACGGAGAGTAATCTTTTGACACGTTAATAATAACGCGGGGATGGAGATTTAGGGGTGTGAGGACTTTAGGGGGTGGGAAGTTTGGGATGTGGAGATATCGGGATTTAGGAAATTTGCAATATAGGTATTTGTGGATGTAAAGATTTTGGGGCATAGAAATTTCGGGACATGAGGATTCTGAGATATGTGAATATCGGGACATGTGGATTTTAGCATATGTGAATATTGGGACATAGAGATTTCGAAACAAAGATTGCAAAATTAAAAGGTTCCGAGACAGGAATTTTGAGACACACTTCACAGCATAGAACATAGAGTAGACATTAGATTTTGCAAAAACCTATTCTTATTTTTCTAATACAAAATTCGATCAGAGTAAAACAGTATCATCATTAGATATATCATACTATAATATTTCCAGTTCAGCTCCAATTTCGCATATCACGATAAAAATCGAAAAAGGTACATCCATAATATATCGACGTCCTTCCATCATCTATTACAAACGTGTCAAAAGACAATCTCCTCCGTTCTTCAAACATCCCCACATTTTCTCCGGTTTTCCGTGTATAGGTACCAGGAGACTCGTACAGTTCGCAGTTCCCCATTTTCTTCTTCCGAAGCAAAAAAACTGTTCGTCAGCTCGAAGCGTAAGAAAAGCGAGCCCCGAAGACGATACAAGCGAGATATTATCGGGCGTATCTTATCGTACGCGCGGAGAGACGCACTTCTTTCGAAATTGCCCTACACGAAACAACGTCGCGTAGATATAGTGGCCCCTTGGTGTGCGACTCGGTCCTTCGGGAAACCCCGGTTGGAGTCTTATCGGTAGACGAGCCATGGTAACCCGTGGAAATCGTGGACGAAGAATAATTCCACGTCGATAAGATTGCGAGAGTTGAAACCTACGGGATAAGCTCGCGAAATCATCCCTCGAGATCCTTGTCGGGGAATTCTCTGCGCTACGCTTGCTGGTTTACGGAGATGTATGGAATTTTAAGCATTTTGAGGAATTGGGATTTGAGGAGTTGAGACTTGGGATTTGGAAAATTGGGATTTGGGAAAATGGGATTTGGTGAGGTTTGGGATTTGGGAAATTGGGGTTTGGGAAATTGGGATTTGGGAAAGTGGGATTTGGGAAAGTGGGATTTTGGCAAATAGGATTCGAGAAATTGATATTTAGGAGTTTAAAAATTCGTATATTCAGAATTTGGAATACTGAAATTTGCGAAATTACAAATTCAAAAATTTAAAGTTTAAAAAATGTAGTCCAGAATTGACAATTCTAAAATTCAAGTACTTGATAACTTGCAGTGTTTTGCAAATTGAGAATTTGTTGATTTAAGAACATAAACGTGTCAAGATTGAGGATCTAACTCCTTAACGATCCTCATCAACAAAGAGTACTCACTATTAAATCCATCGAACCACGAAAGAGAAAGAATAAATCTGAAAACGATTCATGAAAATCGTTTTCCACTTTCCAGTCGGTTCGTCCCCGAAGGAACCGGAGGGTCACAAAGAGAGGTTGTTCGGGTTTATTTTCACGAACGTATCCCTCGGGATGATCCACGTTTGACGGAGTCGTCATACACGATCTATTTTCGCCGGTGACTCGGAGAAGGTACGTCGCAAAAACGATCGATGCAAACGATCGTGTCGAATTGAATTCACCCTCGCATTGAAGTTGGGGGTGGTTAGAAGAGGACAAAATGGTGTTCTTGTTGCCATAGTGGCGACGATCAACCACACGCGGCTTCAAAAGAACGTCCGACCCCTCTGTGTTCCCCCAGGGCTTGTCTATCGGTGGTCACAAATCGCTTCCTTCTCTCCTGACACGTCTAATGGTTAATGGATCAGTTGGGAATCGCCTTAAGACGCCTGTCCCGCTGGAGAACGCAGGATCGATAAGTATCGGCGGAGAAAATTGCGGCGTGGATCGATCCTTATCTGAGAAAGTCATGGACTTCCGAGTATATGAGGGTTGGCAGGCGATTTGAGGATCGACGAGGGTTGAATCCGAGATTGCGTGGAACGCTGACATTTGGTGGCGCGGGATTTTGTGTTAACGTGTAATTTGTAGATCCGATCGTATATTATGTGATCAACCGATTAATTAAAAAGATCTGACCACGTTGATCCTTTGATTCATTTACATCCCTTTGTTCTGTTTTGGGTAAGCCTCAATTAGGCACGCGGTAAATTGAATGTGACCTTTGATCGTCGATTTAGTTGACCGTGAACTTAGACCCTTGAATAGACCCGCATCAGGAAGTTCTAGCAATCTGATGCGGAGGGTGTTGCAGTTTATTGTGAACGCAAGTATAGATTAAATCGCTGGTGACTCGTGCGTGTACAACAAAATAAATAACATTTATGGGTATAGGTTCGCCATTGAACATTAATTCCTTAATTTATGACTTTCGAATATGAGCCTCTAATATCATCGTTCAGAAGCCGAATGAAAAAGTACACAGCTTCGTCGGAACGACGCAAACACAACACCGAAGGAGGCGAGCAAAGAGGAAGAAAAAAACGAAGCTAAACGAACGTTTACGTTTCTCGACGAGTTATGAATCCTATCGCGCCGTGCAGTTTAATTATAATTGCGGAACTTTCCAAGTTCCCGGTCGAGGGTAGGGCATTCATCAGCCCCTTTATCTTCCGTGGAACTCGTGCCAGGCTGTTAGAACGAAAGAAGAATATTCGAACTTTCGAATACCTCCCACTCCAACTTTCTCTGCTTCTCCGGTCGTTGTGTCTCATCCTCATTGAAATCGACGAAAAGAACCCTCCGGTGTGCGGGACCGGCATAAAAGGGAGACGAGATGGCAAGGTGACGGAGGATCTTAAAGGTCGCGAGGTGACTTCGAAAGTGGGTAATAAAAGTTGCAGAAGAAGCGGCTGGAAAAAGGCGGGAAACCGTGGCTCGCAGAGGGCATATCGATGTGTAACGCCGATAAATCATACATGACGGCGGCCTTGTTTTTCCATCCCCCTTCAACGCCTGCAAAATTCTTCCTCGAGGATCCTGGAATATCGACGATCGCTCCTTCCGAATACCTTCAGGGTCTTCGAATATTTTACCGTAAGTGTTGAGATCAGAATTTTTTGGCTTCTTTTAGAAATTAAGCTTTCAACTTGTCGACGAATCCTCAAACGATGAAGCTACGTTTATGGAGGGTGTTGACTTATCTTAGAAACTAAATTTTCAAATTGGGATTTGGGAAAATGGTATTTGGGATTTGGGAATTTTATTAACTATAAGTAAATAAAATTGAACTTTAATAAAATTTAGCTTAAAAATAAGTTACTAAAAATGGTGTAATATCGCCTTCTGTTCCTGAAGTTACAATATAAATCTCCTCTATGCCCTTTAATAATTGTTCACATTCTGTATTTCCTAACAAAAAAATATGACGCTTCCTAACAGCAGTATATAATATTGTAATAAATCATCGGGATAACAGATGGATGGAAATCCTGAAAGGTCCGAAGCAACTGATCATGAAATAGGGAGGATTAAAAAGAATCCACTCCGGGAAACGTGCGTGGGATGTGTAGAAGTTCGCACGTGTCACCGCTACAAGCAAAATTACTCTTCTTTATGGATTTATCTGTCTGAGTCTTGTATTTATTTCAATCCACCTCTGTCTATTATAGAACTATCTATTTATTTACCATGTTTCCCATTATAACATCATACAAGTTAACATATGTATTTTTGAAATCCATCTCTGTTTGTCATAGAACTATTTATTCATCATGTCACATTATATATTAATCTACCATGACATTATAATACCATACACGTTAACATTATCAGATTTGCAGATCGGACATGTGCATAATTTTTTTTAAATCATAGATTTCACGGTTCCAAACGTGTCCAGGGTGCACGGAGAACTCGAGTATTCGATCAGCTCGCAGGAACTCGGTCGTTTCTATCGACATGAAAGTTTAGCGGCGGCTGTATCGTGATTGCATCGAAATTCCGCTAGAACGCGTCTCGATTATCGTTCGAATCGCGATTATATCGACGCGGATGGCATACCGCATCGATACGAATTTCCGGCTCGCCCGGTCTCCCACCCCTTCGCAGTTTTCCCGTTTCGGGATTCTCGCAAGATTATTGGCGAACGACGTTTGAAACGATAACACAGCGAGCGATGCAGCTGCACGAAAATAGTGGATGCAATTCGAACAAGGGTATCGGTATAGGAAAGCCTCGGGAAGTGCCGCGTACTTGCGTCGCAGTAGGAGATTCGTAAAACCGATATAAACGCGATCGTATTCCGAGAATTAGAATTTTCCTCTGTGGAAGATGATACGTTCACATATGGATCTAATAAGCCCGATGTTTATTCGAATCGGCTGAATGATATTGAACTCCGAGCGACCTGGATTGCAATTTTATCGCGTCATAGTAATACCAATTTTATGGGCTTGATCGTTTTATTGGGACCTGTTTAAATTTTTATTATACTCGTATAAAATGTATTCATATAACATTTTTTCGACGAAGTATTATCAGGAAATATTTCGTGACAAAATTAATGAAATGCACGTGTGCGCGTGTATTCGATACACGTTGAAAAACGTGATCTTTGGTCCATAGCGAGGGTGTTCACACTAATAGCACGCGCAATTATTCAGTCGCACGAAAAACATGCCGCTAACATCGATCACAGTAATTAGCCCATCAGACGATGCGACAAAGAACCATTTCACCCGGTCGACTCTCACCCCCTTAATCGATCCCATGCATCAGCCGGTGCAAAAAATTAGGCTGGAGCTGGGGGGTACGGTGACCGGTTACGCGATTTTAAAGCAGGAAGATTTGCATTCAACGAGAGCGACGATATTCACTTTTATCGCGGTTCGTTTACGTCGTTGAGAGCATCACGATTACATTACTTCCGTTGCGAAGACGCCACGAGGACAAAGGGTGCCACCCTTTGTACTTTGCATTCGAAGCCCTCGTAAAACCGGCAAACCGTGCATAAAAATAGCATAAATGAATGCTTAACGTCCCTTATACCGTTGCGTGGCCGTTATTTAGGTCGGGATTTGGTTCATCTTCGAAGTACCAGCTGGAAACGTACTTTTCCAGGGGTGGCTCTCTCTTTTCGGACGCAATTTTCAGTATTGCGCGAGAATGCGGAGGAAAATATGGGGAATGGGAACCTGGGGGCTTGGGGATTTGAAAATTTCGGAATTTAGGGACATATGGATGTAGAAATTTAGGGATTTAGAGATTTAGATATTTAACGACTTAGATAAGTAGAAATTTGGACATTTAGAAACTGAGGACTATGGGAACCAAGAAAACATCTAGGAATTAAGAAATTTGGAAGTATGAGCCTTAAATGTTTAAATAACCTTAACCATTTAAGGATTTGTACATTTAAAAATTTCGACGATTTCATTTTCAAACAAATATTTTCTAATCCATCTTGAGAACTCATTGATTTCAACAATAAGCTTCTGATGATTTCTAATCAGGAATTAGATCTGAGAGTTCCAAAATTTATAATCAACCAGATCTCAGCTCGTTAATTTCAGAGCTATCGTTTCGATGAAAGAATTTGTAGATAGCAGACCATCTCGAAGGGTAATTGAACTGTTTGCAGCAGAAGTCGATCGTGTGCGGATGACGAGCAGCTCGAAGGTGGAAAAAGACGGGGAACAGGGTCGCTTCCGGTGCACTCGAGGATGTTTTTCACAAACGGGACAACAGGAGAGAGAGAAGAGAGCGTGCAGGGAACAGGGCGGAGTCCCGGTCGATATCAACAGGGGCTCTCCTCTGTGTCTGCCGCTCCCTCGGGAGCGGACACGAAAATTATATCGTCGTCTGCCGCTTATGAAAACAGCCTCGTAAAGCAACGGGACGACCTCGCGGCACGATGTCGTGTCGTTCAATGTAACCGTGGCGAAGCTGATGGCGCTTCCTCTTGGACGAGTGTACATCTTGAGCCACGTTGCCCGGAGTATTCTTAAATCCAATTTCCAGCGACGCGAAAAAACTGTATTAACGCTCCCTACCCGTTTCGGCCTGTCGTATCTTTCGAAGCTGCTTCCTACGATGGGAGGCTCTGATCGCGTTCTCGAGGCGGAGGGATGATACGGTGTAATTTTAGACGGTTTATGGCTGCTTACCCGGCAACCAGACCCTGAAGAATGGCCCTCGTGAGGCGTGATTGAAAGATTGACACGCGACGGGACCGTTTCGAATCGATTCGACGGGGACCATGCAAGAATTATGGCGGTGATTAGTCTGCGCATCGTGTTCCATAAACTCGAAATTCAAAGATGGTGGATTATTTGGAAATGTATTCTGCGAAATCTTGTCGAGATACACTGTTTAATCACATAGCCTACAATTGTCGAGGCAGTTGCGTCATTCACAGTTAGGTATATATTGATACAATGTTAAGGCAACTGAAGGAGGTTCAAATGTTAGGCATATCTTGCATTCGCCGATCATTGATTATAATTAGAATTGAACCCAATATTCAGTTGGAGTCAAAATATGAGTCTGGTGTATTACATTCTTAACTGTCGTGTACGTCAAGTGTGTGCTATTGTAGGACAAAGGGTAGACATTTGAACGCTTTTCTCTTTTAGTTCAGTTTTCAAGGAGTAAACATCCTGAATTTTAAATACCGAATTTAGTGACCTCGTTTTATTTTTAAATTTCTCTATCTTATTCACAATGTTGTCCACATACTATCTATACACGTTACTGACATATATAGTCATATAAATTTTAAATGACATACAAAGATCAAAATCATGTATGCACCTCGTCCATGCTTCAATAGAAATGCTAAGTAATATAAATATATTCGGATAGGGGTTGATTCGATGAACAGTGAAGGTTCGAAAATGCATTATTAAACACAGTAGAAGACTGCTGAAAAGGTTTCTTTCGTCAAATTGAGACGCCACGAAAATAGACTAATATTACATTCGACGAGCAGGAAACGTTTCCGTTTCCCGAAAGCAGGGAACTTGACGAGGAAGAGCACCGTTGTAACTCGATCTTCAACGTCAAAGTGAAATGCTGAACACCGTGGGATGTATTTTTAAATTTTTCGAAAGAACGTACACGATTGTCGAGCACAGCTGGTTCTTTTCTACTGCTGTGAACTGACGATGAGAATAAGCACATACTCGAGCTAATATAGTTATTTTGGTTGTGATAAACCATTGCTTTGCAAACGAGATGTTCTCACGTTTTTGGAGAAATATAGTGTATGCGGAAGGAAGGAAAAATTCAAAAAGTAGGTTATTAAGATCGCTAAATTCAAAGTATGTGTAACATTACAAGCTTTGCTATTTATTTTAATATTACAACAGTGATTAGTTGGCTCTGACTGACGCAAGTGTCGAAAAATTATAGGTTAAGGGATTAAGAACAAATAATAAAACATTTGGAATTGTGTTACATTGTGTTACAATTAAAATTGTTGAATTTTTTGTTTTGTACTATAAATATGTAATGTTAGATGAAATGTAATTAATTCGAAAAGTATAGTAAATGTTTTAGGTATATTTAATGGCATCGCTAATTTGAACGAAACAGACGAGAATAAAACTTGATGTATCCTGCGTAGCTCTCGGGAGTATTTCTGGCGTGTGTAACCCTTGACTCACGAGTAACGTCATGTCCCGCACTTGTTTACGCAATTCCAACAGTTTTCTCGTGAATATCACGTCATCGTCTTCCTATACCAGCCGCGGAACTAAAACAAATTTAAGCGCGAACTATGTATTTATAATCGCGATGCGGTGTTACAGTGAATCTCTATCGAGATCAATTACTGTCAGAATAGACTTCTTATATCTGCACACGTGTTTCGTACAATACCCATAAAAAGACCTAGTAATTTGGGGTTTTCAAAATTTAGGCACTTGAAAATTTGGTAGTTTCTGAATTTGGGTGTTTAGGATTTGATGTCTTGGAAATTGGGGAGGGAAGTTAGGAAATTTCGAGGTTAGAACTTTTGAGAATTTGGGAATATAGAAATTAGAAAATTTGAGAATTCCATAATGTGACCATTTGAAACACAATAAGTTGTTTAATGTCAACCCCATTTTTCCATTATTTCCCCGTTAAAAATCCTTCTTTCTCAAGAAGCACGTAACATCAGTGTCGACGGATTCGATTTAACCCAAAAGGCAAAGAGGCATTCTATCGTAGTACGAGAAGGGCAAAGTGCCGTGAGAAATGCAATTCCTCGACGCAAAAGTAGGATCAACAGGCTTCGAACGCGAATCATCCCTTAAATGGTTGGCTTCGAACAATTCGCTAGACGATTCAAGCGACCCCCGATGAAAAATTCAATCGTCTAAATTATCTCGGTTCGATTGGCCCGAATAATTCTACGGGGAATCGAATCGTTGGATAATTCTCCCGATGGTAACTCTTCTTCCATCGAAAGGAGCTTTTCAAAATGGAGAACGGGTCCAACGACGTCGAGCTAACTTTATTCGCTCGGTTGTCTGTTTTTTATCGAATCGCTTGCTTCGCTCTGGAAAATGGCGCAATTTTGTTCTTTCGTTTAACAAATTACTTGGATGCCATTTACTAAATACAGCGAGTTTATTGGCTAAAATAAAGAGGATATTTAAGGGTACTTGTTAAATGATGAATTCAGTTTAATCAGTTTATTGATTTCATTTTAAATGATAGAAATTAGCAAGAATTATTAGACTCAGTTTTTACAACTTACTTTTAATTTTTAATTTCAGAGTAGATTATGTTAGCTGTTTTTTTTTTTCAATATATAGTGCTTTTGTTGAAACTGTTTATTATAAAAGGTTTTCCATTACTTGGGAAGCCATATGAATGTTTAATAAATGCAAATTACGAGTTGGTAACGTCGAACGCTTCTTTGTTCCAGTTTTTCATCGAGAAAATAAATTGCGTTACATCTCAACGTTACCTTAATATTTCACTTAAGAATACGAATCATTTTTTAAGGGTATTAATAACGTTCCTACAGTTCTTCCTGCGTTTTCTTGGGTTGAAGGAAGAATTGTAAATTCGAACGTTGGCATTGAAATATTTATCGGAAATTATGCAATGTAATATCGCAAGAGGGTAGTTTTCTTGCTTTCTTGAAATTTTAATAAATCTACAAATCTATGTAAATGGAATTCGAAAATAAATTGTATTAAATTCATAAAATGACAGAATAGTGAAGTTGTCGAACAC
This sequence comes from Megachile ligniseca, assembly GCA_945859555.1. Taxonomy (NCBI): domain Eukaryota; kingdom Metazoa; phylum Arthropoda; class Insecta; order Hymenoptera; family Megachilidae; genus Megachile; species Megachile ligniseca. The sequence continues at coordinate 13,475,262 of OX243778.1, forward strand.
ATTAATACAAAATACCTTGATTAGTTCATAATTTATTTTACGCCCATAATGTTGCTCCTTTTGTTCAAATATATTGAACAGCGAAGCAATTGTCTTCATTCTTTCGAAATCGATTCACATTTTTCTCGCCGCGGTTCCCCGTATCCATTTATTATTGGTTGATCTAGTGTATCGGTCAGCCCGGACCCCATTATATCGTTTCTGGTTATTATTTCGCGATACGTTCGCCCGTTGAAAAATAAATCGCTAAGAAACGTCCCTCGCAGCGGCGGCAATTCTCTTCGACTCTATTCCTCATATCAGCTCCTTTATCGTGCTCGTAAATTTCGCGTCGGTAATTGTTTACGGCGAAATGAAAAAGGAAACGCCACCACCGCGTCATTATTACGCTTTTATTGGATAGATTCGTGAGCAATGAATATTGTTTTACGATCGCAAGGATAACCGACCACTGAATCATCGAAAATCTCCAGCTTATCGTCTCCAGAACAAAAGTTTGATCGCTGCTTTTCGAGTTTATCGAATTTCCTTTTGTTTCAATTTTGAAATAACTGCTAATGGGTATATAATGAAACGTACATGGTCACATTAAAGCTTCAATTATTAACGACACGAATTAATTTTTAAATACAAGCTTGAATTTGTTATGTCGGTATTATATTTCTTCCCTCTCGTTTTTTTAATTATTTAATTATGTCCTGTGTTTACGATCTCGGTGAAACAATTATCCCGTTAATGGAATTTCATGTCGTTTACTACACATGCCCATTTTCATTATGGACCGTCAACGTGTTAATTATTCAGACACGAGTATTTCAAGACTTTGATACAAAGTTCTTGAATTACTGTTAGACAGTTCTATCGGTATACAGCCGAGGAATAGATGGTTAAACTGTACACAAGCATAGCAAAGGGAGTATTGACGTGGTACATTCAGGAGAACATGATCATAGTCACCTTTGTTCACCTGATCCATCAGTAGTTTCTTAAAACACTGTTCCACATAGCACAATGCCTCGCTTAAACGATTAATTCTTTGAAGCACAACGTAATTTTAATATACCTTTCAACACTTAAGCACATTATTCTTGCATCGTATAATAATCGAACATTTGTTGAAGGACATAACTGATGAACATGAACACAAGAAACACAAAACATCTGATTACAATTGAACATTTTAGATAAAAGTACTAGTATGCAATATTTGAATGTTCATCGAAAGCATGGTTGCTCTAGCCTCCATCCGAATATCTTGGTCAACCCAGTTATAGAGCAACACCCCAGAAAATAATCCTCGTACCATATAATCGGACATTTGTTAAAAAAATTAATGGAAGAGCATGAACACACGAAACACCTAGCTATGAATATTTTAAGCACCTAGCAGCGCAAAAGCGTTGGTATGCAACATTTGAGAGTTAAATCGAGAGCATCTAACCATGCTCCGAATAGTTTGATTAAACCAGACCAGCAGATAAATGGTTGAAAAACATGAGAACGAGAATTTCAAGCAACATCCGCTTTAATAGAGATCAGGGCAGAGTAAGATCCTCGCAGGTGAGAAAGGGAGTGTCGGGGAGACGAAAAAGGCATCGAGGCCAGGCTGAATCCGCGCTCGGCCCCGCTCGGCCCGGTTCGGCCCGGCCCAGAATCCCAGAACAACGCGTCCCGACGTCCTGGGACATTTCCCGGATTTTTCAATCGATATTGCGACGAGTCCCGTGACGTCACAGGAGTAGCCGTGACGCCTACGAGGCGGCCACGCACGCGCGCTACACCACTGGGTTAATAGGTTAGGTTATCGATCAGCGAGACATCCGACAACATGCAGACCCTCTCGATTCAATCCGACCGACCCACCCTTGGCACACCGACTGGCCCACCAACCCCTCCGCCCCTTTGACCCAGCCACCTACGCAGCTCCACCTTTACAAATCGACCACACTTTCAAATTTCCCTTACAAACCCTTCCTTCCTAACTTCCAGTTTAACTGACCCGGGATGCTGCTGCTGGCTTACCGCGTTCGAACCTTTTCTACAAACTGTACTTCTCTGGGTTGAAATTCTGCGAATTCTCCTGCACACGCTTGTGGACCAAAGTTTCTGATCGGTACTTTTATATTTCATGCATTTCGTTTGCAAGGAAATTCAATTATGCACGATGCAGATATATCTATCAAAATTACATAGCATCTTTGTAAAAGGTTATTGTCATGAGATACAAAAATTGATATCGACATTTGCAGCTATGTGTATTCTACATAAAGGACATGTATTTTGAAACGGTAAATTTTCCGAAGTGGATATTTCGAGGTATCGAAGTTTCATAAATGTGTAACTTATTTCATAAACATGAACTTAAAAATTAAACACTCCTGTATTTTTAAATTTTCAAGTTTCCAATCTTTCATGTAATCTTTACGTTCACCCATCTTCGGAGGTTACCGATTTTGACCAACGTTAGCGATATAAAACCCATGATTTCGTTCCAATTCCTTTCAAATTGAAACTCTCGATATCCTCATATTATTTATCTCTGTATTCTCTACAGATCAAGCACAGTTTCAATTTACGTAACCGTGGCAAGTGTATCTTTCTGCGTGGTTTTATGCATCGCGTGACCCCGCCCGATTCGCTGATTATTACTTAAACAATCGTACCATGAATTATGGATCAATGTTCGCCTGTGCACGTTTTCTCGAGTATCTTCTTATTCTGCGTTCCTTCCTGCTCGAGTCCCTTTAGTCTGACCTACTTTACTTTATCGTAGGGGAAGTAACGTACTTTTATTTGATGTACAATATCTGTAATTTAGTTTGTTTGCGGGACGCATGCTCTGCTCTGGCCAACTTTGCTGGAGCAGTGAAAATACGTGGCAAGATATTAAAACTCTGCTTCGGAAATAAAGTTGTAAGAACGTAAGACAATAAAGTGATAAGAACATGGGTAAAGTCATAAGAACATGAGACAGTAAAGTCTTCAGGACATAAAACAGCACGGAACATAAATAAAACATAACGCTGTAACGTCATTTTGAGTTATGAGTGAAATATGAGACAAAATCATTTTGAGTCGCAAGTGAAACAAGACAATAAAAACGTTTTGATTTACAAGTACTACATGAAGCAATACAATCATTTTAGCCGGTAAGTAAAACATGAGACAATAAAATCACTTTGACCTATAAGTAAAACATAAGACAATAAAGTCATTTTGACCCACACGTAAAACATACAGTAATGTGATTTTGGCTTATAAGTAAAACATGACATAAGTGAAACAAGTATGCAAGTTCGAGCGCTTATCAATCGTGTCGATGAACAACAACAGTTAACGATCAAACACAACGAACAAACAATCGCTAAACAGCAATTTCCTCGAAACGTTATCATTTTCCGCTATCGGGGCCAAACAAGCAGTCCCCGTTCGTGATTGATAAGATAACATCTCAGAAGACAATAATGGCACTGCGATTAACTATTCGGGCACGAGCAAGGGACCAAAGAGTCTCTCCTCCGTTATTCCGGACCAGATAAAGCGGACAATGCCGGAACAATGAACGCTGTTTCCGGTCGAAAGTCGGAGGTCACTCAGGGACCAAGTGGCAGAGCGGTATCGGAGATCTTTATGTCACGGGGTCGCTTACTTATGAATCCCGGCAACATGGCCGATGGTTGAAGCAAGGGAAAGCGGAGCTTCTTTTCAAGATGCTTCCGAGCGATAGAAAACTGCCTGGAGAACTCTAACTCGCACGATGTTGTTCGTTTAGCTGGAAAAAAGTATTATGAATAGACTGACTCTCGAGCGTGATTGTTCCGACAGTTCCGTTTTGTCAATGCTCGCAGAGGAATGATGTATGGTCCTCTTTTGATAGATCATTGGTTGTCAACCATTCAACGCATCTGCCACGGGGGTCAGTTATGGATGCCTAAAAATTCGACGGGTCAACGTCGGAGGATCAACTCCAGGAAGGAGCATCAGCTTCCAGTGATGTGAACTAGGTTTGAGGGTGTGTTTAGATTGTGGGGATATGGGTTTAAAGAAATTTGGGATTTGAGAGTTAGGAAATTTGGGAATCTGGGAATGTGAGAATTTGTGGATTTGAGGACTTGATAATTTGAAGGTTTGAGAATTTGAGAATCTCGTAATCTGCTAATCTGGGAATCTGGGAATGTGAGGATTTGATCTTTTCTGAATCTAGAATTTGGAAATTTGAAAATTTTCAAGTTCAACAATTTGAAGACCCACAAATTCCAACTTAAAAATAGGTATCAGCCCAGGTGTTCAAATACATGCCTACGCAAATATCCGATAAATTGACAGGTCCAGCATAACTGTGAGTCGTAACGACGAAATAAATGAAAATTCTCCACCAGCCCAGCATAATTCCACTTTGCGTGAAATGGTCCGAACGGCAACGCAAAATGCGGTCCCCGGCAACGCACAACTGGCCGTCGGCCAGAATTGTTTCTGCCGATTGTACGAATGCCCTGTAACCTGGCCAGGGTGAGAAATTCCGTGGCCGACGTGCCGCTCGCTTACCGAAAGGATTAATTTGATAATGTTACGCGACGTAGCTGGTTAAGCTTCTTACGATACAGAGTTGTGTTTGCCAGCGGCGAACGCCGGGAAAGCGATCGACACAATTACCGAAGTCGCTCTATCGATTGGTTTCCGAGGCCAGGTTTCAACGCTGTAAATCGCGCCCTAAGCTCGGGGGTAAATATCCACCGCATACCTGGAATTACGATCGCATAACCCTGTACAGGATTTAATCGGCGATCCCTTTTATTTCCCGATTTTTCAACCTTCGATGTTATCATTTATTACGTGTTACCTGCTCTTAACCCTTGATGCTCGCGTGTAACCGATGCGGTGTATCAAATTTCTGTTTGCATTTTGAACGTTCGATTTTTCGCCCTCTTCGCGTGCTTGGAAATTACGTGTATCGATCGCGGTTGTTATAGTTTGTAAAATAATTTAATGTACTGTATCTAAATTGTTGTGTACCTACAGAGTTTGCACCCTGCTTGTACTATTTTGACGAGTTTGACTCGTGACACACTCATGACGCACTCTTCACCTGTGATTATTGTTACTCGAATTGTTAATATGCTTCAACTTGAAGATTAAATCTTAAAACTTTCCTCATTTGTTTTGACGCAAAAGTGACGCAAAAAGTCAAAATCAAAGCAAAGAGATAAAAATTGGTACGGAAGCACAGTAATTCGAAAATCGGTGTACGCGAAGACGGAACACCGTTAAGTTCGCGTCCTGGGGAATTAATTCAATTAAACAGTAACGGAGATACATGCCGTCGACGGGTGACCACAGTGTGGCTTTAGACCGGCAATTTTGCATGCTCGAACGTGGCCACACCACGCCGCGAGAATGCACACGCTCGCTAATAATTACTATAACGAGCAGAAATCGGGATTGCACGGAGAAACGCGCAGATTCGACGATTGTTCATGGTTAATGGGGTTTGGCTGTTTCTCGTTACTACATCTGGACTCCCGGTATATTGCCGTCGACAATGCTGCACGTAGCAGCAGGAAATTCTTAGATTTAGCAGTATATCTTGTGCAATTGCGGACAAAAGTCGCAGACCGAATTGTTCTGGATGGCAAACAGAAAGCCGAAAGTCTAAATTACTGAAGAAGGCAGACGGAAATGTAACAATACCGTATGTCGCCGACCTTCTGGAATTTCTGTAAATTTTAGTGTAGTTCGACTGCAATTTTTTACTGCCTTTACTATAATCTTAAGTCTCACTTAGGAAAAAATTGCATTATATCCAATTAGTGTTAATTGAGGTTAAACAAGGTGTTATCATGTGTTCGAAAGAATATTATTTATACGAAAAATGTCAGAAATGTGTGTTGTAAATAAATGATAGTATAAAGATTGTAAAAATTGTAGAAATTGTTACAGACATAGCTCTATATTTCTTTTGAAATCTAAAATGATGAATATAAAATGAAAGTTCCATTATCTCGGAAATTTCTCTCATTCGTACTGTTATGTCCCGCTATCAATTCAGATAATGGAGATTCCGCTATGTTCGCAAATAGTAGAGAATACATATGTTGCTTTGAAACTCGAGGTATGTCGTTTGAAACTGAAACTTGCATCGAACAGCAAGGACGCCGCATTATAGATATTGCAAGCAATACAATAAATGCTATCCTTGGGTGGTCTCAAACATAACTGTTTGCCGAGCAAATAGGTACACTTATGGAAAATTTTACTCCTATACATTCTACTCAATCAAATATGCGTTTCCATGCTACAAAGTACTTCATAAATTATGTCATTTACTTATTACAAATTTCTCTGTTGGAGAATATATTTGTGGATGTTAGTATGTAAAAGAGTGTGGATTTGACTTAGGTTAGGTTAATACGTGGAGATCTAACTCGTGCGTGGCTATTGAACTCGTTGCAAATTCGACGCGTAGCAAATTCAACGACTGCGACTCAACGCGTTGTACATTCAATTCGTTGGAAATTGAACTCGTTACAAATTCGATGCATGGCAACTCAACAAATTCAACGCGTTGCAATTTCGACACGTAGCAAATTCTACATGTTGCTATGTAAAAAATTCAGTGTGTTGAAAATTCAATCCATAACAAATTTAATCAGTTGTGTCTAAAGTGCTACAATTTGGCCGTTGAATTTTCATTTCAATTAATGACGAAAAATATTCAATTTTATTTTAAATAACCACTCCATATTCCAATATTAACTCATGGATCCAGTGAATAGCCACATAACACTGATATCTTGCACATCGACGATGATAACACTAATACATAAAATTTCTCCAAAGAGTTCTATATTCCCTCTACGAGACTCAACTCAGCGTCAATTCCCTAGAGGCACCATTCTCCAGCTGGGTTATTTAAATCGCGTAAATCAGACTCGTATCCGAGTCCACCGAGTTAAAATACAATTTGCAATGTTTACGTGGTCAGTGTTTAAGACTGTCAAAGCAATTCCGCTCGTTGTAAGCGGTTGAAATTACTGCACGCGAAGAAATCGCGCGGCGAGGAAAGATTAAAGGGCTGGCAAGAGTGGCTGCACATTTTATTTTTCCCTTCTGGTGGATTATTAGCTCGCGAAGCAGCCGCGTGATAAAGTGGCGAATAAAGCAAGATCACGTCGGATTAGGGAGTAGAAGCATGCATACGATGCGTTACTTTTCTCTTGTCCTCCAGCGATTCGCCGAGTTATCGTCCAAAATAATAATAACCAAGATCGCACGGTGTTTTATGACTAAGGGGACGCAACGAGCTGCTTCGTGGACGTTGTTAAATTTTTGGTATCCTCGTTTCGTAACTGTCGTTTTTTTTTTATTTTTCTTTGTCTCGTTTTATGGACACGTTCGTTGTGGTCGCGTGAAAAATTTAAACCACCGCGTTGTTTATGGCGATTTTTTGAATGATATGTACGGAAATGCTCGTGGCTGTTGCGTGCTGTAAGCAGGAATTTGCAGTTTATGGAAAGAAGGTGAGCGAACTACTTTTTTATCTCTTCGAGGAGCATTTGGAAGAATTTTGTAAATTTTGAATGCTGAAATTAAGAAATTTTGTGTTTATAAGTTGTTCTTATATTGATACATCTGCAAATCTATAAATATTCAAATCTTTGAATACAAAAGTTCATAGATTATTAGGTACTCAAATATCCAAATCCTTGCATCAACAAATCCTCAAATGCCCCAATCCTTGAATCCCCAAGTACCTAAAACTTCACATCCTCATATATCGTAGTCCTTCAATTCCTAAATTCCTAAATCTCTAACTCCTCAAGTGTCTATATCCTCAAATCTTCAAGTGTCCACATCACTGAAATCCCCAAATCCTCAAGTGTCCAAATTCCCAAATTCCCCGAAACCGTAGAAAATGACCAAACTTCGGAATCTGAAAATCCGTAAAATTTCTTGGAAGCTCGTTTCCCGAAAGCGCGTTTAGTGTAAAATCGGGGGGAAACGCTCGCAATAACGCGGTGTAATTAGCGTGAAGCGCATCTGTGCGGGAATATGTGTATCTGGTCGCGATACGGAATATTAACGAGCGGAATGGACGGGCGCGGATCGGTCGTTCGTGCGCGAATTATAATGCGACGATGCGGGCACGGTTCGCGCGTGCAATTCGCCGCGCGAATGGCAAGTAGCCGAGCCAGCTTGCGAAAACTTTACGCGACGATTTTGACCGGTTTGCGCAACCGGCTGCTGCAAACACGACCAAACTCCTAACACTACCATATTCGTTTATTATTGCGAATTTTACCTTTGTTTAGGAAATTTCTACAATTCCTCCTTCATTACTTCCTTTCGTCCTTTTTTTTCAATTTGCGTGATGTCTCTGTTCGAACTTTCCTTATAGTTATTTCTTTCGCGGAAGAGGAGCTATAACTCTTGTTTCCAATTTACCTTATATTAATTTGTTTCTTCGGTTTAACTAGCAATTTTCAAGGCACAGTTTTAATACCTTATTGAAATTTCAATTACAGAAGGTACAATGTGCTGCATGAGTGATTGAATTATTTAAAATTGAGAACAATTTTTAAATTTATTTATTGCAAATGGTATCAGTGATCTTATTCATGGGCCATCAACTGCAATGATTTTCCATAGATGTTATAACACGTGAATGTCGTAAGATATTTCTGTTTGAACGAATAGTGCATAATTGTAAAGTTTGACCACAACTTTCTTCGCCGCCCTAATTAGGAGTTAAACACGCGTTCAGTGAAAGTTCCTTTTTTAAGTGTACGCGAAACAGTTACAAAGATCGTGCCATTTTTTACCAAACCAGTCGACACCATCGATCACACTCTTTCTCTAATAATAATTTGCTGTAATGAATACGAATCACGTGCACAGGTTATTGCACAACCTGCACGTGAATTGCAATTGTCAAGCGCTATAAGAACACGTTACACTTTCAATTGACCAATTGCATTAGAAATTGTGCGTGCGAGTAGTGGGACAGTGCCTTACGATTTTATTGATCGTTAAGAAAGATTAGAGAATCGTTGGTAGGTTGCATCGAGGGAGGGAGACGCGAGCAACAATATGTATAATTTGCAAGGAGAAAACGAAAGTTGCAACGTTGAATTATCTTCTCGAATGAAATTCTTAGAATGGCCCGGGGACGCACTATAAATTATTCGCCGTACAAGATAAAGAACAATGGTAACGATCGATGCTTTCGTATTACCAATGACTTTTACTCCCGAAGACTTTACTCGATGATTGCAGTTCGAAACGATAACCACGCATTGCGTAAATCTATGAAAAGTTGCATTACCTGGTCAAGCAACATTTCAGCAATCCTTGAATCCTCTGACACAATTTTTCTTACTTTAACGAGCGATAAAGTTTGTGCTCACTCGCCAAAATGGCCGAACTTTCTCCGAACGTGTACTCGCCAGACATTTATGCTCCATAATTATTTCTGCGATTACAATCTGTCATTAGTCTTAATTTGCAATCTACACCTCCTACAATTTCACTATATCCTGCAATATTTTTCAGAGTTGATTCTTTACCTCGATTACATAATTTAATCTTTGTTGCACTTTTCGCATATTCCACAGTCGAATAATTTTGCATACATTTGCTTCACGCATTTTATCGTTAAAAACATTTGCATACTACAGGAACATACACGATAATTTTCAAAATTTCCTTTTCATAGTCCTTTTATAACAAGTTCTTAGAAAACGAGTACTTTTCAGTGGAACGAGAACAGATAAATTCACGAAGTAAAAGAATTTGTTGCCAAAGTATCGGTAAGCTTTTGCGCAAGTTTAAACGCTTTTGAACGCTGACCACGTTTAATCGCTTTTCGCAGCAAACACGAACTACCGTAAACAACATTGATACCCAAAAAGTATCGGCCACAGGAGTATGCTCGCGATACCGATATGAACCTAACGCTTATTTACAACAACAACGATGGTGAACAATATTCGCGCGTTTGTGGACTCGGCGCAATATTACTGATGGCGATCAACGTTAGCAAACAATGCTGATATTACCTGCTGGCTCTGGAGGACGCCATTAATATCCAACAACATCCGCAAACAGTATTCGATTTGTTGTTTCGACGATATGGACGCTTTTCTTCTCTATGGAAATTGAGAATTCTATGTCATAGCCCGAATCAACGCTTTGATTTGCGAAAGCAAGACATCTAAACTTTATTAACTTTGATGTTTCAAGTTATAGTTAGTTGTTGAACTAGTATTAATTCTGATGCAATTATTTACGTGTCGACTGAATAATGTAGCAAATTAGATTGAATTTGATGTAGCGAATATTATTGGGTTTGTCCTAGCAAATATTATTGGATATGTTTGAATATTCTCACAGTGAATAAAGTAGAATTACCGGAATAAAAAGGATTGAATTATCCGTGGATAAAAAGCGTGTGATGTTGGACGATTCAATTATGCCGAATGCCCGTGAAAATACGTCTGAAATAAAAAAAACAGCGTTCCAACGGTGCAGAGAACGCGGAAATGTGCCGAGGCATTTGTCCAGCTGATTCATCGAAGAAATGGACAACGGACAAAGGACGAACGGAGACGAGGAACACCCGTGTAACAAGCGGCGCGTGGTAAATGGATTTACCAGGGAAGCCCGACGCGCTACGTGACATTGATAATTTGCCATGAAGAACGGAGGAGGAAACGTGAGAGAGCAACGGGATTAGATGGTCGACTGCGTTCTTCCGGATGGTCCGTGGAACGCTTCTCTTTTGTCGGTGGCCGATCGTGACGCTTGAGAAACGCTCGGTAAGCGATTCCGGAAAATTACAGTTATCAATCATTAATAACATCGACGATCGTGCTGGTCAACCCGCGAAACCCCGTGAAACCGGTAGCCTCAACTTCAATGTGTTTCTTATTCGACCACGCTGAATTTCTCTCTAACGGTATGCGTCAATTAACTACTTAATTTACGCTATTTTCTTGTTCACTTCCAAAAATGAGAAGCTGTAAAACGCGTATCGTACATTATCCTTATTTACAACGCCTTTCATATCTTCCGTCAGAAGCTGATTTTTCACCTTTGACTCTAGTTAAATTCCTTGCTGTTTGTTCATATGTTATTGTGTAAATCAATTTTCAGAGGTTTTTTATCTGTAAGAGGAGTCTGTACATAACGTAGAAAGAGTATAAATAGAATCTATATAAATAGAGTTAGATGTAGAACTTAGAGTAAATTTGGTACAATTATTGTTTAATAATATTGTATTATTAACGTGAGGTATTAAAGGAAAAATTTATATCGAATAGTAGAATGATTATATTTTGAACAATCGCACTTATATTTACAGCAATAATAACCAACTATTCGTGACCAAATTAATTACTGCTAGAAAAAGAATCTACTGCTATAAAACATCACAGAGTTTTTCCCACTTCACTTGGAATTTTAACCAGAAAGATAAAGCGAACGAGCGGCCAGGAAGTTCATGGGTCAGCAGTAGCCCCGCACTATGTAACATCGAGAGTCATCGATCGAGCGACAGGAGTAAATCGATATCCATCGATCGCAGGTAAATCACGTACGAGGTGAGCTCGTGCAAATTGATCGCGCTCGTAACAGAACGTCACGTTCCCGTTACTCGCGTTCTGTCAGTAAAACGAATCACCGGGAACATTGACATCGGCTTGACAGTGCTCGTTGGAAACCGATGGAACATTAATCAGAAAACGAATTAGAATTAGATTAATACCCGTGGCTTTCGCTTCTCCTTTTGCTGTTCATATTTGTAGGAAGCGAAGCGTGTAAGATATAAATGAAACCTGTAACGAATGTTTTGCTTTGTGTTTTCCTTTTTTATGGACGATCAGAATTGAGTCATTATACGCAATTTCTCTTCGATTTTGCAAGGACTGTTTTGACGTTAGCAGAGTAATAATGGAAATTCCTGTAACAGCGAGAGAATTTGAACCCTCGCGTGATGAATCATGAGCTCTAGGAGATCCTGTAGGATCATTATTCTGCAACATCGTGTTATGCGTCGGGAAGGAACAGTTCTAATGAGACGGCGAAGAGGATACTGCAATCCATTACATCGTTCGTATTCAGTACCGGATACATAATGTATAAACATCCAGGCACGTTTCTTCCTTTCCTTATTATATATTCAGCAATCCTTTTAATTCGGTGCCACTTTGTAAGCTCTTTTCTTCGGTGATAGATAGAATAATTTTTTGTTTAGTCAAACATTCAAATTCTCAAACTGGTAATTGCCGAAATTGACGACTCTATAATATAGACAAAACCATTTCGAAACATCTGAATCCTCGATTTTAAACGAAGAAAAGAGTTTACACAAGGTGTCCTCGAAATGATTCACGGCAATTCGCGGAATCAATGTCGCAATTTGAGTACGTGTAACGCAAATGCCGTAATTAGACCAGCTAGCCTCAATTTTTATTATCGGTTTGTTGTCTGGAGCCCGGGACGTACATGACTACGCTACAAATCGCGGCGTCAGTGTGTCAAGGTGAATACACATGTGTCGTGTGCGCGAAGCTGCGACATTTGTCGCGTACAATGTTTGCAATCGATAAAGGAAAACATCGATCGACGACCTCGGTAATAACATCGACATAAATCCCAAATTAAAAATTTCCCGATTCGAGTTACCACGAGTAGCTCTCGTAGACCTGTAAATCGCGCCCTCGCGCAATTGCCCTTGATATAAATCAGGCCGACGGTCCCGTTTGCAAAACACGGATGAAATTAACCACGTCGCGATTTCCCGCCGCGTAAATCAAAGTAGCTACCAGTTCAGACCGGGAAAGTTCAAGAACCGTTTGGAGAGTCGTCCCCGTGCCGCAGGTGCAATCGCAATTAACCAAAGACGTCTGGAAATTGAATTCGCGCGAAAGGTAAAGAAACAAGCGTAGCCCGGCCCGCGAGAGCCGCCCCTTCCTTTTCCCCGTGGCCCTTTATCCTTTCAAGCTGTTCAGCGAGCAAGACGGTCCTCCAGGAACCAATCTAGCGAGTGTAATAGAAACCTCGAGCGAAAGAAGGTGGCGAGATGGACGAAGAGGGTGGAAGGAGAAGAAGAACGGTGGAAAGGAGAGGCAGTTCTCTCGGGTCGTTGGAGAACGCGATATCAAACGACTGGAGGGGTATTTCCAACGGGGGTAGAACAAAATACGGGGGTGGCAGGCGGTTGCTTCCGTAAGGCTACTGGCGAGCTTGAGATTTCAATTCAATTTCAGTCGGTGGAACGTAAACACGCGAATCGAGACGCTCGATCGTGGAATGGTTCTCGTTTCTGAAATTTTTATGAGACCTCCGAGAGAACGAGACTGCTATGAGTATATAAGTACCTGGAGAATCCACAGAGTTTTTCAACTGATTTTTCGAGTATTCAACACGGTAGACAACTGGGTCCACAAAGACGCGATTTCCCAAACGCATGGTCGCTGATATATCCACATTTCTGGACTTTTTTAATTTTTATCTCCGAATTTCGACGTTATTCAATTTCCAGATTTCTGTATATTTTAACTCTTTATTCTTTGACATTTGCATTCAACATTTGCATTCTACAGATCCTGCAGTATTAAATAGATTCAGGATTGGTCACACGAAAATTCTACATTCTCTTCTCCAAATTCTCTCTTGCAATGTATACCTTTGTCCATTAACTGTGAAACATATTCTGTTATATCCTAAATACACAAGGCTTCAAAATCCAAATCAATGAAACTTTGTGTAAACATCTCAATGATCGACAATTTCAGAAATAATCTTCTTCCTAAAAGAATTTATAGTCAAACGTAAGGATCCATTATACATACACGTAATGCCTTACAGTTATGTAATCTCATTGCATGCTCTTAGAATTTGACAATGTCTTTAGAATCTGACTATACCTTTAAAATTTTAGAATTCAGTTGTGCAGTTGGCACGATGTTTTAAAATGAAAAAATATATCGTACAGATAAATTTTCAAGGTAATCGATTCTATCAAACAACGTTAACCGGTTGCGGCAACAGCGTGCACTCGAACGAGTGCTCGTAATAATTTCGAGCACACGCAATTCGCGTTTGTGCAAACACGAGCGCGAGCAAAAACGAGTAAGATCGTGTTGACAAGTCGTGGATCTTCTTTTCACCTCGTATCATGACGTAGTTTCGCGTATTCGCGAATTAGCACGCGAGCCTCCGCATAATTTTTTAGCCGGCATCGCCGTCGTGCAAATATTTGCAAGAGCAACGAAGCTTCCACGGTCGCCCTGTTTCTCCGCTCTTTCCTCCATTTTTTTTCTCTTCTTTTCTTTTCGGGACACGCTGGCAGCGGTTTGCCTCCTCGTTCTCGATTCTCTTTTCGTACACCGGTTACCTTTGATTTCACCTGCTAGTTCCACTGTTACTCTCATTTTTTCCACGTGCTTCTTTTTCGCAAACGAGAATTTCGGAGTTTGCATAAAGGCTCCTGGAATTTGTTCGAAGTTCCCCGGTGATTTTTATTTTATAGAAAAATACTCGGAAATTCTACGTTGTAAATATTCGATTGATATTTGCTGAATGTTGATCACTCGATGTTTGCATGGTCACGTATGGAAACATTTGTGTAAATGGATATTTCTTGGTCGTTACTGATTAAATTGTAACTGGTCTGTTTTTATATGATTCCTCAATTTTCAGGGAGCAATTTCAAGAACTCAGCAATTGATGATTAAATCATAAGAAGACTGCGGATGATATACTCAAACTATAAATAAATCATGTAATCTACAAGACCCACACTCTGTAGATCACCTAATATATATGTATTATTACAGAAATCTTTACTTTGATAAACGCAGTCTAGTCATTTTGAAATCTATCCGTGATTTGAAAGTGCATTTTCCTCCTAAAAATGACAGAGCACATACATTTGTAATTGAGAGAAGTTAAGAAACAGCGAATTAATTGAACGAAGTATTTGTCATTTTAGATCTTTAAATTTGAAACGATTACGGTATAACGAACGCGACAGCTCCGTTGAATTTTCACGTTTCAAAAATATCCAATTTATATGACGGTAGAATCGGTGATGCGAACGAGTTCTTCGTGGCCAGGAAATTTCGCAGATGGAATTGCCAGCACGGTGAACGTGTGTCCGCTTCCGTGAAAACATAACGGCCAGTTTCAAAGCGCACTAACGAGTTCGCACCTGACGCGATAATTGCCCGACAGGCATGGCCGTTGTTGCGTTCTCTCTATTGTCGTTGCCGATCGACGATTAAAAAGTCGGAACAATTTGCCGAGACTTAACGAGAAGAGTTTGGTCGCGACGATTGTCTCGTCCCTTTCCCGTTACTTCTTTCAATGCGTTCAATAAGGCTCACATTTCATCGATACAACGTTTGTCTCTTACTGCAAACGAGAAAATTCTACGACGGAAGATTAAATAATTTGCCATCACTGATGGACAACTGATGGAGATAACAACTTGAATTATGAATATTCGAAAGATACAGTTCTATGCACAAATAAATTTATCATTAAGATGTCTGAGGTCTCTAAGAAAAATTTAGACGTCCAAGAAAGATGTTAGACCATTTAAGATTCTAAGAAGGACTCGAAGATTGAGTTAATAAGTCAAAGCAAAAATTTCTGAAATACAGTAGAAATGATAGAAATGTAAATAGTTTGAACGAGCGGTTAAACGCCATTTTGATCCTTTCGTCTCCGGGCGTGGAAGCTGAGGTTAGGTACGAAAGAACACGCGAATCGTGACAGAACGCTAAAAAGAGACATCACAGAGAGACACGAAGAGCAGGTATCCGTATTTACAGCTGATGGACGTATTTATGGCGGTTACGGTTCCGCTATGGTTTACACAGGTAATTATGTTTGGCCTGAGTTAATGCGGCATCCCTTCCTTCCATGTCAAGTCTGCTCTCAAAGAAGTTATCGGTCCAGGAACACGCAAACAGGTTCTTAAGCGACCTCGTGAAGCGGAAGGTGGTCGAATACGGTTCGTTAATCTACGCACACACGGAAATCCCGGCCGTTCCATTCAGTAATCGAGAGTGAACGGTTTGGGTGGACAGGTAGACCACCTGGTCAGCTCGTTCGTGGTTCCGTTTACCGTGCAAAATGACCATCGATGAATTTGATCAATGATGATGGTAATCCTTTGCATGGTTACGTTAAGCTACACTTGTGGTGTGTATGGTTACAATCTGCTGTCAATGTTTTGGGCTACTCGTCGATATTACTACCAGTATCACATATTCATGTGTTTGAAGCATAGGTTCAAACTTTTGTATTTGGACATTTTTTCATTTTGACGTTGGTGAAAATTTAAATTTCCAAATTCTCAAGTTCCCAATTTTTCCCAGTTTATCTCGAGCTCTGCATCAAAAAATAAGAAATGCACTAAAATCCTGACGAAGTACACAAAACTGCAATTGTCATTGTAAGAAATGTTCGAGTAATCTCGTCTCGCGATTTGTCTTTGCGAATGGGTATTTAATATCCTAGGAAGTTTAGTGTCTTTTTACGAAGTAATTGCGAAACTTGGCACGCAGTCTTCCGAGGAAATAATTGCCGGCAACAAAGTGGATAAATAAACGGGACACCGAAGGATGGAAATAGTGAATTGTATGAGGCGTAATTGCACGGAGGATTTATGAAGATTGCGGTGATTGTTATGCAACGTGCCAACAGCAATAATAATTTGGGAAGCTGCTTCTGGCACGTATTCGTGCATATTTCAGGAATGCGTGAATTTGCATGTGCACCGTACAAACGCCACGATAAAATAGCAAGCACTTTGAAGCAATAAACGACGCGCGACAATGATTCATTTTCGGTGAGGGAGGAAAACTCGGATACAATCAGGTTTTTCTCGAAGATGTTCCGCAGTCAATCGAAATCCAATTTCACCTTTAACACTGGCAAAAATAAAAATAAACTCGCTTCGAAAACCGACGTTTGAATCGATGAAAACCAATTTCCTTGCTCTGAAGAACTTCTTTATTCGCGGGTTTTAGGGAGAGCTGAATCGGTTACGGAGTAAAATTCCATTTTCAAATTTAATAGGAGAAAGATATATTTGTCCGGTGCGAATGACGTTATATTCGTTCTATGCGGATCTCTGTTTTATTACTTGATGAGAGATAAACATTCGAAACAGTGTTTAATGTCTTCCACTTTGTTCCGTGCTATTTTCGTGGTACAAATGACATCAGGTGCATGATAGGTCAAATGTCGTTCCTCTCCATTTTATAGTTATGCTCATTTGTGAGTTAAATTTTCTATTAGGTAGTCAATTTGTTCATCAAATCAGAAATTGCAAAATATAATATTCTTTCCACCAATTTGACGCTGTCTATTTCACGATTTGTTAGTTATGAAAATATTTAATATTTATTTCGAACGGTCTGCACTATAGTCTCTATTTAGAAACAGTCGTTACTTGTGAGGAATAAAATATTTGTTGAACACGAAAATTGGGTCTTCGATAGAACTCGATAAATGAAAAAGTAACGAAGATTTTGGCAGAAAATGGGTTAATTATTTTCCAGTCGATAACCGCTGACATCGGTCTATCAATAGAATATTGGTAAAGCACTAATTTAGCACCTTGAGAGCCATGTGAGCCATATGTGGGTAACATATGAATATTCACAAGGATTTATAACCTACTTTATTGCAAGGATGTCACAAGTCTTTGCTACAAAGAATTCTTCAATTCCAACAGTTTTGCTGAATTCTTAATAATCTATTAAGAGGAATAAAATACACCAAAGTAAGATAACTACCTTAAATAATAAATTAAATTAAAATAGTTTAAAGCAACTAAGCCAACCCGAAATAAGACTGCCATCCAAAAATTAAAACGAGAAACCTAAGGTAAAATTTGAAGTTAAAACGAGCAATTTCAGAATAGAAATGTTCCCACCCAAAAAGAAATAAATTAGGTCGATCCATAAGCCTTGTAAATACACACGAAACGAATAAAGAGGAGGGGAAAAGACATCGGAAGAAGGGGAAGCAAAACAGAACATCATCCGTGTTCTAATGAGAGTCGAGCTGCCAGTGGCAGGGGTGGCATTTGTTACTTTTATCGTCGTGCTTCCGACACGACCCCGAAATAATTAGCATTTTAATGTATGTATCTGCTTATCTAGACGACGGCCGGTTACTCCGTGCAGTTTTGCATGTTAATCTCTATGGGAAATTACATGCACCATTGCACCATCCGGCGACAGTCCCGAAACAACTTCGACGATGTCCTATTTTGCTTGTAGAAATTAAACTACCTCTCGATCTCCCTGTTGAAACCCGGCTTCTTTCGGATGTACAAGAAACCGTGGGCTCTTCTTGACTTTAAAGCTTATATTTATGTGTACGTGTAAATTCAATTTCTGGATATGGTTATTTAGATGTTACTGTGAATGAAGGTATCTGAAGCTTGTGGTCTAAATGATGCTGAAATGATTTAACATAGTGACGTTTATCTAGAAGTGTGAGACAACTGCATTTTGACTTCTTCAGTCGAAGAAAAGGACTTAAGGGAGTAACTATCATTATGGATCCTGTCAAAGACCCTTTATATTTTTGTCAAACCTCGTGACTGTCTACATATCAAGACCATTTCAGAATTAACATGAAATAACTGCAGAAGAACATAGATCTCCAGGTTGAGCAAAGGATATAAACTGACAGCGACAATCTTGAAGAAACAGGATTCCATGAAGGATTGACAAAGTGCCGAAGAAATTGTCGTGGAGTTCTTACCGACGTAACTCGTGGCTACGAGGAATCTTGCAATTATTAGTTTTGGACGGTGTTCGCCTAATGATAGCCACGGATGGTGACGTTGATTACAGACTTGGACGAAGTAACGAAGTAACTAACTTGCTGCGGGGTTGATTAGAGGGACACGTCGATCCGGCGACGCGATAATAACCTGACTACTAATGACTATCGTCTCTCTTGTCTCGTAGTCGTCGCAATCTCTGGAAACAACGTTCACGGGACGAAGAATCGAGTCCTACGATCAGATGTGATCAATTCTGGTTGGGTAGCCTTCTCTAGGGACGAAGTGATGACAGATCCTACTATTCTTTTTATCGTGAAGAAAAAACTGTGTCGAATTTGTTTTATACGCACACATCAAGTATAGAGTATAATATCAAGTTTACAGAGTTTACTCCTCAAATGTGTTGATCCTTCATTAAAAATGAGGACATCTTTGCTCATTTAACCTTCAAAATCGATCGACAGAAACAGAAGTGGATGGCGTTTCAAGTTTCCGTTCACGTGTTTCTACGATTGAAGAACCGTTCGAAAGGTAGCCAGAAAAGAATCAGGGGTTAAGTGGTTGTCGAGGAACAATGAAATATCACCGATACACCGTGGCCAATAATCGCTGGGACAGAAACGATCTATCGTCGTTTCGACGTTGATTTATCGCCTCCTATATGTGTCCATATATACCATACACGCATCTGTATAGTTCGCGTTAGTTTTTTTTTTGTTGCGTTTCCCCTACGATTTTCCCTAAAGAAAATAAGCTCCGTTGTGTTCTGATTAACCTGATCGTGCGAGATCAGCCGGGACAAACAATGCGGGGAAACGTTTTAGCGAATAATCGTGATAACATTTACGTAACCCCGTTTCGTTATGATGATTTATCCCCGGGGCTGTTCGATCTGTCGATGCTTGTTGATTTACAGTGCAACGACGGAGATGCACGGCTCGACGTATCACGGAAACTAGAGACGTATTTATCGAATTGCGATACGCCGAACCATCTGGATTTCTGCAATTTTGGTACCCGATTTCTCGCCATATTTTACGATCTATCTACATTCAATTCTTGGATGTTCTACCTGGGTCTTTGTCGCTGGTAATCGATGCTGCAAATTTAATTCAGCAATAACAAATTTCTTATTATATTTAAAGGAGGAAGATCTAGGACCTGTCTAAGATTTGATGAATTTTCGGTGAATTTATACATAAGCAAGATTTGTTGAATTTATACATAAGGAAGATTGGATGAATTTTAGTAGTTGAACATGTACACAAAGTTTGGATGACTTATATCATTCGACGAATTTATGAATAAAGCATGTCACACGAGTGTTTAATGAATTTGTACATAAGGTTTGATTTCCAGTATTCGATGAACTTATGCATAAGGAAGATTGGACAAATTGGTAATTGCGGATATATGAAGGAGTATTGTTTGAAACACGAGGATACTTATCGATAGGTCAGGATGAATGGTTCGCAAAGGAGATCAATCTCTGGCGTAACGATGACACGTACAGGTCCGAGCGGATTAGCTCCAGCTCGTTATCATCGCGCGGTCCACGCTTCGATCGCTCGAAATTCGGCGACGAATGCCGGTCTGGCTCTCGCGTGTGCACGCGATTAAATAAATTACAGAGTCGTGGCGGCCGTGGGAGAGACAGCCGGCTGCATAATCTGTCATTGTGTCAAGCACAGAGCATTTCCACGCTGTGGCGTGCGGGCGTCGAGTTGCACGCGTAGGTGTGCACGCGGTTGACGACAGGCCTGTGAGCGTTGGGTGACGAGTATCCGCGCTACGACACGCGGAATCGCCATAACCCAATTCTATCGCGACATCGGCCTCTGCTAATCAAACAATAACCCCCTAAATGTTACACGAGCGATATAACGCGTGGCCAAATTTCAACGTTTGAGCGTTTGCCGAATTAGGCATTTGGAGATTCGAGGATTCTGCAATTTGACAACTTTGTAAGAATTTGAGAAATTATGATGTTTAGGGGTTTCGACAATGTAGGATGTTTTTGAAGTTGAATTTGGGAATTTACAAACTTGGGAACTTTGAAATTTTAGCATTTAAAAACTTGTACAATTGAGAACTGTGGAAATTCACATAATTCGGATGATTCATCAGGAATCATAAACAGCGCAAGTAGTAAAAATGGAGAATAGCAAACATCCTCGAGCTATGAATAAATAATTTCTACGCAGTACAACTAATCGCGAGAAAGTTGATCGGGTAGAGAAGTGAAAGTCTGAAGATGGTCCGTGAGAAAAGAAGCAATAATGCGAGGATGCAACGTCGTAACTGTCACACGAGCCATCAACAGTGGACATCGACTGGCTTTCTCGTACAAGCAACCGCGATGAACTCGAAGTTCTCCGTATAGACAGAACTCCCCGGTTGAATACACCAACTCCCACGTTTGTTTGATAACTTTATGACGCATGGATCTCTCGTTGGTTGGCTGGCAAATGACCACAATGGAGTTGCCGTGACATCAAAAGCTGTGCCATCCAATTTGCTGGCCGAATCGTGAATGACTTGTCTCGTTAACCCAGTTACATGGTGCAGGAGGAAGGATCAAAGACAGGCCTGTTCAACATTCTCTCGTATTTGGATCATTTGTTGTTCGTTCGTTTGCTTTTTAACAATGAATTCCGTCATTCGTTCGATGTTAATGCTTTTACTGCTGTAAATTATTTATCGAGTTATACCGATTTACGGCTATTACTCCACGGTCGTCGCAGTGAAAGGGTTATAAACCTTGACATTTTTATTCCTGTGAAATTGCTTACATGGACTCTAAAACGCTAACAGTTTAATAAATTTTCCTGGTAAGAAAATAAATATTTCATGTAACACGTTTTAACTTTTCTAATTTTTCAATTTTTTCGACCTCGAAGGCAACCAAGAAGGACTCTCGCATCCGATTGAACAAACCTCGAACTCTTGCAGAATCTAACTTTCCCTTCCACCATTTCCTCTCCACCTCCATCTTTTCTGCCCACAACAAAGAATACCAGAAATTCTTGCGGAACGCCAGAACGTTTTACCGGGAGAACAGCTAGCGGACATTAACGAGCGCTAATGTTCCCTAAACGCAAAAGCATCTCGCATAAACAACGTGGATACATTTTCGCGGTTCATTAATCCGTTTCCACGGAAATCGTAAGAAATCGATCTCGAACGATGTCTCGACGCCACTTTTCAAGAACTCGGGATCACCAGAATTCCTTTGGAAACTAGATATTATACGCGATTGTGGCCGAACTCGCGATTCTTTGCTCCTGCTGATAAATAACCGCAATTCTAGCCTGGTTCGCGACCCTACAACCGCGGCCATGCTTCCGTCGTTGGCCCGATTCCAGCTTCCGGGTCAACAACTTCGGCATCTGGAATATCCGCTCCATGATACTTTTAGCCATCTTGCAACGTTCGTAAACGCCCGGCAGTCGGCTGAAGACGGTTTAATATAAATATTCTCCTTTTCTCCATATTTGGGATTATTGTTTAATAACACGTGTAATTATCATGATTATTTTGGCAAAAAAGTAAGTATTTCATCAATTATAGACTGACATATATGACTTGTAAACAATTCCTCGATAGCGTCAAAAATGTCATGCATTTTCTTTTTATTTACTCACACAAAATGTACCATCCACTTAAGTCACAGCTATTATTTTCAGTATCCAAAGCTCATCTTGTGGCGAGTGTACGAAGTAGTCTACCACGTTCACAGCTGTGCAAATAAATTTGAAAATAAAATTTCGTTCATAAAATCTGACGAATTTAAGAAAGTTAGGATATCAGAAATGAAGGTAAATGGTGAGAATGCGGGATATGAAAAAATGGGGGAAAAAGAGAAGAGTAGTTGGAAGGTAATTTTTGAAGATACGGTTTCATCCGTGGAATCGAGAATGGGGAAGATAGACGTGCGCAGGAAATTCGAGAAATCCCACGCAATATCGGGTCGCAGGCTGAACGGCGAGCGAATTTTTCTGCCGCATCTATTCGAAATCTCGAAATCCTATCAAACTGGATCATCTCCCTCGCGGAACGTTCGAATTGCGGCGGACCGTATCAGCTGCCGATAAGCCAACGTTGCAGCCTGCTGATTACCATAATTCCAGAAATACCTGTGCCGTTTCGTTGCACGCACTGCCATTCCAACGGTGACGGGAATGCATCGCGAAACATTCCAAATTAAACGGTACCTTTCTCTCGGATTACGGGAAGAATTCTGTAATCCTAACGACATGCTTCGAGTAGGTGGAATCTTGATAAGAGACACATTAACATATTGATGTTTATAGTTACGTTATGGAGCTGTAATGAGATCGTTGCATGTCGATCGTATTTCTGAAAAATCTCACATGACTCGTTGACGTAAAAGTGTCGAGAAATAGCGGTGTTTGAATTTAAAAGTCGTAACAATTAGAAGTGTTTAGGAAGGTAATGCATCCACATTATTGTATAAATCTAAGCGACGTCGAGATCACATGGAACGAGTCGGAAAAATAATAGAAGAGGCGATAGAATCGCATTTTAACGAGCAAGTCGTGCGGAAGAAGTTCTTCATCGACGTTACGTCATGTCGACAGCGTCGCGACGCCGTGCGACCAAATATAAATCAACCTTCAACACTGACGCCTATTATCTCGCTTCCATATTTCTGTTCGGTCCTGACGGCTGAAATAAAGTTCTGCGAACCGAAAGGAATGGAACTCGACTTTCAACGAAGATCAGGCAGGATTTGTAGAAGATTCTTCTGACTAATTTTTCCAGCTTCCTCGGCGGAAGTGTGATATTGAATTCCTTCTCATTGAATTCGATTCTGATCTTCTATTTGCTTCTTAAATCGTAATTTAATTCGGTCTACCCGTTAAAATACCGTTAATAAGTTATTAAAGATATGCAGAATAAATAAAGATCTGAAGGAATGTAGTTTTGGGTTCTTATCTGCTTAATTTTATTAGGTGAGAGAGTGTTACCCGATTCTTTTATGCAGAGAGTGTTAGAGTATTAAGCAGATTATTCAACAGTGATCTGGTAATTCGAGAGGATTTTGCAACGAATAATTGGCAAATAGTTGAAACAAAGTCCCCCTTTCCCATTTCGCAATTTCTTTCTTAATTGCAACAACCTTACCGCTAAATTCGATCTTGCTCCTCGAGAAACCTAATCGCCGCTCTGAAAGGATGTGGCGTGAGAATCGATTCCCACTTTCGCTTCGTGTTATCAATGATTTACTACATCTGCCGATACACGAACGTAAACTGATTCACGAAGAGAAATTCCTTTTTTTATTATCTCACAAATACATATAGGAAATCATTTATGAGCAGTTTCAACGCTCGTCGACAGGTCCCATCGATAGTCCACGCTCGATGAATAATGCAACGAAAGAAGCAGAGGTTGCATCGATAAAAGCTAATCAGTTAGCAAGCACACGTGTCTAATGATTTCAATCGGGATCTACGTAAACGACTGGTTATAGAACCGACACCAGACTCTGTTAACAGAGAATCGATTCGGGTAACCGCGATATACGTTCGCGATATACACTGGTATTAATTTTGCATGT
This sequence comes from Megachile ligniseca, assembly GCA_945859555.1. Taxonomy (NCBI): domain Eukaryota; kingdom Metazoa; phylum Arthropoda; class Insecta; order Hymenoptera; family Megachilidae; genus Megachile; species Megachile ligniseca. The sequence goes on from OX243778.1 coordinate 13,499,660, forward strand.
GCCGGTAACCGGGCCCCAATCGCCGATTGTATTATGGATACAACCATTCGATTGCTCTCGATAGAATCGAATACACTGTGCTCCAATTACATCGGTATCGATAGAACGTTAAATTGACGTCTTTCGCGTCTTACATTATAATCCACTAAAGTAACACTCAAAATAACTCGATGCAGTAATTTAAGTTCGACTACGTCAATATGGTGACGTAGGAGCTGAATTGACGATGCAAATTACTACACCAACATGTTTAGAGTTATTTAAAAACACTGATCTCTCGATTATACACCTAAATTGAATCGAAGTGTTCTACGTCAATATGGTGAACAACGATGCAAATTATGAGTTATTTAACCCCTTACACTATGACTTGTCAGGTGCGTCAGGCAGAACTAACTAATCACAGCTACAATATTAAAACAGACAAAGAAAGTAGAAATGTTATGTCAATTTGGGGTCAATCGTTGACTATGCAAATTGACCTCCAAATCGAGTATTAAAAATTCAAAACAGTGCAAAGTAAAAAGACTCTGTTTCTTGATCTCTCGATCTAAATTGAACCAGCGTCTATTACCTGGGAGTCTCTGAAAGAGTAGAACAAGGTATAACCGCGATCGTAATTAATCAACGTATATAGAGTATCGGGTAATACGTCACGGGGCTCATCACGTCGTCGCAACTGGAACGATCGCAACGCGTGGCGCATTAAAATTCCCAGCAATTAATTATATTTCGGGCATTGTTCCTTTCGCAGCTAAATTGATCACGCGTTGACGACTGTGTCGGTGTGCAGTCGCACGCGAGAACGCTGCCAACCTCGTCGCTCTTTGTGAATCGCGTTAACGATTCCCCGCCACTATGGAACATTAATTGTTCCCCGGAGTACAATGGAGACCCGCGAATGGAGGCGAGAAGCGCGAGTGACCAACGGACTGTGTGCGAATTGAAAGAACAGCCAGCAAGGCTGAAAGGGTGCGAGGCTACTCGTTTGCCTAATTGAGTCTGCTGCTGCAGAAACAACGGTGCACGTGAAACTTTCAATCTTCATTTTTTTGGGGAAAGTATGATCTTGTCTGAGTGATAAATCTGGAGGATAAGTCTGATTAATATGGTGGTGGGGTGGGAAGGTTGACTGTTTGATGGGGTGGGTCGCCAGGGGTGGCCGAAGAGGAAGAAGAAATTTGAGAATTGGGATATTTGGGAATTCGGACCTTAGAGAATTCGGGAACTTGGGAATTTTGAATTGTGAGAATTCGGGAAGGTGGGATTTCGGAGCGTTGAGAATTCGGAAATTTGAGAATTGGGGTATTTGGGAATTCGGAACTTTGAGAATTCGGGAGATTGGAAATTCGAAGCGTTGAGAATTCGGGACTTTGAGAATTTGGAAATTTGGGAATTCGGGAGGGTGAGATTTCGAAGCGTTGAGAATTCGGAAATTTGAGAATTGGGGTATGTGGGAATTCGGAACTTTGAGAATTCGGGAGATTGGAAATTCGAAGCGTTGGGAATTCGGAACTTTGAGAATTCGGGGCTTTGAGAATTCGGAAATCTGACAATTTGGAGATTTGAGAATTCGGAAATTTGATAATTCGAAACCTTAGAAATTCAAAAACTTGAACATTCGATAACACCTGGAAAGTTCGTCAAAAATAAAATATCCCGCTGAACTATACCAATTTTTGTGGAGCATACATATTCATCGCATGTTTACGTATTAATCGTCTAAACGACACGATCAATAATCTGGACACAGTTGTTCCTTTGTTAAACGCGACACCAGAGGGATCAGAACGAGAATCGTGGTGCGATGAAACACGAGGCGTCGCAACGTAATTATTTTGTCGACAAAACAGTCGCAGCATCGCGTTCAACGAGTCATAGCACCCGGATTTTAATTGTAACGTATGCCGGAGTCTGTAATTAGATGGTAATGCGTTCGGTGCAGCTTCAATTTCGTTCCTCGTTCGCTGCGCATTGAAACGGGAAAAAGAAACAAAAATTACGGCACCCTGAATGTAGAAATTCTATACACGTAGACGTAAAAGATTGGAAAACTTTTGTGCCGTGCTCCAGAATTTTTCTGAAGGAAAATAGCTGCTCGTTTCGGCACACGTATCTCGCTAAAATAATGTGGATATCTTCTGGAAAAGTACGTTTTTAAAATGAGATGTGATTATAATTAACTTGTATTTTAACCAAGGCAAAATCTGCAGTTTGCTACTATTTAACGTTTTAATTGTCAAGTATATATTTGTTCATATTTAGAAGTATAATTTACCTTTGTACGATTTTTTGCAGGACTGGCCTTTCGTTTTAAAACAGAATAGGGGACGTTAATAACCGTTTCCAACCGGAGGACTATTCGTAACTAGTTTTAATAGTACCCAAGCCTCTTAAGGTGCAATTTTAATCCCACTTAATAGAAGTTTTTATTTTCGGTGCGCTCTGTGTCTCGGGGGGCGGCTTAATTTTACGGGGAATCTGGTTATTAAAATAAGTACACTTTACAAACTTTTCACCCTTGTTCGGCACGAAAATTAGCCAAAGGATGAATGAGGCCAACGAAGAGTTAAAAGGAGAATATTTCCGGGCTTCGATAAGTTAACCATGGCGGTAACAAATACTCGACGTAAAATTAACCAAATTTTAATTATATTTAATGAAGTTTTAACGTATAATGAAAAGTATCTCGAAGAGTAATTTTTTTTTAGATAATCTTAAAGAATTTTATGTGAGGAAACACTATAATTATTTTCAAACCTAACTTCTCTCCAAACCTTAAATGATATAGGAAACTTTCGAGCTCGTAAAATTTTGATAATCCGCGTAACGAAACGTAAGACTTCAAAGAAGTCCTGCTTAACAGGATATGGTAAAAAATATTAAAAATTGAAATTACAGTGTACCGTACTCAAGTTCTCCGGTGGCAGTGAACGTGAAAAGGCGCCATTAAAACGTTACGTGTCGAAAGGACCATAAATTGGCTACTTTGTACCATTCTCTTTACCCCGAACGCTTGAAAGTTGAAACGAAGCTCTTTCGCTTTTCATTTTCTTCTGAAAAAAAAAAGGAGGATGAAAATGCGTCTCGTGATCGTTCAGCAACGTTTCCCAGCGAATCCTCGCGAATCGCGAGACGCCCGGGGCGTGTTCGTGTTCCACGCTCGTTAAACCGTCACGAAAGGAAACTAAGCAAGAAGAAAAGACGCAAAGATGAAACCGCGTACAATGGGAAAAGATCGCGCACGGATCTTTTGGAGCACGATCGTTTCGTGATTGGCTCCTCCTGCTTGGACGAACAATTCCGCGGATTGCGTAATGATTCCCGCAAAAGTTTCTTGCATTTCTCCGACAGTCGATAACGGAACAAATTCAACGCGTTAAACGATTTTCTAGAGGAACGGTATCGCCGTTCATCAGGATCGAGAAAAGAGAATGAAATCGATCCGCGAATCGAGTCGATTGGAGCTGTTGCGCAGATAAGAATTACGTCTCTGTGGCTGTGTTTCTCCAGTTTGTGGTCACCTTTTCCACATCTGTTGCCTCTTCGAATTACCTGCGCAACTCGAATTACAAAGTCGCTTTCCGATCGAGTCTTAATCTTCGTCATCGAAGGCCACGGCCAATCGTGGTTAGGTTGGAACGATGCCTTTTGTATTTCAAATGAGACGCAAAGCAAATTGACTTCTATGATCCTTAATATTATTTAGTCTATTATCAAGTATTAACATTGTTGCAAGTCTCGTAGTTGTGTTTGCTAACAACAATAAACAGTGCTACTGATAAATAAATTAATTACACAGATCTTAGGTTATCTTGATTGTTCGCCATTGACTGTGTCCTTCCCACACAAATATAAATTAAAAAACAAATAATGGTAATTTGTACGCTAAAAGGTGATTTGGATGAAAGGTTAATTCCTCGATTCGATCTCGTGGTTGACCGGAAACCATCCCGAGTCTCGTTGTTGCCCGAGCATCGTTAATTCAGTCGCGGCGCATAAATCCAAGAGCACAAAGGGACCCCCTCGAGGAAAAATCGTTTGCGTAACGACGCTTGAATGTCGTCACGCGCCGACGGACGATAATTAATTGTGGGCCCCGGTTGACTCTTGATCCCGCCTCGCGTTCTCGAGCGGATCGTTCGAGATCTGAAGCTTAACCGGACCTTAAGCTGCATACTCGGCAGCTGTTTCGCCTATCATCGGTCCGTTCGAGAACGAAGACGGAATTGGATACGGGTGTCAATCGGATGCTCGTCTCGCTGAAACGTTCGGATACGTTTTCTTGCCACTGTTGTACGCGATTTTATGCTACCAGACATGAAACGTAGACGGCAATGAAAGAGGAAGAGGACGTAGGACATTGATTGACAACGAATTAACTCTCGCATACGCGGCTTTTCGAACTTATTTCATCTGCAATGGACGCGTTTGAAAAAGTAAATTGAAAAAATATTTATAATTATTTTGAGAAAATCAGTAGAAGGATAAATTGATATTTCTCGGTAATTGACCGGATCTGCGCGTTCTCGTGAAAAGAAAAAATATTGAAAACGTTTTCACGAAACGTGAAAGTAGAGCATGGAAATTTGTAAGTTCCGTAAATTAAAAAGAAATGTAGAAATGAATATGCAGTTTTCTGTACTAGAGCAAAACATGGAAGCGTATGGTCAAACACCATGCGAACGCCATGAAGGAAGTAGAATGCGAGTAGTAATTCACGATGCAGCCAGGAAACATCGAGGAAACCAGCCATTAGTGCCGTCATTACACTTGTCAATTGGCCGTCTCGACGAGCTGCAAGATAAGCCGCTGCTTTATTAAGTTAAGGTAGAAGTTGGCCTTGAAAACTCACCAGGAATAGGTGCGTATCTCTGCATCTTTCAACTGTCTTGTAATCTTCGTCTGCAAAGAACACAGCTCCGAACCAGTTAATTAATATATAAGTACTTAGTCCAAGATATATCTGATCGCGATCACGCTTGTGGAAACGGACAAATTAACGGGTAGCTTTCGTGATTACCCGCTGACAATCAGCTTGAACACGCTCTGGAGTTTTGTATTATTTCTATTTAATTAGATGCCACGCGAAGTGCTTGTACTCGTTTTGCAAGATTTTAATATTTCATCTACCGGAAGCCTTTTAACTTCTCTTGTTAATTTATCGGAGTTAAAGTAGATTTTTTGTTACGATTTTATTAAAGGAGAATAATTGTCGGGGGGTTATACGGTTGTAGGACGCATCTATGTTTAGAGGCGATATTAGGATTTGCCTTAAGGATATTGCAAATGTTTCAAGGTGATTGATAGCAGTAAATTTAATTGTTCTACATAAGTAGGACACCCTGTAGTGTGTAGTAACTATCCATTTCATCAGCGCGAGATAGGTAATTTGTTAATAGCGAAACACAGCGATGATTCAGGCTTGAATTTGAATAGGTATTTTCTGATCCAGAGGTTACACGGATAGATCGAACTATTAATTGGCTAGGAGAAACGGTTTTCAAAGGATCGATCACCCACGCGATTCTCTAAGCGGCAGCTCGTTAATTCCGTATCCAGCCTTTCTACAGTTTATCGCGATCTTCCAGGAACATCGACTACCATTCAATGCCGCGGTACACTATTGGCTGCAAGTTTCAGAGGCTTATCTTCGAATCTCATAGAAATTTTCCAGAAACTAGAATCTTTGGTATGGACGAGAAATTCATTTTCTATGTTAACACTGTACCAACCGGTTTCTTTCGATTAAAATTTATGTTCGCGCAGTAACCATTAAATTACCATTAGTCGCTTTAACGGAGATCGTATCGATGATATAATGGCGGGAAGTGTCATTAGAGTGTGTGGATGTCAATCGGTAATATAAAGCGTGGAGATTCAATTAAATCGTGATTCAACGCGTGGCACATTGAACACATAATAAATTCAACGCACGACAAACTTAACGCAACAAATTCAGTGAGTAGCGAATTCAACGCGCAGCAAATTCCACGCGAGGCAAATTCAACACACGATAAATCTAACGCGTGGGAAATCAAATGTGCAACGAATTCAACACGTGGCAAATTGAACGCGTAGCAAACTCAACGGCCATCGAACTCAACGCGCAGCAAACTCAACGCGGAACGAATTCAATGGGTGGCAAATTCCACGCCTGGCAGATTGATCTCGTAGTGAATTCAACGCGCAGTAAATTGAACACGTAGCAAAAACGAACAGCGAATTCAATGAGTGGCAAATTCAACGCGCGGTAAATTCCACGCAAAGCAAACTTAACGCGCAGCGAATTCAACACGTGGCAAAAACGCACAGCGAATTTAACGCGTAGGTGACTTAGTGCATGGTAACCTAACCCGTCATCAACACGTAGAAGTACAACCCGAGATGTGAAACTCGGTTTATACATATGAAGCATGGCACTGACTCGTCAGAATGCATAACACAATGTCCTTCTGTCTAGTAGACGCTAGTAGAAGTAGACCTGCATATGCAAGTCTATGCAGAGTGTACCGGCAATGTAGCGAGAGTTTTCTGTATCTTGGAAATGTAGGAAGGCACCGTGGCAATGTAAGGAGAGAGTACAGTATTACATATGGTCATGGAAGGTATAGAGCGTGTTCGTTCGAGGATTCGTCCACATCCTCGTCCACGCTCGCATGTAGGCAGAGGCAGGTCATCGATCTCGCGGATAGTTAGAGCCGGCAGAAGCGTCAGTTGCAACTGCGAATGGCGTCAGAGTCGCAATGGAAGACGCGCAGCGTCGGCGCGCTTCCGTGATCCGATTAGGATTTATTATTCGAACGAGTGCATGCACACCTGTGCATTTCCATCGATTGACCAAGCCAGATAAAACTCGAATCCCGCGCGTTTCAACGCGTTGCCAAGCTGTCCATCGATCCTTGATCCTCCTTTCCGGTCATCCTGCGCTCAAACATTCTCGCACTATTCTCGAAATTGTTTATCCGTTTGTAATCGGAAAACGATGCAATTTCTTGTCCCGTATCTCGAGGGGTTTCGCGGTGCTCGTGAATGCTCGTTCAAGGATGAAGAACGGCTTTCCCGAAGAGTTTGTAGTCCTTGAGCGAAACCCTCGTTCCTATCTCCGTCTCTTTTTCACGACACGAACCGCCATAACAGCTTATCAAGGTTCGCACAGAGGAAGTATCGCGTGATGCGCCTCAAATTTCTCCTCTTCCGCGTGGTTTCGCAATCCGGCAACAAGAATCAAACTCGCCTTTGTTACCCACGGGGCTGAGCGTTTTCCTCGTATCGTCGCGTCACGTTCGTCGTATAAATTCTAGAAAGAGAGAAGCCGAGGAAAAGCAGCGAACGGCTACACGCAACAACGCATGGGATGAAAAATCAAAAGGCAGCAGTCACGTTGGAGCAGCTGACTGAGTCGACTGTTCGAGCAAAAACTCCAAAGCGACAGGTTAGGGATTAGAAAGATAAACGGACGATGTTATCGAGATGACGAGCTTGGACACGGTTCCCAGGATAATTGAAAGTTATGATGGTCCCAGAGATCCTGGAGGATCCTACCGGTGCACGTCGCGCTGCTGGAGGACGATATTTCAACGGGTCGCGATCGAGAACCAAAGGTCAGCCTAATCTGGTACTAATGGAAACGGGTTCCAAACACTGCTCGATGTAGACACGTTGTTAATTAATGGACTTGTAACTTTGAAAGTTCTGTTGGTTTGAACTCGACATATTTAATATTGACACGCTTGATATCGATCTGTTCGATGGTTGTGAACGAGAAATATTTAAATATTGACCCCAAAATACAAATCCTACGTCCATATGCAGCTACACATGTACACATGTATAACATGTACAACAATAATATATATAAGAATTTATAATTTTATGATTTCCAACATACATCATACTTGTCTATCCAAACAAGATCAACTACTAATCTTAACTACGAGCAAGTATGGAAATGCTTATAGAAGCGTACAGAAAATATTGGGATATTTAAATATGCCATTAAAATGCAAATGATTTCCACACGCAACAGAGCACGCGATACATGGAGCATTTGATAATCAAAAGTGACCACACAGGACAGAATCGCGTTACAATTATCATCGTTATACTAATCATTATTAATCGAATCGGTTGGCCGGTGTCGCCGTTCGCCGATTAAGCGTATCATTTTCGTTCGGCTGTCGTCGATCCGCAAACGCTAGCTTTATTCCGCAATTATTCGCGCGCTGGCAAACATCGTTACGCCGGCTGCAAATCAAACAGCGCCTCATAAATTTCCGCGAATAGGGACGATGCTGTTCGCGATTTACGGTCTCGTTGTTGTATATTGTTGCGTATTAACGTGATTACCGTCGCTAGCTCGCGAGTCGCGGACAGAACGCTCCGCTTTCTGTCGCTGCTGCAAATCGTTCTTCTCCGAGAATGCTGGAGGAAGAAAGCGTTACGACTCGGGGAGAAAACTCCAAATTGCTGTCACTATTTCAGTATGTTTCGACATTTCTTTGTTCGAGGTAGACGGAAAAATTTCTGTAAACTGTATGTTGTATATCATTATAAAAATTTTACTTGGAGAGAAATAGACTTTTTAATTTCTTATGAACACAACATTAATTCCTTCCAAACAAAATAGATTAATTTCTCCTGAACCAAATTCTTCCTCTTCGCCTGTTATTCTTAGCAGCTGCTCTTCGAGGTATTTTAATAAATCAGGAAAACGAAGCTGCACCCAAGAATATGACAATATGAAAATATCTTCGCGGGGGAGTAGCGAACGTCATTGTGAAGCCGAAAAACACGCGATACCCTTTGTCACCGCGCTATTGTCGTCCGAACTTACGTGGCTCGATGTTACGAGGTCGTCGACACCGAACGTCAAACGATTGCAGAATTAGCAAAAATTTTCCGGGTGAAGTCCACGAGGATGCCACGAGACGATCGGTTGCGGTTTCCTTTACTGATTCCTTGTAATTCTGCTGCCTACCGTGGAATTTTGCAACTGTTTGAGAGCAGGCCTGGTACGAGTTGTGTGGAATGTGTGCAGTATTCCACACCTCGGACTCTGCTGTGTGTGGAATTCCATACTCGGGAATTTCGAAGGCGCTGCTTCTGAAATTTCATACTTCTGTCTTTCTTTATTTATAGATTTGTGGAGTTTGAGGTGCTTTATTTGTGGATTTGGGGAATTGGGGATTTGTAGATTTGGGGATTTGTAGATTTCTAAACTTATAAATTTATAAATTTTCAAATTTCAAGGTTCTCCAACCCGATATAAATTGTCCCCATCGCGTCCGTTAGATGGAACCGCAGCAACAAACATGGCCGCCACAGTAGTCATGGAAGCCATTACAAGCCCCAATATACGCAAATTTCTCGTCACATCGTTCAATTTTCGCTAAAATAACAATTCTCTATCTCCATAAATCATATCGTGCACTAATAAATCATTGTACAAGAAAAATTGCAAAGCAAAAGCACATAAATGTAGAAAATAAATAAATGAAACGAAACTAAAGATCGAGAGAGCGTAATAGAATATTTCATCCCCGATGTTCTTCCGCTTGACGGACGCAAAAACGAATCGCGTTTCTTCCACGTGCACGGACAAATGAAAGAGGGAACCACGCGTCGAATTAATCAGAATGGAAGGTTATTACGGCGTGGATTCGCGAAAACGACAGACCAACGTCCGATTCGATTATTTATCGGCACGATCATCTAGCAATTTATCGGTGTCGTCCGACAGTTTCCAAGTTAAACGAGGTCAGGGGACGTCGATGTCAATTTCCTCGGTGTTTCCATTGCATATTCGATCGCCGATTTACCGTCCTTGTCGCGATAAAGCCGCGCTGATAAAAGCTGCGCGAATAAAGCTCACGGGATATCGTTTTATAGGCGATTCGCGAAAAGCCAGCGACAGCTCACGGCTTTCGATACAGTTTCGTTCCTGTATTCTCCTCTCTGCCGATACTACTCATTACTTTTTCATATTTTCTTTAATAATACACTTCGTTTTATTCCGTTTCTACGGATTTGTAACCGAAAATTATAGGCACACATTGTTAAAACATCAAAATGCAACACAACTGAAAGAGATATTTCAGATAATTAAATCCCTATAGTCATTCGATTCTTTATACAAATTAGAGAAACTTTTATAAAACTGCACCCAAATCCACATTTCACAATTACCTTTGTGATCGAACAGTTCAAGTATACTTCTGTAGAAAATGGAGAAACGACTGAAAATACGAGTGCAATACTCAGGGAAGAAGAATGATAAATTTTGAAATAAACTCGGGGATTGAAAATCGTAAAAAGAAGAAGAAGAAGGAGAAAGATTTTATTCGCCTCCTCGACAGCAGCTCAGCGAACGTTTAATTTACTCATTTACCGTCCAGCTAAATAATAAATCCGTCTAGGTTTCAGGCAGCGGTGTGCTGGCAAAGCTGAATTACCCTTCGCGATAATCCATGAGAGCCGCTGTTGCCACCTGCAGCTCGTCTACCTCCGTCACCTCCACGAGACACCCTTCTATAGGGGTTAACGAGGTCGGCCGCGAAACAACCCAGTCACCCTCGCGTTACCCGTTCATCTCCCTCTTCTCCTCCTCTGCTTCCTTTTTCCGCCACGTCTCTCATGCATATTTAAATTGGCCGACCCGTGGAAATTTGTAGCCAACCCTGTCTCGTTACGTTCGCTACCGTGTCTTCCTTCGATCGTGTGAGTTTCGATTGATAACGGATCGGAACCTCAACAGCTAGTCGCTATTTCGCGTCATTTACTTTTTCTGTACGCGGTTTTTAAGGTTTACGAATGATACTTTTATTCTTGTTTGTGTATTTTAAGATGCGATGTAGGCTTCGAATGAAATGGGGGAGAATTTCATGTCGTTTGACAATTTTGAGGAATTATATATGGAAATTCGGGTAAATATGTAAAGCAACACCTCAACACTTTAAACAAATAATTCTAAAAACCTATCCTCAAGAACAGAAAACTTCTCAATTTCTTGAGTTGTACACATAAATTTTGTTTCGACCACAAAGTTCTATATCGCCCAAGGCATCCAATACTTGAAAAAGTATCGATGTGCAAAGTTTCAAGCGAGTAAAATACCCTCTATTCTGTTTCAACCGTTTACGAGATGGAACGATCTTTTTTTCACAAAATACAAACGTACGACTGGAAGCAACGAGGCTTCCGTTGATCCGGGTGGAATTTCGTTTTCCTGGGATTTGCCTGGTCCCTTCCAATTGTTAATTCGGAATTCAATTCCTCAAATTACGCTCCCGACTATACTTTTACACTTGGGAATCGCGTCGGACTAAATCTCGTTATCCGAGGACACCATGTACTTGCCTTGTTTTTTCAACGAAATTGCTCGACGAGTCTTTTGTTCGGTTGAAATGTTATATTTTTGCAAGTTTAAAACTTGCGAAATTAGTTGAGGAACATGGAGATATTTATCATTTTTATTTATTGTAAACATTTAATGTACGAAAACAGAATTTCTCCGTACAATATATTTCTGACAAATAATTTTAATAATAATAATAAATGACTGCAAATTTGAGAAAATAAAGAAAGACAGGCTCTAACAAATGTCGCTCATATACATTGAATCTGATAGCTAACTAAAAAGCGAATCTTCAAGGTCGTTGTTTGCGCAGTCGATAAAGTACCGAAGCTAGTCAAAGCATCCTCTTATTTGCCTAATCACTTCCGTTCGCCGGTTCTTCGTATCTCCAAGGGATCGTCTGTCAACTTCCGGTCAACAGAATAAAGTATTCCGTTTGTAAGTTTTGCGGAGTTTTCGGCGACTCCGAAATCCTTACGACGCTCGTTTGCGATCGCTTGCGGTATTTGTTCGTAGCCCCGGAATAATTTATCACGCGCAAACGTCTGCTACGTTCATCCGATACCGTTTTCCTCGAAATCCCTGTCCGTTTACCGGCTAAAGTGACGAAACGAGAACGATCTGGATCGCGGATCCACGTTGATCCACGGAGAACCGAACGTAGAACAAGGAAAAGCAACGCCACGAACACCGGATTAAACGGTGTCCTGGCAAAAAACCTTTAATTCCACTTCTTTCGAGGTTTTAATCAACGACCAGCTTCCGAAGCTTAATCCTAGAGAGGACAGACTCTGCCAAAAACTGGCCGATCGGATTCAACGGCTGGGAAAAAAAGCACGGGAAAAAAACTGGAAGGGACAGGAATAATCGATCAGGTAATCCTCGAAATGTTTGCGAAGACTCCCCTTTTTTTATCTTTCTCTGAGCTGTCGAGTTATGATGGAGATCGATTAGACTTTTAGCTTCGATTCGTTTTTCACAAATTTTATATCTTATTATTTTCTGTTCTATTTTTTATTTGCTGAGAAATATAAAAAATTGTTAAATATTTTGAACAAGGTTTAGAACCGACAATGGTTAGGTTAGATTTTACGAATGAACCTTCGTAAAAAAAGGAAATTAAGAAGATGATTTCTCGTGCAACGCGTTTAAGAAAGGTGTCTCAAACTTGCTTGATAAAACTGGAGAATTCTCGGACAGTTTTTTATCTGCGGCTCGCGAGGTGCATCTAAAACGCAATTATTCGCGAGTTTCAGTCCACCGCTTAGTTCTTATCCTGATGTATGCCTGCTACGTTAAACTTTTACGAAATGAAGGGTGAACCGTGGGTCAAACACCTTTATCCTTCTCCTTCTATTTCGGTGAAATTGGTAAAAAGGATACCTTCCGTTTGCTTAATCATTCATACAGCGGTTCAAACATTCTAGATTCGAAAAAGATGAATAAGAAAAATATGAAACTTTTATTTCCATACAGGTATCTGTGACTTTAACCTTTTCAGTGCATTCACTTTGCAAATACAAACCCTCTTTAAAAATTAATAAGTCTATTCGCATGTAGATATGTTGGTAAATTTATATGTCTATTTATTTCTGCAAAAATTTTGCTGTTATTTGAATGGTTTTAGAAACATCTACCCCTATTGATAGTTGCAAAGTTCTCACAGTTAACATAAAAGTACGAAGATTCTACGAAAGTGTTGAAACTCGCGCAATTCTACGATCAAGAAACGTGAGGTATTTTTATAATCGCGAATTTTTCGCGAAAACAAACAACAGTCGCGCAGGAATTTAATTCGAAACGTCCAACCAGCAAAATCGTTCCACGCAACGTGACACGGTAAATGGAGCCGCTGCCACCAGCAGAAAATCTCGATTTATTTAAACAAATTCGATACGCCGCGGGGTGAAGCATGTTTTCTAGAAAGCCCGCTGTTCCATTTCTACACGCTCGATGCATCGTTAATTATCTTGTCTCGTTTTGTCTGTCGCATCTTTTGAACAACACCCTATTCCCACGGCAAATGTACGGTCTCGATACTGAACTCTTCATAAACCTTTCGTTATCGGATACACTCATTATTGCGTTTCGAAATAGAATTAAAAAAAATTTGTTCGAGATGTTTGAGTATTAGGAAAATATTTTAACTGTTTTGGTATACTTTCTTCATGGGCAATGCACTAAGTTGTATCAGCACAGTTAACTTAAACAATTTATACACGATTTCTGTCAGGTGCAATCTCGTACACTCGTTAGATTGATAATAAGAAACAATCGAAAGAAGATTCCTTTCTTCGCGATTCACCATTATTTCCCAAATTCCGTCTCGATTTATCCGAGATTGAAGAAAATGACTGTGCTGATAACGGTCGTTATGCCGGACAGGCTGAGGATTCAGGAAAATCAGGAAGATATATGGACAGAAACGTTTCTTTCGGAAAAATGCGTGAGCCTGACAGGGGATGATGACAAGGGGGTGTTGGGGAAAAAAGATATTCGCCGCGAAATTCGTTTAGTCATTTCAAGAGATTTAAATATATTTACGCAAACGTGTAAATATTTAAGCTTCTTTATTTCACCCCTTGAGCTATAATGAGCACGTGACACAAATCTATTAAATTTTTTTCATATTTTTAGCGTGAAGTTTAGAGTAACTAACCCTGTTTTATCCCCGATGCAATTTCTCAGATAGAAGAAAAAGTAGGAGAAAAAGGAATTGATGCGTTTAAGGAATTTGTAAAACGATCCATGGCGAATCAGCGAAATTTTTCGCTGAAAACAGTGGCTGATCGGTGACTCGTTAAACTAATAAGATAGAGGGTAGCGTATATCCACCCTATTCGATACCCTAAATGCGATTACAGAAGGGGAAAACGTTCAGTCGGTGTAATCATCGTGACGCGGATGAATTTAAAATGGATTTCTTCATATTAGGGCGGCACCCCAACAGTGTCTTTCTTCGACAAGACCCCATCGCGTCAATTTTATACCCGTGTCATTGTTGCTGGTTCGATGTCAAGGATGAGACGCTTCAAATCAGTGCTTCTCAACCTGTGTCAAATACCATACATACATTTTTGGCTTCAACTTGAAATACTATTCAAGAACTCTTAAGAAAAAATACATTTTCTTCTTCGCTTTGTTGGTCTTTTACAAGGTCGAACTTAAGTAGAAGAAAATTGTGCATTACTCGGAACCGTCCTCACGCGAGATTTACACGAATACGTAATATACAAACAACGTGTTATCGCACAAGTACGCGATAACACATTACTACGTTTTATTACGTCTCTCGAGAGATTGTAACGATCACAGTGACACTTCGTTTAGCTGCAATTAACGCGTCCCCGTCTATTTTTGAACTGATAACCGTGTTATCACCTGCACCTACGCCGTCACGTATTTGAACTATTTTGAATTTCTCGCAGCGAACAACAATTTGCTGTACCAAATATATCAGCCTCGACACGTTAATTCGGATCTATTATACGTGTACTGTAAATTCGGTGGAAAAGTTTTGTTTGGACAGTGACATAAGAGAATAGTATAATTCTTTTTATAATAGAATAGTACAAAAGAGCATACACTGTTAGTGTAAAAAAGAGATAGAATTATAAGGACTTTTAAAAGGATTTTTAAAAAAAGGAACGAGTATTTTGTTACGAATTTTTGTAGGGTTTTCGCAGATTTGTAATTTCGCAAAATGGAATCGGACAAAGCTCGTTGGAATGTGCGTGGGTTCGTCCGGCTAAAAATATCGAGCGTTATAACAACAATGCATTGTCGAAACTCAGTATACATGGTGTCCCATCTCTTCATTCAATTACATCGCTATTTGTTCGACGACAATCAAAGCGATTCGATCGAAAAATGTGATTAAAAACAGAAACCCACAGGGTTAAACTACTTCACACATATTCCACCACCGCTTAAGAAAAAACATTTCCACAAATTTTATCAACCAGTATCAATTATTTATCTCATGAAGCTACTCATGTTATTCTAAAAATTCTAATAGGACGTTTGAACAAAAAAAATCTTGAAATAAAACTGTTATTACAAGTTCGGTATTTGCAAAGCGGAATATTTGAAAGAATCATGGAAATTGTTCGTTGACTCGAAACGAGTGCTCTGGAAGGAAGTTGCCGTGAAAAATCGAAGGAAAGGAAAGCAGCCACACGGAGGGCCAGGGTTAGGGGGTGAGAGGTTAATGGACCACCCTTTGGTGGTCAAGTGGTGGGTCCAATCAAACGGTCGTGAAAAAGGGGTGAGGGACGAGGCGGGTGCAGCAGCGCAAAAGTTAATCGTCCGCGAGGTGACATTTGAAGAGGAAAAGCGGTGCGCGAGCGAAGGGAAATAGATGGGGGAGAGGGCGAATCACGTGAAATGGAAGTGCGAGCCCGAGGGATGGGGC
Source organism: Megachile ligniseca (assembly GCA_945859555.1). Lineage (NCBI taxonomy): Eukaryota > Metazoa > Arthropoda > Insecta > Hymenoptera > Megachilidae > Megachile > Megachile ligniseca. The sequence goes on from OX243778.1 coordinate 13,515,430, forward strand.
GATGCGTGAGAGAAAAAGAGACGGAGACAGCAAGGGTGCGGGTATCGCGAAGGGTGGTCGAGAGAGACGGAGAAAAGCGTGCACGAGAAAGAGAAGGAAAGAGAGGGTGAAAGCTGCATTGCAGTACCCGACCCTGGCTAACAGAAGCGCCATCCATTGGTCTGTCCGTGTGATTCCCGGATCGTTCGGCAAGTAATTGGTTCTCTTTGAACACGAAAGAAACGCTAAGGCAACCCCCTTCACGCTTTATCGCACCCTACTTCTTGTTCACCGACGCTGCGAACGATCCTGCTTGCCTGGTTAACAGGTTGACGATTCCGATTGATTGCGAGGGGTACACTTCCAATTTTCTTGCACAGGCTTTCGAATTTGGGGATTTACGAAATTGAGAATTTTAGAATATCGAGGGTTGAATTAGGGGACTTGAGGATTAGGGTTTGGACATTTAGACATTCGGTTATGGAATTTGGGGATTTGTGAGTTTGGAAATACAGAAGGGAGGTTTAAGAATTTGGGTGTTTGAGAGTTTGAAAATATAGAAATTTCAATTTTTTAAATTTGGGATGAAATTTTAGGAAGTTGGGGAGTCGGCAGTATAGAAATTTAGGGGGTTGACAATTTGGAATTAAAGAAATTTGGGGGTTTGGGAATTTAACAATTTAAAAATTGGGGAGTTTAGGAATTTAAGAATTTACAAATTTGGGGGTTTGAAGATTTGCCACTACAAAAATTGAAAATCTGCAAATTTTCCACATAAATTGCCATCATTCAACGGAACAGATTATATTCAAGAAATTAGGCCTACATCTCCCCTATTTTTCAAAGCAAATTTATTCATTGCATCGAATAAAATACAGACAGTCTCCGGACCATTCTAATTTCGCAAGAAACACGTGAAATGTGAGAAGACAGCTACGGTGAAAATTCTCCGTTTATCCAAGATGGTGTTCGCCACCCCTTCGCGACTAACTTCGACGAGCGAGCCTATGAAGTATTTTATTGCGAATGAAAACGTTTCGTGGAACTCGACTCTCTCGTCGCGACTGCAAGAATAATTTGTATTCTCGACGTTCTTTTCTTCGTCGAATTAGCTCCAAGCATCCGGCATGAAATATTAAATTCCTTCGAGAGCAGTTTCTTCCTTTCCGGCCCATATTTTCCGCGGCTCTTTACGCCGGATTCGTAACGGCCATATTTTTGTCGCGGAGGAAGGGAATTTTTCAAAGAAAATGAAACAATAATTACTGACTACAAATTGTCGTGTTAGGTTTTTATCCAAGTACTTTGTCTTCCTTTTTACTCTTTTTTATTAACATTATGGATTGTATAACTGTTCAAGTCAGCACGAAATAAAAATATTTAAAATAACGTAGGTTGTTCAATTTGCAAGTCTGGTTAGGTTAGGTTACAACTAAATGAATATTATTTTAGAATAACTAATTTTATAACACATTTGTTATGTAGTGATTTCAGTAACAATATTGCAATAATTCTTCAAACAGCAACATAGTATTTAAAAATGACAGCCACATCTTAACCCTTTCATTACTCTCGAGTTCACCTGATCCAATTTTGCTTATTTATCAAACAGATAAAATTCTAGTTACGAATGTACGAGTAGCTTTAACACCCCGTTACGAGGATAATGGAAGGGTCAAAGAATTTTTTCAGAGCTGTCTTTTCTTCCACCGCGATTAACAGAACGTTTCAGCGTGGAGCAAATAAAACTCGGGCGTCGACTTTCCCGGAGAGAACCTATTAAATTTCCCAATGAGTTTCCTCGCGCTTGTAACTACGAAGTAGTACGTGTCATTTCGAACGCGCCGCGATCTTCGCGTGTTCGCGTCGCGGAACGGTTCTCCATTAATCAAAAGAATCCGTCGTTCTGTGAAATTACTGCGCTTCGAAATTTAATTTATACCGTCGTTGTAATAATGTCGGAGTTCGACGCGTTCGCGGAACCTTTTTATTCCTGGTTCACGGCTAATCTCCTCGGTGGCCATTAATTTGCCCGTTATTCCTCCACCTCTTTCTTGCTCCTCGATTCGACTACAAAATCGAACATTGGAAAAGATAATAGGCATTTCGAGGTAATTGTGGATTTATCAAATTAAATGCTGGTTAGTTTAAGAACGTAGGTTTAAGAGGTTTAAGAATCTGGGGACATAGTCACTTTGATATACAAGAATTTGTATATCAAATGATTTGATTTGACATGATTTTAAAAATATAAGAGTTTGAGGATGTAGAGATCTGGACGGATGTGAATTTAAAGATGTAAGAATCTGGAGATATAAGATTTTCAAGCTATAGGGATTTAGAGAAACAGGGATCTGAGGATATAAGGATCTGAAGATGTTGGAATCTGAAGATATAAGTATCTGGATATATCTGAAAATATAGGAATTGGAAGATATAGGAATCTAGAAATATGGGAATGTGGAAATGTAGGGTTCTCCAAAATATATAGATTTTAAATATATTTAAAACATGAAAACATGAAAGAGGAATATGAGAGGGGGTTGAGATTTGGTTAAGCAGAGAAGGCGTAAAAGCCAGAAGGTGGTAAAAGCAACTGTTACGTGGAATGAGATACGACAGGCTTCGATTTAAAGCCAGCAGCCTCTGTTCGATTAAATTGCCAGCCCCATTCAGCCGGGTTTCGCGGTGTATTTCTACGGGGTTCGATAGGGTGACTCTGGTGTGGGGGTTCTGCCGATTAAGCGGAAACTGCGGACCGCTCGAATTCGAGGCTACGTTTCCGGTGTGCCGAAGTTTTCCCAGCTACGACCGATAACCGTGCCGGCAAATTAAATTTACGTCCTGGAACATCGTGGTTGTCTTTTGTTCGCGAAATTTGAATATAAAACTGCCGGTATAACCCCAGGGTGACGAACAGGCTCGATCGATTCGTATTAATTACTGATATGTCTATTTATCTATTAAAATGTTTCATACAAATTATATCATTATTTAAACGTAATTCAAATTGCGTTTTTTTTCTTCAAATTATGTTTCTTCTTCGAAATAAAATTCGGCTACTTCGTTCTTTCCAATGTTTCTATTTATATATTCACCCTATTATGCGAAATCAACCCCTCGGCCGAAACTAATTCATTTTCATGATGGCCCCGGTTTATCGGATTCCTGGCCAAAGTTATCGCGCGGATCGTTCTTCTTTAATATTCCCCGGGTCCGTCGATCGATAATTTTGTATTTTTCCGAGCGCTAGACATTTTTCAACCCCCTTCGTGGCCAGCCGTCTGCCTTTTCAGCCGTTCGTCTCTCGTTCCTCGTTTCCAGAAGTGGCTGCTCGTTAAAGATTCATCCGAAAGTGCCTCTCTCCTCCCGGTTTCTAACCAGAGATGAGGCCGGGATTCAATTTATTATTCGCCAGGATCATCCCTCGCCAATAAGATCGAGGAAACTGAGAGTGCAGAGCGTTTGGTAACGTAAGCTGGCTGAAACCGAGCTACGGGAAATCGCGGTTGATAAAGGGTAATCGTTAAAAAGGGATGCAACAATCTCGATATGAAACGATACAGCTTTCGATTTTCTTTTACTTGTTTTTAATTAAACTGATATTGAAAGACGAGATATCTGGATTTTATAACGAAAGAGGTGTTCGATCCGCTTTGTACATCCACATTTTTTATTCCATAACTAAATATTTAAGAATTGATTTCATCACTAGATGTTTAATTTAAAAGACCATTATAGCTGATAGAAGTTTCTAAAATAAATTAATAAGTCCATTTTCAGCAACCCAGAAGAGAGAATTATTTTTAAAAATCTTCCTGAAAAGGCTCCAAAGAGATGCACGTCCTAATTTCGCAAAATGAATTAATCCGTTAACATGAATCGTTACAAAATAAGCGAGCGACGAATAACGTTAGCGGTGCATAACGACAAATAATTATAAAAGGAATTACAGACGTGGATAACAAAAGGGGATGAAGATAAAGGATCTCGATGTAGAATCACGATGGTTGAACAGTCGAGGAATTCCATGAAGCCGTTGCCACGAATTCGTAGGCAGGGGGTGCGATATATACCAGCAGGAAACAAAGAATCTGGGTCAGCACTGGATATTGTTAATCCTTGCTCGGCTGAACGGTGATTAACGCCGACGTCTGTCGGCGATTCGCACGCGAACTGCTTGCACGGATTTCGAAGTTTCGCCGCTGAGATTCCCTCGTGGCCTTCGTTGAATTATACCCCTGGCCGACGAGGGTGAAGAGGTTAGATCAATGCAATTCTCTGTTTATGCCGCGACTCGGGCACATCCTCTCATTTCAGGAATTTTTCGTGAACCATAACTCTTTAGTTTATAAATATGGACTCATTTCACTTGAAGTCTCAGAATATAAAAATCACGTTTGGACTTTTGTTATTAACTCCTTGACTGTGGACCTTTTATGTGAACATTATTTTCACATATATGTATACGACGTGATATTCATATTTGGTGTGGTACATGTCTATGTTAACATGTCACATAAATTCTATGATAGATCAATTTCACAGACAAAAGGTTAATAACTGATCGTAGAAAAATTAATCTTGCAAAACATTAAATTTTAAAACGATCGGAAGAAGACATCGAATGAAAGTCGATTTGCATAGATCCCATAATTTCAACGATATCGACGAATCGCAGCTAGAACTTGAAAACGCGGTGCAGGCCGAGGAAAGTCTGGAGCAATGCGACGCGAGCACGCGAACACGCTCGAGAATAGGGTCGAACGAGGGTCCTGGACGAAAGTAATGCCTGTAACGTGGTTTCCATGCCGGGGACACGTCGAAAGCACCGTTTCGAATAGCTCACGAAGCGATCGTGTTAGTGGAGAGAATCGAGGACGAACCGGATCGTCTCGACGCCAGGAAGTTTCGTTTCTTCGCGGCGAAGAGTTATCGCGCTCCCTCGAAGAACACTGTACGAGGTAACTGACCCTCTTCCGTCGCTTTTGTTCCTCCTTCTGCTGCTTTTGTTCGCGACGGGATCGAGATTCTTTCGAGATTTTTCAGGTGTTGGTGATTGGGCTTGAAAAGACTCGAATTATGAGAAGTCTCTTTCCCTTCTTCGCAACTCATCTAACAAAAATCGCTGACAATTTATCTAACTGTGTTACAATTGTGTTAACACAAAATGAAAAGAGTTAAACGAAGGATATTCGTAGAAAGTTAAAACGTCGGTACAGTTCAGGTTTACTCTGAAAGCGTTAGAAATTGGTCCGAAAGCGAAGAGAAAGCAGTTTTACTTCTTGACGAGAAGAAATCGAAAATTAAACTCCCGGGAGAAGAGCTTCCTCCGTTCGAATTTCTTCAAATCGAAGAGCTGTCAAGCTTTAAATGAAACGAGCCAACGCCGTGAATTCCGAGTCGAAAGTTCATTTTCCTCTCGGAAGAGACTTATTGCGAGCGGACTTGTCAACCGGTCGCTATTGCAGTTGTTCTCCGTTCCACGTGGACGATATTTGTTATACTGTCGCGACAATCGTGAAAGTATTCCTACCTGATCGCGTCCGGTGTTCGACGAGTTTCCGGGTGGAGTTTAATTAAAATCAAAGTCACGGCGGTGCGTCCCGGAAAGAGGAAATACAAATCGACTTGCTAGGAATACAGGGATTTATCTTTCTTCGTCTTCCTTCTATCCGAAAAGACCATATCGTGAACATGCTAGGTTAAATAACGTTTTAACACTACAGCAATGTAGTAATGTAGAAAAAGACATTCATAAATAGTCTTAGACCGATCTTGAATTTAGTACAAACATATTAATAAATTGTACAACTTCGAATAATAATAAACTTGAATTACATAAATAATAACCTCTGTGTAGCAGTAATCGTTGCATATGAAAACTTAACAAAAATAAAGAAAATGACTAAGGAGATATTAACTAGATATTAACTAGAGATAGTTTACCAGAGGCAGGTAACTGAGCAATTTTCTATGTCAATAAATCAGAAGAATCTTAATTAAAGTTTCGACTGAAAATGTCCATAACAAAGAAATTTATAGAAATTTCAGAAATCAAAGGTCGCTGATAAATGAAGGCTAATCTCGAACAACGACTTGGCTCGTCTTTTTGACCGAACGAGCGCTGGAACGAAAATGTTCCTTTGAAAGATACATCCGCGAGCGTTGAACATCGTCGAGCGACAAAGCGTTTCATAGAAAAGGGACGCGAAAAGCTGGTCGTGAAAGGGGTAATTAATTTTTAGCCCGGTTCCCAAAGGCGCCACGGCGAAACAGCTTATGCGGCAGGGAACCGCCTTCCTGTTTCCGGGAAATTCATCATCGGCAATGTGGAATAGATTAATGTCGCCTCTCGCGGCCGCAGGCCGGAAGGGGGGCTTTCATCCTCGTCAATGCTGGAAACTTGCAGGCTCCGCCACTCAGCAAGTTAGGGCTCGGCCGCTAAATTACTTCGAATCGAGTTGCTCTCAAAGGGGCCTCCTCTTCCTCCTCGCACCTGACCTAACCAAGCCCGACTGCCACGCAATTCCGTCGTGCACAGACCTGCGAGTTACGATATTTCGCGATCGGAACGGGATGAATAGTCGAAACAGGGTCAAAGTATCGCTTATTTTCAGACAGACTCGAGATAAGTACTAGAGAAGATACTTCAAGATACCACTTCAGTTTATTTGTAAAATGAAGTTGTTGACGTGGAACCACGTATATTCATTTTGGATTTTGATTATTTTAAAAAAGGGGATTTATCATAGTCCTTCAGACATCTATAAGTTGGGATCTTCACTTTCGAGGATCGCGTGGCAGCCATAAACTGAAAGTAACTCCGTGACTTTTACTTTGACCCGTAAATTAAGGAAGAAACCATGTCCTTCTATTGAAAAAGCAAAATCTAATTTGTCGAACTTACAAGTTATTCATTAATAGACGAATTTCAGTTGTCACCACGTCAGATTGAAGAAGAGACTTTTCAATAAAAAGTCTTCCAGAAAAAGTGACTCTTCTCATAAAAAAATTGATCACAGTTTATACTTGAAAATTAAAAAGAAACTGTAGTACTGGGAAAATGGTGGTATTTTCAGTGTGCATCCAGTGAAATTTGAGAATTCCCAGGTACAATTTGAAAGAGATGTAATGATATTTTCAATTGTACAAGCGATGGCACCGTGACCCAGTGATTCCAGATGGAATTTTCTGTCTGCTGGCTACTTTCGTTTGCTTCGGACAAACGAGCTCTCGTGGCTTAGGGGTGGTTTTTATGAACGAGTTTTGGAACCTCTTTTTTAGCCTGGAAACTCGCCGGGATTTAATTAGAACGAGCTGAAACTACGATGGACGTGCACGTAAAAGGGATTTTATTTTCCAGGAATTTTCAGGATAAAACTCGTGAATTTAAGTATCACCTAACGTGTTAGAACCACTGAAATCGTGGTGTTGTTTGAACCTTCTTGATTGAATTACGTTATACCATTATTCGTTCGTGAAGGAATCAAATCGTGTTCATTTTTGGTGCACTTGATAATTTTAGACTTGATGATTTAGTACTTGATGATTTTAGGTGTTTATCGATAATTTTAGATGCACTAGCAAATAATTTATTATTTGTTGACAAGTTGAAAATGTAGTTTAATTTCAACATACAATACCCTTAAAAAAATAAAAAAAAAATAATTAGCAGTTAAACGATTAAAATCCCTAACCAATCCCGAAATTTCTTATAATTCCCATCGCCTAAAGTCCAAAGAACGCTGTAGGTGGAAGTTCATCAACCAAACAAAGCACTCAACGTACCCTAGCTGCCGTTCTCGAAAACTTCTCAGCCGGTTTACTAACCCAATAAAGGCCCTACAGACGGTCGAAAGGTTGCGTTCGCCCTCGCTTCGAGCCTCGTCGATTATTTAAGGACTCTTTTAATTACGAGCCGACAAACTACGTGGCAAGGGGGCGGCGTGGCAGGGGGTGAGTACTCGCAGGAGGAATAGCGGTATCTTGGTGGCGGATTAAGAGCTTGCCGCGCGTTAATCCACGCGGGAGTCGTTTGCCAAGCGTGCCTCGAGCGAAACCTCGAGAACGAACTTGTCGATATCCAGCGGCAAGGATCGTCAGGATTCGCTGAGAACTTGAGCCAACTTCCATTTAAGCCGCGTTCTACTTGTCACCCTGCTCGATACCGGATCTGGTCTAGCGGCACGTCGTTGCGGTAGCTCGCGATTACCGTAATAAGCGTGTAACGATCGCCATCGACTATCGACTACCCCATGAATCTTTCCTCGATACGTGCCTCTGAATATCTTTCTATCCCACAATTTTTACTTGCTACTTTTGATCGATAACGTAATTTTTCTACGCATATTTAATCTCTTTAATAACTATCTTACGTTTCAACTGTAGTCAATTCGTCTATTAATATGTAATCAACAAGTTCGACTGAAAATGTGTGCAAAATGAGAAATACGTTTTAACCAAGTGGTTGAAGGAATCTGGAAGGTAGACAACGAGTGACAGAAACTAAGTGATATGATTGGCAAGAATACGTGCGAAGAGCGAGTATGAAAACAAAATACTTTCCAAGACCGCAATATGCAGTTGTATCTGTTAGTATCCTGTCTGCGAATTGCAAGACTCATGGTAAAGGTGAAACGTGTCTTTTCCTTCGAGAAATTAAAGGACTTTTATCTAGTTATAAAATGTTTTTGTACGATTTGGAATCGGAGTTGGGCAAATGGGAAAAATAAACAGAGTAGAAGCTCACGATCGATGCGAGGCACGAAGCGAGCGGGCAGAAGCACGCGTGGCCATTTCGTGTCGGAAAGCACCCCTCTTTTGTTATCTGGCTGACCTTTCAAGCTGACTTTCCACTTTTTAGCGTGAACACCGTGCTAGGCACGTACGTTTATCGCAAGCGTATCAGTTATATTCTGCTTCTCTTGTCTCGTCGCGAAGCTCCGTTTAAATAGAGCGGAACGCGGTGGATAATTCAACGGAGAGAAAGTAAATATAACCCCGTGAGATGGCTCCGGGGGGAGAAACCTGGTGGCTTTGGATTTAAATAACGGGAAAGAATGACGATACCGTGGCTAACGTTTCTTTCTTTTTCCGAACGTGCATGGATTAATTGCTTCGTGATTTTCGTTAGTTTGGAATTTAAATGGTTGTAGCGTGCAAATTGTGGCAACGATTAAGACCAGTTTATTTTTCTTTGCTCGCGATTCGATCTTTATTGAGTTGCTCTAAAATTTCAAGTCCGTAAATTTTGTCACGATACATGAATAAATGAGTGAATGATAATGACATGTGAATAAATGAATAACATGATCTATGAATAAATGAATGTAATGAATAAAAAATGAGTCGCTAAGATTATCTGATTATGAAGTGCTAAAACAAAAAGTATCACGGATTATTACTGCTTCAATTAATAATCGTATTTTAGTTACTATGAAATATGGAGTGACGTGAAGGTAGAGTTATATTTGTAAATACGAAAATCGTCAGATTGAGTAAAAAAGGTTGAAGGTATTAAAATCCTATAAAAGAATGCAAACATTACAATATCAATTTCGCCTATGCTGTTAATTTAGACAGGCAAACTCTACGTCGAGCCACCTCTTGTACATTTATTTTCACAGCAAATATTGATACAGGAGCAGCTCCATCAAAGCAATTAAATTCGCTGTTAAAAATGATTTCATCTGAAGCGAGCAAACGAACGATACGTCGTGAAAATATTATCGAATCGAAGGTGCACACTTTGTATCGCAAATATTTGCTGTTACAAGGGGACTAACTTTCCAGCAACTTTCTTCGTGAAATCTTCTTGCTAGAAAATATTTGAAAATTGCACAAACATTCGGTGCTTTATAATATTCTGTATAAAAAATTAAATCTGAATTTACACGACAACTTTATCATAAAGTTCCATCATAATATTACATCGCATGTAGAACTATTATATCAGAATACAAATCGACAACAGACTATAATTATACATGTGAAAAACGTGTTACAATCCATCATTAGTCCTCGACAAATCCTTGTTTTATTCTTTGTGTGTGAATGAAATTCATTCACAGGGTGAACCGATGGTATCAAAAGTAAAATCGATCGACAGAATAAAGTCTGTAATCAAGAACAGAAAAGGAAACGGCAACAACCGTTGATAGCTCTTTCTTCTTCGTTCAATTTCTCGCATTTTCGTGGCTACCTTTTAACGAAACGGCCATCTCGTTTATTTTGCCATTTGCATAGCTTAAGCGATTTGCCCTACCATTTTTCCATTTACATAGCTTAAACGACTTGTCCTTCTATTTTTCTCCCCGCGATGAAATTCAATTCCGCCCCTCGTGCAACCCTCGTGGCAAACTTTTCCTAGCTGCGATGTCGATCCATCGCGATTCGAAGTTGCGAAGAATGCGGCGTACGGAACCGGGACGGACAAAAAGAGGAACAGAAAACACGAAAATCAATAGGTCCGTGCCGTACAGAAACTATTTCCGTGAGCTTTCGTATTCGACAAATAACTCCACTTTCTAGGAGGCGGTATTGTGACCGGGATGTGTATTGTAAACTGCGTTTGCAACTGGGACGTTTCCACCCCCTTCGTGAATTTCATCCTTCCGCGAGTTTCACCGACATTGAACAGAGCGGGAACTGAACGTATTTGCAAATGGAGATTCGGATGAAATTAAAAAGAAAATGTGTAGAGAGAATTGTTCTTTGCTATTATAACTTATAGTTTGATCTAGGGGTGTTCCGTAGTTGTACACAATTTAAAACTTAAGTATTTCCTGTTTTACAAATTTTTATATTTTTATATGTTCTCAGCCTTAAAATTTTCAGATGTTAAAGTGAAGACCATTATGAATGTTAAAAATGAGAAATTTAATTCGCCAAAGTTTTCTTGCGATCATTAAAAAATAAAATTGGTCGAAGCTTCTTCGAAAGCGTTGGTTTCTATCAAGGAATCAAGGACAAAAGCAGGAGATGAAATACAACGTTCATTACCTTTCCACAAATTAACGCTCAGCTTAAAGCAGGAATAATTGAAAGCGTAATCTCCGCGTGAAAAGGTGAAAATATTCTCATGAATGATCATGAACATTAATTATACGGTTGATAGATGGTACTCGGTATCTTATTTGAAAGGGAAGGGTTGAATTATTTCTTGGACAGACGAAATAATATCGAGAGCGAGCTTATCAGGGATGCAAATGAATGAAATTTGTTCAATAATTAACGCGACAACCGGCGAAGGTATTCTGTTAATAGGATAGGGCTAAACACACCCTGTCAGTTTAAAGGTTAATTAAGCTCGGATCGATATCCTTGTATGAATTTTGAAGCGGACCGGCTTTTCGACGGACCCAACAATGCCGCGTTAATTAACTTCCAAGCAATTATTCGATAACGTAACCGCGTAATTTTTCGATCGAACAATTTGCCGGGTTGCTCCAGATCGGGCAAGCAGCGTTCGAAAGAAGCTTGTTGCTGAAGGTACACGAAATCTTAAACGACGATAAACAACGCGTATAAAAGCAAACTGTGTGCACAAGATACGATCGAGTGTTTGGGGATGCGAGTCTCGAGCCAAAGCTTGTTTGCGATCCCAAAATGGTGGTTCATAATTTATTCCTGCTTGCATAATTCTTTGCTAATTTTCTCCGGCTGTTTACTTACTTTACGTGCTTCCGTTTTTGCCAATTCTCGAATTATAAGTAACGCGAGCAGCGGTCGAACAACCCTCGAGAAACAGATACTTTAAGAGCGAAACACGCGGAGCTTCGTATTTCTTTCCTCCATTTTCCAGCGAGAAAATCGAATCCCACGACCAGGAGAAAGTTAATCAACGGAGCAAGCGGATTTCGAGCTTTCCTGAAAGCGCGCCGGTACTACAGTATCGATGTTTCGTTATCCAACTCGAAAATATTGCTACGACTCTCGAAGTTAACACTTTGGGGATGCACCGAGAGAATATAAAGAGAGAACTTCAACTGTTGCTTCAAACGTAAAGAGTTTAAAATGTGGCTTCGACTTTGGCGATACGAGACAGAATTTTAAGAAACATAAAATCCAAATTTCATTTCAACTAGCCTCGAAGATTCTAAATGTCAATGTTTCAGAGATACTTTTTTAAGTGTCGATATTTCGTGATTTTCAATTTCAAGTTTTATTTATACAAAATCTTTGGGGGATGATCCTTTAATTATTCAGATATGCAATATTTAAAATGCAAACTCGCTCACGATTGGGTCCTTATAAATCTTCACAATTAGATACTCATCTAAACGCACCCCTTTAGTATAATTCAGAACCCTCAGTCTGGTTTCAAACAGAATTTATTCAAAGTAGAACCTCGAATTAGTAATTCACACTAAATCTTTCACCCCGTGAAAACGATACAGTTCGGAAACAACCCTCTCGTGAATCAAACGTACTCTCGAAAGGGTATTATTTAAGGGTAGTAAAATCGTGTCGAATCAATAATTAGAGAGGTGGTTGAATGGCGAAAAGTAGCGAGGCGAACGAGTCGCGAGAAGAAATTGGCAAAACGTAGAAGGCTGCAAGAGGGTTGAAAGGAGGGAAAAGGGTTGGTCGGTCGCGCGTATCGATAGGCGAGTTTCGAAAGCGTGTCAGTGGTTCCATTGTCGGCGTGTCGCTATCATCGGAGTCGTTCTTAAGGGTTTTCGCAGAGGAGGGCCCGTGTTGTCGTCGAGGATGCTGTGCGTCGCGGTGCTGCGCCGTTATTGACGAGGCGCTGTGACCTGTATTCGGTAACTGCGCGCTCCGACCCGCTCGTTCCCGCTTGCGACCGGTTACGTATCGAGTAGAGCGGAATTACAACGAGGATTCGATCGAGCGCCCTTGAACGGTGCACGGCTATCAAACATCGACTCGCAAACGATTCGCCGCGTTCACGCTTCGATATTTTGCACCTGCTGCTTTTTTCAATTTTTCAACGGTAGGAAGTAATTCAAATTTAAAAAGTAAAATTGGAGATTTTTAAGTATGGATTTTTAAATAGTTTTGTTATTTAAGGATGTCTGATGATTTGGTAATTTGCAAATTGCGAGGTGTGAAGAATTAAAGTAATTTTAGAAGTAACTTGAAGATGTGTACATTTAGAATTTTGATCATTTTAATATTCAAATAAGATTGACCATCCATAACAAAGTAATCTTTTAAAAGCTACATTAGGACCAATTATCACGATACCAAACTAATACTATTAGAATTCCCCACAATTAATTACATTGTCTCCGTAGGCCACCACAAGAATTCACGAAGGTCACCCTTGTGTACCCATGACCGAGCAAGAAGCGAACGAATCATTAAAACAAAACAATACATCAATGCCACCGACATCCCCTATTCCAAACGCAACCCCTTCGCCGCAACCCTCGACCGATGCATCGCGAAAGGCACCCCTACGAACGTTTAACGTCCCTTCACCGAATTCCGTCATATCAGAAACGAGATTCCGAAGAGAGAAAGTCAGCCGTGAAAAAATCCGTCGTTCGAAAGGCAGTCGAGAGTACATCGGTTTCGCATTAACGAAAGTCGAAGGGGTGGCGCGAAACGGCAGAGTGTTTTCCCTCTTATGCAAAGCTGGCCACTTCTTCTACCCCTCGTAGTCGATCCGTGCAACGCAGCGAGCCGCGGGTTGTCGGAAAGGGGATGAAAAAGCGGAGGTGGTGGTTGCAGGATCACGTGGGCGTGCACCTAGCCACGTATCGTCAGCCATCTTGCTAGTTTAAAGGCTTCGCGAGACTTCGAACAAGGATAACCGGCTCTGGTCGTCTCGTTTACGCCATCAACTACGTTAGACGCGAGGGTTTACGCGAAAAAAGAAGGGTAGTCTTCTACTCTTTCGTTGATCTTTCAAGAACGAGTTTTCGTTACTTTGAGGACGGCTATGTTTACAGGGGATTTGGAGTTTATATTTTGCTTGATGGTGGAGTCAGACTGTTAAGTTTGTTCTGATATTTAGATGCCTATGTATGTAATGCTTCTGTTGTGAATTATACATACTGTATATTCACATATTGTATTTGTACACATTGTCTTCATGTGTCGTATCACAACGCATCGTATCTTCACCCGCCATATTTTCACGCATTGCACTCACACGCGCTGTACCTTCACCCGTTGTATAGTCCCATATGGTATCTCTATTATTTCCCTACATCGTCTCGCGTTATATCACCATAAGTCGCCCACAACAAAATTATTTATTATCAAAATACAATTACGTATCCTTGCTCATCGTACTATGTCACAGATTATTATGCACAAGTGTGCCTTGTAATAATTCAATTATGCGATTATTGCGTAAACGAGCATGTCGCAATGGATTACTTGATGGCAGGTCGTAAGAGGCTTATTCCGAAACCGGTCATTTTCCAAGGATATATCGCCACCAAAATATTCAGCTCTCTCTGAATCATATTCCACTCAACGCGTGCATATAAACATCCGATGTGATTTTGAAATTTGTCCCAAAAATAATGAATGCTTCGCGCGAACCTCAACAATACGCTCTTTTTATTACGTGACTGCAACCGGTAGAAAGTCGTGTTTTCACGAAGTAGACAACGAAGCCTGCTTTCTTTCGTATCAGAAAGCACGGTAGGATTCGTTCAATTTATCCTCATTCATAATTCAACGAGCCAAGAAACGATCCTTGCTGAGACGTTTACTTAGCGAAAAGAAGGAACCGGCCGATACCGGTGTTTCGTGATTCAAGATTTTGTTGCTTCGGGTATTCGTTTATGGTGATTGGAGTAGCCAGTTTCGATAAAGTTGGAACGAATTTTACAGGCGTGAAGTTATCTTCTTTCTTCGATAAAGAGAGTTCCGACGCTTTTGAATATCTTGCTGTTTCTTCTCCGACAGCTTCGACTCTCAATTTCTTTTGCTGTCAATTCAGAGAGGTTCTTCCAATTCAAAGATATTCGTACCAGGAATAATATTGATAAATAGTTTGTAGATATGGAAATATGTATCTTCTTTTATGGACAGGTTAGAGATACCTAAAATATTAGAACTCATCTTATACAAAATTTGTATAATTATATAATTAGAAATACTGGTACGAAGTAGTTGAAATTCTGAATAGAAGACAAAAGTGTTATCGGGTTAAATAAATAACTAAATATTGAAGTAACCAATTCTCTACTGTAATGATGACGCAAAGGGTACTACAGAAATGATACTCGACTGCATCGACAAACAAGCGGACCAAAATTGAGCCCAATTACATCCCCAATTACCATCTAGAATCACTTACTACTCACCCGTGTCCATTAAATCTCCCAACAGTGACCTATTTACAACCTCAAACCACCATAAACCACCAAACATCAATCATAATCTACGACTAATTAATCCCTAACCGAAGATTATCGACCACCATCGCTCTACCTCTACGTTTAACCACCCCCTTTTACCTTCGGCTACACATTGCCGTGATTCACCAACGAAACACACCCCATACGAGCAAACATTCTTCAAGTTCAACCCCTTAGTGTCTCGTGTTCGTTTCGAGAATAATTCACCCTTTGAACGGGGGCGGATCTCTGGAAGAACGATGGCTGAAGCGAAATTGCTTTTGTAATTCTGGTATTCTTACATGTTGAAAGGAAAAGGTATGGCTGTGTGTTGCTAATACTTGATATATGACGCGCAGAAATATGGCACGTGGATATACGGCGCATGGAAATACAATGTGCAGAGGTACGGTGCATGGAAATACTACGTGTGGAGATACGACGCGTGTAGGTACGACGCGTGGAGATACAGCGCGTGGATATACGGCGCGTGGAAATACGACGCGTGACAACATAGCATGTGGAAATGCAACACATGTAAATTTGACATGCTATAATACAACACGTGGAAATTCGACCTGTGATGATATAGCACATTGCAATTCGATGCATGGTAATTTGTCCCGCGACAATACAACACGTGGCAACTGCACGCATGTTACAACGCATGACACGAAATTAATAATACAAAAATTAAAAACTCATATGCGTACGAATGTTCAGTGCATTACAATACCCCATTCTCAGTAAATATAATTTGATTTATGTTTCGAAACATTTCCTCTTTCCGCAAAAGAATATGGCGCGAACATCGTAAAACACAAAGAAATAACTCGTTCCAAGGTAATGCAAACACGTACCATTTAAGTACGCCCGCTGAACATTCGACTGCAATATAAACAGTTTTTGATATATTAGACATTTCAATGAATGGGAGTGTAATTCTCTGACTACTTTATGTGGTCTGTTTCCTTGAAGAGGCCTTGAAAGACAGGTTTTGCGAAGCTAAGTGTGGAATAAACAACGTTCACTAGAAAAACAATCTTATAAGTTTCTGTAAAGATAGTCAAGAAACTCGCATTTGGATGTAGACCAACTTGAATTTCACCCCTTAATTTATCCAAAGCTTAGAATCTGTTAAATTTCTCCTGTTTCGGTGATTTTATCTCTCAAGCAAATCTTTCCAAATTACGTTGTAAAATAGAATATAGGCGGACAAATTTGTGGATAATAATAGTCAAGAAAGGGTTGTTTGGACGAGGGCCATCTCGAAGACCCTTTAAAGCAACCTTTCCCTGTGCGGAAGGTGGTCACTGAACTTTTTGTCCCCGCGAAACAAATGTGGCCACAGGGTGGCCAACAGTCGCGATATCTTCCTCGCCCGTGTCTTTGCTTTCCTCTTCTTTTCCCATCGCCACAGAAACGTCCTCGCGTTGGAAGGGGATCAAGTCGGCTTGTTGCAAGCGACCAACGTCGCAGTCTCATATTTTACGAGTGTTTAAGGTGTTCTGCAACCCATAACTTTGCATTTGCCGGCTCTAACTCACTCTGTCCTCCCCTGACGTCTGCGAACTTCACAGGACCGCTTCCGGTCCGTGATTTCTTCTGCGATTCTTTCAACTCATGCACTTCTGCATACGTGATACATTTTTTCCACTAATATATCCTGTCGTGTTCCACGTTGTTTCTGAGAACACGGTATCACAGAGACACAATTTATACATTCAGAATGATTTACACCCGTTTAATTGACACATTTACATTTTTACAATTCCTTTACTCGCGCACAAATTTTCCGCGTTTTCGAATTTTAACACGTCAAAAGAACCGTTGAATAAAACATTCGCAATGTATTGATCGATACAAACGAATTTGCATATTTATTACAAATTTATACTGACGCAGATATGCAACACACGAAAGTAGTCGCGTGTAGTTGATTTTAGCTTTGGTTTACCAAAAGAGAATCAGTTATCTCCCCTCTGTTCCAGCACCCCAAATTGACACAAGACGATAAACGCCATTCGCGTGAACGACAGACTTTCGATTCGCCATTGCTTCGGATACTTCTACCCTTATCCGGCAACCCTTCTTCCCTGATCTCCCTTCCCAACAGTCCGACAGTTTCGGGGCTCGGTCGTGCAGGAAATAGCTCGGCCTTGACCTCTAACCGTCATCTCACGTTCTCCCTCTTAAGGGTGTTCCGAAACGGAGGGACAAAGAGGGTAAGAACCACGGAGGGCGAGGGTACCGCTACGTTTATCGATTCGACCACGGGTAGAAGGATGGCCTTTCTCTTCTGGAGGCGTCATGATCTTTCAACGTATTTCAGGGTAACAAGGTCGTCGTGAGCTTCGATTCGAACGTAACTCAACGATTAATGAAATATTCATTTTCCTCGGTAGCTTTTGGAATTTTAATCTTGAGCTGGTTGAAGGGAGGCTTGTTTAAGATTTAAAAACGGAGCTTCGCCTTGAATACGGTCAGACTTTCTCTTCTGACGAACGTTTAAGGAGTTACGACCTCTTGTGAACGTTTTCGCAAATTTATGCTCTGTTCTTAGTAAATATCAACGAGGAGGAACTCGGACCATGCGGGACACTTGTATCCATCTTGTGATAGTTTGATCCACGGAGTGCCTAACTAAAATACGTGTAACGCGTCAAGATCAGCAGACATAAAAAAAAGATATTAAGAATACAACAAATATTGTATCTAGATATAAATAGAAAAAGCGAAGATATTTTTAACGAACACGACATAAAAGTGCATCGCATATTCGAGCGTAACCCCTGATTCACAATGATGCAACATTTTGATTGAAAGCAGCCGAATTGTCTAGGGACATCATGAAAACACGAACAAAACCGAAAACGTTATCGTCCGTTCGGGCGTGGAATAATCGATGCGTGAACCCGGCACGAAGGAATTTCGTTTTCGCGAACGAGCGTCGAATTTTCCATATTTTATTCGGGCGAACGAGCAACAACAGCAGAAGCAGCGGCGACGCGAAGTAGGGGGATCGGTCGCCACTTAATTTGCACACAGAAACTGCACCGGTGCATCCGTTATGCGCATAACTAAACCGGTCGCACTTGTGCCGCCCGTTTGCGGGTGGAAGTGCTATACCGGAAGTTTGTCAATTAATCTGCGCGACTCGCTCAAACGCGGCCGCGGCACGATCACCGATAACATTATTCGCCCGCGTGTATCGCTCTCGCGTTTTGTTACTCGCTTCGGTTATTTACTTTGGGGAGGATCCGGACGTATCCTCGACGTTTCGACAACAACAAAAAAATGCTCACGGTGGTGCACGCGCTTGTTTATTTTACGTCGCGTTCCTACGAACGATAGGGGTGGAACTCGATCGAAACGTTCCGCGAAAATTCCGGGTGGTTAACTGTGATTTCGAGCCTCGCTACGAACCATAATCTCGGACAATGAAGTTCGAAGAGACTTTGGAATACAATGGAAGAACTCTTCTTGGGTACTTATAACAGAGGGTGGTATGGTGTTATCTCCCTAAGTGGGGGGATTTTGAGTCTATTCTTCGCGTCTTTGGAGATGGAGATGTTTTAAGGTTCACATTGTTGTTTCCTGTTCACCCCTCTATTCTTTGGTCTAAAGGGGGTGAATGAGATACACTACAATTTAAAAGTATAGGACTCTTTGGGACTATTTTTACTGTCCAAAGGAATACTCCAGCAACTATACACAAAAGCAATACCAAGGGTTTTTTGAAATTTTTATTCCATAACAATATAAAATAATAAGTTAAAGAATTAAATACCAATCTCCAACTCTAATGAATCGGTAAACGTCACCCTTAAATACATGCGTATAAAATCGTATCCAGAATAGAACAACAAAAGTAAGCGTCTTGAAGCCAGGATCGAAGAGGAAATCTGCGAAAGACTTGACTCGAGGGAGCAATGCTTATCTGTACGGCGTATCCAGGAGGAGAAAAGGGGGAACTGAAGCGCCATGAATACTAAGGCCGCGTTATTAATGCCATCTGGCAAAGTGGCCACGATATTAGGGGGCGAGGGGGTGGCTTATAGCGACGTTTTAACGCGGCCGGTTTATTACAAGGATCGTTCGTGGAACGGAAGCGACGAGGAAAGGGTAGGGGACAGGGCAGAGAAAACGCAGAAGAAAAGGGCCTAATGGCGGAACCGAGAGAACGCGGCGGCCATCCCGCTAATGGAGCCCACCGACCGCCATTATAATAATCGTAAATGCGAAACTACGCCAGGGTGTCGTACTCACGGGCCGAATCGCGGCTGTGACTTTCCTTACGGTAATAAGAAGCCCGTCTTTGTGGAAATCGAGTCGTGGTCTCGTAATCTGTCCATTGTTTCACGAATTTCATTTATCTTCAACTCCTTTGAACCGGTACGACGCGTATACGCAATTGCGGTACATTAATAAAGAATTGTTAAATATTAACAGAGAGCTGTTATATTTTATGGTGTTCATCTTATTGCTAATATTTCAGAATTACCTTTGTTGAAAAGTATTATCGTGCATTTGTGTATTTGTAAAGGCTACTTGTATTTGTAAAGGGTTTTAATGCTACTTAAGGGTGTACTCTCTGATTCATTTCAAAATAGAAGCTCAAAAAAAAAAACATTTTTATAGGAAATAAAAACTTTGAGTCCATTTCAATTTTTTTTAAATAAAAATGGTACCACTGCCTCAGGGTCAATATCACTTTCCCTAACCAAGGATAAAAAATATATCGATTATTTATAATGTAGAAGGATCGAGGAAGCTCTTCACGATTTCGAGGATCACGCTTGATTCCGCAGCCCATTATTCCGAAGTCACGTGCGCTTTATCGCGAGAAGCTCCGAGGAAATTGTTCTTTTGACCCGAATCCATATCAGAAAACGTCATCGACCATGGTGTGGCTTTGGAATGATCGATTTAAAATATCAATTCTGAGAACGGGATCTTCTTCCTTGACTCGACACGAGCTTCCCTGCCCGATTCTGCCTTCCATTTCCGTGAATTTACATTTGAACGCGTTTAAGTATCGGATTTTAAATCGATCAGCCCCCGAAATGTCGGAGCGCGAATTCTGTAACGTCGAAAGATGAAATTTTTTCAAATATAACGGGGATCTCGAATATATCTGTATATCGTTAATATTTATGGATTTTCGATATCCACTGAAATATTGATAACATTCTGCCGATATATATTTTTACCATGTTTCCGGAATCCGTCAAAAGTGGTTCGAACGGAAAAGCTTCAATAATTTCGGGGCCATAAAAAGTGTACCGAAATCTCTTCAATTTTAATCGATTTTTCTAAAAAAGTCATTGGAGTAAGTGTTCACAGAAAAACTGACAATTTGACAACTTCGAAACGTAAGGAATTACTATAAAGGAGACAAGAACCCCTGGTAACCGTGATAAAATAGGAGGAGACAACGGAAAGAGTAAAAATCGCGTAAGTAGGTCAGTGCAATCGCGATCGGAACGAGTCGAAATAATAAGCAGGAAAAACTGTCGGAACAAACGAAAAGAGAAAAAAGAGGAGAAAGTAACGAGTCCTTCTCTTTAACAAAGCCCTCCGTCTACGCTTGTTTACTACCACCCTTCCCGGCGACCTGGCAAAAGTCGAGCTCGCGGGACAATCACGATCGATGTACGCTACCCCCTCGCCAACCCACCCCGTTCTCCCTTCCGTCATTCTCGTAGCCCGTTGGTATTTTTCTCCGCACCCCCGTCGTTCTCCGCCACCCTGCAGCCGGCTCGTGACCCAATTCGCGATAGTAGGCGAGCGTGCTTTCCACGTATCGCGCGAACACCCCCGCCGTCGCTGCGAAGAGGGGTGCGCGCACCCCGGACTCACCGGGGCGTTTTCCCGTCTCTCCAACCGGGATCCGGGCAGAAAGAAACGGCGGAAAAGGGCGGTGACGGTGGATCAAGGGAAAACGGGAAGCTGCATTAAAGATAATCCTTTCTGCGAAAGGGGTTGAACGAGGGCTGCCGTCGCGGATTAATATAAAGGGGCTCCCTCGTCGTCGCTATGATCTTTTAGGCGCCTATGCTCTTTCGAAGGCAGCTTCTTTTCGGCGCCATGACAATCTTATTAAATCGAATGCTTCGTTTGCGGTGCAGTTCCAAGGGAAATATTTAACTTCCTAACGGTGCGGAGATTGCTGTATGGACACTGCGGAAGGTTGATGAAAAAAATTGTCAAACTTAAAGTCAGAATGCTTTTCAAGATACCGCAGAAAGTTGAGGAAAATTAAAACTAGAAGTCGTTAAACTTGGAAAAATATACATATAAATAGACAAAGAATCAGCTTTCTTGGAGAACGAAGAAATAACGAATACAAAATAGCAAACTCTCTGAATTAAAAAGTTTTACCTTAGTACCTCAGACCTTCTACTATTTCTACTCTGAAAAATGTAGCAAACCTGAAAGAAACCCTTTTAGACGTATTTTCAGTGATCAACTATTTTTTAACTACTTCCAACCTATTATACTTTGCCGATTCAACATCCCCTACAAAGGACTCATGAAAAAATTTTGTTCCACTCGTGGAACTGCAAACCCCGTTACCCTTTAGTTATACAATAATAAAAGAGAGAAATGCAAGCCTAGAGAGAGTTTTACTTTCTCTGTTTCTATTTTTCATCCCCCTCTGTATCTTCAGCGAGGAAAGAGGCATAATCCTCGCCGGTTGCGTGAATCGTCCGGTACAATGGCACGGTGTAGGTACGTATATAAACGTGAAGCTTCCCGTAGTTCTCGAAAAGAGAGAAAAGCTGCAGAGATTAAGCTCTTGTTACCAGGGACAATTCTTTTTCATAGTCGCGAATCTGGCGTGTTTCGCCGTGCAGAAAGAGTATCGTTTGTTCGCGAACGCTCCGGAGCCTGGAACCGGCTGCGGGGGTGGATAAGCTGAAACGGTCTGGTGCGTCGGCTTTTCGCGATAAACAAAGCACCCTGTCGCGAGGAACAAGCTTATGCTTGTTCCAACGGGATAAGAAACTGTGCGATTATCACTGAAAATTGATTGTTATTTAATTCTCACGCTTTTACACACTCGGACAGACGATCAATATGAACTCGATGCAAAATATTTTAATCCAACTTCAAAAAATTTACGTTATAATCATTAAGCTTTATTAACTTTTAAGTAGCACTGTGCTTCTTCTAACATATCCGACATCATCTAGGTAGAAGTTCAGGTTTCTTTATGTACATGTTGATCACAAGGGTGGTCATATGTGGCCAACGCTGCAAATGTGGTTAAATTAATTACTTATATTAAAGCAAGTGAAAGGAACTTTTGAGAGATCTTAATATTGAGGCAATGATTTACATCAGCAGATTAAAAGATTATTCATAAATACTCACATATATATGAATAAAATAATCAAGAGAAATTGAATGATTAAATTCTCGTGTTAATAATCTCTACTTTACCTCGTTGACAAACGTCAATTTTCATTGTAGTAAATGTGTTAAATTAATAGAAGTAAAATAGTAACGAATACAGAAAATGTATATAAAATTTAAAAAGTAATAGTGTCAGTTTCCAACATTCACGCAGAAAATTTGATTAAACTGCAATTGCACCGTAGCTACACTTACTGTTTCTGACACTTTAGAGCAGCCTTTATGCTGTATTATTGCATTCATGTGGAACAATTACAGCAGGCGAACAAGGTGTCCTTTATCCAGCAATTGAATAATAGAAACGCGGACCATGAAGTCGGCGAGTTAGCTTTGGGTTCCAAAGAAAATCGAACTCCCTCGCTCGGGCCACGCTTGGCCGGCGTTTAAACCTTTCGGGACATTAAATTCTACTTTACTCAACTCGCTCACGGTTCGCCGATTCATCCCGGTATAATGAAGTTCCGGGTGACTTTAAGCGATGCATTTCCGCTGGTCCCTCGTCAATTAACGATTTCCAAGTAATTAGCAGCGAACGAGTTTCCTTCTTCATCTTGCTCGATTGTCAAATTCGATCGGTGCATATGAAAGAAATTTATCTGAAAGATTAACCCTTCGAATAGATATTCGCGATTTGAATTTGCAATATTTTGTGCAAGTTCTATTATAAGTCGATGTAATGTGTGATATCGTGGCTATAGAAATGAGGTGTAATATAATTCATACCCAATTTATTCTTTAAAGTTTCCAAAACTCTAAGATTCTATGTACGGGATAAAAATCTTATAAAAATTGAAAATGCTGAGAACGGTTGTTAAGTGAACGTGCACCGTCCTGTATAATTTCGCGAACGCCATGGAACGTCGACGGTTGCTACATCCGCTGGCGATAATTAATTCGTTAATTAAACGGGTTTGCTACGCGGCAATGAATACGTTTCCCGTGGTCACGGAAACGACAATTCGTGGATTTAACTTGGCCGAAGAATACTCGACGAATTTTGGCTTGCCGGTCGGTAATTAAACCTCGGCACGGTATGTAGGTCAATTAATATAACGTAACCATTTGATCAGTGTAGCATGACCGAATGAAATTTCCAGCGATTCGAGATATCTATTCGTTCGTGTTTGAAATCGAAAACATCAAGAAGCGATGCTCTCGTAAAGCAATTTTCTGCCTCTTTGAAATTCAAGAAACTCAAGATTCCGAGCTATCGAGGTTGAAACTACGCTCGTATATCATGTTCAAAAGCTTCAATTTGTCCGGGAAAAATGTATCAAGCTGGGAATACCGGAATATTGCAGTCTCCTTTTTCAAACAAGGTTTAAAAGTTTCAGAGCTGTGGCGCGCCGGGATATTTTGCCATCTGTCTGAGAAGCCATGATTATCACAAAAGTCTACGATGTTAGTATGAGCAATATTACAGGAGGTTTGTTACACAATTCGCGACATTAAACAATAAATGAATTTACAAATTAATTGATTTTTTTCAAGATTTATATTTTTTAAAGGTAAAAGGTAAAGATGGAGTTTATGAGGGTTGATAAATACGACCACTTAAGTGTCTCACTCTGTTAAGGTTCTCAAGAATCTGGGAACTTCGAGAAATTGTTAATGTTAAGTAATCGAAAACAAATGATGATCATTTTTATAGCTTACAAGTGATGAATTGATCAGGATCCACCCCCTTTCCCAACCCTATTTCTTCCTTTCGCTCGGTTGATTTATTCACGAAGGGGTAATTAAGCATTTCTGTATGCGTGATTTAACAGGTGGTCCCGCAATAATTTACTCGGAATTGGGTTACGTAAATGGCGGGTGTAATTAAATGTGACGAGGGAAAAGGGTTGAAATCGTCCGGGGTCTGCGTTTTACGAAACGATGCTAGTCGAACAATTTGTATCAATTTGAATGAAATTGGGATTAATTCCGAACGAATATTGGGCAATAGAAACGGTTTCTGACGTGGCGTTTAAAATAACACGGGTTAATCGATGGATATAAAATCAAGGTA
Source organism: Megachile ligniseca (assembly GCA_945859555.1). NCBI lineage: Eukaryota > Metazoa > Arthropoda > Insecta > Hymenoptera > Megachilidae > Megachile > Megachile ligniseca. The sequence goes on from OX243778.1 coordinate 13,540,168, forward strand.
TCAAAAATCCGAACTCCCAGGCGGATACGGAGGAAAAAAAAACAGTCGAAGCGTTGAAATGATACGCGTGAATGTCGAACGGGCGAAATTAATTTCGGGGGCAGAGTAAATTGCTCGTGCTCGTGGCTGCACTCGCTCGTAGCCTCGGGATTAATTGCCGCCACGGGGACCGTGGAACTGTGGTACCCGCTAATCTGCTTTTATGAAATATCTCGTTAGTAGACGATCGTGTTCCACCTTCACCCTTCGATTAAATATTCTTAACACCTTTCGACCACCTGAATTATATATCAACTTGCTGCATATCATATTCCTCATTTTCAAATGTCATTTCTTGAAAACTTCTCACGTCGACTTCAAAGTATTATAAAAGCATTATCATACAAGTATGATAAATATTAATATTTTCAACACAAAATGGCTGTTCATTGAATGGCTAATAGTTTATGTTGCTTTGTACAAAATGGCCGAAGGCTAAGGATAAAATAGCTAATGTCATTGACCGACTGGTTTGTTTTAATGAAAGAGCCATTTTATATGAAAGACATTGACACAATATATCCCAAACGTGTTAATAATTTGACGAAATTTTTTGTAACAACGAATTCGGTGAAATGCGGTTCGTAAACGATTGTGGTTTCCTTATCACCGGAGCAGAACTCTCCTTCCCTCATCCTTCATCATCTCTGTGGAGGTCGATCAAAATTCAGAGAACGAATTCCCAGGGCAGCGGGCGAACAAAAGCAACGAAATCGTTCTCTCTCGGCCATCGAATCGATAACCCGTTTCCTGTTCGATCACGATTTACGAACGGCCATCTCTCTCTTTCGCTGTAGCCTCGTTTCTCGCGCATGTTAATCGAGGTCAAAGCGGGTGACGGCAGCCAGCGAGCGTTTCGAAATTTCCAGGACATCGAGAGGGGGGAAAATGTAAATCCGCGCGCAAAATAATTCGCTTTTCCGGTGTCGGGGCAAAATTGAAACTTGTTCTCTCGGTGGTCGACGATGCGAGACAGAACGTAAGCGCCGCGACGAGCAACCGATTCGACGCTGTGTTAGCCTGTCATAACTTTGATGAATGGTTTGTCACGACAACGACGGAATTCGATGGAGCGGAGAGACACTGCTGCCAAGTAACCACGTTTCTGGGGTGTCTTCTATCGGGGGTAAAATGCTTGAAAATATTAAACTGCCGTGAAATTCGTGTCAAGGTGAATATTTACACTCAATCTTGAATTGCTATTATAATAAATTATTAAACAGAAATTAATCTGAAAATCATCTGTCGGTTTAGAAAGTGGTAAAATATCAAGCTTGCTTTTACACGTTTAAATGCTATTTGCTAAATTTCAAAGGGTTCAACAGCACAATAATTTTAGGGCATTTGATAGCTTAATAAAAATACTTTTACAGATGTCTACAACCATCGGAGACTTTAAGCGTGTCTATCAAAGTGCTGTTAAGTCTACGTGATAGTGGAACGCGCTAATAAAATGGCGGAATTGTTCGGATGAACCCATTGCTGTCCACGAAGAGTAGCTGTAAATTTCTTAACATTCGTTTAATGCATTCGTAAAATTCGAACGCGGAGAAACAAGTTACCATGGAGTTGCCGTAAAACAGAAACTTTCAGCCGCGAACACAAGCATCGACGAGAGACAATACGGAACGAAATTATACAATTGTACAGAAGAGAATAAAACGACGGAAAATTCTATTTCCTTGGAACAAGAGGCAAAGGAGACCGCGGAAGAATCCCTGAGAAGCAGCGAACTCTCAAAGAAGAATCTCCAACGGGAACAAGCCGGGACGAGGGGTGGTAACCGGCAAAGTTGCGAGAAACTTGGCGAAATCGTTACGTTCCAGAGGAACGTTTATTTTTCCGTCTGCTGGCCAGGGCCCGCATAATCTCGAATAAATTCCATCGATTTTCTCCCGAATGGTCCGGAGGTTTAGGTCAGATATGGCCGCATCGAACACCGATACGATTGCTCTTGATGCCGCACTCGTGACGAGCTTCGAAACTCTCTATGGTCGGAGACCGCTTATCGAAGCCGGTAAAGGAGTCCCGCTCGAATCACGGGAAACAACGTGGTAGGAAATCGAGGTATGGGGTGACTGTCACCGGAAGTAGCCGGCTCCAACTGCTCGACAACGGTTCGTATCTTTCTCGCTGACTTCCTGTGCCAAGGTGTCGTAAATTTGTTGCTACGATGGACATCCTTTGAACTGGGATATTAAAATCGCTGTCCTGGAACAGAGGGACGAAGAACATTGATAAATGTGTCGAGTTTAATTGAGGTCTTATAAGGACGCAGAGTCATACAATTTAATTGGGGGATATAGAAATACGGATTTGTAGGGATTTGAGGACATAGAGATTCGGAACGTGTCGATTCGGGGCATAGGAATTCGGGTCATAAGGATTCGGAACGTGAGAATTCAGGGCGTAGGAATTCGGGGCGTAGAAATTCGGAATGTGAGAATTCGGGGCGTAGGAATTCGGGGTGTAGGAATTCGGGACGTAGGAATTCGGGGCGTAGAAATTCGGGGCGTAGAAATTCGGAATGTGAGAATTCGGGGCGTAGGAATTCGGAATGTGAGAATTCGGGGCGTAGGAATTCGGGGTGTAGGAATTCGGGACGTAGGAATTCAGGGCGTAGGAATTCGGGGCGTAGAAATTCGAGGCGTAGAAATTCGGAATGTGAGAATTCGGGGCGTAGGAATTCGGGGTGTAGAAATTCGGAATGTGAGAATTCGGGGTGTAGGATATCGGAATGTGAGAATTCGGGGTGTAGGAATTCGGGACGTAGGAATTCGGGGTGTAGGAATTCGGGCCGTAGAAATTTGAAGCGTAGGAGTTTGGGACCCAGAAACTTAGGTACGTAGGAGTAATTGTCCAACGTGCACATAACATACAAAATACATAAAATTACTAATTCTTAATATCTTCCAAAAGATACCCCTGGAATTCTCTATTCGTGTAATTTGCCAGTGATACGTAAACGTACACGAGTCTTAACGAAGGATGACAAGCACTCGAGGAACAGTGTTCACGATCTAAAGAAAATGGCGCGCAATTCCTCGGTTCAATTCCCGAGATTCGTACGATCCTACACTGTCACAGTGAAGCAAAACCTGAACAGAACACTCTGTCTCTTTCACCGGACACAAAGCGCCAGCTTTTTGCGCGGGAATTCGCGTTTTGCTGATTCTGGTACCGTGCCATGAATCTCCGCTCGATCGAGCATACATTTTTCATCGCGAAAAAAATTATATTCCTTTTTCAACGATTCTTCAAACATTTATTCATAAACGATTGTTTAATAATTACATGTAACGACTTTTGCTGCTACATTTTAATGTCGAATGTTATTGGAAAAATACATATTTTGTGCGTTCGAATGTTGTAAATATATTAAAACTGGGAGTTAATTTTATCGGTGTTTATACTTTTATCACTTTTTCGTGTGAACTCGGTGTTGAGCTTTTCATGGTATTATCGCAAAATGTGTTTTGTAATATTTTAATTCTTAAATTGTTGCATTGTTGAACTGCTGTTTGTTGCATTTTATAATCACCATTTTGTGTTATACTTTGTGTTGTCCAAAATATTGTGAAGCTGTATTATACAATTTGACCCCGAATAAATTTTTTAATTTTGTAAATAGAAAACACTCATTTATTCACTTTTGTATCAATGTTCCTTGCAATAGTTCAAAAATATATTTCTCTATAAACTCGCAATAAAAGATAATTGCCATCATTATTAGTATCATTTAATTACTATAATTGCTACCAGTCCGTTGCCCACTCCGTAATTATTGTTTGTTCAAATTATTCCCCGGATCAATTAGCAAAAGCGTTCAATTTCCTTTGTCGATAAAGCAACGGAAAGAATTGTTTCCTTTTTTCCCGATATTTTAATCTTCCCCGAATAACGGCGAACACAATAGAAATTTCTCCTTCGACGGAGCACAGGAAAATGGAAAATGGGTCAACGCGAACGTCTATTGTCGAGGGGCCGCGGCGTTTCGCAAGGTCGCGTCGAGTCGTTTTCCCGGCTTTTCCCGCGAGTAATTACGTCGGGAAACGCGAGACGCGAGGAATTCACGGAACACGCGTACTCGACGCGTCGATTAAGTTCGCCGCGAGGAAATTTCGGGGCGCGAATTAACTTGGAGCTGTCGCCGGAAACGATTTATGCAACTTGCAGACGGGAATTAAAATACACGGGTCTCGCGATAAGCAGTTTACCGCGATGATTAATATCAGATGTCACAGACCCTAATGTCATGGTAATATTATAATCCAATGTTCGAGTGCAAATTATTCTTTTCTTCTTTGAGAAGGACTGAATGGGGGTGAGTTTAAAATTCAGCATCAATATTGCACAACTAAAACTCAGTCCTCATATCTACAAGTAGTTGAAACTTTCAGATCAAATTAATTTTGGTCATTGTTTTTTTTTATGAATACAACAAAATCATAAGTGCGACTCAGTCAACAAAAGATAAGTTCAGAATGAAAAGTCATGGGTTCTAATAAAGTCAGAACTATCTGTAAAATAATAAGAGAAGCAGCTTCGGAAATGTTCTTCCCGCAAGCATGTGGTTGGTCTAGCAACGAAGTCGTTCTACCGGAAACGAAGCGTACCACGGGCTGTCGATCGATCAAACAAGCGTTCAGAAAACAACGTTCTTCAGTAACGAAACTTCCCTCGATGAATGTTTCCAGAAACTGCGAATCGAGTGGCGACAAGTGAATGGCCCACTTACGGTGTGCCCGTTCGATGTTCCCTAATTAACGCGGGCCTAATTATAGAATTACAGATAGTTGGACGTCGCCTGTCAATAAACGGAAAGCAGAAATCAACCTGATTCAGCTATCGAACGCGTCACCTTGAACAGGGTGGACAAAGCCCGCGTGACAGCCTTGACCCAAACCTCTTCGACACGTTCACGTGTTTCCTCAAACACGTGACGTTAAATCGATGCTTTTTTAAACTTTCACGTACTTCGTAAATCTTTAACCAGAATTAATTTCATAATCTTTAACCGGGATCATCGTCTTTAATTTCAGGGTCTGAAATCGATAATCTTTAACCAGAGTCATCTTCACTTTCAGAGACTGAAATTGGTCATTGAAATTGATGAAGAGTAATCGAAGATGTTCGCACTCGAACGTTCTCACGTAACGAGAATCGAAGTGCTCCGACGACAGTGTCTCGCGTTTCGAGAGTCGTGTACAGTTGCGTGGTATCGGTATGCGTGAAGAGAACGTCGTCGATGGAATGTGCAATTTAATTGAAACACGCTCCGTTAATATACATACGTTTAACGGTGGCCAGCGTGCGTGCAACCGGCCGCTTCAAGGCTCGAGCGGATCTCGCGTGAGCGCCACACGAAACGGCGCGTTTAACACGCGTGAAAATTCACAACGTACTTCGTTAATCGTATGTTAAACGGTCGTTCACGATTTGCCAAGTTGGCAAATCATGGCTCCCTTTTATCGTTATTACACTGTTGTTACTGGAAGGAATTAAAATATGGACATTGATTCGTGGATCTGTAAATTATTAGATTGCCAGATTAGATTACTAGATTACAAGATTTGGACATTAGTAGATTACAAGATTAATACATTACTAGATTGCTGAATTACCAGATTAGGTGAGTACTATTAGAGATGAGTAGATTACCATCCCCCATTTTTAGATTCTTGGATACCTAGACACCTGAATTTCTAGATATACGAATAGGTCTCCAGGGACCGAAATTCTTAGAACCCCTAAACCCCCAAATTTCTACGTTACCGAATTTGTATATTTTCGAATTTCTAGATCCCCCAATTGTTACACCCCCAATTTCTAGATCTTCGATTTCCTACATTTCCGAATTCCCAGTCCCCCGAATCTCTAAATGTTCGAATCCAGAGACCCAGTAAATTCCTAGATCCCCAAATTCCTACACCCCCAAATCCCTACATCCCCAAATCTCTACATCCCCAAATCTCTACATCCCCGAATCTCTACATCCCCGAATCCCTCTACCCCCGAATCCCTACGTCCTCAAATCCCTACATCCCCCAATACCTACATTTCCGAATCCGTCGACTCCCGAATACCTAGATCCCTATATCCAGCTACCTCTCCCTAGATCGCTATATCCCCATATCTTCTATACCATAAAATCCCTGCATCCGTCAAATCTTAATATTAAGAAATACTTAAACTCGAACCACCGCAACCGATGAAACACCGCAATTATTCTTGCATCGACCACATAATATAAATCGTTATTAAAAATGAGTACTCGGAGCGCTATGGAGCGTCAATTAAGTTGTACCCTGCAGCGATGAAATGTCAAAGTTGAGCTCATTGTTTTACTTAATCAATATTACCAGCGTTACCGTGGAACGATGCGATTTCTTTTTTCGCTAAGACGTCCGCACGACGAACATAGACACCGTTTGACCTTCGACCGGGATCTTCCGGGTGTTCTTCGTGGCAAGAGAACACCTCGCCACGCCCAGAGAGCGTGGGCCGATCCGAAAGGGTAAAGGGCGCTGGAATTCCAGCGACCACTGGCAGGAAATCAATTACCAGCCTTTAAATCCTACAACACCGTGCAGCTTCCTATCGATCTTCGACCAGCCGGAAATATCTGCGAGCTTGCGTTTCCTTATGAAAATACCGCAGCCAGACTTCGCCGAGTATCGATTGCTTTGTCAGTGCAATTCCTCAATTTGTAGCTGTAATATACCGTTCCGGGGGATATCAACTCGATAACGCGAGTTTGCTACTTTGTCGTAACGAGCGCGGAAAATGGCCTGAAATTCGTCGGGGAGGAGCTGAAGTTGGTAACAGTTGTGCTATCGATTTTGCTTCTTGATGTAGCTGCTCTTATGAGGAATCCTTATGGGCCTTCCATAAATTTTATTTATTAGAATTATTCATATTCAAGTAACAGTTATCGTTGTTCTACTGTTTTAACACAGTTGTAGATAAAAACTGGTGCAGGTAGCTGTGGACGGTTGTTAGAACTGCAGGTGCATCTCCATAGTTTGGTGGCTATCTTTCTTCGAAAATTAGCGCAGACAATATTTGTGCAAATTATTGGATCTGACCTTCGACTTCGGTGACTTTTGCACTCAACCATTATATGAAACGATATGTACTGAAACGTAGATTGTATGTTGTAATGTAAATATAGATACGTATGTATACTAATGCAAATGTACATATGTATCTATGCTAACAAAATGCTTGCGACTGTGACATATTTAAACCCACCCTACCATATGTGATACATTACAGCAATCAGTTTAGTAAAACAGTAAATATTATGGTAACAAAAACATAGGGGACGTCAGCCAAAGGGTTAAACGAAAACAAGTGCAGAGGTTATACACATAGTAATCAAAATTCAACCCCTTGTAGTGAATCGAATGCAGCGATACGTGAAGTTAATACTCGATCGCGAGGGTGAACGAATTCTGTGTTTGAGCGTACGCTTTGAAAGAAAGCTTCTGTTACCGCATGGCGCGTGCGAGGCAACAGAACGGCCCCGATCTTGGCTAGCTGGCAAGGACGAGGTCGCGAACGCGGCTTAATCGCGCTCGTGTTCGTGCTGCTTCTCGTACTCGTAACCAGCACGAGCTCTGCAAAAGGGGATGTATGCAGCTGCAGAGTGCAGGCGCACCCCGGCCCAGCTCTTATACAGGGTGTTCCAGCTTTTTTCGTTCGAACATCATTTTGTGCACTAAACTGTAGTCTTTCAGTACCCGTCAAACTGACAATAATTTAAATTACAGAAATTACACTTCATCGAAATAACTTTAGTCGAGAAGAAGATACATTAGTTCATTTCATTTATTGTTCATTTTTATTGTGAATGTAAGTGGTTATATTCGTAAGTCTAATGCTAAATGTAATGCTGAATGCAATGCTAAATTTAATTTCGTTAATCTTAATAAGACAAGTGGTTTGCGAACAGACGAAACATTGATATTCTATCTGAGATTACACAGCTCGCATTAGCAGGCTGTGTCACATTAACCAGTTAACCAAGTTCGACATGTATATACGTCAATCCAGAACTTTATTTCATTTTCTATGGAATAAAAACATAATTCTTCTTCATGTTGTTTTACATTTTCCATTAAATTTATGATAAGAGCATTTGTTCTGCGATCAACGTACACACTGATTACTTGATTTTATTTACGCATCCATTGAGGGATTTCTTAAACCAAATTCAGCAACTAGTTAATTGTTCATATTGCACATTTTCAGTCAAGGTTTCAATGTTTGACATAATGTATCAAATGATGTACTACATCAAATGTCTGGTTCGTACAATGTAGTGATGTAGTTAGAAAAGGTGTACCACCCAGTATAAAGTAGCGAAGAGGAGAGAAAAAGGTGGATAGAAGGAAACGAGCGGCAAAAAGAATGGAGACACGGAAAGAAAGAGAACGAGCGTGGAAAATACATAAAGATAGAACAGTTAGAGGAAGAGAGAAAGTAGAGAAGAGTGGGTGGTTACCGGTGCCGGGTCGCGAAACGGGTCGCAGAGGGGGTCGCGGAGGATAGCGAGAATTCGCTTCCGTGTCCCAGTAGCACTAATGACCGCCATCCTCCCCTCTTTTCGTTCAACATCCCCACTATCGCGCCCTTGCACTTCCCCCTCCAACAGAAACGCCCCACCATTCACCCCACGCTCGTTTCACTCTTCATCCCTCCCACGCGTCGCGCAGCGTACATCCTGGATCATTCGAGATGATACTTATGTATTTCTCAACACTTTTCCTTCCTCGATTAATATTATCACTATATAGAGATACTAATTTTTAGGTATTGCACTCTTTAGTATTCGTGTACTTATTTTTAAATTTGATGTGTGTGTAAATATCTGAGGTAGTGTATCGGTCGGTACATTATTTCGAAAGAATGTTCTTTTGTGAGTAGTTTGTTATTTTGCTTTTTATTCATCTTACTATTTTACTATTGTACTACTTTACTATTTTATTGTTTTATCATTCTACCATTTTGCCATTTTATGATGCCATTACATGGAAAAATAAACCAATGCAAATCATGCTATGCAAGAACACATATACATCATACTCAAGCGGCTACTAAAAATTCCCCTATATGTAATATTATCCTTCAACCGACAGTATATCAATGTACATCACGTATAAAGGTTGTTCGTTTTCGATGATTACCAAAATTTGCCTATTTTGAACATTATCCTGTAACCCCCTGACTATATAACTACACAAACGGATGCAAATGGTACCTTGTAATATTGCATACACCGCTCACAACGGATATGAAAAGTTCGCCTATATGTAATATCCTTCGACTGGCCATACATCAGTGTACATCATGTGTTATAAAAATCGTGCAGTTTCAATGACTACCAAATTTTGCCTATTTTTAACTTCACCCTTTAACTTTCTGATCATGTACCACCATAAATCGGTGCAAATGGTACCTCGTAACGTTACATGCCCCGTTCACAACGGTACTAAAAATTTCTCTACATGCAACATCCCCCTTCATACATCAGTGTACATCACCTTATGTAAAAATCGTGCACCTTCAAAGGTTGCCTAGGTTTAACTTCACCCTTCGCCTTCTTCACAATATAACATGAATCGATGCAAATGTTACTTTCCAATACCAAGTGTGCCGTTCACAACGGTACCAAAAATTTGTCTTTATCAAAGATCGTCCTTTGGTAGGCGATAAACCGATGTAAACCCTTACGTCAGAGCACCCAGAGCGTGCGCCCTCCCCTCTCCGGTCCGATTCTCCCCACCACCCGTCGTCCCTCCCTGCCCCTCTCGCGGTTCCGTCCCCCACCATCAAGTCCGAGTTATCCCCGACCTCCCCGAACGACCCCTCTCTCCGTTGAATCCAGCAAGCGCGGTGTATACACACGCTACGAGCGCGCTATATACCTTTCCACTATAACGGGCAGCACTCGGCGAGACCGAGGGGGACCCGGCAGTCTCCGCTGGTACACCGAGCTGCGTGTTACCTCGTTCCTCGATTGCTGTATCACGTTCTCGCCATAATCAGCGTCGACGCGCGTCCGATCTGACAGCTCTTGTGGTACAGTCGCGGCGGCACATCGTCGTAACACGCGCGCGCGCACGCACACTCATATACACACATACACACACAGTCACCCTGCACACGCACACGCAGTCGTACGCGAGGCACAAAGTCGTACGTGCACGCGTCGGTGAGCCAAGAACGTATACGGAAAGCCCGTTAGCGCACGGTGCACGCCACACGGGCGAAAGAAGAGAGACGGGTGCTCGAAGAGTGCGAGGACGGGCACGGGCGCGATCGCGGGCCAAAGTGAACAGGGATACGGGACGAGATACAACGCGGTGCGAGAGCAGGTGCACGCTCGTCCGTTTCGTCTGGACGTCATCGAGGAGTAACACGTGCAGGTGTGTATGCCCGAACGCGACACGTGCACGCTCTCCTCACGCTCTATACGTGCCCGTATATGTGTACATACGTGTGTTGTTCCGTGCTTGGTCGATTTAGGGACGATAGGCGCAGACAGGTAGGGCTAGGGGATTTCGCGACCACCCGTTACGACTCGGTCGCGAGTGAACAGGAATGTGCCTCTCTCGGATAACTCGATTCTACTGCTGTTGTTGTTGTTGTTGTTGTTGTTGCTGTCGACGTTGCTCGTTCATACACGGGGAGTGAATGTGCCTCTCCGAACACGCGGCGGTTACGTAGGCTCGTTGCGTAAGCGCTCGGGGTGCTCCGAGTGAAACCGGAAGGGACTGTTGAGGGCTGCTCGGACACCGCACCGTGGATAATCGAGGATTTTTCAATGAGTACACAGTGACACGGTAATTGGACTATTAGATAACGTTCGAGGGAGTTTCGTGTATCTTGTGGGTCACATGGTTCCGTTCTATGGTTTGTGATACGACTTACGGAGTTCGACTTCTGACAATCTTAGAGCATTTGCCGCTTATGACCGTTCAAAATCGCGTTAGATACTAAAATTAAACCGTGTTAGATCGGCAACCGAATTTGCATCGCTCAAATTTATCTTCCACCAAGTTATTTATTGAACTTGAATACGTACGAAATTTCGATCAAGGTATGCACTGTTCGATATGGTATTTGCGGTAGACTTCGAGCTATTTTGAAAGCTGAGGAATTTTGTTGCCCATCTACTTCTGATCTCATTTGACACTTTCGCTATCAGCGTCACGTGTAGAGATGCACCGTTTGGGAGCAGTGTTACCTTTTAAGATTATGTATTATTTTATGTTTTTACTTTCTGATTTTCTATTTCCAAATTTAGTGCACACATTTGAATTCATTCTTCAATCATTTTACCATTATACGAGTCCACTGCATGATTCAAATCCTGAAGGATATTAGAAACAATTTCTAGCAGATTAGGAAGTCTTAAAAAAATTCGAAGTAGTAACAAATAAGATTAGCTAAATACAACACAATTTTACATTTTGTTAGACTTGTATATGTTCTTGCTCTTCGATGTATACATCGTGCATGGGTCAAATTCTACGATCTTCAAATGGTTATGTAAATTTAAAGAAAAATGAAATAGTGAATTGAAACGAAGAGATACTACTGTCCCAGGTGGTTCGAGATACCTGAAACATTTACGATAAGGCGCTTTGCGTACGATAACGCAGGTTGCATCGTTGAACCATGAGGGCACTTTTGATAATTCTCCCAAACGTGGCTTAAATTATGTCCTGCCCGACTGTCGTTTCAGACTATATTACTAAATTTATACGATAGTTAAGATAGCAATGAATGGTGTAATAGAAATTCACGTATTCGAACAAATCATCCTTTGTTTACAATGTTGCGATCTGAACAGTGTCCCAATTTCGTGCTATAATTAGCACAATCAGCTTTTCATATCATAGAAATTACACGCAATAAAGCATCGTTCAATGAACGAGCCCTTACAATTTAAACGAAAAGAAATATTCTCTGATAGTGCTTTATCGCTACAGCGATTCTCAATGAAGTCTAATTTTATTTGGACAATCGCTGGCATTTCGATGAAAATTGTTCGGAATTTTCCATATTGCGCGCAGTTTACCTTTTTGCGTTAAGCAGCTCGTAAATATTGACTTACGATGGAGCAGGCGTGAAGATCGGGTCATTTGTGCTTCGCTACGTTGACAGCTGTAATTTGTATCGTGTACGGGTTATATTGTTCGCGAGCAAACCATTCTTCTGGCTTGCATAACCGTGCGGGCTTTAAATCAACGCGCGCCGTATAACGCTATTGATAAAAGGGTACGTACATGTGTATCGCGTTGCACGATTGTTGTGCATGCACCCTTAATGCATGGCCTCGTACACCTTCCTCGACTTCAGAACGTGGATAACGTTTCTATTATTACTTCTATAAATTACTATCCCTGTCGGATCTTCTCTGAATTCCTTTTGGCTCTGGGATTTCTGTAGGTTTCCATCCTCCTCGACTTTCTCTCAGACTTCGGATTTTTTCAACCTCTACAAATTCTGCATGGATTCTTCTGGGTTCCACAATGTGTTCTAAGATTTTCAAGGATAAATTTCTAAGTTTCTATTCTGGACATTTTAGATTTACATTCCTTAATTTGCATAGTCGGAGATTGGAAATCTTAATTTAGATTTCTAAATTTCTATATTTAGTGGTTCATGAATAGTAAACTCATCCTTGATTGAATATATTTTCTAAATTCGGCATAATTATAGAAAGAGTGTGAAGATGAAGTTCATCGTACGAACGAAGAATTTGTAATTAAATATCGCGAGGTATATTTGTCAGATATTCGTCCGAAGTGATACATTTATTGGCGCCCAGAGGAGGGTGCTATTCAAAGTTAAATAACGCAAAGAAAATTTGGCATTCGACTCTAGGAACGAGTCATCGTGGGCTCGACAGGTGTTGTAACTGGCCCAGATTCCGGTTAGTTTACCAATAGAAACGGTCTGCGCTTAAATATATCACGATGGCAGCTGCTCGGCGACGATTTCGCAAACGATAGGACCGCGGAATCCACGCGAATCGATATTCATTTTTGAGATCGATAGATAGCCCAAACGAACCATCTTCTTCTTGTTGCGAAACGAAAAGGAAAGTCGATCATTGTTTACGCGTAAGATGCGATCTGGCCGGCCATTTAAGCATCCGCCAATTATGTTTGCAAAACCACGAGTGTTTGTTGGCCGAATACTATCGTTAGCTGGAGTGGAGAAACTGAACTGCTGGGGAGGGATTTTCTCATTGGCGTAACTTCAAATTTTGGAATTTGAGATTTTGGGATTTTGGAGTTTGGGGATTTGAGATCTGGATTTTCGAAATTTGAAAATTTGGAGATTTGAAGATTTCGGAATTCAGGGATTTGAGAATTTAGGGATTTGGGGATTTGAGGATTCAGGGATTTAGGGATTTGGGGAATTTGGAGATTTGGAGATTTGGTGATTTGGAAATTTGGGGATTTGGGGATTTAGAGATTTAGAGATTTATTAATTTTAAAATTAGATAATTTGAGAATTTGGAGATGTGATCATTTAAGTACTTGACAATTTGGGAGTATAGAAATTAGGTAATTTGAGAATTTGGGGGTTTAGAAACTTCTGAATTTGAGAATTTAAGAAATTGAAAATCTAAGAATTTGAGAATTAGAAAATATAAAAATTTGAAGATCTAAAACTTTGAAAATCTCTACCAGGAGATATCTACATAAGTTATAGCAGGTCCAACGTTCCTCATGCTAGTAAGGGTGAATCCCTATTCTAAGGAAGAAGAGGTCGACCCTGGTCCATAACTAGTTACGCCAATGGATTCGATTCGTAATCGTTTCCCTACCAGCCGTCAATTATTCCATTCTCGCGGATTTATGGCTCGACGCTTTCGCGTCGTGCACGGTTACTCGCGTGCGGCCTACGCCGGATCGTTTTGACGTTCCGATTTAATGAAGCGTGTAAATCATCGCACGATCCGTGACACGAAGCTTGAAACGCGACGGGGATGCATTCGATCCCCGAATCGGAATATGAAATTTCTGAACGATGGAGATACGTGCAGAGATGTTCAAAACACCCATCAAATTCAGATATTCTACATTTCAAAGAAAAAACTGTAAACAAAATCCTTAACATTGACTGCCTCACTGAGGCAATTGAACATTAGGTATTTTCATTTTTACCAAATCTTATAATTAATGTAATTAATTCGAGTATTTCCAAAGAGTAATGTGAACAAATTTAGAAATTCATGTGCCATCCATATATAACATGGCAAAGTGTTAGGTTAGTGGTACTAAGATGCCAGGTAAGCTACAAGGTTAGGTTGGTGGTAATAACAAGTCGAAATTACTGATTTCTTACATCTTACATTACATTTTATATTTCGTTGTCTTCCTGTCAAAATGTCTGTCATATTTTTTCTAGAAAAAAAGATAGATAGAAAATGGTTGTACATGTCAGTCGATGTTTCAATATTTACTATCCTTATTATACCTATTTAGCACAAGAATATTGTACAAGTGTGACACCGTTATTTACGTATATCCCTGTGAAAATCAATTCTTGATTGAAGTATTCGAGCAGAAGTTCCAATAGTACCTGTGTATTCAGCAACTCGAAATCAATGCAAACGCAAAATATCCACAGTTTCTGAATAGCGGACTTAAATAGCTGAATCAGTCATTTCGCAGGGAGAATATTTTCGAGCAGCCCGCTCGATGAAAGGTAGAAGAGATAGCACGAAGAGTATGTTCAATTTGAAAAGGGTATATCTGTTTTCTTGTAAAGTGCATGTTCCTCGAGTAACAAGCACGATAAAGGATCGATTTACGTTTATACGAGGTAGCTCGATACGTGTCGCAAACATGTTGGATACATTATAGGAGTGAAATTGAATATTCGAGATTCACTGCCTTTGAAAAACTACGTCGCGGGAAATACGGAATATCGAATTCGATTAAAATTTTATTACGGTGGCGCGGACTTTAATTAAAAACATCGATTTTCTTTCATCCTTTATTAACTATGTATTAACTAGTTTTATATCCAGTTGATCCAAGAATTTTATCTTTTACTACTTTTGAAATTTTATCCAGAGGATCTTTAAATAAAATTTCTTTTTTTTTTAAGATGAAAGAACCTCTTTGCGTAATTTGTCGCATAATATGACTTGCTTTTTCCTTGCATAAACATTCACAGTTTATCAAGTTTAAGACAAACATCAGTCAATCTTTGATTTTGTGTAAAAATGTCGCTGTAAACATTTCAAATATCACTGCTTCGAATGTCACGAATTTCTCCGCGAACAAAGAAGACAAACGCGGATGCATCGGTGTAGCTCGAATCAGGATGACACACATCGAGAAGTAATAGACACCTTTAACGCTGTTACGACGGCAAGTTGTATTATATAATATCAGATACACGGCTGATACGTTATAGACGTTATTGCGTTCTTCGTAATCCTCCTCCCTAAGTAAACTGAATATCGTCTAATAACGCGCCGCTTTATCGATAATTACAAACCATGATCGTCGAGAAAGTTATTTAAATACCGTTCCACGTTTTAAATTTGAGAATTTTTGATTTTGTAACTTTGTGAGTTTGCAAATTGGTCGATTTCTAGATTTGGGAATTTGGGATCTGAGAATTTTCAAAGCTTGGAAATTTCTGAATTTCAGGTTAGGTTTTGAGGTTTTGAAGCTTTGTAGGCTTGAAGATCTCTAATTTTGAGAATCACTAATTTTGTAAATTACAGTTACAATTAACATTAGTCAGTTTAAACGTATTACATGCCCCATTTACCAAAGTACCATAATGATACTGACCGCCATTTTCTCCAGGGAGACCTACCGCGCTCCCAGTGTCATAATCACTAAACTATAACCCACAATAACGAATTGCAATGTCCCCACACATCAATTTCTCTGCATCCATAAAACTCATCCACCTATCAATTCATCTTCTCTCGAACATCAGTTTCCAACGTGCGATTAATAAGGATAACTAAACAGAAGGATAAATAGATAATTTCCTCGATTATTCGCAGAAGATCTGATTACGTAAATCGCAGAGTTTAGACGCTGAATAGGAGACAAGCGAGTTGCACGATTAACACGTTACGACTGAAATTTGCACACGTTTCTGGAACGTTTTTCCCTTATGCCTGTCGGATAATAACGGCCATTAGCGGCGTTAATTATCGGCCTTATCGCGGAATTTATCTGTTCAAGGTTGCCCGTTCCGGTGTCCATTACCGGGATATTAACGGGGCCAAACTGCACGGGTGCATTACCCTTCGCTTCGCTCGTTTGTAAATTAGGGTTGGCAAACGGTTACGCGTTCGTTTAGGAGGTTGGTCTCGCGACGAAACCGCGAAACACCGATTTGTTCGCTTTAACCCTTTGGATACCGTTATGGTTCCCCGCAGAGTGATTTTTCATGTTGATATTACAATCTGGACCTCATATTATATTCAATCGAGATATTACGTTTCTACATATTCATACATTTTTTTATTCATTTATAAATGAAGGGTATGTCAGAGGATTTTTTCTAAACAATAATAAGGGTGGGTTTTTTTAGGAGTTTTAGTAAAAAATTGTTATATTAATGGTACGCTAATGCGACTATAATTCGTAGCAATTATTGGCACCCGACTATTGACCCCGCTTTTATCGATTTCAACACGCAAATTGAAAGATTTTCTGTGTTAAATGTAAGAACGACAAAATTACCTGTTTCGTCAGAAAGCCTCGAGCTCTTATCCTTGAACGAATTAATAATTAGCGTTTTTTCTGTGTTACAAATTTCCGCTGCACTTGACGTTCGACAATTATCGACTGCTAATTGCATTCATTAACTTCATTAACATTCTACTTGCTTGAACAAGTCATTAACGTCTTTTTTGGCCCATTCGAAAAAAACCCACAACCAAACAATGAAATAATTAATAATAAAAGCCTGTAAATTAAAAATAAATTAAAGGCTGTAACCTTCGTATCTTCTTATACAATTATTCGTTAAGATTCGGCAAATAATTTTCAATAGCTGACATAAATTTTACGGGGTTTTAATTTTTAAACTCTGCAATTAGAGTATCTTTGAAATCATCTGATCAGAGAAGGTAGCGAATATAATTACCAACCTGCTTGTAATTACCAACGTTAGGAAAGAAATTAACTAACAGCTGCAATCAGAAGAACTGTAAAAGAAAATTGAATCTAGAATATAGAGATCATTCGCAAATTACTTTCTTTGACCAATATTCTGCTCTTTCTCTTTTGTCGAGACCACGGGATTCACTGTTGATGGTTGAACCGGCAACGGCACCGACAGCCGGAACCTTTGCATTATGTAACTACGTTTTAAAAGCTAGTCGAGGAGGTAATTAAGCAATGTTTGCCGTGCAATTATAGGAAAATGAGGTGTTTTCGATCCATCGGTGCGTGTTCGAGCCGAGAGAGAAATGGTTGTCGGGTGAACACCGAGGAACCATTACGAATTCATGGGGTAAAATAATCGTATGGAAGTCTTTTAATTAAGCAAGAAGGGAATGAAATTTTACTTGCATTCCCTCCACTGTAATTACTGTAAACTTTCTCATACATTTTTTCTGCTTGAGGAACAATTTTCTGCAATTTTACAATTTTACACCCCTTTGTGATCGGCCATTTAAAATTATTACTTATATTTCTCGATAATCGTTTAAGATCTTTGAAACTGTGCTTTGCTTTGTAAAATATGGTCTTGGAGATTGGATTTTGTGAACAACCCTTCATGTAACGTTTAGTAAGGACTTTATAAATATGAGGGTGCAAGGAGTCCTTTGAGTGAATTTTACAAAGCAAAGAAAAGTAATATTCTGTGAACATAATTACTGTTTGAATAAATTAAGTCTCACTACGGATATTTTCAAAATTGCTCGGTCATTAGGAGTAGGAAAAATAATAACCCTTTAAATAACATTTAAGAAAAAAATTAGAAGTGGAGCTATATAAATATGATGTTTGAGGGTGGTCTTCGTAAACAACCCTTCAAAGAATCACAAAAATGTATTAAAAATAACGTCATATTATTTAACTATTATTCATGAAAGTTTCAGAAGAAATAATAAAAGAAATAATTTTCCTTAGGTCTTAATAAAAGGTATACATTCAGTTAAATTAATTATTGATAGGAAAAGTAAACGAAAAGAGTCTTTGAGGCCTCTTATGAAGACAATAATGTATACTGACAGGTTAAAAGATGAAACCGAAAGATCAAGTAACCTTAATAATCTGTTTTATAGCGTGTCTGACCATAAACGTCAGATTTCACTGTGTCTCCTAACTCGACAGGTCACACTCGGTTTAACACGATTTGAGATTGGTACTAAATTAAATTGTGTGATGTAAGTGAAACAGACAATAGGAATTAATAATAGAAAAATGTCATCAAATTTTTCAAGTTATTCGTCAACAACAAAAAATCCCAAGGCATACAATCGCAGCCTGCACGAATTACGTGTGCGTGTAAAAGAATGGGTGAATAAAAAATGCAGAAAGAAGCGAAAAATAAGAGGATGAAGAGTAAAGTAGGGAGGCGAAGGAATCACGGGCAGCATCGAAAGTGGAGCAATAGCGAAGGGTTTCCGGGACGAGGCGAGAGAGCTCTGTGCGACAATCGATCGGCGTTCTAATCGATTCGATACTCCCACGCCCGTTCCAATCAGTGGCTGCACGAGTTACACAAGAACCTCGGCGATTGGTCGATGCTCGGTCCGTGGCGCTTCGTTTTCGTTTCGGCATCATCTATCGCATTTTCCGGCAAGTCATAATTTTCGAAGCTCGCTTAGAGCTCACCCGATATCCGCCCGAATTTATGGCCCGATACGTACGCGTGTATGTCGGCACACACGACCGTGTACCCGCTCTGCATGAAACATCCCACGTCGCCGATTTCGTGTTTGGAAACTCGCGAACTCCTCTTCTCGTAATTTAACGTCTCGTCTTTGACGATTTGTTCGCGAAATCCTGCACAGACGCATCGGTTATATTTAGCCGTTTGTATAATATCCCTGTTGAAGTAAATTAGGATTAGGTGCAGACACCACTCGGGTTAGGTTTCGCGTTAGATAAGCAATTATATCGCTGTATTAATTGAAGCCTTCTTTAATTACGCAATGCTTACTTATGTAATTGCGAGGCTTAATTAGAAGAATATCGAGGAAAAGATGAAGATACTTATTGTATATCAAAAAAATTCTGAGATTTCAAGACAGAGAACAGAGATAGTTCAGAACAATAAAAATTTAAAAATCGAAGAGAACAAATATTGTAAATTTTCAAGCCAAGTTGCCTACTTTTGTCTACGAGTGCAGACGATGCGCAAACATAACCTCCAAAGAAATGGCCACAGAATGCGAGTGTCGGTCGAACCGCGTCACCGATTCCTTCGACCGCGGTGTTATTGAAGCCATACTTTTCCACCGTGCCTCATGCTAATGAGGTTAGTATATCATAACGTCTGGAGAACGAGTGCAGGCCAGAGATAAGTCCTTTATTTATACGAGGAATTAGTACGGCCTCGATGTGTGCGCTCGGTACGCGCTCGTACACGCTTGCCACAGCTCGGGGAATCTGCTATTATTTCGATGCAGCTACACACGTATACTTGGTAGCAATAAATTCTGCCAGGTAATGCGTATACTTTGCCGTCGGAAGTAAATCTTCGGGGAAGTGTACGCCCCTTTCGCTGCATCGGAAGCAGCTTTCTCGAAACGCGACGTGTCTGCAGCATGGACGAAATCGTGAATCGCGTTTAAAAGCACGAATCCACGGAACTGGAATCGACTGTCGACGGAACAACTTGAAATTTCTGCCTGGGAAACTCTCGCCCCTTTGTACCTGGCAAATTTTCGAAGATGTTCGCTTGGAAATTCATTAGGACCGAGACTGTGAAATATTAGCTTCTGATCTACCTTTTACATTTTAATTTGAAGTGTTATGATTTATAGTTGTTTTATAATTTTATAAAATAGAAGACAGAAATAGCGATTTTAAATACAACTGAAATATCACTAATGTCGTAATTTGAAACAGTAGATTATTTTAATACTATTAAACTGAAGAGTACAAGTTATAAGATAATTTTGTATGATAGTTTGAAATAATAAAAAATTTACTGTCTTTAATAATTCGTATTATCTAAAAGACTTTACATGTCTTAATCATAAAGTTGATACTTTGAATTATTGAATGTGTACGCTTTCGGCATTTTTCCACAACATGAAACGTCAATTTGACCGTTTATCTAATCCATTAACAGATCAAATTGCTAGCATGAGCACGAGTCGTGGAACGAGACTCTTTACCTTATCATTTAAGTATGTAAAGATAAAAGCATTCGTGTATCCGATAGCAGGATAATTACTTCATTTGCGTCAGAAAACTCATGTGTTCTAATGTTCAAACATTATTACATGGTTGCGAATTGAGTTTGCCAATGTCAACCTGAGTATAGCCATTGCAAGGCTATAACAAAACTTGTAACAACAAGCAGAATTTCAAATGTTTCATTAGAAACTAACTATTATGTTAATTACAACTTTAGATATCTTACGCAAGCTTAATGCTAGGTAACCGAGAAATTTCGTTCCTGGTAGTTATCTGAAAAACGCAAATATAAATATAGCTCTGAAATATTCATGGACCTATTTTGCAAATGGGTTTGCAGTCTTGAGGTCTTTCAAGCTATCTCTAGTATTATAATAGAAAAAATATAATATACATAAAGTTGTTTATATTGAAGTTCTGAATATTGCTAAATGTGCCAAACACGTGGAAAGAAGTATCTCTGCTAAATAAATTTCGTAGAATATAGTCGAATAATTAACAAAGTTCCTTCATTATTCCATTAACAAAATGATATTCAAACGAGCATTGAGCGTAGAAACGTTTCGTCAAACGCTTCTTGTTCTCCCACAATTACATCGCGTCCGCGTCACAAGCGACTACGCGAAACCGTGGCAGTAACGTTCATTAGAAATACAATAAGGTCGACAATAGAGCACGAAAACCTTGACCAAGCTATAATAACGTTACAGGCAGCGAGTTTCAGTAGCACAATGGAATCCGGAAAACGAGACTGAAATTTTCATCGATTTTTTTCCCCCACAGCAACAAAGAGCGATTCTTATTTTCGCGTCGTCCATGCGGCAAGAAAATCTACTGGGTCGAGTCACTTTGTTTCGCGCGGGCATAAAACGATGTGACCTTTTTGAGCATCGAAGTCGAAGTCGGTCAAGGGTTTACCAATAAAGGTTCAACGGAGTTATCGATACTCGGGGGACAAAAAGTAAAATAGAACACGTTACGTTTGCTCTCGTTCGAGCTTCTTTCGATATAGTTTTTGTACGATAGTTTTTATTTCTTCTGAAAAGCTTTCGTTCTCTTCGTTCGCATTTATGAATTGAAATATGCAGGTTGCGTACGTTGCGAACTCGTCTGTCCGTGACCATAATCTACTTACTTATTCGCTCTGTAAACTTCTTATTCAGTCATTTACTCTTAGGTATTTCTGTGTAAATTTTCATTTTGAAAGTGGAGATATCAAGTTTTTAGAAAGTTCTTCCGTTAGATCTTGAAGTTTTGCGAATAAATGAGACAATAAAGGAAATGAGTATTGGTATTCTCCTCTTTTTGTACATGTTATTAAATAGGCTGATTAAAAGCTGGTTTAATAACGACACGTTTCTAATTAACTGTAATCGCTATGTCTCGCTATGAATAAGTAAAATGACAACCCAGTGATTATCATACATTAATCTAACTGAACTTGCAGCGTCAGTCACATATGTCACACATGACATGCGAACAAGGATTTTGAATCGTTTAATTTTATCTTTTAATCTGTTAGATTGTCTCAATATTAACCCTCACAAGCACCTTTCATTTTCTTTTCCTATAAATGATTAATTAAATTGAATTAAATTAAATCGTAGAACGAAAAATGTAAGAGAAAAACATGAAATAATTCTGGCTGTTACCGGAAGAGCCAGTGAGAGGAAACCTAGCTAGTGTTCTCTTAATCTACCACGCCTGGAATTAATGTTAGGTCTACTCTAATAGTAATCCACCGTGGCTTCCCTGTAGCACATATGTTGCCGTGACGTATGCTCGGAACTTTCCTCGTGTAAATAAGTGGCTGGAGCACACGTCCCATTCGTCTACGAGGTTCGTGGATGAACCTTCCTCTTTGGGTCGACGGGAAGGAGGTCAGTATTGGACAATGAAATTCATCAGAGCGAAGAAAAATATTGCCACCGGTTTCCATCTTATTTTGGACTGTAGCAAATTTTGTTTACCCTGCGTCAACTTGATTTATCAAATTGTTTTGAAACCTTTAAAAACTTGCTGTCGGAAAAATGGTAAACACTTCTGTCCGGGAGAGCCTGTGACGAAAACATTTTAAAAGTTATAATAATTTCAAATTATAATTTTTTAAAAGTTTAGGTAACTTCTATGCAATTGAAATTTTTGTTGACTCTTGATTTTGTTTGGAAGACTTCGGATTTGAATAATTTGTTATCTATAATTATATAGAGCTTAGAAGGTAATAGACGATTTGCATAATTATTTGAAGAATTACTTCAAGACAGAACTTTCGATAATTCGTAAGCAAATTTTATTCAAAAATATAAAATTTTCAATAGTGTCCACGTCGCGATGTTTGCACTTCGATAACACAAATGACTCGCCTTTCTACATCCATCAGATGTCATGAGAAAATAAAAGTCATCGCGCAACGCGGTATTTAAAACGCCACACGATTGAATAACAAAATGAGGAAGCAAAAACGCTTTCTAATTTTCTTCAATCAGGTTTGATAACTGTTGCATCGCCGTAACCCACGAATCACCCACGTATTATTTTTTCTGAACACTTCCTGTCTCTCACTCGTGCAAATTGAAGTCACAAATTACCATCTGTACGAAAAAATAATTGTATCAAGAAGATTGAAATTAGTAGAATGTTGAAGCAAAAGAAGCTCACTGATTCTCCGACTAATCATCTTTTCTTTCATTAACGGAAGTTCGAATAAAAGGTGTAGAAGATAATACGATGGAAGTAGATGTACTTAGTCAAAGAATTTCATTCGAATAAGTGGATCCCTAACTTCAAAATATTCGTTCCGTAAAATTACAAGTCCTTCGCAACAGAATTAATCAAGCACTCGGTGAAACACAATTTACTTCCCAAAATCTAGTGATATTAAATTCTTGAATCAATTAACCTTTCGAAATTATTCCGCAAAAGGTAAATCGTGTAAAAACGTTCTAACTATCACAAATTCGCTTGGAAGTTGCTCCCCGTCTGACCAATCATCTAGCCGTTCTACTTACGGCGGTCTCGCTGCGCGGAAGACGGTTTCCGGTGCTTCCGTCGCGCTCGAAATCCCCGTAAAATATTTCTCGAAGACGTTTCTGGCATCGACGGTGTTCGAGGGGGCCGGCACAGAATAGGGAAGATTACGCGAAACAAATGGGATTCCCTCGATGGGAATTAAAAGCGTGCCAGGAACTCCGGCTGAAAATTTAGTAAATTGCTGAGCGTTCAGAGGAGGGGAACGGTGCTCGTAGAAGGTCGACGACGAAATTAAGACGCCTTGAAGCGCGGCGGATTACGCTGGCGTTGGGACGACGAAAATTCTGACGTTAATACGCACAGAGCTTTTCCTTCGGTGTCTGGCTGCGTGTGTGTGCGGGTGTCGATGTGTACGTGTGGTGTTTCGGATGGCGCCACCGGCTGCGCTGGTACCTACGGGCGGGTCCACACTAGGTCACGGGTCGATTTTCACCGCGTAACGTTCCAATTCGCGCTTGATATTGATCTGAGCTTTTCCGCCCACGTTGCAAGCCGCCTTCCGGGCCCCGGCGTCGCTCCGCGTGCTCGTGCGAGACGCTTGAAAGCGTTCTTGCCCCCGCCAAAGGCTTCCGGAGAATTCACGGGTGGTCAGGAATCGGGATACACCAGCTTTTAGGCTGGCCTGGTTGCTTTGATGCGTTCTTAAGCTGCGAACCAGACGCAACGGGGTAGAACACGGACGTGTACGAAATTTCGAACATCTGTCCGCTCTCGTTTTCTTGCACGGTTATCGAATATCATTAAATCGACGATAATCGAATTATTCGTACAGGAAGAAAGTAATCAGCGATACTGATCACTTAATCATTAATATGAAAGAAGTATGTAATCGTTGATATCGAATCAATTAATATAATGAAGAGGGACCAAATCGTAAAAATTGATCAATCATTAATGTAATTGTTGACACCTGATAGGACAGTCCATTGATATAACAGAGAGGAAAGGAATCGTAAAAATTGATCAGATCAACTAATCAGTAAAAAACGAGAAAAATAATTGACCATGTGGCGCGAACATCGTATCTTCACGATTAGGTGAAATAATTGAACTCGAACTGGACGTTGAACAGTAAAAGGTTGGGAAAGAATAAATTTCTTCTGTTCGGGCGTAATTCGTGGCTCGAACGAAGGAAAACCGTGAAAGAACGAGCTGAAATAATACGTATCTTGAAATTTTCCCGTTTGCTCGACGATTAATATTAATGAACCCGTGGATTAACAAGACCACGTTGGAAGAAAGCACTCGGTTGTTCAACGCAGTTCTGTGTTCTCCGAGAAATTATGAATTACGGGAAAAATAAATGGCGCCGTGATATTACACAAAATCCAGGGGAAAATTGTTCCTCTGGGAAAACAAGCTTCCCTGGATATGTACGTAAACAATCTAATTTGTTCGGACCCGATTCTCTTTCCCTCAAATATGTCGCAGAAATATTTAGCATTGTGCTATGAATACGATAAACATTATTTTTGCATAATTGACGATGACTCGAGATGACAATGATTCGAAGGAAATACAAAATGAAGGATCGTCTCGGTTTACTAGTTTCTTGAATATTTTGTCGGTTCTCCATGGAGTACTTTTTTCGCGGCCGAAGAAATGAAACTTTGAAACTCCCCTCGCTCGTCGAAATTTCGAACGGGACACCAACGGGAGATAAATTCTAGAGATAGGGAAGCAAGCAGGACGAAAGGTGGTCGATCAATCGCGGGCGAAGTAGAACTTCACCAGGGTGGTTAAAGTTACCCTCAGTCACGCCCCGGGTTCAACGACCTCGCGTGTTCTCGTGAGCGCGATTCGAACTTACGAACGACGGAAAAACCTATACGAATTATGTATTTCTGTGTCGTCACGGGGGTACAATTGGTTAATTCCTGTCGATCGATCATCCAGGGTCGTTGGTTAAAATAGAACGCCACCCTCTTTTCGTCGACGTCATCGCCGTGTCCTTGAGAGAATTTAGCACCCCTATCGGGTTTCTGTGTAAATACGAAACGAAGATTAAACGATTGTTTCACCGTTATCGATTCTACCTCTCGGATATTAACACGTTAGATACAGCGCCGATAGTGTTCAAATTTGACCTTCTTATTTTTCCTGTAAAAGGGGTGAAAGAACTGGCGACATTGTTTACTAATTGTAAGGGGTATTTGGGAAGTCCGTAGAACCGCACGACAGAGTTTATCGATGGGGTTGATTGCTTTAACCCTTTGAGCACCCAGAACGACTATAGAGTCACCACTTGTCAAACATTGTGTGTACACTGAGGGACTATATGTAGTCACCTCTGATCATTTGTTACCTACCTAAATAGACTCTTTGTATCGAAATGAATCGCGTAATTGACGACACCGTAAGGAATTGATTATATTCAAGAAATATACAATGATAGAAAGGGAAGAAAAATTGAACCTTCCTATCAATCGTGTCAAATATTACAATAAAAATACTTTACCGTTGATAATAAATTATAATTTCAATTTTAGTGGCATTCTTGTGGCAAAAATATTATTTCACATTATTTTCGAGTAAAGACGAATAAGGGATGAAGAATTTCTGTTTGAACAACCACCATACTTGCATCCCCTATATTTCTCGTGATATCTCCGCGTATTTCTTTTATTAGGAGAAAACCCACCCGTGGAGAATGTTCCTGCGGATTTGGGGTAGTACGAAAGTTCACTGATAAAGGGTAGACTCGGAGGGTTGGCGGTGTTGCGGAACGTCGTTCATAGAAGTATTTCCCAAACGTGGGCTGAGAGCTTTAATTCGAGTTTGATGTGTTTATCGGGTACGGGGTGAGTCACTAGGGTTTCACGCTTTAAATAACTACCGTTTATTTTTGCCGTTACAAAATATAGTGTTGGAATATATAGGTTGTGTTTACGTTCGCGCGAGTCCTGGGGTTTTAAAGATTTTTTTCAACGAAACGAGCCATTTATTTTTGTCGCGCTCTCGCAAGTTGACGAATGTTGAAACGATTCACTACAAGAATCTCTAAAAGCAAAAAGCAAGCGAAATAATTTCATGAAATAGTTTTAATGTGTTTGTGCGGAATGTCCAGATGAAAGTTGTATTGCACACATGTTGTTTTTTACACACATGTGTACATACACATGTCGAATAAATGATAACGAGAACGTTAGATGATACCGATACTGGCAGTTATCATTTTAACTTGGAATATTCAACAGTTGAAGACTGTTCGAATTAACATTTGGTAAATGAAACATGAACCCGCGAGTAAAAGTGTCGTGTGTTATTTTCCCTCGAACGCTTGAATTTTGTCAGAGAAAGTCATGTAGAGATTACGTTGCGTGACGTAACAGATAATTTCAATGACAGACGTTAAAAGTGTTTATTCTCTGGTTTAAATTATTTATGAACTGTACGAAACTATCTGATCAGTCTGGGATCTACATTCATTATTTTTAGCCATCCGCAGCTGAACGCATTAACGCGACGAGAAACGAGAAGAAAGAAACCGGACAAGCTAAAGATCGCTTAATTGTCCCGTGCTTATCAGAACGAGGGGAATAAAAATTCCGACGGACACGAAGGTTCGCGAACATAGATAAAAGAGAAATCGCACGAGACACGATGTTGTCGCGAGACGAGCAAAAAGCGAAAGATATCTCAACGTTTTCTGGACGCGTGTAATTGTTAACTCGTTACGTTCATTACGCCCGTTATTTCCGAGCGAGCAGATAGCACGGCCAGCCTGTTTAACGGGATAAAAGGGGATAACGACCGTATTCCGCGTTTTTCCTCCTTTTTTTCGCGAGCTATGCATGCAAAACTCGCGACACACGTTTCTACGTTTTTCCTCGAAGCGAGCCTCGTGGCAGAAAAAAAGTCGGTCGACGAGAGCGAATGTTTTCGGTGAGCGATCAATACTACCCTCTTAGTTTCTTCTCGCCCCCACGACGAACATTCGCCACTCCCATTTACCTTTTTCCTTTTTTTAAATAAAAAGAATCACCGAGGCGATGAAATCGCGTCTTTGAAACGCGACCGAAACTCGGTCTCCGGCTCGAGAACGCGACGAAACTTTCGAATCGCGTCGACCATTATTCGAAATTAGGGGTGCTCGAAGATGTTGGAAATCTCGAACGAACCGATTGTCCCCGCTATTCTCGGAAGTTTCCAGAATCCAGAGACGGAGTTTCGAAAGCTCAGAAACGCCCTGAATCGTCTCCGTGTTGACTCCGGCCAGACTCGAACCTTTCAAATTAAAATAAGAAATATTTACACATCTGAGATAATACTTTGCTTACCGTTATCGGAATCGCGATATCGATTTATTTCAACTTACCAGAATTTATTCCTTTAACTCGAACAATATTATCTTTGCCTCTTAGTGACTCTGTTTATATTTTAAACCACTCGCAACTGAAATCACGAGAATTCTTACGATTCTTTCTTTTGGTTACAAACTGATTTTCTTACAAGTTTAACCTATTTGTACTCACGAGCATTTTTTTTTTAGGGACAATGATACATATATTTAATACAACTTTATTGAGCAAATAAAACCTTTCGTTATAATAAAAATAATACATCTCTTCATATTACAGACTTTAGTACTGTACTCACATGATGGGAACACATGTGTACATTTCATGTTGTATGAAAGTTAATGCAGTGTACTCAAGTACATGGGTTAACACGTAAACTTTTAAAATAAACAAACCATAATCCATTGTGTTGACCAAACATATAAATTTATTTGAACGTAATTAAAAGAAAAATACAGTCAATCCCTTATACGCAGGAAAGAAGCACCAGTTACGAGGTCGAAGCTTTCTTCGTTTCTTGTTCATTGAAGGTACGAGTTGAAGCGGATGAAGTTGTCGGAATAAAAAGAAGCTCGCAAGAAAAATCAATGAAAAAGAGAAACGAAAGAAACACAAACGCGATAAGGTACTCGCCACGATAAATCTGTCGGTTCAGTAACATCGGTTACGAAACGAGATGACTATGTCGAGTGGTCGATGATGCAAACGGTCAGATCCACAAGAATCACGCATTATCGTGCAGATCGTTTCTTTTTCCCTTGTTTTTTTATTTCCTTCTCGCTGGCTCGAAGACTAAGCATGACTTCGTGTTGTCGATGGAATTTCACTTGGAAGTCATGCCGGATTCGAGTTCATTGTTCGATCGTTTTGTTGCGATCATTGTGTCGAGTCACCGCGACAATGGAAACAATGGAAGACGTCATCGTACCTGGAATGGCTTTCTCTGTCTTTTCGTATTCAAATTCTGGCCTCTGAAAACGTCACCGAACGACGAATTCGTTGGGAACCATGTAACGGTGCCGACGTGAAATTTCTGCGACCGTTAATTTATTAACGCGTCACATATGATAAATTAACCCAACTTACGGATTTGTCGGCGCGGCCATCGGAAACTTTTGAGAAATAGCGGTGGAACAGGTACATGGAAAATGTTATGAAATTGTAGGATTAATAGGAAGTAATTCATTCAAGTAATAATTTTAAATATTAAGCTTCGAATTAGCTTAGTCAACTTGCCACATCGAAGGCTACAAAAAATTGTACCGAATAACTGAGCGGAATTGTACGTCACATTAATTTCGTGAGGCAAATTTGATGGGTTTAAATGTATCGTACATCGTCGACAATAATAACGAGGTAATTTGATTTGATGTTGAAAACGACCGTCACTTTCGTGTCGTATAAAAATGATAATTTCCCTGGGAAAAAATGGAAGGCCTCGGTTCGATTTTCCAATAAAGCATGAAAATGCTCGTTCCGCTCGTCGCGTTCGTGCATTGTTTAAAATTGTAACGCCATCGATATAACGTTTTAATAAAGCTTCGTTTTAATGGTGGCGCGCATGGGGAAAATGAGATTTCCGATACACGTGCCAGGGGCTTATTGCACATCAAATTCATAAACTGTTCACGTTGTTTCCAAGTAATTCGCGTCGAAAATCATCCGTCAATTTTCCCTTTATGTCACAGCAAGTTTGCCAAATTATTTCGCTCTTTATAACAACATCCCCTTCATCCGCGTACAAATTCGTGTCCTAAATTTCTCTTCGTTCTTTCATCTTTTATTGACGAAAACAAATTGTGTAATCTGCTCTGTGTAGACAATTGAAAAATTAAATTACATCTTGTAAAATTTTACCGAAACTTCGATATCTTGTAAAATTCTTCGATGCCCGGTCTCGAAGACACAGGACACCGTAATGAGTCAGAACGATCGAGATTTCGCGTAACTCGATCCCGACCCAACAATTATTCGCAATATTTCGGCGTTGCGAGCCGTGCAACTCCGTAATTGGTGACGGAGGAGTTCGCGGCGTCTTCCGAGAACTTTTATTACCGTACCGGCTATTTCTGATGCAAGCGGCGCGTGCATCGACGTCGGGACGCGATCACACGCCGATGCATTCGCTCTTTTTTCATCTACCCTCGTCGGCGGACCAGCCGGTAGCTTGGTTAAAAATTGAACCAGGTCGACCGGGGTTGCTTGACTCGCGTTTCGCGATCGGACGTGGAAACGCGACGCGATTAAAAGCTACACCATTAAATTTACGGCAATTATCCTGCTCGATTGCCTCACTTTTTCGCAGAAATTTACATATTTATTTCTGAAGCTGCAACGCACTTTCGGACTTTTTGTGAAATATTGAGCAACAGTTAAAAGCAAGAGGCAAATAAATTTTAAATGTAACATATTATTTATTGATTGTACATTATTAATATAGCAAAAGTAATTCCTAAATCATAATTTAACGTAATACAAATTTGTATTAAACATTCAAGAATTGTATCAAAGAAGAGTAGGGTAGAAAACTTGTAACTGTAACAAATTATTGTACACTGCAGCAAAACTATTTGTCGATAAAATCGATTTATATCGGGAACAATTGATGCTTCGAGAAGTCTTACAATACACATTTAGCAGCGAATGCGCTAATCGATCGTATCGATCGTGCTTGTAGAGCGAAATCAAACAGAATTCCGTTTTATTCGCGACGAACGCGACAATCGTCCGATAAGAAATGTAAAATAGGTTGCAGATTGCGTAGCGAGCGTGGAACTGTGAAATAAATTGCGAACGTTTTGTTTACGAGCGAAAGAGGAAAAGCCGGGAGGAAAATGCAGGGTTACGGTGGGAAGAACATTGTTGAAAAGCCGGATTTCCAACGGGGTCAGTCGTTCCGTGGTCACACGATATAAACATTCATGACCGACATATACGAAGCTCGCGTTCGAACTTTGACCCATGAACTTCAGTAATAACGCATAGCGGCCGAGTCCGTTAGTTCACGGTCATCGTAATTCTACGCTTCCGTTGTTTTTCCTTCGATTAACACGATTCGATGTTAAACAACACGCGATTGTTTATCAAGCGATTTATCGCACGATTACATTCTTCCGTGTATCGTAAAAATTTCGACACGTTAAAAAAGAAACTAATTAGAAATTGAAAATATTTACCAAGAATGTATAACACTTAATTATTTTTTCGTAGAATATTGCTCGTTACAATTTGTTCGGTAGAAAGTGTGAACGATAGTGATTTCACAGTGTCATTGTCTACGATGTATAAAAATTGATCGGTGGTTTCGTTGTTCGTACAAGAAAGATCGATTCATGCTTCTACGATTGCTATTAACATCTCGTCGGGCACCGCAGCGTGCAGTGAAAGCGTTTCCTCGGATGCAGCGATTGCAGATCGCCGGCAAGAAACGCTTTTGCAACAAAGTACTCGGAATCGAAGTATGAATCTGAGAAAAACGGATTACACTATAAATGAAACTGTCCTTCTAACAAAGAACCTATTTCTGTTTTTTGCTTGCAGATCGAGCAACGTGTGTGACTCGAAACGGTGACCAACCACGGCAAAAGCGCGCAAGGTAACGTTGCTTTCACTTTTATTTACGACACACTGTTTCTATAATCGTGTTTTTGTCCACCATAGAATATCAAGAGGCGCGGTTGAATCGTAAACGGGGGGATCCGAAGTTGAAATTAGAGTTCACACTTTTCACGAGAATCATTTTACGAGGACTTTACGAGGATTACAATTTTGATCCATCAAGGTTAATAGCGACGTTACCTCCGATCTACCCTGCTCCGTTACGTCACGATCGGACGTCGTAATATACGACGCAATGCTGACTCACTTCCGGTCACCTTAGTTTGATATTCCGTTTCTGATACTCGTCGTCTTTCGTCCATTCAACCGCACCGTATCGATTGTGAACGTTCCTTTATCGCATTAGGCACCAAAGTAAATTGTCGACTTAATAATCACGTGCAACATTTGACGTGTTAATGACAGTGATGTCATTATTCATATTAGGGACACAGAAATTTGACAATGTACGAATCCGGCGATATAGGAAATCAGCGATATAGGAATTCGGCGATACGAGAATTCGGCGATATAGGAATTCAGCGATATAGAATTTCCACAATATAAGTATTCAGCGATATAAGCATCCAGTAATGCAGAAATTTGGCAATATAACAATTGAGCAATACATATAGAGATCCAAGAATTCAGAAATTCAGTGACAAAGACACCTAAGAGTCTAAAAATTGAAAAATATACATCTGGATAACACATGTTCTCATGCTTGTACAATCTGAATGTATGCATACGATTATTACAAATGAATTTAAACGAGTTGTATAATTTATTAAATACGTGAAACGAATAAAAAGAGGAATATATAACGGAATTGATTATTAGTATCATTATGCAAAGTGTTTTCTGATGCAGTAGATGCATGGCCATGACTGGTACAACGCACACGATAATTTTGACGAATGCCTTTTTAATTTCAAATCATCGGTGTAATTCGAATGCCTTCTGCGTTCGTTTTTCAATCATTCGATTAAACTGTAGTCGCAACGGTGACCACCGATGACCCCATCGCAGCGAACGTAATAAACGGTGATCTGCATTTTTACGTCACACGTAACAGATGCACAGGTGTTCACCTCTACATTCTTTGCTTAGCTTAAAATACACTCGGGATGAAAAAAGAATGAGCTTTATTTGTTATGGGAAGATCGTTTTGCGTCAATGTTTACGTATTCGTGCTCATTGACGTAGTGCTATGTCTATTTGTGAGCGTTTTTATTACAGAAATTTCTTATTCGCCGGATACATATGCCAGTAATCTATACGTTTATTGAAACTAAATTAAATTCTCTGCACGCTAACCTACGTTTATATGTTTTCTCGGATGTTCGATCACGTGTGACATTAGAATTTATGACTCCTTACTGCGACACTGTGTACCAATATTTAAGTAGAACATAATCTTTTTTTAACTGTAATAAGTTTAAAAGTTAATACAACATTCTATGTAATTAATTTCGTACGTCCTGTTTGAAAATTTTCCTGCTACAGATTAGGTATTTCCTTGAAAAAAAAATGTTTAATTACTCCCAGAAATTAAATCCAGTTCGTAAATCAGGAGATAATTGATAAAACACGAGTCCCTTGACACGCTCCAGCTTCGTTTCACTTCCCAGCGGATTAATTATGAGCAGCATAAATTAACAATCACCCCACGCTTTCGTAACTAGGATTCCACGTGACGCGTGTCCTTTTGAGGTGATAAATCAGTCTAGGTTTGCATATGCATCGCTGTTAAATGTTAATATTGTTTCGGCGATCCTTTTTTCTCATGAAGAACGTTAAGCAACCCGTTTAATATTCGTTAAATAGAGGCCAGTCGTTAATCAATGAAGAAACTTTCTTCTCGGAGGTAAAAGCAACAATGATCAACCAGCAGAAACTTCAATTTCGTAGAAAATCAAACTCATTAGTTCAGAGCTGATTCCTCTAATTAACGAGTTTGACTTTAAAAATTTTTTAATTTCTGATTATTTAATTTGTGCAATTTTGAAGTTTCAGTGCATTCGAATCTTTTTATTTTCACATTTGTACTTGTTCGATTTTTTATTATTTTTTAATGTAGCAAGTTCTGAATATTTGAACTTGTTCAAATTCTGTCGTGTTTGATTTTGGACTACTTAAATTTTAGAACGTAAGAAGTTCAAGATATTCAAACCTTGAAATGTTAGAATGCAAAATTATTTAAAATATGAAAATACTCGAAGATCGTAACGTTCAACTAATTTCGCAATACTTTATAAAAGTCTTCAACGCGAGCCAACGATCCAAGACGTCCAAGAATGTTTTTGATGTGTAATCCGAGTGATTCAAAAGTGAACAATGATATCGCGTTTCTTCCGCGTTTCTCCAAGTTTCAAAGAATTTTCTAGTTTTCCCGATGGCGGTGGCAGCCAGCCGACTGCCAGTGGAAAACACCGTGGGGTTGATTTATCGTCGCATCGCGAGGACGTTAAGTGGCGTTGTTCAAATTTCGTGCAACGTGTCGTAACGAACGAGCATTCACGGTACATCGGGAAGAACGGCCTTGCTATATTATTATTAGACACGGCATTAAAACCGAGTAACAAAGCACGCGGCCCGATCCTTTTCGACTCCAACACCTCGCAGACATTGCGTTTCGCAGCTTCAAATCCACCCTGCATGGCGCTGACTTCTATTTAACTGCTAAATCGCTTCGACGCTGTAAATTAAATTGATAATTCGAAGACATTCTTGCTTTTCTAAATTTAAGTTAGAATTAGAGGTTGGACCAAATTCTATTGAAATATCATTTTTAACGTGATGAGATAATTTTTGATAGATAGATGTTTTGACAGGATATAGTAACCTTTTTAAGTCTAGATTCTTTCAATTTATTTTTCAATAAATTTTGTTACTGTTGCAATTCGTGTTAGTTTTTCTAACTTAATAAGCTAGAAATTGAATGAGTATAGAAACGTTTCTACGTCGAGACGATGAGATTGAAGCATTATAAGATAGAAGTGACGGTAATAATTAGAGAATATTTCGTTTGCCACGAAATCGGATCGAATTTCCGTGAAAATCGAGCAATCGTGTCTGGCAGCACGAATTTTCTTTCTTTCTTTCTTTTCGCGGAAAGTGGTCTCCCGTTTCGCGAACGACCACAACAACGCTATTTATGCCACTTACTCCGGGAATAGTCTCGTTGGCTTGCCTCCAGACAATATTTTTCACTTCCATCCACACTCAACGAAACAAACATGTACCGACAAATACGTGTACGTGTACGTATCCGCTTCAACCGGCCAGTTCTGAATTGGCACTGAGAAATCACTGAGCGATGATTCGAACGGTGCTAATGTTACGGTTACAACAGTCATACAGGAAGAACCGGGATTTTCGAGAATTTGCCAATTCGTCGTCTTGGATGAATTATATTAACAGCGGATCAAATGTTTGTTGAACACCTGCGGTCCAAAATGTTTATCTTAGACCGTTTTCCCTAAACTATTATTTATGCAAAACTTTTACAACTATTAAATATCACATGTTACATATGTTTTTTCTAGTAATTCTATTTTATATTGTAAAAGATCACGAAATTATGAAGATAACGTACAAAACAAGAATCAATTTAAAGAAACCTTTCTAAGAATTCACCCGAAGACTCCTTGCTCCTTTCGCACGCGTCTGACCGAAAAAGCCGTAACAAAACCTCACAACCGATAAACCCTTCAGTTTACAAGGCTCTAAAACAACCTAAACCTCGTGTTCCATTCGTTTAGAGCTCTTAAAACTTGTTCACCATTAACATTCTACATCCAGCTGCATTATCGTTATCATTGTTGACCATGATCGTTCCATAAAACGTACCATAAAACCAATGCGGTTGTTTTGCTCTAGATACCAAGGCCTCGGCACGACAAAGAAATCGCTCGCGCAAAAATCCACATGTTACGCAACAGCTCCTCATCTCCCGATGCTTTTACTCTCTAGATATTTCTGATAGAACGTATTTTTTATATTGTAGCATAGTTTTGATACTGTATATTTTTTATGTTGAATGTTTTCGATAGTGTACATTTTCGATACTGTATATTTTTTATACTAATCTTGATACAACTGCGAGCGGAGAGACATAACCTCAAAACTCAGAGGAGGACGCGTCGCATTTCACGAGGAATGCATGTTTTATAGCAATCAAGTATAGAGAACGAACGACAGGGTACAAATTGACTTTTTCAGTTTGAGATCTGCATCTGTCGCAAAATAAAATCTTTCAATATTGCAAGCAACTAAGTGAAATTTTGTAGAACTTAAAGAAGGTATCAGGGAAGGAAAAGGGTATCGGGGAAGGCGTTCGAGCCATTAGAGGCGCCGGGCCAATTACCGATCCAGAGATCTCAATTAATCCGGCGTGCAGCTAATCCGAGGACTCCCATTTCCGTGGCGAACTCGTAATAATGACGAAACGAGCCGGCTGCGCAGCCACGTCGACCCACATTTATAAATAGAGAGGCCTCGTATCCATCGGAGCGAAGGTGTGTGTCGTGTGTCACCCCAGGAATACCACGGTCGACCGAGTGACCGACGACCGACGACGCTGTGAATGGGCCTTCGAAGTTGTTAGAAAACGAGACGCCCGCTGGAAAACCGCTCGTAAAACGACGTTTCCTCCTCGACCCTCCCGAGGGTGAATTTTACAGCTGCGCCGGAGACGTCGACCGTTTCGTAACTTCAATGATCTACTCCATTTTCTTCTTTAGATTGGCTATCGGTCAGCGGTGCAGTTGGTCACGAACTGGGATATTGGATACTTTGTCGGGATAATTCCTCTTTAATAAAGACGTGGGCGTTGATGGTCTTACGGAGCTGCTGTTTGTGACACTGTTCGTTCTTGATCTTTTCAGACTTTTGCTGCTTTTGAAGGGACATGTGGAACTGATTAATTGTACCCAGTTGTGGACTCAGAGTTGTAATACACCATGAGGGTTCTGATTCTAGTGACATAACAAATAATCTTTACACGAAATATGTTGCATTATATCTTAACACAAAATGTTTCATTACACGATGTAAATATCGCAGGAAGCTTGACAGTATTTTATTAGTATACTCTCCTTTTTATATAAAATTGCCTTAAGTTAATAACTGATAATCTCCATTTTATGAAATGTTAAATCACCATAAAAAATTGAGACTGAAATGCAAATAAGTATGCTCATTTTAATAAGATGTAGAAATCGAAGAAAAGAAGAAACGGAAGATGGATTATTTCATAAGTCAATATAATATTAAAAACTTCCGTGGTGAACAAAAAACTGTTATAAAAATGTAAAAAAGAAACGCAGAAAGAAATTCGCGACGAACAGATGCTTCTTGCTACACGTAGGCTTTGATTGATTGACTTCGTGGTTCAGCACGTGCAACGACTCCTGCGACGTCCAACATTTCTACTCGTTTCTGTCGTAACCAGCGCCGCCAAGCGCTTTTACGAGGATTCTACAAATTTTGTAAAAACCAGTATCGAATTTTTCTTAATGTATGCAATGGTGTAATGCTTCAAGCAAATTTCGTTGCTATTTTAATTCTACATACATATCTCCATTACATACTTATGTGGTATGTAAAAGGTAAACTATGTGATGTTTATATTGAGATGTATATTTCTGATTTATTATATATTTGTGTTGTACTGCTAGTTTATTTCTGAAGCCATAGATTAGAGCCATAGATTAATATCTCCAGATCCCTGTAGTGACAGATGTATATGTTCTTTGATTTCTACATCCCTAAATTGCAATGTTCTCTGATTTCTATACTACTGAATCCGTATATTCCGAATCGCTATATTCTGAATCCCTGTATTACAATTCCATGTATCCCGAATCCATATGAATGGAAATCTTTGTGTCTCAAATTCCTATGCTTGTAATACTCATATGCCGAATTTCTATGTGTGGACACCCCTATGTTTTACCCCTATGTCCCGTATACATATGTCCCATACACCTATGTCCCGAATACCTATATCCCGAATCCCTATGTCCCAAATACTCATATGACGAGATCCTATGCACAGAAATCTCCATGTCCCGAATTTCTAAGTTCCGAAATTCCTATATTTCGAAATTCTGTGCCTCGAATTCTTAAAGTCCGAAATGTTTACATTCCGAATTCCTACGCCCCAAATACCTATGTGCCGAATTCCTATACTTGAAAATCCCTATCTTGCGAATGCAATGCCCCGAATTCCCTATATTCCGATATCTGCATATGTCAAATACCTATGTCCCGAATTCTAATGCCCCAAAATCCCAAAATTCCAAATTTCTGTTTTCTGAAATCCCTATATGCTAAATTCCTGTATCTCCAAATCCCTGCATAACCAAATTATATCCCCAAATCCCCATCCAGGACAAGATCATGAAATTTGCAAGTAAGGAAGATCGCGATCGATTTTTCAAACCGTACACTAGATCGCGGAACAAAATGTCGGTAATCATCTGTTAAGTCTATGAAAGCTTGTTTGGTACCGCAGGAATGTAAGTACATCAATCGACTAGCCTTGGTCGTGGCGTGGTCTCTTATTTTTAGAGAATTATTGGTTCACCTTGTAAACAAGAAACTGATACTCTGTTTACTGCGAAACATAACCTCGTTTCTTCCTGGATTCTCGTCGTTTCAATTTTCTAGTTGCTTCCTGGTCATGGAATACCTGATCACAGTGATTCAACATCGTCAATTATGTTCCTGAACATTGGAGAGTTTATTAAGGTCATAATTGGTGGGGGCTTGTTTGTTGTTTATTTATTTTCTGCGTACTTAATTCATCTGCGCATCGTGGCTAATTTAGTCTCCATTTAGTTATTTCGTTGCTTTTGATGAGTGCAGTTATTAATAGTTTTTGTAGAAGTTATTGATCACGGTAATTGTATGAGTATATTATTTGACTCAAATGGTGGTATTGTTCATCAATTCGTGAACTGTATTTACTCATTATGATTTTAAAATAATTTAACACATTTACTCTAACACTATATTCATACATTTATTTTAATATATCCACTGTTTAGTATATCATTTTAATTTCCAAGCTCACATTGTTGCTTCTATTAAATATTGTATACGCAGTTGTTAAAAAATGACGAAACCATGTCATTCACATACGACAGAGGTATTAATACAGTCCGCGATGAGACACAAATAATACACGCCTATAGATACACGGAGACAAATTACAAAATACATGTGACATCTAAGAAGACTCGTAGTTAAAAGTAGATTTAGATTTTGTTTAGACGGGTTGATGCTTCCTTGAATATTTAGGACGGGTCACTGAATTGGAAAAAATATCATGGGGACAACAACAAAGTCGTAAAGAGCAAAAACTGTTCCATAAATCACTTTACAAGGATCACGGATACGCAATATGACTAACAGGAAAATGTAACGAAATATACCAAATGTAATTAGACTGTCCTACAAATAAATTACTGTGCTTCGTTGTGCTCGAAGGTGAAATAATTTATTGCTGTTTATTATTTTCTGGAAAAAATTGTTCGTGTTATTTTGTTCGTGGAAAAGGAAACACGATTTGAACGGGTGTGTAATTTTCAAAATCATTTATTGATTGCAAACTAATTCCCAAATTTTCAGAACATCGAATTCACTGAATTTGAAAATTAATAGATTCATGAATTCTTAAATTTCGAAATCCCTAAGTTCTCAAATTTCTACATTTCCAAATCCCTAAATCTTTAAATTTTTAAATGTCGAAATCCCTAGGTCCCCAAATTTCTACCCTTCCAAACCCCTAAATCCCCAAATTTCTATATTTCCAAATCTCTGAACCCCCCAATTTCTAAATCCCCAAATTTCTAAATGTCGAAATCCCTAGAACCCCAAATTTCAACCCTTCCAAATCCCTAAATTTCTACGTTTCCAAGCCCCCAAATTCCCTAAAGTCTCCAAAAAATAAGATCACGTCCGCAAAATTGCACAAAATCGACACAAAAACACGGACCGTGCATCGTAAATTTTATTCCCTACAATTTCTCTCCGACCATTTTGAAAACGAGCAATTCCGTGAAACGCTGAAAACAAACGTAAAGGAAAAAACATTATGTCCTGTCCACAAGAGAATCGTTATTTTTCCAAGCCCGCTTGCATAACAGGGTCGAAAATGACTCACAGAAGGAGGAAAACGATGATTCGTTCGGCGAGAGGAATCGTACCGTGTGTTTTCGATCCGACGAGAAGACGGCGCAGAACGGAATGCGTATTCGTGACATTTGAAGGGGTGTCTTAAATTAAAACGATGGCAGAGCGGCTGAGCTGGCAGAGCGAGCGAAAGAACGCGGCGATTGCCACATCGACGTTTTGGCAGTGGCCATTCTCGATCCTTCGCTCGTTCGTCTCTCTCTTTACCTCCGTTTCTTCCTCCTCTGTCGTCTTAAGAATATGTACAATTAACCAATCAACCGAGCTCGTCTGATTTTTCTGTATCGATATTTTTAGCGGGACGCCGTCGCGGTTTTAAACTGACATCGTCTACTCGAATTTTTTAGTGATTAGATTCGAGTTCATTTGTATAGCATATCAATTCTTGTAAACTTTTGTTAATAATTTAATGACAGTTTCTGTCGAGCTTCCATATTTCAATCTTTGCACAGTACATTTTTCAAAAATGAATTTTCATGTTCACAGATATTGTATGAAATTAATACTAAGACAGTTGATGATCAAACATGCTTGTAAGTTTGACAAGTTATCGTACACTTTTTGGAATTCAAACTTATCAGAAAGCAATATTATAGAAGACAATCGATTCGTATGGTCGCAGATATCGTATCAAAGTTATACTCGATAGAATACCGCGATGGAAGGAGGCTGACCTCAATAATTTTGGCTGCGCCAGTCTGACTACGGCCGGTACTATTCCACTGGCGTCCCGTTATTGCATTGCCCCTCGCTTTATTGCACATCATTAGACCTACCACGGTAATATTCCAACGAGGCTCAGATAGCAGCCATCGCGCGGACAGGTGTGATAAACGTCTGACGATTTCCGTCATAGCGTTTGGCAATCATGTTTCAAGGACAAGTTGAAGTTCACGATCGTTCGCTCGAGCTTCCAGATCCTCGTAGCCGTGCCGTGTGTTTGACTTATGTTACCGTTAATCTTACGCTAAATCAACATTGTTGATGTGGCTGATATATTTCTCTCGCTTATGCGCGTGCGGCGAGAAAAGAATCAAGACTCGACGCTCAATGGGGGACTTTCCGAGTGTTATCGTTTTTGCGTTATGTAATTCTTTAAGAATTTTGCAGGTGAAGCTTAGTTGGAAGGTCTAGACACTTATTTGATACGGTTGTGGATTTTTATGTTGTTAAATTTGAGGTCCCAAATATTCGAATTTGAGATTTTGGAATTTTCAAGCTTGGGGTTTTCAAGTATATAGTGGAGATTTACTAATTTTCTTATTCTTGAATGCAAATTTTTAATTGTTGACTCTTTAAGTTTCCACAGTTTTAAATTTCTAAATGTTGAATGACAAGATATATTTCGAATTTCTACGTCCCGAATTCCTGCGTTCTGAATACCTACAACCCGAATTCTTATATTCCAAATCCCTACGTCCCGAATTCTCACGTTCCGAAATTCCTACATCCCGAATTCCTACGACCCGAATTCTCACGTTCCGAATCCCTACGTCCCGAAATTCCTACATCCCGAATTCCTACGACCCGAATTCCTACGACCCGAATTCCTACGCCCCGAATTCTCACGTTCCGAATTTCTACGCCCCGAATTCTCATGTGCCGAATTGCTACGTTCCGAATTCCTACGCCCCGAATTCTCATGTGCCGAATTGCTACGTCCCGAATTCTCATGTGCCGAATTCCTACGTCCCGAATTCCTAGGCCCCGAATTCTCATGTGCCGAATTCCTACGTCCCGAATTCCTACGCCCCGAATTCTCATGTTCCGAATCCCTGCGTCCCAAATCCCTCTACCCCAAATACCTACATCCCAAATCCCCATATCCCAATTCTCACTCCCAAAACTCAAAATATTCAACTCTATCTCTACTCTCCCAACATATAACATACTATACTATTCATTGTAGCTATACTCCGCATGTTTTCCGTGGATCATACTGTTTAAGGGGTTAACAAGTGTCCCATAACGGCATAATTAGTTCGCCACCTAATCCCCGATTAGGTGATGGAAAGAGTCCAGGGTCTCGTGCCTCGGTAACCTTGGGACAGAAGCATGTTCCAGCATGGTTTGACGATTATTTAACGCAACGGAATAATCGTCGGCAACGTAACGACGGCATAATTCTCTATGTTACGTTGCAAGCTGTCCCCTCTACGTCTCTTCGACGCTCACGTCCTTGAATTTCTCTTTCCGGCCATCTAATAAATTCGATTCCACGGGCTACACTTCGATGTTTTCATTCGATTTGCCCTGCCAACAATCGATCAGCACATACACATCCTTCAAATATGAGTGTCCAAACCTTTCAACTTCGATAATTTAAAATGTACAAATGTTGCTTCAAAAACAAATTTAACTTTCTTATGGTTCAAAGTGAATGTTAACTTGGTATGACCTATGTTTAACCCTTTACACTTCATTTCTTTTATCTACCAACTTAATGCACAAAATGGGTTCTCAATAAAATGTATCGCAACAATGCGAAGTATGACAAATATATTTTTCATTTGTTATTAATAGTAAATAAATGAAAATTCAACCAATCTATATATAGGAGTGCAAAAGGTTAATATGAGTGAGTTTCTTTTTTCGAGAACTCGTAAATGGTGTGTCATCCACGAGTCGAGATGGGTCAGATTCGTCAGGTATTTATCGAACACGACGGTGAGCATGAAAATAGAAGCACGCCGTTGAAAAATCGCGTGAACGGGACGATTAGTCGCGCTTGGTCGACCAAAACGGTTTCACTGGTGCCGACTGACCCACTAATAATTAGACCTTGGACTAACGCGAACATGTTACGCGCAGTATTTCATCGGCTCGAAGGCCGATCAATCGTCGATCGATTATTGCCAGGGTTAGGCCGACTATCGACGTCCACCGAGGAGGAAAACGGATAAGAAAAATCGTGCCCGGTCGAGGATAATAAATATTAACACGGGCTTCCCTGGTCGACGATGCGAATTTAGCTCACACAGGGAAATGTGAAATGTTGACACTTCGATGAACGCACAGTTCGTGGAATCTTTGACGCTTATCGCTTTTATGCTCGAACGGGGAAATATCGCTGCGTGTGAATTACACCATGAGGCAAAATAACTATTTTATTCGATTCGATAAAATGTTTCATTTTGAGAGAAGAATTTCTTGTGGTTTGTGTTGACATCATTCGTATTTTAATA
The DNA here is from genome assembly GCA_945859555.1 of Megachile ligniseca. Classification (NCBI taxonomy): domain Eukaryota; kingdom Metazoa; phylum Arthropoda; class Insecta; order Hymenoptera; family Megachilidae; genus Megachile; species Megachile ligniseca. Next base: position 13,582,909 of record OX243778.1, read on the forward strand.
TCGAGTCTAATATTAGTAGTCAAATAATTGTAATTTGCAGAATCGGAAATATGAGTTCAAACAGTAGATGACCTAGATATGCATATCGGAATAAAATAAACAAATTAGACCTAACGAAAATCGTTAATTCGTGAGCTGTTTCGATAGTGATGGTGAACCGATATTTGCAGCGTATCCGTGTGCAACAATAATTGTTACGAAACGTGCGTGGAATGAATTCGAGATTGCTTATGCAGATTCACGTTCGATGAGGCCGCGTTAAGTCTCGGTGATTAAACGGTCGATAATTGCATTTTAAAATATTAATGAGTATCATCAACGACGGAATGCTGATCGCGATATCTGTTTGCGCAAATGTTTTCGAGCGTTTATTAATCAGATATGCATCGGGCACAGTCGGTTTCTGAAAGTTTCTCGGCCATTTGTACTAGTCGGGTCCATCATGCTAGAACGAAGATTTACCGTTCGAATATTTGTCAATTGCAACGGGTCGATTGCACAAGGAAGATTCGTAAAATGATCCTCCTCAGAGGTTCTACAAAATAGAAAACGAATGTCGAACGAGAGCGAACACCAACGTAGGAATGGTGAATTATTCAAAATCAAGGTTGGCGTTACGTAAGAATCGTGTAATAGGTTTCGTCGTACGAGACACGGGAGCGTGGGTTGCCTTCTGATAAGTAAATACGTGCGAATCGATAATCGAGTTCTCGGTTCACTGTTCGATCGAATAGTATACGAGCCGTTCGCGACTTGAACTGTGAACGAATAAGACGGGAAATCGAACTCGATCGATTTCGATAGCTATCGGTGCTGGGTGTCAACTCCGGGCCCTGCAGCACTCTGCATTTCTTCAAATTATTCAAAATTTGTTCGAATTACAAATTCAATAGTCAACTTAGAAATTTAATAATCGACTTAGAAATTTAATAATCAACCTAGAGATTTAAACTTCTCAAATGTAGAATTCTGTCAGTGAGACCGAAGCAATTTAGTTTTTATTCTACCTAGATAGAATAAATTAATTTATTTGATCACCGTATGTATCTCATCGATTAGACTTCGACTCGCGACTGCGAATATGCAGCAGATATTCCAAGGATCACTGCTCGGTATGAGGTAATCAATATTTTAAAAGTTATCCTCATACTATGCAAATTGAACTGCTATTTGCTTTATTCTTCGCGATCCTCTAATTATCTCGAAAGTCTGCAGTTTTTGTCTGGCAAAGTATTCGATGTGCAATACTCGAAATTGCAATTTCACGAGAATCTTATATCACGGTAAATATTACTTATCTAAAAAATCTGTGTGTAGACTACGTGTTTATCACTTTAAATATTCGCTTTACAAATACGTGAACGTGTTTCGTTTGAAAAATCACTCAAATGATGAATGACCACTCCATTGTCACTCGAATATTTAAGAATTCATACCTATCGATTGGTATCTCTAGTTAAACCCAGCACAGATGTTTACTTTCGAATCACCCAAATTCGCATAATCACCGAGTGACACTCGAAGCGTTTTCGACCCATCGGGACAAGGGGTCACACACGAATACATGAGCGAACGAAAAATTCTGTAGTCATGTTAACGGAACTGACGCAAATACGAGCGGCCATTATAAATTCAATTAAACTTCTCGCTTTTTCTCGCCGAGTGACGGAAACTTTTTATCCACGACGCACTCGCGTGTTCCTCGGACCAACTAGGGCCAGTTTCATTGAGCAACGAGCCAAACCGAGTTCATAGTGATTAATGAGCTTCGAAAGCATTTCTTCTGTAATTTACGATCGACCACGACCGCGAAGATCGATCACTTATTGATTCCTCGAACTCTTTGCATGTTAATTTCTTTAGGTGATTTGGGAAAAAGTTTCCTTATGGAGACAACATTGAAGTGTATTCGAGTGGAGGTAATGGGAAGAGAAAATAAAAATGGCGAACTGTCATTTTAATTTTACAGAAAATATACTTTCTATATTATTACCAGTTCAATGATATAGCAATATTTTATTGTAAGTTCTAATAAAATATTGCACAGTATCAACAGAAAGAGTACATATTTTATATGACATGCATTTATGAATAAGCGCAGTTTAATTTTAAAGTAAAATACTTGAAAATTCACCTCTATGTATATATGAAAATTTTAATATTTAATCAACATTTTTGAATTTTATTCTTTGTGTATGTTCGAAATTAAGGAATATTCAGTTCTTATACGAGAACACGATAAAAAGGAATATTTTACGTAAATGAAGTTTACAAATATAACACTGTCGCTGATCTCTGTTGTATTTTCATGAATTTTTGGAATAACTCAGAGATAAGCAGGAAAACGGAGATTGACCTTTTATCTGGATTATAGAAATGCGTGGCTGGCCTTATCGCAGACCAGAAACCCAGTGTACTCATGATAACCGGGTAGCAAAGTTTTAATGTTCCAATCAAAGTTCTGTCCATTCGTTTACTCGAAACCACGTTTGTTTAAACTTATTCTTTGCGAAACGATTGCAAATGTGTTTTTATTGTTCTGAAATTTTTGTTCGATTGTCGAATGACCTTGTTGCAAGGAAAACAAAATGTCTTCGCATTTAAACAAAGGTGATTGTTGCTGAAATTTTCATTTTTTGTGCAGTCGAGTAATTAACCTTTCGGGAATAAAAGTTATTGGAAGATTTTGTATCGTCTCGATAAAGATTATCAGTCTCGGAGGAGAGAAAAAATTGAAAGAGTAATAAAATTCATGCAAGAGGAGCAATGTTAGCCGTCGTTTAGACATCGGTTGCTTGTTACGTGATTGTCATGTAATCGAAAAACGGGAAATAAAATTACATAACAAGAATTACGGAAAGGGGAACAGAATCGTGACTGTATACATCAACATCCGTCCGCGTTGTTTCGTAAATAATTACAGAATGCGTTGCGTGGCATTAAAAGTGTCTACGTTAAAAAACTTCAGAAAATTGCAAATACACTTCTTCCGTCAATTTCAGGATACTTTTATTCCTTTCACGGAAAACAATAAAAAATATTCAAGTACGTACGAAGCATTCCGATTCCTGGAATCAGTCATTTCATTCAACTTTCATTCAACAAACAACCGCCTCGAATCGTATTAATTATTCATGAATCAAAATGTGCGTACGAAAACGTCGAGCTAATCAACATAGGCCAGTGCTCGTATCAATAACCGAAAAACATGAGATGAAAGCGATAAAAGGCAGCTCGAGATTGAAATCACGATTGGTCTCCGGTCATCTTAACTGTTATGGCTATTTGATGACTGTGAACCTGTGTTACGCTACTTTTTTGATATTTTCAACTCGAAACTTTCAAATTGGCACACTGACGAGATCAAGCTATACGTACATAAATGAGAATATGAAAATATGTGAGTTCTGTTTGCACTTTCATTCATTTGTTGCTGGTTCTTCGTTTCTGATATATGTAGTTTAATGATAAATATGTAGATTTATCTTTGCAATCATGGGGAGTTATATGTAACGCGTAGTAATCTAACGTGTAGAAATCTAACGTGTGGAAAAGTAGTAAGTGGATATATAAAGCGTAAAAATGTAATGTAATCAGCACAGAAATCTAAAGTGAACATCCAGCACATAAAATTCTACCGCGTAATAACGTAACGCGTAGAACTCTAATAAGTGAATATTTAACGCGTAAAAATGTAGCGCGAAACGTGATACGTGGCAATAGAACGCACGGTGACATTACAATTCACTCGGCTTCATTCCAGAATCGAATCTGATGAATCAATCCATGAAAGCGCTCGTCAAGTACATACTTCACCTCGTCGCTGTTAAATACCGATTGGCGATAGCAAACACGCCCGTGAAAATTTTCACGCGCAATTTTCCTCGCCGATTACGATACAATGTTACGAAACGCCTCGTATCAGCGAACGCGGTGACATTTCGAGAAGTTCAAGAGCGTGAAATATAGAAAAAAGGAATAGAAAAAGAATTGCTTCTCGACTTGGGACGAGTGAAATATCAGGCGTCGTTAGGTGTAAATCTATTATGCTAATCACAATCTTCTAACGAGTGGGATGGAAACGATTGCAAGAATTCTGCTTTTGCAACATAGACCTGCCCGTGAAGATGTGGAAATTCTTGTTGATGTACTCCCTTCTCGTTCCGAATACCATTCGTTCGTGTTCCAACGTGTACCACGTTGACGGGGCCACCCGTGACCCCTGGAGGACCTACAGCATACGATATCTTCGTTATTAATGAGCCCATCAAGAGATACCTTGATGCTTGAGGATTTCAACGTTTTCGGATAAATTTTCTTTGCGCAATTTTTTCTTGTACAAGTCGGAATCTCTAGCGCTTGATTGATATGACAAGTTTAATATAATCGAATCATTAGAAAGCGACATTTCATTTCGTAACACCGTTATTTCGTTTTTCGAGAGATCTCTCGTGTAATTATTATCTTAATCTGTAATCTTCAATAATTGGGGGTCGTGTATAATGATCTTTAATTACGGGACGAACAAATATTAACTCGCATCGTGTTACTAACAAGATAAAATCTTCCTACTTGCGAAGTAGTGTAATCAATGCATAAATTATTATCGAGTAAACTAAAAATCGTTCGGGAGATTTATGAAGACGTCTTTCGTGAAATTAATTCGCGTGCGAAACATCGGCGAACATTTCTACGTCGGAAAATGAGACGATTAATGGGGGAACACGGAAACGGAACGAACACGGGAACACGGATCGGTCGGCGCGTTCGAAGGCGAGAAATTACGAAGCTGAAGGGAATATTAATGAGAAGGAAGTACCGTTTCTCGATGTGTAATTAGCAACGTAAAGGCGCTGGCGACCATCGACGGAGAGAAGTAGGAAAACGTAGAAAAAAAATGTTCGTTTATTGCATTCGCGTGCTAATACATCATTGGTTGATTTATCGCAACCTTATTTAGAACAATCGTTTGCAGCGAGAGTTATGTGATACATAACGATAATTGCGTGGTAAAACGTCAGATGAAAAAAATTTTTAATAAAAGTTACATTAAAACAGTAATTAGAATTTTACAAATACTTTTTATTAAAATTTACTGAATTATAGTTAACTAAAAGCTCGTTCGCTGCAATTTCCGCATTTAAAATTAAAAGGTTTTAGAATATTTTTATCCTTAGTGTAACTGTGATCAACAACGTGATTGTTACCGGTCCATTGTTGACATAATCCGCATTTTTACCGTTACGTAAACCTTTTTACAGGACTATTTTCTGCGCTATCCGTTACATAAATCTATCAAGAATGATAGCGATCGCTCGGACTTCTTAGTCTCGACTTTCTATCGGCTTCGAGGACGAAAAACGCGCGAAAGAATGTTTGAAGGAACGCACGACGTCGCGACGCTTTCATCGAAAGCTTTTTGCAGCGATAGACACAAGAGTTGCACGAAGTAACTTTGTAGAATTTCTCTTTTACTCGCAAAGATGTGTTTCGTTATATTGCCAGTACGTAGTTTAACTGACGCTATTGTTATATGGTGACCCGATACATAACTTGCGAACAAGATATGTATTCATAATAAGCGAGTTAAATATAAGCATAATTAATACGAAACGCTAAAAAAAGATGTACAAAATATCAACAGAGGCGATTAACATGAGATAATAACTGTGGACATGTTTTTTATGTAAACTATTGCAGCAGACTATTTTTGCACGCAACTACAAAGAAACTCGTCAATTTCTATGCTTTTTGAGCATTTATATAAGCAGGACCCGATTTTCCTGATTTCACATTATGCATAAATCGTTTACCAAAAAGTAGTGTCGTGCCGGTTCGATAGGATCGTTCGATTTCCTTGGATGTTTCGTAACAAAACGAAACCGGAACGGCTGTTGGAACGATAAACAAAATACCGACGTCAAGAAAACGTCGTTGTCCACTCGTGAGACGATTCGACGTTGATTGGTTCAATTACTTGCTGAAAGAAGCCTTTTTACTTTTTATTATCCAATCTTTCCGAACGTGGGGCGGATAATTCGAATAATGTATCGCAACAATTAACGTTGACCTCGAGCACGTATTGTCGCGACGAATTTTCGATTGAAAGGATCAAGAATTTCAAAGTTCAAGAAGCTCTGTTCGAGCTCCTCCAGATTGACCCTATCGCAAGAATAGTTCCCAGATAACCATTTAGGTTAGCTTATACGTTTCTTATTAGATAAATCGCTTATCATCTGGAACACGTGTATACTCCGTTTCTGTATCCACACGCGTGGCATTATCAGAAAAGGGCCCACAAATCACTGGAGCGTTCTGAAAAAATTAAACGAATCGTTTCGATAGAGAAAAGTTAACGTTATAAAATTGCGATCGAATGATTCACCGATCGAGAATGGACATAAATTTTCCTGGAGTCCTTCGCGAACGGTGTCCGAGTTTCCATGGACGAAGGTCTTCGGTTCACCCATTTCTGTAAGCGTATCGTCCTCTGACGCAACGACGATCATAAAATTTCCAGCCGGATCGTACGCGTGCACGCGCGATCCGCCTCGCTTCGGCCACGGTCATCGCGAGACCTTACGCGAGCTGGCTTCAGCGTATGTGTGCACGCTGGATCGTTAATGTCCATTGTTCTTGATCGCTAACTTTTACGACTTCTTTTCGACAGATTCGATCCATGCAACTCGTCGAATTTAGCTCGATGCATACCACATCTTTATTGTAAATTACATACAAATACGTTATTCAGATATATATATTCATTTCAAAATACATATATTCACGTATACAGGGTGTCTCAGAACTAGTGCAACTCTTGAAAGTGGATGTATATTTATTTTACTATTGAATCCATTGATCGCCATTGACATTGAACATGTAAAATGCTACGTACAAGTTCTATTTAAAATTGTAAAAACATCAGAATATACGGTAAAATGTTATATTCAAAACTGTATTCGTATCGAACGCGAATATGAATACCGTATGAATAATAACTACCATACGAGTAATGACTAAATTATACGACGGTCGAATGTACGTGTACATTTATCATTCCGAGGTACCAGTGGTAGTGAAATAACCTTTCGAACAATTTTTAAGAAGCAGAAATTTATCAGTACGTTTTGCGAGTTATTTTGTTGTTAAGGCTTATCGTATTCCGTCGATGCAAATTTTTATGGACTGAGTACATTTTGAAACTACTTTAGATAGCTCGCGGACCGACCGCGAAAATGTAGGAAACATGTAATAATTAAGGCTAATAACAGTTACGTTAATATTTGGACGTTTGTCTTGCATAAGAGTTAATTTAGATTATTTATTTTATGGAAAGATAAATAGTAGATTAAAAGTTTTTGCTGTAGTATTTAGGTGAACAAATTATTTTGGAATGTTGCATTGGCTCTTATATACTTTTCTTATTAATATTGGGACATTGATATATTTTTCATAAGCTAGCAATTAGAAGACATTTGAACAAGGTTTCTACAAGGTAGCAGTACTTAGTAGGTTTGTTTTGTACACAATCTGAAATATAATTCTACTTCTAATTTTTTAACGTCAAGTGTGTACATATTCTGAGAGATCTCTAGAATAGATATTCTAGTCCACGGAGGGTTAATCAACTAGGTTATTAGTAGAATGATAAAGCAGAATAAGTACAACAATAGTTGAGCACCTAGTTCTTGATGTTTCTGTTTTGTAATTGAAATTTTAATATTCTCATACATGGACATTGTACTACCTGTACAATAAATATATATTTGTAACAACGCATGTTGAACGTGAAATGGCGGTAGGAAAGTATAAGTTGAAAAAGTGTTTGTACCGTTAATGTTTGTACGTGTCCGATAACGAGTAGAAACGAGTCGGTATTTGGCGGAAGTGTCGGATAGGAGGAAACTCGGCTTCCGCGGCAGGAAAAGAGTGTGGAGTACGGAAGCCGAGACCTTGAGTGCGTGCACCGACGATGGTACGTCCCTGTGCCGCAAACAGGAACACAACGATTATCCGGCAAATGAATGAAATCGAGTGAACCGGTTCACTCGCGTACGTACGCGGCTGCCTCCGCTCCGGTTCGCCGCGGATCCGCCTTAATCTAGATCCGACTTCTTCGTGAATGACCGTGACAGGCTTGTGCTTCTTAGACGAATTACGCGGAGAACATAACTGAATGTCGTACGATCATTAATCCAACCGGTCACGTGGACCTGACCGAGTTTTCTCGTTAATTGAACGCCACGCGTGCCGCTAAACTTGCTGTTTCATCGTTCACAGTCGCCAGTATGTCCACCATCGAACATCTTTTTAGCTCTTTCTAGCTAAATAGTTATATTATAGCCAAATACTTATAACATTATACAAAATATTAATTATTTCATCAGTGTATGCGAAGAATTGATCATGATCTATACATGGAACATGGAAATATTCCCAATATCCATAAAATTATTTTCAACACGAAATGTCAAAAACCGTGATCGAATTTCAAAATTTTCCATCTTTCGGATTTCACGGACTTCTAAAATTATCGTCTCTGTTTGACATTGTTCGAACTTGAATCTTTAAATCGGAATGTTTTCATTTTTTCGAAAAAAATCATATCTCGAATAATGTTCCAGATACCATTTTGTAGCATTTCATGCGTGAAATTTGAGGGTTTTATTAAAAAATACCGCACGCGAGCCGAAGTTATAAAAGTTTATTGCCTGCGGCGTGCATTCGTGAAAGAATTTGAAACTTCGCATACGCAATTTTCGATATAGTTGAACGTTCAGTGACATAAATAATCGGAATTACGAAACGGAATAACTTTTACCCATTGTTCCGAAAATTGTGATGCAAGAAAATTGCTGCGTACAAGGAAATACAGTTACATTGTTCAATTGGGATGTAATAAATCAGTCTGAGAGTGCGTGCAGAATGTTGCTGTATTAAATCTACAATTTCCTGATAAGACATGCACTTGTAACAACTGCGTTGCAACAAATGATGGTATTATGAAGTTCCAATTTTTTATAATGACGTTTTCAGAATCTGAAGAATGGAGTCTAACAATAGGAAACTTCGGAGTCATTTCCTCGTTCAAGTACTGTAAGAAAACATCGTTGAAAATGTGAAAGGGTTTTGTTTAACGTTAGGAAGTTTGAAGTCTAATAAAATTTTGAATTTAAATATTCAGTATCGATTGATGGTAATTTGAAGGCGGATGACGTGTAAACATTTCGATTAACTCGAATATAGATTAACCGAGGGAATTGAATAATAGAGTACCGAATAATTAGCTTGTCACGAGAGGATGAGATCACGATTCGTTCGACGTTAAAGAGTAACGTCGTGACGACGTTAGGCGGAAGAGCTGCTACTAAACTGCGCTTTTATTTACCCTGAGCACGAGTTATCAATCAATTTTCTCCTAGCGAAACGCGTCATGCTCTAACGAGATGCAAAATCGATGACATAAACATCTCTCCTTCTAAATTCCAAGAATTGTGTAGCTATGCGTCAATTTATGAAGATTGTAATGCGAAAGACAGTATGCGTACACTGTATTTATTACACGTTTTTTTAACAAATTTTTGTTTTAATAACAAATAGGCTCGGCAAAAAATTGCCACACAGATTGAACGCAGATTTATAAAAGCACAATGACGAGTATGAAGCAAGTAATTGAAAATCGGTGTCAGAGATCGGATACGCTTTTATACGGAAAAAACGTCAATTGAATTCGATTTCTCAGATCGATACGAATTTTTGATACGAGTCGATCGATCATCGATGACGGATAGAATGTTGCTATGTGATTTTCGTGCAACGTGGAACTGCTTCAAATTCGAAACAATCGATCGAGTCATACGCAAGAGATATTAATAAAATATCGTGGTATTGATACTGAAACGTTCATTGTTTCTTCTACTAAATAGCAACATAATTGTGTAAAAGTTGAGCTTCTACCATTGTATGTTTAGATACATGAATAGTTTTCTAAAAGGAATCGTTCTAGCTTCTCGATGTATGTTTATTTTTGTGATAACTTCGTCAATATTAGATTGGTAACAAAAGGTGTGTATGACTAGAAAATGTAAACGTAAGCTAACAATGGTACGATTTAATCTTATCAAGCTGAAATTGTGAAACGCGCAAAAATTCCATCGAAACAACGAATTCGACTTGTTATCGGTTGCGCGACAAGAGAAATTCGCCAAATACCTATTTCTTTGCATCACGGTCTACTTTCTGGTAGTTCAACGATAGCTGCGGATTGTTCGAACGGTGTAAAAGAGACACTAGGGATTTTTGCGCGAATTTTACGCAATCGCGTTCGCTCGAGTTGGTACCGGTCCCGCGCAAATATTTGACTTTGCTCGATCGAGAAACATTTCTCGCTTCGAATTTTCGCAAATGTATTTTTATCTCGCCTCACGTTTTCGCGTACTCGTTCGGGGAACACCGGAGGATTTTTGCGTCGAATCGTTCGAGAAAGAATAGCGATATCTCGAGATATGTACTTTGTTTTCGAACAGTCGCTCGATATCGATGACATCGATTCGGCGCGTGTCAAATGATCATTGGAAATCATCCAGAACTACCTTTTTAGTGGCTCTCAAAAATTTGCTATTTTCTCATGTATAGGATTTTAGTGATAATTTATAGCTCAATTTGAAGATCAAACAATTTTTCAATTTTGATGTTATCAGATTTCTAAATGTCTGAATTTTCAAGTTTACAAAATTCACTGCACTTACTATGCACATGCACGTTAACATGCACTTGATCTTCCCATGCCCGCTGCAGCACGTAGCTGCCATAAAATGAAAAGAAAACGGTACCGTCCACATTGTTGATTCTCGAATTGTCACAATTTGCGAAACACTATTTACGCGATGAGTCGAATAAACAAAAGTGGAAGTAACGTCGGGTTTGTTACGTAAAATACTGACAGCAGGCAAACAAATACCAAATACACGTGTTCCGAGCCGATTGGCCGTGACCACGAGGCACGAAGCACGTGGAAAGATAGAAACTTGTTACGAGGCGACTTCGGCAAAGGACAAACGCGATTACCGGTTCGTTTATCACCGGCTTTTAATCAAACCACGATTTATCAACGATTTCGGCCCACTCGTGTAAATCCGACGTGACTACGATCGATCAATTTCTCGAAGTAATCGTATATTGTCTCGTCTAAAAAAAAAAAATGATTCACGCGATACTTAATCCTCGAGACATTTCGTTTCTTAATTAACCCGTTGCTTATTTTCTGCGTGATCGCGCGACGAACGGAAACAAAGAATTTAGCGATTAATTAAACCCGACGTGTTCAAGGTGAAAATAACCATTGCAACCGGCAACGAATTGTTTCCGTTTCTTTTGCGCTCTCGACGCTACATCAAGGAAACGAATATTTCCATTTCCGACTAACGTTTGCTCATAATGAGCAATTAACGCGGATGTAGAGGCGGGGGGAAACGATTATAATAGGTTAATTATAAAAGTGGTGGCAGTGTGTAGGTTTAGGTATGTAAGCATTTGAGGATTTGAAAGTTTAAAAATTTAGAGACCATCAAATAAGCATACAAAGCCGATAGCGTTTATCTCGAAGCTTTATTAGTACCGTACAAATTCGTTAATTATATATATAAACGGTATCGAAGCGTATCGAAAGGTATCGCAGAATCAGAATCATATCGCAGAAGCTCACGAAATCGTTCGCGGTAATCGGTGGAAGTGTCCTGCGCTTAGAAAACGAGATATTCCTGAGGCGACGATAACGGCTTCGAACTATCCTCGTTAATTTGTCGTCCGTCATATCTTAACGGCGTAACACCGGTTTCCTGCTCTCGGCACGTCTTATCGGATCATTGCATTCGTAGGCAGTACGTAAAAGTTCATACCGGTAATCCTTGGCATACTTAGCCGGGACTCGTGTACAGTACTACGTGCTTGCTCTTAATCTCGGTCGAAAAACCTGCTCGAACAATATGCACGACACGTACACCCGTGTGTATTGTGTGTACTGTACCTGCTGCACGGCTCGTTTGTATTGTACGTTAAAGTTGCACGCCTATCCCCGCCATCGGGCCGTGCACATTCTTATTCCAGTGCTTCTCTCACGTTCCTGCTTCCTGCGCCAGAAAAATTGGCTAACCTGTTTACTGATGCAACAAAGGAAAGGAAAACCGAGAGCCGGGAACGTCGGAGCGTCCGGACCGTGCAGCTACTGGAAACCGGAAGGGAGGGGCCGAGGGGTAGCCAACGGGTATGGAAAGGTTAAAATATGATGCTATAAAAGACAGAACAGGCTTCTCGGTAGCGACGTATATTTATACGATAGCGACACGTGCTTAGAAATCGGAGCAATTTTGATGGCTCTCGTAGCAGCTCGTGCTTCGTCACCGCTTTTAATCTTTTCTGAATGGCTATTTTATTTAGCGCGAGATAATTGTCTCATATAAATACTTTCGTGGCGAATTCGTCATTTTTCGGAAGAATTGGTCTTTTTTGGACAAGGTTCTCTCAGAGAATCCTGTCCCGTTTTATGGCCTCGAGGTGGAGCGTGAAATTCCCACGAGTTCGATTGTTATACGCTTTTAGATACCGGTAGATTTTCACTTGTTATATTTTCATCGGATTTTCGTTAGTGTCAGATTTTTACTCGTTAAATTTCCACGCTTTACGCAGCCCCATATTGCATTTCCACGCGTTGTATAAGTTTACAGTGCAGTTCTATGTTGTATAATTTTACGTTGCATTACTACGTTGTATAACCTTGAACGTCACCACGTGTATCTCTATCGCGTTGTATAACCTCCCGTTGCATTACTGCCCGTTTTACTGCGCGTTAGAAATACATGTATAGCAACAGTTATCAATACAGTATCGACACCTTATTGATATCGAATATATCAATAATTTCATTGAGTTAACACGTTCGCTACCAAAGTTCAATTGATCATTCGACCATCACTTTCCTCTAAAATAACATGTGATAAGGAAATATGATAAACTACTGCAAATTCATTTCTAAAATTATCATATGGTAATCGAAGGTGTATAGCTGGTAGCGAACAAGTTAATGATAGTTTCTAACTAAAATAAAATATAACGCGTAATTTGATCGTTTAAGTCTGCTTATTTTTGCTCGCTATCCAAGCTCGGTGTAAAAGAGGAATAAAACGGAAGGTGTGCAAACGAGGGGAAGGAATAAAACAACGGTGTCGAGAAGAATTGATAAAGGAAAAGGCCGTAACGATAAGTGGAAAAAAAGAAACGCGATCGATATCGTCGGGAAGGAAACCGAATTGAATGGAGCGCGGACGGAAGGGTTGGGAAAAACGAGAAGCAAAGTTTTCAACGGACGACGACAAACCGTTGGGTAAGAAAAGGTATATAAGACAGGAGATACCACGAATAGTTAAACGATCTAGAAGCGAGTTGACGGACATTGCGACTCCGTACTTTATTTACCGCTTTTCACGGGACCTTTCAAAGGCACGCGTGAAAGAAGTCGAAGACAAGGGAGGAAGGGTGTATGCGTTCTTGCACACGTGTTGATATTTTCTTCCTGTTGAACTTTCCATATACTTGATCCCTGCACCACCGAGTGTGCGCCCGTGCGTGTGCCCTTTTGTACGCGTGACACATTTTATTTGATACTTTGAATGGCATGTGTTACATCGAGGGACGTTAAAAAGACACACGGTGACCGTGTAATTCGATAAAAATACCCCTGATGAGGGAGAACGTCGTTTAAAAGCGAAGGGTGTAGACTTCTTTTTTACAATAAATTACTTACTCTATTACCTCCTACTAAATTACTTACTCTATTCCTTAGTAAATTACTTATTTTTATGTCCTTTCTAATAAATTTTTATCATTCTTTTTCACAGTGAATATCAATAACACGTTCGCTATTTATATTACATTATAACTTCAGAAGCTGATTAGCACATCATTTTTCATTTTATGGTACGGACAAGATTGCAAACATTTTCTGTGCCATTTTTATTGCAAATCGTATTGCTGGCACGCAACTGATGTCGCTTTCTTTTTTTCATTTCTGTTCTACGCAACTTCGACGTATTTATTATAAGTTTATATAATCATTTTTTGCGGTACGTTCTTTACCACGTTGCGCAACATGTTTTTATTTCGACGATATTCCCTCTGTCAGGATCGCCAAATTTGTCAAGATTAATCTCGAAAGGTTAAGCCGAGCAGGACTTGCTTAATACAAGGAAACTTGCCACCCTTTCGTGTTTTAAAAAATGGTACTGTCTCATATATTTAATATGTTCTATATAAAGTTAGATCCTAAGGATCTGCAACCGCCTAGGGTACATTCGTAATTACAAATGTATTGAAAAAAATATTGAACACAGGTTGATTCGCAGAATTGCAAAAAGCAAATTAATTCCTTCACAACGAAGCTGTTGAACATATTATTGTCCGAATCGAAATTGAAAATGCGAGTGCGAATAATTAACGAGGGAAACAACGATACGTCGGTCGGTATCGAGCGTTCGTACAAAAACAAGCGATCGGAAATAAAACATCGCTTTCGAAGATTGACGTCGAATAAAAGTTTGATCGAATAATTTCAGCCGGCGAATCGATCGCGTCAAATACGACAGAGCGATTTGCAAGCGTTCCCGCCGCAATTGAAACTCCCTTTCGTTACACGGACGTAAAAAAACATGAAGTGCTCCCCGACGTTCCGCGATCACGATTATGCCTGCTGGGTCTTACCTCATCGCGGAAGTCACGATACGAATCTACCTTACGATTTGTCGCGATCGTCTTTAGATAGCGGACTTCCTGCGCGTTTGGCTGCTAGCTCGTCTAAGTGAATCAAGGTTACCCGATCGAGACGCGATTAACGTTTACTGGCACACACGAAACGGACGAGTGTAACACGACACGGTATAATTGTGTTCATTCGGAATACGATCGTTACAGTTTTCGATTAAATACGGTAATCGTGCTCGGGATCGATCGATCAATTTGGAAGCACGAAGGGACGTGATTCGATCAGATAGAAGTACCGTAAAATGACATTTATGCAATATCAATTTGAAACTTCGAGTTTAACGAAGATAACTAGACAAACTCGTCGTTAATAGCCGCGATACAAAATGGCTGATTGCCAGTTACAGGAAACGATAATCATTTTGGAAACGCGCGGTGTCCGACAATTTGTTCACATAAAAGCACCACGAAACGGTATTTATAGTGTATTAATTTGTAGCTCAAAGTTTTATGAAAGTTACTATATAAACCTTTCATCAATGGCCTAATGCTAAGTGGCTGGTTGCCAGTTGCAGTAAACAATGACCAGTTTGGAAACAGGCGAAGTCTGACACAATTTCATAACATAAAAATATCACAAAATGGTGTCTATGTGACATCGATGTAGGTCTTGAAATTTAGAGAAAATAGTCTAAAGCTTTTGATTATAGTCTTAATGTAAAACGTCCGATTGCCACTTATATCGAATAATTTCGAATCATGTAAAATCTTACAATATTTGATAACAGAAAAGTACCGAAACTCACATCAATATGAAACTTGAATACTGAAAACGATTACATAAACGTTTCGCCAGTATTGATACAAATTAGCTTTCGTGTGAATAACTGATCAGCTGATTTATGGCTTACTTAGCACTGTTTATTAGCGAATATCCAATGTATATTATTTATCGAAAAATTGGACTTTTCGATTTGTTTTGCCAAGAAGAGTCTACAGTTTTTATGTTGTGTATCCTTTTTTACGAAATACTCTGCATATGATGGAAAAGTACAAGGTACACCCCGTTCTTTTCCTTTGTAGGCCGCTGCAAAAGTTGTATAAATCTCTTTCTTAAACTACAATGGTCAAGTCATATACCCGATAAAATTGTATTATTCCAATAATGATTACAATTTATTAAATAGACTGGTAATATTTATACATTTATCATACATCAATGTCTACAGAATAAACATAAATCATTTAATTTATAGATTGTGGATCTCATAGATTACAGGATTTATTGCGCAGATCTTAATAATCATCACAAGCGTCTGCAGTCTAGTGATACTCGACATCGCTTAATCGTAATCTTTAACCATTAATTAGATTACTATCTCTGCTCTCCATGTTTCGAAACGTGTCATTCGATATGTAAGCTTAATAGTATGTCGTACTAGATACTGGCTATTTCTACTGTGGCGGCCGTGTTACGGCGTTGACCGCCACAGTAGAAATAGTCGTGCGTGGCAAGACACGCTATAATTGACTCAGGATGCAGCCACTTCATCCTTCATAATCATAATATGATGTTAAACAATTTGCTATAATATGTACAAACAATGTACGCAATTTCAAAAGCCTTAATACATAAACAATCATATACATATGTAATCATATTTTATTAAATCCATATGACCCGTACAATAAATATCTCGGAGTGCTCAATGTATTATCCAATTTCCAGTTGGTGAAAATATAGGAATGAAAATTGCACACATAACTCCAAAAAAAGAACAAGCTGTCGCTATGCTCTATTTTCATCATCTTCGTTTTCGTGTATCACATTGGAAGAGAGCATCGTCCAAATTCCTTTTTCTTTCCCGAGCAATTCCGGAGCTCGCGAGAGAAGTGGCTTCCGATAACTTCCCGTTATCAACGTCGTGGTCGGTGAAAAGCAAGAGCACAAGTGCTAGAAAAAAAAGTAATACATATATACGTGGAGTTGTTCGCGACACGTCGAGGTCTCGCGTCCTTGCCAGTTACCCCTACTATGGTAGTCGGAGTGGGATTTATCCCCCACCATGGTTGCATCTGTGACATCCCCCACTTTTCCACCATTTCCCCCGTAATGCGGCGCAATATGTAAGAGGCCGCACATGTTTCCCCGCGTTTCAGTCTCGCAGCGGCACTCGCGAGTGACGGTTCGTGTGAACTCGTGTGACGGTAAACGTGGACTAACTAAAAAATAATAAAAAAAAAAACACGTTTGCTCACGGAACGAAGGACATTACAGGGACACGCGTGTTATACATAATATATATGTATACCTATATGCGCTGTAACAAATATATATATACATATATACCGTGTTTGTGTGTGCGGTAACGCGTGCGCGCAAAGGACGAGTTTCTTTCGTTACGGTGCTTCGTTCGAGAACTGACACGACACACTGCGAACGTCGTTGCGACAAGTAGCAACGGGACAGAATCATATCTTACCTTCCCAACGTCCACGTCTTTCTTTTTTTACTTTTATACATACGTAACGTCGGCGAAACGAAGCCGCCATAACCTATTTTCGACGTAACGCGAGTCGGAGTGAGAATCGCATACTTAGCGCGAGTGACAGCTTGTTCTCGTTTTTTTTCTCGAGGAGTTACGACCCATAAAAGGACAAAGGTGTGATACAAGGAAATATTTGGTGGCGTTCCTTGCAGGAAACGTACGAGCTGAGTGTGGATAAACGTCGAGGATATTCCGAGGGTGTTACGGAACTAGTGATCTTCCACTGACGTCACTTGGTGCTTTCGTGCCTCAACGGAGGAACGAGAATAGTGTGTTTGCTGGCCTGACAGAGACACGTGAGTATTTCAACTTCTCGTTCTATGACCATCTAGATCAGTCGCTTCGGAACTTCTAACGCTGCAGATAGACTTGTCGTTTCACTATTTTTACGTTTTTATTTTTTAACGACGCACCAGCGAAGCGCTGATCTAGATGTTTCCCTACTGTCGCCCACTCCACCTAACCGTATTACGATCATACGTGCACTCGAATCGAAACCTGTTTCTTTATCGTTCGTACACACGCGTCACACGATAATTTATGCGAACAACGTGTCGCGATATACCAATTTTATAACGTGTCACGCGAGCGGACCGGTTCACATTGTTCCCGCGCTGCGACGTAATCACTGCACCTGATTGGTCGCTCTGATCGATCACAGCGCGCTATCGATCGCGCGCTTCGATATATCGTCGATTTAACGTGAACCGCTTAACGGAAGACAGGGACGCAATAATGCAATTATATTCCTCCGTATATTTTTCTTATAATAACATTAGATATTAAAAACAAGATAAATATGGAGGGGGCACGTGTCAAAATTTGCATAATTTTAAATCGAATTAAAATAATCTTTACAGGAAGTAATTACCTACAATTACTTTTCATTCTTCGTAACTTTCTGCGCAGAGGTTTTGAGCAAACTTTATTTTAGTTTTATAATCCATGTGTGACGAATTTACAAATATGTCAATCGTAAAAAGATTAACTAGTATCTTTTCCCGTGTCATGACGCGACATAAATGGTACGTAAAATTGATAATTTACCATAGTAGCCTAAAGCTCGTCTGAAACTGTAAATCAGTCGGTAGAAAAATTTCGAAAATTTGTCATTGAGTCGCAGTTGTGTCCTCGAGGACGCGAGAGGTTTCGTTTTTCTTCAAGGTCATCGCGACAGAACGATCTAGAGCAAACTAGAGCTGACTCAGTCTCCAGTTGTTACATTGAACAAACACGCCTATTACGACAAATTACATTAAGGTCGCAAGCATCGTTGGTAACGTTTTTCCTATCGCGAAAACGGCGATTTCCATTCCGGCGTGACGCGTCAACTCGTTCGCGGTTCTCGAACAAGATCAACGAATTAGGCGAGGGTTTAGTTTAGTGGGTCAAAACGTAGCACGGATTTCGTTTATTTAATTACTGCACGGGATCGGCTGGGTATTGGTTACGAAAATAGCGCGATAATAATAGCAAGGTCGCAGACACTACTCGAGATGGCGTGACGCATCAGCGAGCGAGTCGCGTTTAACGAATTAATTAATTCGAACGAGTTGATAGACTAATTGCCTGTAAAAAAAACCGGAGCGTAAACTTTGTTCTTGTTTACGCCGTAATTCCCACGACATTGCTTTCGTTTGCGGTAATTATTCAACTTTCTGATCATATTTTTGGCTGTGACTAATCGAAGAATATCGTGTGTTTTTAACGATTGTTCTATATAGTACAACTCGGAAATATTTTTAAATATTTTATGTCGTATATACGTCTCGACCGTTTTACGCCCGATGGCCATCGTTAAGCCACGTGATCAACGAGGAAAGTTCAAGCCTAATTATATGCTGGTTAAATATTTCCTCAAACGTTCTTGAAACGCTTTCGCGTATCTTGATTTGCGTCGTTCGCGATCTTGAATACTTGTTACAGCATATTATCACCTGAGAATTGTGTCCATTGACAAACACTCTGCATAGAGAATGAACACATCAGAGAGTTTAAAGCATTTAATTAATATCTTTTCTCCATAATTGAAACAACTTGGATGTATCATTCAGTGTACATCGAGAGAGCAACGAGTACACTGAATATTTAATCTGATTATATTTTTATCTGCTTCTGCTTCAAAAACGTTCGTGTATTTCCGTCGAACAATAAAAGTTATTTCAGGAAAACGATCCTCCTCCGCGCCGTTCAATTTGTTTCCCCCAAAATAAAAATAAAAGTAACACCGTAACCATCGGGGGCTGTTTAAATAAAAGCCGCATCAGTCGATTAATCGTCGTTCCGTTTAATTAGCCATCGTTTGTAATCGTTAAAAATTGCAGCGATACAAATAACCGTTCCGAAACAAACAATTTTATCGGCGAACTGTTTCCCCCGCTATCTCGTATCGGTACGCGAAATCGTTTTCGAACGATAGCGATCGCTATTTCCCGGGGAGTACGTAGTTCGAATTTTTTCGCGATTCGAGTCACGCGAATCGAGGAAAACGGAATTCAATAGTCCCATCGATGATAGAGCGAAACGAAAAGGATGGAGAGGCAAACGAATTATCCAACTCGTGCCGTCCATCGAAATCGGATTATCGTCGATTCCTCTGCACCCTCTCACCCTCCCCCCCGTCACACGAGGGGTGTATCGATTTTCGACCCTGTATACCACCAACTTATTTCCCTCGTGCCGTAAACATTCGGCCCTAAGCATCCGTACCGTGGATTAATCACGGTTTAATTGGAAAATCTCGCTCGGCAAATAAAGCTTTCGAGGCCCGTACAAACACGTCAGCCCGATCTGGACACCGAAACCACCCTCTTGTCCCTCGTCGTCGCTTCTCCGCCCTCGAATGTCCGGGAAAGGCGGCATCTCGATATCTTTGCTACTCTTGCTGATATGAAGTCTGATTAAATGGGGTTGAAAATTCGATATAGACCTTTATCAGCAGTTTAAATTATGTCAAGCAATTGGACTGTAGACAAATTTAGAGATGAGATTGATTTTCTATGAGTGTATTGCTATAGTTAACATAGTACATTATACCGAGATAGAAACAGCCTTTTGTACAGCTTTTAAATTCATAATTTTACATACTTCTACCAACATTTCTATAAATTATTTTTAGAAAAGAAATAGCGGAGATATCTTTTCATTTCTTGAAGGAGTAATGAATGAATAATTGATATAAACTTGAGCTAATTTTATAAATTTCATATCAGGTATCGGAGTTTAAACGTTCACATAATTTAAACATTTAATATCGCATTAAAAAGATAACAAATATTATCAATGTTGATGTTGATCATTTTACAAATTTGTAACCTCAAGATAACAATCAGATATATTTTATTAAAATAGCCTTAGTGAATTGTTCGTAATGATAATCGCGATTTGTTCAACCCAAGAAACGTTCAGCAATTTCGAAATTAGTTGAGCACGGTATGGTAATCTCGCGAATAGAGGGTCGAGAAATCGTTTGATAATTAAGGGGTTCGTCTAACGTTTCGCCGGTCCGAAAATTAATATGCCGTTATTGAAAACGGAGAATATTCTCGGCGGTAATAAATTCTGTCTCCGACGTTTCTCCACGACGAAAGAGAGATTAAACGTAGTCAGGGTGGAAAAAGGAGACGCGAAAGGGGTTCTGCGGGGGTGGTTAGGCGACGGGTTTAGTTGGGTATAAAATCAATCGTGCTCGGTACGCAGCAGCGAACTCCACGCCTCTTTCGTAATTAGTGTCCTCTGTTAATTATCGCGCGACGATTCGCTCGCCCCGCGGACCCTTTCCATTATTGTAGCGGCACGAACGCGCCGGAAAAGCGATTATTGGAGATTGCCAGTGCGTTTCGACGTGATTAACCGTGGCCAGGGTACTACACGCTGTTTCGACAATTTTTTCCTTCGATAAATTTATGCCGGAATGCGATCTAGGTCCTTAAAAGAAATTTTCAAAAGCAGGGGTAATTTAGGGGATGAAATAACAAAACTCGGTAGTGTTGAGACTTCTGTATTTCTAAAATTAACTCAGGAAATTTAGAGAATTGTATTTTTATAAAATTGTAATTTTTATTAGTGACATATCTTCGTTAAAGCGTTATAAAAATTTAGTCGAGTAAAAATGTCGGGTCATAGAAATTTAGCACTTCGAAAATCGGATTTGATAATCTTAAGATTTCTAAGAGGATAAATTTGAATGTAGAGTTTGTGAAAAAGTCGCAAAAATCGTAGATCGAGGTATCATTTAGGAGAAAATAGGAAACAAAGAGCGGTTTTTCATCGTTCACCTCCTCGAAAGCCGCATTTAACAGAGAATAGATTGAAACAAGGAACCGTGAAATGGAGGGAAAGCAATTCGCTCTATCCTGTCTCGACAGTAGTTTCTGCGAAACACGTTTCAATTAAATTCCAGAAAAAGATCGTTCCATTTCTCGCTAGCTGACCCTGTTGTTTTCAGTATCGAACAAAAAGCCGTACACTGAAAAAACATTTGTTCTAGTCTTTTTTTTGGACCTGATCGCAGTAGCAATTAAAACGTTCTCGTTTGTGCGTTCATTGGAAAACGATTTCATTAAACATATCAATCCCCCGTTATTCTTTTTTCTTCTTCGACGCTGATTTACGGGCTTAAACGTTTCACTTGTTGTTGCTATTTTTCCGCTGACCGATCGGAATGAAAATTCAATCCCGTCCGGAGTTTTTCCACTAATGCCTTTGCGAACTGCCGTAAAGAGGCGAGCGTGAAAATACGAAACACAAATTCCGACCGGGGGAAAAATGGAACGAGTTTCTCGCTGACGCTACTATTCATCCTAACCCGTAGTGGAAATAAATTTCCCTGGCACATTCGCCGTTTACTAGGCCATCAAACAACCCCGTGTAGACACGCTTTACGAGCGAACGGAAAGAAAATCGAATTTTCATCACCTAAATTTTACTCTTTGCGAATCGTTACGGTGCTTGTTCCCGTTTAACCCCGATGCCGCTATTAAATATTTAATAATGTTTATTTGTTGTGTGGAACTGTGGTAATCGAGTTTGGGAATTTTAGTATTTGAGGATTTGGGGATGTGAGGATCTGAGGATGTGGGAATATGGGGATGTGGAGATCTGTAGATGTGTGGATCTGGGGTTGTGGGAATATAGGGACATGGAAATGGGAAATTAGGGAATTTGGGAATTTTAGTATTTGAAGACTTGGGAATCTGGAGACTTGAGAATTCGGAGATTTGGAAATTTGGAAAATTAGAGAATTTGAGAATTTGGGGATGTAGAGATCTGGAGATGTGGAGATCTAGGGATGTGGGAATACAGAGAACTTGTACATATGAGTACCTGAAGATCTGTAAATCTGTAAAGTTGAAATATTGCAATAAATTTCAGAATTTCAGAATTTGAAGTTTGAAATAATTGCCGCAATATTGAGAATATTTGAACATGAATAAATTACCAAACTTGAAAATTTAAAAAGATTTATTTTGAGAATTTTGCAATAACTTCAAGGATTGCAAATACATAAATTTGAAAAATATGTTTTCCTGTGTAAATTCCTCGTACAAAAATATCCTTGTGATGTAAATATTTCGACGTGGAAATAATAGTGGCTTCTGTCGAGGGACACCGTTAATTAAAAGCGGCGGGAAGCCAAAACTCGCCGTGTGTTTTCTACGCCGTTTGTTGAAACTGAACAAAGAACAACAAACCGTCCCGTCGCAAAGAAACAGACAAACGAGCAGTGGTCGCGAAAGGTGGAGCTTTTTGTCGCAGATTATGCACTGTTAACCCTGTTGTCTTTTAACACAGTCGCACTTGTGGGTCACGGTTCAAACAGGAACATTAGTCACACTCAGGTGTTTCGATGATTAAATGAATTTTATGGTCTGAGAGATTTGCTGCGTCTGCGAAGAGATCTCGCGTTAATTTGTTATATAATTTTTCGAGTAAATGAGCTACCAAGTGTGAAAAATCACGTGTTTTCATGTTTCCATTAGTAGAAAAAGACCTGTTCGGAGAATAAATTTCATGGCGCGACGAATGCCTTTTACATCAAGTTTAATTTACATCGTGCATTATTTGAAAGTTTGAAATGTAATAACTTCGAGGTATTGTTCTACGGAAGATAAAATAATGGAACATTCGGGTAATTAATGTTTCCAGCGAACGTAGATTGACAATGTAAAATTTAATTCGTTAATATGAACCCTTGGAGAACATGCAGTCTACCGGTTAATTATTACGTTTCCACTTACTAAAAAGGGCCGGCTCAGCAAATGAATTTCGTAGTTCGTTCCTTTTTTAGAGAATTTAATTCACATCTCGTAATTTCAAGATATTTTATCGTACTTCCCCATGTCGCATACTGTGCAAGGTATTCGCATGAAATATGAAAAACATTTGTACCATTAAACGTTATAAATTGTTACTGCAAGTCTTTGTAAAAGTGGCAATTTAATGAGAGTCTACAGAAATCAAATACACCGATCTATTTATTTTCTATGTCTAACAGAAACAGTATCGTTAGCCTGTTATTGTTTAACTGCTCGAATGATCCACCGACGAAGGAATCGTGAAGATCGAGAAGAAAACGTACAAACATTTTCATACGTTTTATTATTCCAGACATTTGGGTGCGTTTGTTCAGTCATCCTCGTCGACGGAATAATATTTTTTTGATCCGTACGAAAAACGATGGAATTTTTGCACGATCCACTTGTACCGGAGTGTGCGACACAGAAAATGCAAAATTTGATGGGGATACAGAGATCGACATGTCGAACATATTAGATATATTCAACAGTTATATTGTTCAACATTATACATTTATATTATTCAGTAATTTATATTGTTAAGTATAATTGTTGAACACAGAGAACATAATTGTTTAACAGCATGACAAAGATAAAATGACTGAAGAAGGAAGCGTGAATCTTCTTTGCAAAGGTCGCGACATGCTACGGGCAATATTTAAGAATCGCGAGTGTTTTGTCGTGAGAAAGCAAGCCGGGGGGAAAACGATATGTCAAACGGAGTTCTCTCAGGTCACGGATGATGAATACTGAAAAAGAAGCATTATTACCAAATGTCACTGCTTTCTCCATCAACTTCAACGAGCCTTGACGATCAAACAAAGAACTTTCCCTTCGTCAGTTTCTTTAGGTTGGTTGTAAAACGAATCGTTGTGTCTGATTAATGAAGTGCTTGAAATTCAATATGGAAAACAGTCGCTAAGAAACTCACGAACCACGTTCTGGCTAGTTGTAACCGTACCGTAATTCATCCATCAATAAACTTATTCATTTATACCCTTCCGGTGTATCTTGTTTGTTTTCTGAGAAACATAGACAAATAATAGCTTTATACAAATTGACGTGGATAGATAGGTGGAATAGGATGAAAATAAACCCTGGATACGGAGATATAACACGTAGGAATTTAACGCGTGATGGTTCAACATGTGGTGATGTAACACATAGTGATGCGTAGGGATTTAACCCAATAAGAATTTAACCCGTGAGGGTTCAGCCCAAGGGAATTTGGCGCGTAGAAGTTTAACATGTAGGAGTTTAACGCGTAGTAATTTAACTTGAGCATATTTCACGTGTAAAATTTAACGCGTGATGGTACACCGCATGGAAATCTGGCGCGTAGGAATTTAATACGTAGGAATCTTACACATAGAAATTCACAGCGTAGGAATTTAACGCGTAGGAACTTAGCGCGTAGGAATTAAACCCGTAGAAATTTAACGCGTAGGAATTTAATCTAAGGAAATTTCACGCGTAGAAATTTAACGCAGAGGAATTTAACGCGTGGTGATACAGCGCGTAGGAATTTAAAGCGTAGAAATCTAACGCATAGAGATATAACTCGTAGGAATTTAACCTACAGAAATTTAACGCGCAGGAATTTAACCTATGGAAATTTTACGCGTAGGAATTTCAAGTGTATGAATCTAACGCGTAGGTATACGGTGCATACGAATTTAACACATAGGAATTTATCTCGTAGAAATATAACGCACAGGGATTTACCCCAAAGAAATTTAACGCGTAGCGATATAACGTGTCACTAACTCCCACATAAAAATGCAACTTACATCATCGCTAAAACATTAAAATTCACAGAAATCGAACGTTCTACGAATCCATAAAATTAAATCGTTCCCATAACGCGATGTAACAAAGAAGCGAATTCTACGCGGAACAAACTCGAAGATTCTTTTGTTTTATTGTAGACACGAACGATCGTTGCAACCGCGTTGCATTAGGATCAACGTGGTCGTGTGACGCAAGCGAGGTTTATTGATTCGCAGAATCCAATATAACGAAGCCAAGCGCAGAAGGGGTATCTGGCTCGGTTTTATAGGCCACCGGTGTTGTTTGCAAAAATCGTCTGAACTCGTTTGCGACAATCGATTCTCGAGTGTCCTCCGCGAATTGTCTCGATTTCGTAGCTCGATTCCGTGAAATTCTCCAATCCCGCGGTCTTGTCGCTTTACGTAATCGATTATGAAACAAAGAAACTTGCTAATGCATAAACTTTCAGGTTCCGAGTAGGTGTCCATAATGCATGGTCTCGGTGGCTAGTAGTCGTGTCTGATTAGTTACGGTAATCTTCTACTTGACGCCACGAGTTCGTCTTTGCTCCGAGTGATGTGAATAAGTAATTCTCCTTTTTAATTAAACCGTGTGCATTATTTTCTTGCAACGTGGAATAGTTTAACGCTTTAACTGCCATTACTGTCTCTCTCGGCGCTGCGAATTTAATAACTGAATAATTCAAATTCAATTCGCGTTTCGCGAAATAGTTCGCTAATGAGGACAAACGGTTATGCATACCGAAATTGCAACGATGATTGTAGCGAATGCTAAATTAAAAAGTTACTTAATTTCCTTAATAACCCGTATCGACGATAATAGAAACCTTCAATACTCAGTTTGATGAAATTTTAATTCACAACTTCGATTCAAAATTTACTCCTGCTAGACTTGTGCATATTTAGGGTAGCCATTCGTCAAAATTAAATTTGGAACTCAACGAGCTTGAAATACACTCTTTTAACGCTTACTCGATAACAATGAACTAACCCCAAAACTTTCAAAATTAATTTTCTCTACTTCGTCGTAAATGAAATAAAGGTCCCGGACGTTTTTCCCCGTTTTAATCTGCAACAGTCACGAAACAGAGATCATGAAAGGGGGTTCTGAAGGGGCGTATAAAAGTCCTTTTTTTCGAGCGTGTCTTCGCGAAGGGGTGGCCTAGTGGCAATTATTTCGAGCTTATATATATTTTATAACGCGGCACAATGAAAAACAAGGATGTAAGCTGGGGTACGGGAGCATGTTTACCGTAATAAATTTCCATGCGACGTTATTGCTTGTTCCGAGCTCGTTACCGGGCGTAACAGCTTTTATTTCACCTTGGATCTCGAGGCCGGTCGAGAGGGGTTGCATTTTTCGAGGGTGGCACGAAAAGGGCGAGGCACGGCCAGGGCTCGTTAAGGGCACTCGAGAAAATGACAGGCTTGCCAAACGAATCTCGAGTTGCCCTGTGTAGTTCGACGTAATTTTAACCCTCGCCAACGACCTTACACATACACGTCCACGCTACACGATTACAGACCGTCTCCAAATCTACATGTTCCTTTAACTACGATTATACTAACTTTATTTACACCGACTCTTACGAATGTACAATTTTCATTATTCCTTGTGTATTCGCTATTTTGTGTGGGTTCAAATTTCACCCTTAGAGAACACGTACTTGTAGAGCCTTTGAACATATGCATTGAACATGTACATACATATATGTAGATATGTTTACTAATTTTTAAATTTGTGTGCTTGTATATTGGTAACGGAGATTAAAAAATTTGAGGTTTGGAAGCTAAGAAATTTAGAAATTTATTAACTTGAAGATTGAAGGATGTGCACTGCAACCCCTTTTTACCTACTGCGAACGTAAAACATCAAAACATCAAATATGAAAGTTTCATCTCACAAGGTATAAATTTCAGATCAATTTTGCAACATAACGAATGATTGCACGGTGTTTCCACAACATGTAACGTAAATATTTTTACGTGATATTGTACCTGTAACCGACAATTTCGTCTTGTTTTATCGCTTCATTCCGACGCACGATGAAAATTACAATATTTCGCCGTGATTTCCGACGAGGATTCTCGTTAAAGATTACGTGACCGAGGTCTTTATTCCTATAACCGTGCAGCACAGTTTCCAGTAACAATATCGATACACGGATAGTTTGATTAACTTTTCAAGTAGTATGTTTGCTTAGTTGAAACGTTTCGATCGTTAACGTTTGTGAGGATTGATCGTTCTATAGAATCGGTCGGGTTCTGGGTCAACTACCGTAGCACAGTTAACTCCCTTAGTAACTGTAATGGGGTTGAAAGCGTAACACGTGAAAATATAGGCAACTATAGCAGTTTCGTTTCTGCGACGATAATATCGCTGTGTAATAAAGCGAGTTTTATCAACTACATCGGGGAATGAAATTGTAATCTGTTTTTAGACCTTGTTGCATTAGAATGCTAAATTCTACCCTTGCAGTTTTATTTCTTCGTTTGCTGGTACTTGATGGATTTATTTTTAATTGAATCGTTTTATAGTCATTTGAGAATTATTTGAATAGGTGGAGACATAAGGAGTCTTTAAGGAGTGCAAGAACGGCTTTATATCGAGAGCTGTTGTAAAAGAAGGGATCTGAATTGTCAAATTTATACACTTCAAAATTGCTAAATTCATACATTTCTAAATCTTCGAATTCCTAAACTTTCAAATCCCTACATCCCCAAATACGTTTCCAAATTCCAACCCTCAAATTCCTAAACTCCCAAATTCTCCAACTCTCTAAATCCCCAAATTCCCCGCTGATCAACGAAACGTACGTGTCAATGCACACAGCGCCCCACATGGCGTAAAAGTAAGAGTGAATCGAACAAGCGAAGAAAAATTTTCCGATAGAGCATTTTAGCACACGTTTGTGACGCGGAATGTCGACTAGTGTGTGTAGTGACCCAGTAGCCTGTTTTCCATACGATTTACACGAGCTCCCAAGTTCAAAGTGGTCGAAGCAAGTCGTGCATAAGCATTATCGGCTATAGTCGGCCAGGTGCTTCGCGTCCAGTTTAAAACGAAACCTTTCGCTACCCTGATCGACCCCGTGACAGCTTACAAAGAAGACCGCTATAAACGTTTCGATGATTCCAGATTATACGTCTCCGTCGTATATTCAACTATACCATAAAATTCTGTCTCGTGGATCAAATTTTTCGTTCAATCAAATTTAAGATAACAAGATAATTGAAGACAGTAAAGATCCACGTAAGATCTCGAAGATCTGGAGCTACGAGTGATTTACGACTCCTGTTTCTTCATCCTCTATGAAAGCCTTTATCTCGATCATTGTTGACTGGATGCAGATAAAATCGTATGGTTTCGCGTAAAATTTCGCGTTATTTCGTCAGACACGTGTAACCGTCGTCATCCGAAAACGTCGCAGGTTTAATGTTGCCCGACTCTGTTTGAACAATTTGGAAACTCTTATCGCGACTCGTTTTTTGCTCGTCATCGAACCGGCGAATGATAACCGAACGGGAAACGTTGCTAGATTCTGTACGGGAAGTGTACGGAGTTGCATCGCTGATAAGCTTATTGCTACTTTCTATTGTTTGGTAGAACGTGGCTGCACGGTACGATAGCGCCACGCGTGGCGATACAACGTGAAGATATACAGCCTGCGCTACAGTAACGTGACAAAGTGTTTGTGCAGAATGTTACGTTGTATCGTAGGAGTTATCTAGGAGTTATCTAGTAGTTAAGTTATCTAGTTATCTAGCGCCTAAGCTTCGTTAATCCCTTACAATTATCTCGTGATAATAGATTGAGCAGAAACACTAATATACTTCTGATCGAATCTGTCGATATTCTTAAATTGAGTGGCATTCTAATTCTTCTACAATAATCGAGATCTAATAGATTGAACAAAAATATCAACATCTGATTGAATCTTGTAATATTCTCGAACCGAGTGAACAAAATTTCGAGCGACTCAAATTCGAACGATAATCGATTCTTTGATCGCTTCAAGTTCGAATAATACACGACATTAATCGTTGAAACAAAGAACTGATAATTGACATTGTTACGTTCTAGACCGCTGTTTCTCTTATTCGCATAATTGACGTATTGACGTTCATTACGTAACTGACATCTTTGCAGTAACCAACGCTAATGAAATCTACATGGACAAATTGCTAATTGTATTCGTCGAACTGTGTCAAACAGCACTGAAAATGTCGAGAAAACAGTGTAACAATTATCTCGACTGACGGATGCAGTTCAGAAAATATAATTATTTATTCAGGCACATTAATATATTGATTGCTTTAAGATTGGAAATGTCGGGAACAGGTTGTCCTTAATGATACGATTGATAGAGTACTTCTATATGAATAACCTCCATTTTCTTGTGATCATCAGGACAGTAATTTTATTCTGTATTTCAAACTTATTTTTTTTATGAACAATTCTTCGTTAATTGTGTCAACTTGTGCGGTTTAAAGTCAGGTACTTACTGTAATTTAAAGTTAAGTATAATTACATTAATTTAAAGTTGAAACCAAATTTGAACGACCAAACAAGAAATGAAGAATGTGTCGATCAGGAACAACTGCTAGAGACTTAATCAATAAATGCCTCATTAGTCATCTTTTAAATAAACAGTATTTTTAAATCATCGATGGTAAGAGTTGTACGATGGTAAAACTATACCGAAAAGGACGGAGAGTTTGAAAACTCGCTTTGTCGAAAGCGAACAAATTCCCCGATTACGATGTCAACAACCGTGATCGATCGATCGCCGATCGAAAAGAGCCAGTCTACCTGAAACCGCTCTAAAAATACAGCTAGACAGTGGAATATCGGTCGCGTGTTCACGAACATCGACGAAAATAAAAATCCATCGGTCGTGGAAATTATCCGTTCGAGTCGAGCTTTATCGCGATACTTAACGCACGCACGCGATTATCGCGACGTATAACGGCTCTATCGCGATCAACGTCGTGGTATTGCGATGATATTACATAGCCAGAGGAGGGTCCACCGGATACTGATATCGAGGTGGAGGGAAAGCGTTATCAGAGACGGTATCGGCGCCCACGATCTCAATTTCGTGATACCATCGATCCTGCGTCGCGCAACTCTTAACCCACCTGGGTTATCTCGGATACCTCCACTTTGCTCATCTATGGTTTTAAGTTCATGGGATTCGCTAAGTTCATGCTTTCTTTTTGCTCTGTTGATCGTGCAATTTTATCTACATTCAATTTACTAGTTAACAAGTTTTATTAGTATAAAGTAGTACCATCTCGGATTGTTCGTTTATATTTGGACAAATCAGCTGCAAGGTGAACAGACATCTTGTCACGCACTCTACTGCTCAAGTATCAGATCTGACTCGTATTTTTACTGTGATTGAGCTGTGTTTATGATCTGTAGGATCATAATGGTTGTTAAAGTCTGACAACTTGCTGTCTTAACGTTATAGCAGTAATTATGAGCGATAGCAACTATCAAGAACATCAGAGATCAAATTTCTACATGTTCAAATCACCATATTAACAGCTTCGCACAGGTGGCTTTAAAAACGAAAAACAACTTCATCGGAAAATTGCAGGGAATCCGAAAACAAAAACGTTACTTATAATTGCAATTTTAATTGGTCAGCTCGCCAATTAAATCTAATTGGCTGATCACCGATCCGAAGCGTGAGCATCTATAAAATAAACATTGTATTATACGCGGCATCCTGAGATACCTGATAAATCTGTAATACGTTTAATACCTTGAAGCGGTTGAAAATATTTTCCTCTCGAGTACGAAATCGCGGCCGAAAACCTCGTGCAGTTATTAACTGTAACAAACTGAACCGTGAAAGCCTCGAAACTCTCGTTACTTTTAATTGATACACGTCCAGGAATTAATTGGAAACTGCGAAGAAAGGAAGGAAATAATTGTTGTTCCCGTTAGCGTCGTTATCGATAAAACTCGCGTCATCGTGAAAATGGACATCTGTCGTGGCGCGTCTCTTTTCCGTTCGTTCCGCGTTTATCGTGCGAGGCTGGTAATTCTTTTTTTTTATCAAATTCCTCGGAGCCTCGTCGATTTAGATGAACTTTTACGAGTGACGCAAGGGTACGTCGCAATTAGCTTTCTCGATAAATGAGAATTTTCCCGTTCTTTCGACTATTTACCGTCGCTTAGCGTTAATCTATTGCCTGTCGACGTGTCGGGCTGCGCAACACTCGGCAAATTTAAATTCTTATTCATACCCTTATCGGTTCGAACATGTTCCATAGAATACCTGCGCAAACATTTCTTCGTAGATATCTGACGCGAAACCGTTCTTCACGCTGATTGTTCCGCGTGTCAGTCTTTAACGCCTCTCGTTTAAACAACGCTTTATTACCCATTACTATTTCACTCGAAACACACTGGTGAAATCATACGTCTGATAAATTGGCATGGGTACAAATTCGATAGACAGTTTGATTTTGTAAGAAAAACCTGCAACTGCACACTGTTGACCATGTGTATAATATGCATATGTATAATATATTACAATCAGTGCTTAAGTTATATCGAGTCTCAAAACGAATGCACAAGTTAAACTGCACATAATGTACCCACATGTTAGCACAAATACATGTACTCATTCTTCTATTCCAATATTGTATACGGTTGAATGTCGAAACGTGTTCGAATTTGAATCTGTTCGAGACTTTCCCGCAAGAGGCATTTTAGAAAAGTTCGAGGAAAGTTTCCCGAAAAAAATTGAGTGTTGACTCTTCGCGTTCCGATAATTATTAGTCGACGATGAATATTTCTCCGGAAAGGGTAAAAACACGGTGCTAAAATTCCGTCAACGGCATCCTTGGGATTTACAGCGTTGTTTACTCGATGCGAACAAAGCGGTTTCGCATTGACGGCATGTACATCGGCGAAAAACCGCGTGCCAAATTGTCCCGAGCAGAGACGCGGTTGTGCAATCGATAATTTATCGCGAATAATTGCATGCTCAGACACCTTGATCGTTGCGTCACAACGGCATTTACATGCGAAAAGACACGCTTAACATCTTGGAAACATTAACCCATTGACGATAGCGGTATTCAGCTGCTCGGAACAATCCAACATCGAGACTATGTTGAAAGAAGCAGATCCTGGTAAACATACGTCCCGGAGATAATTTTCTATAGAAATAACGAGCGGTTTCTTGCATTACGACGGTGCACGGAGAAACATTGCTTGCTGATTCTACAAAATTCTTCTAATAAATTAACGTTTCTGCGGAATGATGGTATTTGAAGATGCATGGCTCTTGGAACAGGGATTTTGAGAATTCAGATTAATTTACTTAGGTGCAAGATTTACTGTTGGTGGATTTACGAATATTTTCTTTGGGGTATTCAGGACTTTGGGTTATTCAGTATTTACATTCGAAACTTTGGGGATTACACCTCAGAATTTTGGGGACTTTAGTGATTTAGAGGACTTTGGAGATTTGGAGGACTTGGAGATTTTAAGAAACTTGAAATCTTGGAAATCTTAGGGCTTTGAGAGATTTGGATGTTTGATGATTTTGAAGTTTGGGAATTTGGAAATTTAAAGACTTAAAGATTTGGGGTATGAGAATATACCAATTCAGAGATCTGAAGACAATTTATATTACAATATGTCTGACCACATACGCTTTCACGCGTTAACTTGTATCGAGGGCTGCTGAATATTTCATAGTTTCTTGGCAGCAATTTCTTTCATCGCTATATTACGCAATCTAAATTCACCACCTTCAGAATATAAAAAATCCAGCGGACCTGCAATCAGAATAACCTTCTCCCCGTTGTCAATTTCCCTCCCGTACAATTCGATCAAAGACTTCAAAATTACGGCACATGTTTGATAAATTGCAGCAACATTATTCTTATCGGTGAAGCTCGTATCGCGACGGGAGTGATTACACAGTAAACCTATACATTGAAGTCCGGTTAATTCGTGTACCACAAAGTATCGATCCCAACCCGGTAACCTACATACGGACTCCATTTTACGTGCAGCTCGTAAAACGTGACCCCGCCCATGAACTCTGTCAAACTTGCTGGACGAATATCTCGCAAACTCGAGGGATCTCTCGAAATAAAAGGATACGAGGATCGATAGGATCGTTACGAACGCTTCCGCGAGAAATCGCGGATGTGATCGATCCTCTCGAAGGCGCATCTCGAGAGCTAGGGGAACAGAATGTCTAAAGGCACGATCGAATCGATCCTTCCATGTCGAACATCTTCACTGACACTCACAACGAAACAATCGGAAGGTTCGATCGAACGATAGGCGGTGTCGGGTCTGTGTTGACCCCTCACACTTTTTGTTTTATCGGAGTTTACCTTGTGGATGTATCTTTCATCGAGATACCTTTACACGACTTTTCAGGGAAGTGCAGTAATGGGGCTTTAGAGAGGATATTTAGTTTCTCTTTAAATTTCTTTGAAAATGTGTTGTATTATATTTGATGCATTGACTGTAGGGATCAGTGTAAATTTTAAAGTAAAGAGTATAGATCTTAATGTGGGTTGTTAAAGATATTGAAATATGAATTATTAATGTACATCATATACATTCTTGATGTATTTTACTGTTTCTTCTTGTAAAGAAAATTATCTGAAGGATCAATGATATAAAATTTTGAAGCGACACAATTTTTGTTAAATTTTTGATAATTTTTGTTCAATTATTGATTGGGTATCTAGTACTCCTTGCTACACCGTTATCTCCAAATTTAGATAACAGATCCCGATATTTTTTACCTTTGTTTCAGGAGGAAATGTATTTTCCGTCACACATTTCTTATCTCGATGTGCAAGATAAAAATTCGTCATTCCACGATAACGAAAGACACTTGCGGGACGTCCCTGTTACTTGGAACTGTTACCCAACGTCGATAAATTCTTTCCTTTTTTCCCTTCCGTTTTTACACCTAGAACATCATTGCGTCACTAGGGAATGATCGTTATCTGTTTGAGCTCCATATTTTCCATTAGCCGTTCTACGTCGTTCGTGATGGTGTTTTGGAAGCGATAACTGATAAGAATCCAATGAAAGTGTGACGCTGGAAGATAATTGTAATTATCGGATACTGTTTTCATTCGGTCATTTTTTATTGCACTTATCGTTCGTTTGTTTGAGAAAGTAATTTACTCGAAAATCGATCGGCATACGCTTCGCGAAGAAAATCGATTAAAGGCGGTTTTAAATCTTGAAGAATTTTAATTAGGGGTTTGAGGAGCAATTTAATACGTAGTG
This sequence comes from Megachile ligniseca, assembly GCA_945859555.1. Lineage (NCBI taxonomy): Eukaryota > Metazoa > Arthropoda > Insecta > Hymenoptera > Megachilidae > Megachile > Megachile ligniseca. Next base: position 13,617,587 of record OX243778.1, read on the forward strand.
TTCAAGAATTGTGGATGATGAAGAATTTACTTCTGCTTGACTGATTAAGTATGTATGTTTTAAAAATTTTCAAAATGTATTTTGTAAACGTATGTTGTATCAGTATCCTCTTCGGCAGAAAAAAGACTCGGTACAAGAAGATTGAACAAGTTAAGAATTCGAAAGACAGTCATCTTCTATTCTGGTCGAGGTCGACTATGTTTAGAGAATTCATGAACGTTTACCTAATATAGAGGTAAGCATTCGCCATGCTATCGATTGCATGAATTTTGGCCGGTCTTTCTGTAAACCCGGATTCTTTATTCCGCCATAATTGCGGCGCGATTTACTTGGCAGCCAGTGTGGTTGGCTGGTGCTCAGCTTTTAGCCGACTGCTTTCGAGTGCAATGCGTTATTCAAATATGGCCGTAGGTAGCGCACTCGTGAAAAATAAATCGATAACCTCCAGGGAGACCAAATTTATAGACGGAACGGGGGGAAACTTCAAAGGAAACTTCAAATTTTCATTCGTTGATTGATTCTTCGTACGGTGATTAACGATTGTTCGCAAGGTACACTTTTAATTTTGTTACAAATATTAATTTCATAATTATAGTTCATCTGGTAGATGTACTACTAAATTTCATTATATGACAATACTTTCATTTGTTACTCATTTCATTGTTTTTTACTCATCTTTTTACTCATGATTGTTTAATTAGGATCTGAGGCCTGCTCCAGGTATCGATTGTGACAGTTGATTTTACTTCGCATAACCCGATTTAGAGATTTTTAGCGGAACGTAATGACTTTTAGCGGAACGTAATGACTAGTCAAAGTTTCTTCCGCTTGATAAAACTCGCCGGTTGAAACATTCGCCTCCGAGCAATGTTTGCATTCAACAAAGAATCTCGAATCGTGCAAATACAAAGAAAGTACGCCATAAAACTCTTGCATTAGCCAGAATTACGTGCATCTTTCGCGAACGTCGATTAGCTACGGTAGTAAAACATTTTCACGACACGACACGCTGTAAAATTTATCTGTCGCATCTTAATCGTGATAGCGTTTCGCCGGTACGCCAATTAACTGCTGCTATAAATCGCTTCTTCCTTGTTCGTCTTAGAAGATGCCTTCGAGTTTGACCCACATTTCGCGAACGAAATACTTGCGAGATAAATGAACGATCGGAGGATAATACATCAATTTAATTATGACTTTCAACGAGTTTGATTAGAAATTTATGATCCTCTATATTGAAAATGATGCTGGAGAAAATGAAATTGTTTTGGTAATTTTGTGAAACAGTGGTGGACTTGGAGGACTTTCTAGAGGTGGGCTAAACAGGTCACATTTCTGAATATTCTGTTTGATAAATTATTTCATAAAGACACACATTTCCTAATTATTTGCAAATTTCCAAATATTGAAATCCTCAAGTTTTCCACAATATCTGAAATGTACAGGTTCTCAAGTACAGATGCTAAAATTCATATGTACTTCAACATCTAAAATTTCTAAACCCCAAATGTACAAACGCTCAAACCTTCAATTTCCCATATCTTCCAATATCTCGAATTTCCAAATATTCAGATCTTCAAGTTCTCACATCCCCCAATATCTCATATTCCCAAACTTCAAAATTTCCAACTACCCCAAGTCTTGAAATCCCCAGATTCCTAAACTCTCAAGTCCCTAAACCCCCAAATACTTAATTCCACAAATTTCTAAACCCCATAATCTCCAAGTTTCGTAGTCACTAAATCCCCAAATCGTCAAATCCCCAAATTCTCAAATTCCTCAAATCTCCAACTCCCTAAAGATCCACTCTCCACATCCCCAAATCATCAAGTTCCCAAATTAACAACCCAAATGTCCAAACTGCACATAATTCCGCAAACATCCAATGACCCTGAGGCCTACCTACACCATCTGATCCTCAACGCTATCAACGGTTACATTATCGCACACTATTATTAGCGTGATTCAAGCGCATACTTTCGATGCAACGTCGTATAAATGTTCAGCTTTCGCGTGGGTTCAGATGCGCCAAGTGTGTTAGCGATTTTGCAACTGCGGCGCGGGTCGTTTCAACACGCGAGTGTCCCCTGTTGTTGATGTTTAAGCGGTATCCGAACGATGACCAAGGAGGCCGGTTAGGATCGTTCGTCATTATTAATTGCTACATCGAATTCGTGTTTCTGGCTCGGATGTGTCAGCCGTAGATTATATATAGTCTGACCGCGAGCATTCTATTTTCACGGGTCGATAAATAATTGCATTCGGATACGTAACAGACGAGACTTGCCAACGAGGAGCCACAACGCTGTCGATTAGCGGGGCTGATGATTAAAAACCATCCGCGAGAGATATTTGACCGTAGAAAGTATTCCAAGGTCCTGGGAAATTACACCGCGTGTATTTAACGGGTCTTCATAACATTTGTGCACGAGAAACTTGAGAATTTATGGTGCTTTTTAGTCGAACACAATACATTTTCAGATAAATAGGTCACCATAGTCTATGGTGGCAGAGATAATCGTTGACGACGTGTCTGCCATTGGACTGTTGGTTCCTTCAATTTTCTTTCCCCTTTCACGAACGCAAATCCCCGGAAGCTCGTTGTCGCGTTTCCGTCGTAGCCAGAGCTTTCAGAGTTCTCCTGGTGGGCAAGCATTAATCCTGTCTCGACCGCCAAACTTTACCCCCGTTCTTTTGTTTCCACGATCCAATTACAAAGGGGAGCTTAAAGCCGAAAGCGCGATCAGAAGCCGTAGGAAACGACGATTCTGTTATTTCGCTGGTTTCCGACCATGAATCCACGATTTTCCAACTTTTGCACCAAATTCCCCCTACCTACACTCGCCGATTAAAGTTTCTCGTATTTCGACCGTGCTACCGCTCGTTTCTGATTTTACTACTTTAATAACAACCGTTTTTTCATTGAAAATATATTTTACGCGCAGCATCGTTCATTTCAAATTTACTTCACAAATTAAGGGGATGATTAGTAATTCACCAAGGATCTCAAATTTTCACAAGTTCTGAAGTTTCTAAATTCATAGATTGCAAAGTTGATAAATTTTCAAGTTCTTGTAGATTCTCAAATCTCCAAATTCTCACATTCCCAAGTTCTTAAGTTTCCTAGTGCTACAATTCCCAAAGTGCTAAGTTTCCGAATTTCCAAATCTCCACATTCTCACATTTCCAAATTTCCTATTTTCAAAATTCTCAGATCCCAAAATTCTCAAATTCCCAAATTCTTAAGTCCCCAAATTCCTAAGTTCCCAAATTTCTAAATCTCCAAATTCCTATATCTCCAAGTCTGTAAATCTCCAAATCTCTAAATCTTCCAATTTACGAATCTCTAAATCTCCAAATTCCCAAGTCCCCACCTCTTCATCTCACACCGGCGCCTCCCAGATCTAGATCCACACCCTCTCAAAAAACCAATTAATAATTCATCGACCGGCGCCTACATGGAATATAAAATACCTACGCCCAGAACAAAGTAGCAACTACTGACGTAAAGAAGCTGTCGCTTGCAATTGCCATTGAAGAAGCAGATGCAGAACTTTCTTTTTGATGGCGGGTATCCGGGTTAGACGAGACGCGGTATTAACTCGGCGTGCAGGCCGATTGTTAGAGCTCCACTTGGCAATGGTGCCGGAGTTTTTGCTCCGAATATAAAATTAGGTCTGTTCGGGCGCGGGCTGGGATCACGAAGAGCAAGGGACGTAAATAGATCAACGTTAGAATGCGGCACGTCTTATTCACACTTACGTAAACAGGTCTCGAGAACGCGTCGCTTTAGGTGAGCCTCTCTGTTGGGTTGCGCTGAGCAAAGGTAGCTTTTCACTGTTCTTGGAATCGAGTAGCTCGAATTAATTTACTCGATTATGTTCGTGGAAACGGGTAATTGAAATACCTTTACGGCTAGGTATTTGTGTCTTGAAGGCATTACAAGCTGGGACATGGTATTGGTTGCTTTGTGAGTTACTTGTTAGGTGTCTGTAACTAAGATGTGGAAACTTGTCTAGATTCGAAGACACGAGTGTTAACCCTTTGCAATTGCGTGTGGCTCGACATTTTTCTTGGATCTTATAAATAATTCAAAGATTGGTTGAATGTATTTTCATTTATTTACTTATAATAAAACCCCTTTGATCTTGTAAATTAAAGAGTAGGTAAAAGGAATTAAGGAGTGCAAAGGTACTTAAATCAAGTCTTAGCAATATCTCAATCACCTCTGTTGCATATCTTTAACTTCTTTCGTCCATTTAATTTCTTTAATTTTATTTTCAATATTTTTACCGTGGTATATCTATATTGCACTCCGGAATCGAAAGAACGCTTGGAACGTAGGTACGAAAAAGTATTGGAACACATTTTGTAACGAAAATCTGATGCATACGGCATCCTGAGATGGAAGCTTTTAGGGAACGAATAGTCGATAGGAAGTTTTAATATAGGACCCTATATAGGTTTGCTCGTACAACCTCGATGCAAGGGGTGCGTCCGTTGCATGAGAAGAAGCTATCGATCGAATCGTGTCTTGGAAACATTCAGCCTTTTTACTTCCGTTTCCGCTATTCCTACTCATATCCTCGATTAATTCCGTGATTGTTTTTCCTTGAAGTTTTAAAAGTTCGATATTGGGATTCTGTTTGTTAAAATTATTCTTCTAATGCGGGAAAATTATATCTGCACGCAAAGTACAATTTATCAGAATTAAATATTATGGAATATTGTTCACGTCTTTTCTCTTAATTACCCAAATAAAATTTCTTTAATTTCTGTTTGTGCAAATCGATCAAAATTAAGGGATCGAGTTAAATTTAAAAAATGAGAGGCTAGAGACATTTTTCATCGTCTGTGTGAGCAAAGAAATGAGCAGTTGCTCGAATATTTCTGCGAAAGCACGATCGCGATAAATCTCAATTTACGAGTCTCAGAGATATCGACCGTATCGAGGTTCTTCTCGATTTTCCGTAACTTTTCATTTCCTTCTAACGTTCTTTATAATCCTTGACCACCTTTTTTCCGAGGATACAATTTACAATTATAGATCGAGAAATCGAGCAGCCATTCGTTTCCATTGCCTTCTAATCCTTCTATAACAAGCTCAATGTTTTTGCAAATAGTCTTGAAAATTGTATTATAGAAAGTGTGCTACTACAAAAAAATTGCTAAAGAATCTCGGTTTAAAAGTGAAACCGAGAATAAAAATATTGTAGGAAATGAAGTGTGCAAGAGTATAAAGCTTTTTAAGAATGGAAAAATCTCCGATTAATCGAAGAATGAAAAGTGTGTTCTGTGTGTGTGTGTTCTGTTTAATAATAAATGTTGAGAAAAGTCTTTTAATCTCGACAGTCCGTACCCCAGAAACATTGAAACTTGCTGGAACAATTTGCGAAAAACTGGCCGCAGTCAATTTCGAGCACTTCGTTCCGCATGCACCGGCGCAACTATCGATTTCCGAACCGTAATAAAGCTGTTTCGAGAGCCTCCGTTGCACACAGCGTGTGAAGAATCCGTCTCGAAGGCGTTCTAAAATTCGCGAACTACCCCTGCAGCGATCCTTCGACGGCCCCGCGGAATAACGTCGCTTCCCTGTCCGCAAATTACTTTTCACCTCTATTCACCCCATCAGAAGTTCGTCCCGAGAAATCTCACGGAACTGGCTGGATATCAGCGAGAAACCCTTTTCCTTTTCTCGACGAAGCCAACTCCCGTCGTTGTTGAACCCCCTGCGGGCGCGGCTTCCGATCGATCAGCCCTCCCGCGTCCTTTTCCTTCCGCTTTTCGCGATGGAAATCGCGGCTAGCCGGCCTGTGCCAACCTACTGGGCCCTCCAAAGGGTTTTTCTGCTCTTTTATTGGATACACCTTCAAAGGAGTTAGTTTTCGTGGAGAACGCGTCGAGAACAGTCGGTTCTCCGCAACCCCTTTTGCCTTTTATCCCGGACCCTCGTTAAGGGTGAGTTTCTTTCATGCGCTTCGTGTCAGCTACTCGAGCGAAGCTGACGCTTCTGCGGCTACGCTTTAACGTGGTAATTGAAATTACGCGAGATCCTTTGCTTCTTTATCCTTTTTTTTCTCTTTCTTTCTTGCCTTCGTTTTCCTTCTTTTTCGTTTGCGAACGTGAGGTTGCTGTCGTTGCTTGTCTGGTCGTTTAGGATGGGAAAAGTTTTTCACGAGTGACCAGCAGCCCTGAAATTGCGTTACGGCTCTCGAAATTAACCTTGATATTCAAATTTTAAACTGTGGAACAATTTTTTACCCTCTTTTGACGTTTGTCTAATTTCAGTAAGTTGATAGTAAACAGTAGCGGAGTATTACAAAATTAATTTGGAGATGGATGTTGAAATTTCGAACTATGGAGATGTTTGAAGAGTACCGCGATAAATTGTTGGTTGCCGTAAACATAGAATCTGAAGAGCTTTTGATGAATTTTAAGCTAGTTCGACGAAGTGGATCTACACGGGTTTTGCTGTAGTTTCTGTTCCGAAACTGCGAGTGTAAATTCGGTGAACGTGAAGCCATCCCTTACCTTTTCATTGTATCCATTCAAATTAATCTACAACGTTGTTGAACTATTGTTATAGTCACTTTGCTGCAGACCTTTGTTATTTGAATTTTATTAAACAATACTTTGTGGTGAATGTATGTGTGTGAAGGTGAAACATGATTTATTAAATTATTTTTATTGATTTGGTATAGTATTTCGAACTGCTGAATTAGATTGTCTTAATTGATTTACAATATTATTTTAAACTGATCCATTTTTACATAAATCTGTCGCATGCATTTTTAATCTTACAGTTGATAGTTGAAGAAGTACGAATATAAAATACTGCGTAACTCTTAAAACTCATTACGGACGAAGAATATGCCAGACACATATGAGACATTAATTTCCATAAAGTACTGAATTAAACCACTTCGCACCTAATCAAACTCGTGATAATTACGACAGACAGTTTCAACGCTAGATTCGCCCGTCAAGATGACATATTTCTCATTTTGAATTAGAGAAATTATTAAGAACTTCTGTTGAGATTACCATTCGAAGCTAGATCATCCCTATTTATTTTTCTGCTGTAATTTCAAAAATAAGTGATCTAACCTTTTGCATTATAACACACCCGCACTCGCAGTTCAAATATAATAAATTTCTACAGTTGAATGTTCAGCTTAAGTATAATTATAATTTGAACGATTAATTAAATGCAAAGGAGGTATAAAATTTTATGTTTCTCGACAATTTGAACGTCGTGGATAGATCGTAACGTCTCACCTGCCGAACAGATCGTGGTTCAAGAGGTTAAACGAACTCCGCGTCGATAAAATCTCGCGAAGCGATCCGTTAGGTCTGCAAGTGATCCATTATCGCGGATCGCAGCTGGTTCCCGTGAATTATCGACGAAAGCGTCGAACCGCGTCGTCGCAGGAGCGGAACGCGCGTATTTTCGCGGGATTTTGAAGCCGCGAAAGGAAAGCGGTTCCCTGTCGGGGAACAGAGAAATTCTTCGTTCATCCGTGCGGAAACCGCGTTCGCGGAAATCCTATCGGTGTTTGCTCTTCCGTATCGCGGTTTCGGATACGGCCGCGGATACCATGCTCGTTTTGTACGTCTGCGTGTCTCCGCGATAAACGGCCATGGTTTCTGGCTTTCCCATCAAAACCGATCGAATCGTTCCGATCAGAAATATCGCGAATGTACGGGAATCCAGCGTATCGCTGTCATTCGATTCGTTGCAATCCGATGCTTATCGGGTACGCGGAAAATTATTTTCAATCGCTTTGCTACGAATGCGAGGAAGAACGGTAACTCAGTATCGGAACGTTCGAGTTAAAAAATTACCTTTAATTCGCGATAATCTTTGATTTTAAATCGAATCACGTTCCACCGTCGCAATTAAGGGTAATTTTGCAGGCTGATAGTTTCGATATGTCATTCGTATGCTACGGTCGAATCGAATCAATTTTCAAATTAATCGAATATGGTCATGTTGAACATTAATCAAATTCGTGGCAGCCATTAGCGTAATACTTTGCGATATTGCCACATTTCACGCTAATATTCTTTATTTCGATTCGCTTACGTGTCGGCTTTAGCATTCGAGATGATTTTCTACATAAAAAAAATGAATTCCACGGAACGCGACGAGTTAAAGTATAGCTTCGAGCGTTATTTGCACAAAATTTGCATTCGTTGTGGACAAAAGGAATTCCGGTAAATCTCATTTCCTTGAACAATCGTCGGATAAAAGTATTAGCGATCGTGAAATATCGTCGATTAACGTTTCAGCCGAGTTTCCGCGAAATCGACGGCGTCTCGGATCGACGATTAATTGAGAATTAATGGAGATTAAACGCTTATGCTCGGCGATCAAGGAGGCTCGATAAGAACGCCGTTGACGCAAACAGCGAGCCAAAGGAGAAGAAAGAAGGGCTTGGAAATAATTAATCCTCGATCTTTCTGAAAGATCCTTGCTCTCCCCGTCGTTTCTAGCGTTTCCCTTCTGCAAAAATCAATTGTTTCGCTTTGGCTCACGGCGTTATCTGGCAATTATCGAGCGAACGGCGCCGTTTCTCAACTACTTCCTGCAATAACTACGAACGATAAGGTGAAGTAATTCTCGCTGGGATTTCCCAAGTGTCCTGTCTCTCCTGTTCTCCCGATTGCGGCCTCTTCCCTCCTTTCGCGGCCCATTTTCCAACGATCGTTCACGAATTCATTCCCTACATTTTATAATCATTTCACTCAAACGTTGTCATTATTACGTACCTGTCGAGAGAAAGTGTTTATGCAAGTCAATTAGCAAAATCATTTTGTGTTAGGTGTAATTGGACATTCATGAAGACACGATGAATAAAGGTGCCATATACATTGACCAGTTTTCATAAATTGCGTTGTCATAAATGTCGTTTTATATCAAAGTTCAAAGAGGAATTTTCTTGCACAATCGTGTCTTTGATAATCATCGTGGGCCACCGATGACCCACGCGACAAGGACGGTGTTAATGACCTTTCACGAGGATTGTATTCTTTTAATCGATCTGAATCGCGATATTTTATGCCACAGAAACATCTAAGAAACAATCTAAGTTCCAATTTCCCGGATCAGAGTTGGCTAATCTCTGCAAACAACGTTCATTGCCCCATTATACCCACAATGCACGATTCCCAAAGCGAAGAATGTGTTCCTTCAACAACCATTCATTGTCCGTTTCTAGATCCCATCTAAATTCCCATCGAATAACGCAAATGTGTCGTAAATATCTTGGTGCGGCCATTCATCGCGCTAAAGTCACCCACAATATTTACCCACGAGAACGAAAACGTTTTCATTGCTCGCCATTCATCGCTTGATATACGAAAGAGGTCGATTATTAGCGCGAATTTCAGCTGCGAACAGAGAAAACAGTTGACCGTGAACAGCCTAACGTTCTCGACTCGTTAACGCGTTAAATGCCGCAGTGAAAACGGCCATATATTGTACCGTACGCTATTAATTACAACTTTATTTTGCACCTGATCGTTTCAGTTTCCACTTTCTACATTACGAAAGTAATAGATTAACTCGAATTATTCTACTTTACTTTCAGTTGCTTATACTGAATTTGCGATACCGATCACTAATATCTTGTGATAAACAAAATCGTTTATTTGTTAAATTAATTCTTGAAGGGTTAAGGACAAAAAGAGTACCTCGTACTATACAGGCGGTTAGTTATACACACCTTGTAGAGTAAGATTGATCGAAATTCAAACCAGACATTAAAATTTGTAATCACAAGGTTTTAACTATCACTTTTAATTAACGCGTAGTATTTCAATGCGTGGTACGTGTACCTATTCCATGCGATCTAATTGCGTACCAACTCCAACGCGTGGCAATACAACACGTGGTAATTTAACGCGTGATAATGTAGCATGTGGTAACCTAACACGGGCCTATCTTTACTTGTGGCGATCTACCACGTGTTTATTTTAACCCTTCGCCATCTAACGTGTCACTGTCCAACGCGTGACGTACTGACACATGTATATTTCATCCCAATTGCAATGTAATGCGTGGCAATATAACGCGTGGAGATCTATCGTATAATAATGTAACTCTCGATAATACAACGCATAGCAAACTACCTCTGTTCCATATATCATCCAATAAAAACTTCAAAAATTTATCGAATAAAAATGAAATAAAATCTGCAATATTCATACCGTGAATGTACGTGTAATAATATAAGAAGAGGAATATGGAGGTGATCGGGAAGCAGCGTCGTACGTTTTAAAAAGTCTGCGATCGATAAGTCGACCATTCGTAAAGGATGGTACGAAATAACCAGTGGATCGTCTTGGATCGTCTGGAGCGAACCCTGAAGATGACAACCGGCCGTATTTTCCCCAGATAATGGTCTTGCCTTTCTTCTTCTCTCTTTTGTACCTCGTTCCTCTCGTCGTCGTCCACTGATACTCTCTTTTTAGCTATTAAGTTCGCGACCACCGATTCAAACGTTCGTTGCAGACGATGAAATTATCGAGCGGTCGTCGTGGATTCTACTTCCTCGTTCATCGCCGAGTCTCGATGATTTTTCGGAGACCTCGTTTCTCTCCGCGTTCATTGCTCCGTGGCTTTTTTTTTCCTCGTTCTTCTTAGCCTTTATCTGGTAAAATTAAAGAAGTACGGAAAAAAGGTCTTTATTATTTTGTCTACCTCGTTGGATCGAGTCTTTGTTACGGAAAATCTCATTTATATTTCAACAAGATCAATTTTTTAATGAAATTGTTATCTATTTTTACGGAGAACTTTTTCTAGTTAATTACAAATTTTCAAGGCTTATCCAAAAATTATACTCGTATATCATACCCACATGTTAAAATTAATAGATCAACGTTTCGAATAACTTCGATAAATTGGTCAACTAGATTTTCCTAGCAGTTACGGAAATTTTGATCGTACGTTCGAACACACAGCTCGTTATTCCAGTTATCGTGAATCGATGTACAAACGGAATCGATGACTTTAATTTGCCGAAACGCTGAAAACTGGAATGTTTGACCCAGGTCGTGGTTCCCGTTGCTTTTCCCTGATTTTCTCCCCCGCGGAACTCCATCCCCGTGGTATTTGGGCCACTGTTTAAATAGAGGCTTATAGGGCAGAGCCGTGTATTCTCTGTCCCTGTTTCGCCAACGCCTTTGTTATCTGGAGCAACAGCGACCGTGTCTGCGGAGGCTGTGTCGTATTGATCTGTCGGTTCGTTCGCCATCACGCGCTGGAGAAAGAGAGGGAAAAGTAGGGAGTCGAGATAATTTATTCACGACTCACACCAACGATTCGTGAATAAAAGTGCGACGCCTCCATCGCCGATCGAGAAGGATCGTTATGAAATTGAGACACCTGGATCGATTGCTAAACTATCACTGACACGATCTATAAAATTATTACACCATAAAATTGTTACGCCGACTTAATTACAGTTTACAGCTCCAAAATGATGGGTGAAGGGAAGACATTTGCAGAAATGTCTGCGTCGACAAATATCCGATCGCATATATTCGACGAGGAACACGCGTCACGTGTGACGGTCAAGCACACGCGCAAAAATTATTAATTACTCGGCACATTCGATAGAAGACTCGTTTCCCGTCGTTTCTCCAACGGAAACGAGATCGTCGCGACGTCATGCGACTCGTTCTGCACGTGTTCTGTCGTTATAACGGTACCGTTCAGGAGCTTGCCCTCGTGGCAAACTGATACCCTGAAACTTAGCGAACCTTCACTCGGTTGATACTTCACAATAAAGATTGCTTAATTCGAAGTATGTCTAACATTTCAAGTTTTGTTACTCATTTTAATATTACAACTGATTATTTCTGACGCAACTGTCAAATCATAGGTTGAGGGGTTAAATCTTCAAAAATCGAGAGCTTTGAAATTCTGAACCTCTGTATCATTTTCAAAGCTTACAAATAAAAATCCATAAAATGACCCCAAGAAGTTTGTACATTCCTACAGCTGAAACCGATAGTCCACTCGAATCGATCGACTGTGACCTAATATTCTAAAATAATAATCGCTGAAAGTGGCACCGAGCTTCGAATCCTCCCAGAAGACAATCTCGTAAATCCGTAGAAGTCTTGACGCAAATACAAATTCGTGGCAAATGCAGCGGTTTGTTTATGCGACATGTTGGTACGACCTTTAAAAGATCGCCATGACAGACGGTCCGCGCACGTGAGCAACGGTGATTTGTTGTATAACCAGGCTGGGTTACGTAACACGATTCCACACGGTTTCCTCCCGGCCGACATCTATTCATTGTCAGAATAGAGTAATCAGAGAGTTGCCAGTTGCAGGCGATAGGACATAGTTAACTCACCGACGGGTTCGACGCTTTACCAACCAAGTTCGACGATGAATCGTCATCAAAGGTCTCCAACCGTGGCTCGTCAGCCTTGAATTTCCTCAGGACACATCAGGTGTTGAGTCAGAAACTTGTCTGGTGACTTTGAGAGGAATCAAACGTGTCCTTTCTCTTTGTTGAATCTAATTGGAAATCGTTATACTCTGTTATTTATGCTATCGCCTCGTGTCATCTTAGGTGTCGAAGTATTTGTAGTAGGCGAATAATTTAATCCCGCATTTGCAAAATGTAGATGCAGGATTTTTTAAGGGATGAAAGCTAGCGTCGAGCACATCGCCTGTTAAATATATGGCTAAATATAGTTAAATAAATATTGGAACTGTAAAAAGCAGTTGAATTAAGCCTATGCTTAAAGCTTCCATCATTTTTAAATTACCGTGCTCTCGTTGAAGTTTGAAACAGTTTCAATTCCATGAAAGCGAAGAAAGTATTTGGTCTGACGTTTGACGAGGAAACGTTCGGATTTAGACACCTTTCCACTTGGAAGGCAGGGACGGCTAGGTTGGGTCGAGCACCCATGTCTTGACCCTATTTAGGTCGAGTCGTAATTAAATCCACTTTCCAGCGCTTCCTCGCTGCATACTCGTGTCTTCGTTCGAATACTTCTGTCTCGGAATCTGAAACTTCCTCCCTTGCACTTTATGCTAAAAATTGTATAAATCATCCTTGTATCGTAATCGAAAAATATTTTACTTTAAAATATTAGCTACTTAACAAAATGTATAAATAGCTACTTTATAAAAATAGCAAAAAAAGGATATTATAAAAATTGTATAATTCACGTGAAATAAATTGGAAGTAATATTTTATAATAATTAATATGCTCACGTACAAAGTACTACAGACTACTACATCCACTGCAAACATGCAGTACATGATAATTTATGATACATGTTTATAATATGTCTACTTAAATACGCAATAGAATCTACGTTTTGATCTATTTCTGTGACCACGAAGGTGAAGGACATTGCACAAAACCATCCCCCAAATGCGTAAACGTGCAGGCGAATAGAGGTTCATGAAAGAGGCTGGCCTTCTAGAAAACACCACCGTATCAATTTCGCAGCGAAAGAAAATTGCGCAACACGAAGATCCCTTTATCCAGCCAAAATACGGAGGGACGTAGACAATGGAACACCATGAAAGGCAGCAGGGCCTCGCCTTCCCGAAATCGATCCAGTGGTGACGTAGCGCCACGTGGAAGCGTTCGACACGATTCCCCCATGCACGGATGCGCAATTACCATCCATCGAAACGACGCCATTGAGGTCGAACGAAGGGAGTCCACTCGATACATCGACCAGTAGTCGCGGACCACAATTATCCCCAGACGTCCTCTTGTCCCTTTCGATTCGACCTTTCGCAGCCCGATCCCGAATCAAAGGAGACGAAAACACGGGGAACATCTTGATACGTCGACCCCGAAAGAACCATGGATGCCATAGAACCCTGCCCCATTGACTCCGTTCATCGAAGGACACTTGTCTGGCCCACATTCAGTGCCCTTTCAGCCACGTGACCTCCATTCAGTAACTGGAAAAGGGCGTACTCGTAGGTCTTTACGCACACCTGCAACCAACCCCGACTTTCCCATCCCCGAGGTTTCACGGAGACCCGGAAAAAAAGCCTGTCCTTTGAATCACCCTTCGCCGTGAGTTTGCTCGTTGACAGCCATGGAAAAGCGGCGGATCGCATCTCGAGGGTTGCTTCGAGCCCTGTACAGGGGTTGCAAGTGACTAATGTACAAACATCTCTGGATCCCCCTTTTTTTATCCTGTTTCGAATGCTTGTATCGTTCTCGCGGTTTATGCCTGCCACTCGATGAATTGTTTATGGGAAACCACAGTAGGGTCTCGACGTGTTTATATTATTGCCTTTGGATTTGTTCCTAAGTTTCTGTGCTATCCTTTTGATATCGTACAGGTTTTAACCTGGTTTCAACGTATTTCTGCCAACTTTAACTCTAGTTACCCTGCCTAGTTGAAAACTACTTTGAGTCTATAGACACTTTTATAGCCGGACTGGCGTCTAGTTAGCTTCGCCGATTCTGAGACTTTTACATTTCATTCAGGATTGATTTTTGGATATGGATACTTGAAGGATGCGAAAGAAATTCATTAAACCCTATTGCTACTGTTGCTACTCAACAAAGATTGCTGACACTTTACCTCGTCAGGTTCAGTTTTTTAAATTCACATACAGAAGTCATCCATGGATCAAAGAATCTCATTAATTTTCGTCAAGATTAAAAATATCCAAATCTTGGGTCCGTCATTTTGAATGTTAAAGACTTGTGATCAGAAACTTAAGCTCTTAAATTAAGATCACCTTTACAATTGTTATAAATTCTTGCAGAAAAATGTGAACGATTCCACGAGGGGGATGAAAAGTCAGTGTTAAAGTTGAAGATCATCCAAGGCAGCTTGCGAAGGAACCAGCCGAATTTGGGTTAGGGGGTTATTTCCACGATTATCGAACGGCTTTAATTATTTCGGCAGTTTGTTTCTCATCCTCCGTATCCGCGGAAAATATGGCGTGAAAGAGAGCCAAAACACGACGATGCTTCGCAGTTACTCGACTCGCAAGGCCGTGTATTTTTAACTTGAGAACCTTCCGGCAACCCTGGCCGGGATCAATACCACCGGCAACCCCGTCGTAGTGTAGTACTACTGGAGGCAGAAAGGGTGCAGCGGGGTTAACCTACATATCCAGCTACGAGCACCTCGCCGCTCGCCAAGCGAACGAAAACATTTTTCTTTCGAGTTGATATCCGTAGAAAATGAGAGAAGTTTCGTAGCCTGGCTCGACCCGCACCGTTTCTCCTCTCTAATAATATTTATACGCATTGCGGAGATATTATCTTGCCGGGAGAAACACGTAGCCAACATTCGGGGGAAAAAGATTACTGCAAAACGCGAGACCGCGCACGTAAATGGAAACAAATAGCGTCCAGGGCATTGTGTCACTGACTTACATAAATCGTGGCGGATAATTTACGCGCGCGTGTAAAGCCTTTGCATAAAACTTAAATTGTGACGTCAATGTCAACCGCGCAATCGAATCTACTCCCACGGTATACTGTCTTGTTTCGCCAAGTAGAGGAATTGATGAGTACATAAAGAGCTGAATTCTTGGTAGGGGCTGTTGTGGTCCAAGATTTATTTAAAAAGAGAAGTACAATAAAAACTTGACAGTCAATAAAGGTACAAGAATTATTTGGAATATAAGTTGTATATAATATGTTTGTCCACCTGTATAAATTATAATGGCAGATATATTAAGATCTGTGTTTGCACAAACGTGTACTTGTCAACCACCACTGTATCATTTACAGTATCTTTTAATTGTACAAACCTTAGAACGCTATACATATTTTAAACCTTGAAGGTCTATAACCTCATCTTGAAGAAAGAGAAAAGTTAAGAAAGAAAAATTCGCATTAGCTGAAGCACCGCAGCAGAAATCCTCGCGGCGGGTCCAAAAATTCAACCATCAGCGGCTATTTATTTCGCAATAAAGCGTCCAGGGACCCGGGACACGTACATATATATATTTTTTTTCTGTGAAACCGCGAAGCAGGGGGTGCGAACAAGCCACGGAGCAGCCACAAAGGCAGCCAACAGTCGCGTAATTGAAAAATACCCGTGGCCTCGTGTTGTCTGTCACGATGTTTGGAAGGGGTGAGACAGGGGAACAAGGGACAGAAGGGCCTCGTATCCCGTTACAAAATGGCTGCTGGTTCTGTGGTGGACTGCTCGGAAGCTCGTTGCCTCCATCCCACGTTGCTCCGGTCTTTTCTTGGGAGATTGTGGCGGAAGACGAAAAAAAAAGAAGAAATAGCGTCACGATGGAATTGAGTTCCGAGAGACGGACTCTCGAAGGACATAGTCGAGAGTCTTGATGGTCGTCTTGGAATCTCCTCGAAGAGAACGGTGTTCGAAATGCGGGGTGTGGGGGATGAAAAAAGAAAGGGGGCGGCCGGTATAAAGGAAAAGCAAGCGAAGTTAAAGGGCGAGAAAGAAAGAGAAACACGGGGTGGAGGATTGGAGAAGAAAGGGGGGAAGAGCAAAGAAAAGCCTTTCCCTCTCGATGTCGTTCGAGCCCGGAGACCAACTTCCGCAATTGCTAGGAGAGAAACCACTGTGGAAGATGGCCACTCTGAACCGCTAAGGGGCCAATCCTTTTTATCGACGTTCGTTTCACGGTAATCGCGCGAGAAGCTGAATATTCGTCCACCGAAACGTCGCCGACACTTTTTTCGAATTGGACGAGTTTCACTTTCCCTCGATTTTCGGCGAACTTTTATACGCTCGCCCGAACGAGGGTACAAACGAGAAGTCTGTCGCGAGCGGGACACCGTTCTCGTTCGGTATTTTTCTTGGATTTGGATACGCGAGTTCGTTGCGAAACTTGGAACTAACGGCGCACGGTGGACTTTGATGAGATGGCTGATCGTCTAGACGGAACTCGTTACACTTGAACAACGTTCGCGTTATTATTTTTGGCACGAATTTACGTTTGCAAATAGTTCTCGAGCTCGAAGAAACTTTCTGCATTTGTGCGATTACTTGCTCGCTTCTAACGGATTTCCCTGTTAGAGGGAAACTTGTATCTATCGATTTAGCTGCGGTCAGGCTCCGTTCGAGAAACTTCAATTGAATTAATTCGATTAATTAACGAACATAGATGGCGTGAAAATACACCTCGTGCATTGGCAGTATTCTATTTGCGGCTATCAGTCAGAGAGAATTATTTTGTTTGCTTTCAAACGGATATCAAAATAATAAATGGGCAAAAATATGTTCACCCCTGGGTTAGATCATATATAACATACGTGTCTTTGCCAAAGATAAAAGTAAAATTCTATATTTTCTATGAACTCGTTTGTTGTAAGAATAAACGCGACCATCTAGTATGTATTTTGAGAGCACTAGTTTCATAGAAAATATTTCGTGCAGATTATAATGTACCTGACAAAAATATCCACGTAATCCGCATGACCTAATGTGACCTAGCAGCCTAATTATAATTTGACTCGAAATCACGCCACATTCTAACGAGACTTTTATTTCCGAAGAAATATATAGGCTATTGCTCAAGGATTATCACGAATTAATCACGAGTTATCTGTACCATAAACAACGATAGTATATGGTCTCTCATGCTGTTTGTGAACTTTGAAACACTCGACAAACGTCGACGAAACATAATTTCGCTACAACCTCGTCACCGATAAAACACTTTAATCTCGTCCAGCAAATCCACAATTAAAATTCGCATCGCGCATAATCGCGTCCCGAATTACAGATCGGATAAAACGAGAAAGATTTTGATAAGAGCTTCTTTGTCGAGAGCGGAGGAGAGCCGAGAAAGGCGTTATTATACCGCGCGAAAACGGGCAAGACCGATTGCCTCTGGTTCCACACCTTGAGGGGGTTGAAACCGAAAGACGGCAGTCTCGAGTAACCGGAAGCGGCGTTCCGTTTCAATGCGCAGCCGATAACGCGGTAAAAGCGAATACCTTTCGAAGATACTCGCCCCGGAGCGTACTCTCTTTTAATGTGATTTTGCACTCGATGCCAAAAACCCTCCAACGAACAATGATAACGTTCCCCTTTGTGCGTGACTCGCGAATTTTTATCTGAAACGTTCTACGGAAGCTCTTTCGTAAGCCGGTAATCGAGCCAATCGGGCTTCTTCGTTTATTTAAAACTTTAGAAATTTCAAACTTACCATCGCGCTACGATCGTGTTTTATCCTAGCCTGGTTCTATCCCTAACCCGAAGTTACAAAATACTTGACGATAGAATGCTAACGAGAAATATCTCGTTCGACGTTACAGATTCATCGATCGGCGGGGAGGTTTAAAGAACAGGCAGCACCGTAGCCAAAGGTCGAAGCCACTGTCGACCCTGGTGTCGTCCAGTGGCCAATCGTCGAGTAGCAGCCACGCGTTGGCAGCAAGACGGCCGATCGTGTGAACGTGCTGAGCGATATTCCGCGGCTGCCTCGTCCAGCAACAGCCCGAAGATTCTCCCAGCAAAGGCCAAGATGCACATCGAGGTGCAGGTGGCGCTCAACTTCGTGATATCGTACCTTTACAACAAACTGCCCCGTAGACGGGTGAACATCTTCGGCGAGGAGCTGGAGAAAGCGCTGAAGGACAAGTTCAAGGGTCACTGGTACCCGGAGAAACCGTTCAAGGGATCCGCGTTCAGATGCCTGAAGACCGGCGACCCGGTGGATCCCGTGCTGGAACGAGCCGCGAAAGAAAGCGGCGTCCCGATCCAAGACATCCTGGAGAACCTTCCGGCGGAATTGGCCGTCTGGGTCGATCCCGGCGAGGTGAGCTATCGCATCGGCGAGATGAACGCGGTGAAGATCCTCTACTCCGAAACGGGGGACCCTCACGACGACAGCTCGGCCGACCGCGAGGTGACCAAGACCTTCAATCCCGAGGCTCAGTGCTTCAGGCCCATCGAGGCCGTGGGCACGTCCCTGGGCGGGCTCAGCCTCAGTCCCAAGTCCACGTCGCCGTTCCCTAGCTCGCTGGGCAGCAACGCGAGCAACGGGTCGTCCAACAACCAGCAGAACGGCCACGGGTCCGGTTCCTCGTCGGCACCCTCGCCGACACCCATCACCAGCTCGTTCAAGGGTTCGCCTAGTCCTGTGCCAGCTTTCATCCCACGCACCACCGCACCGCTCACCTTCACCACCGCTACCTTTGCCCAGACCAAGTTTGGCAGCACCAAACTGAAAACCAGCAGCAAACGGGCAAACAGGTTAGTAATCGTTCGTTTCTACTTTATATTCCTTTCGGAGATCCAAGAACATTCGTCCGATTTCCTGTGTATTGTCGCGACATACACAAGCGAGCGACATCGACCGCAAGCGCCAAAGCAAGCCATTAAACAAGTAATCGAACCGTGCGTAATCGCGTTGCTTTCAGAATGTCTCCCACCGAGTTCTCGAACTACATCAAGCAGCGCGCCATGCAACAACAGATCCACCATCACCACCATCATCAGCAGCACCAACAACAGCAGCAGCAGCAGCAACAACAGCAGCAGCAGCAGCAACAGCAGGCAGCTGCCGGTGGCTTACCAGTGTCTCAAAGATCTCCTCGCAGCCGCAGTCTGTCTCCTGGAAGCATAGTCGCCGGCGCTGGCCAGCAACACACGGATCCGAGCGCGTACTTCTTCCAACACGGTCCGACCGCGTATCACCCGCAGTTCCCACATCGCAACATCTTCGACTCGTCCAGCCACGGTGGTTATCTGTCCGGTGATCTGTACACGGGCGCCAATTTCCCGTCATCCTACCTCGATCCCACGACGATCGCCGGCCACCAGTTCTACGGGGGCAGCGTGAACGGAACCAGCAACGCCGCAGGAAGCAACGGCAACTCGCAGACTGCCGGCAACCTCGGTCCAGTCGGTTCCACCGCAGCGAACAGCAACGTGAACGGCATCGGTCAGCAACAGGACAAGACCGCGTTGGTCGAGGGTCTGAATAACTTCGGCCTCGGTTCCGTGGCACCGTATCCTGCTAGCCAGTACCAGCACCTCCTCGTAGCCAACTAACACCCCAAACGAGTGGAAACCGAGTGACTGACGCGGCTCGAGCCGCGGTCCTCGGTGTTGCTTCGTCAGACAGGAGGAAGAAGAGGAACAGAGAGGCGGAAGCGTCGTTCCAGTCTCTCCAGCGCCGAGACATCGTCCAGAGTCTAGGTTCCGTACCCTGACCATACCTGATCCGCTTGCACCATCTGATCCGAAGGTTTCATGCGCGTAGCTGACGATGCCGTCGATTCCTGCTCATCCACTAGAGTTCCCGCCCTGTCTCTCTCTCCGAAATTATCCCAACCGTCGTCGCCACGGTAGCCCCAGCCTTAGCCCCACGATCGATCATCGACGTCGTCGTCTCAGCCGATGCGCTCATCCTTCTAGCCGTTTCGTTCGCTGCCGTTTTCCCGTTCGATCGTTCGCCGATCGAACAACTCGGTTCATCGCATTCGCCGGCGAACGGGAGCGGAGCAGCGCCTCTTCGGCGGAAAGACGTCTCGCAGGAACAACCGAGTGTACCAGAGGCGGACACGCGGGCGCGAGTCGACGAAAAACGGCAAGAGAACGGACGAGAGTGCAAGCAAAGACCGCGCGTACGAGTATTCTCGAGTCGGGTGCGCCTGTGTGCCGATGCGTGCTCGCGGGACGTTCAGGAGCAGAGCGGTGAGGCGGAACGAAGAGGACGAGGAGGACTTTGACGCGACGGGACTCGCGAACGCGAACGAGCGATCGACTAACGTATAGCCGCGGTGTACGCTAATGTTCGTCAATCGAAAAAACCACGACCCGATTGCGATGGCGCTAGGCGTCCGTTCGACGAAAAATACAAACCGGCTGCTCCCGTTGCGTCGCGATCGCGATCGCGTTAATCCGGACCAGCCAGTCGAGACGAACACGGACACGGAATGACACGGACCAACGTATCGGTTTCCAGAGTAACGAGTCGAACGAACGACGCCGTGCGCCCACACCTGGGACAGCGAAAGAGCCAAGAGAAACACACACGTGCACACACGAGTACGTAACAGAAAAAAAAAGATTCCACACAGGCCCAGATTTCACACGCAACCGGACACACTCTCACCCACCATTTACCTGGCGACACACATTGTATACATAACGTACGGTACACACAGCACCCCTCCTGATGGACGATCAGCCGGGCACACACCGGCCAGGCTGGGGGTGGACACTTTATCGCGCACGACTTCACCAACACGTACACAGATATTACCAACGCGTAATAATTTATTTTTTCACTGGTATAGTCGGAGAATTGATAATGAATATATCTGTAGAGCCTATGTATTATATTCAAGATATGCACTCACTTGGCGGGTTCTCGCGAAACGGTTAGGGACTACTTGTAGCCGCTGCCGATGCGTCGACGAACGAAAAAAGAAAAACGGAAACGAAACAGAAACGCCCAACGGGGAACGTTTTGACGACCGCTCGTGTATTCTTCTCGTTCGCGTCGAAAGCTTGATACGACCACGGGAGCATCGAACGCGAAACACCCGGTTACCGTCGTGTTTCTACGACGATCGAGGGAAACGAATACGAAACAGGAAAGTGACAGCCGCTGGGCGAGAATCCACGAAAGATTCATTCTCGATCGAGTCGCAGATGGTGCTCGCGGTTCCATACCGTTCGGAAAACTCGTCCTCGGTACGATTTTACATTTTATTTTTATAATAAATGCAGTAGAGTGTAGAGAGAGAGAAAAAAAAGAAAGCGAAGAAGGAGGAGAAGAGTAGAAAAGGAAACGAATGGCGGCATGTTCGCCGCGAACGAGAATGCGGCTGCGTTGCGCGAAACTCCTCTCGTCGCGACCGGACGTGGATTTCCCTTGGACGCTGATGGTCCGAGCGGTTCATCGGGCTCCTCCAGAGTCATCGAGCAGTCGTCCAAGTTGCTGACAACCGGTCGAGAATCGACGAACTTTCCTAATTCCGTGCTATCGAGCCTTCGAGAGCTCGTCTTTAATTTTCTCGCTGTCTCATCGATCCTCTCTTGGCTCTGGAGAGGAGGTGGCCGACCTGTCCAAACTTCCGTGTCGTAACTTTCGATTCTACGGAAAGTTCGGAAGCGTTCGGAGATCGTTGAAATCGAGGACAAAGGGCCGAGGGCGTCCTAGGGAAACAAGGGTGTCGACGGTTAGCCGTGGGGAGCGCGCAGCCAGCCGGTTTGCGTTCGCGAGATTAATTAGGTGATTACGTTATTAAGTCCTTCGTTGCTGTCCTCGACGGCCGGACCACGGTTCAAATCCCTCGGATATCCTTGGAAGTTGATGCGATTTGCGAGATCTTCGCGAAGTACCGATGCCACGAATTTCCAACTAAATTTTTTTCGAAGCTCCAACGGAACACTATTCGCTGTCTCGATAAAAGGAAATTAATCTTCAACTGGTGCTTTGACTAGTCTAGTTTGGACATGACTCACCGTTTTCCGATGATATTGAACGATACAAAGATATCCCTTTTATTTCTCTTTTATGTTTTCTATAATTTTCCATGAAAATATTCATGCTACCCCACGATAAGAGATTTCTGGTTTTGAAAAATACGTTAACAAGAAGTTAGAGCAATTGTCGGTTGAGTCAATAAAACCAATCACGAGACAGTTTAACTTGCAGACATTCAGAAGCACTGACCTAGTTTCCAAACCACGTGTAGTCAATTAATTAGAAATACCATAGAGGAAAGATAAAGTGACGGAACCTGAGCGAACTAGGATACAGTAATTGATTCTACTCCAAGCACGAGTCAGAGGAAGATTAAACTCGCGCACGAATTCCAAGAAGATGATTTACAAAAGCAACTCCGTTAAGCGAGATAATCGCGAGATCTCCATTTTCGTATCCAGCGACGAACCTTCAAGTTGATTTGATCCTTGGTTTCTCGAACCGTGTCCGTCCGTCGTGAAGGACTTCCGGCAGACAGCAACGTCGGCGGAGGTGCCGCGAGCCGCGGGCCGGGCACTAGGTGCTAAAAGTATTAAAAAAAAAAGAACAAAAAAAACAGTGTTTAATCTTGTCGTCGTGGGACAAACGTACGGAATACGCGCGATCGAAAACTGTCGACCAGCTCGCGAGCGAATGAAAAACCACCGACACTTGTACAGCGAGGAAGGACACGGCTTTCGTCGATCGATCCGCTCGATTCAGCCGCGAGTCCTCTTCTCCTTAGACTAGTTTTCTTACCTTAGCGTCACTCGTGAACGCGTCAGCGTGTAGTATAATTTTAAGCGTGACGTTTCTCATCGTTTTTTCGTACGAATTTTTGATATAGCCCGTTTTGTATATGTGACCGACGAGCAGCTTCCGGTACTGCTGGCCGTTATTGACCAGTGTTCCGTCTGAACGCGAAGCGAGAGATCGACGAACGTCGGCGTGCGTTTCTTCATAAGAAGTGACCGATACTTTTATCTAAATCTGTTACTCGAATTAAGAATGTTTCCTCTTTAAAACAAAATACTGTTCTCAGCGTCTACCAGCGATGTTAATTGTAAAAGATCGATCAACGATCAGTCGATGTTAAAACGGTCACTTCCTATAAATAAAGGGTGGACGAGCGAGCAAGTCGGCAGACGGTGTTTCCGGTCGCGCGCGGGGGTGCTAAACAAGTTTTTAAACTGCGGAACTAATAAGGGTAGTAGAAAGGGGCGAGATCCGCGAGGGAATAGAGGCGAGGGGGGACAAGGCGAGAGAACAGTACCCTTTAGTAATATCTAAACTTAATTGTAACTATTAACGATACGTACGACTGTGGTAGCTATGCTAGTACCTGCTATTGTTAAAGAGAGAAAGAGAGGGAGAGAGAGAGAGAGAAAGCACGCGAGAGAGAGAGAGCGTAAGGGAGAAGTAGAGAGCGAGAGAGAGAGAGAGAAGTCGATGAAAGAGTGATCGAGATTAGGGACTTTTGAAGGTTGATTTTCAACGAAACCAACGTCCATCCAGCGGTGTTTCGTCGTCGTGTTGCGTTCATCGGGCAACACGATAAAATATGGTCGATTTTCTTCGCGAAAAGGGACAACTTTCGCGATCGGAGGAAAGAATGATCGATAGATCGCGAACAGCTTCGAGACGACGGGGACGGACATCGGAGAGGGAGAGACAGCTCCTCGCGCCGATTATTTTTCTAATCTTTGTAATCGCGAACAGAAGGGTCCTCCTATTTGGACCTTTGGAGATCCTCGTTCGAAACGGAAGAAGATCCTATTAGACTTGTCGCGTGGTGAATGGTGGTCCTAGCGTCTCGAGGCGTCGCGACTCAAAAATAAATCGATGACAGCGGAATGGGACGAGAGGGGAGGCAAGCGTTGCAATAAGTTGCGAATCAAATGTGGATCTCGGCTTGAGACGAGAGGCTCAGCTCAGCGAAGAATCAAACACACGGACACATACACACACGTACACACACGCACACGCAAGCACATACACGGATGTACACACGCATACGTACACATACGATGTATACTCTTTTTAACGGCAGAGAAAATGGCACGGGATTGAAATGGAAATCGAAGGAGAAGGAAGCGTGTAAAAATGGACGACGGGATCTATTGATAGAGCATACATTGAGATATACAAAAGATAAACTTATAAGTATTATACGATTACAATACGATTGTAATGAAACACTTTGTAAGCCAGGAAACAAACAAACAAGAAAAAAAAAAGAAATTACGCATAGTTTTCCATAATCTGTAATGGATGTATTCGTTAACAAAAAAAGAAAAAAAAAGAAAAAGACGAGGGCGGGAAGTTAAGGTTTAATTACACTCGTACACGGACACACACACACGCATACATGTACACACACCGTTCGAAGTAACTCGGGTACACGACACACGAAGTAAATGAAAAAGAACAAAAAAAAAAGAACATAATAAGATAATAACGTGAAATAACGTGACGACGTAACAACGGTAATCTGTCTCTTTAAAGTATCATGTGTCTATAAACTATAGCGATCGATATTGTCTCTTTAACCGTAAATGGAGAAACAAGTAATCGTGGTAACGTAACTAATGTCATAGCGATAACCGAACACTGCAATATTAGATATAATATATATTCATACATTTATGGGAGAGAACGACGGACAAAAGAACGAGAAGTTGTGCGCAGCTCTGATACGCGAGACGAAGAATTTGAAACGGGAAAAATGGTGGATCACGCGCGAATAAAAATAAAAAGTAGAACACGAAAACGGCGGAGAAAATGGTCGCTGAATCGGCAGAGGGAGATAAATTCCCGGTGTTCGTTTTCGCTGGTGAGCGATCGAAATGCTGGTAAAAAGCGGAACGGAAAACGACATCGACGCGCACGCGTGTCAGAGCGGAAGTGAGCAGAAGAAACGCGTGAACGAGAGCTACGGAAAAGAGAGAAAGAGAGAACCGGACACACGATCTCCAGGTACAGTTGAAAAGAGAAAGCCGTTTCACGCTAAAAAAGCAGCAACAGAACAGCTAAAACGACGCTGAAAGGAAGAGAACAATATTAATATGCGTTTTGTGTATCGGACACACTCGAAGCCAACACACGTACACACACACATACACGCACACGACACACGAAGGAACACAAAAGAAAGACCCAAAAAAATGAACCTATCGATTATTCTACCAAGTAATGAATTAACAAGAGGATGATCATTAGATTTGTAATTAATTACATATATATTTTTCAATACTTTAACTACTTACTGAATGTAAACTATATACATATAATTATATATTATATATATTATATATATATTATATATATACACACACGTACCGTATAGGGCTGTACCTCGGTTACAGCGTGGCGAAAGGAGGGCTCGACTCGTCGGTTTCTCTGTCCGCGAGGAATTAAAAAAAAATGATGAAAGATCGATACCGGCAAACGGTAGGAACAAGACGAACGGAGGGAAAACGTCGTTTCGACCTTGTCGGAGACCGGAAATCGACGGATCGATCCCCGATTGCGCGGCTCGAGGGGTGGCGAGAGACGACTCCGGTGCCAGCCCTCGATATACGAACAGGAAGAGATCTACGCTAGGCAAAGAATGAAAAAAAAATGAACCTTTTTGTACCCCACCCAAGTCACACTCTCGGTGTCGAAATGGTAAACAGACGAAAAAAAAAAGAAAAAAATAATTGCAAAACAAGCAACTATGTTACTCGTGTAAGTGCATCCTAAATGTAACTGTTACGAAATGCCCCTTCTCCGAAACCCCACCCCAGGCCCCAGTCTTCATCGTTTCGTACGTAGCAAGAGGGATGATAAAGAGAGAGAAAAAAAAATACATGAAGCGGCAGAGCGATCAGTCGGATATACCTATAGAGAAAAAGAGAGAGAGAGAAAGAGAGGGAGAATGGAGGAGTGTGTGCGTGCGTGTGTGAGAAGGGATGAATTTTTTGAGTTGACGGATCGAGGCGGAGAAACGAAATTTCCGGAAACGAGGCTGACAAACCGCGTGAAGTTCGATTCGTTTCTTTCAAACTGGGGGGATGAGAAATGTTTCTTCCTCGGCCCTCCGCGGTGTTGTTCTATTTTTTCTTTTTTCTATATATTCTATTCGCTGACGATTTTTATGTCTTTTACATTTCTGTACGCGTATACTTGTCGTTGTTCGCGAATGGCGTTCGATTGGTGCGCGTGTGCGTGTGACAGGGATGAAAGAAAGAGAGGGTGCAGCGCGAAAGATAAAAAATGCGTGCGAGCAAAAGAAACAGCGAGACACTGTGCGCCTATATATGTATATCTGTATATAGGTACCTTTTTTCACCCGCTACCATTGTTTCCTTTATACTTCTTCTCCTGTTTTCTTTATTACTATTATTATTAACGTTATTATTGTAATCGAGATGTATTTTCTGTTGGCTTTAGATTTTGTTCCTTTATTTTTGTACGAGAACCGTTTTACCTTTTTTTTTTGCAATACGTGTGCGTTATAAGTTAAGAGTATATTTTTTTTTTTCTTTCTTACCGTCGATCTACGAATCTCTCGATCCGACGATCGAGGGCTTCTTTAGTCTTTTTAAGGTGATCCTTTTCAATAATTTTATTTTTCTCCTTTTGTCTTCATTTTTTTTATAGTTTATTATTGTTGTTTTTTTTTATTTGTATGATATTTGATTATACCAGCGTGCATCGCGCCTCCAGATTAATATAATATATACTGCTATATTATTATATATATATATATACACAATATACATATACATATATATATATTTTTGTTAATAATAACAGTGGTTTGATAACTACAGTGATTATCCTGTTGTAACGGATTTGTTTTCTATCTCTTTATGGCCCGCGAATGCGTCATTAGTAATATTATACATATGTATGTATAAAAAATGAAAACAAGGAAAAAAGCATAGCGAACACGTGCATATAAATATATAAATATATATGTATAGACAATTATACATACATTGTATGAGAAAAAAATATCGATTATATATATATATTATTATATACATATATATATATATATACATACACCGCTACATTATATTTTGTTTAACGAGGAGACAAAACCAAAAAAACGGAAAAAATTGCGAAAAAAACAAAATGTGACGGGGAGAGCGAAGAACTGTGTCGCGTTTTCAGTGTGTGTTGCTTAGTTGAAAAAAGGATAACAAAATGATAAAACAAAGACCAGGTTCGAGGAAAAGTCTTTAATAAGCGTTTCTTAACATTTTTTCGAGCGTTCGGGTCGTTTTCGATACGAAAGATAAAGCACTCACACACACACTCACACACAACACACAGACATAAAATCGTCGAGGGGGAACGAAGAAACAAAAAGAAGAAAAAAAAACAAATGTGTGAAACAAAAATGAAACTCGCGTGTAATATACTTATAATATCATTTTGTAAATTATTTTTTGTATTTTTATATATATATATACATATACATATATATAAATATCGAAGCATACGAGACAAAGCGGAACAGTGTTTTTGTGCGTACGAATCAGGGAAGAAAAGATCGAGAGTACGAAAGAGAGAAAGAGAGAAAGACAGAGTACGCGAGAATGTGTGGAAAGAAATACGTGAAGGATAAAGAAGAGAAATTGGTATAAAAACGGAAAAGATCAGGCGCGATTGCGTAAAGGGATGCGAAAGAACGGTGCGAAAGGGAGAGACAGCGAGAGACAAGTGCGTGGTGTGGATGCGTGAGAAAGAGAGAAAGAATGAGCGCAACGATAGAAAAATTCTCGTCACGCGATCGATAATAACGCGTAGAATATTTGACGATACTTAAAATCGATCAAGAAGAAATCGTCCTTTGGTTGAAACGCGTGCGACGATGCGCTTGTTGTATGCAGCTTGTTCGGGATGGAAGAGAAACAATAAACGTGTACACACATACACACAATGCACACACGTGACACAATCTCTCATTGTAACAAACACCAGAACGGATCGCGTTGATTCGAACGAGTCCCGATATGAATATGAACGATTATTCTGTTCCCAATTATTTGTACCTTCGTATTTGTATTTCTGCAGCTTGTCAGTGCTTTGTTTACCACTACCGCTACTACTATTGTAATTACTATCGTTAATTCTCTTATGATTACTACTACTACTTATTAATATTATTACTGCTAATGGATTTTCAATAATCGTAGCGTGTATCGACCTTGTTTTTTGTACCACTCTTTTACTTTGTTCTGATCTACTTTATTTTTGTTCGTGTGTGTTCGCGTTGGAAAACGCGGGAGAAACGCGTTTTCTTTTTTATTTAGACGTAGCGCGATCGCCTCCAAAGAGAACGATTGTGCGAGAACAATGGAAACCTCGCAAAAACAACAACCAGTTTAGTCGTATTTAGTAGCCAGAAGCAGCAGCGTGTTGTTAGAATTAATTATTAATTAAGAACGCCGACACGATCGAACGGCGCACTCTGTGTTCGGCCACGGTGCGGCCGGAAGCTGTGTACCGAGCTTCCGGGAGGTCTCTCGGTCGTCGAGGGGGTACACGTATCGAAAGAGAGGAACGAAGGTGTATCCAGATCTTTTATAATTTTATAGAAAAAAGAATCACAGTCGATTCTGGACGCGCAAATAGTATCCAGGATTCCTAGAAAAAAAATATATATTAGATCGCAGGTTCTTTTTTAACGAAAAAAAGAAAAAAAGACGAAAGCAAAGCTTTAGACGAGCTTGACGACGCAGCTGGAATTCCAGTTGGGAAATTCCGTCGACGACGATTAGTCGCGACACGACGTTCGTAGACTCGTCGCCTCCTCGACGCAGGATCGATAGATCGATGGATCGAGCGTGCGCCGTTTCTCGTGCTGTTTCGTGTCTCCATCCTTGTGTCGACGCGTGGTCTTTTCGTTAGCTGGCTGCGTTGATCCGTCGAGAAGTTTCGAGAAAATTTCGTTTCACGCGTTTAAAGAACGGAGAAAATACGTACGTGCGAATGACAAGAAAGAGGAAACGCGAGATAGTGCGCGCGCGAGAGAGAAGAACGAGATTAAAATACACGACGTTTCCTGCTCGCTTGTTTGTTTGCCTGCCTGCTGCTTGCTTGCGTGAGCGTGCGTGTAAGGGAGGAAACTTTTCGTTTCTCGCGAGGGTGTTCTTTCTTATTACATATAGTTTCTCATGCAAGTACGGTGGACGAGGGTGGTGCCGATCAATCTCGCATCATGGATCTCCGTCCCGTCGCTCGGACATGGATTAATCGATCGCGAACTCTCTACAGACTTTGGACGGAGTACACGGAATTTATTTCCCTACAGTACTCAATCGTTTGCGCTCAATTTGCCATCTGTTCTATCTACACGCTCTTATTTTTATATCCCTTATTGCACGCGTTGGATGTCGGTAATTTTATATTACACAGTAATCAAATTTTATATGATTTTAAAATTATTTATGCAACTTATGGGACAACGTGTCTGACATCCTCATTTTCACTGTGGTAATCGACGAGTTAAGAAAGTTAAGATGCTTCTCCGTGAAAATAACCTGATCCCAGTTACACCTTATATTTACAATTTAGTTACGTCTAATAAGACATTTTGACCAAATAAAATGAAACTGCGTGACTCCGGCCATAGATCTATAATTAATTGATTCGAGACGATGGCTTAGAGAAATAATTGTCCTGAATGATGATGAGCGACGGTAATGGGGAGGAGATCCAAGATGGCGTCGGTGAGGTCAAGGGGAGGGCGCCTGGTATTAGTACACATTAGTTTCTTCGATAGGAGGCGCCCAATTAGTTGTTGGAATTTTGTAGTCTAGGCGATAATTCTCGATATAGTTCAATGTTGTCGAGTTTTTATTAGTTGAGCGAGCGATCGCGTGCGATCCTCGTCGGAAACCGGAACAGTGCTAGCCGAGGTGCATCAGGGACGAGCGGAACGAGAGCGCTTCCGGTCGAGCGTGAAATCGAACGAGCGTTCACGAGCTTCGAATCGATTTTCGAAAAGTCGAGCGTCCATTTCCGATACGCGTGTCGCTTTCAGATCGCGAAAGAAATCTTACCGGAAGTGGAAGAAACGCGACTCGAACACCGACAAAAAATTAATCAAATAGATTCGTAGCTAATCGGAGAGGAATGTTTCGTTCGCAAACGGGTAAAATAACGACCGGAAGCCAGAGAAACGGTCGATCGAAGCCTCGTGAACGGAGACTCGTAATCTCGATCGATTTTCACCGATTGCGAGAAAACGTCGCGTGCTCGTTGCATTCGCGTCGACGTCCGACTCGAAAATGAAAGCTCGCTCCATCGACGCGCGCTGTTTTCTCGACAATCTCGACGCTGCGAATCACGAGAATTCGATTCCGTATATAATTGAGGACAAGCATTGTATCGATTCGATCGGAGGGAACACGCGGGAGACATTAATCGAACCTCGTCGTCTGTTCGAACGAGACCAATTCGATTTTTTCGCACTTCTACATCGACGTTTTCGTTGACACCAGTACAGAATCCGCATAACGATCTAGGCTACGATGCAAACGTTTGTACGAACTCTAACATAATAGAAATTTTATACGGATCTAGCGTTAGCTTCGCACAGTCCTTCCAGCAAACTAACCGAACGGAACAGACTCAATTTGCATTTAAAGTGTCGAAGAAGTGCGAAAGAAGCAAGATGCGCGATTACTCTCGCGTGGTTCGATCGTTGCTAAAATTTCGTCCGTCTTTTTCTCGAAGCTCCGAACGCAAGGATTTCTTTCTTGGTGCATCGACGAAATTCTCGCAACGTTTCGAGGGCGCGGCGAAAAAACTAGACAGAACGACGGAGCTGTCGATCAAGTACCGCCGGCCGACTTCCGGTTTCCCTCGAGACCCGGCGACTCGTCTCCGCGAATCGATGTGTGGTTAGCCGCGACGATATCGAGTGATTAAGTCCGTTCGAAGTGTCGGTGATCGTCGAGACAGAATCTCGACCGAAACTGACACTTCCGTGCTGCGCCTCGATCAGCGCGCGACTTCCGATTCGACCCCGCGAGCCGACCGACTTCCGCTTCTTTCCTCTCCGACTCTCTCCTCTCGACGATGGCTGTTTCTTTTCTCCGTTCAGTTGGAATAATACACGAGGGACAGAGGGAAGAGGGAAAGAAAACCGCGAGGTGTCCAAAACGCGAGAAATCGTTTGGACGAGAATCTCGATAATCGAGCCATACGCGGACGTTCGTCGGATCGCGGACTTGCGATCGGATCAAAAGATGGAGAGAAAGAGGCGCGTCTCTGTTGCACGGTCGCTATCCACGACGTGTGAACGTTAGATGAAACCTTTATCTATATATTTGCCACGATATTCAATACGTGAATGAGTATATCTATTAAATAATATTGATATAAATACATAGAGACAGAGAGAGCGTGTAAGGGAGAGTGTGCGCGCGCGAACGACAGAGAGAGAAAGTATGGTAATATCATGAAATTATTATTCTTTGTTACTTCTTTATAATTAAAACAATAAAAAAGCTGCTGAATAAAAAAGATGGGGATCGCATTTTATTTATTTCCTTCATATACGTCTCTTGTCCCAACCTAACTTTTAAGTTACGTTTAATTCGTACCCAAAATGCATGTTGCGGCTAAGAGAATAAAAGTACGTATATTTTGTCGTGCTTTCAGTTGCACAAACGTTTCTTTGTTATTCGAATCTACCATCCTCCGAACAAACGGATCCTTCTATTTTCACCGTCATGAGAATTTTCACGCAAACAGTAAAATCGGGAATTCGCTCGAAACGATAATTACTCTCGCTTGGAAGTCGAACGAAAGCGACGGGATTTCGATCAGCGAGCAGAGAACGCGTGGAGAAATTTATTTGCGTCCGGTTGAAAGGTTCGCGACGATATCGCAACGGTATCGCATTAATTCAAGCGAGATCGAAGCGCGATACGTCTGTAAATGATATTTCGTTAGAACGCGACCGTTTGTCCGTGATATATTCGTCGAAATATTTTCTGCTCGATATTTATTCGCGACACTGCTTTGACCGTCGCTGAAAAACAACGAGAGCCCCAACGAAATCCGCTAAAAAATATTTATTCCGAAACTCGATTTGTTCGCTGATCGACGCTCTTTTTTCCCCGTTTGTCGTTCCTCCTGTTTGTTTTAACTCATCGTCAGCAATTTCCGTGTTTCATACTTTTTATTTTCCCCGTTTCGATGCTCGTAACTTTCTTGTCGGATTGTTTTATTGCAAAGTATGACATACGAAACGTAGTACATTATCGTTGCAGCGAAATGAAACGCTGTACACGATCGTCGCGATAAAACGAAACGGGGTATTCGCAAAAATCTGGTCAATCGTTCTGGCACTGTTACGATTGACGCGTTCGCGCCCGATCGAGTTTTACACGTTTCCGGAAAGGCGGAGAATGGCTCGTAAAATCGCTCGTGATTGAAAGAACACGAAATGTCGGCTCCCATTGATGTCGCTTCGCTCTGATTTAATTTACGACATCGTTTTATTTCGATCGAATTGCCATTATCTCGAATTCTAACAGAGATTAACCCGATTGCATTCGGGTGCAACACTTTGGCTAGAGTGCACGTAAAACATCGATTATAGGTAAGTTATATTACAAAGTATCCTTTTGTACCAAAATACAAGAATCGTAATAAGAATATTAATAACCGAAACGTCGGAGAAGGTTGCAGAAATCCAATCTACACTTTTAATTGGGAAATACGCGCAGAAAATTTTGCTGATTTCTCGCTAGCAGGAAAATGGTAAGAAACTTCTTGAAAATTAGTTCCCGTTGATTTTCTACATTAATTACTTCGTACTTTCGAATTCCCAGAAGCAAGATGAAATATGTTCAATTTCGCTGAAGTTTTACTTCGGAGCCGTTCATCAAATCCGGAAGAGACCTTCGCGAAATTCGATTATTTCGAACGCGCGAAGAAAGCCGTTCCGAATCAGCTTTTCTCCGTGCTAATTGTCGCGGCCACGAGGTCTCGCAAATTGAATTAGCGCGTACGGGACATCCCATTCGGAGCCCGCAGATTTTCTGACACCCGATAATGCGATCGCCAATTACAACGTAAACTTGGTCATGGTCGCTGACTCCTAATCGAATTATCTTCGTCCAGCCTGGAAATCCGATGCATCGGCCTTATCTTTTTCTGTCAAGCCGACATTGAAGAGTGAGCTGTCTCTTCCATCGGTGTGTACTCGATTCGACCATTTTTTGCAAAATTCCCCCGGGACATGATTTGTACCTCGATTATCTGTTTCGAAGAATCTTTGCTCAGGAAATTCCATAGCTTCGATGTCATTCGAAGGTTTCGCTACAGTTAATAATTGGATGCAGAATACCTTTTATTAATTTTATCAACGTTTACGGTGAGCAATTTAGTTTTATTCGGATCGAGGTTTGCCAATAGTTTTATTTAAATCGAGAAGAGTACGATATGTTTTAGTACGTAAAATTGGTTAATAGAATATTTAAAGTCGGGGCAATTTCGTATGTTCGACACTTGCACGACCTCGCTCTCAATGCATCACCGCATGATGCACATGCACTTCAGTCTCCTCGCAATTGCATGCTCATTTCCCATTGGCAGTCGAGGCGTGCTCGATTTATGGTCTACTATTACCGCTGTGTCGGTTCGCTTCTCCGAGACTGCAATTTTTATCTGCTTTATTCGCTTGTAAAATCGATGAAGTCGTCGAAAGTTCTATGACATCCGCGGGTAATGTAGCTAACAGTGATTTAATTAAAGTTAAGCTCGAGGAAGATCTATTTCAATCATCTTTACAACCTCTATCCAGGGATTCTATTTTTGGAATGTCCTCTTCTTGAAAAGTTTAATTTATCAGCTTTCTTAAACTGGTCGAGCGGGAGCTGATATTTTAGAAGTCTATGTCATAGAGGAGACTTTATGGAAGCATCAGGTACACCGTTTTTCACCGCGGTAGCTCGTGTTCGTTTTTCGAAATCGTTAATCCACCGGTCGAAAACGATCGATGCAGCTGTAAAACGAGACCCTGGTCCCAGGATCGTCTTACGATACCAGGTTGATTTGTGTCTTGTTTCGCAACGGTGCGTTTACATGAATTCATAGACCGACCGATTGAACCGATGCAAATGATACAAGCATAATAATAAATAGAACTCCAAAGTAAAGTTTCTTTAAAATTTTGTATTTTGAATAAAACGTAAGTTAAAGAATATGAAGTTCCTATAACTACGCGATTAGGCTTCAAAATTCTGAATATAAAAGAGGCCCTTTCTTGACAAGAAAGAGAGTCCTGACGAATAGAGATGAAAAGAGATTCCGGAATTGCATAGTTAGAGAATCGACGTTCCTAGCAAATAGAAGAAGACATAGAACAGTGTGTCGCAGGGAGCTGAGGTATCGAATCGAACAAGAAGACTCAAAATCGCGTGGTGAACACAGTGAACTTCGAGGGCATTGGTAAAACCAGTTGCAGCAATCCAATTGAGATGAAATAGGCTTTATGTAACGTAGCGAGGTGAATGCGAGAAACCGTACAGACGATCACAAAGGATGTATACTTGTGCAGTTGTTCGCATCTGGTCAGCGTTCTCCAATTTCAAGGTTATGTGTACTCGTTACGTAAAAGTGTTTACACCATAATAGAATCCCGCGGATCTCTTTCGTGTTACACTTGTGATATTTTACTTCACAGTACATAATTATAATCTCTACATAATTCTCTATAATAATTCTGTTCATAAACTTATTTGTACCTTTGACCGAATAATTTCTGGATATTTAGTCGTTATTAAAAGTTCGTTTTATTTGTGAAATTCACTAGGAGATATTCGAATAAAAAGCGATTCGTTACTCGTAAATGCAGCAAACTCTCTCCGACAGGATTCCCAGGTGAGAACTGAAAGCGTTTCCCAGCTCGTTCGATCGAAATTACCTAAACTGCGTGTCGAATCGATGTTCCTCGATTCCATTCGAGAAGCATTGACCTATTCTATTGGTTCGACGTCACCGACGATCGTGTCGAGGCGAGACTGAATAGAAACGGGGCGTCGCTCGATCGATGATCCATCGATCAATGCCTGCCCGACACCGAGCAGTGGGCCATCAGCTTCGTTTCCAGCAAAGAGTTGACTAGACTTAACCGTTGTCCTATAGTACAATGGTAGTACTTTAACCGATAAGATCGTGTAGCTGCTGTTCGGCAGACTGCTTGATTAATTAGGAGACTTCGAGCGACACTATGCTATCTCGCCGTTTAATTAATCGATTACGGGTGTTCAGGATCCTCGTTGGGACCGCTCGTTTGGAAACCTGCAAGCGACGAATTTTCGAAAGAAAATTAATCTTGCGATCAAGAAAATTTCTTATCATGCTTCACTGGTACATTTTTCCCTTTAATATCGAACATTTAAAAAGCACTCTAATTTAAAAAAATTATAAGTGGAGATGTATCTATGTGGATCGTATTGAATATCCAAAAATAATATTCAATCAGAGATCTGTCAAGAAGTACCACCGTCGTTTCTTCGCAGTTTTGCGAATTATCATAGGGTGAAAGGTTACAAGGCCAGACGAGTGAAAACAAGTTAACAAAAATATTCAACCTAATCTGTATTTCATCAGTGTTGCGTACCTAACGTATGGCACGTCTTATGTCATCGTGAAACTATCAAGCAACGTGTGTTGTGTCCGGACTCGTAACGTATGCGTGATTCTGTTGCAAGACTGAAATGGATCAGGCCATGTGACCTTCTAGCCTGCTTTGGTGTAACTCGTTTCTGGGTAGTGACCCAATTTCTTATGGTCTCGATACAATTTGGACATTGATGTTATAAGCAGATGTGTTCGAATGGATAATTAAAACAGTGGCAAGAGTGACGGTTCTATTGAAATTGTCACTGTAGCCAAAAGAATGGAGGTTACTATAACTGCAGGTTTAACGTAAAAATTAGTCAAATAAAATTATTTACTAATTTATTAGCAACTCTCTGTACGAGAAGCTTTTCTATTTTGAAAATACCGCCACATCTCGGTCACCATCTAGCGATAAATGAGCGACATCCATGAAACATTGCTTTTTCTCTTTGCAATGCATATTTTCTGACTTGCTATATTTCGAATCTCCCGAATCAGTAATAAACTTCGTTCACGATATCAAAGTTCATTAAATAAAGATAATATTAAATAAAATATAGTATGAAAAATATGTGACACCGATATGTGTAAATGTTACAGACTGTGCCATCTGACACTAGAATGCTGAACTGTGATGCTCCCAGGGACATCAGTGTGCGAATAATTCTGAACACATAATCCGCATTTTCGGACCTTCAGAATATACTACAAACAGCATAGAATCAATATTAATAAATATATAACAAATATATGGCATATTAATTAATAAAACTAATGTTAATTGAATTTTTACGAAAATGGAACATGTGGCGCCATCTCTCCGGCGAACAGGGTGAACTACACACTTTTGAAACTGTACTTTAATTAGTTCTCATCTTCCACCGCCAGATGGCGCACCACAAGACGCCATCTGGTGGCAGTGCTTGGGAACTAATGAAACTGCAGTTTCAAAAACGTGTAGTTCACTCTGTTCGCCGGAGAGATGGCGCCACATGTTCCATTTTCGTAAAAATTCAATTAATATTGATTTTAATGATTAAAAATTTATCATATATTTATTAATATTGATTTTATGCTGTTTGCAGTATATTCCGTGGGTCCAAAGATACGAATTATGTGTTCCGACTAGTTCGCACACTATACTGTGTCTAGTCGGCAATATAGAGAATATCAATGGAATGATAAAAATTTTTCATTGGAGCCGCCAAAAACCGTTCTCACAGATGTTTTCTGTTGAAAAGAATAGCTAGTTTGTAAAATTTGGCCAGAATCGGAACATGACGATATTTCAAAGTTTCCCTCGACTTTCTAATTCCTTCATTTCGTTGTTCACTGTCAGATGGTGCTAAACGTTCGATTTTCAGTTTGCCAGTGCTGCTACTCGTCAATCGTAATAGAGATTACAGGCACAGAAGACGACAGACAGTAGTCGATCGAATGATGCAGGCGAATTTACCAAAAATTGGCCAATTTGGCCATGTCTTTACACGAGGAGTTGTACGCACTGCTGAAGAACGTGCTCATACTCCCGGCCCAGGTAAGGTTTCTTTTAATACAGGGTTTAAAGAAAATTTGTGAAACGTTTTTCAAGAGCTTTAACGTATTTGGAACATTTCGTTATTTATACGTTTTTTTTTATAAATTACAGAACAACTAAAATATTACATGAAATTATAATTGAAAATGACATTTATTTTGCAGATTTCTTTTTGTTATGTATTAAAAACAGTAGTGCTATTGCACGTTAAATATATGTTATGTAAGATCGTTTACAAGTTACTACAATTTCAGGCGCTGAAAAGATGTGGAGAAACATCACAATTTTCGTGGGACTTCCTTCGTTAATACTTTCATCACTTAATTGTTACTTACAAAAGGATGAACACATGGCACGACCAGAAATTATTGATTATCAATATATGAAGATTTTGAACAGGGTAAGAAATAGAAAATAAATAAAAAAAACCAGTTAGATTTAACCAATTTTGTTTCTAATATAGCCTTTTCCATGGGGAGATGGTAAACATTCATTGTTCCACAATCCACATACGAATTATATACCTGGAATTGGTTATGAAGCTTAATTGCTTATCAAGATTAACGAGATAGAATTTATAGTCCATGGTACTGTGTAAATGGTAATCTGTATTTCTTGTATTGTGATAAAGTAAATAAACAATATACAAATATAAATAAATAAATAAACAGGACAATTGTTATACAAACAAAATAGTAACTATTATAAAGAAAATTACCTACCTCAATAATAACATAACAAAAGATAAATTTAAATAACAAAACCAGTTAGCAGAATTTATTTTGTACATTTAACTATGATAATTATGATACGTTTACATTGAAATGTATTTATATAAAGAATAATAATTTATGAAATGCGCTTATACAAAAAAAACAATATCTTTTAAAACAAAAGCAGCAACAATAAATACTGTTTAACATAACATTGTCATGATAAAAAACATTATATTTTGGTAGATAAACGTGTAGACTAAAGAATAGTCTTAACTTAAATTACAAATATACACTATTTTTTACAGGCTTACAATCTTGATAATGTTCTTCCCAATGTAACCTCAAGCATTCGTGGGAACAATAATTAGCTTCTAAACAAACTGAACATGTTACGCTACTAGGTTTACTACAAGATAAACACACTTTCATCTCTTCCTCTATAATGTTTCCTTCTGAATTACTTACATGAGTATTATTAGTTTCTTCCATTTCCTCAAATGCTTCTAGTGTTATACTTCTAACATCTGCAATATGTGATACGGTAATTTCTTCCAACGAACTATTCTTTATGTCTTCGTTGCTAAAATGTTTAGTATCATCTAAAGTTTTTGGTGAATGTACTTCTAAGAAGTTTTCGCAGGTACTATTTTCTAAACATGATGACATAGAAACATTATGTTTGTCCTCTTCTACTTCTTCATACTCTTTGGGTTTTGTAGGTACTAATTTAATTTCTCTATCTTCGGTCTCATTAACTGCATTAGTATCAATAACTCTTACTTCGTAATTGTGCGAAGAAATTTGTACAGTAACTAAATGTGGATTTGACTGTTGCATTGCATCCTTATGAAATACATTCAAATTAGATATTATTGGCACTTCTTTGTTATTTGTGTAAGGAACATTATGAATTATTTTTATGCAGTTACTTAAATTTTGTTCATT
This sequence comes from Megachile ligniseca, assembly GCA_945859555.1. Lineage (NCBI taxonomy): Eukaryota > Metazoa > Arthropoda > Insecta > Hymenoptera > Megachilidae > Megachile > Megachile ligniseca. The sequence continues at coordinate 13,656,853 of OX243778.1, forward strand.
CGTTAAGTCTGGATTTTGCTGTTGCAACGTATTCTTAGACAATTCTTCTGAATTAGGTGTTACTGGTACTTCTTTCTGGGCTACGTAAGGAACATCACAAATTATTTTTATACTGTTATTTAAGTTTTGTTGACTTAAGTCTGTAGAATCTTCTGGTTTTTGTTTGATATTACTGTCTAATGTCTTTTGTGTTTCTAAATTTGACATAACTACAGATTGATCACTTTGCACTAAAGTTTGTTCAGTTTGTTTATTCCTCTGTGTTTCTTCATTCTGTAATGTTTCTGACACTCGTGCTTGATTTGGAAGTTGTTTATCTGGTAAGTTATCAGTTACTTTTTGTTCATTTTCAAATTGATCTTTTGATGTCAAATTAATCAAGTTTCTTTGACATGGCACATTAGACCTATCAGTGTTTCCTATCTTACATGGCTCTTCTTCTGCGTTAGATGTACTAATCGGACAATGTATTTCTTCATTTCCTTGTACAGTTATTTGTGCTTCTTTTTGAATATTATTTTCAGTATTTATAAGTATGTTATTCTCAAACATATTTGACTGAGATATATTCGGTGAAATATTATTTATTGTATTTTGTACAAAGTGTTTCAAAAGTGTTTGAAAATGAAGCAACAAAGATCGTTGTGAATTAATAATTTGCCATTGCCTGGTTGTAAATTGTTGTTGCAACCACGTCGTACAACCGAAGTAAAAATTTATTTGTCTCAGTAATATAATCTTTTGTATGTCAGAAAGATAGTTTAGTATACCAAATTGTTTCACTGTAGATTCTAATGAGATTTGGGTGGTACTTTTCTGTTTGTTTTGGGACTGTGTCTGTTGCAGTAATGGTGGTACTTGTTTAGAAGTTACATTATTTGGAACCTGTGTTTGCATTTGTACAGATATATTTTGACGTGTTTCACTTCTTTGTGTATATTTTGGCACATGTTTCTTAGATTTAGATGCATTTGATACAAAATTATTTTGTACAGTTTGTGTTGTAGGATTTATCACTGGTATATTTTGAGGTATTTGTGGCATATTTTGTGGCTGGATTTCTTGAGGCATATAAGCAGTTTGTCTGTGCATTGAGCTTTGGAACTTGGATTGACCCATGCAAGGGACATTTCTTATATTTTGTCCGCGTATTTGACTCGCAGTTTGCTGTGCACCATAGTTTGTTGCGTTTATATTACTATATGTGTTTCCTCCCAATAAATAACTATATAAAAATGGCGTGTTTGCAACTTGATTGAATCTAATACCCGTTTCATTCGGATTAACTAATAAAGGCGTATGTTGTACAGGAATAGAATGTTGCCTAATAAAATAAGAATTTGGAAGAGGTCCCTGATGCCGATAATGAGTCTGCAATGGTGTTCGAAAGTTGGGCTGTTGTATACCATAATTAGTAGCAGTAGAGTTCATTGGTACATTATTTTGTATAAGATTGTTTTGCGTTTGCACAGGTGCTTTTTCTTTAAGATTTGTAGAAACTGGAGTTTGTACAATACAAGAAGAAAATACATTCTGAAGTACATTTTGTACAGATGTAGTGCTTTGTAAGCCTTGAGAATTGTTATGTGTATTGTGTTTGGTTGTTATATTTGAAATAACTGTAGGAATGGTATTCTGATATCCATTAGAATTATTTTCTTCTTGTGATTTGTGACGATATAACAACTTAAATAATGGTATGTAATGAAGTAATTCTTTTAAAGTTAATGGTTGATTTACTAACAGTTCTTTGTTAAGTATGTCTATGACTGCACTTATCAAATTAATATGATCTTCGCTATTCAATATTTTTCGTAAATTTTCAAATTCTTTTAGTAGTGTTTTACTATGATCTACGCGGGTTGCACGAATACTTACAATTAAATGATATATATGCACTAAACCATTATATATAGCCTCCGAAAATTTTGGATCCATGTTACTCTTTTTCATATTATTAGAAGAGTTATCGCCAGAATTTGATACATTTTCAGTTATAGAAATTACTGGTATCTTCATAGGTACAGCTTGCGTTGTTATCGAAGATGAGGATACTTGGTTACTAGCAGTGTACGTTAAACCAGTATCTGACGTTGCAACTGTATTTGTACTTGATAATTCCGAGGTAGTAGAAATCACAGCATTTACAGGTGTGGGACACCACCTAGAACCTAATTCTGCACTGGATAAAACCCTTAATTTAATTCTAGGAATTTTTGTAGGTTGAGTATTCTGGCTTTCTTCCTTAGAATCCGACGTTACAGTTTCCTTCTTTTCTTCCGCTATGACGTTGCACTCCGACTCCATATTTGCTTTCTTTTCTACCAGGTTATTTGATTCAGAATTTGGCAATGATACTTTATCCTTTTCTTCTATAATACCATCTAATTTGATTTTTGACAATGTTATTTCATTCGTGTCACCCAACAGATTGCATAAATTTATCCTTACTGGAATAGTTTTTACATCTTTCCTTACATCGAGACATGATGTATCCTTTGAAGGGCTACCATTCATAATGTTCGACACTTGTTGATCAATATTTTGGTTGCAACTTGCAAAACTCAATTGCAAATCTTCATTAGTATCTTTATTACAAGCATCTTGATTGTCGTTTGCTGCATCCTTTTCTTTAATGCTGAGGACATTTCCGTTTGAGGTGACCTGGCAAGTTTCGTTGAAATCCATGTTTAAGAGTTTACTCAAATCTCTTAAATCCGAACCACATGTTGCAGATTGTGGAAGACCTGCGGTTACGACTGCATCGCGGTTAAAATTGCACGTTCTTGGAGTACTGCAAGGCGATACGTTATTATCTGCGTTAGTATCTTGTAGTACAGGAACATCAGTATTTGACTTCTTATCTTTCGAGGACGTTTCTATACTATTTAATGCAGTTGTACTCTGTACTACGCTATTTTCACAAAAAGTACTATTCGACTTTTTATGAATTTCATCATCACTTCCTACTTTATCTACATTGCACTTGTCATTTTGTGATTGCTTATCTGCGTTGTTAGTAACGTTCTCAACGTTATTTGTTAGCTTAACATTTTCATCCCTGGTAACATTTTTTATCTCATTGATCGCATCCGCTCCTATCCTGCTAGACGACGAATCTTCATCTTCACTGATGTCTTCGTACATCGTAGAATCGGGCACAGCTTTCTGAATATCCCTTAAAATCTCTATGCTATTGCTATTAACTGCGTTTACCTCGCTGAAGTAAACTCCTGAATCACACGAGTCAACAGAATCCTTCTTGCGTCTTCGTTTACACCGCTTCTGCAAAATATACTGTTCCTGTTCATCCTCGCTGATACTTCCACAGTCGCCGAAACACGATCGGAATTTGTACTTTATGTTTTTCGCCATTTTCCTATCAAGTTCTTTCCGTTCGTCGACGGACGCTCGGATCTTTTTTCTTTTTGGCTCAAAGCTCAAAGCCATCGTTGTCTCGCATAAATGTCTTTTATTTAGATTATCTTCTATCTTCGTTGTCTTACTATCAGTCGCCATATCATCGCCTTGTTTAGCGCGTTTGTTTTGATTCGATACAGAATCTTGGACCCTCGTACACTTCGTGGCAGTGTCCGATTCTTTGTGGACATCGGACTTTGCGTGACTGGTTCCTTTTTTATTGGAAGAAGACTTCAAATTCAACTTTATAAGATTCTTTTCAGTTCGAACGGGCCTGTAGACTATGTCCTGGCCCACCATATCACACGTCAAGTCAGAAATTAATTCGGTTCGCATCTTTTCACTGTTGATAACTGATAATTGCGTTGTCTCTTTGATACACATGGACTTCATCTCCGTATTATTATTCATCGCGTCGTTTTTGTTTTGCGATTTAAACGCGTCAGCTGCCGATATAATGACGGAAGATCGTTTACTATTCATATCGATTATATTCGATTTTGCAGAGAAGGTGCAATCTATTTTCTCTAAAGCCTTATCAAACGAATATGCCATTACCGTTCGATGTCCTAACTCACAACTTTTGCTCGACATCGATTCGCTGCTGGTCGATATTTCGGTTTCTGCTTTTATTTTTTCGTCGCGTTTCGAGTCCTCTTCGGTAATTCCTTGTGTGCTGTCTGGTGTTTGTGTGTCCTCATCGTGCAGTTCCAGTTGTCGATCGAGAAACGCAGCTTCCGTTTTACCGACGTCGATCGGTTTCTCATACTTTTCTAACGACTTCGGCCTGAAACACGAACATAGTACACGATTAAAATTGTGCAACAATTATGTCGTTAAGGCAATGAATGCTGGAACGATCTTCCAATTCTTTTAATTCGATTTTTATGAATCAGTTTCCTAGTACAGCCATTGGCGTAACTAGTATTATTTGTTTGAGTTGATAATCGTTTATGACAAAAAAAGTGGATTAGAACGTCACATTTCCACCAGAACCTTGATGACTCTTTTTGCAAGCATTCGATATCTTTAGTTTTGAAGTTTTTTGTTCTCCTATCTAACATATTCGTTTCATCATAAATAGCACAGCAACGTTGCAAAATTATTGAGTGCTTTTAACACGTTCTCTGACACGTGAATGCTACTAGATGAAAAATTGTTACTGAAAGTGCAGAAAGATACGGATATCTTAGAAGGAAACAAATGAACATAATCAGGAACTGCGGTACAACTTTTGAATCCGGGTTCAAAGGTGTTTGAATGTTTTGATTCAATTCATCAACTGATAACGAGTTACACGAACGGTTTGTATGTGTAATTATTATCTGTACGATTCATCGTGCAATTCTGTTTATTTACATTTAGAAATCGACCATAATGCAACTGTGCAATGAGACACTATATGTGGTTAAATAATTATTTACATTGTTACTAACGCAAAGTGCAATATACAGAATTGTCCAGAACAGGAAATTTTTTAATATTACAGTGGACTTCGAGGTTCTTAGTATAATGAGAGAGTGCTGAAGTTCATTTGAAAGTGGCAATATAACGAGAGTTTACTATATTATCACGAATAATTTGAAAATATAAAATTGCGTATATTTATATTTTTGAAAGCAAAGCTAAATGACAATTACATGTACATAAAATTACTCGACCTTCACCACGTATATTAAGATCATTAAAATCATTGACATGTATTCTACAAAATTAACATACAATTACTTATGTCCATATCATACAGGAAATAGCATCCGTTTAAAAACAACGCTGTTGTCTGGTACTTTATAAATGGGAAATTGTGAAGATAACGTGTTGATTTCCACGTCATCCACATGTGGGTGACGCTCGAATATCCATACAAATTCATCATCGATATTATTACGAGTTCTTTTATTTACCTAATTAAAAATATACTTGAAATTAAATTCGTCATTATAAGAAACTTACATCAACCTCTCTACGATATACAAGATATTAAATTCTATGAAAAATAAACGTGACACCATGTATACCCACTACCAGTCGATAAACGTGTTTCAAACACACAGCAACTGAACGAGTTGAATAACGTCTCATCAACACAAACTTCTAACGTTCAAATTTTTTTTTGGACAACTAACGCAATTCAATAAATTACAAAAACCGTGACCACATCGTTCCCTGAGGAAACGTTCCGCAAGTGGCATTATCGCGGCAATGAAACACGTAATGACGTAAAGTTACCCATACCTCCTGTACGTGTGCCGCCAAAGGATCACTCGCGGTTTCGTCGCTAGCTGTAACAATCCTCTACGCACCTGGCTGCGCGACAGTCCAAGATTCTGCAGATCCGCTTTCAACTGAAACAATCGTACCCGTATTTTACGGTTAAATTCGTCCTCCATCGTGTTCTATCTTCGCGAAACGGAAAATAGCTGAAAGAACATTGGACAGAGGAAAACAGAAGACAGGAGGCGTCTGACGTAAAAAATTTTTGTTTACATTCACATTCGTTTGTTTCAACCTTCACCGGTTCATGCCGCAAATGCAATAAAACACAGTCATCCCGCAAACGGTTAGTTTTCGTTAATCGAAGATTACAAAAAAAAGCATTGTACGTTTTTGTTTGACGTATAAGAGAAAATTCACACCTTTGTCAGCACTTCGCGACGACCAGCTTCTCCTTTATCGCGAAGCCACTGTTTGAACACGAGGTTGTCGTACTTCGTTGGCGTAACGTGTTCCGATCGCGTGCTTTCTGACATCGTTGCGAGCGCGACAATCGCTTAAGGACGCCCTTGTTTCTCTCGTCACTGGTGAGTCCTCTAGTGTGACCAGGACATTACCGAGTACCGCGTTGGCTGTGGTCGTGACCGGGCGACAAGCACAACAAAACTAAACACATCACGCGCTTCTATGGTCCGTGGCCAACGATAAATTCATACGATCATCCTCTTTATTCTCTACGCCTTGTCGAATTATTTTGTATTTTGTTACGTTTTTACTCGATTTCTTTACAGTCGCACGCTTATGGCCGACTCGAGTAAAATTTGAAACTGTCAGGCACAGTTACAGAACTCTGTTCGCATTAGCTGCAAAGTGATCGATTCTCAAAGTTATTTAACGCTCATACAGTAGTACTATCCTCTGGTATCTTATGCCTTTGAATTTTTTGTTAATATTTCTATTTTAACAAAGCAATATAATAATACAAAGACGTGATGATCTCGTAATTCATCAATTTAGATTAGCTGCGTCTCGCCACTTCACTCGGCCGATAAAATTAAAGATTAGATTAAGAAATACACTCGTAAAAATCCAACACGAGCACAATTTTATATATGTTATTGTTTCGATGGCGTTTGGAAGAAATAATGAAATGTGTCGTAGAATATGCAACGTACAGAGATCGGTAACTTGATACTTGTTTGAAATACGCGTCAGCGAGTTCTTAGCGTGGGTCTCGACGAAGTGGCCACCGGCTTCCACGATGTGTACTTCAAGAGTTAGATGGTTCATTCCGTAGGCTCACGACTTTTGAACTGACTCGGGTACTCTGTCGCAACCGATATTTAAGGAGGGTTTTATCGTCACTAAATGGGTAGTGGGGAGAAATAACAAGACCATTGCTATAATTCCAAAGGATGTTTATCGAAAATAAGATATCGTCTTCGTATTAGCGAAAAGGGTGCGTTATCTGCAATAACCTTGTTTATCGTAGATAAGAATTTTTTACCCCCACTTTTTTCAATGCATTTTATGAGACCTTGGTTGACACCGCTAACTAAATTGGAATGAATCACCCTGTTGTATACTTATTTTTTTCTCAAAGACAGTTCCTGACCATGTTCAAGAGTGAAATTACTTATAAGTTAATTGCACATAATGTTAGTTGCTAATTTAGTTTATTCAGTGTCGACTTGTATTTAGTTGTAGATATTTGTTTCACGTTTCTAACATGTACAGGTAAATAATTTTAAAGGAAATGGTTGTAGCCAAACGGTACTTAGCTTTCGAATTAGAGGAAGAAAGGCTAGTTTCGCTCCCTCAGGTAGCGAAGGATTTCGTTTTCAAAGGACGACTTTATGATATGACAATAAATGTTAATCATGGCCGGGTCATAAACGTGGCGCACTAAGTTTTGGGTTTTTCCTGTCATAAAACGGTACACGTACCTTCAATACCAAATTTTACAAAGTTCTTTCTCATTACATAGTGACTATTTTTGTTCTCAAATTTGGGACACTCGGGATTTAGGTTAAGAAAAAATGACCTTGGGTCCACATGGCCCAAACAAACCATTTAGGTGCCTTTGCTCCTTCAAGTATTCAGATTTGGCTAGTACAGATAGGGTCTGGGACTCTACTTTTACATTCTTTACAAACAATAGCACTTAAATTTTTTAATGGGTTCCTAGATCGACTTAGATAACTTCTTTCCCAATTCCTAGAAACATCCACTCCTTGTATCCTCATCTCCTGGCGGGGAGTCCTTAAATAAGGACGCCAAGAGAAGAGCGACACAGTTCCTGTTCGTAACTCTGAAGATGCAGTTCGAGTGCTAGATTTTAGGAGAAATATTCTAAATTTATATTAATGTTCTACGAAGCCCAGTTGCTGCAGCAATAATTGACTAAGATTGTTTTCTCATTTTATTCATTATCTAACAAATAATTGTTATTGTAATTATTGATTGTCAAATATAAATTCTGTTTTCTATAATACCAGATATGATTACAAATGATGCAATGATTCAATTATATTTAGATACTTTAAACTAACTCTTGACCATTTTCCTTCTTGGTATCACACCTTTCAGTGAAAAATACCGTTCTAAAAAATATTTTCTTGTCTATATTAACTTTGTAAAATAAAAACAATTTATCAGAGATAATTTTATCGTCCGAAGTGATCTACGCGATATTACATTTCAATCAACATACTGCGTAACAGTGCCTGGGTCCTGTATCGAATCTTGCGATAATATAACAAACCTAAATTACGCGCAGTTTTGCTACAAATTCTACGAAGACTATCGATCCTATGTTTTTTGAACCACGGTATAAAAAGTGTTTCACACTATTGTCCGAAAACTTCACACTCGTTCGAAAGCACGGTTTGTACTAAACACGAAGAACTGCGTCCTCTGCTGTTTATATAAGGTCATCGCGTTATCGTGACGGTGAACTTAACTAAACTGCTTTTATCTTCCACTTTACGCCAATAGCCTTTCTCCGTGCTTGTTTGTACAATCGTATTTGTACTTTGACCGAACAATCTACTTTATAACAGATATTGCAATAATGATTAATATGGACAAAGAACAACGCACAGTCACAGAGGCAAATCTGTGCGCGAGTTTCCAGAAAGTACGGAGATATACGGACTTGAGACGATTAGTCACTGATGGTTAAACACGTAATATGAACAATGATGCGTAATTATTATTCAAATGCGTCTGTTGATTTCTTATTCCACGCATATTGTTTACCCTTTTTCTTTTTCAACAATTTTCTTTGGGTAGACAATGTTTGTGTATCCAAAACCATTTTCGCTTGATCAGATATTTGATAGAAAAGTCCTTTTTCCACTTTCTAGGTTGGGATATATTCAGGATCACTTTGAATTTTCTATCAAATTCTCCTGTTTTTCCATTTACCCCACCTCCATTTTTTCTACCAACCATGTTACAAAGAGACTCAAGTAAGGTTAAGGTATTTTCATTTCCACCCTGCTAGTAATCATTGTGCGCGGAATATACATTCTTTGACCAGAGTAGAACAAAAATTTAAACCAATAACTTTTCAAATAAAAGTGTAGGAATTGTGTACAAATTAAATGTGACCCTCTGCTGAACTGTGGCTGATTTAAAACTGGATTAATGTTAGTAAAAATTTGTGTTATATTCCACATAAATTTTTGTGTTAATAAATGTATACAATTACGTAAGTACAATTTTTTCAGTACGCGGCTACTCTTGTAAATAGGAAGGGGTCAAAGGAGACCTCGCTGTGGCTATTTCCTCCTCTGCATACCTGAAGAAACTAACCCATATAAAAGGTTGCGGCCTCGTTTTCAATAACAGTCGCAATTTTATCGTCAGTTGCATTATAACTCTTTCAGTGAAGTAAGTATATTTTAATATTCAGTACTTTTGCTGTTACAATGTTGAATAATTTCTAATTCGCCTTCAACATTATTCATCGGAAGATTATGTAACAGTGACGTTAGTTGCAAACAAGGTGAATATCGATACAAAGTTGAGCGGAGTAGTACGCATCGAAGAAATCATAAATCACTGTATATGAAAAATTCTGAGTTCTCGAAACAAATTTATATATTTTACCGTACTTAATACATCATTATCGATATTAAGAATGAAATATAAATTTAGGAGAAATAGTTGTAAAATGAGATTAGTAATACCATCGATGAATTGATAACATTTTGCGCGGAATTTGAGATAATACGTTTTATCGCGATGTGTATCTATAAATTCTAGTACAAATGTACTATTCATTCTTACTTTTGAAACACCAACGTTTTCAAATAATTAAAGCATGTAAAAATAAAGCAAACATTTTAAAATGACAAAAACTTTAAAACATAAAAGCAACTAAACATTATTGTAAACTTTACTTGTACCCATTGACGTAATTAAAATTTTTATCTAACAGAGGTCAGACTTCTAACAAATGTTATCTTATTATTTTCATAGGGTGAAATGAATAGTTCACATTGTATGGGGTAAGAAAATAATTCCTGTCCCATATGGTCTAAGACCCCCTCTTGGTTTTCACCTTGTTACGACAGTGCTTATACTAGTAAAAAAAATGGTTTCGATGCTCTGCACGTGGTCAACATATGTGGTGCTGTATATTGCTTACATATAAAGTACAAAGCACCCACAATTTAGTAACAATATATGTGTATGCATGTAATATTGGTAACACGTGGCGGTACACACTTGACACTGCACATTCTGCGGGATCAACGACTTGTAATTTCGTACTTAGCAAAAACTTGCAGAAATAAGATGACTGACTATGACAGAGAAATCGGTGATCACGTGACGCCGACATTTGTAGCCTGACTATATTAACGGAATCGAAAATACTTGATCTTTCATTCTTTTTACAAATTAACGCCGAACACCCTCATTGAAATATAAGTTTAGAAAATGGAAGTTTAAAATATAATTTAAATCGTCACTGTTTCAATGATACACCATTGAAAAGTTATTCTCATATTAACTTATATACATATATCTCAATAACCTCATTTTAGATACAAACCGAACGTGAATAAAAGTCGTAGATCAACATGCGTAATCATTGAGGTGTCACTTCGAATTATGGTAACAGAACAAGCGAATATCCACTAACTCGTTGGTAATAAACATGTTAATTTTCTATCAACATAGAGTACTATCGCATAATACACACCCTAAGCACACTAAACACACTGAACAAACACAATGTCTCCCACTTCTAAATCCTACCAATCGTCCTTATGGAAAATAAAAGAAACAAGTACCTTATAGAACGAGTGTCTGCATCTTCTACAAATGCCTAACGTTCGTAGATGAATTTCTTTGTTAATCCATGGTAACCAAAGATCGTAGCTCGATAGGATGACGTGTTTCGACCTGCGTTTTCTACATGTCAGACACTGTTTTTTCGATTTGACGTGACAAGTTTTCTTCGTTTCTTTCGCGTCAGATCGACAGATCCTTCTCGATGTGTCACCACTACTTGTCCGTTGGCGACTGTAGCGATACACTGACTCGTTGAATCCTGGAACCCTTAATATTTGGTGGGGGCGCGTGTCTCCACAAGGTACAAGCAATCCACTTGAACTCTGGCCTCTAATTGGTTGCATATTGGTCACGGTTGACTTTAAGCGAATGGAACTGCGAGGCTGCAGTCGTCTTGAGTTATCCACACGTTTTTACTTCGGTATTTATCGTCTGCGCACTTAGAACTGATTATTTAGCATCCTATCGCGTTACAGTTTTGTCTTCGTTTCCGTTTCGCCCCTGCTGGGTGTTCAATTACGCTTACATTCTTTGCTGGTTGCAGATCTGCAAAATATACCCCGTTGCATACCTGAGTCCAACGACGAATATATTTTAACGCTGACTACGTAATATGTTCTGCTGCATTCTACACATTTCTGAAATATAATATTTCGTATAGAAAGAAGATTTTGTATTTACTGATCCTTGATTCGTTAAATTAACTTACTAATCTAGCTGGAATATATACATATATATATTGACCTTGCGTAGTAATCCGAAATCGTTTCATGGTACTATAGTACTGTTTATATACAACAGCTTTGAGTGTTTATATTGTAATAAATACGTCCGTATAACATGCCATAATAATCTGACTCCTATGGTAAAAAAAAGAAAGTGTTTCCATACAGAATCAGTTTTAATGTCACGAATGTTATTATAGAGTGTTTATGCTCTTACGAATGTAATAATTATTATAAATTCAGTACAGTGATATAGTAAATTTATAATTGTTAAATTTAGGAATGTTATCATATTTTAATAAATACTTTATAATTGAGTGGTTGGCAATCAAAGTTGTATATTATATTTCAGAAATATAGGTTATATATTTTGAGTTAAGTATTTTAATAAGTTTACTCTCTGTACCATGAACATCGTTATAACACGATAAAATATAATATATTCATACACAAATAGTATTATAATTCCAAATTAATTAACAACGTAACAGTTTGTGAATTACTGGATCAAAGACCTTCTGGAGAAAATTTGATAACTAATCATCTTCATTGATTAACTTCTCGTACCTGAAGCGAAAGTAAATGTTACCTCGATGATAAAGTGTCCTTGGTATGTGCGATCTTTCAGTTTAGGCAATCTGTTGATTGAAAAGAAAAAATTGTTAAATTAGGGTCTTATGGAACACAGTTTTCAAATTCACGAACAAAATAATTTTATTAAAGCCAAAGAAACTGCTTCGTCTGTGATGCACATGTTGAAGAAGCAAACAAAAAGAAATTCACAATAAGGTTAAAAAGACCATCTATTTGCAGAGAAAGCTATAGTGTCAAAAGATTTACAATAGTGGAAATAAGAGGGTTGCGTTTTAGTCGTGTCTAGAAACGCTTACTTTCGCTAAACTGTCCTTTATGTCCACGTACAGGAACTTTTTTTTACATTTTAATTTTACGTAGAAAGAATGACGTAAATACTTTTAATTGCGTTTTTAGAAATTAAGAAATAAGAAACTGTAAATCATACCAATTATGTCGCATTTTCTAACTTATGATCTCGTCTACCAAGGTGTATAGACGCTAAAATTATAACAGTAATAACAATCACGAAAATTACTGCGGTTATTATCCACTGTAACACTTTAAAAGTCATCCTTTACGTTTTTTTATTTTCCATTTACTTCTCATTCTATATTTCTTTCAATTCCTGTCGTTTTTATGTCATTCATGACAACGTACATATATTTAAATTAATCAATTTCGATTTTTTTAAAGATCGTTGATTGTTTCAGTAATATTTGCAATGTCTACTTTAGGGAAAAATGAAAAAAACTGCATTGTGAAAATGCTACCAGTAACGCAAAAGGAGAAAACAGGAAGAAAGAAAATTATCCTCAAAGATATCAATTTAAATACTGAAATTATCATAACATAACTGTTAACTAATGTTAACATGACAAATAATTTACAATTTTATAAAATTTTTAATTACAAAATATCATATGTCGGTATTAAATTGATAACATGATAGACAGTGACATCTAACAGAGAGCAATGTAAACTTTAACAACCATGTTGAAGAGACAATGCATTTCTGTTATTGTTAGTACGTTCAGTGACAACAACCTGATAAATTATAATTAAAAGAAAACAATATTCTGTTTTAATGAACGTACGATTAATTAATTACAACTACATGTTATAATAATTAGTATATTTGCACGCTAAGATCGGTAAGCGATTCACAAACATTTGTGATATGATTGCAACAGAAACAACATAACCTTTCCTCCTCTTTTCCCCTTTTATTTGAATCGTTTTATTTAATTTTTGTATTAATTTACACCTTGATATAATTCTATTGTTCTTTTAGTTCTATTGCGATCATGCGTCTGGAAATAAAATAGAGTTTTAATGGGAACACAAGGGTAAATTATAAAAAGGTGGAAAGGATGCCGAGTTGCGGTGGTCTGTTCAGAATTATTAGACGCCGCCTTGTACTTGGTCTGATCTTTGCTTTGTCTCTCACCTACTGTGCTTTTTCTCTTTTTCGAGACCAGGTAACTCCAAGTTATTTAACATTGACATCACTTTTTTAGCTTTGAATTTAAAAAGTAAAATCTTATTTGTAGAAAAACTCCTTACCCTTGGACAATGATCTTGACGACATGGACCCTATGATTATCAATGACAATAACGATGACTTAATCTCAGACGATGATGCATTGTCTGAACAGTTGAGAGCATCTGGTAAACCATCATCATGGCAAATGGCAATTGATCAAGGAGCAAATGAAAATGCATTAAATATAGATGTAATGTCGAATCTGAATGACACTGATACAGCAATTCATCCATGTCGTAATTCTGTACAGGTATATTAAATTCATGCATGATCATGCAACATTATCTTAAATAGATGTATTTAAATTTTGTTAATCTGATAGGGCAAAGTTCTGATAGTAGATGAACGTGGTATCGTATGCTCTAGACAAGATATTCTACCAAATGGTTGCTGTAACATAGATCAAAAGGATCCTGCAAAAAATGAAGATACATCGACTATAACTAAGAGCGAGAGGTATAGTTGTAAAACTTGTAACGCTCAAGGGTGCTGTGCTATCTATGAATACTGTGTTTCTTGCTGCCTACATCCTGGCAAGGTAGTTGTCACAACTTCTTTCTTAATCTGCCCATAGAATAATGAAGACACTAATAAGACTGTTATTAACAGCAAATAAAGGGAAGAAAGGATGTGCTATTAGGTTTACTTAGAGACAACCATAAGGCACACAGGGACCAGGACGCGGTGAAGAAGCGTCTACGCAATTTAGACCGTTTTCAAGTTTGCTTGGCTGCGTGTCGAACTTCCAGTGCGAGTGTCCGTCACGAGAATACCTACAAAGATCCGCATTCGAAACATTGTTATACTCTTCAACTATCTCATCAAAGACACCGACGCGATGTTGACAATAATAATGACGACAACTCTGTTGTCATTGCATCTTTTTCTGTCATGCCGTTACTTACCCTCCTCTCTCCTTTCTGCCTAATCTCGCGTATAAATAATGATTCACTTCTATTATCATGTAATTATCATACTCCAATGTCATTCAATTATTACTCTCACGTACAACCACCTTGAAATATAAATTACATTCAACGTATTAGTGAATATTTTCATGGGGTTTATGCCCCAAGCATTTAGTCATAGAAGGAGTGACAGTTTTAGGAAATTATTTTCTTAAATAGGCAATTAGTTCTTTTCAATTTACAATAATTATAATTCCTTCCTTCAGTTAAAAGAAAGTGTAACTAAAGGGACGTCATAATTCGTCCCATTTTTTATGTTCTTTTTGTTTACCTTTTAAAGTAAGAGAAATTTACATTGCACCCAAGCGTACTTTGCAAAATGGAAGCTTTTCATATTCAGCAATGATATTACTACGAACTGTTGAATTCGTTGGCATATTCAATGGAGACTCATGATGCCGAGGATTTCCTGCCCAACGTATTTGCAGAAAATATCGATGTAGTTTATATCTTACAATTTAGGAATCGATGTTTTGTTCTTTACGATATACACCACGACTATCCCATTGGAGCTTCGCCAACTACAGTGTTGTTGAACCTGAAAACATGATTCCGTTCTATAACTATACGTTGTAATACGATATCCAAACACGATTTAATTTATTTGAAACTGAAGTACCAAGTTTTATTTTGTTTTTCGTACTTAGAAAATATAGTTGGAGTTTAAGGAGTTGTTGCACGAATGTGTTATCGTTCAAATGGTACAACTCATTTCAGCAGATTTCGAACTGACGCTATATGGTTGAATTATTAATCGAACGGTATGTTTGCGCATGCATTGATTGCGGACAATAAATTCAACGGAATGTCACAATAGCCATATTTGTCGAATCTTTAGACATGCGTTATTCACATGACCGTGTATTTAAATTTCAGCTAGTTTGATCCATTTGCATTCTGTTTGCACTAAATTTTACAGAAAATGTAAAAATAACGATTTATGACGTATGAGTGTATTTTATCTACGACAGAAGCATCTTCGATATCGATGCTGTAAACATGTTTGCCGGTGTTTTGATGCTATCTTTCTGCACCGTCTAGATCCTAGATTAAATCGGGATTGTTTTATAAAGCTGGAAAAACAACTTTTATTTCAGTTCCACTTTCGAGAAATTTTACAGACGTTATCGACTTTAATTTTCTTTAGCCACGTCCGCTTGTTTAAATACTTATAACCAGTGTAAATGAACGTGGTAAAAGTTATGATTATTCAAACATCTGAAAATGATGTTAATTTTCCTACAAAGCTTCGCTTTTACCGCGAAATATTAAGCTTTTATCGACTCCTACGAGTCAACGAACTTCGTGTTATCTTTATGCTTCGACGAGGGAAGATATTTCTTCGTATTTCAGAAAAGATCTTTTGATTCTTTTAATAGTGATAACTGGACTACCGATATTTATGCGATTATAGCTAGCTCGAACGTGCAAAGCGCTTTTTATGAGTATCACAAATCTTCTAATGTTTTCCCATATTTCACTCCAGTAGCTGAATCAAACCTGATCGTCGTAAGAGGACTAAATTACTCGAGGAAAAGAAAACATTCGCTGGTTAATCCTACGGAACCTGTGAGAAAAGCCAATGGTCAATTCGTAACCTCTCTCTCTCTGTTCTAGAACTTTATCGTGTATCTATAGCACGATAGACGTTTTTAAATATACACGCTTTTTAATGTTCTTCCTGGTTTGCAAATATCATGGCTTCTATTTCCACGCGTAACACTTAAGAAAGAAAATCCAGCACGATACCGGGTTTATTTTTATTCTACACCCCCGGCTTTTTTCATCCGATCGATCGAATCTTCCGTTTTGCCATCGTGCCAGTCTGCTCATGAATTTCCAGAAGAGGATCCGAAAAACGCGGTCTAGAAGATGTTCGCATTGCAAATGGAGAAGGGGATCCTTTTTGCAGTTGTTTGCAGGACACGAATGGATCGGGGACAACGGAGTAACTCGGAAGACACGGAAAATCGAATTGCAGGGACATCTGATGAACGGGTCGGGGCTCATTTCCATAACTCGCCCGTTGGGAAACCATAACGTTGCGAAAACAATTAGTTAATGGGACGCGGACAAAGTTTACGCCACGATCGAGTTACCGTTTAATAGAGTCAGAGCATTTTAAACTTATCGCCGGGAATAGATCAGCCTATTGTATGCAACTTGGTGTCGAGAACTACCCTCGCCCTCGTAAAGGGTTGTAACCCTCTTCCTATGGAACGAGCTGAAATTCGATTTGCACCAGAAACGTCGATCAATCCTGAATTTCTTTGTTGGAATGATTGTTATAATTTTTTGTATCACGTATAGTTTCTCTTGACACGAGATATTTTTATATTTACACCATTTCGATAATTTTTTAAATCGTGTGAATGGTTTTTAGAAAAAGGATAAAATGATCCTGACACGGTTGCAGGATAGTTGAGTTCAGAAACGGAGCTGTAAAAATTTATTTTCTCGAACATGCATAATACGGTGGGAATTTTCGCTCCACATATAAAGAACAATTTCATACATTTTCAGCATGTTCCAAGAGCCGGGGAATAATATGTAGGAATCGTTGTCGAGGACGTTTGTTCACAAATAAGATCAAATGAAATCGGACGTAAAACGTTCTTTTTGCGTCAACACCGCACACATTCTTACAAATTTATTTTCAACTTTGATCTTCGTCCTGCGTGATTTCCATATTTCAATACCTTCCACTGTTTGTGCTTAACACCTTCGACTGTGTTTTAAAACGAAGCAGACGTAAACATTAGTAGACGAGAGCTAGACAAGGATTGAACACGATAGACAAAATAAAAAATTTATTTTATAGACTTCGAAGTTGCACCTGTTACTCGAAAGCGTTAAACGTAATTTATACATTTTCAGATTTAAAGCTAGATTTTAAATTCAATCGTATTTCATGCTTCCCTGAAGGCGATAAAGTTTTCGATGATTTATGCAACGAGATGTGCCAATAAACGTTCGAGATATTTACAATATTCATTGATGAGAAAAAGGACAACGCTATATTGAACTGCGTCTTCTCGCAAATCGTGCCAACGAATTCCAACGAACGTTTCGCATGTAAAAGGCAAAGAAATTACAACCGCAAGGGTGATCGGAAACGAATCGGGAATGCGAGCAATGCAATAAATTCTCAGGAAGATTTGCGAGTCCAAGACAGAAGCTTGCAAACACAGCTGCATCGAATTGCTGTTGCAGGGTTTGACACTTTCTCGGTGGTGGCTATTGCATGTAAAAAAGATTAAGAAGCAGATGAAACGAATTCTGGAGATTTGATATTTTACAATTTTACAAAATGTGATTCTGGAAGTTTTACATTTTACAATTTAGCAATTTGTGATTCTGGAAGTTCATATTTATAATCTGAGAATTTGCAATTCTGGTAATTTGATATTTTACGATTTGAAACTTTATGATTCTGAAAGTTTGAAATTGTAAAATTCGAGAATTTGTGATTTTCAAATGAAGTTTCTAAATTTAAAAATAAGTGCCCCATTTGCCGAAGGCTAAGGACGGTACTGTTTCAATACCGTGGATTAAATGAAACGTATCTTCTCAGTTGTTGAAAATTCCTGATGCTAGTGCATTATACAATTGGTCATTGATCATCCCTTGGGGTTGCAATTTCTTCCTTTGAAAAGCATCGTATTCATTAGATAAATTACGAAACGACGCAATTTCATAATCCATCTTCTGTTCCCTTTTTAAAAACTCGTATTCGTTGCAATGAATTATGAATTCCGAACAGATCCAATTTAATGGCGAATCGTCTTTCTTACTTTTTTCCGATATGATCCTTCATCGCTATGGAAGGTGTCAAAGTGTGTAATAACGACAGGGTCAAATTTAGCTTCTTCTGTTCTTGCACGTAATCTTTTGTAGTGCTCGTACACGCGATTGCTCGTCAATCATCCCTTGCGATTGTAATTTCTCTTTTTTATGGAGCTTCATATTCCTTGCAGCGGATTATGAGCATATGTAATTTAATGATGCGTCGTTTCCTATTCTTCTTTCCTCTTTGTATAATTTCTCGTTACCGTGAAAACCGTCGAGGTGTGTAATAATAATTTGATGAAATTTAATTTCTATTCTTGTTCCAGAATCTCTTGCATTGTTTGTGCACGCGATTGCTCATCGATCATCCCTTGTGGCTTCACTCAGCGAATTATTAGAATTAGAAGACAATTTAATAATTTTACATTCATTTCTGTTTTATATGTATTTCTGTTTTACTAGGTAAATCATGTATTTAATGCAATTTACCTTTTTTTGTTTGAATCTCTTTTGCATGATTGTTTATAATACATGATTGCTTATACATATGATCGTTTACATATAACACTTTCCTCTTGGTTGGACAAACATGTGAAGAGTGCAAATAAACATGTATGTACATACATGTCTCCATTGAGTGCTATTAGTACAAGAACTTCTCGTTTATCAAAATGCATTATAACTTATTAATATAATATACACATGTCAGTGATAATTGAGTGGGAATAAATAAGGCTGTACGTGCTATTAGCCTGCAATTTTATGTTTATACAAATATTACTTATTAACATGTACACTGCTAAAGAGTATAAATGACCGTAATAATACTTCATCCGCATTCACCATTGTTGCTTTAAAAGCAAATACAATTTTCATAAACAAAGTACAATATTTTAGAAACTCTTTTCAATCTTCAATTACAATCCCATCGAATAATTCTAAAATTGTCTTTTCACGACTGGTTGTTGAATAAAACTGCACTTCGATAAAAATCTGAGAGTACTAAAATACTGTTGGTCTTCTGAAATAATATGAAGATTTCGAAACTACTGCGAGAACTTCGTGAAAAAGGAAGAACGAGAGGATGATCGAGCGTCGATCTCGAACAGATCGAACGATCGAAGGGTGGTTTCCCCCGTTCGAAGGAAAGTTGTGCGCGCGTCGCCGTAGGCGTCGCGACGCTTCGCGCCGACGTGGTTCTCCCAATCATTCTCTTTCTCTCTCGCTCCGCGATTCGCCCTTTCTCTCTCTCTTGGCCACTTTTCGCCTCGTTCTCGTTGCTCTCCGTCTTTCTTTGTTCGGCGCCCGTTGAATTCAGCACGTGGCTTCAAAGGGAAGATATACAGGCGGGGTGGTCGCCTGTTCCCGGCCAAACGGCGACGACCCTCGCTCGTCGCCGCTCGTTCTCGCGCGCGTTTTCGAGCATCCTCTCGGACAGAAGCGTGTTCCACCGTCCACGCGACGCAATCGACCCCCTCGTACAAGGGGACAGGAATTATTCAACGATCGGTCGTGTGTCGCGTCAGGAACTTCCGTCGTGACTGTTCGCCGTGTCCTTCCTTCGAATTTCTCATGTGAATAACGGCTTACACCTGTTCCTCCAGTGCGTTCACCATTATGCCCCCGATTACTTTCACTAATCACTCTGGCTGATTCGCTTGGACCACGTTATGGAATCGCTTCTCTGTGAGTTCCATGGCTTTTCGTTTACTTTCGTGTTTTCGCCGGATCTGTCGGTGAGACATCTGTATAATTCAGTAATTATAATTTAACCCCTAACGCTCGTGACGCACAGTTGTGAGAAATCTTGTGAAGGATCGGATACACGTAACACTTTCTTTAATTGTTTCAATAAGAACGAACAGCTCTGACCGCAATTGACATAAATCGTACCTCGAGGCTAATTACAATTTTTAAATAGGTTATCTTGCGGCACATATTCGACTCTCAAATATAATTCCAATATTAGAAATAGTCGTGACTGCCCTACGTTATATTGCTGTAAAAAATCGCCGGTTAATCCTACTATTAAATTATACTGAAACTTAAAGTATAAATAATCTGACACTTTTAATATAACCATAAAGATATTTAACTTCATATTTCCCATTTTTTAATTCTCTGACCAAATTAAGTTACAGTGGTCCAGTTCTCAGGGTAGTTAACCTTCTACTAAATATAAAAAGATTGCAAGAATGTCATATAATCCTCAAAGTTAGCTAATAATTATCTTATCAAATAAGTACGATTAATCTATTATAGATTTCAATATATGAATACATTTAACCAACCTCCAATACAGCAAATATTTTAAAATATGCATTAAAGTTTTACCGTTATCTGTTTCTGATCAATCAAGTCAATGGGAAGTTTCCGGTTTTCGATTTTCGGCTTCTATCTACCCGGTTTTCAATTTCGAACGATAGCTATTGCGAAACGATTGTCAGCTGACTGGTCCTCTTTTGACTTTTGGTTTTTTTATTTTTGGACATCTAAACGTGACGAAGCGGATCGACACGCTTCGATGAACACGAATGTTGTTTCCGCTGTAACGACAACGGAAGCATGATGTTTCCACGAAAGACCGTAACAATCTTCCCTTTTTCCGACTGCAATCCTTTCTGCTAATAGATTGATGCATTTCCGTTTGTTCACGGTCGATCGTTTTGATTAAACTTTCAATTGTAACATTTAGATAATCCTCTTACATGTAAAAACAGAAGGTTGCATTTCTCTGCTGGGGGTTGTTTCATTTTTCTTCTGTCATATCTGAAATTGACCCATTAATATTCTGTGTTATTTTTACACATTTTACCTTGATTTTAAATTTTATTTCGGTCATATTCACCTTGGACCTGTTCTCGTTATACATTACTGTTTTAAACAATAACAGAAAAATGTTAGAATTATATCCTTCCTTTTTTTTACGATTAATCAGAAATATCCGCTGTTTACGAATCCTCTTTTTACGCTCATCCTTTCTTCTTCTTTTACTGCCACGATCATAACCCTCGTATTTCTTTTTCGCGTTTTTCACGTTTTAGTATTCATTCTGTCAGCCGCAAGTACAATAAACAAGCAGTCCTTTATTTTTATTCTATTTCATCCTTTCACTTCTGTATATTCTCACTCTTCTCTCTTCTGACATTGTATATGTTACATTTTATTTTTATTACCACCGTATTAGTCCAGTAAAAACACTGTTCTTTTTCCACAAATTTTTTCCACGCATCAATTTGTTTCCTACTGACCATATTTTATACTGTTATTATTACGATGCTATTCCACTCTCGTCTATTACATTTCCCTTACAAACATTATTGCATGCTTCTTATTTTCGCTCGTTATATTATATGTGCTGGGAAAATTATGGGCCCGCGGGCGAATGGCGGGCAGCACTGCTGGAATTCATTCGCGAATCAAGCTTACGGATTCTTGCATTTTTAGGTGTTTTGATTTCTATATTTGCAGATCGAGTTCTCAAATTTCTGACTACTCAAATTTTCGAGTTACCAAATCTCCGAATTCTTAATTTTAGAATTAGTAAATCCCCAAATTCTCAAACCCCCGAGTTCCTAAATTCCCGAATTCTCAAATTTCCAAATTTCTATATTCCCGAATTCCTAAATCCCCGAATTCTCACATCCCGAATTTCTACTCCCCGAATTCTCAAATTCCCAAATTTCTCAATCCCCAAATTCCTAAATTTTCAAAATTCTCAAATTCCCAAATTCTCAAGTCCCCAAAATTCTTAAATCCCCAAATTCTCAAGTTTCCAAATTCTCAAATCCCCAAATACTCAAATTCTCAAATTACCAAATATACCAAATCCCAAATTAATTTTCAACCTTCCACCATTCCACCACACCACCCTCCCAAATTCCCAAATTCCGAAATAAGCAAACTTGAAAACTTCCACTTTCGCAAGCCCCTAATTCCCGAATCAGGATGTAAATTGGTAAGCCATCAGTGGCCACTCGCGTAAGTGACTCGCCGGTACCGTGCACAGAGTATCGTGGTAGCGTGTCCGTGATACGCGCAAACGTTTCTTGTTGCTTCCTCGCCTGTTCGTTTTACATTCCCGCCGAACAATAGCTTTAATCCTCGACGAGCGGTCTCGCAAACAAATAAACTCAGTCAGCTCGAGCGCGTTCAAAGAGCATTCGACGATCACCTCCTCCGTTTCGCTTTTGCCTCTTCTTTCCCACTCGTCCCGGGCAAAAAGGTGTCGGGAAAATCCCCGCTGCGGATCGATCCGTTTCGCTCGCGGTTTCCGCACTCGCGGCAATGGAAATGAGTTTACGAAGTCAGGCAGACAGAATCGATGTGCATCGCGTTAATAATACACGTAAGCAAGGTCTACAACCTCTGCTGGATAAACCTCGATGTAAAGTCGTCGGTTCTTTTCATTTCCAACTTATCCCGCTTCCCTTTTACCGCCTGTGTGTCACTTGGGACAACCGATACCGTCGTCCACGGGGAACTCTATGTTCCGCATTTACTCTACTGAAATATATTTCGATGACGCAGCCTTTTTTCATGATCTTTAGTGAATAACGTCCGGTTCAAACGAGAGGTGTCATGTCAGTTTGCACGCTGCAACCTTTAACTGGTTACGACAGCTCGAAAAAAATGTTTCCAACGAAGGCTCGTTCATTGATACGGAATAAACGGAAATTACCTTCCTTTTTTTCTATGAAGCTATTAAATATTTCTTCATAAAATGAGGTGTCATTCGAACAAATAGTGAAGGATTTGAGTCCACATGAATAATGTTTAATGTATTTGTCTCTTAAAGATCACTTCAGAGATAAGCTGTTAAAAAGTTATTTGAGTATTATTGCAGACATTTATAATAGTTGCCTATTTGTGTGTACTTATCTAATTAACAAATGGTTTCTCTGAAAAGTGCAGTTTCACGAATACAGATAAGACTTCCGAGGGTGTAAAACCGCTGAAATCTTTTCATCCCTATGTCCCAGATCTGGTGTAGACTTCTTTTTCCAGGAATCTTTATGTGCAGTGAAGTAACGCGGCAATAAATAAATGCGAACAAATGGTCGAGGTATACTTGGATTTGTACACAAAAATTTCTTTGCACAAAACTGATACATGTGATACTTTAACTGTATTCAATTCTTTAAATTCTCTAGGTCAAATCTTTAAAAATAACATATATCTTTTTCAGCGTTGAATGCACGCTTTTACATTAAAAATAGATACTGAAGCTTCAAGGTAATATACAGCTTTTATCTCTATAAAATATAACAGATTCAAAGCAAAAAAATTTTGTAATATGAGACAACTGAAACTAGTCGTTTTGACTAGTAGTTTTAATGTTAATCAGTAATATTGCATTCGAAGATATTTTTATTATTCAACGTTGTTGTTTTATGTTTCTTAATCTAATTCACAGTAATGTGAAAATGTATCACCTTAACAACGAGTTAAAACAAATATTGGGTAAAAATTGTTTTTATCTTTAATTACAAAAATGTATTATACCTAAATGACGAGTTAGACCTAATATTAGGTAAAAATTGTTTAACTTCAACTACAAAAGTATTATACCCGAACGACAAGTTAACTCGTCTCCGGTCAACAAGTCCGAGATCAATGGCTGGTTCTTTCACTGACGTCGGTCGCCAACGATTATTCAGCGCGAGCTTTTTTTCATCCAAGCTTTAGTATTCACCGTCACGTATCCTCTCGTGTTGTATGTACTCGGTGTTAAACAATCTGACAATGAATGCACGCCAGTAACAGGAAGGAGGAACGTGGATAGATATTCAAAGAATGTGATTGCGCTTGGTTCGTTTACGAGGAGTGGATGAGGTTACTGTACCGCGATAAGCTACTAAATTTGCTCTGCTCAGGTTTATTGGGGGATTGCGGTACATTTACAGCGATGGAGTCTTTTTTATCGTACGAGTTACCGTCAAATTTTCGGTGCATATTCGCTTATTTTTGACGTAATATTTATATAGGACTTCGACGCCGTTTTGATTGTCACAAATGCTTATTACAGCCATTTTTATGTATGCGAAGTTATATGATATATTTTTATGGCAAAGGGCTTTTAAAACTTTTGCTATTTTTATGTTCTGACATCATTCGTTCTTAGGTTACATAATTTTTTGGGTGAATGTAAATTTTATTTATAGCTGAGTCTATTTCGACGGCAACTTTGAAGTATTTGAGCAAATTCTTCGTTATCATCCCCACTGAAATATTTATAATATTTATATACTTAATATAATTTATATAATAAGTTATTCTCATATTGACGTCAGAATATTTAAAAAATCCTCCTATTTGAACATCTTCTCAAATCACATTAAAATTACCTCAATTTATTTTCGCATACATTTCTGACAGAGCCATAAATTATGTATGTAAATTTGATTAAAGAGATGGATAAATTAGAATATTGGGAGAAAATTTCTTTCATTATACTTGTAAAAATTGCGAATATACATACGTGTTGATTACATTACCTGATAATGAATATTCCCTGCGTTCCTGTAAAGAAAATTTTTAATTAATTCGTTTCGTGAATTGTAAGTAGAGCAAAGGTCAGGAAAATTTATGACAAAGTGATTTGTAACGGACGTATTGAAGTTTGAAGAGTCTCTGTATTGTTAGATTTGAACTTTCAGCAAAATTCGACTGCAAAAACCTAACAAGGGCCAGCAACTAATAGAAAGAATCAATGTTCGTCGAAAACATTTGTGAAGCGCCAAATTCAATTTTCGGTATCAAGCTTGCATTGATAAAAGAGATTGACCTTTTGAGGTACATCTGTATTCGTTTTACACTTGTTTTTCTTTCTGCCATGCTGTTTGTTTAAATTCCGTGTTTCGAATGTTAATTAAAGTAAAACGTAGCTTGAACGTAAAAATAAAACAGAGAAATAAACCAGCGATTAAACATGACTAAATGTATACATCTTTGTGTGGATAAAAATTACTTTTCGTGAAAAACTTGTTAACTTTGGTAATTTGTGAGTTAAAGTTTAATTATTTAATGATGTACCATAACCTCTATCAATGACAATTTTTTACTATAAACATACGTTACAACAAAATTTCTAGATTTCTATATCCGTAGTTATTTGCAATAGATATTTTTGTTATAGCACATGCGATCAAAGTAAACTTTTTGTGAATTTTTAATAAAAGCGTCGTGTGATGCTAGACTTCACTTTTTCCGCGATTCACGTGGATAACTCGAAAAAGATTAAAACCGGATGCTAACAGCGTGATATTTTACAGGTAAATCGTATTTATTCATCCAGTACCGATATTTGACGAGAATAAATAAAATATCGCAATAGAATAAAAATTTGCCTCTGCGTCGCGGTACACAAATTCCAGCTGAAATTTGCGTTTATTCAACACAGAATATAAATCAGTATGAACACGGTGTATTGTCACGAACGCGACATAATTTCCCGATAAAACAGAAAAACTACACTCAATACGTGTCCGGGGAGTGATTAGCGTGGCTTTTTATGCTTCCCGCAACTAGTTCGTCGACGCGTAACGAAATAATCCTTGCGAATGTTCGTCGCGCAAATAGTTTCGAAAATAATTTGTTAGACGAAACAGTAGATTAGACAATAAAGGGTAATTTGTTCGTTCTCGAACAGAGAGGAATTGGCCGGTGGCTCTCGTTGATTTATGGACTTCAAATGGTCTTGATCGAATCGATACGCGGCCATTGTATGCGTTTTATTGTTGCCGAAAGCACCGTAACAAATGTACCGCAATATTATTTATTGCTGGCTATTAAGTATGACGAATGAATACGTATTGTCAAGTCCTCTTTTATGCAGAACTCAAATTTTTCAACTTTTTCCGGGATTTTATGGGACACTTATGCTTTGTTGATATTCAAGTTATGAAGTTTTACTGTTAAATGTGTATGTTGTTAGGTCCTCTTGTGTGGAACTTTTAAATCTTACAAGTTTTTCAACTTTTCCCAGGCTGAAATTTATAGGGCACTTATGCATTTTGTTACTTTTTAAATTATGAAGCATTACTGTTAAATATGTATGTTGTTAGGTCCTCTTTTATGTGGAACATTCAAATGTTGTTAAAAGTTTTTCAATTTTTCCACAATAATTTTATAGGATATTTTAGTTTTACTCTTGAATACATTACTGTATATGTATGGTGTGTTTAACATTATAAAGGTATGTTTAACATCAGCGGAATATATCCATAATATATTCGGTAATTTAACGTTGATTGGTTTATTTAATCCCTCTTTGGACTGCACTCGTTTGTGAAATAAACCTCCATGTTTCAGTATCGATCGTGATTTTTTAACTCGATCGTCGAAATATGTCATTCCGATTTCAACGAACGTCACAATTTGTTCGTTGCAGTTTTATCGTTTCGAAGTAATTCATTAGGGTGAAATCTTTTGTTAGAGGTATTAATTATTCACGTAACGAGGGTTGACTCTCTCCTTAATGGAATGACAATTAGATCGATTTGTTGGTAATCCGATTTAAGTTTTACAAGGCATTGATAAGAATCTCAATTAAGTTCAGTGCTTGCCTTGTATCATTTACTAATCCTTTTTGTCTACAAGGTTACATTGCTGTTAAAAAAAATTAGTCGTATGTGTCGAATCATAATTTCAAGAAAATTTTTTAAAGAAAGAAAAAGGATTCTCATATTGTTTAAACGCCCATCAACTTATTTTATAAACAATGTCCGACATCAATACCCTCATTTTTTGCTAGATCCTACCTTTTCCTACATCCAATTTACGCTTCATCTCGAAAAAGGGAGAACTTCGCAAACTTTCCAAATTTAATTTCACGAACGGGAAAGTTTCAAGCTTGACACTGTACCCTTTTCATCCCCGGCGCAAAAAAAATGAAGCTCCCCGTATCGCGATGCAAATGTCATCTCGCAGAAATCAGCTGTCACCTGAAAAAGTGGATTTCAGAAATCTGTTTGAATAAGTGGGTCTTACTCCTGGAATTTGAATTGTCCACAAGTATAATGTCGTCCTTAATCCAACAATAAGGGCGAAGGAAAATGAAAAATGTCGTATTATATCGTCACATTCGAATGATCAAATCTGCTTTCCAGGAAAAAGGATCTATCAAATCTTGTTTCACTTATTTCAATTTTTTTCTGAGTCGAAGACACTTTGAGGGTTGTCATTTGATTCTTTGAGGCATACTTAGATTTTTATATTAAAGAAAATAAAAAACCATACATAGAATGTTTTTAAATATAAGAATATAGAAAGTTTCAATTAATTAATGTAAAAATAATTTCAAGTTTTCGAGATGGTTAAAATAAAAGACTGACCATAAGATGAGCCAGTGTTTAACCTAACCTCAAAAAGTTTACAGCATGGCTGCTAAGCACTATATCAACATCAACACATTTAAAATTATTTATAATGAAACGAGTATCGAAGCTATACTGTCATTTATAAAATAAATATAATTAGAGAATGTATCGAAGTTCCCATGCTACTGAATGTACCTTAAACCTCCATGTCCCATCAACGACCCCCCACCTGAGGGTGCACACGTTTACAAAACAATCCCAAACGAGCCTAGCCAGTTGAGGATCTCGAACAACGAAAAGAAGGACTCATGTATACCGAGACTCTAGTTGGCTCGGGTACAGAACAAACTACTTGGCCAGACACCCGGGCACCTTATCCCAGATAAGGGAAGACGTCTGCTGAGACCAATAGTCGCGCCAGATTTACTTGGAAAAATTTTTGCTGCGCCTGGAACGATCGTTCTCTGTTAACTACCGCTGGCGAATAGAGAGATGCCTGATGAATCGCGTTCCGGTTTTAATTGATCGAATCAGCGCACTTTGGGTAATGAAGCTTCATCCGGCTGTTAATTTGTCGATTCGAAGATTGGCAATTTTAACGCGATTTAGCGATGCACTTTCAAGAAAATTGAGTTAGAATTTCAGAAAAATACTCTTTAAACCCCTTTAGACATTTGTTAAATCAAGATTTAAAATTGGTCAAGGTTTACCGTCGATTTTGATATTTTAAAAGAATGCGTTCACTTATACATTTTAGAACATCATACTATTTGCACAAAGACGGAAATTGAAGGTTAAAGTCAGTATTTTATGTTGAAGGAACTAAAAACATCTTGAAATGTTTTTCTTAATTTTCACATTTAAATGTTCATCCATCACGAAGCGTTTTGCATTTTGATTTTATGTCACCCATTTTTTGATATTGTCGAATATTCTTTGCGTTACACTTTTCTCGTTTGGTTCAACGTCGTTTGCGAAATTGGAGAATAACCTGGATACCCTTTTCGCCTTACTCCAGGTATTTTGCATTTTCCACCAAGCTATTCGTTTTTTTCAAATTTGATGAAGCGCCGCTCGTTCTACGGGTAACAGTAAAAGTCCTTGCACTTCCATGTTTTTCAATGTTCTATATTCTGCGAGCGGTATCTCTAGTCGCTTATCCGTGCTTTGGCTCTCTGTAATTTCTTGCGGTCACCGCTCTTTGACTTCCTACACAACCAACTATACCCTGCAGAATTATTTTCTCATCAACTTTACGACACCATCGGATTTATAATTCTTTGAGTTCGATCGATTCTTTAGTTATTTTTCACGAAAGAATACTTTGCTATCTGTGATGTTTCTTTCAAACTTTATGCAATATTTTCTGCATTATTTATTATTTATTATTATATATATAATTTCCATGTTACTTCTCTATTATTTCTACAGACTTGCAATTTTAAATTGTACATCTCCCTATTACATTATCTGTCTGAACATTTTCCTTTTGAAATTGAAATTTCATTTCGCGAATCCTTATGACACTTCGTAAATTGAATTTTCTATAGTGCAGTGCACTTAATGGCCATTGACTTTTTACAATACAGTCGCTCCGCGCCGCACCCTCATCTCGTGTTCCTTTCGTGTGTACTTCCGATTTTCGAAACTGCCAAACGATCTCGTGCTGATTGCTCGAAAGGATTTTTACCGTCTTTACACAGACAAACGGTGCTTCGACAAGAAGCAATCAACTCCAATCTATTCTCGTTTCTCGTAAAACAGCGATTCACTTTTATCTGATTTTTGAATTTTTTAAACGAACTTTTCCCTAAATTGTTCGATCTCATTAATCGAAATCGGTTCGCATAAAACGAAATTGTATGACATCTCTTCTATCGTGTAACGTTGAAAGTTCGTGTGTTAATATATGAAAGTTATGTGATCCATATTTGACTGAACATTTGAGTTAGTCTATTTTATGAGCTGTGGTCTTACTTCTATTCTTATAATTTTTAAGGTAAAAACTTGAGATGAATTACTGGAACTACTAGGTTAATTAAGGAATTCAACATGGCGGTAAAGGTACTGATTCAAAATAATGCAACTCAAAATAATCAAGTTTATCGAGAAAAAGATCATCTGTTCGTACCAATTTTTGTTACGAATTTAACATGTTTAAAATATTAATGTAAACATTGTGTCAATGGCCGAAATATCAATAAAATCTTCTTGCAGGAATCAGTAGAAACGACTTTACGATCCATCAATACGTTGTTTGCACTTTGATACAATCGCGACAATAAATCAAACACGCCCAGAGCTTCTCTTTTTCGTTTCACTGGCCTTCTCTGGATCTATCGAACATCAATGACACACAGGGGTTAAGGGTTGCTTTAGGGGCGGTACATTGGCACAGAACGAACATCTAACGGGCTGTGCACTCCATTTCCCGCGATAATGTCAAACCACGTACAAACATGCTGTTAAGGATACATGATTTATAGAAATGAGTCTTTCAATTGTGTTCTGTAAACGTCTGTTAAAATTACTCGAGCTGAAGTTGATTACAAAGAAATGAACTGTAAATGATGAATAGTATGAATATTTCTGTAAAATGTGAAATTAATTAAGGAAAATTGAAACAGTATCTGATGCAACCTTTCGAAATACAAACAAGAGCGATGTCCCTCTACTTGGCAATCTCTTGGGCTTCGAATGCCAACAATAGGTAGTTCAATATTTAAATGTGTGACAAGAAAAAATATAACTGAACGAATGATAAAGTCGTGCGATGACAAAGAAAGAAATGAACGAGTGAAGCCTTATTGAATAATTGCCCAGTATAAATTAATCATTTCCAAAAAGAGGGTATACAGTAATTCTAGAAAGATACTAAGTACCATAAAGTACCGTTAAAATTTAGTGAAATTACGATCGGTGACCAAACGATTTCAATTTCAGGCCTGCAATGCCATGGAACCACAGGGGGTGCCACAATAAAGAAGCAAGAACCGCAAGGAACACTGCAGCCGATGACCTAAAGAGGGCGGTGCGCAGGTAAACTCACCACTATTTACCGAATTATAAAACGTCTATTCAAGCATGATGCGGAAAATGAAGTTTCCAGGCCGTAACCATTATTTCCCTAACACCCGGTACGGTTAGGTCAACAGGCACGGATTTGTAACCTTCCTAAAACATGTCCGTGAAATTTATCTCGCCTCGTAAACGTAACGTTTGCCACGCTCGTTCTCGACATTTGTCTGCTATTCGTGACACGGGCCAATTTACATGCTACGGAAAATTCACTGGGGATCTTTCTGACCCCTCTTCGATAACGAGAACAGACATTTCATATGGATCGACGAACATTTCCATAGTTAGTGGACTCGGAAACCGCGTTGCCGTTTCGTTTTGCCAACTTTCCAGATTTATTTCTTCTTCTCTTGGGCAAATTAAGTGCCCGGAAATGATCGTGGGCACTGGGTGCGCAAGGTTAAATACTCATGTATCTTTTTTTTGTTCTTGAGATTTCGAAATTTAGGAATTTGGAGAATAGATATTTAATAATTTAGATATTCGGGTGTGTTGAGATTTGGAAATCTAGGGACTTGGATATTTTAAGATTCCGGAATCTAAGAATTTGGAAATCTAGGGAATCGGGAATCTAGGGATTTGGGAATCTAAGGAATCGGGGATCTAGGGAACTGGGGGTATAGGGAATTGGGGGTCTAGGGAATCGGGTATCTAGGAATTCGAGAATCTAGAAATTCGGAAATTTAGGGATTCGGGTTTCTAGAATTTCGGGAATCTAAGAATTCGGAAATCTAGGGATTTGGGAATCTAAGGAATCGGGAATCTAGGGAATTGGGGGTATAGGGAATTGGGGATCTAGGGAATCTGGAATGTAGGAATTCGGAAATCTAGGGATTGGGAGTTTAGGAATTCGGAAATCTAGGGATTTGGGAGTTTAGGAATTCTGGAATCTAGTGGTCTTGAAATTTAGGGATTCGGAAATTTAGAAACGAAAGTTCAGAAATTCGGAAATCCAGGTACTCACATCTGTGAGGATCCGAAAATCCCCCAAACTATATAAAAATTCCACAGCTTCCCACTTGAAATTCTCAGTGATATAATAGCTTCGATATTTGGCACGATAATTAATTCGCAAATTTACAAATTGCGAAATTGGCTATCTACCAGTATCCTCGTGCGCTTAGTGGCCCACCGCTGTTCCGATGGTCATCCGAACTCGAGGTTTCCACGGAAATCCGTGTTGTCTTCCAAAGCACACAATTAAAAGATCATACGCAGAAACGTGTCAAGGCTGATAACTAAAAGGTTCGCACACGGAACAAGGTCTTCCTTCTTCTAATGACCACAAGCAACGACTGGAAACCGTTTTCTCGGTATGTTTCCTCGCCGTTAATGCGAAAGCTCGCTCGACAAATATTTAGAACCGATCCGTCGAGCCGCCATCTTGTGCGCCTTGCTAAGCAACAAACTGCCTTCCCCTTTGATACCCGATCGGCTAACAGAGATTTACTACCACTGGATGCTGTGTTTGCAAAGAAAATATCGCAACAATTTCGCGATCATTTCGCGTTCACAGGATTTTACGTTCGATAAATTCTCGATGGTTGTGTTCGACGGGTGATGGGCAAAATGGTTGCTTGAGAACAATGCTTCTGTTTTTCTTCCTGCATGTTTCGATGCAATATCGAGATACTGTGTCTTCAAGATTGATGAAGCGATTTTCTTTTTCATTTCTTACGATCTTTATTTTTTGGAGTATATATATGTACATTTATAAATTCTGGAAGGTCTGACACGATTCACTTCAAAATGATAATGGTGCTCAATCTTAAATTTTACTGATTTATGATAATAATTAAATACATCTTTCGCTGATAGTCTTAATACGAGATAGCTGGTATTACAGCATCCAAGAATCACTTTTATAACTTGAGTCACTTCGACAGTAAGTTTGTACCAAAATCACGAATAAAAGACTTGTGCAATCACTTTTTGCAAACTCTGAGCTTTAAACTGATATGCTGCAAGTGGTAAAAAGTTTTATGGTATGTTTATGTCACCGAATCACCTCAAGCATTTAACGTGCAATAACGTGACGATAAAATGTAGGAGCTCTAAAATAAAATGGTGGAATCTGCTGAAGAATATTGGTTTTATGACATCATTGTAACAGTAATACTGCAGATTTTGTAACATAGAAGTATAATATAATTAATTCTAGAAAATGTATCGTGCAAAATATCTCTACGAAACTATTTATCATCGAATTTGTTAACCGGCCCGTTTGCAGCATTTGCCACGAGTGTTCCGCGGCGGCTTTAAAACAATTTCTAATGCATTTCAATAATACTCGACCCCGTTTGCGAAATCCGAGCATAGCAGTGGCAATTTCACATGATCTCGTGGCATTCCATACATCATCAGATAGCATGGGTTTAGAACGTGTTAAAGGAACATAAGCATCGCGACCTATCGTCGTTATTGATCGGAATACCGAATCGAAACTGGACAACGACTGACATATCGATTCCATGTGTCGTCCCAGTTACCTCGAATCACTCGTGTAAAGGATATCGAGTAAACGTACGTTTCTTCTTTGCTTTCCGACCGATGGATTCCGGATCGAAGGCAAAGAAACGATGCACCTGGCCGAGAAACGATCGAACGAATCGTCGCGACGCCTTCTCTACGTTTCGTCGGGATAACCTTGGCACCATTTTTGCACTCTAACACTGCGGTTACTGGCATCTTTCTGCGGAGATGGTAATTCTTTGGGGAATTTGTAGAATTGGAAATTTTGGGGATTTGGAGATTTGGAGATTTGGAGATTTGGGGATTTGTATATTTGAGAATTTGGAGATTTAGGTATGTGGGAAGTTGGTTATTTGTAAATTTGAGGAATTTAGGAATTTAAGAATTTAGAAATTGCAAATGTATGAATTTGTAAACTAGAGAATCTTGTAATTCAGAAACTTGAAAATTTTTAATTTGTAATTTTGTATAAATATTCATTATTATCAATAGCGTAAATACATTAGTCACAGTATATCTTTTGCTGTAAGGAGGCAAAGAAGCAGCAACATAGATTACCCGAGCAACGAATCAAGATTCTTGTTGGGTGAATACTGTAGTAATTAAGCCGGAGATGTCCAAGCTAAGCTCACAAGCTTACGGAACTTTCTACCCGTCTCCTATTAATTACCACGGTGTACGGTTTTATGTGAGATTCATTTGGGTATTAACGAACATGATTGCTCGTTCTGATGATAGAAGCGAAATATAGTCGTTCTTCTCCCGTAAATTTTGTTCTTAACTCTTGAATGACAATATTGGATGAAGTATGATCAAGAATAAAATTTTAACTTAAAAGTTTGAAATTTGATATACTAAAATATAATAATTAAATGAGTGATGTAAAATAATTCTGATGAAATAAAAAGAGGGTAAAAAATTTTATATTTTACAATTGTAATTTGTACAATTTCACAATTTTATATTTAATACTATAACTGTACATAACTTCTCCACTATAGGTAACCATTATAACAATTTTTGTATGAACTACTAATTAATGGGAGTTTCAAACAAACTTAAAACTTTAAATCCGAACTTTACCTCCTACAATTTACCTTACTCTCGAACTTAAAAAAGTTTCAAGGTTAAAAGAAAATCTTCTCGCCAGAAAATGGCAAAGTTGTCAATGTGTTTTCCTTGAGATCAAGAGATATCCGACGTACACAGTCCCGAACACGATCAAAAAGAAGATCGTGTACGCAACAAGATGGACGGCGACGATGTAAAGGAATGTTTTCAGATACACGTCCTCTGGATGCTTTTTATGTTCTTCGCCCGCTTTCTTGAAATGTACAACTGCGACCAAACAATTTTAAACAAGTTTTTCTCTAGTTCAACGTCATTTTCTTTCCATATCGTTCACGAGATATTTAACTTTAATTCGACAACCTTGTCGTTTCGAAGTCGTTTTCGCTGAATCGTCGACGGTTTCTGTCCGGTCCGCCCCTTCCGTTCCGTCCCTCTGTTCGATTCCTTCGCCCTGTTCTCGCGACAGAAAACGTTATGTTGGCTGTAAATTTATTAGGACAAGACACTTCGCCTCGTCCGAGGAATTAGATAAAAATTATAGCAACGACCTACGGTTGGATGCTGGCCAGGCGATACCCCTTCGTCGGTCTCTTCTTGCTCTTCTGTTTCGCTCTGTTCCTCTTCACTTTCGTTCTTCCACCCGACTGTAACGGAGTTACGACAATTTTATTAATCCATCGCCCCCGTCACTTTTTATCACGTTACGAATCGCAGACACAGAAAAATAAAGTCGAACAACTCGTTACGTTGCCTCCTGCATCGAAAACGTCACAAGCGAACCTAACGATCCTGCTTTTCGTTAACCATCTTGTAATTGCGTTTTATATGCTTATTGCAGAAGAAAATTCTACGGGAAATTGCATTTGGTGTATTACGAGCTGCATTTTTATATTTTTTAAATGTCGAAACGCGGACGGTGGGAGTGCAACAAGTGGTTGCAAGATAGAATTTTATAGGTTAAGTTTGTTATGAAAACCTGAATGTTATTATCGGTGTTCAGTCCTTGCAGAATTTAAAATTACTAATATAAATTGGTCATATTTTCTTAATATTCCTAAATCAATCTTCTTTTACATTAGAGAATTATTTACTTTTAATAACGTTTTAGTTTGACTAAAATTGTAAACCGAGGATAAACATTTTTACAGGGACCTCAACAATAACGTTCGACCGTTTACGACAGTTTACTACAAATTAATACAATTGTCCGCAGGAGGCAATAAACTCATAAATAGGTTGAATAGTATTTTTCCGGGTCTTTCAAGAAAACGGTAACTGTTGTTCTTTTCGGAAACTTTTCCCCATTCGGTACAATCATACCGGTCTCGTGGAAGCATTGTTCGTGTCAGGACTGTTTTACACGTGTCTCGCAATAACCAGATGTTTCAGGTCTTTTAAATCTATTACGGGCCATTTCGCTGCGTGTAATGGGCCCTCCATCTCACGGAGTCGATATTCCGATTTTGTCCCAATAACACTGAATGGTCTTTTCGCACGCCTGCCATTCCATTTCTTCGATATAATTATTTCAGAACACTTTCTTCGAGGCGAGAGCTCTTTTATAACCGTAATTTCGTTATTCTTTTGCCTATTAACTCGTAAAGTGCTGCAATTGCGAAAATAATCATGAATCCAGACTATAATAGCACGCTTTAATCGCGGGTAATATCAATTATCTAATATTTCATATTTGAAACGAGTCACCTGTTAACAAAATACAGATCAGGACTGTACTTAAAAAAACAGAACACAGAAGAATTTATTTCATCCCTTATACATTTATCGTACTTTAACCTAAAACCTTAAAGTTTACTTTGAGTAATGAATAAATTTAGTATTAACCAGTGTTAAAAATATTCTGAACGTTCAACGTCCTTGTAATACTTTCCTGCTGGTTTTAACCAACAGTTGCTCAAAAGGTTTTAGAAATTGCCTTCTATAATATTTACCGTGATTGCAGGCGCGCTAACAAATGCGTTACACGTGCGGGGGTCACTTTCGAAGGATCAGCCGAAAGGATCCTATTTAAGGAGGGTCTTGTTATATTACACTGTATAACCCGCGAACAGTTAATTTTCAAGTGGTCGGGAGGAACGACGCGTTGATTGCCAGATGTTGAAAACTTTCACGGTACAGCGGGATGAACGAGGAATTTTATGAACCGCTCGATAAAACTTGATTAAAAGGCGAATTTTCGACGCGATGAGATTTTCTCGCTGAAATTTCTTCGATCAAGCCCCTCGACTGTTTTATAATTTCCGTCGTGACGTCGAGTTTCGAGCGATTGATTAATCGAGTGTCTTTGCATCGGCGAAATTAAAGATTCTACCCTTCAATGATTTATGCGTTCGCTTCGACGGCACAAATTATTATTTAAATTCTGGGAACGTATAATATAAATATTTCAGAGTTTCAAGTTAATTTAACTGCTTCTGTTGTGCGATTGTTATAGCAAGTAATTTATTTTAAACCTCGTTGACAGCGTTGGTTTTTGTAATTATAGTACACTCTCATTATATTGCCATTTATCCGTAGACAATTCTTGAAATATTAATATTGAAATTGAAATAAATATAAATGTTATCAGGATTTTTCTGTTAATGCAATGCTTTCCATAAATCTGTTTGTATGATAATGGTAATTTTTCCTCGTATTTCGCTTCAAATCGGATTTCATCGTAGAGAAAAATTATTGTTATTCGAACAGTAACGACTAAAAATTGCTACATATTGGATTTTAATAAATAACTTTCGTGGAACAGAAACATCGTTGCCAATCAAGTCACTAATTAATTGAGTGTCATTCCAACTAATACTAACTAATTGCAATATCCATATTTTCTGTTTCATGCAGCTACCCGATAAATTCAGACGTACCTTGTTGTCTAGAGTGTAAGTTCCATGAGAAATTGAATTGCAATAAATAATTCTATGTGAAATATATCCTTAATAGGCAATTGAATATCGTTTATCAATACATTGTTACAGACATTGCTAATTAATTATTCACTCTCTCTTCTTTCATATAAAATTTATTACATAAAAAATTAAAGTGACGTAAAATTTAAATTCTAGACTCTAATCTCTTTATTCTGCTCTAAATTATATCTAGATATATAAGAATTATTATATCACATTATATAAATATTAGAATCATTATATCGTAAATATAATAATCACTACATTCTAAATATAATAGTCATTATATTTTAAATAAAACCATTATACTTTTAACGACCGACCACCATCACGATTGTAAATGAAAGAACAACGAACCCTTGTTCCAAACAACGGACCATACTTTCTTCCACGGGTTGCACTGCGAAATAAAGAAGCTCTGTAGGAATCTGTCGACACACGAGTGGAATTCAGGACAAAAATTGCTTACGGTCTCGTCACTAGCTTCACCCATCGTTGAAAGTTGGTCGCGATGGTGGCCAAGGAAAAAGAACAGAAGCAGTAAATACGATAAGAATAAGCAAAGGTTAGCTGTCTCGTGACAGGACCCGCCATTCGATTTTCCTCGGTATCGATCGACCGCGATCGATACGCAAGGTGGTGCAAAGACTCGTAACGTGTGTGCCACGATTGAACAACATCAACCTTGAGCCCATTTTTCTCGCGATTCCGTCGAGTGACATCCTTTTCATTCAGCACGACAACGAAGAATGATTTTACTGTCGAATTTATTTGCCACGGATTTATCGTTTCCTTCGACGAAACACCTGCAGAATATTCGCCATGTTTTTAATCTTCTCCAATGAAATTTGTTCTGTCAGGTCACATCTAGGATACGTAATAAAATACTGAAGTAGAAATTTGAATTTATCGTTTTTCGATGGTTGTATTCTTGATTGTTTCTAGGGGAACGTGTTACATTTGTTTTAATGGTATTAATAAAATTTACGACCTGTTAAGGTCAGTTTTCACAGGTTAAGGTTTTAATATTCATTTTAATGGGAGCATGCGGGTTATTGTTTAGGTGACATATCATGGAGCGATAGAACGGGTAGAAATACAACGCGTGGTAAGTCGACGCTTGGTACATTTGACACGTGATTAATTCGACGCGTGGTAAATTCGGCGCTTGGTAATTCAACGCGTGGTAAATTCGATGTGTGAGAAATTCTACGCGAGGTAAATTCCACGCGTGGTGAATTCGAAGCGTGGTAAATTCTGCGCTTGGTAATTCAACGCGTGAGATATTCGACGCATGGTAAATTTGATGTGTGAGAAATTCAATGCGTGATAAATTCGGTGAGTGGTAAATTCGACGCGTGATAAATTCGACACGTGGTGAATTCGACACGTGGTGAATTCGACACGTGGTGAATTCGACGCGTGGTACATTTGACGCTTGGCAATTCAAAACGTGAGATATTCGACGCGTGGTAAATTGGGCGCTTGGTAATTCAATACGTGGTATATTCAGTGCGTGGTAAGTTCAGCACTTTGTAATTCGACACATAATAAATTCGATACGTTGTAAATTCAATACGTGGTACATTCATTACACGGTAATTCAACGCGTGATAAATTCGACCCATGGTACATTCAATGTAACTTATAACAATCCCACACATGACAACTCAGCGATTACTAATTACACGTGTAGTTATATAACGTATCGAACTGACACGTGGCAAAATGCGTAGGCGATGTAACACGTGACTATCCATAAAGCTTCCTTCTACCAGAGCCCACGAAGAATCGAACAGTGGCCAGAAATGAATTATCTCCTCCGGCAGAGGTATTCCAATATCCTGTCGTCTACCGTGAAATCTGCACCGAGTCTCGATTGTATAACCGTCCATGGAAATCTACTACAGAACACTGAGCATTTTGAATCCAAGATCGCGAAACTATTTTGTCGTGGGAAAATACAATCGTGTTCCTTAACACTCCAACTATTTGGGACAATATCTTGGTTCTGGCTTGTCCAGCAACTCTTCGGTATTCAGAAGTTACTTTCTAGCTCGTCTTCGGGACGTACTTTATTGCTATTCACGTACAGTTTCCCCAATAATATGGCGGCGTTCTGTATAATATTGTCGGGAAATAAAGTTTCGTTCCGTGGTACTTGTACATATATTCATGAAATTTCGCGTCTTCGATACTGTGCTTCAATATTGGTTTGGCAATTCGTTAATAAATAAAAATTGTAGAAATGAAAGCCTTGAGTTATAATATCATTGCATTCGTGACGCACGCTGCAATTTGGACGTGACAAATCAGACTCGTATTTTCACCACAATTGGATTTTGCGTTCAATTTTAAATTATAATCTGCATAGTCAAGGATCACTAAATACAAAATGTGTTCCATATATCAACTTATCTTTCAATCATCTTCTTCAGAATTCTTACATCAAATTATAATAGTGATGAATTTTCAAATTAGAATTAGTACATTATCCAGCACAGTAGCTCTCCGTACTAAAACTGCCGATACTAGCCCCTCTAAAATATTATCGACGTTTGTTCTGTGCAACTTGCCAAACATTCTTTAATGGAACTTGTCTTGTAATTTTCGAACGCCTGTCACTTCATCGGCGGAAAATCCAGAGCCGTGAAAATCGCGACGGAAACCGAAGTTCTTCGACGTTGTCCAAAGTGTGCCACAAAGCGATCGGTCGTTGCTGAAAGTATCGATAGTCGCCAACAAGCATGGAACTCGTTCGAGAAAGGGTTTTCAACAGCCGTAAAACTATTATCGTTGCGTCAGTTCGGTAACGATACGAAGGATCCTTCTCTTCTGGCTATATTTTCACTTTTAATGGAGCGATAAACGTTCCGGTTAGGTTTGTCGCGTGAACAACGACGATTCTTACTCTACATATATCATTGTGATGTATGTGTATGTTCATTTTTAAATGCACATGTCATTATGATGTATGTATATGTTCATTTCATTGTGATGTATGTGTATATTCATTTTTAAATGCACATGTCATTGTGATGTACGTATATGTTCATTTTTAGATGTACATGTCACTTCAACACGAGTGAATATTGGTATAAAAAAAAGTTTTCAATATCTCATATGTTGCAAACCGTGAACCACAAGTCACGCACGTTCGTGTACACGAAACGATTGCAATTTGACACGTGCGTCCTTCGGTAGATGCAAATCGAAATTTCGCCGGATCCCAACCCCTTTCTGCCCTATCGCTCGATAAACCCGAAGATTATTTTTCTCCACCTACTGACCATCCCTTAAAGTGAATTTTTCAAGGCCCCCACCCTCGTTTGCCACGGACGTCTCAAGGCTGCGAGTGACATAACCTATCCGCATACGGTGACTTGATCGAACGAAAACAACGCGTTCTGTAATATACTTTATGAGAAAATATTTTTGTTACCGGAAATAGAAACTGTGGACAATTGGGCATTGAAGAAGTAATGAGGATTAAGAAAATAACAGTAATTGTATAAAATATTATATACTTTATAAATTGTTGATAATTTTACTGTACCCCTACAAAATATATACTTGTACACAAAAAAAATTCTGTCTGATGTCAAAATTGTCTTCCATGTACTCACGTAGAAATCCAATTTCTATTGTGACACTAGGATATTAAATTTTATTTATTAACGTCATCCATTTTGTAAATCAACCTTGGGCCAATGAAAATAACATTCGTGTCGTGTCTCAAAGCCATCATAATTGTAAAAGTTTCATCTTGTGTTGTAGGTTCTTACAAACGTTCGAAGATTATTTTTTTATTTCCGCTCTTAACACCGAAATAACTTTTGAGATCAATTTATGGTGTCTAAATTTAGCGACGCGAATTCCACTCTATTCGCAAAGACCAGCAGAATATTCTTAGGATTATGTTTGTTGTTACGTATATTTCGAGGTATTTCACCTCGAATAATCAAAAAAGAATCTGTGCAAGGTTTTATCGTTCATCAGGAAGCAACGAAGGTGTTTTCGAGGGTGAGAGCCTGAGAAAGTCATCTTTTACCAAGAACTCGATCTTTCGCGAAAGTATCGAGTTACTCTTCAATTAAAATCCTACACCGTCGACGTTGTTACGAGATTGAAGAGGATTTTTGTCATTTACGGGAAATTTTGCCTCGAGTTACCGGCTAATAACGCCATTTTTCTAAAACGCACGCACATCCGCACGCGCTTTAACGAGTTCCATTCGCAACGGGACTCTTATCTTTTGAAAACTTATTCGCACTCATTGTTCCCGTCTCTGAATGTTACGATCGCACAAAAGGATCATGGAGGACAATTTAAATCGTCTGAAAGATCGCCTGGAAGCTATTACGGGCAGTCGCTTGTTTCTTTAATTATATTTCCCTGCTGGAAATATGCAGGGTTTTCGTGGAAGTTGCGAAAGTTTAATTTTCCTGGATAAAGTTCTATCCCGTGGGAAGATCGAACCAGTCGGCGAATCGACAGTCCGCTTTCAACCCTTTAAGCTAAACTAGTTTTCCGAGATAAATATTTGCGAATTGCTTCAGTAGATTATCTACATTCGGTTTCTGAACAGAATGTTTGCGATTTTATATCGAAAATTCGAAGAAATATCTCGTTGATTTATTAGCCGTTTTATTGATAAAAGTAACGAGCTGCATTCTGTTTCGATGCAGATTCTAGAGGGTTGGTAACGAGCAAAGTTGAACTGCAACTCCTAGCAGAAAACAATGTGTTTTATTCCTTTTTACGACGAGCAATTTTACATCGTTACAAAAGCTACAGAAGATATGAAATAATTAATTTGCACAAGACCACGATGTTCTATTTTGAATCGTGTCAGTGCTCGCAGTTATTTAATTTTCGAGAGAATTGTAATTTTAAGGGTAGAACATAAGAGGTTACCCTAACGTTCATCTGTGCAAATAAACGAAAAAAATCCACGTTTCCCTTCTGCCTCATCGGTCATTCCTTTTTATTTTATTCATTCACGTTCGATCAAACATCGAACAGATTGGAGTCGTATATCGGCAATTATCGATGCAAAAAGATTA
This sequence comes from Megachile ligniseca, assembly GCA_945859555.1. Lineage (NCBI taxonomy): Eukaryota > Metazoa > Arthropoda > Insecta > Hymenoptera > Megachilidae > Megachile > Megachile ligniseca. The sequence continues at coordinate 13,699,320 of OX243778.1, forward strand.
AAAGTTTAATAGAAATTGCAGTTCGAATTAATATTATCGATTGTGAAACCATTTCAGGCAGGGATTCGGAACAGTGATTAAAGCTTTGGAAGATTGAATTTCATTTGGAAATATTATGCGCAGATTTTTCCATTTAGACATGTTTTCTAGACACGAAACAATAATTGCAAAACGCCGGAAAGCGTCAAAGTGAGCGTAACCAGATCCAATCGTTGCGTTCCAATTGAATTTTCGAGGCTTCACTGGATGGCGTTAACGGATTCAAAAGATCGATCGATGCTCTCGTTCAATGCAGTTACGAATAAAAACGACGATTTAATCATGTTACAACCGTTTCGAGCGCAAAGTTGCCGGCGAAGGGCGCGATCGATCCACTCGCTGAATAAACTCTTCGCCGAGATTTATTCGCGACTTTGTCGTCTTTATTTCCTTCTGACCTCTGTGTCTTAATTCCTCTGCTCCTAACTACTGGAATTTTGTTTTGTTCTTAGTAATCGTTCATAGCTAATTGTTAAAATATAAGTTACTAATAAAACAACTAATAAAGATCATTTAACAAGCGAGTTTAATTATTGAACGTCCAGTACAAATAATTTAAAGACAGCTATTTTCCAATGCATTACATACAATTCCGTAACAGTTAATATTTAATTATCGATTGAACTGCTTTTTGATTCAAATTTATACTGGAGAAAATTGTTGAAAATCACGATAGATATCCTCAGTGTAAATCAAATTTACATATCGTGCAAATAAAGATAAATTTATATTAAATTCGAATTAATTTCCTCCGCCAACATAAGCGTGTTCGTTACAGTTTTAATTAAATTCGTTGCACTTGCATCCACCGAATATCAATGATTACGTATGTTTTTCGGAGGAATACGAGAGAAGGCAACAATAAAATATTTGCGCAACGATCTGTCTTGTATAAAAATAACGACTATGCGAAGCTTTCGCTTCCATCACCGGAAATAGTGATACCGCACGAATCCTACTGTGAATAATCTAGCTGAATCTTCGATTTTTCTGCTTCGAATATCCGCGGATACATAATGGACGAGCACCGAAACTATATAAGTTTTTCTTTCGTGACCTTTGAATATTCAACGATATTTTACGTCCGGTTGCTACCAATGATTCAATTCCTTGCACGAAGGCAGAGAAATTGTACAGGGTGATTTCATGTAAAAATGTACAAGAACTTTTTATGCAATCTTGTGTTAATTACATTGCGAAAACTGCACAAATATTTGTAAGAAAACTTTTATAATTGTTCACCTATCAATTAAACTGAAAAGGTTGCGAAAATTATGTCGTGTTCAAATTCACCCTATTTTCAAGTGGACCATCAGTGAAACAGCCTGTACACACATGGATGATAAAACACGATGCCGATAGAAAAACGAAGACTCATATTCAGGTTGCATGATAAAGTGAATTATTCAAGTTGGCTCGTGTCAGTGTTGATAAATAACAGCGTTTATTCTGAATAAACGGGGTAAACGCCAGGGAAGATTTACTATGCCGCAACGACTGTTCGACACCTTTTTTGGCATAATCTTGACGCACATTATCCGATGTTTTATTATATCCGACCTTTACGTGCACTCTGAAGTCACATACTCTGTCAAATACAGCATGAAATATGGTGAAAGATTATTCATTCTGTTATTTATAAATTGTTCTGTAGTTTCAAAATATCTAATGTGAAAGTCAAAATTCTTTCGAATGTGCATCTATCATCTCGACAAAGTTCTTATTTTTACAACATCAAACTCAGCTATGTATACTGCGAAATCGACAGGTATCTAAAGTGTACGGAACTTGAGCTTTTCTTCAATTCCTTATGAGCCAAGAAACACAAAGAAGTGTAAATCAAGAACCATAATTTTTCTTCTGTAACTGCAAAGGATGTAACGAAGCTTTGAAATTGCTAGCGCGGCGCCATTTTGTTGTGCCATCGTTAACGCGGGTCCCAGGACACGTGTAACAGCGTTGGACCATCTGCGGCGGGTTAACCTAATTTCATTTCATAACAGATTATTTAGACGCAAAAGAACAAAGGTTGCTATAAAACATGGTCCGACTGTTTCAATCAATTGACCTCAACCCGATTGTTCTTTTCTGATGAAATGTACAAATCTCACGGAACTATGTCGTTCGAAAATCAGACGAGCATCAGCTGCACCAAGGCTATCAGTGTGAACTTATAACTAATAATGATCACCGAAAACTTCTGTTTCCTTTCGAGAGTTCTGTTGTTCTGATTAAAAAGTAACGAATAACTGAAGTTTTCTTCTTTATCTGAGAAATCTTCAAGTTCTCCGCCGAATCAATCTTCGCTTAATAACCGCAGAAAATAGTTATTAGTTCATTCTTTCAGTTTAAGTTTCGTGGTTGTGTGTTTATGATTTTTGTAACTTCATTTGTCAGTATATTTTATATTTCATATTAATACTGCAAATAAAGGTGCTTGAAAAGTTTCATCTGTCACAAAATTAATTTCCAAATTGCATCTGTCAGATGGCACATTATTAGAAATGAAAAACGAATAAGGTGCACGTAACGCCATAACTTCTTTCATTCATTATTTCCAGTATATTTTTATGGTAACCCTCTGTGACCCTCCCGGTAGTCACCGCGTTAATCAAACCTTCGTTCCTATTACCGTATCGATTCGGCACAAAATTAGAGGGTAGTCATCTATATCCTCTTACTCCACTTCATTCAAAGAAAACTTTTGCCGTACACTCGGTAACAAAAAGCTCGAACTTGTAAACGAGGCAGAAGTTACACGTTTTTTGAAGGACACCCATAAAACCCATAACAATCTTACTATATTGTACACGAAGTTGCGACATCGAGTTATCAGCAGGACTTCATTATACCTTTGATCACGCATTCTTTTTGCACGGAAAATTCTTTAAGAACTCTTCTTTCCGTTGAAATAAATATTCAATGACAAACTCGACGGAAGTTCGAGTCATCTTCGAAGATAGATTTGTATTGTCTGTTCAGATACTGCCGTAACAGATTCATATAATAAATGTACAATAGAAATATTTACTTCAACCAGATGTACAAGGGTTAAAATTGACAAGGTTACAATAGTGGAGGATTAAAAAATGTTCTTAACTGTAAAAAATATTATTTCATGTAATAAATACATAGCAATATTTGCTTCAACTGTCGTAGATGTTGAAGAGGGTTAAAATTGACGAGGTAGTATTAGTAGAGATTACAAAAATTGTCAAAATTTGAACGATTCAAAAACGTCCTGACAAACCAGCTACAACTCGCAATAAATTAACGTGTCTGCACAATTTACAAAAACACGTGACGGAATTATGACCAGTTCCAGTGAAGGTCTGTGCAGGAACAGTATGGAAGGTCCATCGTGTTCTCGAGGGCGAATCGTTTACACTGGCAAACGTTGCACGTGTCGCGGTCGCCTGTTAAGAGTAACGACGAAACTTTCTCATTTTGCAGCGTCTGGTGTGGTGAAATTTCAACACGTCCACTTACATCGACGGGTTTAGTACACCGCTTTAACTTCGCTCACACTCAACAGTGACAATATTTTAGACGTTGGCACAGCATGATCGTTCGGCGACCAAATTTCGACGGGAAATCAGCAGCCACGTTTCCTCCGTTCAAAATACGATTTTAATTTTATTGGTATGGATATTGGTGTACTTTGTTCGACATTGTTGATTGAACGTATTAGGTTAGGTAAATTAAATATTATGACTGTTAGGTTAGGTTAGGGTTTGACTTGTGATGACTGAGATAAGTGGTAGCTTGGATTATAATTTTATTATTTTATGAATTTACTGTTTCATGATTTTACTCATTTATAAATTTACTGTCTTATAAGATATTAACTTACAATTTTGATATTTTATAATTTTACTGTCTTATAATTTCACTTTTATATAATTTCATAATTCTGCTATCATATTTAGTCATGTTCGATGAACACAATATGGCGTCCTCGATCGTCACCGCGTTTTTTTATCCACTTCCAAAAATTTGAACATAAAACAAGGCCTTGATACGGGGTCTACACTATACCATACACTGTACGTGTTAAATCGATGCTCTGCGGACGAATCCCATTTTACACTCTCCATTCTCTTCATTTTTTCCTCCCTTTTACGAGGATGCGTTAATAGCTAGAGTTCCCGGAATAATTACTTTATTCCGTTTTTTTTTTGCTAATATTAGAATGCACGACCACGCGACAAAAGATTTTTATCGCCGGATCAAAGTTGCACGAACTTAAATCACTTTATGGATCATAATCGTGTCGTTAATTGCATTCGTCACTCGTGTACATCTTTCCATTAATCTAGTCATGGTTTGTAGTTCTAATTTTGACTTAGAAATAGACTTGTCTATTAATCACAACTGATCAGCAAAAATGTGCAAATTTTTCAGTAAATTTGAATCATGGTTTATTGAATTCGCATCGCCAAACCCAATTTCCGGCAATACCCTTCAGCTACACGGCGCCTTTTTGTTCCATTTTCCATCGGAAAAAGATTTTTCCGATGAGAAACTTCGTTCCATTAACGAAGCTGCGTTAACAAACTTTCGAGAGCTTTGTCGTAGACTGCGTTACAGACTCGATTACCACACACCGTAGATTGTTAGTGCAATACCAAGGGTATCGTACAGGAAGTAGCCTAATAGAAGTAGTGACACTTAATGACACAACCAAACGCGGTACTTGCTTCAATTCTCCACCTATTCGTACACCGCGATACCATCATCATCGTGGTTTTCGAGCTATTTTCAACTTTACACAGTATCGCTTTGAGAGTTAATATCGTACAACTTGCCATATACAGAGGATGAGAGCTGCATTTTCCACGAGGATGCACGCGTAGCTTACTTTACCCACGATTGGTCTTTGACCTTATTCCACGCTATTTCACTCGACAAATTTTTTTTTCGGCTCTCAGTGATTCCGAGCATGTCGCTTTTTCGCCGCATGCGATCTCGTGATAAGACTTCGCGGAAACGTATGTACATTCCGATGCGGAAAGTTCGGACCTTTTTATGGTTTGCGTCGCGAGAAAATTGATTCTTTTCCGCTGGTCCGATATTTATTTGACAAATTTAAATTAAATATAAAAATTAGCTATGGTTAAATAGTTAGATACATTTGACTGTTTTAAAATTACATCTCCAAACAAATTTCTAAATTTTCAACTTCTCACGTTCAGAAACTCTAAACTTCCAACTATCCAATCTCTAATATCCCAAAATTATCAAATAACCCCTCAAATTCGCTTCTTAAATGTTTGTCAACCGAACAAGTAAAAGTTCTTGAAATAGCGAAGGCAGCTTGCGTTTCAAGGTTGAACTGCGTATCGATACAGACTTCTAGGTCACAAACAACGCATTAGGAATTTCGTATTTACTGTGACGTGTTTCTCGTGGATCGATTCAAACTGTCTGACTAAAGGTACTTTCGTCTGTTTCTTTGTACAAGTCCATTGCGGACGAATGCCGTAAAATAAGCTGCATCATGCTTCCACTTAACTGGGTCCTGTTTCGATTGTGCTTGATTGCAGTGTGCTTTCCCTGGAATTTCTATGATTCACTGCATTTTAGCGTGAAATGTGTCGCGCACGGGGTAGAAAATATTTTCATTCACGAAATTTTTCATTTATAAGATTCGTTTACTTATAAGACTGTAAAAACAGAATTGACAACAATTGTAGTGAAGAAAGTAATTAAATTCAATACTTAAACAATTGCACCATATGTTATCACACATCGTATTACACAGTTACAATATATGCAAAGTAACAAAAAAAAAGAAAATGATATATGAAGAGGTTTCCCATTACAAGGAAGCACAGTACATATCACATTACCTAATATCAATAAAATTTGCATGAAACACAATATTTTTTCATCGAACACTTAATATTTAGTGTCCAGCGGATCACGCGATCACGCGAGCCATATGTACATTGTCTATAATGCGGATGCCTTATTAGACTTACCGCTCTTTCCTTTCTACAAACTTCCCACAAAATTCTGATCGTTCATACACGCGATAGTTTATCTGTTTTCACTACTTTCTTCCACCGTCTTTTATCCCTTTGATCGTTATCAATCACGCGGTACAAAGGCTCGAGAAGTAGACGCGGACAAGACCACAAAAGTGCAAGAACAAGATAAATGTTCGAACTCTCGAGCCATAAAACAACTGCATCCTTTCAAATTCTCCACGTGGATCGTTTCCTAAGCACACTTTACCTTAGCGTAGTCTACATGTTTGATAGAGTCGAATTTTAGAAGGTGAAAGTTTGAGATGCTGTAAACAAGATGGCCGTAAACAAGATTCTAAGTTAACCTACAATTTTGCAGTCTACGCATTTAATAGCTGCAACGTTTAGACAACTCAAGAGAGTTGAGATTTTGTACTCGAAGATCTATGATTACGCATATTATAATTAGAATTGAAGGAGAAAGATTGAAATGAAAATACGAGTCGCATTCCAAGCGTACGTGCGTCGACCATTGAACACCCACAGGCTTCTTCTGCTTGCTAAATCGAGCACCCATGTAATTCCTTGCTCGTTAATATCTTATTAACAAGTTGCTTTCACTTAACACAATTTCGGAGGGAGTTAAATTGAAACTCTCGTATAGCTACTTAATGCCTGATTAAATGTAAATTGCTCAAAGTGTTAGGCAAACTCTCGGTCGTGAACACGGAGATTCGCCCCGTGGATCTTAATTAATTCCATGGAAATATTCGGTGAAGATTTGACACTAAATTTTCGATGATAATTTCTTAGGGAGACTGAACAAACGAAGAAAGCACCATCAAAAATTGAAAAGATTCTTGTTTGGTCTGTTGGTTCGTTTTAGCGGGCCAATGGAAATCAGCTTACGGTGAAGAGGGTCTTATCGGAATGCTCGAACCTTGGTAGAGTGTCATTTATCGTTAGATACTTGTTGCGTGAAATTCTTTGCGTACCGGGCGGAAAAAAGTGAAATCGGCGGAAAGATCGATGGAGAAGCTCGACTCCGGATTTATTCGCTGAGTACTTGATTGGCTAGGTTAAGTCGAAGGGAAGACTGACACCTGTTTTAAAGGTTAAAATACCAATTCGCATTTTAGATAATTGATAATTAAGTGGTTTTACGTTCTCGACATTCAAGCTCCTTTTTAAGGTTGAAACGAAATATTCTGACATTTAATTTCTCGTTCCGTAACACGAAATCGCTTTTTATAATCGTTTGCCACAAAGAAAGCTTTCGAAACTCTTCACATTTCATAAATTGAAGAATATGAATTCCCTTTGAGAATAATTCTCTCGTTCACGAATCAACGAACAGAAATAAATGTCTGTTTATATTTATACCCAGATACTCGCAAAAAATTCACCCAATTAATTTTTATTTCTATTATTAATAAACTTGTTCACGAACTTTTTTAAACACAAAATTTTCTATCGTATCTTGCAAAGCTGTATTTCACGGTTGTCCGAGTTCTTCCTTAAATTTGTCTTCGTGAAACCACCATTGAAACCCCCGGCAATCTGTCCACGTTTGACCCGAGAAATCCCCGTTATTTCCAAACTTTCGTACAGCCTGTTCCGGACAAACAAATGAAAACCTAAGGCACGGGTTCAGTTTGGCAATGGTTTCCTTCATTCCTGAACAATCACCGTCCTCCGCGTTATCATGCGAGGTAACTTCACTTTCATCCCTCCTGTTCCACGTTGAACTTCACGGTTTTTACGAAGCGGTAGCATCAATGAGAAAACTTTCGACGACCCTTGGTCCGCACAGTTTCACAGCTTTTATTTATCCCTGTTCCGCTGCATCGAGGTTATCGGTAATCAGCAACTCCATTCAATCATCTTTGAGAACACATTTCTTTTACATATTAATTTATGATATGATTTAAAATGTTTGCACGAATTGTACATTGATTTTGTATTTATACTTCTCTTCCACATGTATTAATCCAATGCTCCAGTAAAACCTGCTCTACAATTATCAAAAATATTAAATATATATTTAAAAGAAATTGTAAAATATTCATTAAGAGGTTAGCTCACCCTTGAGGCCTAAAATACATGTACAACTTCCAATGTTACACGGAAGAAGAAAACAGAAAGACACACAAGAGAAGTGTTGTGCAGTTATGTGAAAACAAAATGGCGGCGCTGGAACCATTTGCCGCTTGCCATTTTTGAGATCTTTTCCACAGCTTGTTGTATAAGTAACTTAAGTTTTTATGTCATTGGCTGTAAATTCACTTCGGAGATTATATCACACATCATAATTAGTTTCATTTTACTTCCCTGACTATAATTATTCAACGAAATTTATTCCTCGGTAAATTGTTCTATAATCAGTCGCCATCTTGGCAACGCTTTATCAACTATGAATTCAATTTAGAATTTCCCTGTGCTTTTAGGCGTATAATAAAAGTAACAGACATAAATGCAAATACTCAAAATAATAGAAATAATTAAGATAAAAATCGAATCCTCAAAGGTAAACCTCTCAAACGAAGATTCTGTAAACTCGCAATTTGTAGTCGAAAGAGATCTAATAAAGCAACACTTGTTAGATTCAGTTTTCTTCGAACATTGATGCTCGACAAGATATTTATACTGTGCGAAAAGGCATTAACGAGTTTTCGTCAATGGAACCGAGACGAGCAGAACGTTCGCTTTCAGCGCCAAGTACTTTGCATACCGTATACACAGTTAATTTTATGGAAATCGCATTCCTTTAATTTACCTCGACCGAGAAAATTTGCAAAGAGAACAGAGTGCGGGCAATCTCGCGAAACGGCCGGGTTCCGTTTTAAAACGCCGACTCGGAAGCAGCGGTTATTTAATCGAAAAACACGCGACCCCGTTTGAACACGCCGAAATTAATTTCGCCTAACGAGGAGAATTCTCAGGTCCCGTGGAAAAAAATCTGTAACATTTCGCTGACTCACTGTACGCACCTTTTCTCTATCTTAATGATTTGCGAGGACAGCTGGACATCGCGTGACTCATCAAGTTCACGTGGATTTTCGTGCAAATCAGTCGTTCACAATTTCGGGTATCTCTTCGTTCGTTTGCACGCATTAACGAGTTTTTAATGCCATCTTTAAAAACGAGTTCTGAATGAATGATTAAGGACGAATATAAATAGAAAGACTAACGACATGAAACTTGTCTGTCTCCTACATTATTTACACCGAAATGAACTTTTACATTCTTCTCTTTTGTTCGTGTACAAATTTTAAGCAAGGGTAAAATTTTAAGAACTCAGTTTGCAGGGTGTAGAAATATGAAGATGAAATATTTGATTTTTAATGAAAAGTAAATATATGCGAATGATTTGTTCAATTGTAACCATCGTAACCAATGGTGTGTTGCTTCTATGTCGCCGAGTAATTGGAGTTAGCTAGGTTTTTGAAACAAGGAACTAAACGATTGTTCGCAGAGGTTGCGAGTCATCTCGGCAATAATGGTTGAAGCAGGCTAATGGTCGATAATGGAACCTCCCGAATGGCAGAATAACCGAATTACGCTGTCGACTAACTGCTCGTGATCCGTAAAACAATATTCATAGGGGGCATATCATTATACCTATTATTCGACCGAATTTCACTTCATTCCACCCGTAGTTACTTTACTTTCTAACCTTGTACCGCTTCGGGTTCTCGACTCTCCTGTTCGCTAATGCACCTCAAGTTCTTGCTTAATTGCTGCGTTAATACATTTACTCGTACACGTATTTCGAATAATTTTCTGATTTGCGAATTGGGAGCGATGAAATTTCAATAGCGACGTTGGACGAGGACATGGTCGGAGATCTAAGAATGTGAAAATTTAGAATTTGTAAATATAGAAAGTGGATTTGAAAATTAAAAAAATGTTTGAAGCTTTGAGACACAATTTGAAAATTCGAAAACTTGTGCACCATGAAAATATGAAAACTGAATTGAAACATTATTATCTTTACATTCGTGTCTGACTATATTCGACAGTTACTACTGCAGTAGTTAGGGCTTCATAGTTCTTAAATTCTTTTATTGCCTTATTTTCAACTTCTGTATCAGTAATAATGTTCTGCCGCGAATCAAGGCCGACCTAAAGAATGCATAATCCCGTATTTTGTATTCAATTGAATTTCTAAGGGCGCAGAAAATCGAAGGAAAATGTGTTTCGTACTTGAACTCCCATGAAATATCGAAATACATTTTCCGAACGATTGAATTTTTAAACTTCATCTCGGAATGGTCTCCAAGGACAGAAGAAGACAATAACCGAAGAGGAAAGAATAATACCTCTTTTCGATCTCGAATCTCGAGGGACGGCGATCATTGTTTTCAATAAATTTACCGGACCATCTTCCTTTTTGCCATAACGCAATCTAAACTTCCATTTGAAACGATACTCAATCGATACAGGATATCCCGACGATTTTTGACCGCCCACAGGCTGCGAGTAATTTGAATCGTATATCCTTGGTATGGATATTGTAATTTGGTATGGAATATTGTAACGTTGATCGAAGGTAAATTGCCGCTAGATTCATTTCTGTTACGACTAATGTATTATTCAATATATCTCTGTGGTAATCGGCCTCGTTAATTGACATATTCGGTGGTGACTCGAAGACCTCGCCTCATAACCGATAACCTTTCGTGTCCTGATGGAACAGCCTTGACCAAACCGATGTCTCGTTTATGAATCGATATCACGAACTGCCAGAATGGTAAAAAGTTCGTAAAACTACTCGTGAACCAAAAAAGATTTTTCGCGAGCAAGCTCTATTTGCTTGTTCAAATTACGCAGCATTTATGTGGAGTATTAGGGAAAGTGCAAATTAAGTCTGTGATGAAATTATGAAACATCTTTTTTTATATACTGTATATATTCGTTTATCGTCATGAGCATCATATGCTCTTTTAAGCATATGTACGTCAATAATATTATACATATGTGTACTTTTTTTTAATATCACATCATACACTACATACACATATATACATGTATGTACGTCTTTTCAAGAATTTACAATTCGAATTACCAGTAATTAGAACGATCATCGAATTCGAAAAACGAGATACCATTAGTATAATGTCACACCCTCTTTTCCCGCGAAATTATTATCCTGCACGATAACGAAATTAGCCGCGAGCGCACTAACCGAATCATAGTAGTACAAGTTTGAAGCCGGCACGAGTTGCGGGTGACATTAACGCGATTTAGTTCGGTTATTTCGAAGGATTGATCGACACGAGACCGTCGTGGCAGATGTTTCAGGCGAGTCCGCCATCATGACGTCGTGGATCGCGTGGCAGAGGATCGATACATGAGCCACAGCCTCGGAGAACCAACAATCCTCCTCGGAGCCGAAATCTTCGAAGGCGAGATAAACACGCGGGAGAAAGAGGAATGGTCCCTTGGGCCTTCGGCGTGCCTCTCGTCCTTGTTTCTGCTCTGGGTCTTCTTCTCAACGGTTACGTTCTCCTCGTCGTTCTTGGATTGAGCAAACAGGTGATTATTTCAACTATGGTACATGTGAATTTGATCATGTTCTCCAATGTATTTTCTGGGTCTTTTTAATTTTTGTATTTTCAAATTTTTATGTTATCGAGTTTTTGAACTTTCACATTTTTACACTGTCAAATTTTCAAAGCCTCAGATTACTGAATTTCTGTATGATCCAAATCCCCAGATCTCCAAATGCTAAGTTATAATGCTAATCTTAATGCTAATCTTACATTGTTACAATTCTAAATTCCTATAATGCAAGATTGCTATGATACATCCTAAGACTTCAAATTAAAGTCCCACAGTTCCAAAATCTCCACACATATATCGAGTTACTCGAGCACCTCCGTCCACAGACAATACAGCACCGACACTGCACGAATTATTCAATAGGCTATTGGTCCTCCTCGATAGTCGTATTATCGATGACATCGGGACATTCAATGTACGTTGATAGACGAAAGACACGACGCTGAATCAACGCCGAAAATTCATTATTCACCCACGATGATAAACGGTGAAATTACACAGAGCGAACCGATGAGTTTCTCTTCGATTTCACAAAGAAAACGGATTCGCTAATGAACCGAACACTTCTCCAAACACAATCGAAGCAATTGCAATACCAGTTGGGAATACATGCTTACTCTGGTCGAATTGATTACGCGTTATCTACCTTCGGATGCATCTTGCTTGGTTTACGAATTAGCATTGTTATAGGTACCTCATGTGCGCTCGAGTACGCGTGATTAATTGCAAATGAAGTTCGAATATTTGATTATGCAATATGGAAAAATACGAGAAGTGATTAAATTACAGGTATGATATTGAAAGAGATAATAAATTTGGGGAGTTGAAAATTTGAGAATTTAATGATTTGGGGATGTAGGAATTTGAGATATAGGTAATATGGGGGTTGTAAAGATTTGAGGAGTTTGGAATTTTCATACTTAATAAATTAAAAATTTAGAAGTTTAAGGATTTGAAGATTTGAGGATGCAGAGATTTGCAATCACTACAATATTAAAACAGACAAAGTTGAAATGTCAATGTGGTATCAATTGAACATTGAATTGACAATTGGTATCAATTAAGCTTGAACTCCAAATGAAAATTTCAAGAAAAATCACGAAATGTGTCACGAGACTCGTCAAAATAGTGCAAGATTTAAACCTACTGAAAAGGCAAGCGAAGATTAGTATATCGAGTCGGTTTCAGAAAAATTGTAATCCTGGAAGATTTGCTGGATTCGAGAAACGGTTCCATACAGGTCCAATAGAATCCAATTACTTGCCGTAGACTCACCCTATTTTCAGTCTTAATCTTTTCACGTCGAATTTTCCACGAGATCCAAGGTCCTTTTCAAGCAATCTCGTTCCAGAAAAATTAATACAGAACATCGAACACGTCGACGGATTTCGACACGACTTTTCCTACGGCCGTAATCCTGCCTTTTAAAACGTTTTCCTTTCGAGTAACTCTCTTTGCAGAAACGAAAGACAGGTTATTTTGCAAATGGCGTCGCTTTTACGTGGCGGATTTTCGTTTCGGTGCCGTTCGCAGTGACCGGGGCAATTTGAAGAAGGCGAACAGTTAGAAATGATCGCGTTCGATGTAATATCGAAAAGTCGGACACTGAATGACAGGCGGCGAACTAGGTCGCTCGAAACGTTTTCCGTAGCCTTTGCGAAACTGGTCTTCAGATTTCCTGTATTGTTTTCCGTAAACGTACACGCGATACCACCCTCTTTTTATGGGGTCGAATAAAACACTTCTAGAGCTTGAAAGGATATCTTTTATCGAGGGCGAGTTTAATGGGAGTTCGATAAAAATTTACTGAACCGTTTGCATCGGTACACTTTACGAGCATTGTTTAACATTAATCACTAATTGTTATTATTGATGGTAGAGTTGTGCTGTTCGATCGAATAGTTGTATTAGAATTATTCTGGTGAACGATTCACATAGAAATGTAGTACATGAAAATCTAACGTGTGGAAATTTCACATGTGACGACTTCACGCGTGGTAATACGATGCGTGGAAACCTCATGTGTGGAGATCTAACATGTCGTAACGCAACGCGTGGAAATTTCACATATTGCGATCTCATGCGTGGAAATCACACACGTAGCAATCTAACGCGTGAAAATCTCACGAGTGGCAATATAACGCGAGATAATACAACGCGTGGAATTCTCATATATGGGGATCTAACGTTTGCTAACGTGACGCGCAGAAATCTCACATATGGCGACCTACCGCATACAAAATACAACACATGTAACCACACTAAATCCTAACTACGCATAAATCTTGCTCATACCTCCACAAAGTTTGCTTCTTTCAAACAAATATAAACATAAAAAAAAAATCCACAATGTACACAATACAAATACCTCCTCGCAGTATACGGCGTGAACTAGTCTGCGACGAGGGAACGTTTAAGAGGGTGGTGCAGGGTTCGCGTGCAAACGACGAAAAGTTTAAATTACAAGATTCCAGCTGGAAATTAAGATTGCACGGTATACAGAGGAACTTTTGATCACAAGGAAGAAAAAGTTGATTTAACGAGTTAACCGTGTATCAACCCGATGTCCACAGACGCAGCAGCAACAGACCGCAAATACTTTATTGTTGATACACTTGGGCGCTGTGGAGGCAGCTGTGTGTCTGATATTACTGATCTTTACTACTGGTTCCTGGCCAATCGCCGGCACCTGGTGCGTTCTTCACGGCTTCCTTTTGACTCTTTTACATCCGGTCGCCCTTTGGACTGTTACTGGACTAAATTGTGACAGGTGAGTTCCTACTTTTTCTTTTTTGAGATAAGAATAACACAGCTATTATAGAAATTATATTGATTTAATCCTGAACCTGTATGAAGAGGAAACAACCAAGCTATCTTTAACATTCTTTCCCTTTTAATTTTCCTTCTTCTAAATGATACTAAAATATTTTTAGTACAATTTTATTTATTGATGGTACTGAAATATTGTTAGTATGTTGTCAACATGAGACTGTCAAGATTCTTAAAAAAATTTTAAGAGTGAAATATTTGTTTCAACATTTCTGACATGTTTCACATGTTGAAGTGAAATAATTCTTATTCTATCAATACAAAAAATATATTACAACTCTCAACAATTTAAAAGACGTTGAAGTCGAACATTCCTTACGTTCTTAAAATTATTCAAATATATCAATGTATAATATGCATATATCACAGCTTGTAACAATTTAGACGATATCGAAGTGGAATATCTATTTTCTTAAAATTATCTCTGCATTAACTCTCGCCGATTTAGAAAATCCGCACTGTCATTAATACTACTTAGGCATACGCACAATGAAATTTTCCCACATGTAGCTCGAAAGTTGCACGTATCAGACGATTTATATACAAAGAGGGTCGTCGTAAAGTCAGGATTCCAACGGATGAGACTTCTTTATCTCGTAGAAAAATGGGGTTCGATACCGCGGTGACGTTCAACGAAACGTGGCCTTACGCGGCACAAAGCAGACAAGCTTCTCAATGTAAGATGTCAATAGCGGATCCTCGTATTCAGGCGGTATCTTTGTGACCGTCAACCGGCACGGAATCTTCGATTCAATCTGAAACCTTTCGACAGATCGTCTTGTTCCTGTGACTCGTATCTATGCTGGAGTAAACGCCTTCCTTTAAAACACGACAGGAGTCATTTTCGTCTGAGAGTCTGTGCTAACGAAATACGTTAGCTAGTTTTCTTAGACATTAGACAGGGTTTCTCATCACTATTTAGCTTTGCAATTATTTGAAACAGATCGTCACATCTTCGGAATAGATGAGATCGAAATAGTTCAGAAGAGACCAAATCTTGTTCCTTGCCACATTGAACTTTTCCAATAAACGAGTAAAAAAGTAACGGTGCGAACCTTTTACAATAAACGAACAAAAAGGTTATAACACCGTGTTACCTACCATATTACAATTTTGACAGCCCTCAAAGCAATCCATAAGACGAAAAGAATTTCGAAACGTAATACCTTAAAAGACACCGTATAATGGACACTTAACTGACGTTCTCTCTAAAGAAAATGGCGGCCTTCGAACACAATAGGAAAGTACCACGTGTTTTTGGAGCCTCGAAACGAGGGCGAAAGGTGCGGATAAAAATACTTGGAAATATCGTGGCTGGTGATCGAATGCCTGGAATATTTTATTCAGTAGGTCAGTGGATTTAAACCGGCATTCCTCTTCGACATCGTCACGACCTTTTCCTCCCGTTTCATTCTTTTTTGCGTTTGCCTCTTTCATTATTCAGCCGTGCATGCTACATTCCGGCGATTCCAGAAGTATCATTTAAGAGTAATCGTTCCAGACGGGACGACGGTTATATTAGACCCCGATGTCGTTTCAGAATCGTTCCTTTCATGGATCCCGTACGAATCGACGTGCACCGTTGAATTCCCTTCAATTTCTTGTGCAGGTATTACGCGATCGCTGCACCGCTGCATTACGCTGCATTGGTCTCGCCAAGACGCGTTGCAGTTGGATTGGCTGCATCTTGGACAGGCGCCCTGTTTTTGTGCGTGTTGCCTTTCTGGGGCCTCGTACCACCTTACAGGTTCGTTCCTTTTATTTTCTTCCTCGTTTACACGGATTTTCTTCTTCGTTTTAAATTGTCCGACGGAAAACATCGAACCTTCGCGGTTCATTGGCGCGTCACGGACACTGCACTTTTTATTTCGTTGCCAGTTTTATTGCGCTTTAAGTACACCGGTTCCTGACTCCACGGGTTGGCAACCGCTTGAACGAACTTCCTCGCAAATAAATATGCCGACCTTATGTCGAATAGCGTACATATTGTACCACTGTTTTATTTCTTTATTTATAGTAAGTTTAACTTTATTTATAGTAACTTCCCATATTCGTACATCCCCAAATTGTTAATGCACGAAAAATTTTCAAATCTTCATATCGGTAAAAAATCGACAAGTGGACCTCTTCCTCCGTCAACGCCAAATATTCCACTAGACCTTGTTCAGGAATTAATGAAACCCTTAAGCATCCACAAAAGATTCTTTAAACTATACAATATGTATAGCTATGTATTTTTATTTGGTTAAATAGATATAGTCCGGGACTGGGCTGCTGCGCCCCGGATTTCAGCAACGATTCCTGGGGTTTGGCGGCTGTTCTCTACGGGGCAGTTTACGCGATCCTGGGGCTGGCATTGCCCGCCGTTCTGGTGACCGTGTGCAATTTGCGAGTGCTCGGCATAGCCCGTTATCACCGACACCGCATCGCGAGCGCAATTTACGAAGTCACCTTGAGCGCCCAGGTGACCATCACCCATCAACGGAACCCATTTTTCGTACCGACTGTCACGGCACCTTCTGCTGTCAGCCCGCCACGCTTCCACAGCGCGGCCAGCACGGTTTGTACATTTCTCTGGATCTGCGTAATTTCTGTTTACTCTGCATAATTATCTCCTACGGCCACAGATACGTTTCGGCTACATAATTTGCACGAGGAGCCACGAACTCGGTTTCGCTGAAAAACACGCGGTAACTTGCACTCCATTTAGTGACGCTTTTAATTCGCGTTGGCTCTTCAATTATTTTTCAGACTTTCTGTGATAGATATTAACACATTAACTCTCATAGTGAAAACTGACGTTTATGATATGCTATATAAAAATTTGCTACCTTTTAGTTTATTCACATGAAGATTATATCTCGTACGTGTCCATGTTGTAATTAATTAAATTTATAAATTGACATTCTCATAATACACTCTGTCCTCGAAAAGCTTTCAGACACCTGTATAAACTTGTAGAAACGAATATTCTCAATTAATCAAAAGTTTGTAATAACTGCGAGTGTATAAAAGTTACACGTATAAACAAGGATATTTATGCTCCGATAAATTAAACACATTAAATCACGAAAGTTAAATATCCAGCAGAATATTAGCAAGTCAAATCGATCGGACACCTCGCTGCGAGTCGTTTACTTGCTTCGTTGTTACGTTCAATTAACTACCGTGTAATTCACGGATTTTATCCGATAACGACAAACCTTGAACATTTCGAAGTTGCTCCCGTTAATTCTTTCTTAACGATCGTTCAATCATCGACGTCTTGTTAAAGCAATTTATTTTCTCCTCGCGAGTTTCGCTAACACCCTTTCACGGAGACATAATTTATTAATTCTGAAACGTTGATTAACATTGATTTTCCAGGTAATGCAACTGGTTGGCTCGTTGTATTTGCTTTATTTCCCGTACTGTGGTCTGATTCTTTGGGAGGTCTGCGGTGTCGGGAATCAACCACATTTCTACGATCACCCAAAACTGGCCTCGTTGGCCTCTCTTTTACTCGCCTGTTCTCCGCCCATCAACGGTCTTCTCTACGGCTTGAAATCGCAGACTCTCAGGCGATCCGTGCAAAATTATTGGCGAAAAAAGGCGACCAAGTCGGAGCTTCAACACGTAATCATATTTTACTAACGCATCTTTTGCAGTTTTAACGCTATTTTCTCCCTTAACGCAACCCTCCGTGGCCCACTTAAATTATTGATGCACTTTCACTTTTGACTGAATGCTTAATGCACTTTCAATTTCGACCAAATGTTAATACTCTTTCGAATAAATTTTTAATTCTTCTTCAATTTTAACTAAATGTTTAATGCACTTTCAACATTGAATGTTCAATGCACTTTCAATTTCGACCAAATGTTGCACTTCATTTTTGACTAAATACACCTTCAATTTTGACTGAATGTTTCTTCACCAAAAATTATTAAATGTTTGACGTAACGGTTGCACCACGTGATAATATGATTCCAAGAATTCTGACAGATTTCTTGAAAGCCTAATTCTTCAAACCATTGTCCAACTCTATTAATATTTCCGAGACAAACTGTGTCTTCGATCTCCTTTCACTCTTTTCACCCAGTATCAGGACATTTCAGTTCCCGGCAGAATCCAATATTATCAAGTGATCTTCGAGTAGAACGCTTTTAATTTAGGAGATCCAAGCAAGGACACCGAGCGCGGCCGGCTCGAGAAGGCCATCCGGAAGTGGCACAGGTTCATTCTTCCCGTTTCCGCCATTACAACGAAGACTCAGCGAGGCGTTATTGGCATTGGGTTCCTGCAGGACCGGCAACAGTTTCGACAGTAACAATCTCGGTTTTCATCGAGGAAGACTACAGCCTGCCGCCTCGTGCAATACTCTCCGAGTACCGACTTCCGAATCGGGTTAGTTTCGAATAACTTACTTTCGAAGAACAGAAATACTCGGCAAATGTTTTCATTCGTTTGTCGTTCGCGCAGGTGAAAGTAGCAAATTGGTGAGGTCGAGCGCGAGCGCAGCCAGTCTGATGGGTCCACATTACAGAAGCGATTTTATCGGCACAGACGCCAGCACCGGATGTTCGATAGCCATGAACGAAACACCAAGGAGAAGCCCAAGGATCCTCATAACGCGCGCGTGCAGCGAGGAGAGCCAAGACGGAGGAAGTCCGTTGCTGAGGAAACCGTTCCTGGCAAACGCTCTTCCATGCGATAGTACGTGTTATCTTCCACGAGAATTTTTTTATCGATGCTACAACCTTCTTCGAGTTTCCTAAATATACGACATATCTGCAACTTTCGAAGGAACCGATTCTTAGTCTTGAATGTTCCCTTGACTGCCATGTCACCTACGGGTGACGCTTTTTCCATACGAAATATTCGTATTAGCTGTTTGAAATTATAAATAATAAATATAATAATATTGTGAAAATATTCGAGATTTGTTGGAAACAAAAATACTACCTAATAGAATTTTCAACTGCTTCAAAATGGCAGTCAACGTGTATCTGTGAGTCTATGGCTACATTCTGATGTCTCTAGTCATTGCTAAGTTATTGATTTTCTTGTCAAATGACAAACTTCCAAAATTAAGCAAAGATTATGCTAGTATTTTCATCCAGCTTTTAAGTACAGGATTGAAGTCAAAGAAAAAAATATCTTGAAATACATAATAAAATGGAAGGACAAAACGAAAGTGTAGTATAATGTAATAGTTTTAAATTTTGAACACGGTAATTGAATGTTCGATAACAAATGATATTCGTCTCACGTTTCCCTTGGTTTCCCAAGAACGGAGATGGCGACATTGCAGTACCGGAAGTGATAGCAGCACCGGAAGCAGCGAGGCGAGCGTGTGGACTACGGGCGTTGCTCAAAAACTTGCCAAGGCGAATGCGAAACACGCGTCGGATATGTGGCCAGCGTCGCGAAGATTCGCGCGTGGAAAAAATTTAGAGGAAGGAGCAGTTTTGGTGAACGCTAGACCCAGCAATAACAGCGAAAGCAGTGATACCACGGATACCACGGCCACAACCACCACCACGACAATGCCTACGAAACCACTTTCCATGGTGAGTCTGCAATTTCGTGAAAAGCTGGCGTTACGTGCCTTGAAAATTCACGCGTGAATTGCGGATACAAAATTGATTATCTGTCAACCCCTATCAATTTCCTTTCTTATAGCACATAACTTACTGCATCTTACATAACATTTTGATTACATTGAATACTTTAACGATTTAGAATATGAATATACTTATTAAATTCGTATTCTTAATTTTTACCAAAATGTTTACTACTTGCTGAAATATCAAAAGAATATCGTAATTAATATCGAATGAATATCGTGGGTAATAATGTACGAGAGATTTCAAGATTCTGCAAGGTAATATTATTTTTGCTTGGTCATACATTGAATGCAGTAAATTACACTTGATACGTTTCGTATGATTAGTCGATAAAATTGAACGGTTATTAGCTCAATAATGTCCTTCTTGGATTCTACATACCCGGATCCGATGATTCACGTGACAGTGATTGCATGAAATCAGAAATGACTTGCATTTAGCACAAGTTTCAATTTGTTATAACTTACGATATGACTCGTTCCGCAATATTGCTCAAGATTTTATTAAACATTTTCGAAAAATTCTCTGCAAGACCGTGTAATCAGCAAAAAGAATTTACGTAAATAATTTTTTAAACTTGACAGTTATTAAAGTAGACTCTCTAAGGCAATAAAGAAAATTGCGTAAGAAACTACGAACGTTGATATTAGAAAACTACGAACGTAAATTGAATTGTAGAAAGAAAATATTGCAAAAGTTATTCGGCAAAAAAGGCAGCCGTCAAGGTATTAATAACGAACGTGCATAGCTGCAACTCGTAAAACGTAATCGTAAATGTGTACAGGAGAACGGGTGTTACCGAGAGAAGCAGAAAGAAGAAATGAACGGCAGGAAGAAAGAAAGAGAGCGGAGCGAGAGCGACAACAGTTGGAGCAGCGTGGACGAGATCGAGTCGAAGGAAATGGCGGAGAAATGCATGGAGGAGGATAATCCCGAGAACATCGAGGAGGAGGCAGAAGAAGAAAAGTGCAAGCAATTGAGGCGGAAATCGAAAACGATTCGCAAGGCGGACGTTCCTCAGGATTGCAAGGAGACCGCGCAACGCAGGCCACTTCTCACCTCGTCATCCTAAGTTCGATCGATGGACTCGTACCTTCTTTTTTCCCGCGTTCTAATTTATTCCTTTCCCTCCGTTGACGATAATTTACGTGATCGAGAAGAACGTGGTCCGGATGGACTTTTCGTGAGAAATCCTCGGAGGACGAAGAAAGTGTCCCACTATGCTCGATATCATTTACAACGTATCGACATATCCTGAAATTATATTTTTATACTTCCACTCAACCACGATGCAGCGTTAACGAGAGAACCGCAGCGAATGCGGCCACGAGAAGCTGATTTAATACACCACGAGCTGGTTAATCTCGGCGAAAAACTCGCTCCCGAGAAAGTCCATGGAAAGTTGATCGGCCAATCATCCTTGTACGAGCGTTGCCAAGTCCGGGGAAAAGTTCGGCCAGGGAAAGAAGCTCATAATTTTCTTCGCGATGATGTTCGCGACCAGACGGAAGTTTGCCCGCGAATTTCTCCACGACGGGACAAAGAAAGCTCAACTAAGTTCTCCCTGTAACTGAAAGCGCGACATGGAATTCGAAAATTATTGTTGGCCCCGACTTTGTGTCGGATCGAAGTTTCGTACGATTTTATAATTTCATACCCGAACAATACTTTTCCCGTCGCTTCGCAGATGTTCCTAATTAATAGACTCGTGGATCATAGAGATTTAACGATATCGACCCGGAGTACAAGTTCTATTTAAGTTTTTAGATTTTTAAATTCATTGAGTCGAATTTTGTTTACAGAAGTTAATTGCTTTTTCATGTTTGCTTAAAAGAACGCGACGCAAACGTAAAAACGTGGAATTTTAGAATGTTCCGAAATGTAATAAATTCTTTAGCGTCAACATGGAAATGGGGTATAACGGTTATTGGCGTAAGGATTAAATATTGACAGAATCGATTCTCTGTCCGTGGAATGTAATATAGTAAAATAAATAAGTTCTTTCGCGAAATCTAGGTGAAATGGAATATTCTTGCTTCAGAATGTCGGGAGAAATATTATTTGCAGAATACTGTCGGTACTTTTGTCGACGAAAGGCGTATCAAAAAGATGAAGTTGCGAATAGAAATTCTTAATCCCTGATTTTTTCTTTAGATTCGTTATCACTTCCTCAATTTTTTTAAAAATAATTCTGAATATTTGAAACATCGAAATTTCTATGTTGCACGAGACGCAGAAACTATATTTTAGCATTGAAATATTAAAGAATTCTGACTCGTCAGGAATTCGTATAATCAACTAGCAAATTAGCGAGGAAATTACACAGCGCGAAGATCGTACACGATCGTAAATTATCGATAATAAACGACCGTTAAATCGATCACACCTTAAACGAAAAGCGACGAAGCATCGTGCGAGTTCTTTTTACTAGCAAGTTTGTACAGCCGTTTTGTGGATTGTGGCCAACTTACTGTGTTTGCACCGACGCGGTAATAATTTGCAATTTAGATCGTAGCGACAATTATTTGAAAAAGTTGACCGATATAAATGTTGGTGGTTATTGGAATTGATGTTCTGAACTTTGTAGAACACGAACGAGTGTGTAAGGGTATGAGTGCGCAAGAGTGCAAAAGTGTGTACAGTCTCACGATGCGAATGTCTTCGCATCAAAATGTTCTAATTTTCGAAATAACGTTTCGTTACATTTACTTGCACTCGTCGATTTTAGTACCTGCATTGATTTTATCAAAAATTAAGATCGTTATCGAGTACAAATTTTATTTAACGAATGTTTGTATATAGGTTCAAGTCAAAAGCCACGAGGACGTGGTCACCTATGACCCAGCGTGCTGGTAGCTTTTGAGTTCGTCAATTAGAACATTAGGAAAACGATCTCATCGTTTGTCTCGTTGACAAAACATGTTACTTTATCATTCCGGCGTGAAGAGGTTTATCAGTCCGTGTGTTCACGTTAATGTTAATAATATTAAAATACCGCGATCTAAACGATGTCTGAATGTATGTTAGTGCTAATAAAACAGAAAAATGATCTAAAAAAAAAAGAGAAGAATAAACAGTAATTCTGGATTAAATTATTCACCCTTTTGCACGTTAAATTCCTTCACAGGGAAGCATATCGGTATGTCGTTACAGATTGTGTTTTGCTCGAACTCGTAATTCAATGAAGGCACTAGATTCAGCCATTAAACTAAACATTTAGCAAATCGTTACAACGTGGCCAAACTCCTGCACTAACTCGTAATACGTTTTAGCGAAGCTTCCGTTTCACGCCGGCCATGATGGTTAACTTCGAAAACTCGTTTATCCTCGCTGAAATTAATTTTCACCCTCGGATCTTCCATCTTGGAGACACATCTACCTTATTTTTCTCTCTGTAGAGATAGACTTTCACAAAATATTTGCACGCGATAGTATCAAATATTTATTACAGTTCATGGTAGTAACTTTTACAGAACCTCAAATTTGATCACAGAATAGCTGTCCTTTGCAAATTTTTCAGTTCTTTGAATATCTGCAATCATTTCTGTAACTTTAAAGGTTGATATCTCGAAACTTGCGATATAATTTGTTTATCTAAAAAGCGGTCTGACGCGAGGTAGATTTGAAAGAAAAATATGTTCGCAAGAAATCGAGCGTAAGAACGCGAATGCGTTATCGGTGGGTCGTTCCAAGCTGAGAGTCTCACGAGGCAGAATTGGCACCAGTCGTCGAATCTTTCGAGCGGAAAAAAGGCGACGAGCAACGAAGCCCGAGCAAAAAGTAACACGCGTGTGTGGCGCGAAACAAGGCCTTCTTTTAGCATCAAAAGTCAACTGGTCGGGCGCAATCCTGTCCCCTATCGTTTAGAATTTAAATAAGGGGAATTAAATTCGTCGCGCCGGCAAGAAACAACAATCCCTTCTCTGGCTCGGCCATGAGCCTCGCAAACACGTTTCGAGATGTTTTCGACGAGAGCTGAAGCGAGCGTGCTGCGATCCGGTCTCACCACTGTACGATAAACCTCGTGTAGGAACGACACGTTCGATGGTTCGAAGCCGCCTTCTCGAATGATCTTCGATCATCGGGATTTTATCATCCCTGCGTCTTGTACCGTCGAAGAAAGAAATTCGATAAAATATAGCATTCGAAAGGATAGGCCAGATTTATAGAAGATAAAGAACTTTATGTAACTGTGATGATCTGAGTAACGCGTTCGAATAAGTGCTGTTAAGTTAATCGACGGTAATCGCGATAGTGTGAGATATAAAAGACATACATTGTGTTGAAGATTCGACAGAGTTGTGCGTATGTTTCCCGGGAAGGTGCTTCTAATTGCCTTAATTTGGAAGGAAAAAAAACCAGGGTACCTTTCCGTACTGTTAAAGATAGTTTGTACAGTCCTGTCTTTATCTTCTTCGTGAATATGAACGACTGATTGTGCGGTCGTTTGTTGTCGAGTATCGTTCTCGCGGTTGATAATCATCGAACGTGTCCGTTTGAAAGTTCAGTGAAAAATTTGCAAGAAACTCCGAAAATGACGAGAAGAAGCAGCTTGGCACAAATCGAAGATGCACGAAAGCGACGAAGGTAAGATTTATTGCAACAGCTTTCACTGTTCAAACACTTTTTATTTGGAGCTACGAACTGGATTGACGTAAACGATTTTCGGTGTAATAAATGAAGTTTGTCGTCTCGTTGTTGGGCATGTTCATAATTTTCCGAATCAGATTGCGCGATGCTTGGCGGGTTCCGATAATTGTCGAATATCCGCTACAAATTGTCACAATTGCATGCCACTTCCCGATATACATATGCATACTAGAACCCCGCGCGGTTCTACGACCCAGATGTGTAACTCCACTTAATTGTGTATTTCATTGTTTCGTCGTAATACCGTTGTGTCATGAAAGGTCGTATAAATTTATCAATGAAATAATTCATCTACTAGTTCCGCGTTTCTTCATCTATTTTTACTCTCCCGTTTTAATTTTGACGAAAATCCGTTTAGGTACTAATTTTATTTCTGTGAAAATTTAATCGTCGCTCACATGTGGTAACATGTCATCAAAAATGTTAATACCAATGGACTTTTTAATTTTTTTCTATATTTCTGGACTTCTAGGTTTTTAGATTCTTAGATACATACATCTCTGGATTTCTAGATACGTAGATACCTAAACAATTGGATCACTAGATACACTTGATCACTACATCCATATACACCTATGTTCTTATAACTCTATATCTGTAAACAAGTTATATTAATCCGATAATTCGAATATTCGAAGTACAGAAGTTTGACACCATACAGAATATTTAGTATCTTTCGATTTACTATTTTTGAAAAGGAAAGTCATATTCAGTTTCACAAGTATGAGATATATTTATTGCTAAGTCATTAGCCGTAATCAGTAACGTACTAGCGATACCGTGTCGCTATGCGTGTATTTGCTCAATTATACATTCAAATATTTGGAATGCACGGAATATCCGGTCCAATTGGAGTTCAACTAATATTCGAATAAATAGAATCGCGAACGATCATTTTGTAATGACAGACTATTTTTCTGATCAAGCAGAACGACGTTCATCAAACGTTCTCGTTATCAGTTCACACACATTTCTCTCACAGGCTGTTACGAAACGACACTGACCTACGATGATCAGACTCATTCAATGTTTTATCATTCTGTACGCAAGAGTGGGTGGAAACGATTCTTAGAACAACTATATAAAGTTCACCACTAACCAATTCTATAAATTACAAAAATAGTTTTAGTATCTTCCAGTACTACTACGGAGTCGAAATGGAGATAACTCAGATCAATAGTGAAAAATATTTTCAAAACCTCGCTTTACAATCGAAACCACTCCAGTACTTTACCTGTGTCACTCTACAAGAACAAAATGACAAGCCTACTAATTGTCTCGTTAAAAAGACTAGAGCAACATCGATCGTTTACTATACTGTCGTTATTTAAATTGTGGCGAGTACACGTGACTGTGACATCGGGAAAAATGTTGCGCGAACATGAAACGAACGCGCAAGCCCGAAGTCAGCTGGTGCTTGTTCAATGTCGGGACGATGCGGTTAACGTTTCGCACGGTTCTCGACGACCGATTACCATCGTCAATACGAACGAAATGGTTCGTAGGTCATTAAAACGGGATCGGCATAGGTGCAAGAAAAATCGTCGGCCAGTTACAGTGAGTGTTTTCAATGATCCACCATACGAGAAAAACGACAACTAATTCGTACGATATACCTGTCCCTATGCGTTTAGTCGACTCGTCAAAAGGTGGCGATAGCCGTTCGTTCGACGACTGCAATTTGATAACGGTTATCGTTGAAGTTACATCGTTTGAATACGAAATTCGTTAATGTTTCTTCTTTTCCGTGGCTCGTTTTTGTAGCAGAGAAAAAACATGACGTCATCGCCGTCGTCTAGCACCAGTTCTGCCTATGCCATTGCCGACGATGTTAGTCAATATTATAGCAACGATAAACAAAATTTCCTCGAGTCGGACGAGGTCGGAACCGTTCGGCTTTTGCGCTCCTATTCGCCTCATCGAAAAACGAGAGGATTCTTTGCAAGGCTTGTCGACAAGTGAGTCCATCTGCTCGCAGCTTGCCGCCAATTCTCATTTCACCAATTTTACACATATTTTTCTGTTTGTCCTTCATTCAACAGTTGCGATCCGAATTGCATCTTTCAACTGACACGTGCCTGGGTGTAAACTTCCCCTAGATGTAGACTCTCCCACTTGTCTTCAATTTGGATCAAATATAGAACTGAAAATTTACAAATTTTTGCATTTAACTAAAATCGTAGATTAGAGATGAAGTGCACTTGATGTATCTCCACTTTGCCTTATCGCTTGAAGATTAAATGTTTTTCACTTAGATGTTTTCAATCGATGTTGATCCTCTGTTTGTACACAAGATATGAATGTTACCATTCATTATCAGAATTATACACTGAAAGATGTGAAGATATACGAAAGCAAACTTACATGTCGACATTTATTTTCTAAACAAAGCATAACTGCGTCGTTTTACAGGACACCAGTAACTGAAACAAAAAATCATTGATAAACATATTTTAAATTCGGAGCACTTGCTTCAGCTTCTTTATACAAGTTAATAAAATTATGTTATGCACGTTTTTATTTTCGTTTCCATTATTGTCATTTACAATAATTTTTTATAAATGTAGTCATTTATACAAAAGGGAAGAGTTTACAAGTGGAACTTATAGACCTTTGCTATATTAATTAAGAAACGTATTAAACTTTCTCCTAATTTTCGCTTTTCAGGTCGTACATAAACGCAAAAACAATAATAATAGGCAGTATAGTATTAGCAACAGTGGTCCTAGCGATAATAGCGATATGCACCGTTTATGGATCAAACAAAGACGTAGAAATTCAAGAAAACGAAGAAGTCCCGCCGGATCCGGAAACACCGTTGCCTCCATCGGCGAGTAAACTAAGAGTTTTTAAACGTGGGGCTGTTTGCGCGGACGGTGCTCCATGTGCCGTTGTCGGCAAGTACGTAATTTCAAACGATAATAGCGAATATTATTTTGAAAAATAGAGCTACACATTTCGATTGTTCTACAGGTCGATTTTAGAGAAAAATGGCTCGGCCGTGGACGCCGCAATAGCGGCAATGATTTGCAACGGCCTGGTGAATATGCAGAGCATGGGCATCGGAGGCGGATTTTTTATGACAATTTACGATAGGGCTAGTAAGCGTGCTTACACTTTGACCGCGAGAGATCGTGCACCTCTGGCAGCCAATGCTACGATGTACGACGGAAAGCCGAAAAATGCCTCCTTCATTGGTACATTTACAATATCCTTCCATTTCTAAGGGAAGCAATTGTCATAATTTTGTATGTTCATCAACTTGATTAGGTCCCTTGGCTATCGCTGTTCCTGGAGAAGTGGCAGGATACTGGGAGGCTCATCAACGTTTCGGTAAATTACCGTGGGCTGATTTATTCAGACCCACGATAGAATTATGCGAGGAGGGATACAATCTGACGAAAGTACAACACGACGGTTTTAGATTTAATCAAATGAGTATCCGCGGTGATCGCGTATTAAAGTAAATGGCACACTTTTGTGAACCTACGGTAATCGATTAATTCCGCACTGAAAGGCACGCGTTCTTTTTACCAGGGAACTGTTTGTCGATCCAAAAACGAACGACTTCTATAAACCAGGCACGATCATTAAAC
This sequence comes from Megachile ligniseca, assembly GCA_945859555.1. NCBI lineage: Eukaryota > Metazoa > Arthropoda > Insecta > Hymenoptera > Megachilidae > Megachile > Megachile ligniseca. Next base: position 13,727,580 of record OX243778.1, read on the forward strand.
CGAAAGTACTTTGTAAAACTTTACGAGTGATCGCGGAGAAAGGTGCTTCAGAACTGTATAATGGTACCTTGGGCAAGCTGCTCGTGCAAGATTTGCAAGAACAAGGATCGATAATAACGATGAAGGACTTGAAGAATTACAGGTATACGTCGGTGACGTGTGTTAAAAATGACTCGTTGCATATTTTATTTCATTTCAGGACTACCTGGAACGAGCCCCTTCAATCGAATCTCTCTAACGGAATGAAGGTCTTCACCGTCGGCATGCCTGCTAGTGGAGCTCTCTTTTCGTACATTTTAAATATCTTCGACGAATTTCGTTTTAAACCCGACAACATGGCCGACTACAACCAAACCACTCTCACGTACCATCGAATGATAGAAACCTTCAAATACGCTTACGCGTTGAGAAACGATATGGCCGATAAAGATTTTGTGGACATGGAAGGAGTTAGTAAACAATTTTAACATTTACACTTTGCACCTTTCGTGGAGCAAGATTAAAGTAAAATTTATTAACGTGATGGAGGTCATACCCATACAGATTCGCGGCAATTAACGTGTTAACATTTTGCAATAACATTGTATCTCGAACGTAATTACCCGACATCGAACAGTGAATTCTTTTGTTTAAGCTGACGAAGAACTTAACGTCGAGGAGTTACGCTCGCGAAACACGAATGAAGATTGACGATCATAAAACGTGGAACGACCCAGCTCATTACGGGTCTGTTACGTTAAGTAGCGCGAAAGATCAGGGAACTGCGCATGTTTCGGTATTGGCACCGAACGGAGACGCAGTGTCTGCTACCAGCACGATTAATTTCTAGTACGTTCCAAGTCCAATCAGCTTTTCAGTTGAATAAGACGAAGATTAAGCTAATCAAGCTGGAAAGAGACGCCGGTAGTCAGACTCTGTTCTCTTTTTCAGTTTCGGAAGTGGAGTAGTTAGCCAGAGCACCGGTATATTATTAAACAATGCGATGAACGATTTCGGTATACCGTCAACAGTCAGTTATTTCGGTATTCCTCCTAGCCCGAACAATTACATAGCCCCTGGAAAACGACCTCTGTCGTCGATGGTACCGTCCATTTTCGTCGACTCGAACGACGACGTGAAAATGGTTATCGGTGCCTCCGGCGGTACCAAGATTACCACGACGGTTTCTCAAGTTAGTATTCCTTATCTGTTTTTATCTCTCCAGGAGGTTAATCACCTCTCGCGAAGATGTTTGATCGATGCACAATCGTTTCAGATAGCGGCCAAGATAATTTGGATGGGACAAACGGTGAAGGAAGCGGTGGACGCTCCCAGAATACATCATCAGCTGTACCCAGCCGAGGTAGCATACGAATATGGCGTGGTGAAACCGGTGATCGATGGTTTGAAGAGGATCGGCCATAAAACTGCTCGATACAGAGTTCGTGGTAGTACAGCGTGCGTGATTTTCGTCGGCAATGACACGACTGTGTACGCGAACGCAGACTTTCGCAAGGGCGGAGACGTTTATGGACTCGATTGAATGTTTATCCTTGCGAATTATTGATTTTAGCTAATCATCTTCCATTATGAAATATCTAGTTGTTACGGTAACAGCGGATGTCAGTCATGAATATCGTACTTCGATCAATTTTTAATATTTGACGTTCGTGTGTTTTAAACGTTCGTTCTGCATTAAATTATTGTGCGAATACGGAGATCAATAAAAACTTTACACGTATTATCTCATTTCTTTCGTGTTCTATCTTAATTTGGTTTTTATCTACAAATTTAATTGGCTTCCGTTTTATGAACGTAATATAAACGTATTATCCATCGAACGAACAATCTCGAAACTCGTTATCGATTAGAAATACGTTCGTGAACATACTGGATATATGGGGCATGAAATTGAATTCGCAGATGTTGAAAGAAATGATTCCATTTTAAAAACCTGTTCCTATCGTTATGATCGATACATGTTCTTTTTTTATTCTGTGGTATTTACAATCGATCAAACACATTTTATTTTAATTTTAAATTATGTAGCAAATTTCTTGAAAATATATCTACAACCACTACATTTACCAGTGCCATCTCGTAACGAGTGATGAAGGTGTTATTAAAAAGACTATTATACACTATCCTGGATCTAAATTAGTATAAAAATCAATATTGATTAATATATAATAAAACTATAGCATATTAATTAATAAAAATCAATATTAATTGAATTTTTATATGGAACTAGTGGCGCCATCTCTCCGGCGAACAGGGTGAACTACACACTTTTGAAACTCTACTTTAATTAGTTCTCATCTTCTACCACTAGGTGGCAGCACACAATACGCCACCTGGTGGCACTGTGTGGAACTAATGAAACTGCAGTTTCAAAAACGTGTAGTTCACCCTGTTCGCCGGAGAGATGGCGCCACTTGTTCCATTTTCGTAAAAGTTCAATTAATATCGATTTTATTGATTAATATGCTATATATTCATTATATATTTATTAATATTGATTTTATGCTGCTTGCAATACATTCCGTGAGTCCGAAGATGCGGATTATGTATCCAGAACAGTTCGCACACTATACTGTGTCTTTGTAATTTTTCGTTCGAGTCGCCAGAAACTGACAGATATTTCCTTTTGAAAAAAGGAGCTTGCAAAATTTGGCCAGAACTGGCACATGACGGTATTCCGAAGTTTCCTCAGTTTTTACAAAAGATAATTAGATTCGTTGAAACTTATTTTTGCTTCTGACTAGTCGGTGCGTAAACTTTAGCAGGAAACTAGTTCTTCCTGTTGTCATTAGATGGCAGATATAGTTCTCTTTCAGATGTAAATGCAACATGAGTGTTATGTTTTCGATTTACTGAATGCATTGTTCCTGAGTAGTATGATTTCCTGTCGTTATTATTGCACAAATAGAGTTATAACACAGACATTATACCGCTCAACGATGACACAAGGTACAATACGTAATACGATCATGTCAAACGTGATTCAAATTCACGGCGTAAATAAACTATAACGATCGACGTACGCGTATCATTAGATTTATTTTTACGTGGGAAGCTTGATTACCATCCGATAGTTAATAATTGGAGCATGTCAATACTTGGATACAAACACGTGCAATTCGAAAGATACGAATCTGGTTAACCTGGATTTCATCAGCTTAGCTATGTACATCTTCAGTCGTGTTTTATTGTTTACTTCGTATTAAATTTATACTGAGCGATATCAGTTGACACGTTTGGTGTCAAGTACTTCGCCACGGTCAATGTGGATATTTTGGTGCATTGTTTTGCGTGCAATGTTGCACGTAATCAAATGATAGATACAAAATATGCGCCAACGTTTTGCTGACGAACAGTAAGGAGCCTTCTAGAAGTCATTGCCTCGAGGTGCGATTGCGCGTGCGTAGTAAATGTACCACTTTGTTGACAAACACACGAACAATGTTGTGTCACGAAAATACATAAATACGATGGTTATTTGTCATGGAAAATGTATTTTTCAATAATACTGTATGTAAAATTTCGAAATAAAAAAAAACCTATTGGATGCACTTGAACGAAGTTATTTAAAGTTAGAGATAACCTATTCAACGTATATACGCAGTTACTAAATGAAAATATCGTGCTATCAGGGGTGTCTATATGCGGCATGAACAATACGTTTTAAACGTGCTCGTAAATAATTAACAAACTTACCTTAGGTTATCTTAATTATTCACGTTTAATTGCATAATATGTGCACGTGCGATGACACATACTGATATCAGAAATGTAAATATCTAAATATTTGAGCTAATATTTAATAAAGAATGATGTTAACACCTTTGTCAAATGTATAAATTACATACTTTTCTGTATCTACTGCTGATATGATTAATTTTCGAAAACGTTCGAACGACGATTGCTGAATGTGTTCTAGAAAATTTTCAGTCGAGTACATTCTCGGTAGTACGTTTTCATCGAAATTTCATTGATTATGTACATTTTCGTCTCTAACAAGAATCAAAAGAAATTGTCTTTATTTTGACAAAGTCGAATTATAACTGATTCATCCTATTCGACGAATTAACAAACGATTATACGATATTATAATACAGAAGTTTGTACATCAGGTGTTCAAAACACTAGTGACATCACTGCGTAATACGCACGCGCAATGTTTTTCGAGCGGCGTATATAAGAAGGTGCAGTCGAGTGCAGTCAGACAGTATCGGAACAAAGGCGCTAACAGAGAGACTAATTTGTCGAAAGTGTACATATACAGCTGCTTCATGAATAATCTTAAGGACACGGAAGCAATGTCTGATTACTACGTTGACGAATACGAGCATTTTAACTACGATTACGACAAACATATTTTCACCGGCCATAGTGGTAAACAACGCAGTAAACGGGAAGCTCTTACCCACACCAATCATTTTGATCCTTGCGGCCATTCTAGAAAGATCTTGACTAAATTGATGAATTCCGAGCACAACAAACGACACAATGGGAAAGCTAAAGCATAAATTGTAAGTAAACATTGTTTGATATGGAACAACGTAGTTCCGACGCTTATTGTACTTGTATTACGTTATTGATTTGAACGCAGCCGGAATGGCTCGCAACCTTGGCCGGGTTTATGCGCATTTACATCTTTGATGTGCCTGCTATTACATTTTTAAATATGTATCTTTAATTGTTCATTAATCGGTCATCTTCTATTTCTGTCTTCTAATTGTTCCTATTTCTGTATTGTTACTTTTTACCGTTACAGAAATTGCGTACAATTGTTATTGTTTTTTTTTTTATCGCTGCGCCACCATTTTACAGATGACTCATTTCTTGCTCAAAACACTTGTTGCTTTCAATTCTGGTGTAAATTCCGATAAATGTAGACAACAATAAAACGGAACATTTGAACAGATGTTACTGTTTTAAAGTCTATAAGTAGAATTTTTTTTTTAATAGAAAAATGATATTAGAATTTTTTTCATTTCATCATATTGTGTATATTGTTTCAGGACCTTGGGTTTTCCTGTCCATACTTCCGGGAAGAATATTTATCAACTCTGACAACTACAATTTCTTCTGGAAGATACTGGAATATATTACATAAAATTTTTTATCTCTTATCTTCAGTAATGCATTTACACACTGAACATAGATTATCACTTAGAATAAGATTAGTATTTGGGATAAATGTTTGTTGCATCTTGTAATCATCATTTAGTCGTATCACAATTTATAGTATAAATAAATACTACATACTTAGATAGAACTACTCTTCATACAGAGTTACCTGAGCCTGTAGTTTCATGATATTAGGATATATCTGCTAATATTCATATTGGAGTTAAAATATGTAAAAAAATCTTGTAGATATTGAGCATTTAGTTAAAAATATTTCATTGATATAAAAACATTGCTCAACTTAATCATTAAAAGATTATTTAATGAGGCTATTACTTCATTTAGTACGAGTATTGGAAGAATGCATTTGTTTCTCAAAATACGTTAATTTTTGTTTAATTTAACCGGGTTTCTTTTAAGTTTATTTAAAAGTTGAAAGTATTAAGTTTAATTAATTATGTACTTAATCCTGATGAATAATAAAGTTTATAATTAGTACAAAAAATATGAATTTATTTTATTCAGAGTGTGTTTGTGTGCGTTGAGTACAAGCTTTGGCAATGTGTCAAAATTCACTGGTCTCTTGAACTGTATCTGCTAGATGCAGTTATAACGAAATGCTGTATAACGAAGTTATTTTCGTTTATTGTAATTTACTTTCTTTTTTACATTTATATAAAAATATTCAAGAAATATATACATTTGCGTATATGTTTACCTTACTTTTCTTTAGTGGAATATTTATGTTGTATGTTAGAGATGTATAAAAAAATCATATTAATTTATATTTAGTAAAGTCCAATTCTTGCTTCAAAATGCCGGTTAATATGAATTCTGTTGACTGGACAGTAACGGTTTTCGGCGCTTTTGCAAGAAATTTTTTTGCGTTTATTAAATCTTCCTCGCGAGAAATAATTAACGCTTTTTCAGGCCATGATTGCGGTGGTTTCACCAAAGCTTTACCACCGCATGAAACAATTATACCTGTAACAATAAATCTTTATTGTGAAAACGTCAAGAACGTTTTGGTGATAGAAACTTACTTTTTAACTCTGGTACAGGTGGTGCCACGTTCCGTGTTAACACGATAGTGTAACCCTCAAGCAGCTTATGTTCTCTCGCCTTTTCCAAACTACCCCTCAATCTGAAACCGAACTTCGCTTCTGCTGCAGGATCTTTTAATATATAATTCTCTAGCTCTACAAAATGCCCAACTTTGCCGCATTCGACCAACCAATCGACTGAAACTATCGGTATAGATTGTGCTAAAGCACATAAGAACTTAACGGTTCTTCGAACTTTGTCAGTAACCAACACGGTACATTTGTTTGGATCTTCCACTAAAGTTGCACCTACAAATAAAGAAATTAATGAATAGAATTAAATTTCGAGTTTTATACAAATAAATATTTACCTAGCTTTGTTAATAACTTGTTGTAATCGCTGATTGGTAAACCCGTGAATAGGATTTTGTGTTTTGTTTTAAGCGGCGATGGAGCTGAAGACATACTTTTACTTAGTCTCCTAGGTGTTGAAGTTATCGATGCATTATCGATGCTAGAGTTAATTTCTGAAGAAACACTGTTGTCTATAATACGTTCATCTTCCGTTTTGTTAGCTGCAGCTTTTCCCGCTTTCGTCCTTTGTCCTTTTCTAGATGTAGTCGTTTTATTTACAGTAGTGTCCAGGTTACTTTGATCGGCACTGTTTTCCAAATGTTCCTCTGAAGAAGAATCAGGAATTATCTGTAGTTGGGCTTGTTTCACTCTCATTGACTGTCTACTGTTTCTTGTTTTTGTAACAGTTTCTTCATTTACAGTAGTATTAGGAACACTTGAAACATTCTTCGAAACTTTAGCTCGTTTGCTTCTCGAAGTGGGTACTTCGAAGTGGGTTTCGTTGGATTCACATACATCAGAAGAAATACTGCTTACACTGGCATCTCTACCAGAAGGGGTGTTCGTGCGTGTGCGTTTTCTTGAACTCCTAGTTTTGGCACCCTTTTTGTTCGTGTCGACATCTTCGTTTGTATCAACAGGTGTCCTTGTATCTATATCCGTATTACTATATTCTATCAGCGAACCGCTCATGATCTCCTCTACCTCTTGCGATTCGGCTCCTCGAGGACTAACATCCTCTTCTGTAACTGTCAATTTGCTGGTTGCCCTCCGACTTCTGGATTGTCGCGGTTCTACTTTCGGACGAGGTTGTCCGAGTATCGCCTTAGGTGCAGTAAGCTTAGTTCCTTTCGTTACGCTTTTAGCTAGAAATTCTACTGGGCTACTCGGAGACAGTGATGATGCACTATCATATGGTGAACACCTAACGATGTTTATTACCGCCTGTTTATTTAGTAAATTCGACTCATCCAGTGGTAATTTTGATCTGTCCGGATCTTTTATATTAAGTGGTGAATTTTTCCGCGTGAGGGGGTTCATAATATTTGCAGTATATCGTTTGGCGTTCTTAGCGTTACTCTTTTTACTTCTGGTAGCTTTAAGCGTGCTTTCATCGTCTTCTCGAGGTTTCTTAACGGCGTTATCTTCAACTCCATCCATCGCGCTAAGCGACCTCTTTCCAGTGCGAGACGCGTTTACGTTTGATTTCGCAGGTTCAATACTTTCAACCGGAGCTTCTGTTTCTACCTGAAAAATAGACGAACGATCAACATTCTTTTTGCTGGAATTACGAGTTCTTTCGTTGAGAGCAACGAAAGGACTTCGTCTTGCCTGCTCTTGGACGGTATCGATCGAAGGGGTCGATTTGCCGTCGAGAGAATCGCTTTCCTTGGATGTCTGTGAACTGCTGGTTGTCGCGTTTCTCAGAGATCGTTTCGGATTTTTAGTTACTTTCTCGCTAATTTCCGTGGATAACGCATCGGTATCGACAACGGCAGGTTCCGCATCCGACAAACTTCTCAAATGATTCGAAGGATCTGGTTTGTTGATGGACAGATAAGTTTCAATGTTTTCAGCTACTTTACGAGTAACTGTTCTTTTGCGAGTCGACTTTCGTGTAGATCCTTTCTTTTTTGAAGCAGCAGTCTTAGAATTCTTTTTCGACTCACTGCCATCCGTTTTTGTAGATAATGATGGACTTGGTGGATTCGATAATGTACCCGAAATTCTAACTTCGGGTAAACCAGCCAGAATGTCCTCGTCACCGTCATCTAACATTGAATGATTCTGTTTGTGTTCAAGATTATTCGATGTGCTAGGTATAGGGTCGTTCATCTCTGTGGAAGGTTTGTTCGATAAATCTTCTACGTCTTTAGTGATCGCTATTTCTTCTGGAACAACTTTTGGTTCTTCGTTTGGCACCGCTATTTCTTCCGAACTAACTGTTGGTTCTTCGTTTGGCACCGCTATTTCTTCTGAACTATCTTTTGGTTTCTCGCACGGGATCGCCATTTCTTCTGGACCAACTTTTGGTTTTTCACGGGGAATCGTTATTTGTTCCAGAACAACAATTGGTTCTACGTATTTCTTCTTTTCCGTTGTCATTGGTGTTGGTGAACTTTCAGGCTTGGATCTTGTATTATCACAAACGCTGCTTTTATCCTCTACAGTATTAACAGTTTCTGATTCAGCAGTTTGTTCATTTTTCTCTTCGTCATCAGATTTGTGTTCACTTGCACCGGCCAGGTCTTCAGAATCTATTAGAACATTGCGCTTTCGCCTTGAAGTAAGAACGGAGAAATAATTTTCTGCATTTTGGGAATCGCTATCAGTGTTTACATCCTTTACAGTGGACCGACGGGTTTTCCTCTTGGCCGTTGAATTCGAATCACTTATTGCTGCTTGAGATTTTCTTAGAGACTTTCGTGTGGGTTTTTTTACTTTGTCCTCTGTCGAGGAATCACTATCCACATTAGATGTAGGTTTCGTGTTTTCAGGTTCATCTTCGCACTCAGATGATTGCAACACGTTTCTAAGAACCTGAGTCGATATCTGCTGTTGATCTTCGAGAGAATCGTTGGTTACATCGCCGAATATCGCGTTCAAATTTCTTTCCAAGCTATCATTTACGCTGGATTTATTAGGTACTTTAAACTTTTTCGTGACTTTTTTTTTGTTCGATTTTTCTTCCTGGATATCGATGATTAACTGTGTAGGTGCCGTTTCATAGTCAATATCTTCAACGCTGCACTCTTCTATAATATGTTCAATCAATTGAGTCGGACTGGGTGATTCATTTAAATTCTCTTTTGGTGGAGTGATTATTTGAGTGGCTACATCGTCCTCCATTTCAGTGACATCCTCATCGATTGCAACTTTTTTGCGCTCTGTTAAACTAGTGGAAGGAACTTCTTTCACGGGAGATTCACTTGGCAGAATTTGTGTTTCCATTAATCCGATGTCTTTTGGCTCTTCATCTGATCTCGATTTTTCTTGAACTATTACTTGCGTAGGTGCATCAAAGTCCACCTCACCTTTATCATCGTCATTATCCTTTTTCGTCAATGATTTTTTGTTCGCCGGATTTGTATGCTGAGTAAGCATATCAAACATATCTTCCGATTCTTTGCTCGAACTGCGATTAGTTTTTGCTTCACTATCGTCATTTTGTTGTTTTTCAAAGGAAGCTGACACATTTTGCCTTTCTCTTAAGGCTATTTTCAAGAACTGTCCCTCTTCGTCGGTATCCGAATCGTCGCTAACGGATTGATCTTGCGAGGACTTTTCGGTATCTTTGCTTCTGACGTACGAGTAACTTTGAAATACGCCTTGATTAGTTTCATCAGAGTCATCCGCAGCCTGCGAAACCTTATACACGTCATTAACGTTTTGACACACGCCTTTGTAAGCATTTTCGTCATGGATCTTAACCTGAGTCACAGCATCAAATATGTTTTCATCGTCGGTACTCTTTTCCTCGACGTCGTTCTCATTTGTAGACTTCTCAGGCGTCGGTACTTTCGATTTCGTCTGGGCTGGTAATCCGTTCTCTTCCATAAGATGTTCTAACAGATTCTGTGATCCAAGTAAATTGCGGCTCATGTCAAGTTCCGAGCAATCCTCCTCCTCGAAGTTCGTGTTGAGCGACAACTGCAGGTACTCTTCGGAAGTCTTTTGCAAGTCCTTCGAATATTCAGTGCGTATCGTATCATCTTTCGTAGTTTTATCTTCGTTATGACTGTCTGAAGAGGACGTATCTTCTGTAACTTCTGTCTTCGGTACCACTGTTTTGGGACTTTTCTTCTCTTCTGTTAGACTTGGCTCGAGATTACTTCGAATACTATCATCGGTATTCCATGTAACACTCCGAGTACCAAATCTTTTCGGTGTCTTCACGTCGTGAATGTCTACATCGCTCTGCACCTTCGTTTCATTAGCACCGAATGTGTTATCTTCGGTGTCCTCATGTTGCGTTTCCATGTCATGAATATCACTTGTTTCGTCTTGCGGCAGTTCCGTGGGTTTTTTAATGTTACTCAGGCAAATCTTTTGAGTTTCAAGGTCGTAAATATCATCACCCGTTTCGTCTAGCGATTCGAATGTCTTCTGGGTCTCCATATCGTGAATGCTGGTTGTCTGTCTACCTACGTGTTCTTTCTCTCCTACGGTAAAACTCCTAGAATTGTCAGTGCTGTCATCAACGGAGGAGTCATGAATAAAACTCTTCTTCTTGTTCGTGTAGCTTCTCTGAGGCAGAGACGGACGTCGAAACATAGATTCTTGATTGTTGTCTTGGGTTCCCGGAATCATGGACACATTGTCTCCCAGAGTGGACGATGTGCTCTGCGTGAAACACACTCGATACAACATCGTTGTCCAGAAAGAGTACACTTATAATCTCAAAGGTCATAATTACCAACTCAGCTGAGGAATCAGGTGTTCCTGGAATGAGTAGTTTATTTTTTTGCCGAGATGGCAACGGAGTCTCTGGAACCATGGAGTCGTCCAATGATGAACAGAGTTTGAAGACTGCACGCACATTTCCAAATTCCAGAACACCTCCATCTTTGAGCTCGTAACATCGACCTGGCCGTAAAATTGTCTACAAAGCAAAATAGGAGTTGCAATTATGGAACGAGCGACATTGTTCCAATGGATATAGCTCTCGAATAATTGTATTCATCAGTCAAGTTTTGCAGAAAAGATTTTACTCGACGTTTAACAAAATGAAAATGATGTAACATTCTGAGAAGCAGAACAGTATATAAGATCAGATACAACGTTTCAAAGGTAGCGATATGATTCATCGCGAGCTAAGAATCAGTATAAGAACAAATTGAAAAGATAAGATCGGACCGTAGGTTAACGATCAATGAACTATTGCAGAATGCGTATAAGAGAAATCTAATTGATACAGAATTTCCATTACATTGTTCAGTTTTGTCCCGTTGGAAGAATTCAGGTCGCAAATCCATGCCGATGTCTCGTTGCGGCTAGCCTCGATTTCTGCGTGATGCTTCGATACCGCCTGCAAATTAAATTGATCTCTTTATGATTTAATTATCTTCCTATATTTATACGTTCATTCCGTGATGTCTTGTTTGCCTCTTGCTGATATCTTTCGGTTTGCAATCAAGTGGAAAGTTAACAGATCAGCTCGCTTATAATGATCTTCAGAATTTGGTTTTGCAGTTCGATAAAATGAGACGTATTAAAATTATCTCCATGTTAATTACATGCGATATTTGCTATATAAAAACGGATAAAAAATGAAGACTATCATTTTGAACTTAAGATGTAAACGTAAAATTTTAGCTTATAACGTATTCTAATTTTTATGATTAAACGGTTATTAAAACACGATAATGATTATAATTTTGTATGTGTTTCTTGTATGCAACGAATTAAGATACAAATCACCCTGACGTCTTTATTCTTATCATATTTATTTGAACAATGATATTTAAACTGCACTTGGTAATTTTTATGAAATCATTGATATAACATCAACATATATTTTTATCGTTCTTCAAGTTTTTTCTAATGCTTTATCGCTGTATTATAAAGTGTAGCACCATTTGGATGTGTTGTTTGCGCAAGAAAGTTTTATCATCGAGAAATGTAACTGCACTAAACAAATAAAAAAAACAGGGAACAGATAAATCAGGTTCGATTAAGTAACGTCAAGAAATGATATTTAATAAATATCGCCTACCGATGGAAAGTTAAGCACGATCAACTTCTCATTAAGATAAATATAAATCATTTTTTTTGCGATACAGAAAATATCAATTTTTTGCGAAATATCTTATTTGTTTGTATGTAGTTACTACCACAATGATGGATCCTTATCGTCGTAGCGTACAGAGATTTAAACATTTCAAATGTAGGACTTGATAATTTCCTAATCTAAACATTTAGAATTTTCCACATATTTTACAATTAAGTTTCAATCAAGCATTGTCTGAAAGGAGTTCTATTTATATGACCACTGTTATTGCCTTGTCGAGGGCCATATGGCGAGACTGCAGTGTCTCTTTCACCTCGGGCGTCATTAACTCTAGTGGCAACTCCAAATACGAGGGCTAATTACAATTTATTACACTCTCATTGACTAACAGTGATTTATTCAAGTACACAGATTATGATTATCACGTTTAAAACTCTTTAGACAAAGTGAGTTCACCAATATGGATATAACGCAGCGAATTTATCTTATCACTTTTGTTGACAAATGGCAGTGCAAATCTACATCTATGTACCTATTAATACAGTACTTGCATAAAAGCTTGTATTCTTTAGTATAACAAGGCATACTCATCTCGGCTCGCGACAAGATACAGACAGAGTCTAATCACCTCATTAATATTCGTGACCGTGTTGTTGTACATTTAAATTTCATATCAATATATTTATTATCGTGGATCTAATTCAACACATACAGTTATCGCAAAGAGTGCAATAAATAAACGGGATTGACCGAATCGTCTTCACTTCGCTGAAGATGACGAGACTGCCACTCCTGCTGCTTCTCTCTGGGCTGGTAACACTAGCATGGGCGCTGGAAGAGTCGCCAAGGGTGAAAACTCCTCAGGGTGCTATCAGAGGGTACTATAAAGTGTCAGCTAATGGCAGACAGTATGAAGCCTATGAAGGAATCCCTTACGCCCTACCTCCAATTGGAAAACTTCGGTTCAAGGTAGAGAATCAGCCTATTTATCAAGATCATGACAATCATGAAACATAGAGCAATCTTACAGAATAAAGTGTTTGGATACTTTTGTTTTGTTTAGCCTCCTCAAAGACTGCCACCATGGATGGGTGAACTTCCAGCAACCAAATTTGGTTCTCCTTGCTTGCAATATGCCCAAATACCTACTGACCCTACTGATAGAGTTGAAGGTTCTGAAGATTGCTTGTACTTAAACATATATGTTCCAAAAGAAAGACAGACACCCATCAAATCACTGCCAGTACTCTTCTGGATTCATGGAGGAGCTTTCCAATATGGTAGCGGAATGCATATGGGCGCTAAATACCTTATGGATCGTGATGTCATATTTGTTACATTCAATTATCGTCTTGGAATGTTAGGTATTCAAGAGTAGTATTTAAGATCAAGCTTTTGTGTTCTTACAGTAAATGATGCAAAATACGAGATTTTTCATTCAAGGGTTCCTCAGTACCGAAGATGAAGTGGTTCCTGGTAACATGGGGTTGAAAGACCAAAGTATGGCTCTAAGATGGATCTCAGAAAATATTGAATGGTTTGGAGGTGATCCAAACCGAGTGACTTTGGTCGGTTTAAGCGCTGGAGGTGCAAGTGTTCATTATCATTATTTATCTCCTATGAGTGCTGGCCTCTTCCAAGGTATTTTTGGTACATATGATTATGCAGAATTTTAATTACTCAATTTTTTAATGTTTTTAAATGATACAGCTGGTATCTCAATTAGTGGTACTGCTTTTGATTGTTGGACACAGACTGAAAATTCTACTCAAAAAACTAAACAATTAGGAGCCCTCATGGGCTGTCCTACAAATAATGTAAGAGACATGGTACGTTGTCTCAAATATCGTCCAGCCAAAACTTTGGTTGAATCTCTTAGTCAGTTCATGGTAATTATTTAGTACTGTTATAGATGTGTTAAAATAGTGATGATTTCCATTGGTATCTGTTTCAAAATGATAATTTTATCGTAGCGATTCTATTATAATCCATTCACACCATTTGGCCCAGTTCCTGAGAAATATGGGGATGAACCATTCATTGATCGTACACCTGCTGAAATAGTGAGTAGTGGAGATGTTCAAGATGTTCCTTGGATTACTGGAGTAACCAGCGAAGAGGGATTGTATCCAGTTGCTGGTAAGAAGTACATAATGACAGAAAACTTTAGGTCATAATAGATGAACTATTTCTTATACAATTGTGCATTTTACAGAATTTATTGCTATACCAGAAGCTTTGAAAACATTGGAAGATAACTGGGACCTTCTTGCACCTTCTTTCCTTGATTATAATTATACTTTACCCATAGAGAAACATGTTGAAGTTGCTAGACTGATTAAGAAGGAATACTTTGGATCAAAGAAGATAGATGAAACAACAACAAAATCTTTAATACAAGTAGCCAGTGACCGATTCTTTGTTGTTGACAGTGAAAAAGCTGCTAGAATGCAGGCCAAAGTTAATAAGGAACCTGTTTGGTATTACTATTATTCCTTTAGAGGTGCACATAGTCTTAGCGAAGTTCTGAGTGGGACCACCACTAACTATGGTATGTCATTTGAATAAAAAATTCAATAAATTGAAGAGAATACAATTTTAAATAATGCATATTTTATACAGGTGTAAGTCATGCAGATGATGCATATCACGTAGTAGATACACCTTACTTTGATCCTACAACAACACCAGATGATCTTAAAATACAACAAGTATTAATTGACTTATGGGTATCAGTTGCAACTCATGGGTAAGTAAAATAATTTATGTCACATATTTAAGAGAACCAAGTTATGTTATATTTTTATATATTTTTTCTTTCTTAAAAATTAATATAGAGTTCCACATGTCAGTGCTGTACAATGGCCAAAATTAAATCCAAATGAAAAGGCCTTACATTATTTACACATTGGTGGACCAGAAAATATTCGTATGGAAAGCACTATCAATTTTGGAAATAAATATTTCTGGAATTCCCTCAATTTGAATGAAAACAAATTACGCACTACATCTGCTGAATTAAAAGAAGAATTGTAATAATGTTTTATGCTGATACATGTTACATTAAAGATCGTACGAATTTTATCAAAACTTTCTTCACAAAATTATACATATACATCCTTTATTATTCCACTTCAAAAATTAAAGTAGTATTTTTCATATATCGATTGGTGAATATTTTTAAAAACTTACCTGATCGTTCACTATAATGTCACATTGTAGATGTCTACCAATTTCATTAACCCCTTCCTTAATTGGATATGTCTTGGAACCAATATTTAACACTCCGACCTAAAATATTTTAATAAAAGAAATAATAGAATAAAAAATCAAATCTTTTACAATTTCAAGAAATAATTTTATACAGTATATAAATCAGGAACATATAAAAAAAAAAACATATCAAAAAAAGCATAGAAAATGTTTTATTTTGTACCTGCAATCTTGATGTTTGGTCATTGTTCATAGGATACGATATTTGTTGTGTTGGTGTAAAATCATTGTCTTCAAAAACTTGCGTTGCCAAAAGATCCATTATGAAGACAAATTGAAATAATGTATGTAATTCTCGAGCATTTATTCTTTTTATTTAAAGTTAATAAGTTACAACCACAATAACCTCATTTAATGCGCAATAATGCAGTTCGATAATTAATTAACACCTTTATATAACAATGAATCATTAAATAATACGTGGCACTACATCACATTGACAAAACGACACATATATATATATATATAGATAGATTAATGATAACATCGTAAATCATAATTTCGTATCGATAGAAACATTACGCAGCCGTAAAACGTTAAATACATGTATTCCCGCCACTAGTTACTTTAGATTTGAACTACGTGGGGTAAATAAATTCCCTATCAATTCAAAGCATTCCATATAACAATATTTTTTGTTACAATTTATTTAGATATGTTGTTTATATCAACATTTTGATATTTACATATGTCACTAAAATAAATTAGAACAAAATGCATATGGTTAATAAAGTAAGAAATCTGCATTATCGACACATATGTGTACTTACCGTGTATTTTACACTTTTGTTTTGATTTTCGAATTATTTAATTTGTTTCTTTAGAAAGTGCAGGTATAGATACAAAATATTTTTAATAATTTTAATAAATGATAAGATTTTATTCATACTTCAAACATTATTTAGAATACTTTCAATCGATTTTCTAAAATTTTAAAGTACCACAAGTTGGTAATGCAAAATGGGTGTACTGAATCTCCGAAGATACTAATATTTAAATTAGCTGTGTCAAAAAATGTAGAGTCTAATGATGACTTAGGGTAAAAAGAATTTTTGGAACTCGATTAATTAGGACGATAACAAATTAACAATGATAGTTTCGTAAATTAGAATAGATTTGTAAAAATTAGTACAGAAGCAATTAGTCTGTATTTAATTATTTTCTTCGAAATAGAAAGCAGCTTATTGGGGAAAAATGGGAAGGATGAAAGTAGATATTTAAGTTTGACATACAAAATCGTTTATTCATATAAAAGGACACTTTATACTAGCACGTACTGTCAAAACTAGCCTACTTCCATACAGTCGGTACTACCGAGATATCCTCGGCTCGCTCGTTTCTTTATGTATCACATATGTTATTAAACGCGGCAAACGATAACGGATTATGCTGAGAACAAGGGAATAATCGTCACTGTGGTCGTCGTAGTCAAAATTGAAAAAAAGAAAGAAGGAATAAACACAAAAAAGAAACGTTTCAGGGAAATCCATCACGAGCATGTGTTGAGTATATTCGTGTACTGAGCGCCACATTTTTCTTGCTATTCACAGCATGATCAATTTTAATCCACCTCAGCTTCCGTTCAATTAATTTCTAAGTCGAAGGACGCTGCCGCATCACGCGAGCAGTCGCTCGAAGACTATTGGCACCAGACGAAAATTGGTCATTCTGTGCATAAATATCATGCATTTATGTATATATATTTATATATATAATATGTATAAGGTTCGTAGCGTTGGTAAAAAGAACGGGGGGTCAATCGCGATCGTCGAACGAATCGCGTGGACCGATTTTACCAACACCGAACACGCCGTCTCGTTAATAATTACATGCATCCTATGTATTCACCATAATTAATGTATCCTTAAGTTAGAGTTACATGTATTATCATATAAACGTACCGTTCGTAACACTCGATAGTACGCTCTATCGCTATGAGCGTGAAATGGATATTTTCGATAAATACTAGGCTCGATTAATTGCTAGAATCGTTAGCTTGGAGAAACAACCGATTCGATTGTGCGTGTAAGTACCGATTTACGATCGAGTGATTGGCTCTCGACGCAAAATGGAAACTGCTTAACTACAAAAATGACTTGGCATTTCGTTCATGGAATTCGTTACGAGTATTAAAAAGAAAATTGATGCTGCGTTAGGAATATTCTTTTGTTCGATATGGTGGCTACCCGACCGTGTAAAAAACAGTGGCTGATCAGCCGACTCGAATGAAGGGTGTTACTTGAGGATTTCCTTTTATTGGGAATAAAAAATATAATCGAAAGAAAAGTATACAGGACAGTTTCTATATTTCGTAGTAATTTTTAGCGATTTTGCTAGTTCGTTGGCGCCGTCGTAGCGCTTCGTATACATGAAAGAAAATTCTCACAAGACGAGGGATCATTTCGTACGTGTGTATCAACTTTATTTATCGAACTTCGCAACGTAAAAAAAAAAAAAGAAGAAACATTTATCTCTGGAACAGTGACGGTTAATAATATGGCCACATGTATCACGATCGAGTTGCCATGGAAGCACTACTTTACTCTATCTATTCGTTTCGATCGACAGAGATCCCGTCTCTATATATTACTAATAGTTGTTTCCACCTTTTATTTTTTTTTGTTCCTTTTTGTGTTCGCGAGCAAAAATCACCGTCGCGATCGCGATTTTCGCGCGAGCTACCCCTCGCATAGAGAAACTAAATTATAAAACGAGCGCGTACAAAAAGAATTCACGAGCTTTTATCGCTGATGCAAGGAAGACAGAAGTTCGACTCGTCGTCGTCCTCGTCCGAGTATAAATACAGACAGTATGCGCAGTATTTGTGCGACCAAATAATAGCGTTTTTTTCACTCTCTATTACATCTAAACGGCTCCAAGTTCCGAAGTCTCAAAGCGTGGCCCTGTGTGTCTCCGCGTTCGGCTTCTTCTCCCTGCGCGTTCGGGGATCAACACTTTTCGCTATTATATGTAGTTCGGTGTTTTGTCGCGTGTTGTATGGCTCAGCAAAAAGTATCAAGTTAATTGACTTTCGTGTGCGTAGAGATAATCGCGGAGAGGGAAATAGGAGCACGTCCTTTTCTTTCGCTAACGGATCGGAATCGATCCTCGCGACACTTTGAGACTGGAGAACGAAGAACGATCATCATCATCATCATAGATAGTTATACTTTCGTACAAATGTATAGAACATTGTTAAGTAATATTATTTAGGAGGGTACAGTGTGTATAAAGAATTGTATAAATGTATATATTTATATTTATCTATATATAAGTATATACGTACATACACGCATATATGTACATGCGTATATATCTATACGTGTATGTATGCATGTATTTATGTATGTATAATGACGCCAGCTCGCCGGAGAAGCAAATTCGTAATCGGTCCTCCGCGCGAGCCGCTGTTTGAGCTTTGAGATACGCGTACCTTTCGTCTTGTCTTTCTTTAACCTTTAAACGTAGAAATGCACCATGCGCACACACGCCACGTGTTCGAATAACGGTCCCCATTAATACAGAATTTTTAATTTGACTCTGACGGATTCACTAATTTCTATAATCTCACGTTTATATAGGAATTACCGATAGACTTGTTATGACGCTATAAAATGATAAAATTGAGTATTTAATTCAAAATTCGTTGCTAGCTATCTGTTATAAGCGATATACAAATATTACTGTTTAAAAACGTTTCACGATTTAACACCGAAATTCCACAGGAAGATTCGCGATAAAACCGTGTACATAAAAACGAACAATTTGTCATGGATTTGCAATGTCGAGCTCGTTATCTCGATCGTATTCGAGCACGTAGGTAAACGTGAGTGAACGTGGACTGATCGTTGGCGCACGTTGACGCGTGTCAGCCAGAAAAACGATCTAGATCTGTCGATCGTGCAGCGGATTGCCGTGGATCATCGTTGTTCGAGTTTTTACAGTGATATTACAAGAGCAACGTTCGACAGCGTTCCATCAACGCGCTCGATCGTACGAAGGAAACCGTTCGAGACATTTCGCGATTAATTCCCGTTTCCTGTTGGCAGCACTCTTCACGGTTGTCCCCCGTACGATCGTTTCCGATTGCCGTTACAATGTCACTGTACAAGAAATCGCTCTCCACGTGTATCGAAGATTTGTTATTTTTATGTGATTTTTTTTTCATTTTTTTTTTGGCCGCGTCGATGAAACGCGCGTTTATCGTTTCCCATCACCTATATTTAGTCCTAATGACGATTCCCTGAGAATAAAACTCCAACGACGATGATCGTGGCCAGAATCGGCTCCGTTTTGGCTGCCACGGAACGAAAGTAGTGCCGATGTTGTCGACACTGACGAAGGCACAGTCATAAGTCTCATACGTTCATCAACTTTTTTTTTTAACGCTTTTCTTCAGCTTCCTCTTCTTCCTCTTCCGCTTCATCTTCCGTAACCATCGTTTTTTATTCGTAAAAAAATGGCGTGAGACGTGGAACTAATCACTTTCGTCGCTTACTATCTTTCCCTATCACGTTTGGCACCGGAAAACGAGCTTTGTTTACGAGGCTATATTCCATTTTTTTAGTCCTTTCCATTTCACGTTCTCAACGATCTTCCCTCTCTCAACTCTCTCTCTCTCTCTCTCTATTCCTACCTCTATCTTTTTCGCTTTTTTTATATATATAACATAATATAATATAATATTATAATATAAAACGTTTACGTTTTGGCCACTCAGTTCGTGATCGCCGAACCACATTACAGTCTGTGTTCCGCGACATTTCGATAGTTTAGAATATTTTTAATTCACTTTTATACAACACTGATCCTGCTCTAGACTCCGTATCGCGTGTAAATTTGTTTGTCGGATCCCTGGGATCGAATTGGCTGGCTCATCTCCTTCTTCTGGCTGTGGCTGCTGCGATCATTTGCCTCAACATTGGTTCCGGGCTGCACACTCGTGGATCACACTTCATGTTACCGTCTCCTCCGCAACTGAAAGATCAAATTGCTCATTCGAATCATCCTTCGTTTAATTTGCGGATTTGGGGGTATGAGAACTTGGGGATTAGAGGATTTGATGATTTGAGAGGATTAGTCGAGCAAAATAGTTGTTGCATTCTAAACCCTGAAAAGTTTGAGATCCCAAATCTCACTCCCAAGTGACAGACCACCTGAGATCTCTATTTATCTCCCATAAAGACAAAAAGATTAAACTTACGTGCATTGAAGACAAGGTCCCGACGCGGACCTAATGACTTCTCCAACGCGGTACGCTTGTCCGCGGATTTGACAACCGCTTCGTTTCGCGGCTCCTTTGTACGCGTGGGCGTGGAAGTGTGGCGGCAACGTGGTCGTGGTGGTCGTTGTTGTCGTGGTGATGTTGAGCGACGTCGCCATCGAAACCGGACACTCGTATCTCGGGCAACAGAAACCGCTGATCGGTTCTTCGTGGCAGCCTGGAATGGGCGGTGGACAACTCTGTTGAAGACAGATGATGTCGCTTCTGAAGCAGAAGCAGAAGTCGCAAGGATCGTCTCTCGGTATCTGTTGAGCCGACACGTAGACCTTGCCACCGTATCGACAGGTGCCTGGTCCGTAGATCGCTTGATCGTCTTCGTCGTAGTCTTCGTCTTGCGGTGGGAAGCCTGGGTGTTCTTCTTCGGGTACTGATGGTTCTGGGTACTCTGGAGCCTGTGGAGCCGCGGTACTCGAAGGTCGTTCGTATAGAGTAGGTTGCACTGGTTTCTCGGTAGCCTCGGTCTGATTCACCGGTTGAAGGTGTTCTTCGAGTTCACCCTCTTCGGTCGTCGGAACAATTTCCGGTAACGCGGCTTCGTGTTCTGGAAGACCTTCTTCCGGTTCTTCCGCGGATTCCACGGGGCTGACTTCTGTTGGAAGTCCTTCAATTTTCGTCGCGAGATCTTCCTCGACAGGTTCGACAGGTTGCGGAGCTTCTTCTTCGGGTTTCATCGAAGTACCTTCTTCCTTGTGTTCTTCGGGTAGCGCTGGTTCAGTGCTCTTCTCCAGAGGCGCTTCCGTCGATGGAACCGTTTGTTCCTTCTCGGGAGTGCTCTCGGTTTCTGGCTGCTTCTCCGCTTCCTGTTCTGTAGATGTTTCGATCGTAGGTTCCGTGGAGGGTTGTTCCGGTGCAGCAGGTTGCGTCTCCTCCGATGGTTCACTTGCCTTCGTCGTAATTTCCAGTTCCGGAACAACCGGAGCTTCCGTCGCAGGCTGTTCTTCGCGAGGAGATGTCGCTTCGAGCTCTGGAGCTGATGTGCTCGGAGATGCCTGCTCTTCGCCAGTTGTTGGAAGCACTGTCGACTTCTCTTCAACCTGAGGAGCTTCAGTTACACTTGGTGTTTGTTCCTTGATCAGAATACCTTCCGTAGTTTGCGGCGCCTCTTCTTCTGCAGGTGATACCGTTTGTTGCTCTCCTTCTACTGGCTTCTCTTCTGGAAGAACTTTTTCAGGTTCTTCGGTAGCCTTTTCTGGCTCCTCGGAAGGTTCTCCCTCTTCAGGAAGAGTCTTCACCGGCACTTCCGTAGCTTCTTGCTCTGGAACAACCTTCTCTGGTGCCTCGGTAGGTGCAATCTCTTCCGGAGTTTCGCTAGGAACCTCTTTCTCTGGTGCCTCGGTACTTGCCTTTTCTGGTGCTACGGTTGAAACCTCTTCTGGTACTTCTTCAGCAGGTGTTACTTTTTCTGGTACCTCTTCAACAGGAGTTACTTTCTCTGTTACTTGTTCAGCTGGAGTTACTTCTTCTGGTACCTCTTTGACGGGAGTTACTTCCTCTGTTACTTCTTCGGCAGGAGTTGCTTTCTCTGTTACTTCTTCAGCAGGAGTTACTTTCTCTGTTGCTTCTTCAGCAGGAGTTACTTTCTCTGTTACTTTTTCGACATGTGTTACTTCCGTTACCTCTTCGGCAGGAGTTACTTTCTCTGGTACCTCTTCGGCAGGAGTTACTTTCTCTGTTGCTTCTTCGGCAGGAGTTACTTTCTCTGTTACTTCTTCGGCATGTGTTACTTCCGTTACTTCTTCAGCAGGAGTTACTTTCTCTGTTACCTCTTCGGCAGGAGTTACCTTCTCCGGTACCTCTTCCGCAGGAGTTACCTTCTCCGGTACCTCTTCCGCAGGAGTTACCTTCTCTGGTACCTCTTCAGCAGGCGTTACCGTCTGTGCTACCTCTTCAGCAGGAGTTACTGCTTCTGGAGCCTCGGTCGATAACTCTTGTTCTGGCAATTTAGGAGTGACCTTCTCTGGTACTTCTGGCGCCTCTGTGCTAGGAGCTATCTTCTCCGGAAATTCCGTGGCTTTCACAGGTACCTCCGTGCCTTCTTCCGGTGTTCCAGGAAGTTCAGGTTCTGGCGTTTCGCTGGGTGCTGCTTCCTCAGGCATTTCGGTCGAAGCAGCTTCAACAGGTGTTTTCACAGCGGGCTCAGTCGCTTTCTCAATCTCCGCCGCTGGGGTTGTTTGAGCTTCAGCTTCTCCCTTTTCTTCTTCCGGTTTTCCCGTTTCTGCTTCTACCGAAGGTGCCTCTGTCTGTTGTGGTTCTTCAGGTTGTTCTTCCGGTACACCTTCTAACTTCTTCTCTGTAACAGGCTGTTCTTCGGGACTTACTTCGCTCGGTACCGTTGTTGCTTTCTCTTCGGGTACACCTTCTGTTACCGGTTTCTGTTCTTCTTCAGAAACAGGAACTGGCGTAGAACTGGCTGCCGGTGAGGTTGTTTCACTAGGTTCGCCTTCGAAACCTGGCTTGGTTGATTCTACGGACGTAGCCTCTTCTGCGCTCGGTGTTTGAGTTTCTTCCTCAGGTTTCTGCTCTTCCACAGGAATCAATGGCGCAGAAGTTTCCAGTTCGCTCGGTAGTTCCGTTCCTGCTCTGACGTCCAGACCTTCTGTCACATGTTCCTCTTTCTCTGTTACCTGGTCTGGAGTTTCGACTTCAGGCGCCGCTGTAGCTTTAGGCTCTTCAGCTTCGACCGGAGCACTCGTTGCTTGTTCAGTCGTTGGCTGTTCTTCCGGTTGCGCAGGTTGTTCCTCCTTAACTCCAACAGTGACCGCTTCCTCGGTTGTTTCCGTCGGTACCGTTTGTTTCTCGACTGCGGGTTGTTCAGTTTGTTCCTCGGGCAAGGCCGCCTCGGACACTGCTTTCAGAGTGGTCGCTTCAGGTGCTCCCTCTGTGGGACCTTCAGCAATTACCGATGGTGTAGCTTCCTCGGCAGGTGACACTTCGGGAGTTTGTTCTTTCGCAGCTGTGGTGGCTTCCGGTTGCTCTTCGGCCACGGGAGGTTGTGGTGTGCCTTCTTCAGGTTTCTCTTCAGAAACCGGTTGTTCTTCCGCAACTCCCTCTTCTGTTGGTTCTGTAGATGCCGACGGTTGTTCAGTACCGACTTCTGCGGCTTCCGTAGAACTTGGTACCTCGGGTAATTTTTCAGGTTGTTCAGGGATTTCAGTATGCTCTTCAATTCCTTCCGTGGTAGCCTTAACTGTGCCCTCGGGCGCAGGCGTTTCTTTGGTTTGTTCTTCAGCTTCGACAGTCGGTACCAAAGGTTGTTCGGTCGGTACGCCTTGTTCTTCTTCGGCAAGAGGTTTCTTCGTGGTCTCCGCTTCTTTGCTGGCTACTGTCACGGCTTCTTCCGTAGCTGCTTCAGTACCAGTCGGTTCTTCCTTTGCCACACCAGGAACAGTTACCTCTTCCGACGGAGATACTGGAGCTTCCGTAGAAACTTCTTTCACTGTCGGTTCGGTGGGCAGTTCAGCTTCCAGCGAAGGTTTAACAGTTTCTTGTTCCACGGGAGTCACTGCAGGTTCTTCACCTTCTAAGATCTTTTGTTCAGGGGTAGATGTTTCTATTCCAGCGGGAGAAGTTGTTCTTTCTGTTTCTGCTTCGCTCGGTTGAGCGGTAGTGTGTAATTCAGCCTCTGTTACTGGTTGCTCAGGTTGAACAGGTTGCTCCACTTCTGGTTTCGGTTCTTTCTCCTCTTCAGGTTGTGTCACTGATTCCACGGTAGTTCCCTCCTCTAGCGGCTTCTGGGTTTCGGTAACCGACGGAGGTTCTTCTGGTGCCACGGAACTTGGGACAGCTTCCTCGCTAACGCCTTCTTCCGGAACCGCTGGAGAAACGGTTGCTTGTTGTTCACCCTCTTCAGGTTTCTGTTCCTCTTCGGTCGGTGGTACAACCGTCGGTTTGAGGGTAGACGGTTCGATCTCCTTTTCAATCTCAGAGGTAGTTTGTTCTCGTTGACTGGCTTCCGTTGTCACGATCGTGTGTTCTTCACCGGCAGCTGGACTCGCTGGTTGCTCCTCGGGTTCGACCGGTTGTTCGGTAGACGGGATTACCTCTTCCTCGGGCTTCTCCGGTTTGCTTGGCACTTCCGAGGGTTCCTTCGTCTCCTCTTCAGGAACTTGACTAGAAGACTCTACCTCCGGAGACACCGGGCTAAGCGTGTGCTCTTCAGCTTCTTTGGTAGTTTCTCCGGCAGTAGTCGTTTGTACGTGTTCAGGTTCGACGGATTTCGGCGTCGATGGTGTCTCCTCGGCCAAGCTAGGTGCAACGGTTTCTTTCTCACTGGGCACTTCAGGGGCTGCGCTCGTTGGTTCTTTAACGCCTTCGACAGGTTCTATCGTAGACTCCTTCTCTGGGACCTCGGTAACCGGAGGCGATACAGTCTTCTGTTCTTTCTCTTCCGTATCATACTTGGGCGTTTCCTGTTCGATCATGTGGTTGTCAGATTCCAGCACGGCCGTAGGTGTCGAGTCGCAGGTGTACATCGGGCAGCAGGAGTCTTTGCCCGCGTGCACGGGCATGCAGTTCGACAAGTGACTCGGTGGTGGTGGACACTGAACGAGGTCACATTGAATAATGCTGCTGACACACTGGCAACGGAGTTGGCAAGCATTGGAAGGAGGCACGGCGGAATTGTTGCTGTAAGATTGTCCTTCGACCAGACAGTTGCCTTCTCCTGGAATCGATGGTGGTACACGAACTCCTGGAGTTGTTTCTTCTTCAGCTACGGTAGTTTGCTCGACAGCCTGTTCGGTGGTTACTTTCGGTGATACCTCTGCGTGTGGGGTAGTTTCTGGAAGTTCTTCCTCCTTGGCAGGCTGCGCAGTCGATGGTTCAGCGATCTTCTCCTCTACAGATGGAGCTTCTGGTTCTTTTTCCTGAGGAGCTTGCGTGACTTCTTCCGTCGATACAGTCACTTTCGTTGCTGCTTCTTCAGGAGGCGTGACCTTTTGCTCTTCCTCCGGCAATTCTGTTTCTCGAGGAAGTGCCGTAGTCTCGGAGACTGTGGGTTGCGTGGGAGACACTTCAGGTGCCTCGGGACTGATACCCATTTCAGGAGCTGCAGTTTCTACCTCGGCAATTTCTTCTCTCGGTACCGCTGCTGTTGATACTTCAACTTCTGGTTTCTCGGTGCTTCCCTCAGGCAACACTTCTTCTGCAGGTTGTTCAGGAGCTAATTTAGAAGGCACTGTGGTAGGTTCGTGGATCGCGGGAGCTTCGGTCGATATTTCTTGCGGCACAGCGCTCTCGGTTTTCGCTTCTTCTGTAGGTGCGACTTCTTCGGCAGTGACCGTCGCAGCTTCCGTTTCTTTTGGAATTTCTGTTGATAATTCGGGTTGTTCTTTAGGAGCGGATGGACTAACAGTTCCTTCTTCGCTGGGAGTCTCTGTGGGTACAGTTTCGGCCCGTTCGGTTGGTTTCTTTTCAACTACAGGTGCTTCGGTTGAAATTTCTACAGGTACCTGTACGGGTTCCTGAGGAGGTGTCGTTTCGCTTGGTTTTTCTTCTTCTACGGATTTCTCCGTTGGTTTCTCTTCGGCAGGTCCTTCGGTCGGTGTCTGTTCTTCGCTTGGCGCCTCGGTCGGCTTTTCTTCCGGTTTCTGTTCCTCGACAGATACCTGAGTTTGTACTTCTTCCTCAGGAACTCCTTCAGTTGGTTTCATTTCTTCTACAGGCTTTCCAGTTACCTCCTCTGCAGGTTTCTCTTCCTCCACAGGTACTCCAGTTACCTCCTCTGCAGGTTTCTCTTCCTCTACAGGTACTCCGGTTACCTCCTCAGCAGGTTTCTCTTCCTCTGCAGGTACTCCGGTTACCTCCTCAGCAGGTTTCTCTTCCTCTACAGGCACTCCGGTTACCTCCTCAACAGGTTTCTCTTCCTCTACAGGCACTCCGGTTACCTCCTCAACAGGTTTCTCTTCCTCTACAGGTTTTCCAGTTACCTCCTCAGCAGGTTTCTCTTCTTCAATTGGTTTCTGTTCCTCCGTGGGCTTTTCCTCTGCAGCAGGTCCTTCGGTTGGCTTCTCTTCTTCAATAGGCTTTTCTTCTTCAACAGTTCCTTCAGTTGGTTTTTCTTCCTCGAGAGGCTTTTCAGTTGGTTTTTCCAATTCTGTTGGTTTCTCACTTGGTTTTTCCTCTTCAGAAGGACCTTCAGTCGGTTTCTCCTCCTCAGAAGGACCTTCAGTCGGCTTTTCTTCTGCAGAAGGACCTTCGGTCGGCTTCACCTCCTCAGAAGGACCTTCAGTCGGTTTTTCCACTTCAGAAGGACCTTCCGTCGGTTTCTCTTCTTCAGCGGGACCTACAGTTGTCTTTTCCACTTCAGAGAGACCTTCAGTCGGTTTTTCTTCTTCAGCAGGACTTTCAGTTATCTTCTTTTCTTCAATGGGTTTCTCTTCCTCCACAGGAGCCTCAGTTGTTTTCTCTTCCACTACTGGTTTTTCTTCCTCAGTCGGTCCTTCCGTTGGTTCTGCTTCCACTGCAGGTTTCTCTTGTTCAGCAGGTGCTTCAGTTGCTTGTACTTCCACTACTGGTTTTTCTTCCTCAGTAGGTCCTTCAGTTGGTTCTGCTTCCACCGCAGGTGTCCCTTCTTCAGCAGGTGCTTCAGTTGGTTGTGCTTCTACCGCTGGTTTTTCTTCTTCAGCAGGCGCTTCAGTTGGTTGCACTTCCACTACTGGTTTTTCCTCCTCAGCAGGTGCTTCAGTTGGTTGTACTTCCACCTCAGGCTTTTCTTCTTCGGCAGGTGCTTCCGTTGATTTTACTTCCTCCTCAGGTTTCTCTTCTTCAACAGGTGCTTCAGTTGGTTTCACTTCTTCCTGAGGTTTCTCTTCTTCGACGGGCGCTTCAGTTGGTTTGACTTCCTCCTCAGGTTTCTCTTCTTCAGCGGGTGCTTCAGTTGGTTTTACCTCTTCTTGAGGTTTTTCTTCTTCAACAGGTGCTTCAGTTGGTTTTACTTCTTCTTGAGGTTTCTCTTCTTCAATAGGTGCTTCAGTTGGTTTGACTTCCTCTTCAGGTTTCATTTCTTCAGCAGGAGCTTCCGTTGATTTTACTTCCTCCTCAGGTTTCTCCTCAGCAGGTACTTCAGTTGTTTTAACTTCCTCCTCAGGTTTCTCCTCAGCAGGTGCTTCAGTTGCTTTAGCTTCCTCCTCAGGTTTCTCTTCCTCAACAGGTGCTTCGGTTGATTTTACTTCTTCCTCAGGTTTCTCTTCTTCAACAGGAGCTTCCGTTGATTTTACTTCCTCCTCAGGTTTCTCCTCAGCAGGTGCTTCAGTTGCTTTAGCTTCCTCCTCAGGTTTCTCTTCCTCAACAGGTGCTTCGGTTGATTTTACTTCTTCCTCAGGTTTCTCCTCAGCAGGTGCTTCAGTTGCTTTAGCTTCCTCCTCAGGTTTCTCCTCAGCAGGTGCTTCCGTTGCTTTAACTTCCTCCTCAGGTTTCTCCTCAGCAGGTGCTTCCGTTGCTTTAACTTCCTCCTCAGGTTTCACTTCCTCAGCAGGTGCTTCCGTTGCTTTAGCTTCTTCCTCAGGCTTCTGTTCTTCACCAGGTGCTTCAGTTGGTTGTTCCTTCTCTACAGGCAGTTCAGTCGTTACTTCCTTCGCAGGTTGTTGCTCTTCAACCGGAGTTTCAGGTTGCTCCGGTTCAGCAGGTTTTTCTTCCTCAGTTGGTCCTTCGGTCGACACTTCCTCCTCCGTAGGTTTCATCTCTTCGGTAGGTGCTTCCGTTACGTGTTCCTCTGCAGGTGCTGCAGTAGCTTTCGCAGGCTCTTCAGTTGGCTTCTCTTCTTCAAGAGACGGCCTCTGAGTGCCTGCCATTTCTTCTGGTTGTTCTCCAGGCTGTCTCTCTGTAACTAATCCTTCGTCCTCTTTACGTTCAGAAATGGGACCAGGAGTCGGTACATGTTCCCTAACCGGAGCTTCGGTTTCTTCTTTTCCTGCTTCCGTTTCGGTAATCGCTTTCTCCGTTAATGGCAATTCAGTTACTGGTTGTTCGGTTCCAGCCTCCTTCACACCTGTCGGTTCTTCCGTCTTCTGCTCTTCCGGAACTCCTTCAGTAGATACTTCTTCGCTCACTGGAGCTTCAGTTTGCTGAAGAGCAGGTTGTTCCGTGGATTCTGGTTTTTCTTCCGAAGGTACCGTTGGGTGAATCTCAACCATTGGTCTTTCGCTTTCCGCTTCAGGTACCGGAGTCTCAGCTTCTGGTGTAGTTGCCTCTTTTTGAGCTTCCTCCACACTTGGTTTCTCGCTCGCTTCTTCTTCTACCGGAAGTTGGGGCGTGCTTGCTTCTTCACCTTCACCTGTCTTAGCCGTCACCGGAGTTTGTTCTTCGATCGGTCTCTCCGTCACCTGTCCTTCGGGTGCTTCCGTTTTAATCTTTTCTTCTGGTTCAACTGTAACTTGTTTCTCCTCTTCGGTAACCGGTTCCCTTTCCGTCACAGGTTTCTCCTCCGGAACTGCGCTGATCTCCGTGGCTGCTTCTTCAGGGTGTGGTGCTTCCGTCGAGAGGACACTTTCGGTTGTTGCTTTTTCGCCCTCCGTCTGCTCTTCGACAGCTGGTTGTTCCGTTGGTTCTTCAGCGGGTGTCGGTGCTTCTGATGGTTTTTCAGATTCCTTTTCTACCTCTCCCTCAGCCGGTTTGCCCGTAGCAGGAACTGATTCTTCGGTGGACTCAGAACTAACTTCTTCAGAGGAGGATTCCGCAGACTCATCAAAGCCGAGGTTCTTCGTTGGCATCTCTTCCGTAATTTCCTTCGATGGAGTAACTTCTGCCGATGAGACCTCGGTACTTTCCTCTTCAGGCATCGCCGGTTTCTCGGTCTGTTGAGTTGGTTCCTGTGGAGCTTCCTGCGTCGATGTCGAGATCTCTACACCAGGAACAACTTCGGTAACCTGAGGAGCACCCTCGGTCGTTCCCTTCTCCTCGCTTGGAACTTCACCAGCTTCGGTCACCGATGGAACACCTTCGGTCACCGGTGGAACACCTTCGGTCTTCTCCTGCTCTTCAGCTACAGGAGCTTCGGTAGCAGAAGGCTCTTCCGGAATTCTTACTTCGATTCCTTCCTCGGGTGTCGTTTCCGCTTGCTTAGGAGCTACCGTCGTCTCAGGAGGAAGATACGTCGTGGGTGTTTTCTGAGGAGCTTCCGTAACGAGACTGCTCGGTACATGGAACTCTGGAGGCTTCATGTCGACGTAGCCTTGGGTCACGTGAACTTCAGTCACCGCGTCCTGGTCCTCTGCTTTGCTTTCGTGCACTCGGTCCGTTACGGAGGGCACAGGGATACCAGTTGGGCCTTGTTCCGGAGTTTCAGGATGTCCTTCCACGACATAAGGCCTCTCCGTCATCATAGGCATTTCTTCTTCGGGAATAGTGTCGTCCCTCTTCGGAGCCGGACTAGGCATCTCTTCAGGAAGCCTGTGTACCGGTGGTGCTGGTTTCTCTTCGACAGCACCTTCCGTAGTTCCCTGTTCTTCTGTCGGAGCTTCTGTGGCTTGAATTTCTGGACCAACTTCCGGTTTCTTCTCTTCTTCCTCGACAGGAACTTGCTCCGTGCTCGGAATTTCGTGGACAGATTTCTCGGTAGCTGCTTCTACCTCGGGTGTCGCAGCCTTTTCGGTTCCTTCTTCGACCGATGCCATCGTCGTCGCTTTCTGTTCCGCTTCCGAAACTACCGCCGGTGTTTCCGCTTCTTTGGCCGCCTCTGTCGTCTGTTCTTCGGCCAAGCTCTTAAGTGTAGTTGCTTCCGCTTCAGGAAGAGGTGTCTGTTTCTCTTCAACCGGTGCTTGCGTGGATTTCTCAGTTACTTCAGGTTGCTCTTCTTTAGGTACGGTAGCTTCGGTAGCTTCAGGCTCTAAAACACCTTCTTCCGTTACCTTTGCTTCTTCCGGTTTCTCCGTGCTCGGCAGTTCAGGCTGTTCCTTCTGCGGTGTGCCCTCAGTGTGTTCTTCTGGCACCGCTTGAGTAACCATTTCCAGTTCCTTTTCTTCCTTTGCCGTAGTTTCTTCCTCAGGTTGAGTCTCTAATTTCGGCGAAGTTGACTCTGGGACTTCTTCAACAATCGACGGTTCGGTGGCTGCGTGAGTAACTTCCTCCTCTGGTTTAGTGGCCATCTCTTCACCCTTTTCTTCCACGGCCGGTGCCTCGGTTGCTTCGGCTTCAGCTTCCCGTGGTGGTTCCGTCACTTTGACCGCTGGTTCCGTAACTGCTGGTTCGCTGACTTCGGTTGTGTATTCTTTTGAAGCAACCTCTTCTTGTGTCGTGGACTCTGGAATGACCTTTCCTTCCGTTGCGTGTTCCGGTACTTCCGTCGCAGGCTGTTCCGTAGCTTCAGCCGCTTCCTCAGTGGTCGCCGCTTTGTGATCTTCAGGAATAACGTTATCAGAGCCTGGGAAGGATTCCTCGGGCGCTCCAGGTTCCGGAGCCTCCTTTTCAGCTTCCGTTACGGTCGGTGCAGTGGTTTCCGGAACGTGTTCCTCGGTGGACTCTTCCTCTTTCGGTAACGTGAGCACTCCGCCGTGTCCATCATCTTCTGTGCAACAATACAGGTTATGTAGCGGAACGAAGTTTCATTAGCTGTCTTGATTGTTAGGTACCAGATGAGAAAATGTACTTACCACATTGATACGTCGTCGGGCAACATTCTCCTTCGGGCGGTGGCAAAGCGGTGCAGTTCTTTCCGTGCGTTTTCATGGGCGTTCCGCAGTCTTGGACGGCGCACGCGATGTCACCGTGGAAGCAGTAGCAATGTTGACAAGGTTGCGTCGAGTAAATCAAATCACCGTCCTCGTAAATCTTGCCTTCGTGGTAGCACTGCGTCCTCGGTGCCATCGTGGTGGTCATGATCAGGCCAGGCGTTGGTTCAACCGTTGTTGCAAGATCCTCGTCGTATTCTGTTCAAAATTTACAATTAATAAACTCTTTTTGTTCACCTCAGATTCAACGTTTCGTACGTTTCTTTGAGATCGAAACACACAGTCGTGAACGCAAGATTATTCGAGCATTGTTAAGCAGTTCAGGCGAACTTACCGCAGTTGTATTTGACCGGACAACATATACCCGGTTGATAAACTGGCCTGCACCCAGCCACACGCAAAGTACACTCCTGCATGACGCAAGTGGTTCTGTTCCTGATGCAGTAGCAGAGCTCGCAAGGATTCTGTGGATCGACCGGCAACTGAGCACCGTCCGCGTAGAATCGGTCGTTAACGTTGCAGCCATAATTGTCGTGGAAGCCGACAGCCGTGGAACCGTCAATCGCAGGTGGACTGGTGGTCGATGTGAGCAGTTGTACCGGTACCTCTGGACAGGTGATCACGGGACAGCACTGATCCGGACGTTTCTCCACGGTGCAGTCTTGGCCGATCGCCTTCGTGAAGGGACAGACTCTCAGATAGCACATCAACATCCGATTGTGACACGTGCAATTCAGACATGGCTCGTTCGTGATTATTCGATCTCCTTCCTGGTAGTGTTGATAGTTGTAGTAACATCCGGGCGTGGCTGTACGAGGTGCAAAATAATTAGTTGGAGACTTGTTAAGGTTTAGAATTGTACTAGATTAGTAGAAGACTAGAATTTATTTAAATTAGAATTATTTATACGCGAGTTTCTGTAGATTATTTTCGTGGTTTGCGTAGCGTAGTCTATAGAGGGAATGCATTTGCCGATACAAAAGAGTATATACGCGACACGAAGATCGAATAATGTCGGACACTCTTAATATTCATCGAAAGGATCGATTGAAAGCGACGTCGTGTAAGAATCGTTAAAACGGCACGTGCCATCGTCTGTTTGACTGCGATACAATTAACGTCACGTCGTTGCCCCGTGCTTGTACATTGATTAGGGGTAATAAAAGTCACTACACCACACATACCTCCATCGTATTCTGCTACTTGTGTGGTATCCTGGTCGTATACGGGCGCTGTAACAGAAACGACATCGACTTCGTTAGTCATACTATATCTATATACTGCGAACTGTCACTATAATAATATTTAACACGAGCAACACGAGCAGAGCGAGGTATTTAACATGACAGAAAAGTCTGATGCCCGAAAGAGGAACATGTTTGTTATTCAGCTCCACGAGGTTCGATAATCAGGATCATCTATCAGCCCCATGATGTTCCGACTATTCGTCCATTCGATTAAATACTGTTTCTCAACGAGATTAAAAAATTACTATCAAAATGCAATAGTAAAATTGTAGAAAAGAGAGGGGTAAAAAGTGAGAGGAAAGATTCGAGCAGATGGTGTTTTTATCGTCGAGATAATTGAGAAGTTAGAGGGACAAAGGTGAGTGAGAGTATCGTAAATCAAATCGCATTTCCTGACAACCAAGTCTAAATGAAATAAATGTTATTAGTTAATCCGGGGGTTCGGACGGGCAATAAGAAGGCAAATAATCTTGGGAGACTCCATTTCCCATGAAATTCGCAGGGAGACGAGTCGTGTCTCCGGTGCGTGCAGTTTATCATAGTAATTACCGGCGGGATGCGTTTGTCCGGAGGGTGAACCGGGGCTTAACAACGAAGTGAGTCAAAGCGTCATATGGCGCGAGCGTGCGTGGGCGAATTCTCGTTAACACCCTAGGCCCTCTAGTCGAACGAATTGTATGGCGAGTGCACACGGAATACACACGGCTCCGTTTCGCTCTCCCTTTCTTGCCGTCGCTTTTCTTCGCCAGCTTCGTTGACACATCCGCGCAAAAGCGTATCCGTCAACTCTCTCTCGCACATCCATTCGAGCCACTCGAGTCTCTTCTTACGCGCTGTGTTTTCGCAATTTCTTTGGAATTGAAGTGCCGCACGCCGCGTCAGACTCGAGCGTTCGATTGTTCGTGAAAAACGACGTGCCACCCTACTACGACACAATCGGTCTTATTCGCACAATAAGCCTCTCTCTCTCTCGCTCTCTTAGTCCTCGATAGGCTCTTCTCCGCTCTTTCTTCCCCACACTTTTTGTTATCGAATCTCTGCGAATGTCGTAGACGGCCGGATTAGCTCCAACAGTTGATGTGGAGTCTGTCTTCGTTATTTGACGCGATTTGAAGTTGGCGCCAAGGTGCTGAACGCTTTGGTTCAACGTTGAGATGTGATTCGAATATGAGGTGCGATTTCATTTCGATTTGCTTCGAGTCTGACACAATTTGAATTCCACGTGATCTGAATGTGATGTGACTGAAATTCGACATGATCCAATTTCGTGATTCAAGATCGACACGATTCGAATTCGACGTAATTTCGATGCAATTCGATGTTGACGTGATTTGACTTCTATGTGATTGAAATCTGACATGATTCGATTCTGACGCAATTTAAGTTTCACACAATACGAATTCGACGTAATCGAAGTTTGGCACGATGCGAGTTAGGCGCAAGTTTGCCTTTTTGTATCAGAAGATACTTAAAATAAAAATAAAATTATTAATATTCCTTTCAGTTAAAATGTTTTACCCCTAATATTTATTTTATATCTTACTCTCAATCTAGAGGCCGTCATTTGTTCATGATTTATAAACCTAATATTATTTTGACCTAATCGAGCTTGATACAATACGATATGAGTTTCAGGACGCAAAATGATTCAACGTTGAAGACTATAAATATATGGGAACAATGAAGGGTGTACGAATTTGCCAAGCGATATTGTCCTCTTTTCGAAAGTATTACCGGTGATTTTTTTTCTTTGAAAACCGTCCAGGAACTCCTTGAAATGCACAAAACGTAGCCGTACGTGGATACGTGCATTGCGAGGCAAAGGTTTCGAATGTCCACTATAACCCCTTCATTGAATGTACCGAGCTGGCAGATTTATTACATGCCGGTGAAGATGGGTTACCAACGTTTTTATGGTTTTTATGCTAAATCGACTTCCTTGTTAACTGCTTTATTCTCGGAAATTTCGCTGTACTGTTATCGCGTTCTATAAATGAATATTTAATAAGAATGCTTCCTTTGATAACCTCATGAATTTTATATAATTTTTCCAAAAGAAGTGACAATAATAAAGATTTAGTCGTAATAGTAACTGATATAATTCAATAGATTAAATTTTGTATATTTTAATTTTTAGTATACGTATACCAGACAAAGGTAAATGCAGATATTATTTTCATAAAAATATTTAATACAGTACCATGCGAATTTACGTTACGAGGCAAGCTAAATCTCCTGTTAATAATATTATGGTGTTCAGTCACATTGTTTGCACATCATAATACAGCCATTGTTCGAAGTACCATTATGTGGCTTCCATTTTGAATACACGTCTCGCCGCAACGCTGCCATAGAATATCATACTTCCAAATGAATTTATAATATTATTAATTAGCACAATACGACTGCGATAATTACTCATGTAATTTATCATCAAATAGAATACATATTCATTGTCCCGTCTCCTCTCGTTTCACTAATATTGAACCATCGCATGTCACATTATCGGAATTCTATCACGAGTTCATATTCTGTGTTTAATTTCTATCGTCGATTGGATAACCAGTGTATGTCTCTTCCTTTTATTCTAATTTGTTCTATATTTGTGACTGTCGTTGCCAGATGAACTTTGCGTCTAGACGAAGATTCTGATAACGAGGTTAACTAGATGTTAATTGAGACGTGAAACAAGGTTATGCGCAACGTGGAGCAGGATCCATTTTTTATACTATTTTAGTATATTTTGCAATGCGTGGGAATTTTGTACGTGACGATTCAATACGTGGTGATGTAGCACGTGGTAGTTTTTTGCGCGGAAATTCGGTATGTAGAATTCTAATGCGTGGTAAGTTTACGAGTGAGAATTCGATGTGTGAGAATTTTACGCGTGGTGACGTAGCGCATGAAATTCTAATGCGTGGTGATTCTATGAGTGGGAATTCTACACGTCGTGATTTAGGGCGTAGTGATTCAGCGCGTGGTAATTCGGTGTGTGATAATTCCACACGTGGTAATTCTACGCGTGGTGATTCAGCGCGTGGTAATTCCATGCGTCGTAATTCAGCGCATGGTAACTCCACGCGTGGTAATTCAGCGTGTGACAATTCTATATATGGAAATTCTACGCATGGTAATTCGGCGCTTGGTAATTCCACACGTGAAAATTCTACGCTTGGAACTTCCACGCGTGGTAATTCATCATGAGAAATTCGAACGTGTAGTGATTCAGCGCATGGAACTCCATCACCCTATGATCGACCGCGCATAGATCTGTCAGAAGACACCACGCGCGCCAGTCGCACGCGTGTCGTTGCAGCATGCAGGAATAGAACTCGTAGCGGTATAACGCATCGCAATGCGAAGCTGCCCTTCCCCAGACAAATATCCTAGTTATATCCGCGAGCGTGCGTTGCCGGTATGAATAGGAAGCGTCGTGAAGCACGCGTTCGCGGTACAGGTGGGAACCGGTGAGAATCGACGTCGCAGCTCGATCGGAAGTCGATCCGCGACTCGAAGGCGCGAGGTTGAAATGCGCGGCGCGTGCGTTTCCGCAAGGTGCTCCCGGCCACAGCACGGACATTCGTTTCCATGCGTGCGTGTCGCATCGAGCGAAGGCAAGGCATATTCGAGAATCAGCATTCCACGGCGCGGAGAGTGCAGGCGGTTTCCAGCGAATTGAATTGTACTGGGAAGCAGCAGTTCTGTCCGTGAATGGAAGGCCCATCGCGTCTCTCTCGCGAGTCCCACGAACGGCTCCCAACCCGCGTGCCTCCACGTTACACGGGCCCAGCACGTACCTCGTGTACATTGCTCCAACGAGACGATTCTTGTCTTCCACGGTGCCTGTGCTAAATTATTGCGCCTGTTCGGCTAGCTTCGCTAACCCTGCCCGAGCCAGCGACGCTTCATCGAGGTGTCAGCGTATCACGCGTGATTACAATCAAGGATTACCACTACTTTGTATTCGTTCGGCGACGAACACGCTGTCCCGGCAAATTTACGACAACTAGTTTGTCCAGATACAGGTGCTAGCGGATTTTACTCTCCTCCTGACTCCACAGCGGTTCTGAATGCTTGGGCGCTGTGTCCACTGTATTTCCGTCTAGGTTCACCGATGTACCATTCAAAATATTTTATTATATTTTAGTTAATTCATTTTTAGTCATCAAAGAATGTATCTGAATAGTACTTATTGCAAAAAAAATTGTAACGAATATTATTAATATGGTATACACAAAATTGGTTGTAATTTGGAGAACATGTACCTGAGTATGAATTTTGAATTTAATGAAAATCTAATTATGGATGTAATGAATATTACTGATACATGGTAAGCAAATATGGTTGTACCTTGAAGATCATAACTGCGGTATTTCTGACCGATCACGTTAACCATCATTTCTGATCAGAACACAATATTGGTGATCAGGTTAACGGGTACGTTTACCTTAATTCGAGAACGCGTCCGCATCTCGAGATCGCCTAATGCAACGTTAAAGGGAAGCGTCTAATATATCAGAGCATATTTAAGCGAAGAAGATGTAGGATGATCCAATACATCGCTCAATGAAGTGGAACGGAGTGAGAACAGGTTAACGGTATTCCACGAGCAGATATAATCGGCGTGAATCTCGGAGAACAGCTCGAAGAAGGAAAGTTCCGGTGATTCGGTGTGGCGTGCAGGTGCCTTAATCACGGAACTTGGTTCTCGTAATTAACCAAGGACAAACGACCGTCCTTTGGGAGCTTATCGCGTTCAACAATAATCGCGATCTCGCCTCGAGCGGGCAGAAAAAAAATTCATGTGTTCGCACGAGACGTAATCGAGGTCAGATCTTATTCATCTCGGAGACTCGCAACGAGTCATTATGTAAGTCAATGTTCTCCGATTATCCGACTCTCTTTACCTTTTCAATTACGTGTCGGAGAACGTGCTTCGTGCGACATGTAACTCGCGAGAGGATCGAGAAAAAGATGGAGAGTGCGACGAGGCGAGAGCGAGTTATGAAATCATCCCCGACGACCTTGCCTCGCGAAAGTTCATTACCATCAACCGCACACGCTCCGATGAGCAGCTGGTTTCTCTGCTCTGCAACGCGTATCGCGTGCACGAAATTCTGCACTACGTGTCTGCCAAGGTCGTGGTTTGCCTGCACCGCAACCGTCGACGAGGAATCCTTCGTGGTCGCCATGAAAAACAAGATGAGATCGTTCCGAGAGTGTCAAATGAAAAGCGCCATTGACACGTTCGCTGACGATACACCATACTCCATGAATAAATTCTCCGCTTTTTGCTCGAACCACAGAGAAATCAAGTTATCGAGGCACTTCTTTTGAAAATTCTTATTTATTCAGGTTTAATATTTACACTTGCAGGATAATTGTATTGACCACAATAATCGTAGTAGTGACAAAAATGATAATCGCTAGAATGAAGTTAAGTATGTTCAATTTTGAAGAGAATGTTAGGATGAAGTTTGAAGTAGTAACATTAAAATGAATTTTAATGAACACGTTTTGAAAAATAATATTATCATGAACTTCATTTTAAAAAATGATACTCAAATGCATTTTAATAAATTCAATTTTAAAGAATAATATTAGGATGAATTTTAATAAACCCAGCTTTGAAAGCTAATATTAAAAACAATTTTCAAGACATTCAATTTTAAGCAGTAATATTGAACTGAATTTTAATACAATATTATAGAGAAACATATGCGAAGCTAGCGAATTTGGTTGCCAGTCTAACGATATTAGATTCCAGTCTGACGAAATTAGGTTAGGTTGCAAAATCAGAGTTGAACCTCACGATATTATCGTAGAATACAGAATATCATATTAAATCCAGAGATCATAAGATTTGATCTTAAAATTAAATCTTATAAATCCCAACCTCTAAATTGTAAAAAAAGTTAAAAACCTAGATAGAGTTCAAGACTTAGACCCCCCTGAAAACCTAGATGGTTATTTCTGATCAATCAAACAGATGGATGTACGATAATTTCCCATCGATCAAACAGCTCGTGGATTACGGTAATAAAATAGTGACCCATGAAGTTTAATTAATTCTGAGCGATGTTGTAACTGTTTGGATCTTCCGCTTGTTCCCTGTAAGGTAGTTTGTTACGTAAACTCGAGGTACCAGTTTGACTTATTTGTACAAGTCCATTCATCGTTCGTTAAC
This sequence comes from Megachile ligniseca, assembly GCA_945859555.1. NCBI lineage: Eukaryota > Metazoa > Arthropoda > Insecta > Hymenoptera > Megachilidae > Megachile > Megachile ligniseca. The sequence continues at coordinate 13,766,475 of OX243778.1, forward strand.
ACATATGTAGCCATTGACGTATAGTCTTCTCATATTTTAAACATAAAACGTTATAACGTGACAGTTCCTCCGTTTGGATTTTTAACCGGTTTTTCATCATCGATCTTCCAAGATTATTGAAATTTTTCAAGCAATAAGAAGATACTTAAAATTCTCTATCTATATTTTATTATCAATTATGTTTTCTATAATGAGTTACATAAAAATCTATTAAACTTTGCAATTTTTGAAAAATCGCTCGATCGTTTTCTGTTTATCGCACGAAAGGAAAGTTCGCGCAACGAATCGGAAAGTATCGATACTCGTTCTGTTGCGACAGTCAATGTCAATGTCATCGGTATCGAGCGTGTTGCGTCGAGAAAAGTTGGTCGACCGGTTCTGGCGTAATATGCGAGAATGTACTCGTTCACCGCGACGAGACTATTTCGAGGACAATCATAAATTATCTGCTATTTTCAATCGAGTTCATTGCCGCTTACTCGCATTCCCGGAGATAAGGAGAAAAGTTGAAGACAGGTGGCTGCTGACAAACTGTCCGACATCAACTATCATTTGTTACGCTGTGAATACTTGACGTATCATTTTTATATCTTGTACGTATCCTCGGTAGCTTACTAACGTATTAGCTAGTGTTAGGTTAGTTAGTGTTAAGCTAACACTAACGATCCTTGAGACTAACTGCTCTTCAAGGTTGGCGCGCCATTTCGAAATCGCCTTCAGATGAATCCTTATTCTTAAGCAATTCTTGGAGCTTTTCTTCCATTCTTTCTTTTATTTTTTTCTTCTCTTTAATTTCAACGATACGTTTTGTTACGAAATTCTTCCGTGATGATCAAATATGATTGATTAAGGATTTTCATCGCCATTCGATACTTTATCATGGGAATTTAATAATAATTGACATAAATGATGAACATGAAGATTTACTTAACAATTTGAAAATTTTGAAAGTTGCAAATGTAGGAATATGGGATTTGACCTGCATAGCCGAAGCTTACATCCGAGAACATACTTTGTAAGAGGACTCGCCGCCTCTTTCCTCCTTTCATCCTTCTCCGTAGCTTTCTTCGTTACCTTACTACCAGAGGTGACGAGGTCAGCTGCGGTCATTCGACGAAGGGTATAACGGAACGTGTGGGTGCAACTTCGTCGTGACACGGATTAAATGATCCTATTAATTCCTTCCAGGCATCGCGGAACCCTCCAATGCAGACCCCTTTTCCACGGAACCCCGTTCCCGTTTTCTTCTCGTAACTTCGCGACAAGAATTGGGACGAGCCGGGGCAATACCGGTCATTTAACTTTTTGTTCTGTATATTCATTGTTTTTACTAGTATGTAAATTCGAAGTAGAACTGTATCAGTTCGGTGATATTAGTTTTATATTCGTGGTTATAAATTAGTATGTGTAGGATTTTACGAATTTCCAAGTTTCCAAATGTACAAGTAGGTAATTTCATCAATTATCAAATCGTAAATATAAAATTTCCAAACGTCACAATTTTTCTAATCCCCAAATTCACAAATTCATAAAGTCTTAAATTATGTTTCGACATCCACATATTCCCAAATCTCCAAATTCTCAATTGTCCTAATTCACAGATTCTTAAATCCCCAATTTCACAATTGCTCAAATCCCTAAATCCCCAAATTCCAATTTCCCAAATCCCCAAATCCACAAATCCTCACCTTCCCGACATCTCAAACCCCAAAATCCCAATACCCCAAAAATCCCCAAGTCTCCAAAACCTCTAAATATCTAAACATCTGGCCAGAGGAATCCTACACTACGTAGCTGTTAAAACGTGTCGTGATCTCGAGACCATCATCCGGGGCATCGTCTCTCCATCGTTCATCCTCGTTCTCCCTGCTTCCGTCGTAAAACGTGTGCGACGATGATCGTAAACGGGAGGTGATAAGAGGCCGCGACGAGTTCGTAAATAGAGCAGAGTAAGGCAAACGTTCGCAGGAAGGCAAAGGTGAAAATCCTCGAACGATGTTGTTTCAAGGTCCACGGCCAGGTGGCAAAGAAAATAACCGGGTGAATGGCAGCCGACGTTTAATTCGGATCAATGGCCTGGCCGAAACCGTTCTGTCTCGAGTGCACTCGACGAATCTTTGGTCCGCGGTTATGTAACGACGCTTAGCCACGGAAGGAACAAGGCGTTAGGAAAATCAACTAATTATGCACGAGTGTTTGTACAAACCACGCTGTTCGTGTACCTTTGTTAATGGCAGTTCACCGCTACGTTTACTTTACCGCTCCTTTACACGTCCCGAATTTTAAGTGCCGGAATTCGGTGTCCGCCAGAGACCACTCGAGACGCTCGTTCACGCGTGTGAGAGCCGAAATCGAGTCGGAAAGTTATGTCACCTTTTTAAGTAGACGTTCGATTTATTTTACGAATTTTGTGGAAGAGGTTTAGGATACGTAATTCTGAGTAAAGTATCAATTTTACAATTAATTTTTTGAATAAACATCAATGTTAAAAAATTTCCAATTGAATTTCAACGATGAAAAATTGACAATTTAAAAGGGCATTCAGTAACGAGTGCATAGACTACATGAAGAATAAATTAAGATCGTAACCGATAATGACTCTACTTATACACGGAAAAAACAATTAACATGCTGTATAATAAAGTTTCAGTTACAAATGTAATACTTGTAATCGGATATCTAATTAAAAAATGGAAATTAATGACGGTTACAACAAGCTACACCGCTACGCTTCGATAAGACAACTGAAAGCAAATAAACTGGAATGTGTTTGTTCAAACGTGTTTGATATTCGATCTTTGTTTAACTGGCAAATGCACCTCTCCGGGAAAACGAAGCTTCAAATTACCTTGGTTCTAATTGAGATCTCTTCACGACGCAAACATTTTAAAGTAACTGGCTCTTTTAATTAGCGACGAAGAAGTCTTTGTTCTAACTTCTCGGTTCTTGTGATATAGGAGTTTGTAGGAGGACCTTACAATTTTGGTACTGGAGGATTTTGGGATTTTGGAATTTTAGGAGTTTAGGATTTTGGGATTTTAGGATTTTAGAACTATGGAACTTTGGGGCTTTAGAAGTTTGGAACCTTGAGAGTTTGGGACTTCAAGAATTTGAAACCTTGAGAATTTGGGAATTCGAGAGTTTGGAACCTTGGAAATATGGAATCTTGAGAGTGTGGGACTTTGAAAGCTCCAAACCTATTCGACTTTAAAGACCTAAAACCCTAAAACTTTAAAAACTGTAAAACTGTAAAAGTCCAAAACCTCCAAATCTCGAAACATAATAATTCTAAAGATCGCAAAAAATCTTCAAAGGCACATCTCAGTTCTAAAACAGATAAAAATCTGTATGCAAATGAGCGGTGAAGTAACGCGTATGAGTTCGATCTGTCGAAGGAATTTAACGGTACCAAGTTTGCAGTTGGAAATTCCAAGAGGCGAGTTCTCCATCGGTTAACATATTCGCTAATATTTTCAGGAAGCGCTATCGAGCGACGAGCAACGAGCCGGGGACAGTTGAGGGATACTCGAAGATAACGACACTTTGGTCGGCATTAAAGCATAAATATGGAACGGCCCGAGGGTCAGGTGCGACGACATGGACCGTAAGTGGGCAACGGTGAAGTACGCGGTCAGTGACATCCCGACGAGCCGTCTCTTCAGGGCTTACAGGTTTGACCAGAATTCACAGCATCACGTGGATGCAGGCAAGTATAGGAACCGCTATTCGTGCAGCTGTGTGTACCAACGACACGCATTTTTTCCCTCTTCTTCCCGACTTCCGTGAGGATTTCGAAATTTCCTTCTCCGTTGCGTCATTCTTCTTTCTCTTCGACGAATTGCACGGGGATTAACCGAACATGGAAGTTATTTTCGATGCGAGATTTCTTGTGAATTTACAAGTTTCGGCCATTGCGTCACGAAGCACCGTTCTTTTCACTGGACTGCAAGATTAATTAACCGAAGATGGTAATAATTTTCGAGCTGACCAAAGGTGTATTCCACCAGAGGGAATACAAACCCCCTTATAACCGAAACACGAAAATTAATTATCCTGAGGTGGAAATTTCCGACCAAGTTCTTGCGAGTTGCAAGGTCGTAACACGTGAAGAATATCGATTTCTCGAAAATAAAGGTGCGTCAAACGAGCCGATCCCCAGGAAGAAAAGCTGTTGTCGTCGATCTTGACGTCCGCTGAAGTCGCGGTAAAAACGGAGGTGGTCGCGCGATCACCCAGTGATCTATTTGAAAAAAGGAGCAATCCGTTGCCGAGGACTGGAAGAATTCAATCGTTCCCCACGTCCATTTGTCCACACCTGCTGTTCGTCGAAGCGGCCGTCGATGCGGCCAATTGTCAACAGGGGAAAAGGGAAGGGCAAGAAACGACGCATCTCCAATGAGTTCTCATTGACGATGCAACGCCGTTTTTGCACGTCGCTCTGTTCGAGGTAACACGCTGTTCCGAGAACGATCCTCACCCTCTGTACGCGCACAGTCGAGAAACAGGATCGATCGTGAGCTGGCATTGATAGATCACGAAGGGGATGACTAAGATACAGGAAGCAATTACGACCAGTTAATATTTGCCGTAACTTTTTCTGATTTTTTTTTTCGGTCGCTTTTTAGCTTGTACGAAGGATGCGACGTTTACTGGCAGATAGGAAGTTGACAACGATGGATGTCGTTGTTGAGATCCGAGATATCAGGTGCTCTTCTTTTGCTGTGGTAATTGCTATCTGACACGTAGGCATACCCTTCGACGAGGGATGTATATGCTTCATTATCTGAGATCTGTTATTTTCCCTTTGGGTTGTTGGAAGATTGTGAACTAGGTCCTTTTACGAGGGTACTTGATATTTTTTATTCTTTAATCTCTACATTAGACTAGGGTCTTGTCTAGCCTTTAATGGTCATCTTCATCCTTTATTACTCCTACAATATTTTACTCCTCTCTTTTAACCCCTTAACCTATAATTTCTTCGACAGGGTCAATCAGAGTCTACTAATCACTGTTGCAACATTAAAATAAATAACAAAACTTTAAATGTACATATCTTAAATTTACCGATCTTTAACTGTACAAATATATATGTATCGAGCTACATAGGTATTGAGCTCAAAACTCCGTTGTAGAACAAATACAATTTATTTCGTCTCGATAAAGGGTTAAAAACGAAAAGTATCCAAAAGCCAAAAAGTCTCCCTGATATAACTGTCACAACTGATCCCGTAATTTCCCATGAACTTGACCTCGAGAATTCGTGCGACGTATGGTACGCCGCAGGTGAAAGCAGTCGTCCGGATAAGAATGCATGGTTAATCGATGCCGATCGATCTGTCGGATGATTTCGATCGATCTCGAGGAGCGCGGATAGTTCTTTAACGTAACTGGAAACCGGCTGGACGTAAACGGAAGAGGCTTATACGATATCCCGAAGAGAGCTCGTGATGGAGAAGACGACCCGAGAGGCATCGAGAAACGAATATGGTGCGCCAGGTCCATGGGAAAGCACCTTGGGCCTCGACATGGCCGATGCCAGAGGTGAACATTATGAGGTAAGACTTCTAGCAGAGAAGGGAGGACAAAGAGAGGTTCGATGTCCTGACGAAGACCTGGCTCATTCATAGCCCGGTTAGTCATAGTGATCGTTTAGACGATGACTATCTTCGGCAAATAATTAATTTCGTCCTTCGGCGAAATTAGGAAACCCTTGCACTCCTTTTTGGATGTTCGTGCTGGACCTTTTGGGGCAGTTTTTAAATGTTATCGACGGCTTTCTGAGAAAAGTATTAAATGGGGAGTGGAAGAGTAATTTGAACCCAACATAAATTTCAGTCCATAAGGGAAGCTTCTTTCTGTGAGAAGTTTTGAATCATAATTAAAAATAAATTGGAAGAATCTTATAAATTATAGGAAAGTATGGTTTAGAGAAATAAATTTATAAATTGCGGTTATGGAATGATTTATAGTCTCTGGCAAGCCCTTAATTTTTGTACTAATTTTTTGAAGTCTAAAATAGTAGAAGCATACGAAGATGAACTAGAAAAGATGTTCTACAAAGGGTTAATTCTTAAAAAAAAAATATTTAACCTTGAAACTCGATCAAATTACGCATTGTAGGATGAGAAAGCTTGTTTATTACTGTAATCGAGTCTCATAAAAATCTCTTGTTCATCGATTGAATACCTCTTTCTGCTTGTATATTTGTTTATCGAAATAATAATCGCCTCCTTTTTTCCGTCCGTACACACGAGGAATAAAAGAGTCATTCTTCCTCGTCGAGGCTTCCTTTTCATGCTATCTCACGTACACCTGTTCGCTGCCAAATGAGTTTCGTTTGGACGCGTCGAGTGTGTGCGAGGCGTTGAAGCAAGACGAAAGATAAAAGTCTCTCGAAACGAAACGACTTCCTCTATCCGAGAAGTTTCTCGCCGGATTCGCTCGTAAAACTCACCAGAATTGGATTGCGATGCCAGTAGAACAGCCAGACAGAGTATAATCCCGGGTCGACTGGGCCCGGTGCTCAAGGCCGACATGTCGGCGCTCTTCTTCCGTTTCCTGAAATACCAAAAAACATTCTGTTAATTATTTGTCCTGTGTGTTACAAGTGGAAGGGTAATTCTATTTAGAGGATAAATTCTAATTCTTTTTGATATTTAATTGCTTTAAGTGATTGCAATTTTCGCGAGGTGCACTTGTGGACACTGATGCACTAGAGTGCAAGTATTCAAATTACCAATTAGCAAATTTCCAAGTAACCAAGTTACCAAAAAATCAACTTCCCAAATTTCCAAATAACCAAATATCTATCCACCCAATAAGAAAAGAACGTCCTCTGTCAAAGCCCATCGACTGATCGAACCCAACGAGTCAGCACCCATCGAAGGTAACGGAAAGAGAGAAACAACGAAGGGACAAAAAAGAGGAAGGACAGGAAGAGAAGGTGGACTTTGGTGAAGCCGTCTCGCATACCAGTTGCATCGACAGCGGCTTAATACAAAGTGCTAGCGAGATAAAAGAGCGTGGGTTGTTTCCCTTCATCTTTTCCCGCGTTGTTCGCGCTTCCTCCATCGGGTGTCTCATTGTTGATCGAACGGAAGGGAGAAAGAAGGAAGTCCGCGACTCGTGACATCCGAAGCTCGCGACCGCTCGTTAACGACGCTGTAAATTACATGTTCGGCCATATCGTAATGAATCTCGTCGCTGGATGGATATCCTCTCGAAGGTTTTTGCACGACGCGATTGGAAGAGACATTGCGAATCCCGGTTCTTTAGAGCCGACTAGGCTGAAGCTCCGCGTAATTGCGTATTCAGGATACGGCCCGTTGAGCCGAGGAATTCGGTGAATGGGCATGAACGGGCATTCACGGGCACGCATGCCTTTACGGAGCGCTAAAGTATTCGCGGCTGAAAAGTATACACTCGGTGTTTGCGAGCTGGACGATTCTCTCGATTTCGAGTCTCAAGGCTGAAAAGGCCTGTAAATTAACCGAGTTAACACGGTTACGGTCAAACACGCTTCGCAGCATGAGGGTACCGATATACCGATTCGATCGAAAATATCTCTTTGTACATACTTTCAACGAAAGCGATCGTTTACTTCAGTCATTTGCATACTTTAGTTTCGGATACGAGGAAGGACTTCTATGAATTTTCAGAGCTACCGTGGTAGACAAGTTCAAATATGTTAAGGATCTTTGCACAAGTTTTGACAAGTTCTTAAATATTTCCAGATCCTGAAACTCATTCCTATATTTCTAAATCGCAAATACCTGTGTTATGTAACTGTTACGTCTCTGAATACCTACGTCATCAAACTTCCCACATACTCAAATACCTTCAGAAACTTGCTATCATACATTGGTCCTAATACATTCAATTTTATAATACAACTTGAAAATAATATAATACAACTTGAAACATCGCAGTGCTAAATATTTGAACAAACAATAATATTGAACTCCTAGGTCCTCAAATAGTTCCGGTATCAAAAATATATTTGACGCAGCGGCGTCACGTATGCAAAGAAAATTTTGTAATTAAGAGGGCCGGCAGTCTCTACCGAGCCTATTCCCTTCGAAATTCAATGAATCGACGTCCCCATTGTCCCATTATCGGCAGGCGTGCGTAAACGTTCGTTAACAGAGACGCCGTTACCGGTGACAAGTTAGAAACGACACGCCCACGCGGTGACGCGTTCCGAATGCAAATGCAAGCGCGCGTTTCAGACGATTTCTCGTCCCCTTTTTCTTGCCAGCGTTTCCCTTTCGTAGCGATCGGCAGCCGGCCATCGATTTACCCTGATTCGTCGCGGGTCGCGTTACTTTCCACGTTGCAGGACCCGGTTGTGGCCGCGGCTCGTCGAACCGCGACTAATTTCACTTGCGCTCTCGATACGACCGTGCCGCAACCCAAACACCGATTTCACGAGGCGATACGGATCGGTTCGGACGAGTATTCTCGTTCGTGGCGTAATCACGCGTGCCGTGAACAAGAGATCGTTTGAATAACCGCGAACCGTGGATTTCACGACACCGGATCGATTCGGACGTGTATTCTCGGTCGTAATCATGTATGTTGCGAGCAAGAGCGTTTTGCAAGGATAAACGCGGATCGTGACCGATTTCGAGGAAATGGAATTCACGGAGAAACTGGCGGATTCTGCAACGGGAATCGCTGGAACCCGGTGACCCGGAGCCTCGCGGATAAAGCAGACGAATCTCGGTCGAGAAACGGTTTAGCAATGAGGTGAAAAGTGCCCTTGAACCGATTTGATCAATAGCTACGAATACTGTAATTCGAAATGAGGTTAGGTTAATATCTGTCTACAAAGGAAGAGATTGCTCCTGAATAGCACTTTCATACTTTTGATATCTTAGTTTTCTATTTCTTGCACTCAGATTTTTCAACGACAATTTTCTAATATACTTTGCTGCATGTATGTCTGAATATTTTAGAAAATTTCGCACGTCACCAAATAAGGTGAAACTATGAAGAAATTTGATAATACAACACATGTGAATACAAGTATACAGTTATAGTTTGATAATTTATTAGAAGATATATTAGAAGGTACGAGGGTTTGACCCTGTGCCCTTTATCGACGGTACGCGACAGTTATAAAACACAGTTAGAAGGAGGAGAGCGATAACGATCAGGGCATCCTTTTTATCCCGGGTAACAGCTGTTCGCGCGATAATTACGGCAGCATAGGAGTTTGTCTGGAGTATAAGGTGCAGGTAGGTGCACCCACGAGTCGGTCGAAATGGGGTGTTGGTGGCAGAGGTTCCGTTAGAGCCCGGAGGCTGCGTTCGTTCACCATTACCGTGGAACGCGGAATATGATTACCTTCACCTGGGAACAGACTGCTATCCCCTCCGGATCGTAGACCGTGGGCGAAGTTTCCACCGTGGATCCTGTGTCCCGGTTCGCCGTTGATACTTGCCGATGTTCCGTGATTAGTTAAAGACTCGGCTCCCCGCACGATTTCCGACATCGCGGGCCGTGAGATCGAGATCAGGCCTTGAAATCCGCATTAACGACGACAAACGAGAACCCGCCATAACACGGGGACCTGATCGTCCTAGGCAAACCCATTTACGCGCACGGCTAATTCGATTTCGCGTGTTGCGTGTTATGCAAATGGCCGATTCAATCGATCGGCCGTGTGCGTGCGTGCACGATCAACATCCTCTCGTAGCGATCGGTGTTCGCTTGGGAAACGATGGCTCGGCGAGTACTCGAATCTGCTAATTGGAAATGGCTCGAGACGGTTCGACTCGGAACGTGAGAGACGACCGCTCGTGAGAGACCCGCGTTTTATGCAAATCGACCGAGATCCCTTTGACCGCTGAGTTTATGGGCATCGGCCATTTTTGTCACGCCGTTATCGCGGCCCGACGCGTAACGGTGGTATTTCATATAAAGCGTTTTAAACGACGCCGGACCGGTGACACGATGCAAAGCATCCGCTTCCGACATGGTAATACTCAGAATGAGCATCGTCTACCGATCGAGCTACGAATAACGGATCTGTCCGCCTCTCCTAAAAGGCACTCTGTCCCGAACACGGGATGCTTCATCTTCTTGCCGACCGATTCGACGACTGAAAGCCAGATAATTGACAGCGCCGCTTCTGCCCTATCTTATCGTGCCCGGTAAGTGGATGTCCAACTTTGCTCGCTCTCTGCGTCCTTGGGAACTTCTAGCTCCTTAAATTACTCGAAACCTCTCTCGGACCGAATTACGTTCTTATCAATCGGGCAAGGTTCATCCTTGTCGAAAACCGGTAAATCAAAATATGACTTCTACCCAATTCATGTCAGATACTTGTCAAATACTCTACAGATAGATCAGATTTACAAGGTTCATTTTTGTGAATGTAATCTGACAAAATATGATTTGCATCCTAAGTCTGCACCCTTCTGCCGATACGTGTCGAATATTCTAATGCTATGTCCTACTAAAAGGGTATCAGAATCGCCGTGTATCGCCGGCATAACAATCCTTGTTAGTTTCATTACCGAACAAGACCGCAGTAGACCTTAAACAAGCACGGAACTAGCTGCGCCACGGTATCTGATACAAGCTCTTCTCACCGGTCCAAGCGACCGAGAACGTACAGCAAATGCAAGAACGGTCACGGCGTGATCTGCACATTTCAGTTTATGGCCGCGAACGGGTTCAAAGGTCAGGGATCACCGCGAAGGTGGACACTTGGTGGCCGGGTTGAAGCTGGTAAATGACGTTATGCAAATTGCAAGGTTAACCGTAAACTTTCGTGATCCTGCCACCATTAGCCGAGCCATCAGACGATGCCTCGAACCATACTGCCCGTGGGATCTATCCACGTTATTAATTATACGAGAATCATCATTCGACCGGCCTCGTTTTCGTTCCCGGCGTTTCTCGCGTGTGTTCGGATAAGGTGTTTGGCCCGGAGGGAACCCGTCTCGTCTCGCACCCGAAGCTGACTTCCGCGTGCCGAACGGCGCAACTGTTCCAGACTGCTCCCTGAGGACTACCGACAGGTTGACGGCCAGCGGCTCGTTACGACCATCATCAAACTGCTATCTCGCCACGAAGTGCTCCGTTTTCTTCGCTCGAATCTGACTGAGTCGGACTGAGGGATGTAGGGAAACAAGTTATGGACTTTGTGGATCTTGCGGATTTAGAAACTGAGAGAGTTGGAACTTGGGAGATTAGAAACTAGATCTGGAACTTCGGAGATGTGTTTCAAGAGGATTGGAACTTGTGAGATTCTAAACTTGATAGATGTGGAACTTGAGAGATTTGAAGTTTGGGATCGGAACTTTGAAGTCTTAAATCTTGGGAGGTTTAGGACTTGTGGGATTTGAAAGTTGTCGAGGAACCTAAGAGACATCGATCTTATGAGAGTTAAAATTGTAGACATATGAACTTGTCAGGATTTCAATTCAAAAGATTTACAACTTGATTTAAAACGTCCTAAAACCGAAGGCTTGGATCTTCAGTGTTCTGAACCACATGCACCTACATCTTAAGATTCAAATACTCATGTATTTCAAAATTGCCCAAATCTGGCAGTATGTAAACTAGCACATATCCTCACGACGAAGTACTTGAAACGTCAACCAAAAGTTCCGAAAAGAACCTCTGCTTGAAACACCTCTTCAGTGAAACGCAGCTTAACCTACCATCGCGGTTTATTCAGCGCGGATGTTCGATTCATCATACATAGCCGATTGAAGTGCATCAAACGGCAGAAATTGCAACAACAAAGAAAAGCTGGTCTCGGCGCGTAGTTGTGGAAGGTTGAGCGATGCAGACTGCGTCGGATATTGCCGTAGAAATCATTAGCACGGGTTGTGGAGGCAAGATGGAGCGAGCGGTCGAGCGTGTTTAGAGGTCCGCGAGGCGATTATATTGCGGGTTAAGGGGCTATCGGGTATTCATTACGCCTAATGACCTCTCGAAGCGGCGAGTGCTTTTGGGCACGATGGAACGATGGAACGTGAGGCGGCACGGCAGAGAAGGCACTCTCGGAACAACGGGGTTCGATTACTCAGGGCCTCGACGTTCACACGAGGGTGCTCGAGCAACAGGTCGGCATCATGTACACCGGCTCTATTTATAGATCTACCTGAGCTAGAATTACGTGGGGTCGAGGATAAGCCTGGCTGCCGACTCCTCGTATTCACCTGAATCCTCCACGTTGCCGCGATCTTGCTACCCTTCCTCGGCCATATTTGGTCCGTTCGCACCGGCAAATCGCGTTTCACTAGCTGATTCTTAGGAATTCGACCCAGCGGTCGATCGATCGACCGGTTTTACCTCTTTCTTACTACCCTCTTTCTTTCTTTATTTTCAAACGTTTTCACCGAGCGTACAAGATTTACCGATTTCACGGAATCGCAGACGTCGCGACGATTATACGAATATTTTACGATCGTAACGAGAATCTTTAATAAACGGGGCAGTTTTACGAGGACCATTAAGACTCTTGGTTTCATGAAGATGTTTCAAGATGCGGATTTTTTCGAGTGGTCTCTTGCAATCTGATAGCTGTTTCTCGTATTGAAGGTTAACTTGAGGCAATGGCACTGTGGGAATCTCAGAAATTAGATTGTGAGTTAAAGCTGAAAATTGAAAAATACAGAAAGACAAAATCTGTCCGAAATGTCGATATCAAAAGTCTCGCCTACGTTTATCCTTACCCAAAGAGAATCTGCGTTACAAGGTATACCATAGGAAACACGTGTTATTAATAGCCTTAATGGCCTACATCGGCGCTATAAAAGCCCCGGTCTGAATACGATATCGAAGAGACATTGTTCAGAGAGTATGCAAATCCGGATTTCTTGAGTGTTTTAATCGTCGTGCAATAATCGACTATAGTTCGATTTTTCGAAGAGGAACCCGTTCGAGTATGTCCCGAGCTACATCTCCAATATATTTTGCCCATCCTTCGGGTTTGTGCGTCGCGATTGAAACGTCCCCTTCGTGTCGATCGATCGTTCGATCGCTCAGCAGCACGTAATAACGAGTATTACCGCAAGATGCAGCGATTCCCCTGGCATTATAATATCTCGTCGAAAGATCGGATCGGTCCGGGTGCCCGCAACTCTCTTTTTCCCTTCATCCTTCTCGCCGTCTCTCTTTTTCCGCTTGCTTAGACGTTCAGACCTTTTAACCGTGTACGTCGAAATACGCTTCTTTTCGTGGCGTTATGGCGCGGCTGGCACGGGTTCATTATTGTGATTATTAAATTCGAGCAATTTAGTCGCGGTGCACGCTGTTCCGTTTTAACGCGCATTCATTTCACGGCGGCGTGCTTGCTACGCGTTCATTTTCGTTAATCGAAAGGGAAGTTGTGTCTGCGTGTTTCTACGTCGCATTGACTCGTCGCGGTCGGCCCGAAGAAAATTGCGTTATGCTAAATTGATGGAGTGTAATTTATACGCGCGATAATGTAACACAACGTGTAGCGTCGTACTGATCGTTCAACAGCAATTTTGCGGCGTACGTTAAACGAACCTCTTCAATATAATTTTATAAATAATCTCCTGTTAATTTTTCTACTGAACCCAAGCTTTAAATTGCAAAATCGGTGTCATAACGTATGTTCATTCTCCACAAGATGGACCTTTGGATACTTTAAAAATGTTACTGCGTTTGATTAACAAGATTCCTTGCTGTATATGTACTTAAAATAGAAACACTTTTACTCGACAAGCAATTGTTTACATCTGGTGTCAGACTGATGATCAATTGTTGATCTGACATCAATGAAATTGACAATCAATTCATGTGACATCAATTAGACAATCAACGAATGTTGCTCTGAAATCAGTCAGATCAATCATCAACAGTTGTGACTCTAGCATCAGTCAGATGAGGAATGAAGAATTAATAAAAAATCAGTTAAATCAAGTAACTAAGAAAATGGAGTTATCTCTACAAATTCCTAAAGCTTGTAGTTAGCCATTAGTTAAGTGAACATACGCTAGTTAGGTGAATCATGAACGGGGGTGTAGTCCCACGGCGAGCAACATTCCTCGAGCACATCCTAGGAAGACGTTATTTTTACAAGTATCGCAAAGTTTTATCGTTATCCGCGAGTACGGTGCGCAACCTTTCGCCAGCGTACAATTAACTCGATTATTATTACCGCGTTCACATAACTCGCTCCGTGAGTTACTCGCATTCTTCGCATCCTGCCTCCTGTATATCTCCCTTATATATCTGGACAACAGTAATAAAGGCGTAATCCCATCATCCACGCCAGCGTTGTTCTTCCTCCTCTTTTCGTTCTTTTTCATCTGGTGGAGAACCGTTTATGGATCTCTCCGTTCCTCGACTTTTCCGTTTCAGACAGCGTGGAAAAATTCACGCGACCAAATAATTTCCGCCGCCGGAGATATACATTCTCACTCTCTTTCGTTGTTTTCCCTTTCCGTTCTCGGCCGCTTTTTATGGCGGAAGTCGCTTCTTATCTAATTTCTCGTCGACGTTCGTTGAAACGACCTCTTTCTGCTTTTACCAGCGCGTTTGCACGATACGTTAACGCCTTTGCCGGGTTCGTTCGTCGTTTTCCCTCGACGGAGCGTCGTTATCGACGGAGTCCCTTTGACGCGGCAACATCCTCTTCGGGTCGTTTCGTGGCCCTTTTTCCTGCGTCCGCCCTCGTTGTCTCTCTCGTTGCGGCAGCAACGAACCGCCGGCAGAAAGAGGGAATTTAGAAGGCGCAATAAAAGCAAGGGGTCCCTTTTTTGTTTGACGAGAGCCTTTTTCCAGCGCGTTCCCATGCATCAAGAGAAACCTCTCTTTCCACGGTTATCCGAACGGTGCACGACAGTCCGGGCCCGGGCAAACTCCGCGAGAGCTGCCGAGTTTCCGGCACCCTAAGGTCGTGTAAACACGCGTCTCGACTTTTTCACGGATAATTCGTAAGTGGCTGTTTTGTTTACCCGCCTCACCATTCTCTGGACGCCGCTATTTCTCTCCCCGTAATTACTCGCATTCGCGATATTCGACCACGAAGAGTTTCCGCGGGAAACAGGTTTTTCCGTCAGCGTTGTTGCTCTTGCTGATCCGCCATCTTGTCTACCGGTTGCCTTTATAGACGGCTAGTAATCCAATTACGCGAATCTCGTCGTTTTTTCCTTTCGGTTTCCGCGGCCAGCATAATATCCAGCGCGAGATATCGGAGGTACGTAAATAGCTTGGAACGATGCATCGTCGAACGATCATCGAGGCAATTTGCACGAAATTAAAATGGCCGATCCACGGACAGGGAAGAGGATGAGAGGGCAGAGAGAGCAGCGAGAGGGCAAATCCGTGCACGGTAATCGACGTCAGGATGATTGCGGCAGGTGTAACAGTGTGTCGCGATCCTCGCCATCACCTACAGGAAGCCTATCCTGTTCGGGTGTATCTTTCTCTCGCGTTGCTAATCAGGAAACATCAGGGCGTTCCGATCGCGCCGCTACCTATCTGATCGGGTAATAACAGGAAGACGTACGGTGATCGCGGTAATTAAAAACACGCTACATAGTAATCTTTAGCCCATTAATGCCCATCAATTACGAACGGGCCCTGCTCTCAACGAGACGCATCTTCCACGGAATCTCGCTACGGTTGTGCATAATTCAGAACGAGTTTCGCGATAATCGTCCACGGCGACGTGAATTGCTTCTTGGAAAAAAACGCGAATTAAGGGCTCGCCATCTTGCACTCTTTCGATTCTTTAATTCTTAAAATCAGAGTATATTTCATAACTTTGCTAATGAATTTATCTTCTTTTTTTAAAAGAATGCAAAGTATAGAATGTTAAATGCAATAGCAGTATGCACCTGCCTGACAATAAAACAATTCAAAGCTGTAAGATAAAGCTTGTAATTCAACCCACAAACGTATAGAAGAAAATGGGGTAATTTTATACCCCTGCTATAATCTTCTTTCATACAGTACCTAATGGTTCATTATCCTTTGAGCGTAACATACCGCACCACGACGAATTTCGTCGTAAACGAGCGTTCTTGAAGAAATTAATCGAAGGCCAAGAACTGTCGCGACAGCTCGTGAATTCTGCCCTCGTAAATGTACTGGGAGTCTCCAGAGAGATCCGAGCGTTTCATAGAGCAATATAACGAGAGTTTTTAGCCGGCAGAAGGTTAGTGTTTCCTTTTATTCCAAGGGAAAGGGAAAAAGCAGCGGCTGTTTTACGGTGTGACGTGTTATCTGCGAAAAGCAGAGCGCGAAATTTCTCAGGAATTCAACGTGCAGGGAATCGACGCCCATTTCCCTCGTTCCCGATGCCATTATCTGCCTCTCTGGCCATCCACTTTCAGATTTATAACGCCATTTAAGTCGTTCCTCACGTTCATCGAGCGAGTAACGTTGCCAGGATAATCTCGAGCGCGTTGCATAATGTTTTGCGTTTCCGCCTTGAAAATAATGTCCTCCGTCTTATCGTAGGATAACGATACGTCGAATACGCCAGGTACCGTCCGATCATTTCGACTTAATCGACTCGAGCCGAGTACAGAATAGCGATCTAATCTCTCGAAAACGCTCGGCTATCTACGCTTCTCGACGGCGAAAAAGCGCGATAGAGGGGACGAGAGTCGCAAACTTTTCCGTTATCGGGCACAGCTCATTCTTCGGTGTTATTATTGGCAGAAACGGCCAGTTACGATCCAGGGAGCGCCGGAAATTGTCCGTTATGAAGAGCACCGGTGATTAATTATTATGCAAACTAGCGGTATCCGCGTTCCTGGTCCTTTATGCGTCTCGAAGGTGCCGCGGATCCTCACAGGACGGTTTAATGGCGCGTCTTTAACATGTTATTGCTACGTTTGACAGAAACAGCGCGACGTTCAACGTTCACGGCCGAAGGAATGCGGAATGTCATTCCACCGAGCTTTTCTCTCGGTCCACTGCTATGTCGTTTATAACCCAGCAACATTGTTACCGACTCGATGGGTGATATTTTACGATGGATGTAAATGGCGGCGAAGAATACGAGCGTCGATTAATTTTCTTTGAATTATATTCCGCGGTAACTCGAAACGTGGATATCGAAAACATTCGATCGTACAGTGTTGCGACTTTCATTCGTTGCCTCCGAGCTCCACAATGCACGACGCTGCAAAAAGGCAAATTTTCTTGCCTCCTCTCGAGCATTATAAAGGACGATTTAACGCGTAACGATCGAGCGAACGTTACGGAATAACGACTGCAGGCAGCCGTGGTGCGTTGCCGTGACGAGACACTTTCAGACGAGGCAACTTCAACATTGTACTTGAAGGATCGTTCCAATTGCTCTCGCCGTTAGCCTGCGGTTAAATCGATGCCTCTCGAAGGGACTCGGACGAAGATTTACTTCGGTGGCTGACGTGCTGCGTAGTTGGCCGTCGAAGAGGATGACAAACCCGAGTTCTCGGGAATTATACGTCGAGAAGGCCCGCCATCGTCCTTCCATTACGGAATGTCGATTGCTCCTCGCCGCTCGTATTATGGCAGCGCCTGTCGAGGGTCTCTTCACGCCTTCTGCGAGACCCGAACTATAGAAACTCCGAGAGATTCTAAAAAAGCCAAGTCGACGAGCACAAGAAAACAACGAACAAACTAGATAATTGCGAATATCTGCTGACGCAGCAAGGAAATTCATTCACGGTCATTTCGAAAGATTGCTCCCAGCAATTGGATCTCCACTCCGCAATTACACCCGAAATCAAATTATCCAGCCGAACAATCGGAATCTAAATCGAAGACAGTGTGTTTATCAAACGACTATCTAATCGACGACACGAAATTGCGAATATTTCATCCCTAATTGGATGATTACCGTCCAGCGCCGATCGAGACATCCACGAGAAACCTCTGAAAGCGCCACGCTTTCGAACGAGTCTGTCCTTGCAACTTTTTCAAGCAAATTACAGACTCTTGCCACGAGATTAGTGGTCGATACTGTTGCAAAGTACTGTCTGTCCTGGTCGGTCCCTTGGACGGATGTGGCTACTCTTTAATCCACTGATGAACACAGTGAGAACACGATCGTAATCAGCGGATAGTTATGATCCCGAGCAAACAGAGGAGGGTAGTAAGTATAACTTGTGTGTCGGGGGTTATTGAAATGTTGATTGTAGGATTTCGTGTGGGTTGTCAAAGTTTAGTTCTTGAAAGTGGAATGGATGGTACATGTGGAATAATCACCAGTACAGGGACAGAATCAAACAGGGAGCATAATGAAACCAGACGCCATTTTCATCCCCGACAGTCGTCTGAGAGATTAGAACTTACGAAACTTTGAAAAACGATGCATCACAAATACATCGCGAAAAATGGCGATTTCCAAAAATGTGTGCATAGAAGTTTGTAGAAGGCCGGTATTCAAACAGGAAATAATTATAATGATAATGGAAGCGTGCCCTTCGGAACGAAGAACGAAGACCGTCCGTCGGAGGCTAACTTAACTTCGTTGGTCTTCGTGTTTGCACATCGGGAAACCCTCGAAGTTGCTGCATCGGTCTCGATGTTTGCCCTACGTTTACGTGGAAAGCCTGAAATACCATAGTTTGCTTTGGGCGCGGCGGCTTACGGACGCGTTTCGTTGCCGATCGCCGTCTTCGTACGAGCCTTAAGTTCAAGGCACGCTGCCACTTAGCGAGACAATGTTGAAGGTAAACAAAACGCTTGCATCTGGCCAAGCTTCGTCCGATCGTTTGTCTTCAGCGTGGGAAAGCTGCACGCCATAGAGCCTTCAACTTTCCGTATGCACTTCTGTGATTCATGGATAATAGACCATCTCTTATCTCTTTCGAGTCGTTCAACCGTGCAAATAGCGAATGGAATTCTGGGATGTCTCACTTTCGAACGTATATTCTGCACGATTATACTGTGCTATGTTTTCACTGCGATCGCTTAACAACCGTCAGTATCGATTTAACAGGACCTTCCACGGAAAACTTCAAAACCATATTTCACTTCTATTTTACCTTCATTTCTGTGTTTCTAGAGTTTCTAGGATTTAGTTTGATCAAAAGTGCTAGTATTTATTTTATGTCTAACAAGCACCTAACAATGCCATGCAAGATATTGAAAAATTTTTGGAACAAAAGTTGCAACCCTTAGACCTAACCCCTGAATGAAAGATGTTTGTGGCGTTTCGAAGGAAGAGTAATCAGGAAATGAGTTGATCGAGCGTTCGAAGCCATCACCTTCGTGTCGCGATTCCTCGTAAGGTCGAGGTGAAGGAACCTTAATGACTAGATACCTAGGAGACGGGATAAGAGTTAAAGAAACGGTGATCCTGTCCTCCCTGGAACAGGCATGCGCACCTGTGTCGAGCTTTACCGAAGTAACGTGCACCGATCCCTTAGCGAGTCACGATAGCCAGTCTTCTTGTACAAGGTTTTCAGATCGACGCGACATCCCGACTAGGAAACCAGTACAAGGAAGTATAGAACGATAGCTGGAAGAGCTTGCGCTCCTGGGAAGTAGCTACGACGAATGTACAGAAGATTTCACGGAATCGAACGTGACTCTTGTCCAGTTTTGCTGTCATCTGGAACGCGCCATTTTCTTCTGCGCGCCTTCTTTCCTCCACGGCCGAACGTGTCGGGACAATATCGAATATTCGCGAGGCAATCTTCGCCAGACGTGCCCAGTCACGAGGTCAGAAAAATTCAAGAACAAACACCTTGATGCAATTAGCGAGATAATTATGACGTAACCCGTAATCGAATTTAGAATGAATTTAAACTGACTGAAACAATCTAGTGTTCGAGCATCTTGAAGATCCGCAATATTCTCTCGTTTCGTCCTCCAGGTGCGAGGTCTCCCTCGGCGAAAAGGCACCACGAGGCCGTCCCGTGATTAATATTTGCACATCCGGTCAGTTGGAATAATTTTCATCGACTCGCAGTGTTGACGAGGCGCGAACCACTGCGGCGCAGCGTGTCGGTGTCACGCAAAGAAAACGAGAAGATCGACGAGGTCGTGTACGAACCGGCCAACAACGGGACACCGTTGTTCCGGTGGCCCTCTATAAATAGGATGGCGGAGAGCTTGATGATCAATATTCGTACATCCGGTTGGCTCAACGATCCGACGGATATTCCTACTTGAATTTTATAAGAAGTAAATATTTTTATGGGACATCTACCGTAAAACAGCTCATCCTGACCGCGCCGTTCACTTTCACCGGACAATTCTTTCACATAGATTTAGACATTTTCGAACTCTGATTTTTAGAATTTCGGGCACTGAGACTCTGGGTGCTGGATTTCTAGTTTTAGGATTTTTCAAGTTTGGGTATTGGACTTTTAGAGTTACAGAACTTTTTAATTTTGGGATTTGAAAATTTAAGAATGTCTGGAATTTTTGGGACTTTATGGCTTTAAAACTTTGAAGTTTGAAATTTTTACATTTTACGAATTTGGGGTTCTTGGACTTTGAGATCACATTTAGTTTGATACTTTGAAGGAGACATCATTCGGGTACTTTGATACTTTAGAATTTTGTAAATAATTATTAGCTCGTGGATTGGGAAAAATGGCCTGATAATTACTTTGGAAGGTACGTTTCCCAGGGTACATCGAAAGTCCATCAGTTCAACTTAATCTCCCTTTGTCCAACTCTTTGTCACGACGTTAGATAATTAGACAAATCGCACCATTTTGTTAAACAACAAGAAACGTTCCTTTTGGTATAAGATATAAAGCAATGCCCATTACATCCCCAGCTCCTCCTCCAGTATCCAAGTTGGCATATCTGCTTACATTACCGATGCAGTATCCCAGAAGTGCCAAAATAATGAAATTCCACGGAAGTAGCATGCAGCGTGGCCATTGTGCCGTGACATACGTTATCGTCTCTAATTTCCAGAAGTCGTTGGTAGGAATTCCAGGCGGGCGAAGTATGTAAACGGTTACAGACGTCTCATTGTTAAGAAGAAGAAGGTTGGTGGCTCGAACGGCATACCGTCAGAGATGGGTCGAGCACGATCAGAATAATGCACGTCGGTGTAGTTGAACGAGGACGAAGGCGTTCAACCGGAGGTGTTAGTGGACTATAAAGAGAAGCAGAAGAAGGGTCGGCTCGTGCACGAGCCACACAGCGGGACACTGTTGTGTCCCCGTGGCCCAGGTGCACCAGGGCCACCCTGTGCTCCCCCCCGTTCACTCGGGGCACGGCCAGAAAAGGTTACTCGTCGAAGTCGGCAACAACGGTCCGAGATCGACTCTCTTCTGGGCCCGGACAAGGCCCAAGGGAAATAATGTGGCGACGGTGAACCGGATGCGAGCTTTGCGGACCACGAACAGCCACCCAACCTAAGGGGACAGTGCAGTTGTCTTACCCCGTGTAAGAGCTCCAGATACGATCTCTTGCGTCGTTCAGCGGGGCCCACCTTCGGGGACAGGTTCACGCGACGACAAAACCTGTCGACGCCTCGACACGTCAGCCTTGAAACCATGATAATCGCTACTCGTCGAGGGACACCCACGAGCTAGATCGAAACTATATTCGATACCTTATAAGTTCGATCCCCTTCTACGTGCCAGTAGCAATTAACTTTTATGATCGATCTGACCGATTTCGGATACCGCTGGGGACTTCGCTAGGTTATAATGTCTCTACGTGCAAGAACCTTAAGGGACTTGGTGTTCTTATGCTAAGAATACGTATCTTGAAATTATTGTTATGTGTTCATTTCAAGGGATGTTGTACACTCGACAGAGGTTACATTACAACTTGACAATTTTTTGATCAGTAAATTTAAACATTGCAAATCTCTACATTTTCTCGACATTCTCAAGTTTTTTAAATTGGTAAATTCTTTAATCCTAAATCCCAAAAACATCAACAAGATTATCCTATTCGATATAATCTCTGTAAGGAAGATTCGCCCCCGACTGTAGAGGGCGTTCCTAGCCGATGAAGTCTCCCCCGGGCAAAAATCGATAATATCCTCTAAACCAAAATATTTCTATAATCGTGTTACAACAAAGGAACCGATTTCACCCGAGAAAATTGAAAATTCCGAAATAAATTGTTTGAACGAACGTAGAAACAATCAGTTTAGACGTGAAATTATTTCCATGGACCGTCTACGGAATCGTACGGTTTCCTCCAGACTCCGAACTCTTATGAAGTCCGGCGAGTGGAAATCGTTTCATTTCGATATATTTCATCGAAACCATACGACGCCTTAATATCAGCTTCGGCGTCAGCTGGCGGTGGTTTTTCCGGGAAAAGCCCGGGAAAAAGGAAGAGGCGGAGCCGTTTGCGAAGGGAAGCGTCTACTCGTTGGTATATACAGAACCAAGATGGAGCATACTCTGTTACTATCTTATTACGGGGCTCCGCAAATGGTCTTCATCAAGGTAAGACCGTGTTCTACCGGCTCCGACGTTTCCTCCTCCTCTTTCTTTTCCTTCGCTCTCCCTTCGGTCCGCTCTTTTTTTCCCCTAGCTATTTCTACATCGTCAGGCTGCGCCCGTGAAGAGGCACCGAAGGTGGATGACTTTCATTCGTTGGTGGTGTGACGAGCAGAACGACGAACAGAGGATAAGACCGATGCGAAGAAGGGCTCGAGAACCGCGAACAAAAGAGAAGGTGGTTCGACGTTATTAATCTCGGAACGGACGTGACGCGTGACGACGATCACGGTGGTTCCGTCTCGCGGTGGATAGATACGGGGCCACGAGTACCCGGAGCCACGAGTTCCACAGCTCATTCTTCATGGTCGAGTGACTTTTGCGTATATACGAATGCCGGACGATTAACGATCGTACCGTGGTTGCGCTCGTTAAGCGACAGTTTCTTTTCCCTCGGCGAGATGAGCCACCGGTAAGACGGCGAGCAGGCCAAGAAGAAGAAGAAGAAGATGAAACTGGTACACCGGAGATCATCCCCTCGGTCGAAGACGAATGATCCGGACTCTGCGCCGGATACATTATCGCTGTGTGCGCGAGCAGAGAGAAGAACTGCACGAGCATCGGGGCGACACTTTCGTAGAATCGTGGATCGAGTACTCGTGACGACGATGGCGATCTGTGGAGAGGTCCTCGAGCCAAGGTCGTACGACTAATAATAACTCGGTGGGCAGAAATCGATTTCTCCATCGAATCACGACCCGATCCGAACCGGGATCAACGTGTGGGTCGATAGCGTTCGTTTGGCTGATCCTACAGTTTTGCTCATTATGCGAGATTTCGTGGGATTCGGTTGAGCAACTGGTCCATATTCGATCCGAGTGAAAACAATCGTGAAAGTCATTCTACGAAATCGTCATACGACGACGATTTGCATCGATGGAAAGCTAATTTTATTCGATTTATAGAAAATAGAACGTGCTCGGGCATGCGTGTACCCGGCCTTACATAATTTCCAATTAACTCGTTGCCGGCGTTTTCTCGTTTCTCCTGCGAGGATAATCGTGCGAAAATTCTGACAATCGTAGGAAGCTATAGACTGACCACCAGGGATTTCCTATGTGTCATGGTTCCGCTCTATTTTATTCTGCGATGAAACCAGAGGAAAGAGATAATTCTTACAAGGAGACAAATTTTCATTCTCGGATTATGGTCTTCGAACATTAATCTAGAAATTCTAGAAAGGATTCTTCTAGGATTCTAAAAAGAACTCGAGAAAATTGATTTCGTAAAATTATCATATACAGGGTGTTTCATTTTTAAGAACCGATGTCATCATACTCTATGATTAAATATGAGATAGAGATGTTATATGAATATATGATCGTTTTGGTACAAAATATAGTTTCATATGGAATATAAATATTTTTAGTTCAAAAATTATATAATAGAAGGGATTAGTTGAAACTACTGTAATAAGAAGTACAATTTTTCAGACTAATCTAATATTTATTAATCATCATTTCATTGAATTTTTATGAGAAGTCATAATCTGGACTTGAGTCGATCCTATAACTCTCAGTCTGAACATCTACAAAATGGTCCATAGACAGTCACGAAAAAAATTCTACGGAAGCATCGAACGATTCGATACGGCGGATAACTAAGTGCACTTGTTATTAAACTTCGAAGCAGTTCGTAGGACGTTTATGTTGCAGCATTCTTCGCGAAATATTTATTACTCGTATCCTGTGAGTGGCACTATCGTTCCTTACGATGAAAGATATTGTACATACACGGTGTACCGTGTAATTTGCATTTATTTTATCCGTAAACATAGTGCTGTTCGACCGCTATGTGGTTGTGTACACAGCTCGAAGAAGGAAGCACACTTTGTACGAGTGAAAAAATGTGTGAACGCGTTGCTACCATACTTTGAAATCGGGATCGACTAATGGCGTTAAAGCTAAGGAACTAAGCACCGGTTAGAAGGTTTACCGTTACGAGGGGTCGATCACCATTAGAGATTACTTCTCGCCCGAGATCGCGTTTATATCTGTTTCGTGGAGATGTTTCTAGGCTTTTGCGCCTTTTTTTCTACCATCGATTAAAACAGCAGACTCGCGTGCGTGTTTCATCAACGGTAAAGTTTCATCGATTCGTAGCCTACAGGCCACGTTATCCATCACGAGAGCCCCTCGTTCGAGACCAGTTAAATTATTGTTCTCGTTCTTTTTTCGATCCTCGAATTCCACAATTCGAGCAGAATTTAAATTACATCCCGTTAGCTGTTTTTTGTTCCCGAGGATTCGCCGACAGGAGCGAGGGTTGATTAGGATTCGATCTAGACCAGCTTTGATTACACGTTGTTTTTTCGCTCGTTCGTTCGAGTTTTCATTTTGTAACGATTAAACCGGTTCCGAGGCGCCCATATTCGATAGGAGATGATGTCACTAAAAATCCAGGATCGCGGGACTTGAAGTCGTCGCGAGGACGAAATCACGATTTTGTTTCTCATTAACCGAACACTGTTCGACCTCGAAGCCTACGATGAAGCGAACCATACCGAGTACAAACGCCTGCCTTTTAATTCGCTGCATAATGTTACGCGCTATTGTACTTAATTCCGGGCTGCTCTTACGGTACATCCCTCTCCGAAGAATCGCCTACATTAGCCTACCCTCTCGCGAACGCTTCTTCTTTCCTCGCCAGCTCCGATAAATAACGCCTTTCGAGCGTCCTCCGAATAAGGAACATTCGCTGGGAATTGAATCGCCAGCGATAGTCAAACGACTCGATTCTTTCCTGAACGCCTTGTTTCTTCGTGTTCGTTCGGGAACATGCGTTTCGTTGTACGATACTTCGCGAACATAGTCAATTTATTCAGACAGTGGAAATGTGGCAGACTACTCTGGTGCTTCAAATTTTACCCTTCGAATATTTGCTGTTGGAAGCTCTTACTACTTTTTAATTTGAGGGACTTTTTTTGTTATTGTCACTATGCTTTTTATACGCCGTTTGTACAACTCGGATTTAGTTAAAAATACTGTTTAAAATTGTAGAATTAAACCAAAGTCACCTTTCGAGTGCAGAGGGTTAACAAGGGAAGCACTTTTCTCTTTGTTTCTTTTGAATAAACCTCAGCACAAAGATTATTTATATTTTAGTACGTATAAACTCTCCGGTAATACTGTTATTTCTGTAGCTTTAATTTTGACGTGAATATTCAAAGTATAAAATAAAATTACTGTAGAAGATTGTGACGAAATGACAAATTAATTGTAACAAACAGGGTATTGTACAAAATTAATCATTTTCAAGAGATGGAAAATTACTCTCAGGAAGATTTAACAAATATTTCAAATGAAACAAAATAATCAATTTTTATTTTCATTTAGTATCAACCTTATTATATTATTATAGTTTACTATGATTTTCTGTTATCATATTATCCTTTGTTACTCTTTTTCATTTTCATATAATAGTTTATTTATATTTCTTATTGTGAGGTTATGTTTTATGATCATTTTTTATTATCATATTATATTTTGTTATTTTGTAACGTTATTATATTGTAGTCTGTTATAACTACTTAGTATTATGTTATAGTTTAGTATCATTTTTGTACTATAATTTTATGGTATAATGTAATTGTCCCTTTTTCCTACGTCACAGAACGTCATGCAGAGCGTTTTCGCGGTAAATAGAGAGGCTTCAGGTTCCGACAGCTTAATCCTCCGTTGAATGCAAGGGGATAGATTAGCGACAACTCGATCCCGCCTTATGAGTTATGTAACAGGTGCCACGGTCTCACCGCGGGCTGAAAAGGTGGCAGCAATTACGCGCGACAAGCTGTACGCTCGATAAGAGCTGTCTCGTGGCTGGTTGTAGCGATCAGTCGTACAAAAGATGCAGGAAAGCCAACAGCGCCGTGAACTTGACGGTTTAGCATCTTATCTACGAACGTGTTGCTACAGAAAATGGAACGATCCATAAGGGCCATTCACGGCGACCCGATAAACCGACCGTGTAACCTGTTACCGCTTGTTACCGGATTATTTCGTGAATAAAACGTCCTCGCGTGCATGCTCGTTCCTTGGAACGAGACGAGAATAAGTCCGAGTAAAAAGGAACAGAATAAGTCGAAGGGAAAACGAACGGGGACGGAAGAAAGAGGTAAAAATGGATAGGTCACCGACCGGTTGACAATTTCGACCCACACAACCAGCTAGCGACAGGTACGCTTACGTTATTAGAGGAACTAGGCCAATGGTGCAGGTTCATTAAACCGCGAACTGGATTTCTACACCTTTATTTTCGTTTGCAACGGGGCCCTACAGAGTTTTAGGTCACTCGGCTGACCGAATTTTTCGAAACTACTTTCTATCGAAACATCGCGAAGTTAGTCATCGAGGTTCCCCTTCGAATCACGGTTCTTTTTTTCTTGTTTTTTGGGCCAAATCCGATTCGGAGAAGCAATGACTCGGCGGGAATATTGCTTTTCTTTTATTCGATGATCGACGTGTAGGTAACAATGCACGGCGACGATGAGTCGCAAATTATTAACGATTCGATATGCAGAAATTCAGGGCAAGATCCAATCGGACTTGGACAGATAAGTTATGTGTGGACGCAGAGATGCAAGATTAAATATTTGTTATTTAATGCAATTTTGTTTTGTAACATTGACAAAATTTATAGATCGATAATGTAAAAGAACGACGTGTGAATTCGGTTGAGTCACGTTCCATGTGCTGGAATTATTTTTAAACGTGCTAGTGTTAAGATTGTATGACGTGTGTCAAGATCATGAGTATCATAAAAATTCGATGAGATTTCGTCACTTTTACTCGTTCGATTGTTTTGCAACTTTTGCGTGCACAATCACTGAAACATTTTTACATATGCAATTATTTCGTAATTTTTGCATGTACAATCACTGCAATTTTTACATACAGTTATTTCTCTTTTCATGGAAAATTCAATATGTAGGTTGATTCACTCACGAAAAACCCATTAGTGCAGCAACTAATTACAACAGCAGTGGTTTTTAATAATCAATTACTGCTCCATCGCGACCATTAAAGCGGAACATACAAATTTTTATTCAAACAAGGTCTTGAATGAAATTTTTATCAGATTTCTTGTTAGCTTGAAAATCCATTGGTCGCAATTAATTAATCGTGACAGAGTAGTAAGACTAATAAAATAAGCCATTCAAAAATTCTAATAAAATAAACTGTTGAAGGATTTTATCGAAATAACCAACTTAATAAAAAAAAAATAGTGGATTAGTGACGTAAGGTATCCAAAAAGGTGCTATTATAAAATCGAGCAAAAAAAAATCGTTAAACATGCAAGAGCCATCTCGAAGTATGCACGACGACTACAGATAAAAGCAGAGACCGTGTTGTTGCAAGAATAGCAATATATCGGCACGATAA
This sequence comes from Megachile ligniseca, assembly GCA_945859555.1. Taxonomy (NCBI): domain Eukaryota; kingdom Metazoa; phylum Arthropoda; class Insecta; order Hymenoptera; family Megachilidae; genus Megachile; species Megachile ligniseca. Next base: position 13,794,280 of record OX243778.1, read on the forward strand.
GATTCGATGCAATCAGAAAGGTTCCAGGGAACCGTCACGTTAATGAAAAGCGTTAATTCGAACAAAGGCGGTGACGCGAATCGAGTGTGACACGAAAGGATTCGGCGTTGGTCGATTAACGTTCTAAAAACCGTTCGTGCGGTCGTGCAATACGTGCGACGAGTCCAAAGCCCGATCCTCCGAGCCGATTCGTGCGCGCATTGAAATTCTCTCCGATCTCGTCGGGCAGAGTAGCCGATTTTTATCGAGTACACGACCGGTTACCGGGCAGAGCTCATAAACCGCATTCGACATCGAGGCACGGGCAGCCACGTAAGGAATACGAAGTATCACAAGGTAAACCCATTCGTGGTATTTCAATCGACCAGACAGAAACCGTTCGAAACCCGTTCGCAGACCACGAACCCGTGAAACCGTGTCGCGTGAATTCCAGCACGGCGACAAAGCACCGACGACCGTAATAGTGTTATTAATTTGAAAAATCGCGGTTCCGCTGGATTTCAGTCACGATATCAAATGCCTTAGCATTTAATCTACGAATCTTCACGGGGATTTAGTGATATAATCGTGCAATGCTCTACAGATCGCGTTCGTTACGTCTCTTAGTTACATGCTCCTTCGGATCGTGTGTGGGCTTATTGGAGCAATTAATCGTATTTTATAATTTGTAGAGGTGGATGCAGAAAGCAATTGTTGATCACTCGATTTGTGAATTTACTGTCTGTTATGGTCTGTTTTTAATTAATACAATGGTTAAGAATAAATTGTAGCAAGGTTAGCATATGTGTAACATATCACATATCCTAGAATGCATGGTTAAATATTTACACAAAAATAATCAAGTTTAAATAGCTATTTTTTAACTAAATCTACAATGTTACACAGAACAATACATACACGAGACAAGAGTGAAGAACGAAATAAAGTACACAAAGTATTCCGTCAAAAATTGTATCACTGCGAAAAGCGATTAAAAGGAATCGATAGAGCGAAAGTATCGAAACGGACAATTTGGTAATTGAACTTCTTTGTTCTCCGGTAATGGGAACGTTTTTTGCACGGGAAGCGATCGTGACAGAAAAGCGATAACGCGTGTTCGGTTTTTTCCTGTGATCGGCAGAATCGATTCCGACCACGGAAAGGTTACTCGTCGAACGAAAATCGTACAACTTCCTACTGGTCCGACGAGAGTCAACGTCCGAACAAGCGAATTTCGGTTCATTCGCATTCACCTACGCGAACCCGAGTGTATCCAAATTCCGTGATAACCGTAGGAGTTCTCTTTGAAAGATTCGGTTCCGTGGAACAAGGCGTGACGTTGAATTAGCACTTCGTGTACGCGGAACGCGTGCGTGGAATATGAGAAGTGTAGCGACAATACCGCGAACTATGCGGTATCTTCTGGCCCGTGTGAACGGAATTTGGACTCGATCTTTTCGACAATTTTTCACCTCGTTGCGATTCGAACTCCTCCTTGAAATTGACAGACATCAGGTTATTGGTTTGATTAGGTTATTGGTAACGATATTTCAGATCACTAAAACTGAGGTAATCTCGGATGAAGTTTCAGAATTTCATCTCAATTAGAAATTAATAATCATGGAATAACTAGTGAAGCTCGAAACAGATCAATAAGTCTGAGATCGACTCCCGGTTAAATTTCAGTCATTTCACATCCATTTTGAAATTTGATCACATTTTGAACATGAGAATTATTTATAAAAAGACTATTCGGAAAAATTGTTCCTTGTTAAAATCTACACCTCAATTTTTTGAAACCTACATTACAATAGAAAATATATTTTGTCTAATTATTTTTATAATATCAAATATATTTGAAATATAGTTACATTCACTATTATACATAATGGAGTTGCACTCATTATCGCAATATTCAAATCATGGGAGCTGACATTAGGAAGAAAGCGACACTCAGCGATGTAGAATTGACAGGGAAGAAGAGAATCCTCGAAGATCGTTTAAATTTTTGACTGACATCAAGGGGAATGAATAATTGATCGTGTCTCCTTTGAACAGCCCTATGAATGCAGGATTTCACGGGTTGATAGGTCCAGTCTCCGTGCTCGATATTTTTAATAGCCCTTTTTCAACGGCGGTCAGGCCAGTGTCCGACGAACTAACCGTCCACGGAGGTGTTCTTTTTTTTTTAAACGTTATATAGACGGTCGTTTGGGTCGATAGCAAGCGTTGCCTCTTTTAATGCTCGATCGCTTTGAAACAGTTTGACGTTCAAAATATGTTGACTGACGTTCTTCATGCGGGATATTACTTGCATTCTTAGTTTAGCACCTATGGTCTTTTCTGTCAAGTTCATTAAAGTCATTCGAAATCCAAATAAATTCTTGGACACAATGTCAAATTTCATTAAAACTGAATTGGTAGAACGACAGATTTGTAGAAACCAGAAATCTGTCACTGCTAAGTAAATTGATAATTTACTATTAAAAAAAAAATTCAGTCGAGACGTATCAATAAAAGATTTCAAACAAATTCCTTCAATTTTTCTATGTTCTCTTCTATTTTACATTCTAGCCTCGAATTTTGTAGCATTTCGTACGAAATTCCCGATGTGCAACTCGATCGGTTCAAAGTTCGAAGGAGTATTATTAAAATTCAGCAGAGGCTCGTTATTCGAGGAACGTTCGAAAAGTCGAAGACGGTCGATCGAGGGACTATTTTCTGCTGAAAAAAGCGACCGGTCGGTCGCACGACCCGATTTCGTGGCGCGACACGAGCCGCATCTCTCAGTTTTTACCGTTTCGTTTACCTACGTGATTCAAACGACTGCTCGAGGAACAAGCAGCGTCAATTCTTGCTCAACGATATTCACGAATACTTTCACTGCGATTTTCATCCGATCGACTAATTCTGACATCCTGCATGCATTTGACAACACTCTTCAATAACACAAAAACACAGAATGACAAACACTTGGCCGATATTCATTCTAAAATAAAATTTCTTAAGTACACGATAATTGCAAAGAACTCATAGATGCAGCTTAAGGATGAAGACATGAATCTCGTGACGTGGGTTTAAGGACAAGGTGAACTTCATAATTTTCAAGCTGTAATTTAAAAAAGAAGCCTTCTAGCTTAAAGTAGAAATATAACAAAAGCACCGTTTTTCCCTTAATTTTCTGGTATTTGATATTTGGGCCAGGAGGCGAAACGAAGAACGAAGCCAAATAGTCTTGCTAATCGCGTGTCGTTCCAACAAGTTGTGCGACATTGGTTTTCACGGCTGACGGTTCTCTACGTTGGCGGTAACAAAGTAACAGGCACAAAAGAAAGCTGCAAACAGAGTCTGGCCAAGCAAACAGCTAAGGAGGTACGCCCGTCGCGAAAAGGGGGAGACGCGAAGTAGACGAGAAGAAAATAAAAAGCTAGCCAACTATGCTCGAGCCAGTTATTACCGGTGGTAATTAATTCGTGGCACGCCTAGCTCGAAACCTGCTTGCGGTTGATTCTTTTCTTCAAAAGAACCGTTCTCCTTTTTACCCGGCTATGTCCGCGAAATCTTAATCGTCGCCGCCACGCCGCCACAATACTAAACCTCGTCGCGAGACCGAATCGCGTAAAAAAAGCCGAGGGATCGAAAAAATTCAGGCTTTCCTCTTTCGCGACACGATCGCAATTAACTGGACAGAAGGATCGATTCTCCACGGCTATTGCTCGCAGATTGCGTGCTTACGATCGCTTCTTACTTACACTCCATTACTCTATTTCATTTTCGTCGCTGCGTCTAACGAGCGGACCAGTCTCGTGGCCGGCCAGCGTCTCGGTAATTAGCGTTTAGTAATTAGCAATTAGCCGGATGAACCACGAACAAGAAGCCGGATAATCAGCGTTATTGTTTGCGCGAGGATCTTGCGAAGATTTTAACACGCGAGCTCTCGTCTTTCGTTGAAAAAGAAGACGAACTGAAAAGCTAGAAGGGTGCATTCGGTTATCGAACTCTTCCCGAGGAAAAGGTGCTCATGGAAATTCATATCTGGGCGTGAAATAGAAACACCACGTCGTATCTCGAGTAGAGATAATTAACGGATAACGCGGTCGCATAATTAATTGGTCGTTGTTATTACAGAGTGGATAGGTAGTAACAAAGTAATTCGTTGATTAGAAATCCCCCGTTTCCTGGCAAAGGTGATTCAACGATCGGTTAAGCGCACGTTCGCTCGCCTACGTACTGATCATGGATGCTAATGCAATCGCAACTTCTCCGGCGTACTTCGACCGTGACAAATTCGTTCGCTTTATTCCCAGCGAGCAGAATCGCTTCTCCAGCCCGATTCGGAGCGAACTCGTGCACGCTCGCGGTTTAATCTCTACTGGCTAGGTGCATCGCGGTGATTTCTCGTCGTCGTGGTCGTTCCTCTCGATTCGAACGAGCAACAGAATTCGATTCACCGCAGGAATTCGTGGCTCGTTCGCGTTCGTAGTCGAAAAGGAAGCCCGTTTATGCCGTTTACGCCGACGGGATACAAAGGGGTCCGTGCGCCTCAATAGATTCTCCTAGTTTACATTTTTCGTTTCTGTTAGCAGCGTGTCGCTCATGGGAACGATCCATTATTCCGCTCCCTGGAATTCCTTCTGACTCATTATGCCGGCGCGCGTTGGGCCCTGTTTTAAATTCCGTTTCGAAGCCGTTCGGGACCCGCCACGGAAATATCGATACAATTTCGCCCCTTTTGTACGCTCGGAACGAACGATATCGAACGGTCCCCTTTTTTTCTCTCTCTCTCTCTCTCGAGTCCCGATTCGATTCGAGCGCGATCCGGTAGCGACGAAAGTTTTTGTCGATCCGAACGGAACTCGATGTTTCACGGACGTTCAAACGGAGACTCGGAGATACACCCGGTTGGTATTCATGTATCGGCGCCGTTTGCCTCGGCATTCGGACACACTGTTTCTTTAATTGTACGAGCTGTTCGTGCGCGTCCGACTAGCCTTCGGCTGCAAGACGACACGCACGCTTATTGTACTCGACGCGGCGCGGTGACTCGAATTATTTAGACTCGGAGCCTCTCTCGCTCCTAGACCGGTTCATCTTCGCGTGACCGTCGCGCGAACCGGAAAAATGTCGCTCGCGTACCGGTTCCGTGACGAAAACGAAATTCCTGCTCCTTCGAGAGAGAGCGGAATGCTCGAACGCGAGATCGTAACAGGACGCGTAACAGGTGTACTCCGATAAGTCACGGGCATTAAACTCTTTTTCGCACTCGAGGCTAGATTATCGATTGGTCCGACCGATTCACAACCGGCGCGTGTGATCGCGCTCGGAAGCCGAGCCGATCACTTTGCGCGTCCGATCGCGTTCCTCGGCTTACGTTTCTTTGCACATATATTTTACGTACTTCCAATTGAGAGAACATTCGAGGTATTCCTGCGGCGTGGCACATTGTCACAGTCCATAAAATCCACGAGAATAACGACGACGACGACGACGAGTTGTCCGTTCGCGAATGTGCACAGTGCAGTAGAATCACTGATCTTGATCACTTGGTATCACCAGATCGAGAGGCCGTGTACGAGCGTACGCGTTGCGAACGTGCGCGTCACTTTTCCACCCTTATCGCCGGTGTTTCAACGCACTAGCAAATACTTTTCACTGCTTTTTTTTTTTTGAAGTGATGAGACTTACCTATCCAGGACGGTCGTCGACGATGGACGACTGCGACGATCCTGTCCGTCGACGTGCTCTCCCGTGGACGCGCGGTCGAGTCGGCTCGAAGGACGAATTGAAATGGTAAATCGTCACTGTAGGATCGCGTCGACGATCCCGCGTTCCGCGATCTTAGCGAACCGGCAAACTAATCGGGCCGATCGTTTGGTCCAGGGGCACACCGAATTATGTTTCCGTCGCTCCTCTCTCGCACCCTCTCTGCGAGCGTGTGCGAGTCGAGAGCGTGTTCCGTCCGTCGTTCCCGGTCCCTGTTTTTTCTCTTTCTCTTCTGTCCCCTTGAAAATCACCGCGACACCGCACCGAACAGAAGTGAACTACTCGTGCGCCGCCGGTTCACGGTACCTTAAATACCTTGGCAGCCGCGCCACCGCCACCGCCGCCGCCACCGCCGCAGCACGCCACCGCCACCACCGCTGTGCGTCGTGCGGCCCCCTACCTCAAACTCGCCCCACGCCGCGCGCGCCGATTGGCGAGGGAGAGGAGCCGATGTGTGCCCGCCGGCTACACCGGACCATCCTCTCTTCTTCTCCCGTATTCCTGTTTCTCGTCTCTCTCTTCTTTCTCCCTCCTCGCCCTCTCTCTCTCTCTCGCTTTATCCCTCTTGCTTCCCTCTTTCTCCCCCGTTCTTCCCTCTGCTCCCCCGACCCCGGAGTTTCTGCGTTTCTCTCCCGTGTCGCTCGTTCGCTTCTCTCTCTCACTCTCTCTCCTCTTCCCTTTTCCTCCTCGGTAATTCAACCACCGAGTCAGCGTACCCGCAGGACCGGAGGCGCGCGTACGCGAGCGCCGCTTCCATTTATTCTAACCCCCTTTCGGGAGGACGCCACGCTCCCGGTGTGACATTTTCGCCGTCGAGTTTCCCCCGGTTTTCTTCTCTTTTCTATCGAGCGTTCGCGAGCCAAGTCGCGTGCCTTGTTCCGCGAGCGACGACGCGGACTTGGTCACGAGTCCTCGAGGGTCGGTGCCGGCGAGCTACAGGACGAGGAACGCGGAGCCGGTACAAGTGCGCTGCGCAAACGCGGATGCGCACAGGTGAAAGAGCCGCCGGTGTGCGCCTGCTGTCGCGCATTCGCGCTCCGCACGCCGATGCGAGCGCATCCTCTTCTGGCAGGAGTGTTTTTCTCTTTTCTCCGCGACAATCTTACACGAGCATTCGCACCAATTATGAAACGATCGATCTCTGCTCGCGATTTCAGATGTTTATCCAAATTTCTGCTACTCGGGGATTCGTGACCGACGTCTCGGCGAAACCCGTTACGGTATATCGACGAATGCGTCACGCGATTCACGGAATCTCGTATCCGGCATACGAGGATGATGTCGAAATCGTGTTAAGGTCTGACCAACCGTTCGTTTCGAGATACTTGTCGGACGTTCGATTCGCTGACTCATTATCGGTCAGCGCGTCGACGAACGCGGTCGAGCGATTACGATTTTTCTCGGGACGAGCCGATGTGCCAAACTCGGTTAGAGGCTTCTCAGAAAATCTCGGCGCGTATCTTTCTGCGGTACGGGAACTTCCGCCGAATTTGCCTCCGTCGTTATATTTATTTGCTCTCTTCGAACTTTCGGTACTTCTTTCTGCTTTACGAGCATCGACGTCTCGACGCGGTTCCTCGAAGTCGTAAGATTTCGTCAGTTCCGCTCACTCGTTTGAAGATCCGTCGACGAGCCGTCGCACATTGCAGATAAAACGGAACAATACCCGAATGTGACAGATTTTTCTTTGTAAATCGGTGATATTAATTATCGTAGAAATGATAAATTGAACTTTCGCTTGAAACTGTATTTTCCTCTTTTACGGTTGAATTTTGATAACTCGAACCTGGAACTGGTAAAATATTCGAGTTATAGAGATTTATCGAGAAGTGATTTAATATATGATTTTGTAGGCTGATGACAAGTAATTTTCTAAATGTAACTTAAGGAGAGAAAAATTCCATTTCTGAACATGAATAGATCAGAAGAAGAAATGTATCGAATTTTTAACAAAATTAAAGTGTACTTATAAATTTTTAAGGTAAATGGAAGTTCGATTTACAGAGATAAACTTCGATTTAGAGGTCTAAATCGAGTTACAGGGTAAAATAATGCAATTGGATATATGGCAAATAACTCGAGTTAAGGAAAGTTTTATTTCGACTTCCACAGCGCAGCAGAAAGCAGTGAACAAAATTTGTCTTATAAAGTTATCGGGATTCAATTGTATAGCTTAACCAGTTTATCGGAACTATTTTTATCTTACTCCTTAACTGAATACCGTGCAACTTTGCAATAAAGAATTGTACAAATTGTATACTCTTTCATTCTCGTTTGTTAAAAGAACAATTTTACACATTTTACACATTTTACAATATCGCATGTAAATATTTTGTTAGAAGCTATGTAATTATTCATTGCTGAATGATTCTAGTTCAAAAGACGTTTGTATAATATTATGAAGAAAAGTGTATAAGTGCTTACGATAATTTGTTGAAAGTATAATCATAAAAACTTGCAAAAAGGTCAAACATGTCAAACGTAATATCTTGCCCACCCCACAAATATCTTGATACAAGAATTGAATTTTTAAAGCATTCCAAATTTCAAGCTTTTTGAGTCTCTGCAAGAAACAGTAAAAAATGTAAAATTTTTTTATATTCTGAGCGTTTTGGTTATTTTATCCGAATATGGGGACTGGAGTATGCAACACGGAGCGTGTTAACACGCGAGAGATGCATCAGTGAAGCACACGGATGCCGGTCCGTCGACTTCGATTTCATCGTTAATCTCCCGGTCGCATATGAATTGGCTTTCACGGCGTTCAGTAAGCCATTTGACACCTCGTGTGTCCCCAGATATACTCTCGACGCGTGGAAGTTCATCTCGGTCGTGTAGGAGCCATAAAGCAGTCGATAGACCCGGCGACACCCGAGACACGATCTTTCCACCTGGTTTCACCTCGAACGAAATCGGTTCAGCGAACTCCGCTGCGACGTAACATCTAGCTCTCGATCGGTGTCATTGACACTGACATAATAACGCGTGTACCGCCGGTGAAATCTCTCGAGGCGAGGTAAACGTACTCCGGCGGCTAATTGTTTCGCGAGAAAAGATCGAGATCGGGGAAACGAGACGCGGAGAAAGCGAGAACGATAAATAAGAGAGGACAGTGTCGGGTCCGACTCGGTGAACTTGACCTGAATTCACGGACTGGGAGAAAGAATCATCGTCGTGGGCACCGGAGAAAGGAGAGAAAGAGCGGGATGGAGGAAATTACTTTCGATTTCGAGCTCTTAGGATCGGTTACACTTTCTCCCTCGTGTCTACCACGGTCGTTGCCGCTTCCTTCTTCCTCTCGGCCTGGACATCGTTACGTGACTCTTCCGCGGGTCAAGGCCGAGCTTTCGATGACCCGGCCTTGCTGCAAGTTCACGATCGATCGGTTTTGCGACTCACTTTCAACTGGATCGCGGCCAGAGCTTGTCGAAAGAACGCTACAGCGTGTTGCATAAATATTACAACCCCTTGTGTCTTCAATCTGAGCGGATGATAGGAAACTAGTCAGTATAATTATTAGTGTGCAAGGTACAAATTGTATATAAGAAAATTGACGTATTAACGTAAATATTAAGGTGGGTCGCATAAAATTTAATTTTCAGGCATTTCATAAATATGGCGTTATTTCATAATATAAATGTATACATCAACTCCTTTTGTGTTTATTAATCTGAGTTTTCTGAGAATTCCACGCAGTATTCCTTAAATACTAATTTGTCATGTGTAAATTATATAAAAGAGGTTGGACGAATTAACATAAATATTCGGTTGATTTGCATGAAAGGAAGTTTCCAGTTCCATAAATACACCTGTTGAAAAAAACTGTTTTGTCGTGTTTTACAAAAATACAAATTTATCCTGTTCGCACCGTCATAAATTATATCAAAAATTCGATTTATCATATTATTAATAACTATCACTATATTTTGGCATGTGTCAACTACTGCAAGTTTTCTGCACAAAAATGATCATTTCCAAGAAGCTTAAATATCGAGTGGTCCCTTCTAATATAATACAAATATTCGTAGAAGATATGAAAATAATATTACATAGTCCCAATATAAAATCTGTCCCTTATCTAAGATCTGATAGGGGTTGCAAAGGGTTAGAAGAGAGGATTGTAAATCGTTATCTGTTCTTTTCCTCGTTCGACCATCACCGTTCTTTGGTCCTGCTCCAGTAATTCGATTGTAAATAGAAAGTCGAGGAACGTTACTCGATCTCGTGGTTTAACGATCGCGTAAAGCCATGACGCAACGATTTAATCGAAAGACGCGTGGGCGGCACGTGGTTAAGTAATCGCGAACGGAACCGAAACAAGTGCAAGTGCAACTCTCGTGCACGCCACTTTTCACGTGGAGTGCATCGACGTTGAAGCGATCGGGCAAGTCGACGACCGACCTTGCGACGTTTCCTGCGCCTCCTCGACTGCATTCCTCCGCGACGAAACATCGTTTACTGCTATTCGATCAAGTATCGATCCGAAACCGCTCGAGAGACGTGTATACGACTATCGGGAAAATAGCTGAAACATGGACGATCATCGATTTTATCACGGATTAGCAATAGCTATACTTTAGTACCGGTTGCTTTCAGATCAATCGTTTTCACGATTTTTGTGGGGGTTGTTCTTGCACAATTTATCTGATATTCGCGCGGAGATTGTTGCGTTGAAGAATTATTGTACGAGATATTTGTTCGAAAGGTCTTAAAGTCACTTGTACTTGAACTTTCCAAAGTTTTGAAAGTTTTGCAAGTTTTTGCAAAATGGTGGTTTCTTGAAAATTATTTTATAATTTATTCTTGTAAATTTTGGATTTGTCCAAAGACCCTTTAAAAATTCAAAGATCTTGAAACCTCAAAGTCCTAAAACTTAAAAATTTGTAATTTAATAATTCAGAAGTCCTGAAGTATAAAAGAAGTGAGATTGAAGAATGGTAGAACTGCATAGTCCCAGTTTCTAAATCGTAGATGTCGGGAATCCTAGCGTAAACCGAAGGAAATATGTTCCTCTTTGCCGGAAGATGCTCAACCGTAACCGGAAACTCTCTGATGTCTATGCACTCCGTGAACCGGGGTTCAAGGATGCGTGGAGATGGATTCGATATACGATTGTGATGTTATTACATCGCGAGGAATTTCCCGTGCAATTCACTGTCGAATTAATCCCTCGCATGAGCTGGGTCAATCACGACCTACGATATCATTAACTAAAGCTATCCTTAAAAATTTGTAAACAACCAGTTTCGTGTTCCCACAAATAATAGAATAAATCTTAAAAGAATAGTAAAAATTGTAGAACAAATGTGTTCAAAACTTAAAGTACAATATATTCTAAAATTAAGATAAAATATGTTACAAAATTGAAGTAAAATATGTAAAAAAATTGAAGTAAAATATATTAAAAAATTAAATCAAAATATGAAATAAAATGTGAATCCAACGCTTCGCCTAAAGGGTCAATGGCAAAGGCACGAATTATAAAAGTATCTGGGAGTTCGTTGCCCCCTTTTTTGTTCCTCATCATCATAATTTTTCTTCCAAGATTAATGTACGCAGGAAGATATTACTTTCTATCATTACGAATTTTAACTCCGCGTTTAGTTTTCAATGAACCATAAATATTAGGGTTCACGCGCGTCGTATCCTTCTCGATTCCACGGAACATTTATTTATGCGGTCAGGCAGACAAGCTCGCTACTCTCCCAATCTCTATACTGATTAAATCAATAAGTTCGCTAAAGTCTGAGAACTTTCTCACTTGTTGGCACAGGCAATTAAGCTCGGCTGTTCTAATAATAGCCATCGGTAACTGTATTCCGTGATTACCGTAAACTGCGAACAAACGATCGCGTGGTTCATTCGGAAACGTATATGCGGGAGAGACAAGTCGATTTCGTAAATTCGACTATGAGGTTCGATGACTGTAAAAATGAAGTAGTAGTGGAGTACTTTACGAGTACTCACCAGTAAACTTCATTGCAGTAGTCAAGTATTTTTGGACAATACTGCATGTTTAATAAAGTCGAATTTTGGAGGATGTTTAAGTCAGATGTTAATGTAAACAAGATGGCCGTAAAACGCGACGTACAATCGTTACGAATTCGATCTCGTTGAATTTTCTGATAGACTTCGTTGAGTGAACTGTTTATGGATAATGAGAACTGGAATTACTAACGCTGGCTACGATTGTTGGATGTTACCTTAGCCGGTAATACCCGTGAGAATCGCTTAATTCGCCGTGGATAGCTCAATGCTAGACGTTTTATCGCGGGGAAAGAACGATTCACAGCGGCTTCGAGGCGGATTCGTTAATCAGACGAATGCACATCCATTCGCGAGCTTTCGACCGCGAACTAAGTGTTGTTTAGTGTGTTTTGCGATTAGCGGGGCTGCGAAATGCGCAGCGGTGTGTGTTACATCTGCCGGCAGACGAGGAAGCAATTACGACAAACGTAATCCGGTATCGCGATTGCTTCTTCTGCGACTGTTCGCGTGATCGTTAGTTTTTATTGGGTAATTACGAATTTAATGCTTGCTCCGTGGCATCGTGTACTTCGACTTGCATAAACAACATAATTTGACTCAGGGATTGCATATCGAGGTAATACGCAAGATCGACAGTAAATCGTACGTCCATTTTCACTTGGTTACATCCCCGATATTCGTGTATGATATCCCTAGATTCCAATATCCCTTATTACCAGTAACCATTTGTCATAATATAGAATCCATGACAATCTTCGCATCCCTCTAACGTAATATCCCTAGATCCCCGAATCTCTATACTCCAACGTCCCAATATTCTAAAAAACTGGAAAATCATCGAAGAAAATATTCGACGAGTACGAAGACCAGGCAGAAATTCTTAATGTTCGAAACGTTAAAAACGTAATTGAGTGCGGGTAATTAGCGTGCTACCAATTTTCTGCGGAGTTAATATTTTCAAGTATTCATCACTCGAGCCTCTCCCTCTCTCTCTCTCTCTCTCCCCGCAAAGGTTGTAAATTGTGAGCAATTCTTAATCCCATTTGCAAGAAGATAAATGGCGCGCAATTACAACGCGTTTACCTCGGCGGATCCTAAGTGATTCTTAATTTCATTTGCCTGAAATTAATGCACGCCGTACCACGACGACGTACGTCCGCGTTCGAGGATGTTTCAGCGGCATGTCACGTTATCCTTTGTTGTTTCTTCCTCTTTTTTCGGCTCGGTCGCCCCTGTTTTTCTTAACCCGGCATGCCGGTGCCTCAGCTTTCGGCAGACACGACACAAACGTCCCCGTGTCAGGGAACGAGGACGGAGTTTCATGGACTTTCAGGACGCTTTTCCACGAAAGAGGGTAAATTCTGCGAGATAGTTCTCGCAAGGGGGACGAAGGAAATCAATAGCGTTGCTAGGGCTGGTTGGAGAGCACGGCACGATGATGCTTTTAAAGCCCGAAGCATCCGGAGTCCTGTGTACGCACAATGCTCTTAACGCACGCTCCCAGGATGTTTCCTTTCAAATATTCCATTCGGGATACTCGGATACAGAAAATCGGAATTAATCAGCCACTGTACAATTTCAACTGATTTTTTATACCCCGATGAACTTCTGTTATCGTCGGTACTTTTTTTGGGAAACTGTTTGAAGATTTCATTTTTACCCCTTTCATTAACAATATATTATACACGTTGTATTTATTGAATAAAAAAATTAATATTACATTAGATGGACACTTTAATAGATGTTTTAATGAACACTTTAATAGATCTGGATTTTAAAAGACATTTTAATAATTCTTTTGATGTACATGGAAATACCTGTTTCGTTTTTGTTGCTCATACGAGATCATTACTCTGTAAAAGAATAATCATCATTATAATTAATTAAAAGAATTAAAATTGTTAATGCAAACATAAGTGTACGTATCAGATTGTACAAAAATGATAAAATACTTGAAATCACTGAAATTGTAACGTTTCGTTTCAAAGTTTCGAGATATTGCATACATTCATGTTACAACGAAATATTCCTGTACCCTACACCTGTAATTTGACACGATGGTTTCCAAAAATAGGTATTTCAACACCCCCGCTACATCAGACAACTGCACCGATAAATGCATACAAATTGATTTATGATAATTAGCCACGCGCAATTTCGCGTCGTAATTATCATGGTAATTGGAAAAGCACCCCTCAAGTTTTCCTACGAGCCGCCTCCCTATTGACGTCCTTCATTTTTGAAGTGTCACCGGCCAAAACAACACCCTCGAAATGAAAAACGACTTTAATCTCAAGCTGAACCGTCGATTTAAGGGGTGGATCGTGTGTCATACTCGCGAGGGTGAACGCGAGGGTACCAAATCGAGACTCCAACGTGCGGCAATAAAACGAGATTTTCGATAATTTACGACCTGTCAGAATATATACGTTCACCAGACTGGATATCCGGTGCATCGCGCTTCTTTAACATTTCAAACAGATATATTCGCCCCTGTTTTACTTTTTTCAAATTCAATCGTTGACTGCCAAATATTTAACCTGTAACTAGAAACTGTCACGCAATCAGGAATGAAACATTGTGGGTCGATGTTCCCTAGAAATTTTGTTGGGAAATCTAAATGTCTACGTTTCTAGATCTCTACATTTCCAGATCCCTACACTACTAAATTTCTACGTTTCTAGATCACTACATCCCTAAATCTCTACACCCCTAAATTTGTACGCTCCTAGATCTCTATATCCCTAGGTTACCTACATCCCCAGATTCCTACATACCTAGATTGTTACACCCCTAAATATCTACGTCCCTAGATCTCTACATTTCCAAATTTCTACAAATCTAGATCACCTACATCCCCAAATTCCTATATACCTAGATCCCTACACCCCTAGATCCCTACATCCCTAAATCTCTACACTCCTAGGTCTCTACATACCTAGATCACTACACCCCTCTACACTATTACATCCCTACATCCCTATATCCCTGCACTCCTACACCCCTATATTCCCATATTCCTAAATCCTCACATCCTTAGACCTCTACAGTTCCTTAGATCTTGACATCCCCACATACCTATCTCTCCACATCCACATATTCCTATATTCCTAAATCTCCATACAAGATCTCCATACCTCTATCCCTATATCCCTAGCTTCTTGTCAGAGTCTTCTTACCCCTGAAGAGTACCTCTAGAACCTCCACACGCCCTTATATCGATGCCCTTGGATACACCCCTATAGTCCTATTCAATCTAAAAATCCAAAGAAACCGAGCAAACGTTACTTTCATCGCTGATGAAAGTTCGGAACATCTGTGAGGGTGGGTAGCCGATAATTCCCGGGAAATGCTAGACACGTTCGATCGCAAACGCCACGTGTATGGACGTAGAAATTCAAAGACGATTGTCGATCCTGCTGGCGGATCCCATTTACCTCGCAGCTGTCTCATCAGCTCGTTGATTCCGATTAATCCGTGAGCCAGCGATCACAAAGGACTTTGAGTCCCTTGCGAGGATAGTTGGGGGACATGTGTGCACGGTATAAGATGACGTCAGGATCCTGCATTCATTTCGACGTGTACTGTTGTGTACACGAGGGTGACAGACTGCAGCATCGCGAGAGGAAAGTCTTCAATGACCGATAGTAGCCAGATTTTCCTGGCACAACGTTTATTGCCACGTTATGGGGGAAACGGACCGTGTCGTTAATTGCTACTCGTTAATTATATCGATCGGATTAGTCGACCGTGTAATGGTCGAATACAAACGTTGCTATAGGCGGTATAATTTTGCTAAATCCCCAATTTCTAACCTCCCAAATTTCCAATCACCCAATTCCTAAATTTCTAATATTCCTACACCCCAAATTTCAAATTTCCTAATTTCCCATCCTCCAATTCCCAAATTTTCAAATGTCTAAATCCCCAATTTCTAACCTCCCAAATTTCCAATCACCCAATTCCTAAATTTCTAATATTCCTAAACCCCAACTCCCAAATTTCCTAATTTCCCATCCCCCAATTTCCAAATATTTAAATATCAAAGTCACCAATTTCTAACCTCCCAAATCTCCAATCACCCCCTTCCAAATTTCTAATATCTCTAAACCCCAATTCCCAAATTTCCTAACCCCCAAATCCCCAGTTTCCTAATTTCCAACTGCCTAAACCCCCAACCCCTAACTTCCCAAATCTCAAATCTCCCAGTCCCCAAAAACACAATGTGAATATTAATTTACTTATTACTAAACCTAACCTATAATTCCATATTAATATTATTCAGTACTAAATTTAGTGTTAAAGAATCGACTCCATCGATAAATTATCCCACCGGTAATAAATTAAAATCGCGGATTGATCTTCCTCCGCCATTTTTACGAGACACCCGAGCAATGAAGTCGAACGAAATAGTAGAATCGTTCGACGATATAAATTTGAACGAGTAAGCTTCTCGGTGCAAGCGCGCTAGCTTCAATAAAATGCTGAAAAATTTATTATTTTACTTTTCAACGCCTTCTGCGGTGCAGTCTCGAGACTGGCCCGTAAATTATCGCGAACGATCGTCTTATAGTTGTCCCGAACGAGGAACGCTTGAAATTAGGTGTATTTACCTGGCCTCCAGTTTGAGTTTAGGTGCTCGACCAGGTGTAACTATTTCATTTCGACGTTTACGAGGAAATTACTCCACGTAACGTCGGACTCCCGGTAATTCCCCGTCATTTTACAATCTTACCATAAAAGAGGAGCTCTATACTCTATGGGAATCGCGCGATGAGTGGTGGTTGCAAGGCTTCGGCTAATTTATTGTACCATAGGACTGTTCAACTTAACTGCGCTGGGATTACCAATTTATACGTTCGGATTTGTTATTGTTCGACTAAAATATATGCCTCGTACCGGGGAAGTATGTTTAGTTATACACATTATCGACCTCCCATCGAGATTTAGAAATTTTTATTTTTTTAATTTTTATTTGACAAGTACACGGAAAGACAGAAATTTCTAAATACCCAATAGTCCAATTTCTATATTATTGATTTTCAAATTTCCCAATGTACAAATATTTAATTCCCAATTTCCCAATTTACAAATTCCTGAATTCCCAATTTTTCAATTACCTAATCTAATCTAATCCTAATTTCACAATTCACCAAATTCCACGAACCCCCACTACCAAATCCCCAAATTCCTAAATTCCCAATTTCCAAAACCCTAATTCCACAATTTCCCAAATTTCCACCACCCCTATTCTCAAATCCCCAATTATCTAAATCTACAAATTCTTAAATCCCCAAATTTCCAAATTCTCAAATCACTCCAACAGCATAACCCACATACTCCCCATCTCCCAGAACCATCACCATAGTCAAGCAAAGCGTTACGGTGCCAGTTCGGTTAAGCGAACCGCATCGAAGCATCCCCCTACAACGCACATTTTCCCGTATTCCGAACGAAAGGAAACGTCAGGTCGAATTCAGCGTACACCCTCGTTGGTTTTACCGGCGGTGTTTCACCGTGGAGAAATTGATTCGTCTTTCAGAGGGTGATTCTGTTTACAGGGGGGTGGCTGAAGCTTGATTACCGACCGGCTGGAGCGAGCCAGAAGCAGAAACGAAGAAAGGCAGGCCCTTTGACGCCGAGTGGATCCTCGAGGAGGTCTTGGCGCGTCCATGGGGTTATGGGGTTTTGTGTCCACGTGCCTCGTTCCTGTTTTTCCAATTGCTCTCGCGCCCCTCCTGCATACAACCCTGCTTGCCGCTTGATTTCGACGTGTTTCCGCTCAATGTTATCGTTCGGGGCTTTCACGTCTACTGTCACGGAAACGGCCATTCTCTGCGACCTCTTTAGGCTTCGCCGTTTAACAATCCCTGTCAGGGAAGACGTTTGTCTTTAGATAGTGAGGGAATTTCGAGTTTGATAACTTTGGAGTTTGAGGGGGTAGTTTGATGTTTGGTCGTTTGAGAATTTGTATTCTATTTATTAGACGAAAAGAGAGAGAAGCTGTGGATTTAATTAAAATTTTATTCGAAGGTAGCCACGTCCATTTCGATCGCTTTCAACGATCGCCTCGAAGTTTGAAGCGCTGAAAGTTCGCCGATTATGTCGCCCAGTTTTATGAACGCTCAGTGTTTACTGGCACGGAAAATATTTCACGATAATGGTTATTGATACGAGGTGGAAGGATATTAAATTGGAAAGGGAGCTAGAAGTTTCCGCTCAACTTAAGTGAATGGACTCGAATATAGTCCCTTGTACCGATATTCGCCCCTTTTTTCTGACGGGGGACCATTGTGTACCATGGTTTAGTCGCAACCCGAGGGACACCGAGCTTCTACGTTTTCTGAGTCATGTCTCTCGAAATGGGAGTTCAGGTATTTTTAAACCCGGCTCCTTGAATTTTTTGTGCAATGTACCTATTTATGACTTAACCCTTTTAGTGCCAAATAATGTATCGTTAGCAATACTCCAAAGTGTCACTTTACTGTAACTGTTACTATATTGGTTTGGTTGCTGTGTTCATGAAAATATGTATGATTATTAAAAGATAGGAGTATGTGATTGAACACATGAGTTAACATGTTCGCCATCATGATTAATGTCACAAATTAAAAATCATGAAATAATCAATTGCAGTCAAATTAAATGAAATGTCACATATGAAAAATTAAATGAAACATCACATATGAAAATTGAATAAATCGTCACATATCAAAAATCAAATAAAACATCACATATCAAAATTGAATAAAAGATACATAGAATTGAAATGATATTACAAAAGCACTTGAGCATATTAATATTAATATAGTGGTAATTGAAAGTGTTAGCGAGAAAATGATGGCGATCGCATCTCGTATAACCGCTGTTATAATCGTTTCCCTACGAGCGATAAATAAATCAAATTAGATGCGAATACTTTCGATATTTGTCTGAGGACGGATGAAACCTGAGATTCTCACATTAATTGCAATGAACGTTTGAAAGCTGCGTGAAAATCACGATTACCCATGGTCGTACGCATTCGACTTCATCCTTCTGATTCCGGAAACTTGATATCTTGATCGACACGCAAGTTCGGTTCCAGGAAAGGGTTGATCTCCTGCTGCGTGTTCGCAATCGAGTCTTCTCGTTCGCTGCGGTTTCTCGCCATAGGCGCGTTACGAGCTGAATCGTGAATTAATTAAAAAAAAAAACAATCTTCGCAAACATCGATATACGTCGAATAAAAAGAGCACAGTTATCCTGATTGACAGGGTCAATTTAAACGATCGGTACAATGCGACGACAAGAGTGCTCGAAAATAGCTTTGTCAGTTATTGGCTCTGCTGTTACGATTATGAGGCTATTTGACAGGAAAGCCTTTAATAGCAATCATATAGTTATCCTTTAGTTTAATAGCAGTGATTGTCAAAGAACTTCTTCGTTCTCAATGTATGGTGCTAAGTGTGCCATAAACCCGAGCATTTATGAACAAAGTGCCTTTTAACGAGCGGATACAAATTTTGGTTAAAATCTTGCTGATTGAATTTTCATGGAGAGGGTTGCTCAGGGTGCAATAAAACGATATTGCTGTTAATTGTCTTTAGTTGGGTGCTACTTAGTCGTACCATTTTTATTAGCACGTTAATGACCAGTCAAACAATTCTTAAACGAATTTTCGATGGTCCTCTGCGTTTACGCCATGAATTTAAGATAATAATCGTAAAACGAAGGTCAGCAGCCATTGTTAAACGTTGTACAACTGGCAATATAACGAGGCTTACATTAAGAATGATATATCTCTGCTTTATCTTAACTTGCTAATAACAGTCAAATGATAATAGAATACAAATTAGGACCCGATCTATGTAACTGTTTCTGACACCATCGAACCTAACCTCAAAACGCAGAAAGTAAAGCGCTCATCACCTCATAAAAAGCCTCCTGCAGGATTCTCCAGGTAGTTTGCAATTATCCACTTAATATCAAGCAACGGAAGTGGAGAAATTCGTGTGCAGAAAAAGTGTAGCAGAAAAAAGGACAGATAAATTGCTTTCGAAGTACCGTTTCACGAAACTGTATCGCTAAGAGTTTAATTCGTCGAACGAGTTACTGACGGATCGCTTTTGTGTAATTAGTAATAGCTTTGTTAGTTTCTTTCTTGTTCGATGAAGCCCCTCGATCGAAATTTTCGATTGCATTTCGTGTGGACAGAAGTTTATCGAGGGGCCGGTACCGTTCGATCCTTGTGAACAGTCTCGACCCTTGTCTCTCCTCCTTTTCGAATACTGCTGGCTCATAAAATAAATCAACCAAAACGATTCGATGATGAGACTTTAACGCTTGGTCCCGTTTGTCATCCTACGGTCTTCGGCTCGATGTCCAATATCGACTATTCGGTACAGTCGAGAGCAAATCTGAACTCCCTGGGAAAAGTATGGTAACCAAAAGGAGGAGGCTTTACAGTACTGAATTTTTAAGGACTTTTGGGGATTTTTGGGGATTTAGAAACTTAGATCTCATTCGAATAGTTATGCACCCCGAGATACATAGTACTCCAGAATAATTTTATAGTCGACAAGTGTACGGAACGATCGATCGTCCCCATTGTGTGCAATTCATTACCTCTAATTGTTTCGAGCGATTTGATTGTCAACGATAAGGACGCGGTAGCGCGGAGCAGCATATCCCGAGGAGTTTACAGGTGCAAATTGCGAGACCACGATAAATACAATTTGCAAGGTTAATGACCGTTAAACTGCCGGGCTTCGTCTGACAATTATACCGAACAACATAATTCAGCGTTATTATGCACGCCTGGCTGAGTTGGAATCCCCTCGAACGAACAAAGCTTCAATTATCTCGCGTTTGAAATCGGACAGATTTTACAGGAAACGAAATCGAAAATCCCTCGACCAACTCTCGTCATCTTGGTTTAATTACTTCGACAGGGTAATTAAAACCAAATCTAACAAGTGCCTCAGGTTATACAATTGTTTAAGATGTTTTTCTTCAAATTCGAGTCTTTGTTTCAAAACTATGTAACAGGATATGTATGAAAAGCAACATAATATCTGATGGAAATAGGGGTTGCTGATCCATAGTGCCTATACGTGTGCCACCAGTGGTCTCCTCGTTTTTTTATTTCCTTCTCAATTTTTAATTTTTAGACGAAGTGTTAGTGTACATTACTGGTAGTAGTAGGTTTAAACGCGAATCGACTGAACCGGTAGCACGGTGAGTTTAGAAAAGGGTTTACCATGCACCCACCGATACGTTACGTAGACAACCAACATTTTTATCTTCCTTCGTCCCGAAGTAATTTCGTTTTCAGTGCAACGCTCCGCTCGGTGTATGAATATGAAGCGAGAATGATAAAGCAGCTACGGTACGTCCAAACTCTCGGAGCGTAAAAACGAACCGGCCGATTCGCTGGCAACTTTTCACACTCTGCTGTTATTCAAACAAATCGTTCTTGGAATATAAACATTCGTTGAACAATAAAGTAGAATAGTCTGATAAAAATGTAGAAATGTAGAAGAGAATCGTAAAGAGGAAAAATACGAGTACTTCCGTATTTCCTTGAAAATGGCGTCGACCGAAAGTTCAGGCAACAATGAGTCGCTTCTGTCGGTCGTACACGAAGCGTTCACCTCTTCCTCTCTCGTGTCTCTGCGGCTCGGCTAGATCCGTATCTGCGATCCTTTCTCGAAGCGAGCATCTCAAACGTAACCGCAGACGACCATAAATACTTACGTGGTTGCAAGCGTGCCCATGGAGATTCGTGTAACCGGGCGTGCACACGCGTGCAGAGGAATCGGCCGAGATCCGCGTGCGTTCAGGGTGGTTTCGTGCGCCTCGAGCGAGTCGGAAAAACTGGCGGCGATTCCGCTTTGGGATCGTGTTCCGTGTAACGTCGTTATGACCGAGGTCTCTGAACTCGATCGATACTCGGGGAAAATTGACCCTGGGAATTTCTCATTTATCAGCGAACTGGCAAGCTAAACGATTCAAACCGCAACAGGAAGCGGTCTCGCTACTTCCACTTCTCTCTCTTTCTGCTTACGATGCCGTCCATTTTTTTCCCGCTAATATCTGCTTCATTTACGCAAGCGTTATTTACGAATAAGCGCTTCTAGGATTATTTGCGTCATTCACTTGTGAAATTCGTACGTGGACTTACGACATCCTTAGGCTTTCTACGATTCTGGGATTTTCTTAGGAGCTATGTTTTTAGAATCTTTCGAGGAACCCCAGATTCTTTTTCAAATCTCCTTGGGACTTACCTATAACCTAGATTCTTCATAGAATCTCCCTTAGATACTTCCAAAACTATAATTGCATAAATCAGTACGCACTCCTCATAACTTTATCAACAAATTTGACATCTCCCAAAATATTCCACAGTACAACCCTTATTTAAGAAAACCTAGATACAATTTCTATCCAACGTCAATGCCTTGTGCTATATTTTCATACTATTTGTAATAGTTGTGCTATAAAGACTACGTTTAAACGCTATAAAGACCACGTCTAAAGTAGCATCCTTTACCTCACCAACTCGTGGGTTGACATCCGTACACGTCGCGTTATCTCGTTCTCATCGTGAACTCGAGCATAGAGCGTCAACAAAATCATCTCTTTTTCCTTTTGATACGTTAAAAGTCGGGATTAAGGATCGTGACGTTCAAGGACTCGGGTAGGATCGCCGATGTTATTGCTCGTTTCTCGGCTTTATCACGCAGGTGCGATCCACCGATCGCGTATGTACATGCGGGAAAATGAGTCATCGGCTTGATCGAAGGAAATGAGGTTCGAGTGTGTTTAAAGAGTGGTAGCCACCGCACGTAGAATTTCTGCGAGGCTAAAGAATCGTCGTTGATACGCGTACTACGTGTATATTATTCAAATGGCCGTGTTTAGACACGAGATTAGAAGAAACTGGCGATTATTTTTACACCGTTCCCAGTATCTCGGGCTACCGACTGTTAATGGTAATCTTCGTTACCTGGAAAAAGAGTACTCGAAGGAGAAACGAAAAGGAGAGGAAAAAAAATAAAGTGCAATAAAAAGAAGATACTTGCTTTCAATGGTATGCTGCCTCATACGGGTACTAAAATTAAACGCTCTCTGTTGCAGAGATTTATGCGCGTTCTTAATGGAATGCAACTCCTTTTTACTTTGTTTAATATGTACCTATCTTTTAACCATATTTTATGTATCTATGGAAACGATTAAACGGGATAACGGGATGAGAAATTGAACGATGCAAGAATAGAAGTCAATCGTTCACTTAACATATTTCAGAATTATAACCTGATTTATGGTTCAATATTTTTCTTAAATAATTCAATTTTTACCTCAAGCTTTTTATTACAAATTTTTAGATTCACAAATCCTTAAGAAATGTCCAAATCCTCAAGTATGTACATTTTCATATCTCCAAATCAAGTATATTCTCAAACTTCCAAAGTGTTAACTATAAAAATTTTCAAAGTCTATTTGATCACACCTGGTACTGATACTATTAATAAAATCAAGGACTTGTTCAAATATAAATTCTAATATCATCAATGTGTATATGATCTGTAGCTTCAAATGTGATGATAAACATCCTAGTATGACAATATGACTTTTCAATCGTAAATCAAGGCTCCATCGGAGCTAATTAAATATGATCGTTATCGATCGTGGGCACAAAAGAATCGCGTAGTGGAAAAAAAAGAAATTAGTGACCAAAAGTCTCAGTCATTTATTCGTGTTGACAGTTTAATTACAGAAAAGCCATTACGTCTCGTCAGTTCTATCTGGACGTTGTCCAGAAAGATCGCGAGATAAAGTTAATACTTTGTAAAAGATGGAACGGCTTCTAACGGTACCTTTTTGGTAAGATTCTCCTCTATCCAGTTTACCATAATCGATAGTTCCTCTCGATACGGCTATTGGAGCACTGCTGCGTCCGCTGCATGAATTAAGCCATTATAGTTTGTGCCCCATGGGGTCCCTCCATAGATTATCGATCCAATCACACGGCTCGTTCGTTTTAAGAAGTCCGTTCGAACGATTTCTCGCTGTCCTTGGAGGTACGAGCAGTTATTCGACGTTCGATTAAAGAACCACCCTTGAGGATCGTATTTTTGCGGCCCGCCATTTCCCGAGTCGAACTGTCGTTCGCGATTTTAAACTTTTCTTACAAATTACTCAGCTATTTTGGTATTTCTGTACAGAGAATTATAGTATGTATATGTATAATACATTCAAAGAACGTATATAAAAAATTGTTAATTCTAAAATACCCACAAAGAGTGACTATAAAGAAACATTGTAAAAGAAGCTGTAAATAAATTAAATTGAGGCAAACTTCATCGTCCTTAAATCGAATAAATTCGATAAAATGTTTGGAATTCTTGAAAACTCTCTTCATCGAATTTCTGTTATTACTTGGAAAGTTCGTTGTAAAAACCAGTTCTCGAAGTTCGCTCGATATCCAATGAGATTTGTATCGAGTTATTTCTATTAACCGCTTAATGAACATTTCAATTACCCTTCCATTAACTTGTGTTCGGTTTGGTTGTCAATTTACGAACATATGGTTGCTAAAGCGGTCAATAACAAGCGAAGATACGTATCGGAGAAAAATATCGCACCGAATTGATTATTACCCTACTTTGTTACACGAATTTACGAAGCCGAAGCATGATTGTATATTACTGAAGTATGGTTATGGCGAGCCGTAACGAGGCAAAAGGCGACTTAACAAGGCTGTTATTGTTGCGATTATGTTAATTTACCGCTATCGAGGGCGACCGGTCGTGATAGTAATGAATAACCGAGAAACCGATTATACTTCGTTGTGTCCCTCTGGCATACACTTATTCCTCGTTTTCAATAATATGTCAATATTACGTTCCACGGATTCATTTAACGGTCGAGCATTTCATAATAAATCATTTATGCAATTATGTTTACTTCGATGGATTTTTTAAAATTTATTCGTGTAGACACCGAGGATTAACAGTGTGCATTTAACAGTAGTTCTAGTATTAATCACTTAACTGCGGAATTTAAAAAACCTGCGCGTGATGCGTAATCAAAATGGCGTCGTCGAACGCCGGGCACCTACTACAAATTTCACGAAAAGAGAAAATTTCACAAATAATACAATGTACAGATTTAAAAAGTATCTACTGTAAATTGTACTAAATCAAACCGTAACAAAGGTTGAACAAAATTCGAGCAATGTGCGGCCGAATGCAATTATTTCATGAACGAATCTCCCCCGTGGAT
Organism: Megachile ligniseca; assembly: GCA_945859555.1. Classification (NCBI taxonomy): domain Eukaryota; kingdom Metazoa; phylum Arthropoda; class Insecta; order Hymenoptera; family Megachilidae; genus Megachile; species Megachile ligniseca. The sequence continues at coordinate 13,819,279 of OX243778.1, forward strand.
CTTCGTCCAACATTCAGTAAACGAAATCGTCCATCGGACACCTGTTACCGCGGGCCCATTTGTCCCGACGTTTTTATCACTGTAATCAAAGTTGTAATCAAGCACGTCGAACAGGAACCACGAGGCGTGCTGATCGAGTCGCGTATAATTGATAAATATACGAGACCACGCCAACAGCCGTGTCCACGGATTATTATTCATTGTGCAACTTGTAGCACATTCATGGGACATAGATATGCGATAACGTCGCAAATAATTAACGTTGAATTATTCGTTCCGCGTGGAATATTCATTCATTCGTCGGAGTAACTCGCAGCTGGGTAATTTCAAGTGCAATGAATTCTTCAGACCTTACGCTCGCCGGTTGGCTGGCTCGTTCGTTGATCAGCTTCGCGATCCCCGCGTTTTCCGCGGCCTCTACTGCGGCCTCACGCTTCCTCGAAGTTCGCCTCGGCTTCATCTCCGCGTGACACGTACTGGAACGAAGCGAAGGACGTGGTCGTCAAGCCGTGAAAATATGGATGGCGAACGCCTCTCGTTTCCTCCACGGCTGCCGAAGCTACAGTGATTAAACTTAACGCTCAAACACTGCACCGCATTCCTTTCTGCTCGAACGGATCGACCCGCGAAAATCTACTCCATTCTGGAAAGATGTCCCGACGTTCACTTCCAGACATTATTTTAAAGACACCCAAATACACAGAATTGTTTTTAATATAAAAATACTTGCTTCGATTAAAACAACTTGTCTTCAATAATTTCGCTGTGCATTCATACTGGATTGCACTATTGTGCATTATACAGCTTTTGGTTTAGGTCGATAAATTCTCAAGATTTAACACTTCCTTTAGAGAACGCTGATCTCTCTGTCTATTGTTAGGATTTTATACAAATATTATTGCTACTTTACCGTTAAATTCTTTTGGTTTGTTTAACTGACCGGATCTGTACAAAAGTATCTTAATGAAAATTAATGGTTCGCACGATTTCAACTTGTCGAATCAGTCGTACCGTAATAGATACATGAAATAAAAATGATTTAATCGGACTTCAACTACCATCACCGTTACATACAAACACATGTTTAGCAACCATGTCGATGAAATTATAAATAGTATGAAACATGCTTCATATAAAAATCATACAATAACTCAAAAGATATTTTTCAAACTTCTTATTACTCGTTATTTAAACCCTTTCTGAAAATCATCCCTATAAAAGATTGTAGCTAAAATTCTGCATAAAATCTCAATTTAATTAACGATGGAACAGAGATTCGATACTGCATCCTGAAAAAAGTTACGGATGTATGGTTTCAACAATTGCTCGATCAGACGGAATTAACCAAAGTCCTGAAAACATTTAACGAACGCTGATTTGTCGTCTAATAAATGTGTCGGGCTTCCGATAAATCCTCGGACAAAGGATTCGGTCCGTTATTTTGTCGGGCCGCGTTAAGTACCGAAATAAACGATAATCCTGGTCTGGACCTATGACAACGAGTGTGAGGGTGGGCAAGTATTGATTTTATGGGGATATCGGCTCCGGGAACCACCGAAATTCTCCTCCCCTGTTCTCGCAGGACCAGCGAACGACTCTACAAAGGACATTTCCATCCCCAGCAACTTTCATTTTAAGATTAACGAAGTAACGTTCAAACAGAATTCATTTGCGAATCGAAATGTACCGATTCGATCAAAATTAATGGCTGCATATATGACAGTGATATGTGATATGACGTAAGTGAGACGTAATTCATGGAGCAGACACTATTTTCTTATTTGGACTACATTGAGTCCATTGAGTCGATTGTCAAGTCTGAATTATCGAAAAAAAGTTCATACATGTAATTTTATTTGAATTTCTATAATAAAGAAATCTTATATCCATGGGAACGATGTTTCGTTTAGATGAACCAGGTTTTTGGGTAACAGTATTTTATATTTCAGAGAAGTTCATTCTTCAAAATCCCTGAAATATCAAGACATCAATCATAATGGTACCTCGACGTTGGTCGGATTTTATCGCTATAAAAGGAAACATTATTCTCTATCCGCAGTCTACGTACACATTTATTCTTGTATATGTATTTTATGCCAGACCATTTTTCTTCATTTCCTCGATTATCCAATCTCAACGACATCACTAGTTCCACCTCTGTTCAATCCAAACCGCAGAATCTTTAAGAGTAACTTCGTAAAGTACCCTCGGAAATTAAAACTTTACCTCCGTAAGCTGATTATTTAAATACAATCGTATCAGTAGACGTAATCCGACAAGGGTAGCCGTGCATGAGAAATTCGTAAATTAAGAGTCAGAATTTCTGAACAGCGTAAACGCGAAGTGTGAAGTCTGTGAACTGTAGAACGAAGAAGTTTCAGTGTACATTGCATTTAAAATTTTTAGTATGCTAGTAAATGATTCAAAAACTGTTATCCATCTTACTTTTGCACCGTTTCATAATTTATGAACGTTTCACTATTTCCAGTGTTGGAGTAATAAGATCTCCTTTCTGGGTATTCATTTATTTAAGGGGTCAGATAAGAATACACTCTGTGAGACATTCGAAAATTTCATTTGATATTAACATACGTACATTCATTAATTGTGTACATGAGCATGAAGTTGGGATACTGCAAAGTGGTCTAGTATATGACGGTCAATTACACAACGGTCAATTGTATGACAGTGGATCACGAGTTGGTCAGTTATACAACAGACAATTGTATACAGGTGAACCATAGGTCAATTATACAACAGTCAAGTGTGTAACAACGAATCATACATCGGTCAATTATACGACGTTCAAGTGTACAACAATGAATTACACCTCGGTCAACTATACGACAGTCAAATGTATAACAACGAATTATGTACCGGTCAATTAACGAGCGGCTACAGACCACGCGTACGATTTTGAGGGATGTGTCACGTTCTGCGTAAAAGAAAGATTCCAAGAAGACAGAGTATGGCGTAGATCAATAAGATTTCTTCCCGCGGAAAATAAATAATCGTTGCGGGAGAAAGAGCAATAGCAGAACAAGACCTTCGCAAGACTCCGATCGACGATCGGCAAGGGAACACGGTACGACGGTGATCGACGTGTTCGCGGAACCGTGCCAGCGATATAAAGATCTTCGCATTCTTTCGGGCTCCTCTATTTTTATATCGTTCACGCCACGATCGCCGGTTTGTTGAACAATTCAACCGCGTCGCAAGTTGGCACGTACCAAAGAAAAATTGCCAAGCGAACCGACGCGGCGCGGTCCGTGTTTCGTTAGGGCAGCTCATCGGAATTTCGCATTATCGTACCGTGGTTCCGTTGACCCTGACATTTGGCAACCGCCAACATCTTCTATGGAAGTCAGACGTCGTTCGATCGTAACTAACAGCAGAATTCATGCGGCTGTAATAGGAAAAACTACGATTTAGAACTTCCACGCAGTTTCCTACATCCTTCTTTGATACGTGCTTCTATGCTTTCGAGGACAAGTTTTATGACCTGCTTAAAGATTCTTGAAACACGTCGATTCAGAGGATAATGGGGTTATTTAACCTCGAACAGGAAGAATGGTATCGGAAGTTTTGGCTTAGAGTCTAAGCCCTAGATTTACATGTGATACTGTACATTATGTAATAAAATTATATCTGAAAGGTAATAATATTCATCCTGAACATGTGAAGAGTGTTACCTTTACGATATAATTTCATTAGATCTTACAAAATGTAACACACTCTTCCACCACGCTACCCTGATCAACAATAAATTCTCCCTCACATTAGAGAGTTGTACAGAGAGTACAGCACAATTACTGTACACGTGTTTTACAATTTCACGAAGTTTGAACAAAACCGATGACGCAACTGTCGTACCCCCCCGTTAGAGATCCATCAATCTCTAAATCTCGACTAGATACATTGTCCATTTTTATTTCGCGTGAAATGATCAGGAGTCCGGTCACAAAGTTTCTATTGTTCGTGGCGATCGTGAGAGGGCTCATTGGTAACAGCATCTCGCACGGAATAGTCGTAAAGTTGTCCCGAATCGGCGGAACTCTTTCGCATGGCCTCACACGTTCCACGGCAATCCCGATTGGATTAGATGCACCGTTGGCGAGCGCAATGTGTCTCGCATATTTCCGTCACGCTCGGCCGATCCTGTGCCTCCGTGGCGCCAGCCGGTGCCTCCGTCTCCCTCTTTTCCCTCTTTAAGTTGCCCCCCTCTCGTTCCCTGCCTCCGTGTCGAGCCGTCCCGGTGCCAGGATCTGGTTCGATTACGGGCCAGGTCGACGCCGAACGGAAAAATCGCAGACCGCTGATAACGACCGACGACCCGATCTGCCGCCTCGTCTCTCGTTAATTCCCTGATAACCAATTCGATCGTACCGCAGGTTTGCGTGATTACGTTTCCGGCATCCTCGGTTCTTTCATTAAGGGGTGAGACTTTAATATTTAATATATCCTAATTTAATCTAATCTCATCTGATTTAACCTAACCTAATCATAACCTAATAAAACCTAACTTGACCCGACCTACTTGAACCTAACCTTTATGATCCGTAAAGTGTACGTATAACTCAGTTCGTAACGTGAGCAAGCTTATCCGAAAAAAGTGAAACGACGGGCGTGAAATTTACGATTACTAGCCGGTACCGAGCGAAAGGGACATACCAGGTTCATCCATTTCGAGGTTATCTACGAAACTGTCTCTGGTTCAGAGGTAGCTGCTTTTAAACTGTATCGAAAACATTCCATACCGCTAGCGGAAGAGCAAAAAAACGAAGAGACTCGGCGTCGCGGTACCATACGTCTACGTGAGGCAATTTGATCCTGCGTTTTTGCGCAAGCACGAGCGTTCCACGTAATGAGCGACGCTTTGCTTTTTCCTCTCTGTGGACCTCTTTTTTCCGTTGTCTCTTTAAGATACACCGTTATGATTCCGCACGAGGGCCGAGAATACCGGTATCCACCAAATGGCCGTGTACAATTTCGTCGTTGAATATCACCGCACTACGTGGCCCCGGCGAAAAAACGCGATTACAATGTGAGGATCACGGTTAGGTTCGAGAAACGCTATTGTTTATATTGTTCTTTGTTTTTTGGGACTTTTGAGATGTTGGATAGTTGGAATTTTTGAAGTTTGGGACTTTGGATATTTGGAATTTTGGAAGTTGGGGACTTTGGGAGTTTGGGAGTTTGAGAATTGGGGACGTTGGAATTTTGGGTATTTGGAATTTTGGTAGGTTGGGACTTTGGGAGTTTGGGAATAGGGGACGTTGGGACTTTGGGTATTTGGAATTGTACAAGTTTGAGACTTTGGGACGTGGTACTTTGCATATTTGGAATTTTTGAAGTGTGGAACTATGGGAGTTTGGGACTTTGAGACTTCAGGCCTTTGGGTATTTGAAATTTTATAAGTTTGAAGAACAGGAAGAACGAAGATTAAACGACAGAGTCATCGTGTAAACTCGAAGTCATGTCCTGATCGATCCGCTCGCATTTAGATTCCGTTTGCGAGCCGTTACGCGGAATAAAATAAAAGGAGGGGAAACGGAAGATCCTGCGAGGTCGGTGAACACGTCGTGTATTTGGTGTCCTAGTGAAGGTCGAAGACAAAACGGCGTGGATCGATCGTCACGGTTGAATAGTCTCTTTTCCCAATTCCGTTTTTGCTGTTCGATTGCCGTTGGTTCGCGGCCGAACAGGTGCTGGATGAATAACGTCGGAGCGTTACATGCACCGGATAACGTCACCGAAGATTTAGTTACAGCAACTGGTTTTACGAGCATCGATTGCACGTTCTTCTGGGACCGTAGGCAATGGCATTCATATTCATCGAATTGTCGGCTGTTTATTGCGCTTCAGATTTTATCTGCCAGTCGAACTTGAAGGAGTTCCGTGTACTTGTTCTGTAGAACTCCATTTTGAATATCTTCATTCAATCTTTCTCGATATCTTTAGGTGGAATTCAATTTATTTTGGTAGATTTTTACTATTTTACTAGTATTATTTTACTCCCAATATTATTGCAAAGTAGGTTTACTTTGGGTATTGATGAAATTATTTTCTTCGGCATACGTCATTTATGGTAAAAATGCTAATTAATAAGAACAGGGAAAATACGTCCACGCACGATTTTTCCGTTCAATGTCAGATTCTTCGTGGAAGAATCACAAGTGCAAATTAGGACGAATCGATTGACTCAGTTTTGCTTATTCACTAAACCGCAAGGTTACGAATGAAAAATACCCACTTATTGTTACTGAAAAGCATTGAAGTATAAGGAATAAATTTGCAAATTTTTCGAACCTTCTAATCTTTAAATTTCTACATTCAATACAAATACAAATACACTATACAAATTTTTACATTCCTAATTTCCTAAGTACCCAAATTGTCAAATCCCTATTTTATTATTAAAAGAAATTAAGAATTCCAGAACAGTCAAGCTTACAAATGTCAATTTAAAAAACTTCCAAAATTCCCCAATACGTCTCCCAAAATGAACCTCTGAAATATTCCTAAAAAGTGACCATAAAAAATAATTCTTCCTCATACCTGTTGGTACAAGAATACAAGTCCCGCGTAAGCAATCTCCAATACGATGTTTTGTCAACGTCTCAGTCAGGTTCATCGAGCACGCGGAAGCATCGGCTAATAATAGCAACGAAAAACCGGCCTCGGAATGATAAAGAATATAAGAAAAATGATTTTGTGGAATAACGATGGAAGGTTGGACGTGTCCAGTTTCCGATAACGTTACGACATCGCGATGCAAGAGGTGTTCGGGGGGCGGTTCCGATGGCTCGCCATTAAACGGTCAAGCAGCTCTCCCGGCAGTGTTCCAGCGTGGACAAAAAGGAAGAAGGACGGTAAGGACAGGTCTGGTGCGATTATAATAAAATCACAGTTTGTTCCTGGTCGGGCCCCGTGCGTTCCCACAGGGCCCACTACTGCCCGCGGTCCACCTACCGCATCCTCCAAGGTAACTTGTTGTACGCTTTGCATACGCGCCGTTTCGGTCAACGGACTCGTGTAAGTGAATCGACCGAACCAACGTGAACGATCTAAATGCTTGGATACAGTTTCGAAACACCCCTAGGGTTTTCCATTATTTGCTTCTTCCCTTTTTATCGGATTTTGCTATCGGCTATTCTTTCGATTACTCTTTTACTCTTGGATGCTGCACTGATGGACAATTTGGATATTGTAATATTCTTTTATTTTAACGTGCTCTTTGGACTTTTGGGATTTTTAAGCTTCTAGGGTTTTGATTAGAAATTTTTCTGATCGAAAACGTAAATCCTCAAATTCCCAAAGTACCAGATCTCAGCTCTCAAACTTCGCAACATCAAATTTTCAAATTCTCCAATAATCAAATCCCCAATTATCAATTCCCAAAAACCTAAATCCCCAAACCTAAATATCCCCAAACACCTAAAAAATTCCTAAAATTCCGTGCCGTTATTTTCGAAAACATAGCTTCTATCTACGTCAGAGATAATAGAAAAGAGTACGTGAAGCACTGATAACCAGGAATCGAAATTTGTAAGAGCTTCTTTCATATAAGCCGATCCAGGGGTACGTTTGAAATTGTCAGCCTGGTATCTTGAAAGGACTGTCTCTAAGATGTCTGACATTTGAAAGCATAGACAAGACGAGAATCTACCTGTTAATTTATCAAGCCCACGGACAGTTCTCGAAACGTTTCAGTGTTATCTTCAAACGGGCAGAGGCGTTCGTATGGAATTCTACCTTGTTCGTCTTTTCTTCATCGATAAAGGAACCACGACCCTTTTCAGATCTTTGTTGAAACAATAACACCGGTATCATTAACGGTGCTCTCCATCACTCTTTCTATTGGTTTCAAATGTTTTATCTATTAATACCACTTCCGTACCGGCACACCTGACTGCCATCATGATTAATACGATCGAATAGTTCAAACGAATGTTACATTCATATTTTAATTTCGTTATAGTGATATTGTCGTCTTGATGGACAGAATGTTATTAGACAACGTGGGAAATGCTTCCTTATTTCCTTATACATGATTTCTCTTTTACACTCATATCGTAATTCAAATATTACTATTGTCGTTTATATTATTTTAGGACTAAACATTTTTGGCGAATGGTTAACTGTTTTATTGTTAAATGATGATATAATATTTTCTTATTTTGTCATAAATAATTGGAAATGCATGAGTCCACTGTGCTATTCAAGCTGCCATTTTGCATTCAGTTTCGCAACGCCGCCATTTTGAATTTAGTTTTGTTTTATTACACTCTGAATTATAGGTTCACTCAGTGGATACATACATAAGTATCTTCTGAATCTTTGATACATTATTTTGTACCTTCTGAACCTTTCATAATTTTGCAGCTCCTGCATTTCCCCCAAAAAGTTATAAACACGCTGCGAAAGATCGAGAGCTAAAAAGTGACATAACCTCAAAACGCGTCGATAACGAAAGGCAATCGAATAATTAAACCCTGCGTGTGAATTTGAAAAAAAGCGTGATAAATAAACATGACAGTAGGAGCGAAAATGTGGAGAACGACTGTTTGATGGTGTACGCGTGGCTCGAATGCGTCGATTAATATGGGAAACGCGTGAGCGTGCTTTCGCCCATTTTTAAGCATTCCCCGGTCGGCCCTCGACCCATCCGTTAGGATAATAATTTCAAAACTGACATAATGACATTCCGGTCGTGCCGGCTTTTACTGACAATGGATCGTCCGAAGAACGTTAACGGCCCTGAAATACGTCGAGCACGTACGATTCACCGATTCACCGTTTTCTGTTCTCCTCTTACGTTTTCCCTCTTTGTCGACGGATTAATCGCCGTTGATTATCGTGCGATAAAACAGAATTGGGCCAACGGAACAACTGTATCATCGGTAGAACTCGAGTACACGTTTAATGAAATTATACCGGCTATGTCAGACAACTGGGACAACATGGAGATTCAAATTGTTGCCGATGGGAAACGATGTTGTGGAACCGACAAAACGTTAATGATACATAGGTATCTAGTTTTTTAGATGTATGGTGATAGTATGTTAAAAAATATCAATCATTTGTTTCGAAGTCAATGGGTTCACAAAATGGTTGCTAAAACTTCTTGAGGTCCTATGGCTGCAAAGGACATACGTCTTCTTCTTCTACTGTTTTATTAAGCTGATCAACAAACAATCTATTATTTTATTAACAGTATCTATCATCCGTAACAAGCTGAATATTGTTCAGTTACTAGTGTTTCAATATTTTACTATTACAAAAGTGCATCCACTTAGAAGATTGAATTAGAAACTCTTCAAAAATCCAAAACAAGAGTTTGATGGTATCAATGTTAACCATATTAATGTCAGTGTTAACCATATTCATGAAGTATGAATATAGAAAGAGACAATAGTAATTAATAACAAAGAAAGAATCCGGAAGAATTCTAGCAGAGTTAAGTAACCTCGAAGAGATTAGGTCAATTTGGATTCTGATCCGATAATCAGAGCAGCGATTTAGGGGTCGATAAATCGTTGGACGACTGCTCGGACGCAGTGAGAGCGCAACACGCGTCGACGCTCAAAGTCGAAGGTTCATTAACACGTTTCCTCCTCGCTCCGCCTGCGCGACGCTCCAACTCGCTTGGAAATGGAATTTCCGTAGCCGAGATGGCTGCTGATGCAATCTCTGGCTGCCATAGATCCGAGCGGATGTTCCGGAACCGGCGCTCGATAAAATCTAATTTAGATTCGTCTTGGTCCAGGAAACGGTGTCGCGACCCTCCGTTCATATCGCATTCGAGAAACAGTTTATATACAGGCTAAAACGTTTTGCTTAAAATAGTATCTCGAAACGCTCGACAGTTTCGGATACGTCAAAAATTGACAGTCGTCTTACGGTTTGGTACACGATTATCTAATTCTGCAGGTGTCAATTTAATCGTCATTAACATTTATTTTGGGGCTCTGTTCTAAATTATTCTTGTTTTAATCTACTTGATTATTTCACTATTATTTCGTAAGGTAAACAGTTTCTCATTTATGTTTAGAATATAAGTCTGGTACTAAAAGAGCAATTTTGTACTTCATTTTTATGTACTCGATATTTAATCCACAAGTAATTTGAAATATATGTAGTTGACATATGTGTAGTTGAGAAATAGCAGCATTTTGCGGGAAACCGCTTGAAAAGTGGTTGAAGAGAATTATGGACCCATAAGATACAGCAGCAGTTTCTTTCGATCCCCGTTCAACGAACCGAGAAGAAGCAATGAAAATTCTGAACGGATGCATGGGAGAAGAAAAGATTGCAGTCACGTAATCCGTCGTCCAAAAAGCAACCGAAAGCACGCATTAACGCACGAGTTACCATTCCCACGGGGGAAGAAAGCAATAAAGTACGACACGCGCTGAAAGAAGAAGAAACATGGCGCCGCGTCGAATTCGCGAGCGTGCCGCGCCAATGCTCTTCCGCCAGGCTAATTATTAGCGGTTTCTAATCGCGTGAACGTGACATTAGCATGGGTTACAAGACTCTGTAGACGCACGGTTAAACGAGTGTTTGGTGTTCGACAAGTTAACACGTAAGTTCACGCTGCGAACAATGGGATAACTGTAAACACGAACTATGTTTCCACGGTTCTTGCTGATTTTCTGACTCTTAAGTAGAAACATTACACTTGCAAAAATTTATATGAAATTTACGAATTTTTGGAATTTTCAGTTCTTTGATTTGTGAAGTTTTGAACTTTTTAATTGGTAAGTTGAAGTGTAGAACAGAATTGATGAACTGTAGAATGGTACAATTGAATTGTGGAATGGTTCGATTGATGAATTGATGAATTGTTAAATTCTAAGATTGTTGGATTCCCTAATTTAGTATAATCTTCCTTTTCATTCAATTTCGCGATAAAATTATGGTTGAGAACCTAGATTGTTTTACACTGAAATTATACTATCGTCGATGCATCAGCTGGCAATGTGTTAATGGCGTTAGTTGCTAGGCACATTTTCTGTGATCTTTCCCAGGGTCTGGATAATGATACTGCAATTATTGTTTTTAGGTAGTAAATTGTTCTGTAGGATATGGGTCGGAGATATAAACCGTTTCGAACATAATACCTCGTTCAGTTCTACCGTTCTACTTGTACATAGTAGAAGTATTAAGATTATTACTTTTATTCCACAGTAATCAACATACATGACCTGCGGTAGAAGATTCAATGCGCTATTGTACATTTTTTATGCAACAATCTACTGTCATATGTTACACATTAAAATTCTATGTAGACAAATTACATAAAAATTGTAGCTCATTTTTAAATTATAGGTACATTAACCTAGCAGACAGGTTATGTATACACTAACATAATTCATATCGAACATTAATAGTAATTTTTAAACATAAGAATTCCTATTAAACATAATAGTAATAATAATGATTCTACTTATTAACATATGAATTTTCATCCTACCATAAAACATGACAAATTCAAACCCTCACTACATTACATACATGAAATGAAATTCAGAAATATGAAAATTCTGCGACAACGGGTTTTCTATATTGGACACATAATTATAACAGAAGTTTATAGTAAAATAACAGTGTAAAAATTTCGAATGGAATCCCAGTTCTAAATCAAGCGGTGACTCTGCAAAGACCCAGCTGCATCGAAGGTTAACGACAAATTCCATCAAGTGTCCCATAAATTTCCACGTCTCGTAATCGAAGTATTCCGATTTGGAGAACTGTTAGAACGATAAGAATTCAATAACGTGATCATTATCTCCTCACCGCGTCGATTTGCCGTTGAAGCGACAAGTGGAAAGGTGGCAAACACGGAGGGTGAATAAATTGAGGAGAAGGAGGGTGACGGTCGAAGAAGGCTCTCTTGTTTGATTCTATTAGCGGAATCAAGAAATCGGAAGGAACTGTTAACGAGAATCACGATTGGCCGGCGAGAATCGATAGGAATAGCCGCGGCACGATCCAAAGAAACAAATGGTTTGTCGTTATTTGCACACAATGACCACGGCCATCCGTGGCCGCTCGTGAGTGAAAGACGAATGGCTCGGCGTAGAGGCGCACTTCGCTGATTTTCACAGACTTATTGCCGTTTACTTTTGACAGAAACACAGTAAAACCTTGACACATGGATTAAATGACGGTATTAAACTTCTCGATGGATTATACAATGAACTAGGGATTGTAAACTTTGATCACCGCGAATGTAGAACGCTCTGCGTTATTTTATTTTATTTTTAGTGTTTGATGCACATTTTGTATAAACCAGACTCGTATTTTCACTGCAACTGAATTCTGATCGTAATATACCTAGCAGTTTAACTTTCTTCAGTTGACTTCACGGTGTAGGAATAATTTACTGGCTGTGTGTGACGCAAAAGAAAGATCTTTCTTCGAATAACTTAATCGATCGAAATTCCTTCTCCATGCACGTAAAACGGGCCTTGAACGCGTTCCCAAAGGAAGATCGACGACCGTGACGGCCCGCTTCCGCTTTCGAGTCGAACGGTGGACCCAGCCTGACGAAACCTGTCGCGTTCATTAATCTGCCGTGTCGCGAGAAGGGTCGATTCGCAAATAAAAACGGCGAAAGATCGGTCATCGAGCCGAGCAAGAGACAATCAGGAAGGGCCGCGATAATAAGGATTCCCGTAAAGGTCGTCACGAATTGCGACGCGACGGAGCCAGGAAGCGCTCGAAGAAACCGGCAGGGACGTTTGCCGAATACCAACGATTCATTTAACAATTTTCGGGAACAGAGGTGGGGTTATGAGATTCGACTGAAGAGCATCGCGTTTCGAGGAAGAAGGAAAGTCCTCCTCAATCAAATTTACGAACTTGTTATTCGTTGCATTTTATTACGAATGCTATTCAATTTCGTTTGCCTTATATTTTCCATAATATATGACATGAAATTCATCACCGATGATACGACTTCATGAGCAATCAAATTTGTATTGCATAAAATTTGCTACAATTTTAAGAAATAACCAAAGTGTTTTGTACATGATAGGAAGACATGGGGCTCAACGTTGTAAAGATACGACCTCGAATTTTTATGATAACCAATGAAGTGTGCATCAAATAAAATTTGCAACAATTTTAAAAAGGGACCAAAACATCCCTTGTGGGGTAGTAAAACACAAGAGATCCAATGTGGCAACATAACCTTCAAGGTTCATAAAAATAAATTAAACTTGTATTTAATAAGATTTGCCATTATGCTATTTCTTTGAAATAAGATTAAAAAATTAAATCGTGAAGTAAAAGGTGCAAGGACATTGAAGTCCTCAGACCCCATGTCACAATATTTAGCTCGCTGGCGATTTAGTATGACGCGAAAACGTATCCTGTACGCTCGCAGGATCTTTGATCCACGGTGACACGGTATAAATAGAAAGCCGGTGCTCGTGCATGCCGAACCACTCTCCCTCTCTTCTCTACCCTTTCATCTTCTTCCTCTTCGTCGTGGTCTCTTCTACCTTTTTCATCTTTCACCTCATCGTCTTCCACATTCCTCTCCTTTCTCTTCGTCCTCTTCTACGCTGTTCATCTTCCAGCGTGTTGCCCGTTTCTTCTTCATTTTCCTGTCTTCTCCGGGCACCTTGCGCCCCGACTGGTCCCTGCGGCCCTTCGTCGACCAGCCCGAGGTAACCTGTTATTTCAGGACTGCGAATCACCGGCAGTTTTTACGGGTCTCCCTCGGCCCACGGCCACTATAAATATCGAGGTACCTTTTGCCCGTGGCTGCCGTCGACGTCGAATCGGATGACCGCTGGACACCGGAGTCCCGACACGGATCCCTTTCTTCCCGGAAAACGGACCGAGACACGCCTGTTTCTGGCATCTGTCGCGCGACGATTTAGACCCCTCGCAATTAGACAGGATCGCCAGCGCCTCGTACGTCTTCTTTCTCGGCTGCGAACACGCGGCCGGAGAAAAAGCGAAATCGCGCGACCGTCCGCTTGCTTGCTCCTTTCGGGATCCTTGATACGGCGTTGTACGAAATTATACTTCTTCGTAATACGATGTGATTTGATGATACGTTGCTATGTCGTATAACGCAGTTTTGTAGCCACGCAGCATTACGCTGCCAGTGGAATCATTACACGTGTAACCACGCGTTCTGTAGGCACGCAGCATGTTATGCTGCAACTACGTGTTGCTTGGCCAAATTCTATGTTGCTGCCCTTTGATTTACTATGGGATATTGCTATATGTTGGGTTAGCACGCGATGTATTCATACGTGTTCAATTACGGGCGATATATTACTATGCGTCGATTAGCACGCGTTAGATTAGTACACGTTAAATTACTACGCGTTGGATTACCTCACGTTAGATTACCACGCGATGGACTATCATGCGTTGAACTATTACGGGGAGGATTACCACGCGTTGGACTACCACGTGTTGAAGTACCACGTGTTCGACTAGCATGTGCTGAACTCTCACGCGCTGAGTTATCACGCGTTGGAATACCACACGTTACACTTACCACGCGTCGAATTACCTACGCGTTGAATTATCTACGCGTCGAACTACCACGCGTCGAACTACTAAGCGTTGAACTACCACACATCGGACCTCTACACGTTAAATTACTAAACGTTGATCCTCTACGCCTTGAGTTACTAAGCGTTGAGTTACCAAGCGTTGAATTTGCACTTATTGGCCCGCTACGCATTACCCCAGCACGTGTTGTATTATGAGACATGGATCCACATTAGACCACCACGTGCTGAATTATCAGGCATTAATCCACTACACACCAAATCACCACATATCGAATCATCAAGACTCGAACCACAATTGTACCAGTATTGTAATACTACGCATTCAGTCCCCACTTATTATATCACGCAGTATATTATTACGCACGATATCGCTGCAGATGCAATCAGCATAAATAGCATCGTCCCGCATTATGTTACCAGTTAGATTATCGACGAGTGACCGTTTATCGAATTTCGAAGATACGTTTACTGAAGTGGAGAGTCAGAAACGGGTTCAGTCAGGACTCGATGGTGAAATCGATTATCATTCCCGTGATTCGTAGCGGTAGTTGGATTAATCGACAACGGTACTGCGCACCGGAAGCGCCAGTCTCTCGGATCACCGAAGTTAAGCTGCATCGGGCACGGTTGTTGAATAGACGAATGATAATCTCGAACTTCCATGCTCTGTTAGCTTTGCGGTTTCAAATCTATTTAAAACTTGCAGTTACAGTAATTAATAACCCTGGAGAATGGATACCTGATCTGGAAAATTCACGTCGGATATGTACCGTGACCTACAAACTACTGATACTGTCCTCTTCTTTCTTTTGTCTCAAATGTTATTTATTGATAAAGTATATTAAAAATTTATCATTCAACTTCCTATCATTAAAAATAAGTGAGACTTTTGTTTGCTAATATTTTGTTTCTCGATATAATACAAAACTTGGTCATGTAAGGTAACTTGCTCATAAGAGTAGGTTTTATTCTGTTACCAGAATTTCTTTCCATTATAATCGATACGAGCTTCCTGTATAAATACCCCTTTTCCTAAAAGTTGTTTTGAAAGATTGAAATATTTTTTCTTGATTTTTTGACTTTTGCTCTTGAAACGATTTGACCAGTATAATTTGGAGGTGTAGAGCGAGGTATATGGTAGATTAAAAGGAATCCTTGAAAAGGACGCGGAATCGTCAGAGGATCGTCGAACGGTCGGCCGATGTCACGAAGACCAGGAATATCGAGTAGTCTTCGTGACTCGATGCTGCTTCCTTCGTGAAACGCGATTTCCGATAACGAGCCGCGCAATTATTTCAATGCCGTGCGATGGGCCGCATAAATATCGACAAAAACGACAATTATTCGCGGCGGTTTTGCGACGGGCATTCGCGAACAACGTGGCGGAGCAGCGACGAGGAGCGCAGTTAACGGTCACGGCGTTGTATGGTGCGTGGCTGATTAATAAATCCAGTTAACGGGGATTTATTTAGTCAGATAAACATCGTGTGCACCACGCTGCCTTATCGTAATTAAATTTATGCGTCGGCTACTGATCGAGAAACTGTTCGTTCTCTGAATCTTAATTAACGACGAGATCGTGCGCGAGTTCAACGGAAGCGTTTGTGGGAAACGCTTCTAACGATTGTCTTTCCCTTCGTTCTCGAAATATCTTCTATAACTCGAACATTTTATGCTAACGAAACGGAACACTTTCATTTCCATATAATTTTCATTCTTTCATCGTTTATTGACGTATGCTGTCGATACGGTTTGGAACGAGTTTATGGGAGGAGTTCGTTTTGCGGTTAGGTTTCATACCGGTACAGGTACTTTAGACTCTATAAGTTCTTCGAGTTCTTCACAAAAATCAATGAAAATAGTTATTCATCTAACAGCACATTATCGAAGCTTCAGCTCGATATCAAAAAATAAATATATCTAATAAACATGACTCAATTATTCGTAAAATAGTGACAAGCATCTCCTGCAATTTGTGAACGACTAAAAAAGAGCACATAATAATAATAATATCCATGCATCATCTCGCTGAAACTGTACCAGTAATTCGAAAATTGGGTCAGTTCCGTGACACAGATCGTTCGGAGAATACGAGATGAATCCGTCGTGTATGTTCATAGTACTGGTTGAAGGTTAAAAACGCACGATCGTAAATTTCCCTTTCGTATGATCGCAGTAGGGGTCGGATCCGGTAGGTCGGAAAATCCGGTCGCCTGTTCCACGAAATTTTCGCCGACACGAGCTAGACTCATCGGGAATGCGGTCGGCGTGTCCGAATATAGGGATTCCTGGTCTGTCCGAAACAAGAATTCCGTGAATTACGTCTAGAATCAGAGCTACTCAGTAAGATGCTCGTGGAATATCAATGACCAGGACGTGCTTTCCTCGCTAAAAGGGATCTTTCCCCGAGATCCTGCTTTCTTTGAACCCTCCGTCCCTAAGAGGTGCTAATCCACCCACTCTCTTCACTTTCTCCGGGAAAGCGGAAGTTAACACCCATGCTGACGAAATAGTCCCTCATTCTTGCAGATCTGAATTAGTTGATAAATTGCGTGGTGCGACTTTTCGGTGTAATTTTGAATTACCATGTGTTGGACTACCATGCGTTGAACTACCACGCGTTCGAGTACCACGCGATAGACTACCTACGCGTCGAATTACCACGCATCGAATTATCTACGCTCCGAATTACCACGCGTCGAATTACCTACGCGCCGAACTACCACTCGTCGAATTATCTACGCGCTGATCTACCACGCGATAGACTACCTACGCCCCGAATTACCACGCATCGAATTACCTGCGCGCCGAACTACCACGCGTCGAATTACCTACATGCCGAATTACTACGCGTCGAATTATCTACGCGCCGAATTACCTACGCGCCGAATTACCACGCGTCGAATTATCTACGCCCCGAATTACCACGCGTCGAATTACTTGCGCGCCGAACTACCACGCGTCGAATTACCTAAGTACCGAATTACCATGCGCCGAATTATCTACGCGCCGAATTACCACGCGTCAAATTACCTTCGCGCCGAATTACCACGCGTCGAATTACCTACGCGCCGAACTACCACGTTTTCGAATTATCTACGTGCCGAATTTCCCCTACCACAAGCTTGTAACACCAACGCTGACGAAATAATCCCTCATTCTTGCACCTCGAATCTGAGTTATTTGATAAATTACGTAATAGATTAACAAAATATTCCCTAACACATAGCGGTCTAGTCATAACACTTAGGCAAATATAATAATTCTAAGAACGTTTAATTGCGAGTCACTCAACCGAGCCATCATCGATAAGTGGCTATTAATTAAAGTCCGAGTCCGATTTACTTCTACGGCTCCACTCACAGTTTGATTTGCACTTTATTGTGTACACTGTGCTCGTCGATTTTCCAGCGAACAAGTCGCAGAAACTTTTAACCGATTCGAAACGTCGCTGCAAGTTTCTCTTGCGCAGTTCGCCGAAACCGTTAGCTTGCATCCCGGTTACGCCGCATCCGGTCGGCACGTGGGTCAAACCGGAGATTAATCAGGTCTCTTTGTCTCGGTGAACAGGCAGCCATGGAGATAAAATCGCCGATAGTCCCGATGGGAAAAGCAACGACTCGCTCGCGATTTTATCCCCGCCTCGTGACGGTAGTTCACCCAGAAGAGAATCTTGTCGATCCGTTTACCACGATGTGTAAACACGCCACGATGAAGATGCCTGAACCACTTGTAAATTCTCCCACTATGATCGCCTCCTACTTTCTTCAATTACTGTTACTTTACTATTGCTTCTAATACCAACGATGACATGGAATTACTATCAGATTTTAATGTAGCGATTTGTCGCCAATTATGCAGTTGGTTGATCATTGAAAATTTCAATGTTGCTACTAAAATTTTAATTCAAGCAAATTTTAATAGCAAACTTGAGGGATAACCTTTCAGTAAGGTTTAGGATTTCTCCGGTTGATTAAACGCGTTATAACACCATTTGCCAGGGTTTTGGCTCACTGCTGAGTTAACATTCAGACTTCCACCCTTGGGAGCTAGTTCGAAATGTTCCTAGGGCGGATTAAATGGAGTTGCGGTGTTCGTGGAGTAGCTGGAAGGTAAAATAGGTGCTACTTGTGATGCCATAAATCTTCAACGTTTACACATCAGTGCGGAGTAGAATTCACTACCTGTGGTTTTCGTAAGAGACTGAAACTGATATTTTAATAAGATAGAAACTTATAGAATATTTATACTATGTATATGCATATGTACATGTATATGCATATACATATGCATACTTAAATATGTCACATTCTCACATATGATACACAATAATACGCCTTTACAAATCATACATCATGTAATAACACATATATCAATAGTAACATGTTCCTACATATCATACATCACATGTATAATGACATACTCGACATGGCACATATACTATATATTAACATACTAAACATAGATACATGTACAGTATTATATAATAACATACTTAAGATAAAAAATAAAAGACCATAATCACAGAAGATTGAAGACGTTACAGAAGTCCCTGACGTGGGTACCTTCCTGTATGAAACGGTATATGTATCTTCTCTTTTCATTAATGAAGTTTGTCCACGTTTTATTTGAATAACGAGGAAGGCAAACCGGTATCGTTTACAAAATTTATTATTCAAGAAAATGGACGCGCGTCGAGGCGCCTCCTTTTCATTTATTCGTGCTCTATTATTGAATACCGCCGATGGCAAACAACCATAATTGCATTTGTCCGAAAGAATTCCTGAAAGGCGCGGAAATGTAACGCATGAATCCGACCGGGATCACAATGATTTTCATCGCGGAATCACGATGGTTGTCACGCGAACGTAACCGTGCAATCATCGTGCGTTTGCCAATAACTGCTTCTAATAACACGTTCGGCCGCTGTTGAAAAACCGACACACGCCGGACGTGTCTTCACAATCGTTCGGCTTAATTTCCATCCGTCGCGAATATTAATCCCGTGTCATTATCCGTCGGCGGTTCGAGGTGTGCGCGGTAGCATCGAAAAACGGCGAGCCTTTAGCCACCTTGATTCTTGTGATTTGCCTCGATTAAAGCGAAACGCTCGCTTTTAAAATGCGATAACCGTCAGTTTTATAAGAGGGAACGTATTGGGTAAAAGCGGCGAGAAAATTGCACCGTTTACCGATGCAAGAACACGCTTTGTCAGCTGACGCCGAGTCAAATCGAATCTTTTTCAGCTTCTTCCGCGATCCTAAAGTGCCAGATATCTAAATCGAGCATGTCCCAACGGTGCATCTTAGATGTCCGATATTGGCAACCCATTTCCTGCAAATGTCGAGATAAACCCACGCTGTCCATCATTCTCACCTGCAAACTTAATCTTCTACGAAGATATTTTTGCCCAGAATTTTTTAGTTCAAAGGTGTCATGAACTTTTGAAGTTATTTCAAATTATTATCAAGAATACATGAAACACTTATCAAGTATAGATTTGGAGAACGTATAAATGAGAACTTTGTTCGAATTATGTTAGTTACGCCAATGTGGTCAATGCATTGCCTTCCACAACGACCGCAACCCTCATAAGAGCAACTTATCATGAAAAGCCCTACCGAAGCCCTGCTAGAAAATTGGTTCCAATTGACCCTCGTTTGTCCCCGTCGAACCCCTTCAGGAAAAGCGTGGTAAAGTTCTGTGGAAGCTTGGTACACTCGAGTACAATGTACGTACGTAAACTTGACAATCTTTCATGTACAAAATTTCAGAATTCTGACTTCTAGAATCTTGATACTCAAGTCCTTAGATCTCCAAATTCATATAGCCTCGAATATCTATATCTCTATATCTTCAAATTCATACTTCAAAGTCTTGCGTCTCAGCATCCACCTATCTCGAATTTTGCAAACGCTAAAAAATTCCCACTTCAAATTCTTGTCCCTGTAGCGTGACTCACCCAAAAATGTGCAAATCCTGAAAAAATTCCTATTTGTTAAAACTCTTGCACCCTAACGTCACCTCGAAACGTGCGAACCGTGAAAAATCGTCGGAAACGAAGGGTCGAAGGGTATGTCCCCGGTCAGCATATTTCCCGTAGAAGGGAGATTTGCCGTAGACTGTACGCCGGTTTCCACGATCGAACGTCGTCGGGGCTCGATAACCCCGGGTGCGACCACACCCACGCGCGAGGTCGCGGCGGGCAATTATCGTCCCCTCGGCGTAGCTGGGAGCTGACCTTGACCGTGAGAGCGGCTCGTTCGAGGCTAGGAGCTGTACAGCACACGGCATGGCGGGGCACCTTGTAACCGGAAGTGCGGGTGACACGCTGCACTGGAACGGCGAGGTCCCGGGGGAGGGGAACGTGTGCCGGTGGTGGTAGCAGCTCACTCGGTTGGCCGGCAATCTTCCGTGGAATCTGGCGAACGGTCCGTTCGAAAACGATGTACCAGTTAGATAGGGGCCACCGGTCTAGCGGTTTCTTTTTTTTTTTCGAAGCGTTATGGACTAGGCGAGCGCGTGCCAGAAGCCTGCCAGCGTAGGCTCGTGCGTATCAGCCTTGTCAACCACGAAACTCCGTGTCGTCGGACGATGGGTCGTGCATCGCCCCGCTAACGTTTCCACGAAACTAGGTAAATGGATCTGGATCATTGGAGCGAACGGAGCTGCTCCTCGTGCCTAGGCCAGGATCGACGTCCTAGATGCCCAGGGCTGGAAAGGTTGTCACGTCCGTGGTCAACGAGCCTCTTACCGATTTAATTTATCGCTTGTTCGTCCGTACAAACTCGCCACAAAATGAATTCACAACCTGCTCGGACCCTTCAACTCATCTTGTTTTATGTGGACATCGAGTACTGTTCTGACATCATGATTATGGGAGAAATTGTGTTAGTTGTGGTGTAACGATTGATAGGTTTATTCAAATGTTCCATGATAGACTGTTATAGACGTTATGAACTATCAGTGGTAACATTACGGAGCCATACCGTTACTTGTGTTATACCATTATTTGCACTATACCATTACCTGCACTATAACATTATTTGTTCTATACCGTTATTTATACTATACCATTACTTGTATTATACTAGTACTTGTACTGATCAAATATAACTTGGTACTGACAATTATTTTCACCAACCACAGTACTAACCTATAGTGTTGGAAATCATCCTTTGAATAAACCGCTCCGATTTTAGATTACAAATCATGGGACGAAGAATGAAATACATGTGTGTATTTATATTGAAGCGTATATTAACGCTGAAACTACCAAACTCGTACATGTAACATGTACATAAATCGCATGAATCTTGTGAACGACAGATTGGAATAGTATTAATAAATTAATTGCGATTACACGAAAGATAATGATAATTCGAACGTCGCCGTTGGAACAAGACTTTTACGTGAAATCAATATTATCCGATAAAGAAAGGAACGGGAAACGTTTATGCACTTTTGCATGCTGAAAACCTGTTATTCGACGATTTGTTACCGGCGGAACAAATCCTTTAGTGAAGACATTTAACACCGTGTGTACGGTGTTAAAGTCGCGGGGTCAGTTTATTGAAATCGATTTTATCCGACGATCGAAGGAATTGAAAAAGCCCGAATAGTCTTTACTGTATGAAGCTTCTCTTATCTTTGCGAACAGTTGTCGCGATAAATTTCTTGGCCAATCGGTAGGAAAACTTAGGATGTACATTAGCGGAAAATGTGATCTTTCGAGTTACAGGATATTACTTAAGTCGTAAAATAGAGATACAAAGCATGCAAAGATCATTGATTTGTACCTGTATCGAGTGTTTGATACCAGAAATTGCGTGGTAAACGCGAGCTGGGTTTATTATTTAACGCGATGTCTCGTAATGGCGTCCACTCATGGGACACTTGTGAACGTTCAAACCCTCATATTCAGAAATTCAATTTTCCATCTTCCAGTTTACAGAACTTCATAAATTTTGTGTCTATATCTTTTGTATGGTTTCACGTACATTTTACATGATTTTCAAAGTCCATCGTAAACAGACATAGCAGTACCAGTGCTGTGCAACTGCGAGATAAGATAATTCGCGCAAATCCGAGTTTCACCGTTATTGTTTCTTTTCCGCGTCAAGCTGAAATAGCTGCAGAAATTCCAGCGATTTCGTGTGAGAATAGTATACCATCGATGTTCAATAATGGGGAATAAAGTAGGGATATTATTGTTTCTCGAACCTCTAGCGTTTCCGCGATTATGGTGAAAATAAACACTGTTCGTGTTCACCGAAACAAAATCAGTAGCTTTCGTATTAAAAAACTTAATTTCATTTTATACTAATAATGTTACAACTTCTATTCGACACTTTTTTCCTGATAATGTTATTTAATATTTTTCTTTTCTTCTAGTAATATTAAAGATTTTATTATGTATTTCCTCTTCTGATAATGTTCTAGTACCTGCATAATTTGTACAATTTTAAACTTAGACCTTAAACTTGACATTCCATAAATCATCGACTATGTAGATGAAATAATCAATCACACTGAAACAGCCTAAGGGATGTCCCGCATGAATTTCCCGTTCCCAGGTCAAAAAAAATGGTCCTTTCAAATCAAATCAAGCATCCATCGAAATATCAGCGAGATCAAACGCCGTTACTCAGCCACGTATCTCAGCTTCCGCTTTATCCGCCATCGTTTCTAATTGAATTAATTTATCCACTCTCGCGACGCGCCAACAAATTTCTCCCCCGGTGTTTCGGAGTTCGTAGCTTCGTATCGAATACGATATTTTCATCTCCCTGTGTCTCTCTGCGTCCACGCGGGACGGATTAATCTCGTTACGGGGTATAATCCGATTCTTCTTCGTCCTCGCTTCGATAACAGCCCGAACGAACGAGGGCTACACGAAATTGTTATCATTATCGTGGAAATTTCATCGCCGACTTAGTTAATTGATTCCCTTAGGGACAAGATGCGGCCAACAGGAACCATTCGCTGAAATCTATACGCTATTAATCACAAAATGGACCTGAATGTACAAGGGTAGATTCTGCAAATGTAAGTCGATGTGGAAAAATTATTTCGAATTACTCGTTGAAAATTTGTCTATCGAATGTGAAGACAGACAGGGTCTATTGAATTGATTTGTCAACAGGAATCATTTGCTGAAATCTATATGATTGAAATCACAGAATGGACGAAAATATACAAGGGATGATTTTGTTCACAAATTATAAGTCGACGATGTAGAAGTTTAGTTATTTCAAATTACTCGTTGAAAATTGTGAATATTTCTTTCTGTCAAATGTAAAGATAAAGAATTGTGAGGTAGTTTTTATCGAACGTATTCGCGACTGGCCGGGACACCAGAATAATGGATGTTCTGTTACAAAAACTAATTTATACGCGTGAGGGCTTCAAGCTGCAACCGGGAGGATCCTACCGGACAAATATCTCATTAGGACGCTGTAGTATGCACCATTAACAAACACGTGGCTTTAATTACTCTTCTACGATGTTCCAGTTTCATCTTCCACCGACAGATGCAGTTTCTCAGAAACTTCTTGACAAAGGACCTTTGTTCCGTTATTTCTATTGAATCGCCGAAATATCGCCGCTTGTCTTCGTTAAAACCAATCGCAATTTTTCTTTGAATGGAACGTTTGTCTGACTGATCTGAAGGAGCCTGGGGACAGAATAATTAAAATAATGGATATTAGAGTCAAATTTTGATGGAAATAAGAAAGAGTAGACTGAATAATGAATGGTTATAAAAATAATGAAAACTAGATTTACCTATAAATATTAATAGAAATAACAAAAATCAGACTTGACAATAAATATTAATAAAACTAACAAAATCTAGAAGTACATTTTTGTACTACTTTTCTTGCACTAGAAAAATTATTTCATGATGTAAAGTATCATGTAAGAACCACAGACATGTATTAACCCCTTGGGCTACAATATCGTCACACTCGTGACGCACACAGTTCACATGCGACACACTCGTATTTCCTGCAATTGAATTTTGGATTCAATTCTAAGGCAACATGTGTTCAACATTTCAACTTTAGTTGTCTTAGCGTTGTACCAATAATTATCTAACTGTAAATGACGCAACCTAGAAAATTGTAGGTTAAGTGGTTAACCTTGATGTAAAATTTGGAATAATTATAATCGCAGGATCGATACAACAATGAAATGGAATAAAACCTCCAGCATCTTTTTGTTAGAATCGAACGAAAAATTGTTGAATTCAGTGACCGTCGACGAATTCCAATATCCACGTTATCGCAATCAGGCAAAGGAGGTAATTTCCGAATTGAATCAGGGGCTCGAAGGCTATTGTGGGTCCCTGGCCGTAAACAATTAATCGCAAATGAATTTCACGGCCCACGCAACAACCGCGCCTGCAGCAATTTCATCGGATTTAATTCGTTTTCCAGCACTGACGGATCCTTTCGGGTCCCCGGGTTTTAACGTTGACGGCCACCTAATGCATATTCCCCGGGAATATTCGGCCCTGGCCGACGAATAGCCAAGCTCATGCAGCCATCCAGCCGTTGTATTGTTTTTTCTTTCGGCCGTGAGAAGACTTGCCGGAGGAAGAAGCGTCATTCCGAGAACACGTAGCCGGCGTAATTAGGTAATTATCAAACAGCGAGCTCTGAGAATTTGATACCCCTTCGTGGTCCGTTGAACGGTGCTGTGGTGGGTACCGTTTTTTTTCTTCTCCTTCGGATACGCTGTTTCTGTGACGTTGTTTAGCCCGATGCGGAGGAAGTCGAAGGATCTTGCTTTCGATAGCGAGCGTGGGATCGGTACCAGGAAATTTTTTCAGATATTCGCTCGGAAATTGTCGACAGGAATTGGCAATTGTGTGGAACAGGGCCAATGCCCTCGCTTATTTCGTCGGTACACATCGTGTATTGTTTCAACGCGTTTCACACTTCTAATCTTGACATACGCTCCTAAACTCATAATACTCACTAGTCTTTTAACGTTTGTTTACTTTCTGTATTTCACGATCATTTTTGTACTGTACACTTTTTAAAAATAAGAGAATAAAATTCAATTGTGTCTCATTCTTTTATACCTAATTTAACTACATGTATATGAATATGCATATGCATACGAATACACATATGTGTATATGAACTGTATATTTCTTGTATATTTTGTTACAATTATTCCTGGATTAAACACGTGTTCAGTGATGAACTATGTGTATACATGAACTACCTACATGTACATATGTATATGAATACATATATGTGAACATGTATTTTTTGTATGCGTACTGTTGCTGTATATATTTTTCAATTATAGCAATCACGCGACACGCATATAACATTAAAAGAAACGTTCATAGAAACGTTTGAAGCGAGCAGAGGTCGGAGGTGAAGATATAAAAGAAAATGGAGGGCTCAGGCAGCCGAGTGTGCGTCGGTTTTTACAGCACTTAACTGGCGCGTGCATTTCGTATGAATCGAGCAAAAAAGAAATCCTGGAAGAGAGGCCACGGGAACTCCTTCGGGGACCCTTTGATCCTGGAAATTAGCTTACAGTTTATTGCATTTTTTACAGGGCCTTTCATCTCCAGGATCTCACGCGCGCCCGGCTAAAATCTCTCATCAATATGCAGCAGGGAGGGCGAGCAAGAAAAATACGGGCAAGGCATGATGCAAGGAAAGAGGGATACCGTGATCAGACGGCAATGAAAACAAGAGAGAACGAGACAGATATAACGTATTCAAATTACCCTGAGAATCAAATCTAAAGACTTATCAGCGAGTTATTTAATTAAGGAACTATTTTGAAATCGTATGACAATAATTACTATTCGTTGGCGGGTTAAATGAAATTCAGAAAATTTAAGATGATATTCAATTATTTCGACAGAGGTCAGCTACTTAAAGTAAAATAACTTCAGAATATGTTGAAGGTAATTTTTACGTTTAAAGATGTCTTAATAGTAATTTTCCTGATTTCGTCATATTCAGTGTTTGCGAGACATTTTCCAATGTTTATAAATCAAAGTGCTTATCTCACACACAGTATATCATTCAAAACACGTTGCTCTCTCACGATTAGTCATAAGACGTCCATTACACAGTCACGTACATCAATTAAAAGATTCCAATTTTCCATCAATGAACGGTGCAGTTAAACGAGAATATAAAACAGCGTCATAAATTTCGAGCCCAAGAGAAGATGAACGTCCATACATCCGAAGCCCGATTTACATCGCAATTTTCTCGTCAACTCTTGATTGCAGCATCGTTCATTGGATTTGTCATTCAATCATTTTTATACGCACGCATCGAACAAGACGATAAAAGTAAACGACCAGGTTTCAAGGTAGATGGCGAGTTGAGAAGTTTTTCCTTGGGATTAATCGATAGATTACAAATACTTTTGATCAAAGGAAACCGACGGTCTTCTTCGTAAAAAGAAGAAATTTTCGGTAACTATCGAGCTACCTGCTCGAATCGTTTCGAGACGATTCTTGGATTCCTTGGATTAAACGCTACACTGGTATTTAGGTCTTTATGTGACGTTTAATTATTCGAGGCTTATTTGTAGAATCCCAGATGCATATTGTTCTTGAGTCCCACGATTATTTACGAGATACGCGTGTAAAGATTTTAACACAGGCCATGTTTTACGGTTTTTCATTCTGACATGTGGACCACGTTTCTGCTCGAATTTTTATTAAGCTGTGTTTGGTTTTTATTTTTATACGCATTGCATTTTTTTCTTATTACTGTTGTATAATACCATTTGTGATAATGTTATTTGATATCGAGGGGTTGATCCAATGTCAGTAGCTTTTTGATAGGTTGATTTTGGCCTTGTGCATTTTTTCACCCTGTACGTTGATTCTCTCAAAAACTGTCCAGAAGATAGAGAAAAATCCATTAGTTCAAGGTTGAGGTCCAATCTTGTCGATGTTGAAATCAATGCTGTCTGACGTCTCGTATGAATCAACGATATTTCCGTTCAGCAAAACGGTTAAAAAAACGCGTCAAAAAATTCGAGGCTGATCGATCCCTTTCGACAGGATCGATTTTTCGAGGCGAAGAGGATCTCTGGTTTAGTCATCCAGCCTGCGGCGAAGAGGAAGACGCAGAAGAAGAAGAAGAAAAGAAACTACGGTGTGCCACGACATCGCCGACGAATCTCGACGGAACTCGGAGTTCAAGCTGCAGGTCTCGACCGGTTGATGATGTCACTCGGTATTTCCGTTTTCGATGCTCGAGTGTCCTCGTGGATGACGTCAATGCACCCTCATCCCCGCGACGTCATCAAAACATTTCGTTCTGCTCGTTTTCGTCGATAAAGTCGGCTTTAATTAACTGACGATTTTCGATGATCGCCGAAGATACGAATTTCGGGGAAAATGCTGAGAAGCTATTAGCGGGATGTTCTTGGAGACTTTGCATTTAGTTTTTTGCATGCTTGCAAAATTAATAGTAGGTCCTTCAAATATTTGATGTTATGTAAAATTGAGAGTATTGGGACAATAGTGAGATGAAGTTGTTGTGAACATACATCTTAATTATTTGAAACTTCACTTTTCAAGTTGCTAATAAGGCTACTGAAAATGAATAGTATTCCAAAAAGACTCAGAAGAATGTAGTATATAAAATATAAATATCATGAAAACAAGTTAAGAAACAATAAAGTAATCGTTTCACGTAAAATGTATTTGATCAAGGCCGCCCCCTTTGTCATCGAAAGTTCAATACTTATGATGTTTGTTCTCACATGAAAGCGCTCTAATAATGTCAGTGGCGGACCTTGACATTGCCTCGTGGCAGACAATGTCCTCGCCTGTCTTTTCCCTCGACCCGCGAGGCGAAGAGGAAACAAAGCGAGCGAGACGACATCCGGTCCCGGCGCGTTCGTGTGTCGTTCAACTCGCGGGTTATCTCTCCGCAAAGCAAGCGGCCATTGTCGCTCCTACGGCGTATATTCGACTAATTTGGCACTTTTATTTTCCGAAACAGATTTTCGTTGAAACTGCTCGAAAGACACGGGGGAAAATGGCGGAAGCTTTTGGAGAATATAAAGCACTTTCAGTGTTTTTGCTGTTTGAGACATAATATTCTTTATATATTTTATTTGCAATATTTGTAAAATTTGCTCTATGTATTCTTTAATTTTTGTTCTGTGAATAAAACAGCTATTTCAATCTAAACACACAAGTATCAATTAAAAGCAATTACTCCATGTTTATCAGAGTGGATAACATCATTGATAACTGCAAGTACAAATTTTCAAAAGAAAATCTTATGAAAATTCTATTTTCAACGGTGAGGTAACCTGTATGTTTACTGGAACTAAATTCCTGTGGACTTACCTCTATTCACTTAATGCCAGAGTGCACGAATCGCAATGTTTTTCATTACCGTCGGCAGTTACTTTTACGTGCGAAATGTGTACACAGCGACTGTTACGTATTAACGATGTTAATCGTGACCGATGAATCCGCTTGAACTTTCATCAGCGAACGGTTCAAGAACAAAAAAAGGAACAAGAACTCTTTCCTGTATTGTTCAGCGTGCAAGAATCCTTATGGTTCTTTCAAGAAGTATCCTCGTCCCGAGCGTATTCTAATATTTGAACAATGATATCATCGATTGCAAACAATGCAACCAGGATTGTATCGACGTGGCACGTGCCTGTGTTCAATGACAAGGTGAAGAAACATTCGGTTAATAAAGATGTACGGTTTGAATTGATTGTACGTTAGGCAATCGAATAATGCTAATTGCGAAGTGAGATCGAACTTTTTATTAGATAATTACTTGCAGATATTTCGAGGCTACCTTTCGTTTCTTTAATGAGGTTGCATCGTGGTTTTTTTGCGGTACGTCAGAGAAGAGAAATGTTAGATGTTGACGTATTAGGATTTTATGTATGATACTGAGAATGTCGAAACGGATGTTTACTTGGCATTTTGAGAAAAGATTGGGTAATTCTTTGAATCTGAAAGATACGAAGATCATTCGTAGAAATTTATTTCATTGCGGAGAAAATGGTGGAATTTTATTTTGCAACATTATTGTTTCGACTTATTGTAAATAGCACAATGTGATTGCAATTAAAGAAAATAAAAAGACAAGTGAATATAAATATATCTACGAAGAGAAGGAAAAATATATATAAAAGTATAGAAAGTATTGATCATGAAGGGGTTTGAACTTGCGATAAGTTCAAGAACCTATCGCTATTTCTGCTACCACAGTTCTGGTACAATTCAATATTTTATTTAATATTGAAATGAAAGACTCGGGTAAATATTTCACCGAATAATGAATATTGACAGAAATAGTCAAATATTGATCGACTTATTTTTACTCCAACTTCATCAGAAATAAAATCAATGACTCAAGTTACATCATCTTCAAATACTTGAATATTTTTTTCAAATTAAACAATACTTTCATAAAAAGAACATAGACAAAAAGGTCCAAATACTAATCTTCCTAAACGTGTAAAAAAATGCGATTTATCTTTGTAAATTAATAAAAAAAAATTGGATGTGAATGACGTAACCGTTCTATCAGATCGCAAATCAATAACCGATAGGTTGCTGCTACCTCCAGAAGAGAAATAAACGCAAAAAAAGAAAAACGCAACTGAAGAGAAGGTTCGCAAAGTGGTTAGTTTTGAGTGTCGTATCCGGTGGGCAAGAAAGGACGAAGCAGGATGACGGTGTCGCGTGACGGTGTCCTGGCGCACGCAGTACGCGTCGATGATTCACAGGACGACGTAGCAGGTGGAAAAAGAGAAGAGGATCGTCGATGACGACGGTGATGAGCACGACGACCGAGGAGGAAAGAGCCTCGCGCAGAGAAAGAAGAAGAAGAGTCTAGGGTATCATCGCCTATAAATATACTCGCGTAGCCTCGGGCAAGGACGTCGTTGGTTACGGAGGATGATCCTAGACGATCGTCTTACGACGATGCTGACCTCCTCGAGCGGATCGACGTTCAGCTCGATCAGACTCCTGCAGCATCGCTAATTGGTGTCTTCAGCAAGACATCCAAGGGATCTCGGGCCCGTAATGAAGGGTATTACCCCCAGGGATTTCAGGATCCGTACGGCCTGTAGGAAACCGCCACGCTATTATCCCAGGATAATGAGTCCTGCAGTACAGCGTGGAAAGAACGGAAGGACCCGTGGCTAGATCCGTGGATCAGGGAATAACGGGTCAATTCCGGCATCCTGGTTCCTCTTCCTCTAACGAGGGACGCGAGATGACCTCTACTTTCGAACAGATAGATTTTTTATCGGGTAGAACTCTGACATCTAGTGGAGAAAAAGTTTGCCCGGGGCTAATTATTGAACTCTACAATCGAACATTCTATGATCATTCCCACTCTTGAAATATTTTCTATAAGAATATGATAATAAAGAGACTTCATATAAGACCAGTAACTCCAGCAATGTGAATACCTATGTAATTCATAAACAAGAAAGTATAAAATACCAACTCTAATCCGAAGGTCTGTACACATTAAAAAATTAGTTTCCTCATCGGTATGACTAACTGGAAGCCATCAAGGATTACCATAATGCTCAGCTTTTTCTCAAATCGCAATGTCGAAGTACTGGTATGCAAAACTGTCGTTCCTTCAGCGTCTAATCATTTGACTAAATTCAAAGAGTTTATCCACGCTGAACCGACAACGATCACTCAATGGCATATAAAGGATCCGAGACATCCTGCTGAGAAGATATCAACGCGAGTAGAAAGTGAGCCTCGTAGCTGTTGTTGCCGCCAGTAAAACATAGTCCGCGAATTACGTCAGCGATAATAAGCGACTGTAGTAATCGTTATAAGTAATTCACGGATTTACGTCGACTTCGAGCAAATTGCCTTCTTACGGTTTTTCGTGACTTACTTTTGAGCACGTTGGCTCACTCGATTTGACTAAAAAATTATTCAAATATAGATACAAAAGTTCACCCTCCTATTGTGTAAAAGGATAAAGTTTTTTCAGAAACTGTTTAACAATTTTAATAATGTTACCCTAAATTCATGGAGTTCCAAGGACTTCCCGATTAGCATTCTCGAGGGCCGTCGAAGCTCTTGAAGCAGGATGCTCGAAACGGATGAATCCGTCTTCTATTTTGCATTTTAGCAAGAAATGCTGCGATACCGTTTTAACGAACTGTATATCATCTTGTAACTCGAACTGCTTTGATCGTAAAGTCGTAATCTTGATGAACGCGACGAGGACCATGAGAATCAAGCGGTCGTTTAGATCGTACTATTAAGTATTCAGAAAATTATCTTAGCGATATTATCTGTTAACTGCACGACAATTTCATTGAATTTAATTGATAATTCCGGTCGTGTCAGTTGATACCTCTTACTGGAATAACTGTAGTTTGAACTTTTAAACCGACATGTAATCGAGATAACGGATAATCGATTTATTTTCGATATTTTCGCTTTGTTCCGCGGGGAAATATCGTTCGGGATCAGATTATAGAGACATACGAATCGATCGTTCGTTTGTGAAACCTGAAATGGCTAGAAACGGTGCGCTCGATTCCGCCAACCATCGATCAAGCGTAATTAAGAAAAACGAAGCGGAGAACGTGTCAGGAAGCAAGGGATCGATTAGTCGGTGATTGAGTTGCAGGAAGGCAGTTGTTTATCGGTATAATCGGTACCTTACCGGGCTAATAAATGCATCCTTGAGAGGCTTACATGTATCAACGCTGTTCTCTTTATTCGACTTTTTCCCACTGGAATCCATGATACGAGAAAGAAAAACGACGTTAATAAGATCCTTCGTGTTCTTCGTGCAAACCTCTTGACGTCGGAATTCAATCAGACTAATTAGCGAATACATATTTCAATTTCTTGAACGTGCTATTCATTTCTCGGCTATTATTTGATACACTCATCACTTATCGTAGAAATTGTGAGTAATCGATGCGGGGTCGAATTGCTAGATAATTTTTGATATTCTTATTGGTACTTGAATAATTTATATCTATTTGGAAATTTTTACCAATTTGCGCCAACTCGTGGGTTGACATCTGTACTATATTTATATTACTATTTTAAATGTGGAACTTTATGTACATTGCTTGTATGAATTATTAGATATCATCGATACCATTTGAAACAGCAGTATCCTTCAGAATATATGCTTCAAAAATGTATGAAACAAAAATACAAAAGATTTTCAACAACAAACATCCAAAAAGAAAGTGTTAAAAAATTGAATCGGTTTTATAAGCAGGTAAAAACACAGGTATTTCTGGTTCTGACAAAAAGTCCAGAAAAAAATTCTCACTTTTTTCCTGGCGCAGTCTTCGTTTATCTGACCACATGATCTCGAGAAATTATTTCTCATCATTAGATTCACAGCGAAGCGTAGCTGTACTTGGTTTTTGCTGCATAATTAACACACAACATTCTTACGTTCTATCTTCATTAACCGTTAACTCCATCAGCTAACATCCTAGCTTACAACAGAGTTGCAACATAACCGTATCAATCATGATTACTGCTATCATAATTCTGATTCAACAAATCGTCATGACAGCTAAACGTCTAGATAAGCTGCGAGAACACTATTTAACGTTGCAAACAGGCCAACAAACCTTCGCCGGCTATTTGTCTTCATATTTTCACCGGGGACGGTCTATTACCATAGTTTAACCTTTGCTTAATCGATCTTGGGGTACATCTGACCCACTTCCATCGCGCGAGTCGTTACGTACAAAAGTAGACGACGTTGATAGGGATTTTGTGATGTAGATTTTGGGATATGTGGATTTGGCATGTGTGGATTTGGGGATATGTGGAATTGGGCATATGTGGATTTCGGGATATGTAGAATTGGGCATATGTGAATTTCGGGATATGTATATTTGGGGATATGTGGAATTGGTCATATGTGAATTTCGAGATATGTGGAATTGGGCATATGTGAATTTCGGGATATGTGTATTTGGGGATATGTGGAATTGAGCATATGTGAATTTCAGGATATGTGGAATTGGGCATATGTAGATTTCGAGATATGCGAATTTCGGCATATGTGGAATTCGGTGGATCGGTTCCGACCAGTTTCTAAAAATGAATTAATTACTGACGTATAATGAACTATAGTTACGGTGATAAAAGTTACGTTATAAACTGAAAATTGATACCCGTCATTGGTGTGTATATTTCATAAGTTGGTCGTAAATTAATGAACTTATGGGGTATAGAGATCAGTTTACGATCAACTTATGGAATGCACACGCATAAATGACGAGTATTAACGTTTCCGTTTATAACGTAATTTTAATTACCGACGCAATCCATTCTGTGTCAGCTATTTAATTTTATAACTCGAACCTGTTCATTTTTATCTTGATAATGCGATCTAGTAAAAATATGACCACCACAAATGGCAAAACATTGAGGAGTTAGATGAATACGCTTAAACGATAATTGTTGAAAAGAACAAATAATTAATAAATTCTATAATAGAAAAACCTTTAAACACGATTTTGCAACAATCATAAAAAAATATTTATCATTTAAAATTTGTAAGAAAAAATATTTGCAACATTATTTCGAATTGTTCTCTTTTTGCCTCTTAATTTACAGCACGCTTCTGCTGTTGATGTATGTTGATACAATATCAACATCAAAACGTTATCTTATCTGCTGTTATACTCGGTTGCACGCCACTTTTCATGTTGGTAAGCAATCCACGTGGTTGCAGCGAAGATTAATATTGCACATTTCTCGAAATTCATTTCCCTGCTGTATCCATTACGTTTCCTGGTAAGATGCAACAGCAGATACTAGATGTTAAGTTGCGACACGACTGTATTTACTGATCATTAATTAAATCTACTTATATTCATAAATTATTACATTCGCACATAATCAGTCACGGTTATTGCAAATAACATTAATATCGTATTATTTAGGAATACAGCCTCTAGAAATCTAGAAACCTAGTGATCTAGTGATTAATCATATGAAATATCCCTATACTCCATACACTTCAGAGGACAAATTACTTACTAGAAACTACATAGCAACCTACTTAGTGGAATCGTATCGTATACGAAACGAGACATTAATGAACGATTATGATGACAGAAATTTGACATACGAGTGCGAACTTTCTATAAATACCGAATAACGACGTTTAATGACCCTGTCTATTCCGGATACACGTATATAGTTTTATCTTCTCTTCGGAGGATGTTAACACCTCGACGTTTAACAAACACCATCTCCCTCGATAGGATCCTAAAAAACTAGCAGACAGACCGACCCTAAATCAAATATTAGTTCGTTAACGTATCAACGATGGCTTTTTCCGCGATAAAGTTCGTTCACCTTTCCAGGGACCGACACCCTGATGCTGTCGATTATGATCGGAAACCGGGAACGAAACACGTGGTCATCATTTTCCCTACTAACGACCGATAATAACACGTCGATTCGGAAATGAGACAACAATTAGCAATAATGTCTTCCTTCATTCATCTTCTGTTTTTCTCGCTAAATACCTTATTAGCAAATACGCAAATTACCCGTGTTAAAATATGTGAAACAAAATATTTGATGTGGTCCAGTTTTGTCATTTTTATTTTACGATCAAACGGATAGTTCTCACGGATATTTTTCACCGATTTTCTGAGTGGAGATCGATAGTTAACAATCGTTCAGACATTTTAGAGTACGAAATAAAAGAATATTAATATTTCCTATATTAATTGCTAATGTAGCTAAAACTTGGAAATAACATGTTAATTAAAAAAGTTCGTAATAGAAAAATCGTTTCACTGACGATTACACCAAGAATAACAGAAGGTCGTAAAAAAGGAACGTTTCCCTTTGATAAACAACCGGACGATCAAACCCATGGAACCTCGTACGACCCCATCAAATTTTCATAAAACAAGCAGTAGCTAGTTCACGGTGTGGTGCGTCTGGACGATGCTCGGTTGAGTGAAAATATGGTTTCGGTAGCAAAGATGGCACATTTAGATAGCTGGGGATTTAGGGATTTGAAAATTTAAGAATTTGGGAATTTAGGGATTTGGGAATGTAGGGATTTGGGGATTTTAGAATTTTGCAATATGGGACTTTGGAAATTTGGGAATGGGGGCTCTGAAAAATTGGGGAAGATGTGGACTTGGGGTTTTGGAAATTGGGAATTTGGAAATTTGAAAATTTAGGAATTTGGGAATTTTATAATTTTGTCATTTTGTCATTTTGTCATTTTGTCATTTAGTAATGTAGTAATTTGAGAATATAGGGATTTGACAATGTAGAGATTTGGAAATGTTAGTGACGCAGAGAAAGAACCGCTGTACCAATATGCTTTCTCCGTAATCGTTCGATTCCAAGAACTCTTCTTCTCGTCTCGAATTCGAGCAAGGAGAGTGTCGATGACCCCTGGGAACGATTAAGTAATCCTAGTCCCCTCGCTTCTCATCCGATGGGAAAACCAGGGAAGGTTCTTTTACTTACTCACGGGTGGAAAGAAACCGAAAGGACCCGTTGCGTTACTTTCAACTTGCAGATGATGAGAGAAAAGGGTCATCTACCTTCTACGTTGCTCAACTACCTTGGTGTAATACACTCTACTTATATTGCCATCTCATCACATTATAAGTATTAATTTCCAAAGTTTATTCTCAACTTCGAAAATTCGTAAATGTACAAACTTACAAATTTAATAAATTCCCAAATTTCGACATCTTGAAAATTCCTAAATTCCCCAATTGAGTAACCTTAAAGCTCCCAAATCCCCCAACCCTCGACTCCCAAACTCTCGAAAATTCCAACTCGTCACCTTCTAAACTTTCGCCTTGCTAAAATTTCCAAACCTTAAATTCGATCTCTCAATCGTCGTAATAAATTCGCCGTTTTCCGGCGATTACCATAATACGGTAAAAAGTGTGTGGTAAACAAGGAACAGTACACTCGGTTATTACACCGTGCGCGAGTGTCTGTCCGTACGATAAAGTATTCGCTCGCGTGAAGTGTACATTAGCTGGCGGCGTGGCCGAGCAACGTTCTGAGCTACGATGTTCACCGGTTACGGGGTTAATAAATAAAGTAAACCCCGCCGGACGAGGTGTCCACGTTTCCCGCGGCTTCTCCATTATTCATCGGCCGATGAATAAGCGGCCAACGACGCGGAACAACCGAACCGAACGACCACAAATATTTCAATTACCTTATGATTAACTTATTTCGTGGACGGCCAACCCCGTTCCTCGAGCGACTCGCGAATTTCATGAAAACTCACGGGACGCTGGACCAAACGGAGCTAAATCAAACGGGACGAGGCATCGATTCACTCGCCTAACGGTTCATTTCTATACAGACAATCGCGACTCGATCTAAAGAACGGATAACAGGAATCGCGGATGCAGCGATGACATCAGACTCGAGGTACACCGATTACGATCCTCCGAGATCCACATTTTTACCCGGGTCAGGTGTGTGTTCTACGCGACGTACAACTTTGCTTCGCCTACCAAAAATATCACGATCCATATTTAACACATTGACTGATACTGAACTTTCCGTTCAGTCACCGTCACCTAACTACGTCACCGATGACTGACGCTGCACTCGTGTTAATGTACGAATTTTCTGATGCAGAGATATTTCGTTGTATTTAGGGGTGTCGGAATTTGAAAGAGGTCTTTGTCACGATTGTTCACGCTTGAACACCTGCAAGTGTTTATACAGGATAACCTGTTGAACGTTTCAGAGCCAAAGAATTTAGGATTGAGACGAAGAGTTCCAAGATTGAGAAGGGAGAAGGATACTGACAGCGAAGAATGTCTTTAGGAGAACGTGACTGCGTGATTTTCAGAAATGGATGCTTGGGTTACGGGGAGAGTGCAGTGATGTAATTGGAGGATGATACGCAAGATGTCATTTTCGAGAACGTGACGAGCAACAGGTTATCACGTGCTGATTTTTATGCAATTTTTCTGTGACATGATCTTTGTTTTGGAAGAACGATTTTTAATCTCTGGTTATGATACGTAATGTGATATATTGGTCTTAGAAGAATGTTAATATCTGTTAATGTTCAATGTTGTTTCGCGGGAGTTAATTGTTGACGAAGTGTTCGAGCGGAGAAACAACCACAAACCTGTTAGCCGAAGTCGTAGGTCAAACAGATGAAAGCCTATCGAGCGTGTAAAGAGAGGTTTACATGCAACATTGATGTTCATGACCGCAATGGTTCTTGGAAGATGGAAATTATTGAACACCTATCTAGGAGGTGTACATGCTACTTTGATGCTCTTGCTACGTGAACCTTGAATTACTGAACAGCCGAGAGCATATTTTCTTGCGAGTCTGTTACTGGGATTTGCTAGAATGTTTAGCGGAGTCCGTTGCTTAGAGCTGATTCCAATAGATATTTCCTGATTAACTGTGATCGTTTAACTGTCTGAGCTTTCTGTGTACCCTTGTACTTTATGAACTAATGGACGTTGTTTGTTTTTGCGGATATCGATTGATTTTTACGAAATAGGTTATGTTATATAGTATTACTATTGTACTAACAATATGTTATTATTATTTTATAATGTAATACATAA
The DNA here is from genome assembly GCA_945859555.1 of Megachile ligniseca. NCBI lineage: Eukaryota > Metazoa > Arthropoda > Insecta > Hymenoptera > Megachilidae > Megachile > Megachile ligniseca. The sequence continues at coordinate 13,857,441 of OX243778.1, forward strand.
TATTTTCTTTCATATTATACACAATTAGGAGCTGTTCCTTTTTGAGGTTATACTCTTACAATACAAAATAATATTGTATTATGTTATATAATATAAATCAAGAACCACCCTTTAAAAAATATATTTTAAAATAAAAGAAGCTCGGTTAATTTTAGAGTTGAAGTGGTGAGTTTTAGGGTGAACGAAGGAATTCGAGCACGGAGACTAATGGCGTGGCACATGGGCCAAACAAAGCGTGTTTCGGTATCGTGAAATAGTAATAAGAGTAGAGTTACCGCCTTTGACGGATTGGCGAAGGCTCGTAAACTTTCTTTCCGGCACTATACGTGAAGTCAAGGTCTGCCCACCACCCACCACGAACGAACACCCTGGGCTCTAGGGCTCCCCTGTGTTTACGTTGCTCCGAAATTAAGATCGAAGACACGGGAAGCGTGCGATCCTGAATTTTCCCTCGCGGCTATTTTCGGCTTCTTTTGAGCTGAACTTCGTACGTGTATACACGAAACTCGTAAAAGGAGACTACATTTTCTTCTACGCACGTGGTATTTGTTGCTTCTGTAAATGGTACGAGATCGACGGTTTGTCAACGTTTACTTGCGTTTTTGAGAGTTTTCGAGCTGTTCTTTTTATATTCTTGGAATGTAATCGAAAATTTTATTTGCTTATTTGCTTCTCACGTTTTATAAATTGCTTTTCAAATTCTAATGGGACGATCATTACACTCGTCTACTCTTGTAAACTGAAGAAGAAACGAAAACGTTATTTAACTAATTATTTACAATTGAGTATAATTGAATATTGGATGTTAAACTAGTCAATTCGTTGTTTGGTTCAACAACCAATAGAGGTATAACAAAATATTTATCTTGTAATTTTCACAAAGCTCAACGTCCACAAGTGCAGTTATCGAATAACCGAGAGAAGAAAAGTACATAAGAAAATTTTAATGCGACATTAATATTAAACTGTTTACGCAAGGTATCGAAAGGTTAATTCGAAAACTGAATAAAACGATCGTGCTCTAAGTAATTGCGTTTATCACGTGTCTTACTACACGCAGTCATTTGCACAGTGATCAGATTAATATGCAATAAAAGGTATTTTGCGGTACTTTTACGGCATCAAATCGTATCAGACTTTATACCTTTTGAAATAGGTCATTGCCTGCTAACAGCCAGCCATTTTATAGTTAGTACATTAATGAAAGGTTTTCTTTAGTTATTTTTCATCTAACGCTGGAAATTAATGAGCGGCATAGGTGCCATTTTGCGGTACTATTATGCCATGAAATCGTATCAGGCTTTATGTGTTTTGAAGCAGGTCATTGCTTTGCTGTTACTAACCAGCCACTTTATATTAGGAATATTAATGAATGCGTTTGGTTATTTTCGTTAAACTTTAACGTACCACAGGTATCGATTTGCGGTACTTTTATGTTATCGTAACAAATTTTATACGTTCTCAAATCGGTTATTGCTCGACGCGATTCACGGGCAGCCATTTTATGTTTATCGAAAGTTTACGTAGTCACGTTTGGTAGATGTTAAGATACGTAAGTGCTATTTTACTGTATGTTCATGGTGAAGTTTACATAAGTATTACAACATTGTTTATTTTCCCATCTAATTTACCATTTACACATTTTGGATTTGAAACTCTGTGGGAGTTGATTTGCCCATCGTTTATCACACTTAAAAATTGTTCATCATATATCAAACTTAAAAATTTTCCATCATCTAACAGACTTTAAAGTTGTCCATCATCTAACAGACTTTAAAATTGTCCATCATCTAACAGACTTTAAAATTGTCCATCATCTAACAGACTTTAAAATTGTCCATTATCTAACAGACTTAAAAATTGTCCATCATCTACCAGACTTTAAAATTGTCCATCATCTACCAGACTTTAAAATTGTCCATCATCTACCAGACTTAAAAATTGTCCATCATCTAACAGACTTTAAAATTGTCCATCGTCTACCAGACTTAAAAATTATCCATCATCTACCAGGCTTAAAAATTGTCCATCATCCAACAGACTTAAAAATTGTCCATCATCTACCAGACTTTAAAATTGTCCATCATCTACCAGACTTTAAAATTGTCCATCATCTACCAGACTTAAAAATTGTCCATCATCTAACAGACTTTAAAATTGTCCATCGTCTACCAGACTTAAAAATTATCCATCATCTACCAGGCTTTAAAATCGTCCATTGTTCACTAGAGTAAAAAATTGCACACCATCAACTAGATTTAATTGTCCATCCGCCATTTGATATTCTGCACTTGTGAAACATTCCAGCAACGAAATCCTCGTTAAAATAGTATGAAAGCATAAAAAATTCTATAGAACGATGATTTTTAGCGATCGTCGATAAATATTCAGTTCACGAGAATCGAATTGGCGATGCATATTTTCGCGTTAAAACTTCGGTGAACTATAGAGACATCGAGTAGCGTTCATCACGGCGATATATTACGTTTCGTGGTTACGCATATCGTGGCCGAGTGTATTACACAGTCCGCGTAGCGATCTGGCTGATTCACGGGACAAGTCGCGCTAAACGACGTCGTTCAATTATATTTATATAACTGCTAACGACCCATTCCGCGGGGTTCGTGCGCCGCCTGGACAAAAGCCGGGTTCCAGCTTTGGCCAAACTGAAATATCGATGTTGTATGCCGGCGTGTGCATCCAAAAACCGCTAACCACGAGAGAACGAGACAGCTGTTGGCTTCCTTGTGCGTCCACCGGCATGGAAATGCATCAAGATGCACGTCATAATCTGACCCCCGCTAAACTTGTTTCTTTCCGTGTTTCACCCGATGGTTGCATGGAAACGACATGCTTCTGCCGGGGGGGAATCGACGATTTTCGGCTTGCTGGCTCCTTCCTTGTCCGTTGCCAAAGCCGCCGGACAATTTCTTTTTACAAGCGGCATCGTCGCTGAATTCAAACGGCGCCTCCCGGCGTTTTCGGAAAAAAGCGTAAAAACGTTCACTGACCCATACGTAAAATGTTGCGGGATAAGCTGGTGACAAAAATTCGAGGGGTTTGGTCATTGAAATGGCTGAAGCGTGTCTTCTATCGATAACTGGAGAGTCTACAGGGCGTTGCAAAAATAAAACAACCCCCTTTGCTCATCTGAAAATTATGGACAATATTCGCTAAGCACTAATTCCTATATGACAAATTATGTAAAAATCATTCATAAATAGACTTATTTTTGCAGAAGATAGAATAGACATTTACAGAAGTATTAATTTATTATTGATTAGAAAGTAGATATATTTCGAGTACCAATTGTTCTGTCAATGCGTAAATAATTAACAGTCACACTTTTCATAATTCCAACTCCCCCATTAAAATTACACCAGTCACCTTCGTAACGAAAAGAATTCAATCAACACCGCAAATCGTTTAGCAAACAGCCGCGAGACACGGTCGAAGAACACTTGAGTACCGAGAGATCAAACGCCACGATATATCACTGTTCGATCGTGGAGAATCACGGATGGCCGTCATTCGAGCTGCCAACGATCGCTCCGTTGACGATTCATCAGCTGGTAATGTTTTTTTTTTCTCTCTCTCTCTCTGCACGGGCAATTAACTGACGGTGTTAATGTTCGATTGGCGGACGCTAAGGTGATTAATGCACTCGCGCGTGCGCACGCAGGGAGAGATGCCTTCGTCCGTGACAGTATAGCCCCCGATTCCTGGGGACTTTTGCGGCCATCGATCGTACAACTTCATCGGGACAACTGCGATTATTCTCTTTAATCGATACTATCTGAGAAGCAATCTCGGAGACCGTTATCGACGAGCTTGATCGTCGGCTTTTTCAATAATACCTTAACTGCCACGTCACTCGTATATTACCCGTGAACTTTCCTAGCAATTCATTATACACTTTATAAGGAACTTTCTTAATTACTCGCTTAGAAATAATGTTACGTTCTGACGTTTCCGAGGATGAGTAATTGAAAGATTCTGCAAATACGGATATTAGGATCTAGGGATATCAAGGTTAGAAATATGGGGATTTTGAGTTATTGAGATCTAGAGATATTTAGTACAGAGACATTAGCACATATGTACATACATATACATATGCAATACAGGTATCTAAAAATACAGTAATTTAAAGATGTAGTACTTGTAATAAGATGTATAAACCAAAATTTGGAAACGAGTATCTACGTATATGAGAATCACTATAAGGATTGAGATATATCTGCAGCATGAGAAGGCAATGTAGAGATATGGGAACGTAAGAATTGTAGAGACACGAGAATCTAAAGACAGAGAAATATGGGGCTGTATAAGGATCTACAGATCTGACGATATATGGATCTCCCTGATCAATCCGTTTCGTTAGTCATTTATTCGATCGTCGTTGAAAATGATCATGTTCTCGTGTTGCTCGCGGGAGAAATAACGAGAGTGATACGCAATAAAAGGAGAGTAAAGCGTGTGAAATGTTGGAGCGTTTTGTCAGACGCGTGTTCGATCAGACCGCGTTCGTTCATCCGTCGCGTTTGCATGGAACTACGTTGCTTGTCGCTCTATTTTAACGTCCGATCCCGAACGATTCTTCGCATAACTGACTCAACTGTTGCGTGTAAACGCCCACGCGAAACCAGTTTCCACTTCCTGATCGAGATTGTCCGAGTCGTCGCGTGCGAGGGACCAACGCAAAAGGGAAAATCCGCGAGCGGAGTAATTTGTACGCTCGGCCGGCGTTACTTACGAACGCGTTCCCGCATAATCAAGGCAACGGAGGGCGTATCAATTATCGAATTACAAACAACTGGCCGCTTGGTTGGTCACGAAATACCCCTGGTATTTGTGTACTCGCTTACCGTGAAACGCTACGGGGTTTAAATTAACCTACCGGGTCTGCACGCTTACTTTCATATTATAAATGAACTTCTGCAACAAACGGACATTATGTACACGGTCATTTTTTGTCTCAAAATCAACACAGATTTCAAGAACATCACCTTCATAAATTTTGTAACTTCATATAAGAAAATTGTGGAAGGGTAATTTACCCCTCTGTACATTTTCGTATTAGATTCCAGTAATAAATAAATTTTTTATCTTGATAAAAACTAACACAGATGTCAACCACCTCAACAAATGTCACATCTGTACTTTGAGTTGAAAGAATATAACAAATATTTTCAATGTATTTATTAATATTAACTGAACAAATTTGCTAATGCTCTTCCTAGTGTGACTATGATTTGCAGAATTCATTTCTGTAGAATCTTCACATGCGAAAAACTATGGCAGTGATATTATCAGAACATTCCTGTAGATCTGATATGTACGAATGTATGTATGTATATGTAGATTTTCTCATTTAAACTTGTATGCTTTAATGGTTTCTCCCTCATTCAAAGGCATACTCTAATGGTTTCTTCCTCGTTCTGAGACATACTCTAATGGTTTCTCTCTCGTTTTAAGACGTACTCTAATGGTTTCTTCTGTGCAATAAATAAATAACTGAAATGTGCAGTTATGGGATAACTGTATCGTGTATTATTTTATGTAACGTATTTGTTAAGTGATGCAGTACAATGATGCAGTGTCATTAATACAAAGAGTGAATTTTTGCAGTTAAAGTTGTCTGACTCTAACTCTCAAATTTTATCTCTACTTTGTATTCGACCCTTGTAGCGACCCTTGACTATGCAAATAACATCCACCTCGTAGCAAATTACGGACCTTCTAATACAGCTGAGAATTGTAATAGTGAGACGCATTCAAGTCTCGAGTAAGATTCATCACACTTCAACCGTGATCAGACTTGCCAATATGATAAGGGTTTGCACCCCTAAACTCCCAAATCCCTAAAGTTAACATATCTACGAAACTTCTCCAATGCTATCGATCATCGAAAACATCCAGAAAAGTAACTGTCAGACGAAATTAATCCCTCATGCTCTCTGTTGTATTCGAATATTCTTCGCTGGTCACAGAAATTGAAATTTCCAACGGTGTTCGCGTCTCTAATAACTACCAAATTAATTCGAGCAATTACGCGTCCAATGCTGAATCGTCGAATTGTAAACAATTCTCGAGGCGGCAATAAAACGTTTCGCTCAGACCTATCGTAACGACTTTCCGTGCATTCGAGTCGCATGTAGTCGCAGTATTTACTGTAATTATCCGTGGATATAAGCTCTGGAGAGGCACGGCCGGCAACTTCGTTAAAGGACAATTTCAGCCATGGGAACTGGACTTCATAACGGGACGCGTGTCTTAATGTCTGTCACCAGAAACACGATTCGAAAACGCGGCGGAGAAAAACGTACGGGCGCGCGCTGCTGTTGCGGAAACCTCCGGCTCGAAGCCATAACCATTAGGTTCCATTGAATTCCTTCAATCCCGTCGGAACATACGGGGACTACCGTAGTTAGAAGGTTAGCTCGGTACCGGCTTGGCATTCCTCGTCGAACATCCAGCTGTACATCGAGAGTCGATGCTTCGTCGATTCGTCTTTCCGCGTCCACGATCCTCGACTCTCGATCGCCTGCGTTCCGAGAGGATTCGTCGACGGATTTATGGAATCGCGCGGAAACGATACGCGTATCCTCCTCGGATCGCTCCTTCTTCCGTTTATGCTCGGCATCTATTGATTACGGCAAACGAGTCGGTGCAACATACTCCGCTGCATTTCGATATTTCGAGTCGCTCTGTTCATCGATTATACGGTTAACTGTGCAATTTCGGTTTAAAAATATCGTGGCATCTTTAATTAATGCTATGTTTACGTGCTCGAATTGTGCATTAGATTCTTTATTTTGAATTATGGAAATTATTCTTGTATTCTTTTGTCGAGATCACTTTTTTGAGATTAGGAATCATCTTCATTATGATTCATACCTTATGTATTTATTGTACTTTTAATCTCTTATATATTTATCGTTGTATTTTATTTTTATTATATATTCACAGTTGTACTTGATTTTCAACCCCTTGCCTTATGACTCACCAGGTGCGTCAGTCAAAACTGGCTAATTACAGCTGCAATAATAAAACAGATGAACAATGTTGAAATGTTATGTCAATTTTATGACAAGACATGTCATAATTGACATTTAAGATGATTTATTTCATTGGAACAAATATTAAATTGATTTTTATGAGTCCTATTTTCGAAGATAATAGTACAAGTCTTTGTCTAAATCTGAACAAGTACAAGTTTCTTTATTCGTTGAAAAAGTGAGTTGTCGATCAAAATGTTTGGCTTTCAATTCTAGAGATAAATGTCCAGCGTGAATCTTTATCGATCCAAAGAAGTTTAAGTTGACTTGATTCGTTGGAAGAAGCATCAAATTGATTTTTATCGATCGATCTATTTGTGGAAGTAATCGATCACCCGTTCGCTCGGTTATTATTCGATCAACGAACACAAGTGTCGCATACTATTCGTTACGTGACTGTGTTTTATTATTGGGCCTAACCATTGGCCCGTTCTAAACACGCCCAAGATACTTTTCCTACGGTGCACCGTTTCGAGAGATCGATACCAGAGTTCTTTTCCAGTGGCACGACTCCTGGAAGTCCGGAGTGTGGGATCGCGATGTTCCTGGCGTGACGCCAGGAATCTGACGGCGCCTACTTTCTGCCAGTCGCGATTTTCCGAATCGCCCCACGAATTATAATCGCCAACAGCCCATTTCGCAATCTTTCTAGAATATATCGATCGCAGAGTTCAACTTCGAAAGCAACGGGATCACTGTACAGTTGCTGTCACCATATGTACGATTCATATGTAGAAATCGTCATATGTAGAAATCTTCATATGCATGAATCGTCATATGTATTGTAGGAATCATCATATGTAGGAATCATCATATGTAGAAATCGTCATATGTGGCAATCATCATATGTACAAATCGTCATAATCATCATATAGTACGATTGCCATACGATTTGGAGATTTGGGAATTTAGAGATTTAGTGATTAAGGAATTTGCGGATATTCCTACGTAAGGCTTCCTATCACGAACAAAAAATGAACTTCTACTTAAGGATAAAATTTGATTGGGTAAAAATGAATGTTGAAAGTTCATCCTGCGAGCGTTCGAGTATCAACAGCAAGCATCGCGGTTCGTTACTGAAAACCGTTGGCCGACAGTTCAGAACAGGTCAAACACGGTAAGCGGTGGATCGAAGGCATCGTGTTCTGTCAAATAATGGCTCAGTTGTCCATCGCGATTTATGCGAAAGTACATCGTGTATCGTGGCAACGCGTTAACAGGGCCTCTCTAATTACCGGCGATGCACCGTGGCTCGCGGTGTAGGCGAATTCCAGGAAGGTTCGGTAAATCTAATAGAATCTAATGGGTATTGCCTGGAAGGTTAAAGCCTCGAAGAGTTGACGGTTGTTCCGTTGAAAGGACAACCGTCCTGTGAATGGAGACTTAAATACATATCCCGTTACCGCATCGCGGCACCACTGAATCTAGGACTTTTACATACGAACTTACAAGGGAACCTCGCATATTTTCCTTTCGCGGTTTTTACGTGGGAAAAATTCGACATACAATTACTTCCAACTTTATTGCCTGCTACTTCATTATGGTCATCGGTACGCGGAACGAGAAACCGTCGGGGATTTTCTTTTGGTCGAGTAGGTGGATGCATATTGATTGCTTCTTTCTTCTATTCTCTTTAGAACAGCGTTAAACAATAATGTGGATAGAGTATCACAATTTAACATCTGTTGCAACTAAGAGATCAACTAATTGCTTAGATTTGGACAGACATTCATATGTTGAGTGACTATGTTCACAAGTAGATGAATCAATAAAAGTCAGCTCAACATTTGTTCTAACAAAGAGATCAATTTAAACTTGTTCAGATTTGGACAGACATTCATATGTTGAATGACTATGTTCACAAGTAGATGAATCAATAAAAGTCAGCTCAACATTTGTTCTAACAAAGAGATCAATTTAAACCTGTTCAGATTTGGACAGACATTCATATGTTGAGTGACTATGTTCACAAATAGATGAATCAATAAAAGTCAGCTCAACATTTGTTCCAACTAAACGAATTAACTTAAACTTGTTTGGACTAAAACTTGTGTGAACATATCCATATATTGAAAAGATTAGACATATTCAGAAATAGGTTTGACAGAAATTAATTTAGAATTCAACAAACTGGACCCAAACTTGTTCAGACGTCGAAAGATATGCAAGGTCTACACATCTAACGTTCAGTAAATTGAGTGAATTTTAACACGACTTCATTTTAATTTTCACAAGTTGTCACTTGTCACAAGTTGTGTGGACAAAATGTGATTTAACAGAGTAACGTTAATTTGAGATCATTTACTAACGAAGGTGTTATCGAAGCAGATCGGAATAGACAGCGTGTGGCATCCCTGTTTGGATTAGCGATTTTTCAGCGGGAACAGTGTTGTTTCCGCAAGGATGCGACGAGGTAGAAAGCTAATCGAACGTCGGGATCGCGAATCCATTAGCTGGCGAAAAGAAAACCGGATCCGGAATCCGGTGGCGCGTGTGAATCACCGGTCACCGACAACGAGGCGCATCGTTTTTCATCGTTCGGTTGCAGATTAACGCGTTAATAGCCGATCCGCCTTATCTTCTCGCCGTCTTTTGCTCAGATTCAACGCGACTATGCAGAAAATATAAATAATTGTCGTTGCTAGTCGACGTTGCTTAAGTATTCGTTGTCTTGAGGATTCACACTCATATTGTACTGTGGAAACTTCAAGTATTTTATGGTAAGTTAGGTGAAGGTTTGTTTTGGATTTGTAACTTTAGGAGTTTTGGAATTTGGGGAATGTAGAAATTATGGGATATGAGAATTTGAGGATATAGCTGTTTAGGAATTTTTTAATTTGGAAATTTATGGATGTGGAAATTTCAGATTTATAGATGCAAGGAGTTCGAAAATTGTGAATTCGGTAATTTGGTAATTCGGACATATAGAAAATTCGAAGCTTGACAATTTGGGGGATGTGTGGAAATTTTGAATCTAACAATTCTCAGAAATCTCATAAAATTAATACTTAATATCCCCTTGCATACAAAATCACCCGCAAAATATTAATACCCATCGAAATGAAATGAAACCTTAATTAAACAATCCATCCGTTTAAAAGGCAAAATAATTAAACGCAGATCAAGGAAGACAAAGAGTCCTCGAAACCGCGGAACAAAAACGGGGTAAAATTCCATCGCAATTTCTGGCGTGAAATTAAGGAAGAAAAGCTCGCTTTCAATTTCACGTCTGCAGCGTGGTTGTTCTCGTTTGGTCGTTTTGTTACGATTACGTTGCCGAGTTTCGTGTCTGGCACGAAGAGCATCGGCGTCGCGAGGGTAAAAGATAAAACGAGGACGAAGAGGAGCCATCAGGGTGGAATCCGGTAACGCGTTTCATCGAGCCGGATGATCGCCAGGCGTACAAGCAGCATGATTAATGGATGATAACGCAATTACACCGTGATATGCACACGATTCGTATCTGCAGAAGTTCGTTTCCATCGGGATATACTCTTTGTTCATTCGGGATAATATTTCTCGGGGATTTTGACGTTGTTCGGGGGCTGCTTTTGTTCGGCCGCTCTTTTTTAATCTATACCTCGTCACGAAGCGAAAAAATCATTTTTCATTCAGCGATCCTGCTTTTCGAATTATAAACGCATTAAAATTCAGATCTTATCGGTCGATTTGCCGGAGAATTATTGCTGGTAATAACAGTCGTGTCACCGGTGATCATGATGGAACACGCGTTTCACGGAAATCTGGGGAGCTTCTTTGAAATTGGTCAATTTTTTTATTTTTTTATATCTTGCCTTTATCAGTGTATGTTATATAAAATATACATATGTACATTATTTTGTCTAAGTTGCAATAGTTGTCTTATCAATGTTAAATCATTTTGTATAAATTAGTAAAAAGTTGTCATTTTTAAAAGCTGTATTCTTATGCAACATTTTTGTAATTAATAATTCAAATGTACATTCTAATTTTATTATTAAACATACAAATATCGTATGGGTATTAAAAATTCTTAAAAATATTTAAAAATACATTTGTTACCAAATTATTAATAAATACATACATATTATCATCACCAAGTTATTAATGAACACATAGGTACACACTACTATGAAGTTATTAACAAATATATAATCAATGAAATTTATATCTATAAAAATATGATATGTCACAGATAAAAGTCACTAATTATGTTTAACAATACAAGTACAACATAAACAATACAACATACCACAACATGTCCACATAATGTGAAATTAAAAGTGAGGTTACACACATTGGTTCTTTATCTCGATAAAAATCATCCTATCTAAAACAAACACAATAAATTGCATAATTCATAAGCAGAAACTTGTACAACATTTTTAATTAATATTGACTGCTTCTGGTATCAGTTGATTTTATCGTTAATTGAGTATTCAGATTATTGATAGGTTAAGATGTTCCTTATCTCGTTTGGTATACGATTGACACCGAAATACGTAGGATTGAATAATGTGGATGTTCTTCAAATTAGAATTTATTTCTCCCGAAGCTTTTTTGTAGAAATTTCCGTACAGGCATACTAAATAGCCCGCGTAGTACACCGTAACATTGTAACAAACCATACGGCTATTAATCTTCCACTTCATAAATAAATGTAACATGCATGCATGAATAATTAGTATTCTGATATGATATACGGGTTTAATAATGCATTTATAAATACAGGGTGTTCCAAAAGAACGTACTCGAACATTAGTCTAATACGCATTAATGCGTGAACAACTAGCGGAAAAGAGTAATCTATTCAATAACTTGACACCGTTTGTCAAATATATCTTATTACACTTGTAAACGCATCAATAAACACAGTGATTGATATTAAATGTACGTGTTACAGTTAATGTGTGAGTACATTTTTTTGGGAACACCCTGTACATGTACATACAATTAATTTACATGTATATTAATACATTTTCGTACTCTCTTTTTCCTGTATAACATTTAATTATCTTAATAACATGTCCTTATCTCTGGCATATTCTATTGTAAAAATAAAGTAATGGCACGGATAATAACATAAAGGAAGATGGTGGCAAAATAAAACTTATAGTCGGCAATTGTATGTTGTACCAAAGATTTGTGGTATTCAGAAATTATTACTGATTAATAATTTGCGATTACATGTGTGAATGTACGTGTATGTACATTTGGAGGGAAATGTGTAGAGATTGGGGGACGTAGGGATCTGGAGATGAAGAAATTTGGGGGCGTGGAAATTTGTAAATGTAGGGATTTGGGGGATATAGAAATTTGGGGACATAGGGATTTGGGGGATGTAGAAATTTGGGGGTGTGGAAATTTGGTAATGTAGAGATTTGGGGACGTAGGGATTTGGGGGATGTGGAAATTTGGGAATATAGAGATTTGGGGACGTAGGGATTTGGGGGATGTAGAAATTTGGGGGCGTGGAAATTTGGAAATGTAGGGATTTGGGGACATAGGGATTTGGGGGATATAGAAATTTGGGGACATAGGGATTTGGGGGATGTAGAAATTTGGGGGTGTGGAAATTTGGTAATGTAGAGATTTGGGGACGTAGGGATTTGGGGGATGTGGAAATTTGGGAATATAGAGATTTGGGGACGTAGGGATTTGGAGGATGTAGAAATTTGGGGGCGTGGAAATTTGGGAATATAGAAATTTGGGGGGATGGAAATTTGGGAATGTAGAGATTTGGGGTCGTAAGGATCTGGGGATGTAGAAATTTGGGGGAGTAGAAATTTGAGAATGTAGCATTTTGGGGACGTAGGGAATTGGGGAATATACAAATTTGAAATATGGAGATTCACAAATTTATTAATCTAGGAACTAGAAGGCACATAACCTCACATTCCTCCTCTCCCCCATAATACTCATCCCCAGAACAAATCTAAAGAAAGCCAAACGATTCGTATCGTTTTCCACCAGCATCGAAAAGATAAAGTCGCTGGTCACGGTCAATTTTCCCCGTTTCCTTTTGTACGACGTAAATCCTATCCGATTCGTTCCAGCAGATCCTCTCGGTTGGCTTAGTATTTCTCGAGCATAGTGATTCACTCGCGGCGATGGCTAGGTTGGATAATTATTGCCGGTGCAATTAGGTGTAGCGTCGATAGTCGATTGACTCGCGGCGACGGTGGACGACGATTAATTATCCGGCGGTTGACGCGTCGGGATAAATAATCGTCGTTTGCCGCCGTTCCAGCTAGTAACCGCGTCGTAGACGAAAGAAAATCGTCGGCCAGGCGAGAATAGAGCCACGACGACCGAGTGATTTACCGATTTCAGCGTTAATCGGTGATGAATGAGGCGAGCTGTGTTAGGCTCGTGGTTTCGTTATCGCGGCGAAAAACCAGCGGCGGCGGTATCATAATTAAAGGCGCCCAGGCATCGTTAAAATCTGTTTATCGTACCGTTAGAAACTGATAACGCTGTCCACCGACAGGATATCTGTTGCACATTCGGCTACCGTATGTTAATTTCGGTACAGGACTTCCTGCATTTGCATGGGTATGATGACAGCGGACATTTGGCATGCTCTTGATATATTGCCGTGTTCTTAAGTCTGGAAACGGTTCGACCGAGGAAACCTGCTTTTCGAGGGAAGATGTTATGTGCAAAGAGATCTATTACTAGTTCGATTTTATGGCTCTTTGGAAACTTGAAGAGGGTGGGTGGAGAGTTTTGAGGATTTAGGGATTTAGAAATTTAAGGACAGGTTTGCATATATAGAGGAATTTTTATGTAGAGTTTGGGTATGTGGAGATGTACAATATTTGGAAATTTTTAAGTACAGAAAGAGTATTTCAACAGGAATAGAAATTTAAGAATTTGTAAATTAGAAAAGTTAAAATTGATAAATTAGAAAATTTAAAAATACAGAACTACTTCTACAGTAACTTTCTGACAATACACACTAGCAACGATGTTCTTGATATCGTTTGATGTATTGCACATTCTTTCTATTAATATTTGTTCGATGTTCTTTGAAATCTGTGATTGTTTGTTGAATGATTTAACGTATATTAACCTCTTAAAGATACACATTTAACAATGTTCCTCTTATTGCAATGTATTTGACGAGTTTCTTAAGAATTTCTTATTATTGATTGTTTATTGAAAGACTTCATATTGATTCATTAAATATAAACTTCTTTGCAATATTTGAGACAGCGTTCTTTCCGTTACCGCAATTAGTTTGTGGAATTTCTTAGTTGTTCCTGGTTGCTGTTTGCTCGACAGATTTAATACTGATTGGTTAAATATTATCTTTCTTATGATATGCACTTGAAACAACGTTCATCTCTGATTGTTGTTTGCCGAAAGACTTGATACGGATTGATCAAATATTACCAATATTAACATAAACTTCAGCCAGAATTATTTTTGCATTAACCTCATGAATGAGTCTCTTTGTTACATTGAGGAAATCTCATATAATGTCAATATTTCTGTGTTGTAAATGTAATTGAACGTGTGAGGAAATTGACCTAATTGAGGAATATTGACTTAACGTCAAAGTGTTTCTAAATTAAGAATTCACTTATCTCATTGAAAATACTGGTATCAACTGTTTGGAACTATGACTAAAAAATACAACAAAATACTGTAAAAATATTTGATAAAATTAAAAATTAAAATACTATCTAATTTGCAACTGCTTCAATGTTGCACTCAACCTGTAAAATCAATTATAAAAATGTTACATCACTCCAGTAATCCTCGCTATGCAAATTAAACTACAAATTAATGCATAAAAAAAATTCCGGTAAAATTTATCACAACTACGTTACAAGTAAGATAAAGTTAAAATACTGTATCAACTTTGTTCACCGTTAATTATGCAAATCGAGCTCAACCTACAAATTAAAGTCCATTAAAAATTCCACTAAGATTTATAAACTATAAATATCACAAGTAAGAATTACAACTATAAATACATCGCTAGTAAAATTTATTATCTCGCACGAGAGCAAAGGGTGTCCGAAAAATTCGGCCATGTTGAATCCTCGAGCATCTCACAATGCAACAGTGTCGTTAGAAATAGCAGAAGCTAGTGTATGACAGTGACGACAGGTAACTAAGATAACGTAATAATTTTAGAAGCAAGCCGAGCTATATTTAGATCAGATTGCCTCGCACAAAGTGTCTTCTGCGTGCGTAAATTCCAGCTTATCGGATCATGACCGCTTCGGCCTCGTCGCGTCCTCTCTTCTTGTTCTTCCTCTTCTGTTCGTTGCTCGATCCGCCTTCTCTTCTGCTCCGAGCCTTCTCTCCTCCTCTTCTTTGCTCTTGCTTCCTCGACCGACTGTCAGAGCCACTCGGAAAACGAGTTCTCTCGGCACGATGTGCGTGTTATGGTTCGCAAAGGGTAATCAGCTACCGGATACCTGTCTTGGTTGCCTCTCACAGATGGAATTAGACGCGGAATCGACCGGGGAATCGAGAGCGACTCGCCGACGGATTATTACGCGCAACATTTCGAGGGGTTACCGAATCTTACATTTCTTACCTCATATATTTGCAATTCTTCACAATTCGGAGCCAAGAATGTGAGACAATTATTCTGAGATTTGAGGAAATTTGCACGTACTTGGTTGACGTTCTATAAACAAACTATCTGTGTATTTCTACATTTTCTACCCATCAGTGTATTTCATATTTTATACTATAGAACAGAATGCTCCATAATATGTATACATTATAATACACATTGTAAAATATAAGGGAGTATATGCATATACTATGAGGTCGCGGTAACTGATCGCCGTTGAGGTCACAAGCGCTCAGTTACGGTGAACATTCGTTGCTTTCGCTACACTACTTACACTATATACATCATAGAAATTCTGTGTACATTATGTACATTATACAAACTGTACCTACATTACATTACATAAAATATACATGTATAATATGTATATAATTCATGTCCTTGACCTTATTCAACATCGATAATTGTCAAAATCCTTGCGACCACGTATAAGAATAAAGACGCCAGAACTGCTTTTCAGTTAAAAAGATTCTTGTTACCCTTCGATTGTACGCCATCGTTTCTACCACGTGTTAACAAGATCCGAGCGTACGTCAAGAGCTGTCCGTCACGCGGGAGAATTAATAATTGCACAATTATCCGAGGCCAATTGATTTTAATTTCAATTTTGCTTGTAGATACTTCAAGGTTCGCGTGACGTCTCATCGAGGATCCTCTTCACCCTTTATTTTTCGACTTCACGCACGCACGCTCGTTAAGGCGGCCCTTCTTGCGAAAGATGACTGGAAAATCGTCTCATTAAAGCGCGTTTAATTCGTTGTTGGTGGTCAGAAGGTAGAGGTACGTACGTGGGACAATGCGAAAAAAGGAGAGTGTTAGTAGATTGCCACATCGCGAACGGAGAACAGCGTTAATTCTGACAACGATAATTGCGCTCGTTGGGTTCTTCGTGTTGTGGATGATCTCGAAGAAACTGCCCTAACTATACCCTTAGGGGATGTTTTTGCTCGGGGTGGCTGCTGAATGTTAATCTCTCGTCGACGAGATCAATTACAGGCTTGATAACACGCATTTCGCGGAGGCAGATGACCGCGCGTTATATCGCCACACTGTGGTTTCCCTACGAGTTCATTTACACGTTTTCGTTTATTACATGGTAAATAACAGGAGTTGATTCATTACGCGCTAAATTAACACGCGTTGACTACTATACGTTGCATTACCACGCGTGGAATTACTACGCAGTGAATTATCACGTGCTAGGGATTGCTGGATCGTTACTTGCTGAATTATCACGCGGGGAATTACCGCGTGATTAACGGTTGGACTGTTACTTGTTGGATTACCGTGTGTGGGATCACACGTTGAATTATTGTGTACTGAATTATCATGTCTTGAATTACCGCGTTGAGTTAGTGTACATTGTATTAACACGCGAATTACTGCATGTTGAATTACTACATATTGAATTATACGAGTTGAATTATCAGGCGTGTGGTAAATCATTATGCGTTGAATGAGCACTTGTTGAATTATCATGAGCTGCACTATCACGTGCCAAATTGTCATCACTGAATAACAAGCTTTGTATTACTACTTGTTGAATTACCACGTGACGAATTACCACGGGCCGACTTATCACGCATCGAATTACTTACGCCGAATTAATTGCCAACTTTGTTCCAAAGCAACGCAATCGTATTTAACTTTAAGTGACATGTATCTCGCTAATCCGTACATTCGTTTCCCTTTAATCCCGTCGGTATTTAACGGACCTCCACAGTGTAGCTACTTTCAATTTGCAAGTTTCGCAGTTTTCCTTATCAGCAACCGGAGGATCTGCAGTTTAACCGTGGAAGAGTCGAACGGTCGAATTCTCCAAGTTGGCACGGTGAACAGAGCCAACTGGAATAAAGGTAATTGCATCTCACGAATGCAGGAATGCAGGAATACGTAAAATACGAGGACCATTCACGATAGGCGCTCGATAGGTAGCCGGAGGGGTGCTTTAAGTGGAAACGGGAAAAACAAGAAACCGTCAGGATGCACTTTATCGAACGGACAGAGCAATCTCTGGCTACGTTATCGTCGAGAAATGATTGTCGTCGTAGTCTACAGGACATTAGCAAACGTACACCGATGCGACACTATCGAGGTCTCCAATGTTATCGAGATAATTATAGGGTTGTTACGATACGCTCGAATCTATAAGATCGTTTCTTGCTTCACTCTCTTTATTAGCCGACGCTTTTTCTCAATGTACTCTACACGCCTTTACTTCGCTTTATTTACTTGTAAACGCACCAGCAAACACAAAGCATGCTGGCAGTCTATTAAATTCGAGATTTTACTCGCAGTTTTATTAAGTCCATTTTTTATCGCTTTCTGTTTGTTCTTGTCAGTTCGGCGTGGAAAGGATACGGTAATTGGAAATTGTGGATAGGTCTTTATGTGCAGAGTAAGCTTCTTTATGGAAAAATGAAATATAAATGGAGAAATATCATGTACTTCTATTTTACAGTTTACAATTATTTGAAGCAATTGAGGTACAAATTAAAAACATGTCGCATCACTATTCAAAAATCTAACATAATTAATAATTAAAATAGGTCGAAGTGCTTTGAGGACGTTAAGTTGCTGGATATATCAATAGTATGACAAACTGAGTGACACAATAAACTAACTTATACAACCAAATTTCTCTTCAACAAGTTGTACAAAATAAATTATTTATCAATATGAGTTTCAAGAATTCCGAGTGTAATACGATAAAATAATTTGATAGAACAATTCGATAAATAAATCTGTTCGTCAATCACGATCGCGACGAAAGAAGAGTGCATCGTTCCGAGAAGTCGATTCGTCAAAAGGCAAATAAACGACAGGTTTTTATGGACTCGTAATAAATTGCACACAGGAACACGTCGTTTTTGGTAAACACCGGTTGCAGGAAGCTACGAAGGGGATGTTGTAAAACGATTGGCTGGGAATCCCATGGGAATCAACCGGACGATCGGCGATTCATCGGCGTCCCCGTTAAAACGGGCTCGTTCGCGGACTTATCGAAGCCGGTTTACGAAGCGTCCAAATCGAATTTTTCCGGTAGCGACGGCGCATAATCATTATATTGGACGCGCCGGTCTAACCAGTCTCGATAACATCTTTCCCAGGCTAAATATACCATGGTACCGGCTAAATCCGTATCGTGGATTCGAGACATTAAATCGAACAGCGGATCGGCCGGTCGCGAAAACCGGGAATCTGATTCTTACATGGTGCAATTAATTTGGAATTCTTGCTGGACTCATTGCCGCGACGGTTGGGATACTACCGTATGCTGTGAAACCATTTCTGACGAATAGGGCGAAAATGTTCTTCCATACGAGTGCACTCTGTAATCGTTATCGTGGGGATTTATTTATTTACTCGCACTGTGTGATATGATATATCGGTAATACGTGCACTTTGTATGGTCATTTATTTATTCACTTTCTTTTATTTTATTATTTTAGTGCATAGAACTTCTATCGTTGGTACATAAATTTATTTGTTGTTCATATTAAATTTCTTTTTTTTTGAGTTTGGGGAATAAGTTGAATGTGTTTAGTCTTATCATGTAAAATTTATTTAGTAGTTGTATGATATTATTTTGTGTTTATTGTTTGAAAGCGACGTACCAAAAATATTGGCATTCGAAAACCTTGAAGGATATTGACGATTTATTGGGATATCTGACATTTATATACGTTTAGCATGTGACTGGATGTTGATTACGACGACGTTAAGAAACTTTAATTGCATCCATGATACTTAAATTTCCGTCGATCAAAACAGTCGAATACAAGTCCGTGCAATTTAATAGTGAAAAGGATACAAGGCGAAACAAAAAAAGTGCAATAAAATAACAATTTATTGTTATCACTGTTTTTAATATTACGGCATCCTTTTACGATATTATTGGCTGTGAATACTTTTCTCATGACTATTCGATAGAAAAAAAGGAATGGAAGAAAAATGCAATGAAATAACTATTTACTGTTAAATTTAAATATTATGTTGATTAACTGAATAATATTTACAATCAGAAAGTAATAATTGTGATCAATCGAAACTCCCGACACGACATGTAACCAGAAGATACCCTCGATAGCCGTTGGTCGACTGTTTCTCCAATGCGGTATAATATCAATTAAGAAACGTTTTCTTCTAACGAACCTTTCTGTTAATGTTCGTTTCTAACTGCACCATTCTGGTTCTGGAGCAATTAAGGAAATCCTTCTGATAAAAGACACATTCAGAGGACTAGTAATTTCAGTTGGATATTAAGTGTATTTGTAGGTCTCGTTATAATCCCGAGAAAGGGAGAAAAAAGGTCCGCGTATATTGCTCGAATCCAGTAATTGTTTAATGGTTCCGCATAAACATCCCGCATTCCTTCGTACGAACGAAATCTCGCTTCGCATCGATTGCAATACCAATTTTCGCTCTTCGTTTCGTTCTCTTTTCTCTTTCCTGCACTCGGTATCGGATATCGACGGTCTAAATTGAACGGCGTATTTCGGTTACTTCCTAGTCCATTAGATTTTATATTTTCCCAACGGTTATTGAAATGCTCGATTTCACGAGAAATCTACGCCACGTACATACTAATTACTGTTACTCCAATATCCTATCGAATTAAATATCCGCGAAATATCCCGTAGTTTTTAATCGGAAATATATCTCAGTTACAATTGGAACTTGTTTACGCAGATCGATTTCAATAATCAATCATAATATACAATCAGAAAATTCAATTAGAGTAGGCATTTTGAACAATCAATTCAATCAATCAATTCAATAAGTCAATTCAATAAGTCAATTCAATAAATCAATTCAATCAATCAATCAATTCAATCAATCAATTCAATCAATCAATTCAATCAATCAATTCAATCAATCAATTCAATCAATCAATTCAATCAATCAATTCAATCAATCAATTCAATCAATCAATTCAATCAATCAATTCAATCAATCAATTCAATCAATCAATTCAATCAATCAATTCAATTCAATCAATCAATTCAATCAATCAATTCAATCAATCAATTCAATCAATCAATTCAATCAATCAATTCAATCAATCAATTCAATCAATCAATTCAATCAATCAATTCAATCAATCAATTCAATCAATCAATTCAATCAATCAATTCAATCAATCAATTCAGTCAATGAAAAAATTCAATTAGAATATTCAATTAGCACATTCACTTGAAGCAGTCATTTAGACCAATCAATTATAATTACTTTTTCCCAACAATCAATTAGAATAATCAATTCGTACAGTCAATTAAAATAACCAATTAAAACATCCAATCAGAATAATAGTTTATAGCAATCAATTAAAACAATCAATTAAAACATTCACTTAGAATAATGTTTCAGGACAATGAATTAGTGCAATCAATTAAAACACGCAATAAAAATATGCAATTAGAATAATCAATAAGACTAATCAATTAGAACATTCAATGAGAATAATGTTTCTGGGCGATCATTTAGAACAAGCAGTTAGAATAATCATTAAGAACAATCAGATGTAACACTCAATTAATACAATCAATTAGAACAATCAACTGTACGCGTTGATATAATAGGTGTGATATTAGCGTGTTCGTAAGTGGAGGAAGGGTTAAATAGCTGATCGTACCAGTCGCGATTGTCACGTTCCCACGATAGCTGCGTCCTCGCGAAAAATTTTGAGCTTCCAGGTCAAGATTAGTATGAAGGCCGAGCGCATCTCGAACACGGTGCTCCTAATGTCGAAGCGTTTTAGAAATGCGCGTAACGGCCTACATTTGATCTAACGGAGCGACGAACGTGTCCCTCTCTTTTCTTATTCTCCTCTTTCTTCAATACGGCCACCTCGTAATATCTAACGGGCTGAACGAACAAATACTACGAGCACGGGTTACGTTATAATCCTCTGCGCCTATTCTGTCAATCTCCACTCTCGATTAGCCTCGTCAGACGTTACATTATTGTTGTACACTCTTCTATATACAAATAATTAGCTACTTGAACCAATTGGCTCATTCTTTTTATTCGAATATATCCTATTTGCTTGTACACGAGAAGAAATACTTGTACATTTAATAATTTTGTAGTTTCATCATATTTGTGCATGCAATATTTTATAATTTAATTATATTGACGTACTAAATGATTTTTTATAATTTAATTGTATTTGTATATATAATAATATTTTATAATTCAATCATACCAATTAACACAATAATATTTTACAATTTAATGATACTTGTATATTTATGAAATTTTGTAATTGAACTAAATTTGTACATTTAATAACACGTCATAACTTACCAACAATGGAGCCGAACATCTCGACTAATTGTAACTTGTTTTTGTAAGAGACACTAGAAATGATGCTCATCAGAAGCAACGGAATTGAGTTCGTTAAGGAGACGACGAGAAGAGACATTAGACAGATCGACGACGATAAGTACACCGACGGTGCAAGACGTTGCTCGAGGAATAAACAAAGGAGAGTTCTCACACAATATGACGATGAACCTGAGAGCCCTTAGGTTACATTAACAGACTGCGAACGCAAGCTAAGATGTCTCGCATAGACGTGATCTCGTAATTATGCGAACCCCGTAGACAAGCTGCCGCCTTCACCGCTTCTTTTTTATTTTTATCCCATGATTTCCTTCGAGGAACTGCGCTTCTGCATCGAAAGATATATCTGTTTCCTGTTTTGTTCTTATAATGACCTCAGATTATATATATTTTATCAAATTTATCAAAGTTTGCAATTTCCAAATTGCAACGTGTGGTAATGTAATGCATGAAGATACGGCGCATGGTAGTGGTGGCATCGTGGTTCCAAATTTAGTAATTCAACGCAAGGTAATACAATACGTAGGAATCTAATACGTGATAATTCGACGTGTAGTGATTCAACAGGTGGTGATTCGACGCGTGGTAATTCGACGTGTGGTAGTTCGGCGCGTAGATAATTTTACGCGTGGTAATTCGATACGTGGTAGTTCAACGCGTGGTAGTTCGACGCGTAGGTAATTTGACGCGTGGTAATTCGATACGTGGTAGTTCGACGCGTGGAAATTCGATATGTGGTAATTCGACGCGTGGTGATTCAGCGCATGGTAGTTCAACGCATAGATATAATTGGACGCGTGGTAACTCGGCGCGTGATAAATTCAATGCGTGGTGAATTCGACACGTGGTAAATTCGAGACGTGGTAAATTCAACGCGTGGCAATAGAACTCATACTCCCATAATGCGTAGTACTGTATCACATATCCTAAAAATCCCCCAGAATTGCCACACGACCTGTTGATCCAAACAATCCTCAACAGCTATCGAACCTACTGAACCTAAATAGCTATCGCACCATTTGAACCTAAATAGCGTCGCACAATTTGAACCTAAATAGCTATCGCACAACCTACATAACCATTGAACCCACCGAACCTAAATTGACCCTAATTTCGTACCATCATGAAACGTACAAGGTGACCCGTAGTGCTAAAGAAGATGAAGGAAAATGTCTGCAAGAAAAAACGATAGCACGGCGTATCATTCGTAATTCTCGGTAGCCCAGTGTTGGTGAGCAATCTGATCCCGGGACAACGGTTCGGAAACATCGGTTGACAGTAAAATATCAGCAGGTACTAGTCAGTATGGCAGCGATAGGATCGGGAGGAGGCAGGTATATAAGCCCGTGGCCCGACACAGGCACTCCTAGCCCGGCAACAGTCCTCGGGGTACTGTTAGCCACCGATGAATGATAACCATATCGCGATATGCGCCACCGATACAATGGAGAGTAAAGGGAGAGAATGTATTGGTCAGGAAAGCGGCAGGACCCGCGCACGAGCTTGCGTTTCTCCAACAGAAAGTGTATTGGGATCGATAATCTATTGAACTGGAATAACTGAATATGGCGAAGTCTGACTATGTCCTCCGTCTGACGAACTGAAGATGTCACTGATCACTTTTCGTTCTTCAGACCTGTTACACACTTAATCTGAAAATAAAAATGAAGTAAATTAAACAGACGATAAGTAGAATAATATATATTCTTCATCTTGATGAACATCAATGTAGATTTTAAGAAAAGTAACAACTTGTGCTACAACAAATTATACAAGATATAACATGGAGGTTGTAGAATGTTTATTTTAACTGCTTTGGTAGTTACAGTGTTGAAGTCTAGTCCAGACTAGATGCTACTTATCTATGGATATGTAAACAAATGTCTAAACACGGTCTGCAGTATGTTGGTCCAAAGTGTGCTAACGAATATAGTCGCGTTAACTGATCGTTAACATCCCTCGGTAAATAAGCGCAACTCCACCAGCGTTACCGTAAATTAGTGTTAATATACCGAATATATTTTGACGAATATTTCGAAGAATGAAAAGTTATCCTTTATTATTTATATATATCCTCTAGTATTTCTTAATTAAAGGTTCCCGTATCAAGTGTATACTTGAGTATCACGTATGTTGTCATACGTGAATTTTCCCATAAGCGAGTAAGAGAATTATAGAAACGTGAAAGGCTGAATCCTTTTTCGAATGATCTCAGGATTAAGCAATTTACAGAAGCAGTTGAACAGTCATAGGTTTTCCCCATGAAGCAACTGGACCAGCCATAAAACCGCCCATTCGCCTGTGGCTGCGAAGGTGAGTCTTCAGCGAGTTTCTCGTCCATGGTCACCGTGATTCCGCAGAATGTGCCCTTAAAGAAAAAAGGAAACAGACGAGCAACCGAGAAGAGGATAAAGTCAGAGACCTTGTGACTTGATTTCATTTCTGGCGTCCCTTTTAAAATCCTCCTCGACGGTCTCCTCGATTAAAATGATTTTCCGTCGTCGTTCACGCGCACGCCCGTCATCTTTTCTCTTTCCCCGCAGTCGATACAGAATTCTCCTCGCTTGCGAATCAAAAAAAGACGCCAACAAAGGAGACGCACGTTCGATGGCTGCGCGTTTCAACGGGACGAAAGGAACGATTGACGCGCGAGACGAATTTCTTCAGGCGAACTTTCCTCTGCTACCACTTCCAGAACAATTCCACCGGATGTCCGCCATTTTGCAACTTTATGCATTTTTGACGATGTGTCTCTGTGACTTCGTTGTTTCGACTCGTTGTTGCATGCGGGTTCTTCACGTCTCCAAGGTCGTGAAGTCGGTTTAAAGGAAGGTCAAGAACAAATATGGACTTTCTGGGGAATACGTGCAGATAATTGTGAAGAGGACACTTGTTCAGATGGTTTTTGAGGAATTTTGGGGTATTGGAATTTGGGATATAGGGATTTGGGAGTGTAGGATTTAGGAATTTAGGGATTTGGGAATTTAGGGATTTGGGAATTTAGGGACTTGGGATTTTAGGGATTTGGGAATTTAGGGATTTGGGAATTTAGGAATTTGGAGATGTAGAAATTCGGGGACTTAGGGATTTGGGTATCTTGGAATTTGAGAATTTAGGAATTTGGGGATCTAGGAATTGGGGGACCTAGAAATTTGGTGATCTAGGAATTTTGAGCTGCAGAAATTTGGGAATTTAGGTATTTGGGGATTTAGGGATTTTGAAATAGGAATTTAGCGAACTTGAAATTGGGGAATCTAGGAATTTGTGGATCTAGAAGTTTTGGGATTTAGGAATTCAGTGAACTTGGAATTTGGGGACCTAGAAATTTGGTAACTTAGAAATTTGGGGATCTAGGAATTTAGAGACATTGGACTAATAATGTTAGTTATAACTTCTAACAATTTCCCTAAGAAACCTAGAGTAACCAACATATGATAATCAATATCATACAAAAACCTCACAACATCAAAAAAGACCATTTTAAATGCGATCACGTCCTCATCCATCCGATAACTTCTTTTCACTTTATTTATTCAATTATTAACATCATTAATTCAGCTTTCCTATTACTGTTCAATGGACTGCGGATGCTTACGCATTTCTGATATATCAAAGTCCGCATTATAATCATAAATCATTTAATCCGTAGATTACATCTAACAGATAACATGATTTATTTAAGGTTTGCAGTCCTCGATATATCATAATTTCACAAACATCCGCAGTCCTCCAGCAAGATATTGCTGATAATTGCTTCCTATATAAAGTAACACAAATAAGTGAATTGTTAAATGGTTTCACAAATATTGAATTTGTCGTTCGAATATTCGATAAACAAATTGAAATCGAGATTCATGTATATTTCTAGGTATTTACCTAGGAATTTGGGCATATGTGTGTATAGTTAATGTAGAAGTAATAACATGTTGAGAAAAGTGCTCGGTACGAAGGACATCAAAATATCACTCTAATGTAATATTTGATTTTACCGACGTTTAATTGCTCTGTTCGATTGATGCTCGTTTTAATGTTAAAACTCGGACAAGGACTTCTTGGTAATCTTAATATCTTCATTACAAGGACGTTTATTACCTTCAATCTCTATTGGCGTCATTCGATGTTTCTTGGTATTATTTCGATACCGTTCGTTTTCTTGTAAATTTGAGGTTAGAAAGTTAGGTTGTGACATTCAGATTCGGGAATTTGAGGACTGGTCACAATAACTGTTCTATAACATAATATTAATTCTCACATTCTATATCTATATTTTGCAAAATTAAAATTTTGTTGTCATCCGTTTCTCAAAATGTCTGTCAGGACCAAATGTCTTGTTAAAATAAAGAATAGTATAAGTCATTTGACATTTCACTAATTATTTATTTTTCACTTTATTCTCAATTTAAAAGTGAATATGCATTTAACACATATTTAACTACCAGCGGTATTAAAAATTTTAATATGAAGATTAAATTATTCAGACACATATTTCTACCTGTTTTATGTCACACATCAACAAAATTGTTCCAACATGTATAATTATTAAAATCGATAAGTGATCTTTTCACAGAAAACAATGGAGAATATTTTCGAAAGAAGACATTTCACAATCGACAGACACGTAGCCATTTGTTCAGGAAAGTCACAATATTTGCGAAAGCATATGGGCCATGGTCCGCTCGTCCTCGAAGTTTTCTTTAAACATCGCCGTGATGAGAAGCAGAATTTATTTGTTCGAACACAACAGACAAGAAATGTTCTTTTTTCTTCTTGCCACTACTTTGCAAACAAGATCATTTCAATGAAAGGTGCGAAAGAATTTACTAAAAAGTTGTAGTAAATTTTTCTGAAAAAACATTCCACATAATTCAAGCTACTTAACATCTCACAAATAAGTATACCTTTCTACATTAAAAAATTATTTGGTCTGAAAATCTAATATTAAAAATGACAATTAACAAAAATTCATTTAGTACAAAATTTTAATATTAAAAATAGCAATCATCAAAAATTTATTCGGTTTGAAAATGTCACATTAAAAATAACAATTAACAATCTTTATTCATCTTCCACATCAGAAAAGTGAAAAGACACGAAACTTATGTAGTGAAACTTTCTTAAATGAAAAAGCAAGAACGAAAGCTCGCAAACAGAAAATCTATCTTTCCATTGGACAACGTATAATCGTCTTATTATTTATCAAAGATTGTTTGTCGTTTCAATAAATTAGTAGGTGCGTTTCGCGTTGCGGAACCTCCCACAACGAGAGGGTTAAACCGGGTCAATTCGGTCGGTAAGAGCCATTACCATTGCCGTTGATTCGCGATTCACTGACCTACGTCAATTTACGGGAGTCTTGGTTAACGATCCGGCTGACCTTTGCGATGATCACGCTCTCTTCGTCCTCTTTCGAGGTGAAAAGTCAAGTTTCCGACTCGTGGACGAAAGCCACGGACCGTTACGGCAATCGACGACAATAAGTCATTATCACGGTGAAATCTCTATAGTCGTTACGCCTCCCGAACAGCTATCTCGTTCCACGGGTTTCTACGTTACGATTAACAAGTTCGAGATGTTTGGCATTTTTTTAATTACCGACCGATGCTTGATCGTTGCTGCGATAAGGTGCTTCCGCGGAGGTTAAGTACTTCGAAGAAGTTAATTGAAGCGAGGAGTTCAAGAAGTTCCACGGACTGTTCAACGAACAGACTTCCTTCTGCGGATCTTTACAAACTTCGAATATTTTTTTGGTTACCGATTCATTTGGGTTAAATTGGCGTAGGGGGTAGAATAGGGGGATTTGGTAGAGTGAGGAATTTTTGAGGTATTTTTGAAAAATACTTTGGGAGTATTGGGATTTAAGAATTTTGGGATTTGGCAGTATAGGGATTAGGGAATATTGGGATTTGGAAATATTAGGATTTGGGAATATTGGGATTTGATGTATTGGTCCTTGGAAATATTGGACCTTGGGAGTGTTGGACCTTGGGAGTATTGTACCTTGAGAGTGTTGGACCTTGGGCGTATTGGACCTTGAGAGTGTTGGACCTTGGGAGTGTTGGACCTTGGGAGTATTGGAACTTGGGAGTATTGGACCTTGGTAATATTGGACTTTGGGAGTGTTGGACCTTGAGAGTATTGGACCTTGGGATTATTGGATTTTTGAAGTATTGGACCTTGGGAGTATTGGACCTTGGGAGTATTGGACCTTGGGAGTATTGGACCTTGGGAGTATTGGACCTTGGGAGTGTTGGACCTTGGGAGTATTGGACCTTGGGTGTATTGGACCTTGGTAATATTGGACCTTGGGAATATTGGATTTTGGGAGTATTGGACCTTGGGAGTATTGGACCTTGGGAGTATTGGACCTTGAGAGTGTTGGACCTTGGGCGTATTGGACCTTGAGAGTGTTGGACCTTGGGAGTGTTGGACCTTGGGAGTATTGGAACTTGGGAGTATTGGACCTTGGTAATATTGGACTTTGGGAGTGTTGGACCTTGAGAGTATTGGATTTTGGAAGTATTGGACCTTGGGAGTATTGGACCTTGGGAGTATTGGACCTTGGGAGTATTGGACCTTGGGAGTGTTGGACCTTGGGAGTATTGGACCTTGGGTGTATTGGACCTTGGTAATATTGGACCTTGGGAATATTGGATTTTGGGAGTATTGGACCTTGAGAGTGTTGGACCTTGGGAGTATTGGACCTTGAGAGTGTCGAAACTTGGGAATATTGAACCTTGAGAGTATTGGAACTTGTGACTATTGCAGAATGTGGGAAAATTTGGATTTGAGAATATTGGAATTTGCAAATTTAAGGATTTAATACAATCTAATACAAAACAGAGAGGGATGATTTCAGCGTAATCACAGTTGATACACATTATCGATTACGTTCGTGATCCACATGTCGTAGCACTCTTTCGTCTAACATTTCGTATGTAATGAGTGTAAATCAATCGGCCGGTTCACTAACGAGCTATTAGTCTGAACTCATTAGCCATCGCTTGGAACGGAAACCTCTGTTGGTACGTATCAGTAACAAATCATCAAAATCATCAAGCTGAATTGAAGTTTATTCATTGACGAAGATAAATTAAATTCTTAAGTATTCGTCTTTCTTGTACGAGTGCCACTTTATCACAACGTTTACATCTTGTCACTGAGCATCTGTTTAATTTATTATAAATCGCAACAGACGTGATTCAAAATACTTTTATTTTGTACGAACATTAATGTTTGTATGTATATTCTCAATTTTATGTCGGTGATAATTAAATATTGATAGGGGTCAAAATTTAATTTGAAATTTAAACTTCCTAGTAATTCTAGTAACTTAGTAGTAATTTGAGTACATAGTTGTAGAAAAATATTTTGAAGGGTTGTATTTATTTATTCAATAAATATATCGAAGGGTTGTAACGATTTGTCTTCGTCAAATACATTACGTCATAAGATATAAACGACAAGTTGATGTTCATAGAGTTGCTAGTTCTTGCAGAATTTTTTCATGCAAATAATCTTATTTACATGTGACATTCGTGACTTCGTGAAACATGGAAGCTTTTTCTATGGCAGACAGGTATTTTCACGCAGACACGGAATAGTTTCGAGCAAACACCAGTAATTTGGAGGTCATTACCGTGACGGAAGCAGCAACGGCGATAGAGGCGCGATGACGGAAACACGAAGCGTAAAGAAATTACTGACGTCCGAGGAAATAAGTGATTTTACTTGCTTCTGCTCCTGCTGTTTTTCATATTCTTCCTTCTTTTTTTCTTTGTTCGAGGATAATGCGTGTCTATTACTGTAACACCGGTCGACCTTGTGGAGTGCAAAGTTCGTCGATCGATCCTCACCGCCTTCTATTCAAATTAATACTGGTTTCTTCGATTACTATGCTAGAAATTAATTTATTCCTCACATTTCATTTAGGTATTCATAAATCTAATGGTTATATTTTCTCAATCTCAAAATTTCAAATTTACAAAAATGAATTATTTTTAACTTGTCACATTTTCAATCTCATTATTGACACTTTAATATTTGTCTCTGAAGTTTACTATAAAAATTGAAATATTTCCTTAGTGTCGTTTCCAAACTTATCATAGAAACTAAAAAATATTTGTGTCCAATTTATCCAAAGTTACTTTAGAAACTTAAATTCATTACAGACACTTGAATCTATTATCGAAAATTAAATACAGAAACTCAAGTTTATTTTCTAAACCTTCTCAACTTTAGTTGCTGCAAGATTGCGAATATAATCACCACCCTAATAATACAAGTATTCAATGATAAGTAATTTAGTCTTCTACATTGAACTAGTAGAATAAAACACTACTACATATAAAAATATTAAAAGTACAGTACAACATGTAAACGTTATATCAATAAGAATTATCAATGAGGATAACAGCCAAGTATCAATTGATGAAGAAGAATCTCATCTACCAAGGTCCATACAGAGCTTACGGTATCAGTATCCGTTGGAAAGTGTTCGGAAGACGTTATTGAAATTCAACCGGAAGCAGGAGTTCCGTTGTGACATTTCACGAAGCATCGATAGTCGGATCCGCGGATACAGCGGGCAAATATACGATAACGATACCAATGACTCGTAATCGTTATGGGAGGACAACGAAGAGATGCCCGTTATCTTTACGACTGGATCTTTCGCACAGAACCACGAACTAGAGGGTGGTCGGCGATAAGAGATAACGGGAGCCAGGATTCAAAGGCAAGCTCGTTTTATTTATCGAGCCGGTGTGTGTGCTGGTGCCGGTGGCTGCCTCGCCATCCCGGAAGTGGCGGTTTACGTGCTTTCGTGGCACCGCGTGTCGCATTCCGCGTCACAGACCTCGTAGCTGGAAGAAGCGGCGAGCCGGAAGTCGCCTGAAAACGGGAGAGGCTAGAACGACCTGAGGCACTGCGACATGTGTTCACCGAATCATCTTATTTAATACTGTGACAATCGATTTCACGCGTCTAACTTCCTAAGTCTCTAACATTACTGTCTTCAGAATTCGATGATTTCGAGTCGAAGGTTTGTTCACGTTGAAGACGTTGTC
Source organism: Megachile ligniseca (assembly GCA_945859555.1). Taxonomy (NCBI): domain Eukaryota; kingdom Metazoa; phylum Arthropoda; class Insecta; order Hymenoptera; family Megachilidae; genus Megachile; species Megachile ligniseca. The sequence continues at coordinate 13,888,493 of OX243778.1, forward strand.
CGAATTGAGAATTCAAATTAATTCGACGAATTAATTTGTTGATAAGAGGGGGAGTTGACATGTTAATGAATCGATGATGTAGAGACATGATAGGTTGTGGAATTGAAGAATTGAAATTTAGACGACTGGATAAATTGGTGAATTCAAAAATTGTCGTATCGTTGAATCAATGAAAATAAAGAAAACTAAAAAAAAAATTCAAAAATTCCACAATTCAATGTAGGAATTCAAAAGTTCCCAAATACAAAAATTGAGAAATGGAAATGTATATTGAAACCGTGGAAAGGTAGAAAATAGTAATGAAAGTGAAAGAATGAAAAATTAAGAATCTGAAATGTAAGACTTCCACGTCTCTAAATTCTATCCCATATCCGAAGTTACTCTATCAGTCCAACCCCTTGCACTACCAGTCCAAATTTTCCAACCCTCTAAAAAGTAATCGGTATAAAGATCGTACCGTTGAATTGCACCTTATGAGAGGATTATAAAATTGTCTCGGACTCGGTCGTTTTATTTTGCGGGAGGGTTGGAATTTCTGCGAAATTCACGAGAAATTCGATGGAAGGGAATCGCAATGCGACGTATGCGCGACAGTGAAAGAGGAAGAACGAAACGAAGACACAGGAAGAGGCAGAGACATCGAAATGTAACGTCCACCCTTTATCCTTTCACCGAACAATGAGCATTCCAGTTTGCTAGCACAATTAGCAAGGAATCCGAGAGTCGTTCGAGGGAATTCAGATCCCCCTGGACACGGGGCAAGGGTGAAACCGCGACGGCTTTACAGATTGGAACGTCTTTTAATCGCGAACCCTTCTAATTAACGCTTGCACACGATCGCCGGATAAATTGAAATTTCCTCGTTGCCTGCTTTGTCCTCCTACGGTTATGTTTCACCTGAAGTCTTCGTACACCTACTACGTATAGAATGAACACATACTTAACTGCAATTATTCCATCAAAAAATCTAGATTTAATAACGTAACTGTTATTTCAAATAATGAGGATGAAGTCAACGACGAAGACAAAGTGTGTCATCAAAAATTGAATTTGTACAATTTTTTAAGGGGTTGCAAAGTTTCAAAACAATAATAAATAGAGTTATCTGAAAATGTTCTCCAATTTACAAAAAATACTACGTCCACAAGAAGAAAAATACCATCTTCAAAACAAAAATTGAATTTCAACAAAAAAGTTTTGGAAATACTTAATATTGAAGAATTAATTTACTATGAATGATAAAGAATTGTGCATGGTAAATTTTCCATCCTCCATATATTTATAACTCAAAAATAAATAAGGTAAAAGTAGTTTCTATCTAAAAAATTTGACCCCGATTGTCCCATCGTTGAACAACGAAAAGTGGAATAATAGAATTGTAGAAACGATTAAGGATGATGCAAACGAGGCACGGAACAAAACCTCGTCGACATTCGCAGACGTTTTTCGGACGACGATAACGGTGTATTCGATGTATTCTATAAACCGGAATCTCGTAATCCGGCCGCGTGACAATAAATCTTGGCGACGTTATGCACGCGGATTCCTTGCTCCTCTTCTTGCTCCTGTTTCTTCAGTGCCACTCAAAGCCCCGGAGTAATTGCCAGCAAATATTTCTGAAAGCGTCAGCTGAGGGACAGAAGAAGGAACAGGAATTGTCAGAGATAGACACGATGCGCTTTAGAATGCAAACAAAATCCACTTTCTTTCTTCCTTTCCTTCCATCCAATTCAATTACACATCAAACACGTAAAAACAGCAAGTATAAACTTCAACCATAAACGTCAAGCATAAACATCAATAACAAAACATCAAGTATAAACATCAAGCATAAACATGAATAACAAAACATCAAGTATAAACATCAAACATAAAGATGAAGCATTAACATCAAGTATAAATATCAAGTGTAAACATCAAACATAAAGATGAAACACAAACATCAAGTATAAACATCAAACATAAAGATGAAACATAAACATCTAGTATAAACATCAAGCATAAACATCAATAAAAAGACGTTAAGTATGAACATCAAGTATAAACATCAGATATAAACATCAAGTATAAACATTAATTATGAACATGAAGTATGAACATTAATTATGAACATGAAGTATGAACATTAATTATGAACATGAAGTATGAACATTAATTATGAACATCAAGTATGAACATTAATTATGAACATAAAGTATGAAGATTAATAGGAAGTGTTTTAGAATAAAGTTTAGAGAAGAACATATTTTTCATGTAGTTAAGGGTAACGAAGGTAAGACAATTTTCCGACGACAGTGGCAAGAAACATTCATCCCCCTTTAGAGGCGAAGAAAATTGGCTGTGCAATATCGCGGAGCAACAAAGCGTCTCCGTTGAAAACAACTTGTCACCGCGTCCCGAAGGATAATCGCTCGCAATAATGTTCCCGCCGTGTTTCGACAATAATCGCGTCGGCTTTTTACTCGCGGAATAATCGCGACAGCGCCACGACTGAAAATAAAGTCGTCAGCCACTTGTCGCTTCGCGGCCGATTACGCTCGATCGTACGCTTCGCCATCTTCCTCCTTCCCCCTTTTTCTTCTTCTTTCCGTATCTTCTTCCCTTTCGTACTTGTCACTCGCGCAAAACACGCTTCACAACGCTACGGTGGCTACGGCTTAAGTACGTTTTACAGATTCCTGTCTAGGTACTGGGGATTGGAGGAGCTTGTACACGTTGTTTGGTAAAGTATGGAGTAAATTCATACTGATTTTCTGTTAGAAATCTTGAAGGCGTGTAAGAAAACTTGAAATCCCGTAATGAAATCTTGACATGTTATAGAAATCTTGAAATCATGTAACAAATTTTGAAATCTTGTCGAAATTGTCAAATCTTATAAAAGAATCTCGACATCCTAAAAAATCTTGAAATCTAAAAAATCTCAAAACCTACAAGAAATTTCTTCTGCTAAAAAATGTCGATTTCTGTTAAAAAATCTTGAAACCCCATAAGAGATCTCGAAGTCCTATCAATAAACTAGACATTCTACAAAAGACCTCCGGTTGAACTTAACCCAGAATAGAAGCGAAGTTCGCGTGCGTTTAATATGCTCAGGATTTAATCGATCGATATCCCGTATCGAAGAAAAGGGATAGGCGAAAGGTGAAGAAGAAAGAGGGAGCAGCGAGAGAGGGCAAAGAAGCTAGGATCCCAAGTCTAGCCGAGTGTTTACTGTTCCGTTGGGTTGTAGATCGCCTCTATCTTCGATCTGGTCGCTCTTCTGGCCTGGCTGAAGTTGAATGGCAAAGAAGAACGAGCCACGTTGAAGTCTCTCGTGTCAGCGCAGAGTAGTCGGCGCTGCTCGGCCAACAATTTACAAGCCGCTGCTGTCCATCCATTATTGGTGCCATCCGCCTTACATACATCGAGAACTCATCGTGCGGACCAACGACAACGTTCCGCTTCGGGGACACGCGCGACCGTGACCTCTTCCTAGATTACGCTCAAAATCTTCTTTGACCACCTTCATTGATCTTTACTATTTCGCAAACGACGATTTTATGATTGGGATGTTTGGATATAGGGATATTGCAATGTAGGGTTTCGGGAGATAGGAATTTGGGGTATAGGTATTTGGGGTATGGGAATTTGGGATATAGGAATTTGGGATATAGGAATTTGGGGTATAGGGATTCGGGACATATGTAATTGGGGATGTAAGAATTCGGAACGTAGTAATTTGGGGATATAGAAATTTGGGGTATAGGGATTCGGGACGTAGGTAATTGGGGACTTAAGAATTCGGGACGTAGTAATTTGGGGTGTAGGAATTTGGGGATATAGGAATTTGGGATATAGGGATTCGGGACGTAGGAACTTGGGGATGTAAGAATTCGGGACGTAGGAGTTTCGGAACATAGCAATTTGGGGACCTTTGTCACGTAAATTTAAATATTTGGTCCCCGACCACCATTGTCGTCAAAGCGTCAACGAAATCTATGACGCTAATTACAAACGACCGCCATGACAGCGATCGTGTCAATAATTCTTACTAACATACGTAATCATCTCAGATAAGATATTCCCCCGACATAAACATCGAATTGCAGAGTCTTTCTAGTCGGAGATGTATCAAAGCGATAAGAAAATCTGAGAACTACTCGAGCTGAAAGATCCGCGTGTAAGAGCATCAATCTTATGGGGATTTCGTGTCTCTTGGCCAGCCGCTTCCGGTCGTTTATCCGAATATCTGCGTATGCTGTAACGGCATTATTCAACGCTGCGAACAAGCATGGTCGCGTGGGCGTTGTGGACAGTTGTGTCCCGTAACACACAGACTTTAGTTCACGCAACGTGCCTCGATCGACATCGGTATGCACCGTCTATAACCGAGCCAGCCCTTCCTGTTCGACTTCATCTTATTCGATAAATGTGCAGCGTCTTTTAATCCTTTCTCAGCTTCGATATCACCGGTTTAACGGTACACGCTACGCTCGAATCGTGTCGTGAGCTTTACAGAACCTCCGCGTAACGTAATACGTCTGAGAAATTATCACGGAACCCCATGAAACGTACTTACCTCGAAAATTATTTCCTAGATACAAAAATCGGCTTCCTTATAGGCTGCACTCGACAACTACTCGATCGGGACATTACATGATTTCACCAATGAAATCCGGATTTTCATTGGTCTTCGGACAATTTAGTAGTAGAATTGAATGGCGGTTTGAATAGCATTCAATGTTGGTGGATTTATAATTTTGCGGCTTCTATTCTTTGTAAGATTTATGTATGTATTATATTTTTGACGTGGTAACGTCTTTCGTGTGGATATGTGATTGATTATGTTATGTGTCATTTCGATGTCTGATGAAAGATGGTTACATCTGATGTTAATGAAAGATAGTCACATCTGATGTGAACAAATTTAGTCACATCTAGTGTGGACAAGATTTAGTAGCACCTGATGTGAGCAAAATTTAATCACATCTGATGTGAACAGAATTTAGCTACACCTGACGTGAACAAAATTTAGCCACATTTGATGTGAACAATATTTAGTTACATCTGATGTGAACAAAATGTAGCCACATCTGATGTGAACAACTTTTAGCTACACTTGATGTGAACAAAATTTAGCTACATCTGATCTGAACAGAATTCAGTTACACCTCATATGAACAAAGTTTAGTTACATCATATGTGAACAACCTTTAGCTACACCTGATGTGAACAGCTGCATATAACATCAATTACTTGGACATAAATATAACATAGTTACAACGTCGTTCATATCAGGTGTCATGTCAGGTGTCGATTTATGGGCAATAAAAGTTCTATTAGCTATATGAGGATGAAAATCAATAAACACATATAATAGACATAACAGATAATATAGTAATAAGTTCGGACGAAGATTTCAGAGTACATTTTACTACAGAGGTTAGTGATCGTTGACAGTAATGGATGATGATGTGCTTCAATTACGCCAGTGAGTAACCGTACAAATGACAGTAAACGTATTCTGTGCCGTAACATTGTTTACCATTTGTAATATGCAAAACGAGTACAATAGCACGCGTTTAATCCTCGAGGAGAACAAGTGTACACGTCAACGAGAATGTATTCGATCATCAAGGAGGACGTATCCAACAGTCATATCAAGTATTACGTGTTCCACTTTCTATATATAAGTTCATAAAATCCAGCATACCGAGATCGCATCTGTTATTACATTGTAAACGAGCAACGTAAATTACTCTTTGTTGTTAAATTTCGGAGAAGCATGACTGTTACATGAAACTTCATTTTGTGGAAAGTGTATTGTTATAACAGAATATTACTGGTATTACTGCAAATAAAATTCTTTTAATAATTGCAAATATTGTCAAATGAGAACAATTCAACTCTGTAAAAATTGAAAGGACCATAAATTCTTTGATGATTCAAAATAAATTTAAATTAGGGTGTGACTTTTTAAAAAGTCAATATACATTGAATATACCTTCGAGTATATGACTCTTCCATAATCCCGTTCCGCAATATCTTTGTAAAATATTTGAGAATAATATACGCCATGTTTGAAAATCGTGGCAGAAACTGGTTATCGATACGCGAGCTTTCGTAAATCTTAACCTCGTCCAATATCTTAGATATCTGAAAGTTCAGCATATTCCACAATATTACCGTACTATTTCGCTGAAATTGCTAATCAATACCGATTTCCACGTGCAGCTTCCATAATCCTTAACCCCGGTACCTTCATAAAATATTTCAACATCTCCCGTACATATTCCACAACATTCGTTTACTCTAATATATCGTTGAAATTAGCTATCAAGACACGGTTTTACAGCTTCCGTAATCTCCAGATTTCGCGGCTTAAGGATTTGACGAAGTAATGGGCCTGCCAGTAAAGTTTCACCGCAGCCATCTTCGCTCGGGTGTACGAATATATTCGCCGTGTATCGTGGCGAGTTAACGACAAAAATGTCCGTGTTTATCTGAACGACGTTTATCGGATCGTTAAAACGTACATATGTTTGTCTTTCGTGGAAGCGAAAGAAGAGAAGGACGCGTTATGGCGGATCGCTGCGAGGGATCGCGTGCACGATCCTTTCGCGCCTGGAGGTCCTGTCGGAGGATCAACGGATCAACACCAGGCTCCTGACGTTCGCTAAATAGCATCGTTCGATTTAATTGAGATTCATCCTGCGACGTGATTCGCTCGTGGATACTTGCTGCTTGTTTTGGTTGTCTGCCTCTCCCAAATATTACGATGGACACGTCTCATCATGTATAGATGGACACTTTCTCAACTTCTTTTTATCAGAAATAATGGAAGATCGTTTTCTACTGGACTGAGAATGTTTTAGATATATTATTTTGTCATTATTTTAGCAATGTACTGTCGCTCCAAATATTTCACTGATGGCCTTATTTTGATAGGAACCATACATTACACATACATCTCAGAAATATTGGAGACTCAATTTTTTATTGAACTGGGATTTCACATGTGCATCTTAATGTTCTGCTTATATCATTTAACTTCATTATTTTAAATTTTTTATATTATTATTTTATCTAATATTTATTCATTCCTTTACAATGATATGTTTGCATATGTACAATGATGGACTGTTGATTTGAATAGTGTTATTATACTAACAAATATTGTTGACTTAATCCTATCAGAATAACATGTTATATCATCATTCCGTATGTTCGGAATTTCAACGCGTTGTGTGGCCGTATATGTAGAATTTTGATACGTTATATGGTCTCATATGTAGAATTTCGACGAGTTGTATCGCGATGCGTGGAATTTTAACGCGTTGTATCGTCATGCGTGGAATTTCGACATGTTCTGAGGTCGTGTATGTAGAATTTCGCCGCGTTGTACCGCCTTATATGTAGAATTACGATGCGTGATATCACTGTGCGGAGTATTTCGGCGCGTTTGATGATCACATATGTAACATTTCGGTGTGTTTTATGGTCACATATGCAGAATTTCGGCGCGTTTTATGATCACACTTGTAAAATTTCGGTGCGTTTTATAATCACATATGTAGAATTTCGACGCATTGTGTTGCTGCATGTAAAATTTCAATGTGTTGTCTCCATATGTGGACTTTCAACGCGTTAAGTCCCCGATATGTAAAATTTCGAAGCATTATATGGTCTCACACTTAAAATTTCGACACATGGTATCGTTACAAATATAATTTCGATGCGTTGCATTACCTTGTATGGAATCACAAAGAGTTGTGTCACCACTTCTACAATTTCAACGTATGGTTTGAACCATACAATGCGTAGAAATGTGAAAAAGAATAAAAGTAGAAGAGTTACGCAGATCCCAAACGGATACCAAACAAGTAAGCTCGACTGTACAGTTCACGAGAAGAATCCGCGAAGAATCCAGCAGGAATTTCAGACACCATAATGGCCAGGAATTTCCGGGCTCTTCGAAGCTGGCACACGGACAATGATGAAAATCGATCGTCGCGAGTTCCAGATACCGAATCCAGTTGCCTATCTCGCGAACAAATCGAACGTACGGGGTTTTCAACAAGATTTCACGTGTCGACGATGCAAACCCGAATATTTTTGCGATTACACGACGCTTCGTCGACGCTAAAAGCCGCGCATTGTAAGCTCGAAACCTTAATAAATCGTCGTCGCGAGGATTATTCATGCCAATTTATCTGTGCGGAGCTGTACGAATTTCATTTGATTCCGTTGGATACCATCAATCTCCTGGTGATTGATCACCAATCAAGACTGTAATTTTGGATTGTTCATCGAAGATGATTGTCGTTTGGATTGCAGTTGATTCTGGTGGTTCTCAGGATAGAGCTTTGTATGAAACAGTTATGAATTTCATTTTTATCGATGGCGCACGGATGTTCATGCAAATTCGATCGTGATAGGAGGGATCTTACGTTAATTATTTTCATTATCTTCATTTGCGTATCTTATGTTCCGAGTCATTTATATGCAGATGTTTTCCATGCTCTATAAATAGATTCTCATGGGGAAATAAATACATGGGGTGTCACTTGTGGCACATTCAATGTTGAAAGTTTGATGAGAGACAATGTAGAATTCATCAATGTCAGAAAATGGACGAAGGAATGAATCAACTTCAGACAGAGAACCATTTTTATTTATTACAATTTAATATAGCAACTTTCAGCAAATGTAATCTCACTGTACTAGCCACTGTAACTAGCTACAGTCATATCATATATCATATACTGAGTAGTGACATATGAGACTGTATATGTGAAATATGAACTTTTCTGAATAATTACTAATAAAATATGTATTGAAATTAAATTTCATTTTTTCCTTGCTTTAATTTTGGATTGACGTGTAGACGTGGAGGGCAGTTAACCGGTTAATTCGCATAGAGCGCCGATTCCGCTTCCGTGCACGCATCGGGGTCAAATAGGGAATACCTCTTCCCACGCAGTCTTATTTTGTTCTTCTGTTCCGCGGGTATTTCCGCGATAGGGAATCGAACACGAGCGTCGGCGTCGGCGTCGCCGGCAATAACGAGAACATTGTTAAATTATCGGAAATCTCGCGTCATTATGGGCTCTCGCCGCGGTACGCCGGGAATCTCGCCGCTTGAATCGGCTTGCAAGCAAGAAAAGGGGGATTAGCCGGACAAAACGGGAGAGAACAGCCAACGCTGGATGCGGGTGTCGCTGCGAGATAATAAAAACACGACACGATCGCTGCCACGGCAAAAATTAATGAATCCAGCCTCAAAGGGTTAATTCTGATGCATCACGACGCCACTACCGATGGCTATTCGATATTTTCTCTCGTTCGCGAGATCTACCAACAATCTCATCCTTATGTACATACAATTTTATCTTCTATTCTTCTCTGATAGCGTGGGACTCTTATGTGCTGATAGTATTTACAGTTTATTGCAAATTTATGTCACTTTTGTGAGGATGCTTTTAATGCAATTTTCGAATGTTAAGGTCTTTACTTGAAATTTGAATAAATTGATAGCTAAAAGTATTCTGTCTAATTACTCTAAAGAATTGATATTTACAACTCAATTGATATTTACATTAATCTTTGCGTTAAAATAAATTTACATTTGAATAAATCCTACAGAATGTAAGAGTTATAAGCTTGTATAATTTGTATCATACTAGATAAGGACTCGATTAATTAGTACTAATGAATATTGAAACAGTTAAATATTACAGTATCCATGTTTGGTATTTCCTGAGTTGTGATTGCGCGGTTAGTTAATTGTATTATATTACAAGGTTGTTAAAATTAATTTATAAGAAGAATTTTTGAAAATCTTACACCATATTTCTTGACAATCACCATTCTCTAGAGCAGTTAATTACGCTATAATATCGCGTTATAAGATAGCAAAGCCGTTGGTTGCTGGTTCTATTGCTTTTATCCGTCTCTTTGATCAAAGGACTAACGTATCCACATTTTTATAAGGTATAATTATACCATTTGGAAGAAGATACGGCTTTTTCCCAACGTTATCTTGCACAGAAACATGTTTTGGTAGAAATAAACAGACAAATGAATTATCTATTATATTCAATGGAAAAATTGTAATCACAGAGGAAACGGTGCGAATCTTCTCTTTAATAATATTATATTACTTTCAACTGTGCGTAATTTAAATATCTCGTTTCGATGGAAGATTGGTTAGGATTTATTCTATTTATTATAACTCACATAACTTATGTCCAATAAGTTGACGGTCGAAATCAAAATGTCGAATCACATATTCCATCAATCCAACTGCCAAATTAGACATGCAAAAAACTATTGCCACAAAAATGGACCAAGTATATCAAAAACAAAGTTACAATTGAATGCGATGGAGTGCGAAACAGGGCAAAAATCTGGCGATATCGAAAGGAAAACACGATATCTGATAAGAGAGATTCCATCACGTTGACCCTTGTCACCGTGAAAGCTCCACTGGAATAACCCGTTTCCGTTCCGCGTGTCAGCGTACTCGCTCGCATGCACGCGGGTTCACGGCGATGTTCGAGGGTGAAAAAGTCACGCGAGTACCGTAACAATGAGTCGTCATGGGAAAAGGTGGCCTTAACACGCCGTCCAATGGACACTAATCGCAAATACCCGCGGGCGTAATCCTGATGAGGCTGTTGTTTGATTCATCGCCGAGCTGGGACGTTACTCACTTCGACCGAACGGTCCAACCTTTGTCCTTTGTCCCATTTAATTTTACATAATTTATAACGCGAATTATTATCCTCTTGATACATCGATTGAAAAGAACCGAGTTCCTTTCCTTACGGGGAAAGTGTAATTGTTTCGAGGAGTGTTCTTTGTTTCTTTTCGTTTGTGAGTTATGGACACGTCGTTATGGATAAGTTAGAGCGTAATGTAAGGTTCAGATGTGTTACTAACATTCTAGTATTTTTAGAAATATTTTCAGGAAAATCAGATTAGCTCGTGACTGCCCATAAAATTGTTTATCGGTGAATTCGAGTATAAATTTGTGCGTCACCCAAATATGGGTGACACGACGATCGCGATAATTTGTAATTTATAACACAAGCGAGGCAAACACGAACCTGGAATATATTGCAAGGCATTTCCAAAAAAAAAGAAGAGATTGAAAGTATCATTGAAAGCGTGTACGAATGTTGAATATCATCGTCACCAGGGTGCCTACATTAAACGCAACATCCATCAAGCGGTAATCCAGCATCCTGACAAATCTGCTGGTATTCAAAATATCTCATAAATCAGTGAAAGATGTTCTCGAAGCCGAAGAATAAAGGCGTAACAGCCGAGGCTGACGTTCATCCCTGAACATCAAATTCGATAATAAACGGAAAGCATTCTTCGCGCGATGTATTAAATTCTCGAATCATCGCGCGTCCTTGTGTCCGAGAAATTCCATGAATCAATAAGAGATATTTCCAACGGAAGAAGTAATTGAAAAGAGCGCGTAACAAGCGGCTATCCTGTTCAAAAGATTTTACAAATTAATTGAAAGTATTCTTGAACAGCGGTGAAATACGACAAAGAGAACGAGAAAATCACTCGAGGTCGCAGCGAAAATATCCTTTCGGCAAACACGAAACTGCCGCTAACCGCCATTTTACGATATCTACGAAATTGCCGGTGTCGATTGCCGGATTCCGCCGAATCGATATTCGTAATATACTTCGCGATAACCGTGCGATACTGCTATTTACAATTTTATAAATTTGTAATCGGACATCTTGGGTATTATAAATTACAGTGACCGCGCATTTAATTTTTACCAAATTGCAACTTCTTGAAAATTGCAACGTCGCTAAAATTGCGATGTTCAACAATTAGGTAGCTTCCTTTGGAAGTTTCATGCAACTTGTAGATGTGAGATACGGCAAACAGGTTATTGATAATCTCCGACCATCATTATTATCCAGGAATATTATTAATAACGTATTCTAATATTCATTACGATCACTTTTCGAGCAAAAGGCAATTTTTAGTCCATATCGAGAATCGCAACATTATCTTTCATTAAAAAAGCGAGAACCACGTTTAGGACAAATTGCAGGATTAATTATCCTCAGCACGCGAGCTTAAGGTTCGTGAACAGTGTGCCTAGTCAGATCGAACTGCGTTCTCGCGAATGCACTTCTCACGATCTGCGTCGCGAACGCTCGTGCTGTCCGAAGCGAAAGATTCGATTTTTCCCGCGTCGAGTTATCCCGTGTTGGAGCAAGAAGAGTTCGTGGTAACGGAAAGAGCCGGGACCTTCTGCTCGCTCTGACGACTCAATCGCGGTTCCAAGCCAACGAAGAAAATGATGAAGTCCCTCGATAAAATTCATGAGGCCGAAGAAGTAGCAGCACGCGAGCGATTAGCATAAAGGAGTCTCATTAGCAGCGGCGCTCGCCGAAATGTCAGCCTCGTCTCGCCGTCCACCCGGAACCGTGTCTACGTCCCTCGACCTTCCAACGGAAAAGGGCCCGATCGTGGTCATCCTGCGACTAATCGACCCCGAGCATCGTACTGGCCCTGTCTTTCTACTTGCGATGCAAGGAATAGCGCTACTTTAAACTGCAAATCGACCCGTGCTGAGAGCTCTTGCAAAAACATGGTCAATTTTGTGAACGAGGAAGGTGGTTAAACACGTAATTAATATTCATAGCATATAGTTTGTCAACCTAATTTGGAAGTACATAAAAATTTGGACATACGATGTAGGAGACGAATAGATTAGACCTACATGTAACGAGGGTCACATAACATGTGGCAACGTGTTAATACAGTCGTAACACCTTGACTATCACACTGTGTTCAGTAGTTTTACTGTTAAGATGTACAAGAAACATTAAAAGTTTGCATTCTTGTATAAATTCTAGCTGGTATCAAATTGTACCAATTGTGTGAATACGATTTATGTTCGTCACGTAACTGTAATGAGTGTCGAGCGTCATAAGACAAATTATTACTGCAACGTTAAGATAAATGAAAGAAGTTGAAATGTTAAGTATTTTGCATTTGGGAATAGTTGGTACAGATTGTACAGATTGAAAATTTCATCCTCGTTTATGGTTAAGGTTTATCACGTAAGTGTAATGTGCGTCGAGGCTAAGGGGTTAAAGTGAAGATTTTCGAAATGTCGAAAGGAAAGAAAATAAGAAAAGAAAAGGAAGATAGATCATCTCCGTCTCAATTCTTGCGAATGCACGGCCATCAATATCCCCGTTCGGGCATAAATCCCGCAGCCCGAAACCACCCGGACAAAGAATCCGCCAGGCGCATTCCGTGGTCGTCGTCGAAGGGGGAAAGAATCCTTATCAGATCGCATTCAGCGTCGATGACAAACGTCCAGCTGGAAAACACGAACGGACTCTCCTCGCTAGAGTCCCGCGTTGTTCCATCGTGTAGGATAGTCGGTGGTCTCGCCAACGAACAGCCTCGTTCGGCCTCATCCTTGCAAGGACGTTCGTGTCCCTGTTTCTCTCGGCTCTGCTCGACCGTAATTGCCGCCGTTTAATCGCGCATAATCGTCGCCAATCGACCGCGAACGCGGTTGCGGCATCCACCGGATTATTATTATGACAGCGCGGATAAGCCCCGGCCGTATATTTGTTACGGGCTGATTGCGTTCTGCTTTACACACGGTTGCTAAATAACGCTGTTACGTGCAACTACTTGCACAAAATTGTGCGAGCAATGCGTGTCGTTCGGAACCTTTCTTCGTCTTTCGTTTATCCACCCGTGACTAGGATTCAATTTCTTAAGGATGCGATGTGCAGTCGTGTTTGAAGGCGTCTTTGAAGTTTATACCTTTGGAAAGGACCATGAGGATGCGACAGTAAACAGAGCTTTCGTTGTTCTAGATACGTAGATTAATTGTATAATGAACGTATATGAATGAATTTCTTTCATGGTCTCTAATTATTTCACCGGTGACATGATTAGAATTCAATCATCTAGGGTTTCATTCTCTTGAAAAGCTGTGCAGTCATGTAACTCTGAAGCACTATAACTACATCACGTTAAATACGTATTTTTAAATTGAAAACAAAGTGGAAAAATAAATAAGTAAATACAGAATATGACAGATATTTTAACTAAAGTGTAGTAATAAAATTTTATAATACAAAATGTGGGACCTGAAAGCAGTCAAAATGACTGGTTTTAACGTTAAAAGCTGTGATAGAAAAAGGAGTTATATTAACTTGATGTCTGATGTTCTAATACTGGATCCATTTAATCAACTACACAAGTTACAGCTTATCGTTTAAAAGATTACTGCTTTTAGTTGTATTCTGGTACATTGATTAGATTGAAAGTGGAAGAGGTTAAATATTCTGCCTCTTAATTTAACTCGGTTAAAAGTTAAACTCTGCAAAAACACATAGTTCGGTAAGAAACAGTATCACCGTTGATTCAACCAAAAGCATCCTCCGTTAAAATCCTAAAATGCTTATTGAATGGAAATCTTGAAAAAGTCGCTAATGAAAGTCCAGTAGTTGGCCATCGAATATCATTAAATCTATTTCCGTGTCGGTTAAGAAATACGGAATCGATCGAAATCTCTGTAAACAGAATGGAGGTCAGCGTTAAGGAAATGGTGGGCCAAGTGTGTAAACATGGCGATTTTCGTCGATTCCGCAATCGTTTCCACGCGGACGCGTTAATTTCGATGGGACGGTTCCTCGACGTCCTTGATCGTTCCAGGAAGTCGCCTCGGGTGATTCCTCGAAAAATTCCCTAGGAGAAAACACCTGTGGGCGCAGATCGTCGCGAACTTTTCATTAAATTCAATGACGCCAACGAATCGATGGCACATGAGCTCGTTAATCACTGCCCGATCGGTAACGAGGCGTATTGGCTGGAAAAGGGAAAATGCGAGGAATTGCGGAAAACTGTAGATTTCTCGAACAAACGATTCACTGTTCGATACAGCTGCGTTGGTTTCATTGAATTTCATTCGCGCGACTCGACGTCTCAATTCAGGTTTGATCTTATTTGGTCAGCTCGGAGACGTCTTAATTGAGGCCACCGTTATTGGATCGTTCTATCGATTGTATCCTTGATATCTAGTTCAGAAATTATTACTGCGAGGGTCACTGCTGACCGCCACTTACACGTTTAGAGGATAATTTGAAATCAAAATAGAAAAATAGATAAAACATAATTGTACGTGTCATCTCGATAAGAATCGACAGAACAAGAATCTTTCATTTCAAGAAAAGAATCTTAACATTTTAAAACCGGCCATTAGACCGGTTTTTAATTTCAGTGTTATAAAGATGGAAGAAAGGTGTATTTCTAAGATCGAATAACATCGTAAAAAGTAAATGTACTGGGTCATTAAAAGAGAGAACAAAGAACCTCGAGAGCTATTAGAGAACAATTAGCGGACCTATCTCGACAGCGAAAGAAATTGACCACTTTGCGGAATCGGATAAATTATCATTTTTATAAAGTATTTCCATAAAACGCAAAGCAGCTTCTAATGCCGCATTCTACAATTAATTCTAAGGAATGTATTAATACCACGGTTAATTAAACGCGCAATTACGGGGACAGAATCGTTCTGTTTACAATCGTAAAGCATCGTTACAACCCCAAAATGGTGGTAAAATTTTACGATATCGGTAACGACTCGCCTTGAACACTCGTTTGAAAAAAAAGAGAAGAGAAAACGATTTTCTTCCCTTTGTGTGCTTGGACGATCGACGAACCGCGACAGCCAATAAAACGTTAACGTTCGTCCCGTGGTATTTTATTGAAATCGGAATTACAAGGCGTCGGAATCGTCGAGGCCACCGTACGTGACGTCATTCTACATGGACGATGATTATCATCCACGCTTGGGAACACGAAGCCTTGAGGTGTCTTCGCGTCCTCGTGCCTGCCGAACGTCTAACGATCTATCGATCCGATTCGAGTCCCCGGAAGTCCAAGTAAATTTTGCGAAATCATTTTCATAGTTGTACGATGATCAAGGGTCAGATCCTCTTTCGACACGTTGATTGCCGCCATTTTGTCAGCCGTATATGGGTGACGCTTGACCCTTTGCGAAGATGACTCATGCTCATCGTATTTGAAATATTTTTTAGCTAATTAATCTTTTTAGTGCCGAATCTAAAGAATACCGAATCTGATTTGATCACTCGGTAACTGTTTCACTGTGTCTGACTACGATTGGCCACTTCTACTGAGGAAGTACATGCACTAATCGTGAATAGATGAATGTTCAATTTTGTTAATTACAGTTAAATGACATTTTCAAACTTTATATAAAAAAATTAATGAAATTAAATTATATTTAATGTGATTGATTTTAAGTTTAAGTGAAATTGAAGATGAACATGAACATGAACTTGAACTTGAATTGAACTTGAATTAAATTGAATTCACTTTAATTGAACTAAACCTTGTCCTCAATTTTATATTTTGCATTCGATAGCAGTCTCATACAGAACACTGAAATGTTGCAAAATGAACAAACTTCGCTCATTCCTATACAACACAAATATTGTCATTGAAACTTCAAATCGATTTGAAAAATTGCAATAATGTGCTACGTGACTGAAAATCAACTATAAATCCTGACACGATAGAACAATTAATATTTCCTCAGCTTGAATGCAACAATTAACGTCCATTGTCCATTATCTATTATAAAGAGTATTCCTTTATCCGCGAACAGAATAAAGCGAGAGTTAATTATAGTAGAAGACAGTAGCATTATGTAGCAACAGATAGAGACACAATGGAAATAATCGAACAGTTAGATGTACATTGAAGATAGTAATATTTATGGTGGCGATAGAAGCTGTAATAGGAATAGTAAAGTCATTAATGGTTACAATGGTAATAAAAGCGGTGGCAATATCGAGGAAAATTAAATTAACAATGAAACTCCGACGGTAGCCCCGTTTAACGTTAATTAGAAAGGGTGTTGCAATAATCGTACGATTAATAATAGCGAAACACGTCGGCACACATCTAACATTACAAGCATCCAAATTCCTTTTCAACTTTAGAAACACACCGTGAAGCGAAAGAAATCGCCTGATTCGTGGAGCGTTAAATAAAGATTCATTTTGTGGCTACTGTATCGCAGCTTTCGAAATCCTCGAATCCTCTTCTCTTTTTATACCCACTGTCCTTGTAGAAAATAGAAAGATGAATTCTATGACCCATAATCGTACGCCGTTTAGATCATCCTATTTCCTGAACTCTGACATTAGTACCTTCGCGTCTTTTCTTTTCAAAGGCCGCACGATTAACGTGTTTACGACCATCTTCTCATTCTCGAAGTTCGATAATTATTTGTTCTAAACTCACTCAAAACATGAATGTCCTGTAATGTCAAGGACAGTGAACTTTTTCGATGCTCATTATGAAAGTACAATACATTATTTTTGTTATTCAAAAATATTACTATTATCAAACGACATTTATTTTGTAGTTGTTGACACGAGATATTCGAGTAAAATTTTTAACCGAACTCACAAGGTACGCACGTGCAATATCAAAATTTTATCGAAGAAGATTTTCATTGATAATTACCCAGTAAATGTTTCATAAATTAAGCAGAAATTAAGATTCCACCAATGTACAGGATCGGTAATCGTTATTTGTTTGACAAACGTATCGCTGACGCGTTAAAAACGTTTGTCTTTCGAGGGAGAAGATTATCAAGCAAATAAGTTTTCTCCAGTCGCTTGAACAATCTCTGCCTCTCGTTATCTGTCCTCTGTCCGTTCATCGCAGCGTCTCTGATTATGTTCACCCATTTATATAATGCGTTAATTTCTATGCTAAGCGAGATGACTCAACGGATGAAAAATGTCTAACGCCTGTTTTCCAGCTTGTCCGTTTTCTCAGAAACGCGACAACGCTCGACAGAAATTAATATTTCATTATCGGTCACGGCGACCGTTTAATTATCTGTCGTTTCGATTGAACCGACCCTCTTATTATCGAGAGTCGGCCAGTCGGTGACAAGCGGTCGGATTAGCATCATACGACTCGACTGACTTCGATGGGTGTTATCGAGAGAAAAAAAGAATTCGTGAAACCCGATTGGTTGACAACCGATGAAATTTAATTGGAACATCATTGGCGAAATGTTCTCATCAAAAATTTCAATGCGTACTCCAGAAACGTTTTGGGTTAATCGATGAGTTCTGTTGTGGAAGTCTCCAATTTTTTATTTTTTACCTGCAAATGTTAAAGTACTTAACCTGAAGTTGCCAGATTTTGAAGCTTTCAAAGTTCATGAATTTCAAAGCTCACAAAAACTCTCTAGTTTCAAAGTTCATAAAACATCTAAATTTAGAAGCTGTCAATGTTTACAAATTTTAAAGATCTCAGTTTCTAAGTTTCCAAACTTCAAAGCTCCCCAAAGCTCAAAAATCTTCAAATCCTTCAAAAACGCCTAAATTTAAAAACTCCGAAATCTATAATTTCGAAAGCTCTCAGTGTTCATCAAAATGAAAGCTTCGCAATCTCCTAAAGTTACCAAATATCAGAGCTTCCAAAGCTGCAAAATTTATAAATTCCCGAATGCTCCACATTCGAAAGCTTGCAGTGCTCGTAAAATTGCAAGCTTCCAAAGCTCCTAAAGTTGTCAAACATCAAAGCTCCTAAACATGTCAAACATCAAAGCTCCTAAACTTGCCAAACACCAAAGCTCCGAAAGCTCCTAAATATCAAATCTCCGAAAGCTCGTAAATTAAAAAACTTCGAAAGCTCCTAAATTTGAAAGTAGCGAAATTGCAAAGCAGCAAAATGCGAAGGTTCGAAGTGTACGTTAGATTCGATTGCGAATGAAAAGTAACTCGAGTCGCAAGCTACCATGCCACCGCGAATAGAGTTAGTTGGACGATGATCGATAAATCTTGAAGGAATCGCGCGTGTTGCACCCGGCGAAGATGTTTACTCGTTTGCCAGACAGCCAATAACGGGACGTGGAGTACTACCGTGGTGTGCATAGATTAACGCAAGCACGCGTTTAGTTTAATGCCTCTCCGCCGTAATTAAAGACCTACTCAAGCCGTGACAATCCTACTTTCCAGAGGAAAGCACGACCGCGAGGGAACATCAGGGAGAACTCGTTAAAGATACTTCTTCCAAAATTCTCTCTCATTTAAGAAAGATTCAACTAGGAGGTTAAATGACCGGCTCTTAATTTGGGTGCGAAAAATGTCTCATCAAACTTGTATGAAATTATACTGCACTAATTTAATTCTTAAAGTAGAAGTTACTCTGCACCTAGAAAAACTTCATTGATGTGTAAAGGCAATAATTTGAATCGTTTACACGAAACAGATTAGAACGAGATAAATTAGAGTAGGTAAGAGCAGTAAGTAGAGTATCCAATTACAAGTAAGTTTTCTTTCCGTTAGCAAAGGAAGATAACCAGCATTGACACAACATTTAATTTGAAATTATTCCACGGCTTCCACCGATTAAATATTTTCCGCTTCCGTGATCAGGAAGATTACTCGAAATTCCCTCGAGACTTTTTCCTTCGCCGACAAGCTGCAACTTCCGACTTGCAAGCGAACCTTATCAAGATCCAAGATGATATCGATACGTTGTGCGAGGAAAGAAGCAATGCATCTTCTAATCACGGCCAACACTGCCATATCTTGCCATTAAAAAACAAACGCAATTAAAAACAAAAAATTATCCCACAAATACTTCGCATTTTACTCTGGCTCAATTATTCACCAATAACATTAATTAACCTCGCGGAACTCGGGAAGACGTTAATCAATCGGCCTATTAGCTACGACCATTTTATCACGGTAATTAACCGACGCAACGTATTGATATCGTATGTACGTGGAAGTGTAAATGATGAGCTTTCGCATGGGAAAAGGAATTCGCGGTGGGGAATTTCATTGGGAAAATCAACTTTTTGTTTTTAATTATCGTATCCTGCTCGATGGGAACGCGGCGATTGCGCTTGGAACGAGGGGAATGGAATTTTTCAGTGTTTCGGAAATCTTTGGGAACTTGGGATTAGAATTCGAAATTTGTGGTGTGGGATTTGGGGAATCTCGGAATTTGAAATTTTGGAAATTTGGGATTTCGGGACTTGGAGATTTTAGGACTTTAGGGCTTCGGGACTTTGAGATGGACTGTTGGGATTTTAGGTCCTTCAGATCTTAGGACTTTAAGGTTTTAAAATTTTGGGATTTTGGGACCTTGAAATGTTAGGATTGTAAGACTTCTGGACTTTAGGATTTGGGAATCTTATAATATAATTGTAATAATAATCTCAAAACGTAAATATTGTCTTCCTCAAATATTATTAACGACACAGGAATTTTTAAAACACAACCTCAAAATAACAACTTCTAAGACCATCCCTGAAGAAACGTACCATACGTAAATAACCTTTATCCGAGGGTATTTGAAATTTTCACCCGTCCACAAAGGTCCACTAAAAGATCCGTTAACCCGTTTCACGAAACCCGGAAACCGGCACAACCCAATTACCGTGGCCATTAGCCGTTCTATCAGGCTCGTCAGAGTAGCACGCAAGAAGACCGATAGCGTCCGTCAGAGGGCCGATTATCAGTCTGTGAAATCAGCCTTGAGGAGGCGTAAAAAAGACAAAGAGGCAAATTCACCCCGGAAAAACACAGAAGCCCGGTGAAATCCGACTCCAAAGTGTTCCCGGGGAGAGCGTGTTAATCACCGAAAGGGTTAATAAAGGAGCCAGGGCTAACGGCATCGCAAGCGAACCTTTAATTAGCCTTCTTTGCTCGCTTGCCTAATCAGCCTCGTACGGCGTTGTTCGCCCGCGGCGATTCCTGCAAAAAACACGTTAATTATAGTCGGATAACCGTTCCTTTGACGGCTCGTTAACGTTGCTCGTTTACCGAACCAGCGACGAAAGTCTCCGATGACGAAGGAAGATCGCGAAGACACGTCTAACCCCTTCGTAGCATTGAGGACTCGTGACGCACGTCACGCTTCGAACGTGACAAACGTAAATCGTCTTTGCAGGATCGACGTTCGAGATTAATTTTTATTATAGGTCGCATTGTTAATGATTGTTGAATGCAAAATGTCCCTAATATGATAACATTCTTCATCTATTTTAATATTGCAACGATAAATATTTAACTCTGCCTGACGCACCTGCTGAATTTATAGGTTAACTATGATCGACATGTATGCACGTCTTGTATATAGAAAATTGTATATAAATAAAAAATTGCCATTGAGTATAAAAACTTATAACTTTGACAAGATTAAATGAACATGTGGTACATTTTCTTTATTACTGATGGAACTGCAATTTTACATATATTTTTTTTTAATGAAAGTGATCATTCTTTTTGGTGTAACAATTTTGATCATTTCAGACGACAGCAGTCATTTTTACACAGATTTATCGCATCGTGAACGCAATTACGGTCATAACGCGTCTGCGACGATGGGTTCTTCTCCGACCCGAGAAACAAGAGGTCAAAGTAAATCGAGCGTTCGTCGATGAGTTATAGATCGATCCTGTGATCGGCGACAGGTTATTGTTCCACGACGCTGGGAGAAGGAACAAATCGGCGACGAGCGTCTTGCAAATCGACTTTCGCGATTTGTCATCGTTCCGGAGTCAATGGTGCCCGTATCTTCTCCTCGCATTCCGAGAGGAAACACGGCACGTGGATGAGCGATCGATTAATCACGATCGATCTCGCTTACGAGGGACGGAAACGGCCGTGCGACGACGGAGAAAATAGATGCTCTTAGTGGTCTAACTCTATGGGGAGGAAACTATGGAGATGTTGCTGGAGGTATGGGGGTGGGGTTGCTGATGGTTATTGCTCTATCGTCGATGTTCTGTTACTTTGTTTCGGAGATGAGTTCGTTTATGTTCAAGCTGACGATATTGATGATATTGATAATATTTACGATACTGATAATACTGATGATATTGATATTGGTGATTTTTACAATATTCATGACATTGATGATATTGATACTCAAGTACAAAATACTTTAGTTCCCCAAATCTAAAATAATGTCCTCCAACCCCATTCACGGTCATATAGCGAGACTCCGCCATATCTCTTCCGATTTTAACGAAACATCCACGATCGATCGAACGAACCGATTCCTGGAACTCTTCGATCACGATCCCCGATTCGCCGTAGTCCTCCCAGTGTCATCGATTTCTTCTATCCGGTTAGAGTGCCAGATTCCTAGCAAGTCAACGGCAACCGATGCGACGAAGAATGCAGACTCCAGTTTCTAGAAACATCGAGTTTTTTTTTTCCACCGAACGGGGGTTGTTGTTCACTATCGATCGATTCGACGAGGTTCGATCCGCCTTTATTTTCTCTCCTCGCACGAGCTACATCGATCACCAACGGCCGGGGAACATGGCCACCGGCGTCGTCAGAATGCTATTCTTGCCAGAATAGTTGTCCTTTTTTTTGCCTCCTCTTTTTTCTGTCTCTTCCCCGGTTCTTTTTATATTTTCTTTCTTCCATTTTTTTTTTTATCATTCAGTAGCGTTCTTCATCGGGGATTTTTTTGCAGGGCAGAGGACAGAGAGCGCGGACTGTGTCGTCGCGAACGTATCGTCTGACAGCCGTGAAATCCATTAATTGTGAATTCTCCCCGCGAAGTCTATCCGGAGATTGTTGAACCCAGGTGTTCGGCTTTCGGATCGAGATTGAAATTCGTGGTTGCCAAGATCCGACGATGGAATTTCGTTAATTAAATCGACGGTGAATGGAGGCTGCTCTAAAACGACAGACGCGATAGAGGATTAATCGTGATTCCATTTTTGTAGCCGCCACTTTAGTCTGTTTGTCGCGCTATTGCGACGCTTGGGTACGGTATCGTATTTTCTTTCATACTATAAACATTTTGTAAACACGTGGTTAAAAATGTAATCTATATTGTTTTGAATTGACTAATTTATTCATTTCATTTAATATTTTAATTTGTGTTATTAATACAAATGTAGAGATTATATGTCAATCAATTTCGTTAACATATAATAATTTTTATTAATAACTCAATTTTAAATAAAATTGAATATATCTAAATAAAAATAAAAATTACCCAGCAATCTCCATCAAGTAAATTTTCCACTAAAATCCTAACCTCTGATTGCATTAATAAAATTAATATAAAAATTTCGTTATTCGAAATGACGTTGTGTGAAGTCCGAAAACGAAAGAAAAAGAATGATCTTAATCGGACACGACAGCACGACGTGAAATTAAACATCAAAAGTTTCATTTTACCTTGCTGTTTGCGAGGACTGTAATTAACATTCGGTCCTCCATCCGTTTCGAATTCAAACTTCCGTGTCATGAACGAATACGCGTCGAGTTTGTTAATTTTCAGCAGAGCCCGAGCATCGATCTTGCAACAGGGATGGCGTACGAACTTAATGAAACCTGCAGGAAGTTAATAACTAAGTTGACGAAGGTGTTTACTAGCGGACGTCGTTTACTGCTTCGTGGGAAATGAAGAAAAATTATCAACAATCTGGTAATTATTACTGAAATTATTTTATTACGATCTGACGATGATTAATGAGGCTATTTTATTGTAGTCTGATTAGAATTATTGAAATTGTTTTGTTACCTGATAATAATTACTGTAATTGTTTTATCGTTATCTGACATGAATTATGGAAATTATTTTATAACTTCGTAATAGTTACTGTAACTGTTTTATTGTTATCTGACAAGAATTACTGGAATTTTTTTCATTATAACTTGACAATGATTACTGAAATTTTTTTACAGCAATTTGGCAAGAATTACTGAAATTTGTCACTACAATCTGACAATAATTGCTAAATTTTTTTACAACAATCTGACAATAATTACTGCAATTATCTTGCTACCTAATAACAATGACAGAAATTCAACTACAATCTGACAATAATTACTCAAAATTTGATAAAAATATAAATGTCACTCAAGTGTCCTCTACCACAAATTAAACCTATTCATTTCATAAATATAATCCTCCCAATTATCAATCATGATAATAATTCTCAACAGTTGCTCCATTTACCCTTAATTTCCCTATTCTTTCTCACTATACTAAAATATTTCGTACAGCGTCATTTTTGATAAGTTCTGATCCCTGACAAATGACGCGTTTCAGCACAAACCATACGTTACCACGTGTGCAAAACAGCAACGCATATTTCACGTCATTAGCAACATTCCGAGGAACCTAACGGTGCAAAACTTGTACTTACCAAACTTGTCATATCCTCAATATCTCGCTGACAACGTACTAATATGCCCCATAAATTTCATCTAAAATAATGTCGCAGACCCAAAGCGACATAAATCAGAAATGATGAAACGTTTTTTAAAAAGTGTCAGCTTTTTGTCGACGCATCAAGCAGGAAGCGTTCTCTGTTCATCTTCCGTGATAATGATTAAGTAAAGAGATTTTAATGAGAACGAGCAAGAAAGCGGTTAAGTTTGCGTGTGTTGCGAATCGTCCACTTTTTTTTCACCCGTGACTTCCACATTTTTTCCACGAACTTCGTTTAACTTCTATCTTCGCGGAGAACTTCCTGCCGCTGTCTAAATCGCGATTGTTCTTATTCATCAAGCTTTCGTTGTTCGGGATCAACGAGATTTAATGATAGGTTACTTTTTATTGTTCCAACAAAAATGTTTGCTACACTGTTTCAGCTTCTTGAAGCTGCCGGGATCACTGCAATCTACCCGTCGATGTAATTGCAGCCATTATGTATATCAGCAACAAATTATATACGCGAGCTTGTAATTTCGAGATAGATGATCGTGCAATCGGTCTATTTTTAAAATTAACATGCCATATTTTTTGCTGAGAAATTCCTTCGTTGCACACTTTACAAATTTGTTTCTGCACTTTACCATTTTGATTTATTTCTTTTTGTGAATGGTGTGACTTGTATTTTATTTTCCTGTATAGTTCTCTTTAATGAGGTATTCTATTCTGGTGATGTGTTTTGGTCTTTTGAACGTTTTGAAGGAGAACGTGTAGCGCTGCAAGTAGAACAGAAGCGTATATAGTCAGACGGAGAACGGCAGTTTAATAAAATAAACTGATTACGATCTTACTGATAATTATTTGTTAATTCATCGTTTCAAACTCGTGTTGGGGGACATTCTGTTAGTAACGAAACATGGATGCAAGGAGTTATGGATAGAAATAGAGATACGAATATGCCACTTTTAGGTTATGTCAAGTTCTTGCTACATTGTGTTTAAGAATTTATTGAATTGTTAAAAAGTAACAAAGTTAATGAAAACTTGAATACAATAATGTCAATTATTTTCATAAAATTTTATGATTCAATGTTACATTCAGAACATATTTGTTTTTCAACGTCTCAAAATATATATATATAAAATTGCAGTTTAACAAGTATTTTATCCTCGAAACTGGAGGTGCACTTTTTCACGAATTTTAAATAAAAAAGCGATCAGGTCCGCATAAAATTAGTCTCGAAATTCACTACAATTTCCAACCATACATGAAACTGCTACCTCTAATAACCAAATTTAAGAAAAAAGTGTGTTATAAGCAAGTAGTTCCAAGAATTAGCAGCTCCGAGTATCCTTCCGACGGGTTTTGCTGAAAATATCAGTGATTTCGAAGCTTTGACCGCCGATTTCGATCGGCCAAGGAACCCATTTATATTCGCGGTACGCAGCTTTGAGTTACACGATAATCAGATTCGAATGAACGGAGCGAAGCAGAAAATTACAGTATTCCCGTTGGCAGGCTTCCGTGGGCCTCGTTGCGAGCACAATGTTGCCCTTCGTGGACGATTAATATCCAATGGAAATTGTTTATCGGCAAACTACCACGTTCGAACGATGCTCTAACTCGCGTGAGACTGTTCGTTTTTATGTTCCACATGATGAAGTAAGTGGTGCCAACGAAACTGCTCATTTCCGATACGTCGGAATAGTTAAACGACGCGGAAGAAATGTATTCCGCGTTCATGTAACTATTCAAACTAGTTTTTCATAGTCTTTTGCTACCTGATCGACGATCTTTTACGTTAATACGCAATTTTATCAACCATTTTGCCTGGAACGTTTATACACACCCTCCAATACCGGATGTTGTGATATTAAGTGCACGTCGTACACGATGTTTTTCATTTTTATTGAAAATGACAAGTTAACTTATCACTTTGACTGCTGCGATATTCAATCTTCCATACGAATGTATTATTATGAATTTATGAATTATTATGAAAAAGATTGTGAAAGTTTTTGGTAGAATTAAGAGATTTGTTAGAATTAAAAATACTATGTAATTGAATTTTCAGTGTGGGCACTTAATGTCTTACTTAACTGAGAAAACTTAGGACAATATTTGAATGTTGTCAATTATTATTTACAAAAATATCAGTATGAATGTGATTGCTATATATCTTTATTAAGGTACATAACAATACAAAGAGTGTAACTTGAAATAATAATAATTTGTCTGATAACTATCCATAACTTTAACCCTTTCAAAAGAAACAAAAATAAAAATGAGATAGTATACAACTCATGAATCATATAAAATTTATAAATGATGAATGCGATAGTTAGATAAATTATATGAGAAGTAAAAATCGATGGCATTGAGAAATTTATATTCGTTATTTACAGCGATCACTATGATAATCGGAATGGTCGAATACTAATCAAACACCGTTAGAATGCAGTGTATTGTCTAAAAGTATTACAACGTGTAACACGAATGTTCCACCCACGTGTAGCATTGTTCCGGCGAACAATCCCCCTTGTCTAAGAAATGTATACCTTCGTCGAAACCCACACCAAATTATCCATTCTCCGTTGACAAGTAAATAATACCACGCGTCATCGAAATTGATGCCTTATCAATAAAACCTCGATCGATATTCTTGTTTAATTTTTTAGTAAACAAGGGTCAATATACTGCGAGTAAATATAAACAATTAATTCGTCGTTGGAATTCAAGTTGAATTCTATATTGAAATTACGTATTTGTTAAAATGACACATGTGTTAAAATTACATATTTGTTTACATTACACATTTGTTAAAATTACACATGTGTTAACATTACACATATGTTAAAATAACACATGTGTTAAAATTACATATTTGTTTACATTACACATTTGTTCAAGTCACACATGTATTAAAATTACACATTTGTTCAAATCACACATGTATTAAAATTGCACAATTTGTTAAAATTACACGTATGAATGTCACGTATACATTACATACATTACACGTATATCCGAATGAATGAATCACTAAAAGCAATTAACTTCGAATAAAAATAATCAGGAAGACCGACACGAAAGTTAATTACTGTTACTATTGCGTAATAAGGAAACACTAAAAGTAATAAGTATCGTAATGATAACATCGAACGAATCGATTGCAACCTTCTAAACGATCGAGAAAATGGCCACGTTAAAAATCCTAAATAGAGTATAGTTCTATTAGCTAGAGTATCAGACGTAACTAGAAGACTTCAGCGATATGATCGAAGTCACAGATCGATTCGATTTTTATCGAGTGTTCGATTAATGGCTTTTGATCGTCGTCGATTCGATCAAAATGGTTGCAAAAAAAAGTACATAGATTGCTTTTTTTCAACGACACTTGTTCGATTCGATCACGATATCGATCTTCAATATCTTTTTTATTGGAGCAAGCTTTTATTTCTCTATTGTGTGTTTAAGGAGCTTTGCTCTTTCTGGAGACAAGTTCTGCGGGTTTTGATCACATTTTTGTGACCTTAAATGACCTTGATTTATATAATTGTATATAATCATGTGTACTGTATACATATATTTAAATTGGAAGTGATATAACAAAATTAATAAAGGGTAGAAAATAAATTAGTACATGTCTTTTATTTTAATAAATGTCAATTTTGTTGAATGCACTTTAATCAAGATCTGATATGATTAATATTTCAGAATTAATATATAGACATATATGTGCATATGTATACTTTATGTATTAAAATATTTCATAATTTTAATAAAAACTTTCATACAAATGAAATTCTAAAGTTCATATACAAAATCTTAAAATTCCATCAAAACAAAATTTGTAACAAAAATTCCAAAATTAAAAAATGATAAAAGAAAAATAAAGATACGAAAGAAATCTAATACATCCCCGAGAATAGTCAAGAAATCTAATTTGTCGATTGCGTAGGGCAAACATATCGGATTCAATCGAGTCCGATATCGATGGCCGTTCATCGGACCGTAATCGAGTCTATCAGATCGTAGTCGATGTCTCTGGTATCCGATAGTCGAGATTTTAATCCTGCGCTGTTCAATAATCGATCAAGATCCGATCAGAGAGGGTAACCGGTGGAGAGAAGTGGCGCGTTCCGAGCGCGACGCAGCAATTACGTCCTAAGCGGCAGACATTAATTAGACGCGGCGAAATAATTAATCTCAGGCACTTAGATCATCCTCAGGAATCCTCACAGGTCCAGTCTCGCTGGCCGCATGAATATATGCATCGGACGCGTACGTACGCGTATACAGGCTCGCTCAAAAGTGCGACCAACAAAAATTTTCTTTAAAATCATCATTTATATTGTTCTTTATACATGTTACTTATGTTCATTGTTAGGAAATTGTTATACACTCTTTTATTTTCAAGGTTTCTAATTCCAATTTCCTATATCACCAAATTTCTACATCCCCAAATTCCTATATCCCCAAATTCTCATATCCCAAAATTCCTACATCCCCAAATTCCTATATCCCCAAAATTTCTACGCCCCCAAATTTCTATATCCCCAAATTCCTACGCCCCCAAATCCCTATATCCCCAAATTTCTACATCCCCAAATTCCCATATCCCAAAATTCCTACATCCCCAAATTCCTATATCCCCAAAATTTCTACGCCCCCAAATTTCTATATCCCCAAATTCCTACGCCCCCAAATTCCCATATGCCAAAATTCCTACATCCCCAAATTCCTATTTCTCCAAAATTTCTACGCCCCCTAATTCCTATATCCCTAATTTCCTACGTCCCCAAATTCCTACGTCCCGAAATTCCTACATCCCCAAATTCTCATTTCCCCAAATTCCCATATACCCAAATTCCCACATCCCCAACTTCTCATATCCCCAAATTCCCATATCCTAAATTCTCCCAACACAAAAATTTCCAAATTCCTAAATTAGCCAAAATTTTCGAGATCAATATCCTTGAACCTCTCAATAGAAACACGGAATTCGCGCGAGCCACAGCTTCGTCTTCGGCGTCGTCGAGCAGATCGATTTATCGAATTTATTGCCGGCCGTATCTGACCGGCGATCACACGCTGTAATTCCTATATATAGAAATCGCGAAAACACCTGCGACTTCGTCGTAATTTCTTCGCGTGTCATCTTCGTTCGGACTGTTACTTTTTAATCGTACGAACTATCGAAAATCGTCGATGCGTTCCCTCGATCGAGACTTATCGCTTGTCGATGCACGCTATCGACCGACGCTCTTGTAATTATCGTTTCTTTGAACATTTCGCGGTTCTGCCATTATCATTTCTTTGAACGAGCGGTTTTAATCAACGCTCGTTCGTGTTTCGATGCTTTTCCTCCTCGTCGTTGATCGACCAAGTTGAATGTTTACTCGATCAGAGAGCTTCTCGCTCGTTGCGGTCGATCTTTTTTAATACTTTGCCGATTATCGAGGATGTTTACTGGCTGAAGAGGTTTGTTGACTGTTTGACGAAGTGGGAGATGAGTATTTCGGTGATGCTGTTTGCATACGCCTTCTTCTTTACGGATTTCTTGATTCTGCAAGGAATTAATGAGTAGTCTTCTTTTTGTGCTTTTTTGGCGACTTGTTAATTTATCTCCATTCTACTGTTTACTGCGGTAGCTGGTTTTTTTATTATACTCTTATTAATCTTTTTTACATTTATATGCATATGTATATGATTCATCTTATCGTGTACATAATTACTATATACATATATTTCATTTTATTATAATTCATCACACATGTTTCATTTCACCATGTACATATTTGTCATATATGTTCCACTTCAACATACATGTCTTCATCACACATGTTTCATTTTACTTCAGCATACATGTATTCATCGTACATGTTGCATTATATCATATACTTATTAGTCACATACATTGCACTTCATATGCATATTCACCATACATGTTTCATTTTATCAGATACATATTGATCATACATGTTTAATTTCATCATATACATATTTGTCACATATACTTCATTTCTTTATACGATCACACAATATCATTATATCACATACATTTAATTATACATCATAAGTGCAACATAATTCTATATATGCACAAACTTGATACACAAATTCTAAATATTTTAAAGCACATAAATCCCTAACATGTATCACATCAACCGAATAAAAGCTGTCTATAATTAGCATTTTCGAAGCAGAAGGAGAAAGCTTGATGTTTCGTGGTCGATTTAAAGCAGTCCCGTGAGCGACAAATAAAGGTAGCGCGCACCCTCTTTCCTAACCGGAAGCCCGGTTCCCGGGACGTTCTTTTGATCGTTGCCCCCGCAATAACGCGTGAGAGCGTGCACGCGTTCGACGTTCATTAAACGCTGAAAGCTCGGCGTGTTTGCTGAAAGCGAGGCGAATTTGCACGGTATGAGAAGGAGGACGTTTGCTTTTACGCAACGAGCCTGCACGTCTACACCGTGGAACGTTACCGGCCTGCTAGATTTGAATTTCAAATGCGTCCCGATACTCCTCCGCGGGAAGGAAATCGGCCGTTGCTCGAGTACCTGCGAATCAGCTCGAGCGGAAACTCGAAAGAACGATTTTGCACGGGACCTCTAATTTCTGCCGCCTCGAGGATCCTTCAAGAAATTTCAGTGCTTCGGGGATTTTATCGTGGCCCGTCGTTTCGGTGGAATTTTACTAGTTTTATTGGTAGAACAAGATTCATAGGTAAATCTAAATTATTAGCAAAATTTAAGTTTTTTAGTTTTACCAATTTTAGTTTTTACCAAATTCCTACGTCCCCAAATTCTCAAATTGCCGAATTCCTGGATTACCACATCCCTATGTCCTAGAATTCTCAGTTCCCCAAATTCCTATGTTCTCACATTCCTAATTTTTCAAATACCTATGTCCCCCAATTCCTACTCACCAAATTTCCATATCCTCAGATTTCTACATCCTCGAATTCTCATATCCCCAAATTTCCATATCCCGAAATTCCTACATCCCCAAATACGTACATTCCCAAATTCCTATATCCCCAAATTCTCACATCCCCAAATTCCTATATCCCCAAATTCTCATATCCCAAAATTCTCACATCCCCAAATTCCTATATCCCCCAATTCTCATATCCCGAAACTCCCACATCCCCAAATTCTCATATCCCAAAATTCTCACATCCCCAAATTCCTATATCCCCCAATTCTCATATCCCGAAATTCCCACATCCCCAAATTCTCATATCCCAAAATTCTCACATCCCCAAATTCCTATATCCCCCAATTCTCATATCCCGAAATTCCCACATCCCCAAATTCCCATCCTCCTAAATTTCCAAATTTCCAAATCCCTATGTCCCCAAATTCCTACTCCCCAAATCCCAAAATTCCCAAATCTCAATCTCCCCAAATTACAAATTCTCCGACTTTCAATCTCCCCAAATTCTACCCTCCCTTTCCTAAATTCCCAAATTTCGAATCTTCCAAATTCTCACTTGAATAATTAATAGTAGCCAACTGATGCAATCGAGAAGAGAAACAAATATTGTCCGAACGTCGTTGAAGAGTGGTGCACCCCCTTGACACAATGGCGATATAGCAAGGACAGACATCGTATCGAAAAGAGAGAACGTGTCCACGTTCGAAGCTTGCGGTCTAAGAATAGAGAGGGTGGCATGATTTATGTTCGATTATTTATGTGCCTCGACTATCGTCGCGATGCTGATCGCGCAAGTGCGCAGAGAGTCGACGTTTATCGCTACGCGATCGCCGATATATCGCCGATCTAACAACGTTTACCTATCGTCGACACATTTACGTAATGGCTCGTTCTTTTTCTCCATATTTTTTATTCTTTGCTGTGGAGATTTTTTATTTTCTACGAACGACGTAATTGATACACGGTTACTATCATATCATTATGTTTTATTAGTGCAATTTAAGATGTTCGTATATTTTTGTTACTTGGACATTGTGCAAGATTAAATGTGTTGAATATGTGGATGAAGTTAGTGTTTCTTAGTTTTAGTAAATGTGTGATAGGTATAGGGAACATATGTGATGTACATATGTGACTTATGTTAACATATGTCTAATATAATAATGTATCTATGAGTATAATATGATATTACGCCTGAAAGATAATGCATTGAAGATATACATGACAAGTATAATACAATAATAATATACATAACGAATGTAACATAATGATAATAATATATCTAACACATAAAATATCAGCACCTACATATGGTAACATATCTTGCAAATATAATACAGTTATAACATACCTGTCAAGTATAATATTATGATAATGTACCTTGCATACTATAATGCAGTGACAACCTAACAAGTATAATGCAATAATAATATACCTAAGAATTATGACATCATAATAATGCACCCTACAAATATAATACAGTGACAATGTATCTAACAAGTATAATATAATAACAGAGTCCATAACAAGTATAATATAATGATAGCGTACGTGACAAGTTTAATATAATGACTGTGCACCCTACAAGTATATTAAAGTCCACCTAACAAGAATAATTTAACGATAATACACGTAACAAATATAATGCAATAATTATAGACCAGCGATATTATTTGTGTACCGTAGCTTCCGACTTATCAACCAGCCGAATATTTATGAACGATAACACGATTCACGCCTCCAGCTGGAATAATTAATTAATCGATCGAGTCATCGACGTGAATCAGCATGATCAATTCTGAAACAGCCACGGTTCCTTCGAATCCTTCCATTGAAGGCGATGATCTCATCTCCAGAATGTTTTACCGTCGAAACAAATGCAAATGACGTTCATTAATCTTTGAGAAGTTGTGTTATGAATGAGACTCGTGGTGAAGAATGGACGTGTTTAGGAGCTTTGGTTTTCGGATTGATATGTGACAGATGTTTTGTACTATAATCGAAGGGTATGTTCAATAATTAGCAGATAATGTCGGAGCTGATGGTGACACATAATTGTTTACACATTGTTTACAATTGTTGCCACATAAATATTTATTAAATTTAAATAATACTTACATGTTACAAGATGTAAATAATACTTGTATGTCATATTCAAATAATATTTACATCTATTAAATGCAAATAATTCTAACATGTTATTAAATTGAAACAATACTTCTACATTATTAAACATGAATAATATTTACATTATATTAACTAAAATTTATATACAACAAAATATGAATAATATTTAAATACAACTAAATAATTAAATACATAACCGTGAGTAAAATTAGTACCCGACTATTGAACGTGATCAGCATCAAATCGGTTATCAGCAATTAACGATCTTTATTATGGAAAAGCATCGCGCGTGATTCCAATTATCGATCATTAGAGTCGTTGAATCACCTGTTTTTGTTAATATCTCTTCACTTGATCGCCATGTCGGATCGTATCTCCACGTTTTTACTTAGAATCTTCCACCTGCATGGCTAGAGCCAGCTTTGGGAATCTCAACTTCAGTGTATAATATGAGCACAACAATGGTCTGTTTAAGAAGCAACTCACCATGGAAAACAGTCTAATTACACGCGTACGTTTAGATGCGGCTGTCTTCGCCAGGAAACCGGCTTCAGAACGTGTCAGAATATTGCGAAATGTTTTCCGTGAAGATTAAAAACGATGATTTCTGGTAAAACGTGTTCATTTACTGTCGTCAGATCAATGATAGAACCTGTTATATCCGTCGAATTAAAATGGAAACTTTATATGTATGATTATATTCCTTTTAATCTTCTTTCGTGGTATTTTGCATTAAAACGACTTTTAAAAATAATTTAAATTATTATACCATATATGTTCGTTCATAACAATTATAGAAATATGTAGTAATTCATGAGGACCCATTAATTAATTTAAATCAAAATTGTATATAATTTAGTTTCTGAAACATAACCTATAAAGCATTTCTGTTTACATCAAATGCGATGTAGTTACAGTAGGGCTGACTAAAATGTAATTAATAACTTCAATAGAAAATTTCTATACATTCATTACAATAAATCAAGAATATAAGTAATCCTCAAAATCTAAAAGCACCGTATAAAATTAACTAATTATTTCGTCACTAACATCAGCTGCTGTCCCCGTTAAATTCTCATTAGAATAACATCAAAATCGTTGAAACGATGCTTATTAATAGTAAGTCTGTTCGCAAAGGTATTCGTGGGAGCATAAAGGTAGTCGACGCCGTAAATTCCTGGCTGTTTCTCGAGCGTCAGCGACCTCCCGTCGAATTTCTTGATGACCCAGGCCAAGGATGAGACTCGTATCGAGAACGATCTTCTGCCTCGTCCCCTTTGCATCCCGGTTTCCCTCCCGCTGCTGGCACAATCTGCAAGATCACGGGGATGGAGGGCGAAGGGCAGCCCGCCTAAACACGTAGGCTTCCCGTGGACCGCCCTTCATCCACGAGGGTTCGATAACCCACAAGGTTCGCGTGCGAAATTACCGAAATTGCAGCTCGACCATTTGACCCCCCGTGGCCCTCCACCGATGCATCGAGGGTGCTTTTAACGCGGGAAGCTTGCAAACCCACACCGTGGGATACCTCTCGTACGGTGGAATTATCGAAAAGCATCAGAAAATGAAGTTATAGACTCGTGCTATTTAGTGTGGGCGTTTACTGTACTCGATAGATATCTTTGGGTTCGTTAAGTTTAAGGAGATTTGTTGATAATTGATGTTGCGACGAGATATTTGTATGATGAGGTATTTATGGGACAAGGTATTTATAGGAGAAGGTATTTGTATGACAAGGTGTAGTTGCATGATGTGGTATTTATGTGGATTTCATGGGACAAGGTATTTATATGACTAAGTATACTTGTATGACAAGGTATTTATATGACAAGGTATATTTGTACGATGTGGTATTTATAGGACATGGTATTTATGTGACAAGGTACTTATACGACTAGGTATTTATATGACAAGGTACTTATACAACAATGTGTATATACGACATTGTATTTATATGACAAGGTAATATGTAATTGTAAAACCTGGAATCAGCCATTTTGAGTAGTTAGTAGTTCTAGTATCAGCCATTTTGACTAGTTGTTAACGCATGAATTTTTAGGTTAAGAGAAGAGTATAGAGGTTAGGTAGCCTTGATTAGGTATTTGAATATTTTGCAACAAACAATAAAATTGTGGTACACTTCTCTGTTCCCAAAACGATGACTCGTCCTTTAATAGATCATTACAAAGATTTTAGACGGATCGTTTAGCAGAGACGTTCCTTGATCGTCTCACAAATCGTTTCTCTGCTTTTTGTTCGATCTCGAGCGAGTATAACGTCGAAACACTTTTTTGCCGTTCATTTCGACCCACCATCTATCAGCAAACACATAATTGCTCGTCGGGCCATGGTAAACGGAAAAAAGGTAATCGTGATAAAAAGAAACGAATGAAAAAATTCAGAGGATTAATTGTAACTGGAACTTTCGTGGCACATGCGTACATTAACGATCGGGCGATTTAACCGAGGTAGAAATAACTTGTACACATGATTTCGTAAAAATTTTTGATGTACGCGAGAATATCTCGTACTACGTTTCGTTAAAACCAAACAATCTATTTATCAATTAAATTCTTTGGCAGTTTCCTGAATGACTGCAAATTTGACCAAAGAACCGTAATAAAAAAGGAAAGAAAAACACAGGAAACAAGGATACCATCGTACATTTTCGACAGGAAATAAAAAACATGGTACTGTTAACACGATCTCGATTAAAAGAACATATAATTCCACTACGGTAAAAAGAAGAATGCAAATGTCCGTGGGATCTGAGGCACGAGTGTTGGTTTCCGACACAGGCCGAAATACCATTTCCGGAAACAGAGGATACCGTTAAACTGTTAATTATTTCTCTCAATTAAGGCGGTGCCTTTTGGATGTACTCTTGATTATGTATTTTATGATTCGTACATCGATGCAAGTTTCAGGCGTTGCAAATTGCGTGCGTTTAAATTGTGGTTGCAATTTTGATGCACTGCAATTTTATTGGATTGCAATTTCGGAACGCTGCGATTTTGATCGATTATAAATTCGGAATAACCCATTAATGATTCGTAATTTCGGTTGCAATGTTAATGCGCTGCAATTTTAACGTGTTGCACGTTTTATATTGCTGCAAGTTTTACGTGCTGCAATTTCGACGCACTGTAATTTTCATTCGTTGGAAATTTCGGAACTTTGTAATTTTGGGACGTTGCAGTTCTGACGTATTGCAGTTTCGTCGCGCTGCAAGGTTGACGCACTGTAACTTTGATGCGTTGTAATTTGAGACGTTGCGATTTTGTCGCATTGCAATTTTGACGTACTGTAATTTTGACGTGCTGCAAGTTTGACGGACTGTAACTTTGATGCGTTGTAATTTCAGTGCGTTGTAATTTTGGGACGTTGCAGTTTTGACGCATTGCAATTTTGACGCACTGTAATTTTGACGCGCTGCAATTTTGACGCACTGTAATTTTGACTCGTTGCAATTTCGCTTTGTTGTAAGTTTGAAAAGTTGCAATTTCGACGCATTCTATTACAATTCACTGTATCTTAAAATTTGTTAATATTACTAATTTTAAGAACTTTTCTCTCTCATAACTTCACCTATGGTAACATACTAAAAATGTACTACATCGTCACAAGAAAAATTGTACTCCAACATTACAAGTATAACATCCACAAAATAATTGAAATATAACAAAATTTCTATTAATCATAAACTGTCATATCATAAATTTCACAGTGCTTACCATAACTGTTTAAAATAAAAATCTCTAGAAATATCTTGTAAACCACAAAAAGGCTATAGCCGAATAAGGTAGTAAAATGTGCCCTTGAGTCAAATGAAAAACCCAATACGTCAGTCGGTAGCATATCAAAAAAAAACATCTCACACCAAGTTTCAACCCCCTATCTCATCCGTGGGGGTAGTAAAAGGGAAAAAACGAAATTCCGGTTTTTGGCCTATTTTGCCTATTTAATTTCGTACAAAAATTCTGAAAAAATTCTTAAACATTGAGGTCCACATAGCGCATATTATAGAATTTTTTCAGATTTTTTGATCCCAAATTGTAGTTGTGAAAAATCAAAAACCGAAAAAAAATCGAAAAAAATGCGATTTTTTATGGAAGATGTCGGAGCACTACTTTTATATTAATGTGGTAGTTAGGTATTGGTACAACTATTATCCCCTAATTTTTTCAGATTTTTCGGTGAGGTGCGCCGTAGTTAAAAAAATCAAAAACCGCTATAATCCTTTAAAACAGTACTTTCCGCTTCGAATTTATATGCCTTCTTTTCCCAGTATATTTATTAAGTAATCTTAAATAGATTCACATTCATAATTAAGACAAATGATATATTAGTTAAAGAAATAAAATTCATTTATTAATTAATTTTACGTCGTAGTTGGTTATATTCCCGAACATAAGATTTTTCGTCAACGAATGAATTGGCTAAGTGGTTAGGGGTCCTGCCTCGTAATCTATGCATGTTTTTTGGTCGCAGGTTCGAGCCCGCTGGACTTGGTTTTTTCCATGATACGTTTTTCATTTTTTTTTTTTCGTTTTTAATAATATTAATACAGTTTCAAAGGGTTTTTGAATAATTGTTATACATTTCTGCATTCACATGGTATAAAATAATAATAAAATACATATATATTATTATATGTATTAAATACTATTGTAAATATACTATTATATGCAGGTTCTTTGCACCCTGTGGATATAGAAATGTATAACAATTATTCATAAACCCTTTGAAACTGTATTAATATTATTAAAAACGAAAAAAAAAAATGAAAAACGTATTATGGAAAAAACCAAGTCCAGCGGGCTCGAACCTGCGACCAAAAAACATGCATAGATTACGAGGCAGGACCCCTAACCACTTAGCCAATTCATTCGTTGACGAAAAATCTTATGTTCGGGAATATAACCAACTACGACGTAAAATTAATTAATAAATGAATTTTATTTCTTTAACTAATATATCATTTGTCTTAATTATGAATGTGAATCTATTTAAGATTACTTAATAAATATACTGGGAAAAGAAGGCATATAAATTCGAAGCGGAAAGTACTGTTTTAAAGGATTATAGCGGTTTTTGATTTTTTTAACTACGGCGCACCTCACCGAAAAATCTGAAAAAATTAGGGGATAATAGTTGTACCAATACCTAACTACCACATTAATATAAAAGTAGTGCTCCGACATCTTCCATAAAAAATCGCATTTTTTTCGATTTTTTTTCGGTTTTTGATTTTTCACAACTACAATTTGGGATCAAAAAATCTGAAAAAATTCTATAATATGCGCTATGTGGACCTCAATGTTTAAGAATTTTTTCAGAATTTTTGTACGAAATTAAATAGGCAAAATAGGCCAAAAACCGGAATTTCGTTTTTTCCCTTTTACTACCCCCACGGATGAGATAGGGGGTTGAAACTTGGTGTGAGATGTTTTTTTTTGATATGCTACCGACTGACGTATTGGGTTTTTCATTTGACTCAAGGGCACATTTTACTACCTTATTCGGCTATAGCCTTTAATTATACAAAAAATTGACGCTAAAGAAGCACATTGGGGGAATTATCTGGAGGGTTAATTTCGCCGCAACATGTAATCGGCACGATATAAATGCAAATATTCGAAAATGGGAGATCGAGTTTCGAGTATCGAACTAGAGGATACTTAAGTCCGCGTATAAGTGGTTGCACGTATTTGAATAATCAATAATACGCAGCGGGAGTTCGACCACGCGAATCTACTCGCCACCTCTCGACAGATTAATCTAAATGTAAATGGCCGTAATGGTCGGCGTAAAATTTCAAATTATAGTGTCGCATGCTCGAAACCCGCGCGTATAAGACCGGCCGGATTGGTCGGTTTAAGCGAGAGCCGGACCTTTTTTTATATCCTTTGAACGCGTGCTTTGAATTATCGTGATTTTCGAGCACGTGCTTGAAATTGGACCGCAGACTGTCTGCTACAAATTGTGTTGCCAACAGGAATATCGGTATTTCGCGATGTGAATTGTTTGCACACAAAGTATCATACTGTGGTCTCGTACGATCGTGTAACGATAACCTCCTATTTTACCTTTCTACTCTTCAGTTTAACTGTTTCTACGCAACGGACATTCTGCGTAATTTATCGTCATAATAATTTGGATTTTTACTATTAAATAATAGGATAATTTTTGTATATTGTTAAATATTTGCCGAATAATATTATTCATATATTAATATTAATGTTTCAATATTAATATTAATATCTATTTTCAATCATATTTTTAATATTTCATTTAATATATTTTTTAATGTTTAATAATATTCAACAACATTTTAGTTAACTGTTAAGTGACACGAATTTAACAAACCTAGAGTATATTTTTTATGTTTGGACTACATATTTGAATCACTTTTCTGCATCATGTCTGAATTATGTTACAATTGAATTTTAAATTAAATTACAATATTAATTGATACTAGACTGTTCTAAAATTTAATTAAATTTTTCACTTTTTCACACAAACTAAAAGTGTTGCAGTAGTAGAAAATGGTTAAAATAAGTTAAGTTACGTTAGATTGAAAATTAAAAAAACGTGGAGAGGTTTAGAATTGAGACAATATTTATATCTTCAAGGTACACATATTAGCAGTGTATAACATCAGTGATTACATAAATGTATTGATTTTGTAAAGTAGTGGATACAGAGTAGCGGTTGAGGACAGATATAATCGCGAGCATACACGAAATTCGTTCCCACATATGCAAACGGCTTATGGTTCTGAATACGCAAATATTTGAACTCTCACTAGTGGTCGCGACGCCGAAAATAAAATAGTGAACATCCGAAAATGGAAGTTCAAACTTCATAATATATATATAGCGGTCTGGGGAACGTAATAAAATGGATGATACATGTTTAACGGAGTTATTTAAATTTTTCGTTAAATATGTATTCAGGTTACTTATGTTACGGAGCAGACGGACGAGACATACTGAGATGTGGTAAAAGAACGACGCAGGATGTAGAATTTACAGAGTTGCACGATTTGATTGAAATGATCAGATGCATATTTTTACAAGTAGCGTTAATTGAGACTGAATATTGCAAGCAAAAAGTACTACAAATATATGTTTTGTTCAGCGTTGCAATAGTTGAACCTTGTAAAATTTTGTCCATTTTCAATCTTATAATATTGTATCCATTTTAAAGCTTGAAGAATTTTATCTTTTTTGAATCTTGCAAGATTTCATCCATTTTGAATCTTGTAAAATTTCATTCATTTTTAAACTTGCAACATTTATCAATTACTAAGAGATTGACTTCTTAATAAAAACATTTTAACTATTCAAACAGTAGATTCAAAAAACTTGAGCAACCCTTAACCTCTTCAGGAAAGAATTTTTTAAGGTTAGGAAAAGAAACAACCTAACTCGTTAACTCAATTATATTTCATCTTGATATATCGACTTAAATGTGTAACAATTATATAAATGAGCACTAAAGGAACATATAATACAGCAAAAAAATGATCGTATCAGTAAATATGAGTTTTAATAAACATAAAAAACTAAACATCCACATAGACTTCTTGTATTCAAACATTTGGGTTCCATTTTTGTTCAGACATTTCTGTGATTCGCGTGTTTCCGAAATCCCTCAAATCACGCAATACGAGGTCCAACTATTCCTCTCCGCTACAAATCTACCCTCGAAGACCACGAAACGTAATTGGTCTAAATTCAATCGTTCCGCAAGAAAAATGAAAGAACAGCGTCGAGATCTCGAAAACTCGAGCAGACACACGCGATACGAAGTATCGGCAATAAGAAAAATGCGAAATATCAGCACGAGAGCAAGTAACATTCTTGTAACGCGGTAGAACGGCGATAACGTCCCGAAATGTATGCGCCACCGTGCACGAAAGTGGTTAATGATTGTCGTTAAATATCGTATAATAATCTTTGCCATCCCGCTGTGGACCATAGTTGGTTCGTGAGAGCACGGGGCCAGTTAAGGGGTGGTAAGGGACCCCGTATCAAGAAACCAGATCTCAGATTTATTCCGGACAATATTTCACGAACATGTATCGCAAATTATATCTGAAATACAACAAATTGCATCTCAAATAACGCGTTTCGGGTTTTTATTCGATGCGTTATTTCGTTTGGTGAATGTTTTTTGGTGGAGTAGTTTTTTAGGGGGTGATTTTTGGGTGTAATTGTGTAACAAGTGTGATTTGTTGGATTTTTTAGGTGATTGCGTATGATTTGGTGGACTTAGGATTTTTGGGAAATTTGGGAAGATGGACTTTAGGAAATTTGGGTATTTAAGGGTTGCAGGGGGTGGATTGTTGGGTGTTGCAGGATTTGGGTAATAATTAGAAATTTGGGGTTTGAGAGTTTAGGGATTTGTTGGTTTGGGGATGTAGGAATTTAAGAAGATAGAAATTGGGGATTTAGGAATTTGGGAAGTTGAAAGTTG
The DNA here is from genome assembly GCA_945859555.1 of Megachile ligniseca. Classification (NCBI taxonomy): domain Eukaryota; kingdom Metazoa; phylum Arthropoda; class Insecta; order Hymenoptera; family Megachilidae; genus Megachile; species Megachile ligniseca. The sequence continues at coordinate 13,930,295 of OX243778.1, forward strand.
GGGGTTTAGGAATTTGGGAAGATGGAAGTTGGGGGTTTTGGAATTTAGGGAGATAGAAATTGGGAGTTTAGGAATTTGGGAAGTTGGAAGTTGGGGGTTTAGGAATTTAGGAAGATAGAAATTGGGGGTTTAGGAATTTGGGAAGTTGGAAATTGGGGAAGTACAAATTTAGAAAGATAGAAATTGGGGGCTTATGAATTTATGAAGATAGAAGTTGGGGCTGTAGGAATTTAGCAAGTTGGAAATTGGGGGTTTAGGAACTTACCAAGTTGGAAGTTGGGGGTTTAGGAATTTAACAAATTGGAAATTGGGGATGTAGGAATCTGGGAATTGGTAATTAGCAAGCAAAATCCTAAATGACTTAAAGTAATATCAATATAAAACAAGAACATCGTGCAGAAATGAGATTACTCGATTATTTAAAGGAACAGGTTAAGGAATTGATAAATTAAATCTTCTAGCTCATCGCGTGCCTGAATTATGTACATCTCCGTTGGTTTATTTTGTAATATAGTTGCGATGATCGGGTTTCGTGATACGCAGGCGGATAGCGGGATATCTTATCTCCGAGTGCTTGTGTTTCGACGTTTCTTGATAGGATTTGTAAAATAATTAATTAAGAAATTAGCGGAGGTTAACACATTATCTGTCGCGACTCAGACAGATGTACTTAATATCACACGCAATTATATGGATGATTAACCAGTTACCTTGCTACGTTTTCATGACATAAAATAGATCGTGATTTATAAAAGGATTTGAAGATTTTTAAAATGGGCTCTCTAGACATATCCCATTTTTCTCAATTTTCTTTCAGTATATTTTTAATATTTTTAAAAGGAGATAAAATAAGAAATTAAAAAAATTTTCTCTTAAAGACATGTCTGCATGAAATTCATTCATCTTCAAGCTTAATGTTTATTAGAAAAAAAATACAATATTTTTTATTATAAAAATCTTCATTAATATAAATAGCAAAATTGTTACTTCTTTAAATAATAAATCATATCATGTTGCAATTGAACTAATAAAATTTACTCATCAATCTTCAAGTATTTTAATAAATAATTCCAACAAAATAAGCATAAAGGATTTTTAATAAAAAATCTCCGTATACATAAAGAGCAAACTCCTCTAATAACAAACCCGTACCATCCTCGCCATAGAGATTCAATTAGAATGTTTTTAATTAACCAGAGCCTTTTAACGTCTCGAACAATCGGCCGCGGGATAATTATTAACCAAAAATGACTGATGGAAGTCTCGTTACAGCGAGGTAACGAGAGAATCGAACATGGCGGGGGGTTGTTTTCGGCAGGAGGATAATTAAATTTCGACGAGAAACCATTTTCTGTCGGACGTCGATGTACGTAACGAGCGTTCGTATTATCCTCGAAGAGAAGGATCGTGAGAGAGGATGAACTGGTACAGGGAAGACGAAAGTTGAGATGTTCTACCGATGCGAAACGCCTTGCTCGTTAATAGATCTCGCTAAAGGCGAGCCATTAAAGCCATAATGGCCGGGGAAATCCTGCTGCGAAGAAATAATATCCTGGGTTCCGACACGCCAGCGGAAGGGACCGATGCTTCGATGCAACTAGAAATTCGACTCGAAACAATTAAAGAAAGCTCGACACGCAACCTGGAGAAATACTTAGTTATTCGGGGGTGAAAAATACTTTGATTTGTTTGAATGGTAGAGGGAGGTTTCAGCAAGGAGAAATTTAATTTAATGTATTGAGTGAATAGTGATTGAAGAACGTTATTAAGAGCATTGTAATTTCTCCATATAGTCATTTTGGAGCGTTGTAATTTTACCGCGTTGCAATTTTGGAACGTTGTAATTTTGAACCGTTGCATCTTTCAAACATTGCAATTTCGATGCGTTGTAATTCTGAAGCGTTGAAATTTTCATGCGTTGTAATTTTGGCGCGTTGCAATTTTAACGCGTTGCAACTTTGGAAAATTGAAATTTCGATGCGTTGTAATTTTGATGCGTTGTAATTTCGACGAGTTACAATTTTGGCGCGTTGTAACATTGAAACGTTGAAATTTCGGTGCGTTGTAATTTCGGCGCGTTGCAATTTTGGAACGTTGAAATTTTGATGCGTGGCAACTTTCGACGTTAATCACGAGCTGTGTGTTTGACCTATCGCAACATTCCGAAAACCTGTCATCGCTAATAGCATATATTCATTCGGAAGATGCTAATAAGAAGGTCGTTCAACGAACTGTCTAGTAATATTCTTCACTCGAGATTTCTATATTATATCACCGAATTATGTAACACAGAAATATTTTGCTTTTGACCAAGCTAATGAGATGTTAATAAGATTTCAGTATAATTCTTGCTTAATTAATAAGGTCGTAAAGAGATGCAATTTTGAGCGTCACCTTATAACCGAACAGTTAATCGTCCCACATTATATGGCCAAACATTACATCGCTATACATTCTACATCCATTATTATGCGTCCACCATCCCCTTTACAAACTACATAATCCATCACGTGTATCACGTGTACCACGTATATCAAGTCACCTGTAAATCTTCTGAAACGATACGCAAATTTCTCCTCTTCCCAACAACAAAATAATCGGCCGGTGTAATTGCGTCGGCCATGTAAAACGATGTAGATTAACGATTATACTCGTCGGATAATTTCGAGGCTCCAAACGATCGTGGCAAAAAGAATCGATAGAAATGTGGTAATGAAGAAAAATTGAGGCAATAATGGAGGCTCACGAAAGCATCGAGGGGTCGTCATCCTCGAGGATCCTTGGACGAGGTTGCCTCTTTTGCCCGATTACAGTTAACCTATTTGGAGGTCGATGCTCGACCAGCAACGCGATAAAAGGTGTTCGAAATTTTCGACCACTCTCCGAGCTGACCCCTCGCATTAACGTGTAATATATCGAGGTTTTTTATTCGACCGTGAAAACACCTTCAGATGCGTCGATCTTTCGATCTTCAACTGAATTCATTTCTTTCGGACGATATTTTGCTTTGAAGGTGAAAAATGGAGCGAAGTTAATTTAAATTAGTCAGCTTTTCATGAAGGTTGATTATAATAGCGATTTTTGTTTATTAGGAATTGTAACATTTTTTACAATAAGAAATTCAGTACAGAAAATATTTGCAGTATAGTACATTTAGACTCATATTTATATATTCCCTAATATTTGCAATACAAAATATACATTTTGAAAAAGAATATTACTCACTTTCATGAACTTTTGCTCAAATTTGTGTGACACACAAATTGAATAATATTCAAAATTTACTAATTTGGATACGAACTTGTTCACTAATTTTGAACTGAAATGACTAGTTCGAATCTAGGAATGTACTTTTTCGAACAGACGTCGTTGAACCTGGTTTTTGGCAAAGGCATCGAGGCGTTTCAAGAGAAACGCTAAAGGCGGTCCCACGATTAAGCCCGCTGCTTCCTCGAGTGTAAATTGTTCCATTCATTGCGATGCGAACGTTGTTTGCCTTTTAATGTTTCAGCGACTGAAAGGCTCGGTCAGAACCTGAATGATGTGTGAACTCTGAAACGAGATCGTTGAACGATGATTTTGGCTACTGGAGAATTTTAATGATTACGATGGACCTTAACAGTGATTCATTTAATTCTAGATAGGAATATTAGCAAAATATATTATGATACATGGCTAGTTATTTTTAAATCAGTACATCTGTTTAGTCATTCTATTATAAGGAATTGCTAAATCATTATTGTATATAAAAAATTATTAAATGGTTGTAATACAAGGATTTACTAAATTGTTGCAATTTAAGGGGTAGCCAAATCATTGTAATATTATGAATTAGTAAATTGATCAACTATGAAGAATTACTGAATGACTGTAACATAAAGTATTAATAAATGATTGTATATGACAGTGATGTGTAACAAATGACTAAATCATTGTAATTTAAGGAATTACTAAATCCATATACTATAAGGAATAATTGAATCATTGTAATATAGGGAATCACTAAATCACTGTAATATAAGGAATCACTTGATCACTGTAATATCAGGAATGACTAAATCATTGTAATGTAAGGAATCACAAAATCGTTGTACTCTCAGGAATCATTGAATTATTATAATATAAGGAATCAGTAAATCACTGTAATATAAGGAATCGCTAAATCATTATGATATACGAAATGACTGAATCAATGTAGTATAATAAATCACTTAAATATCATAATATAAGAAATGACTAAATCATTGTAATATGTAAAGTTACTAAATTTTAATATAGAAAAGAGACTAAATCATTATAATGAAAAAACAGACAAAATTATTATGAAACAAGAAATGACTAAACAATTATAATATAAAAAACACCTAAACCAGTACACCATAAAAAACTCACTAAATCATTATAATACAAGTCACTTAATCATTACATTACACGTACATACAAACGATTTTTATAGCCACATAATGAGGAACAGAATTTCCATTCGAGCTGAGTGGCGTTCTAAAAACAAATTGAAGTTAATTTTAGCTCGCAGAAAAAAAATGGCACGTAAATTCCTTGGAGACGCACCTGTGTGGCACTGTCGGCATTCCAGACGAGGTCGATATCGTGATCGACTAAGGTGAAGCACGCGTTGTTATACAACACAACGGCCTTGAAACGCATAATCCGTACCTTAACGTCGGTTTACCGCCTCCTATCGCCCCCCTTTCGTTTCTGTCTTTTTACAATGTTTACCAACCTGTTGAATGCCGATCTCTCGGTTCAACAATCTCCTTTCTCTCGAATCTTTTTTACTTACTCCTTTTTTGAATATCGAAAACATTGGGAGAATATTTTGGTAATTAATTTTGTAGTGAAATCTTTCTGAATAAAATGAAAACTTTCGAAGTATGTATTGTTTATAGCTTGTATTGTTTGTAGTTTGTTGATTGCGAATGATAGAGATAATATGAAAGTTGTATGGCAAAGTCAAAATGTATTATTGATATCATTGTACGATGATGTAACGTCATGTCTTATGCAGCTAACGAAGCATTGAAATCACCGGTGTTACTGGAAAGAGGCAGCTTGAATTTATTTATCCCACGAATTTTTTACCATAACTAATTATCCTAAGATTTCTCACGAGGATTCATAAGAAAGCTTTACAATTTTGCGAAGTTATAAGAATTATTTACAACTAATAAATTACTACAATTTCTTTAAAACTAAATTATTATACTACATTCAAAACTAATAAATTGAAATAAAGAACAAAGAAATGAAGTGTGATAAAATGAATAAGTGTAAATGCAACTAAAAATTAAATAATTGAGTTAAAAATATGAAAAGGTTTTGCATCTCCGAAGTAATTAATGTAACAAATCTTTCAATATCGTACAAGTTGAGGATAATTTTAAGTGCGATGAAAATATTTCAGCTAAACGAGATTGGTACTATATGTTGTTATTCACACGAGCATAATGCGGCACGCGATGTGCTCAAGATCCTCTCGTTTGCCTTTACATTAACCCGGTGCATTCCTCTGTAAGAGTAACCTAAGTACCCTCGAACCACACGGGCTCATTGAATTTCACGCAAACCTTGTCACCACGTCGCGAAAACGAGATCTTTCGACCCTTCGTGAATATTTGGAATTCTTCAAATATCCCTCCGCACGAAAATTTCTCAATTTCGAGAACCTGAGAACTTGGAACAAGATCACTGAAGTAATGTAAGGTAGATTGTAAACCTAAATTAATGAAGTATAGATATAAAATATAAACCAAAGATAATTGTACAGTTGGAAGATTGTAGTTTGAATAGTGGAACGATGCTTGAAAGTACTTTGAAATTAACCCTTTAACCTATAACATGGAGTCAGACTCGTGACGCAGAATGTGATCAATCAAAATCGTATTTGCAGAAAGATCGAGTTTTGAGTATGACACCAATTGCAGTTTGTACAACTAAATTTAAATTCACAATATACCTAACATTTCAACATTCGTTATTTACTTTAAACTTGTACTTTGACTTTACCTGTCGAAAAACTTGTAGGCTAAGGGGTTAAAAATAAACGACAGACAAATGAAGGTTAAAACATAAATCAGCATACGTCATCTTTTATTTCAATAAAAGTCCACTTATTGAAATATTAATTCTGAAACTTGCAAGAACCTAAAGTCAGTTATTTCGAGCGTAAAGTAATTGCAACGTTAGTTGATATTTCCACGCGTTTCATTACAGCAGCCCGCATGTGGTATTAAATAACTAACCGCATTATGCAAAGTACAAATTCCGTGTTGAGGAAAAAGGAGCGAAAAAATAGCGGGACATAGCACCTCTCCGAAAGTACCCACGGCGGATCTCGATGTCGGGCCCCTCGTGCCTTCGCCCATATACCCTGACGGCAATTAAAACATTCCTGCTTAACCGTCCCGGCAACAAAACCGAAGGAACCTCCGAGCAGAAAAGGACGGAGGAAGGAAAGAAGCCGCGGAAAGAACCGCGCAGAACGAACAATAAGAGTCGAAACGCCATGAGTCTGACGCGGCTAACCCCCCATTATAATGGCGAATATCGCGCGAGTCTGATGTATGGTGCAATTGCTCTCTCGACATAGTAGAATGCGAGCGGGCCGACGCGGGGTAAAGCGAAAGGGAAATAAAAACCGAAGGAACAAGACGAAGGTGGGGTGGAGAGGATAAGGACTGGTCCCTCCTCGATTCACCAAATAATTGATGCACGTTCGAGTCTCCGGTGGATTCGACGGGTAATGATGGGGGTTCAAGCCCCGCGGTTGCATCCTCGCCCCATCGGGCGGCGTTCGTTCACGGTCTTCCAGCACCATGTTAAATTGGATCGCCGTGAAAAATGAACGGGGCTGCGAGATCCCGGGCAAAAGGCGTGTTTCGGACGTCGCCGTTTAGGAGCCTCTATATTACATCCAGACACGCTGATAATGCGCGCCGGCGTCCACGCACAAGCGGCGCAATCAGGCGTCGGACGGTTATTTTGTCGCCTTGCGTGTACAGTCAACGGCAAATCCTTCATCTGGGGACTTTGGGGCTTACGCATCTAGAGAGAAGCATTCGGAGCTCGTCACTTGGGCATCTTCGGGTTTGAGTGTCTAGAGATATAAGAATCTGAAGATTTCAACGTTTAGTGATTTGGGGACCTTGATATTATTTAGAGATATGGGAATTTCAGGATTTGGGAGTCTAATGATTTGGGGTCCTAGGAATTTGGGGACCTGATTCAAGAATCTAGGGTATGGTCTCTGTACTTGGAAAGATGAGAATTTGTGAATATTGGAATTTGCGGACATATGTACTTGGGGGTCTAAAAAGATTGGACTATATGAATTTGGAGATATAGGTATCTGGAGATGGGACATAGGTATATGCAGACATATGAATTGAGAAACGTAGGAATTTAGGAAAATAATTATTTGGAAATCTAGAAATTTGGAAACAGAAATTTAAAAGCTAGTTTCTAGATACCTGAGGGTCTATTTGAGGGTCTAGACACATGAGAACATAGTAATTTGTGGACATATATATTTAAACTTCTAGGTATTTGAGTTCGTAGGAATATGTGGACACACACTTAGTGCCATAGCAATTCAAAAACATAGGTATCTGAGAATCTATAAAGACGTAGGAATTTAGGAATCTACTAATATCGAGAATTTCGATATTTGGAAATTGAAGCACTGTCAAATTCGCATATGTGTGCTTATCCAAAGGAATCCCATGTTGCACCCGAGTGTACAGGCGTGAAAAACTGACCCATACATGGCCGCTTAACGAACGACCACCGACTGCCTCGGAATCGAGATTATTCATCGAAGAGACGACGGTAACGAAGACGTATGGGGTAGAAATGATGCGGCCCGTTCTTTTTCGAACAATTTTTCCCACGATTATGCTCCGTTAAACAGTCATCGGTTATCCGTTGATGTTGAACGTGGGAATATTTGTGAAAACACTATTTTGAGAGTACATAAATTTCATCAATTTCATAATCTACCAAAATTAAAATTCTAAAGGCAGAGAAATTTGAGAACAAGATTGTCGAATCTCAATGTATAACCGGAAGGTAATTGCCGAAGTGACTGACCGATTGAGTCGTTAAATCGTAAGTGGCCCGTTATCGTAAATCTTCCCCCCGTCCCTCGATTCCTGGAAAGCAAAATGTCAATGCACCGGAGATCTGGAATTGATCGAGACGTCGATGAAAGCGGAAAGGAGTCGAGAAAAAAACGAAATGTTCGAATCGTGAGCGAACTTCGATCGAGTATTCGGTGAGGAATATTTGGAAGTTCCGTGGTTCATTCTCAGCGGATTCCTTTCATTAGATATGTGCAGAGAGATACGTTACGCGATCACGGAGCAAGGGAGGGAGAGAGAGAAGCGATTATTCTGTGACATCAATGTTTCGTGGGACATCGGTTCGACATACTGTTCACCTCGTTTCGCGAATTCGTTCGCCGATCACGATCGACGACACGTCTCCGTCGAATTATCGAAATACCTCGCGCGATTGCTGCCTGAATGTTAATCCGCGCTATCGTTCGCCCGCCGCGATCCCGCTATTTCTGCTCACTCCGTGAAATTTGAATGTTTCTAACCAAAAACGTATCCGTGCACCGACGTGACGCGTTTTTCTAATTCACAGGAAAATCCTTGGTATTTTTATGTATGGTAGATTTGGAATTTTAAGACTGAGATTTTATGGGAATTGCAATCTAGGAATTTAACATTATTATATTTGAAGTGTATTTTGGTAGAATCCACATGTGAGGCCTAGGATGTAGGAATTTACATATATGAGGACGTAGAAATTTAAACATGTAAAGATATAGAACTTCAAAGATATAAGATGACCTAGGTATCTAAAAATTACACCAACTTCCTACTAAAATCCTAAAGAACTTGTAAACCTATAACCAAAATTTGAAAAACTTGAATGTAAAGATTTGTAAACATGAAAAACCATAAAAACTCACACAATTGACAAAACTTAAGTATGTCAGAATTTATAAACATAAAAACTTGCAAGATGAAAAGTTTAAAAAGTGAAGAATTAAAAACTCCAGAAATACTCGGTTCAATTACGGAGTCCGGCGTGTCCTGAAAAGAATCCAGCGACGAGCGTGAAGCAAAAGAGCGTGTCGGCGTGGTCGCCTGGGCAATTAATCGAATAATGGCACGAAAATAGCCCGTCAGGTGAATTTTTCCGTGGACGGGGGAGGTCGTCGACCCTGATAGCAAAGGTTCGTCGGTATCACCGCGCGAGAATGTCGAATGGAATTACGTCAAGGGAAACATCCTACTCTTGCCGCGTTTACCGTTTCGCGGTTCGACCAGCCGTCTCTCCTCTTTCCCTCTTCTTTCCGTCTGTGTAGGCAACGCAAAGGCCTAAAGGTTACAAACGCACTGACCCATGCGTGTCACCGTTATTCCCATTGATTTTTTTTCCTCTCTCTTCCCCACTTTCTTGCCCGTCCATTCCTCCTGTTTCCAGCTGCAAACAGACCCGAAATCGAAACTTTTTGTATCTACGTACAGGGATCTCTATCATCTTCCTGTACGGGCAAACGATATATTCGAACGATCAAACTAGAATTTATACGGCTCGACTATCCCATGCAGCACGTAAAGCATCGTGGCCTCGAAAACAAGGTGCACGAGGCGAGGCAGCGTGCTTAACAGCACGGTTATTGGTTCACGATGCCACGAATCATACGTCATTATCTTATGTGGTACATGGGAAGCCACGGTCAGAGGTTTTCCAGAGATCCTCAATCGCTTCCCTCCTTTCTATCTTTCGCTGACCCCTAATGTCGCATTTGCATGATTGACGGAGCCCGTGTTCGACGTCATGAACGTCCGATCGAACGCATCGATAACCGACGTACTCGATCATCGAACTTCGATATCGAACCTTAAGCGACTCTAATTGGGAGACCGGATTCCTTCGGTTCCCTTCTGTTCGGGACATCGATACGGGATAACACGGCCAAACTGTTCGCTCAGATTAATTGGGCATATCGTGTTAAGGGATGACTTCCACAATTTCGACAGGTAAATTTAACATTAATGCACTTTCATGTTGTACTACTGTTTTACTGGAAACTGCGCAATTTTTTAGTAAATTTGAGGAATTGCTTTTATGTGTGACTATGTACAGTGTGTATATCAACCCCTTATATTTTCAATGACTTGACGTTTTAATTATGACGTTGTCGAGCTGCGAGTTAATTATTGAATTTTATGTTTATCTCGAGGAGACACTTTTAGAGAGAGATCTGAACCTCACATTTACATTCATGTGGTTATTATTTGTATCTGCTGGTGCATTTATTATGGACTCATAAAGCTAAATTAAAATACTACTAAATTTAACATATGTCCAATTATGTCCATATCCAATTAAACCGACAACTGGCAAATATCCAAATAAAAACATTATTTTCGTTCAGAATTAATAACATCCCCTCCCGTTATTAATAACCCTCTTATTTTCTTCCTACCGAAAGATACGCAGTTTTACCCTACTTCCATCCCCTTCCCACGTAACTCAATTCCTGCTCGATAAATCAGGAACTATTTGCGCCCCGTAACCGGTCTGTTTACGCGTCGTTAAATCGCCGCTCCAATATTTTGCCGAGGAAGCTTCGAATTTCCCTCTCGCCGAGTAAATCGGGGAAAAGCAGTGCTATCGAAGAATTCGCAGGGAACCCCTTGTATCTCCGAGAAGATTCACCCTCGACGTTATCGGGTCGTTGCAAACCCCTCGAAGACGTTTCAACCCCCGAATCGATCCGCTTGTGTCGCGACCAACGCGTGGAACCTCGCCGAGGGTAAAGAATAAATATCCATTTTGTCTGGTGTGGCCGTTTATGATACAGCCTTCGTCTCGACACCGGCGAATTGAATCTTAATACACCACCCTCGTTTCCATCAACCGACAAGATCTTACGCTTCCGAAATTGGGGATGTCACCCTTAACGAGATAATCGCTATCGGATTTGTCATTCTGCGTTGATAGAGGCTTCGGGTGTCAATTTTCGGAGGGTGATTTCATTACGTTCAACCACCGACGAAATTACTGCGACGCTTTTTCTAATATCGAAAATAGCTGTCTGATTAGGGGTTATATTCTTTGTAGATATAATTACATTCTTTGCAGACGGATATAGCAATTTTGTAAAAGACTTTAGAAGGGTAGTTTTATGAATTTTATTGATCTGTTCAATTTTAGAAAAAAAATATTTGTGAACTATTAATAAATTTCTATGGACAACTTGAAATAGGGGTGGATATATTCTTTTCTGTATTAAAAGTTTCTTTTAAAAATATTGTATATTATCAATTTTTAAGATCGTGCAAAAATGTGATGTAATTTACAGCTATGTCTAACACTATTATTTAAAATACATTATAAATATACATTAAAAGAAAACTATTACATAAGATAACCTATACCTCTACAAATAATTATATATAATTTTGACTGATTTTACAAAGACATTCAGACAACCTCACAGACAAATATGACCCATTTTCGATTAATAGTCCTCATGAAAATGAAGTTCATCTGGAAAGCGCAGTTTCAAAGTAAGTTATTGGAATATGGGTCGTTCGAACGTGGCGTCACGGACTCGTATAAATTATGGCATCGCAAGTATCCTTGAAATTGCAGTTTCCGTTCGTGAACATCTTGCAGATCATCTGTACAAGGCCGGTATTCTCTCACAGCGGTTACGGGGTACCGTTAACCCCGCCGAGAGATTTGCCGGTGGACGACGAAACATCTATTAACATTAATAAGAAAAGGTGACCGTAGGTGGTCCTCCATCGAGAAGGACGTCGTTTCATGTTTTAACTATGGCTTTGATTGGGATATTGTACAGCTGTTCGAGAGAATGTTGCGCATCGTCTTTGCATATAATGTTGCTAACTGGAAACGCCGAGGAAGGATAGAACCGTGAGAAGAAACGTCAAAAAGTGGGCACGCAGGTGAATGAGTTGATACTTTGATTTTATGGGGACAAAGACTTGGTATAGTAAACATGGATAAATTGTTGTAGGTAGATTTGTGGATAATTATGTTAATGTAATAGGAAGATGAGTAGGTAACTAGGAATGGATAGGATCTTCTGCTTCAAGATTTGAAAAATTACAAGTTTGGAAACCTGAAATTTCTGTGTTTTTAAATTTTCAAGTTTTAAGATTTTTAGATTTTTAGATTTCTATATTTCTAAATTTCTAAATATCCAAGTTCCTAGGTTTCCGAACTAACCTTTCTAAATTACCGAATTCAACTGGGTAATTGTTACACAACACTGACGAAGCCAAATCTCATTACTATTCTCAAAGAAAGTTCTTTCGACTGTTAAACTCACAACATCGTCTAATTATTCTCAATTCCAAGCGAGTAAACAGTGAATGAAAGACGTCTACGGAATCGGCCTAAACGATCAATCTAAACGAGTGCAGACTCCGTGCGCATTGACATGCGAACCCCGTCTCGTCGGTCCGTGGCTTCACGCGTGACGCCCCGTAGATAGCGAGTCTTGAAACGCTACGCATCATTTCAGGAAAATTAACCATTTCATTCTAATTAATTTTCTAAGAAAGATGTTACGTGTATAATTTACCTATTCAAGCTTGATATAAACTTTCATTTGAACTATTTATTATAACATTAATCTTTAAATGGATCATTGAGACATAGGTCACAATTCAATTCACTTACAATTCAAAATTAGTTTAAAATCATTTTCTCTGCATATTTTCTTTTACTAAAACTTGAAGGTTCTTCTGTTGGCAGATAGCAATTCTTTTTCTTGCTTAAAAATTTTATTTTCTGACAATCTTCAGTAATAATCTTTTCAACAGTATTGTTAATTTTGTACGAAATAAAATTGTAATCCTTCCTAGTGAATAGTTCTAACTCGGTGAATAAATGATAGGTTAAGGGGTTGAACGAACGACAGCTGAATCGTATAACAGTAAAGCCTATCAGAAAATTCCTGAATACGGTAATCGAACGATTTTGGAAAGAAAGGAATCGAATGGCTAGTTTGTCGGAGCAGCGTCGAGGAGACACGCACGCAGGCACGCACGCACTGCTCGTGAGAACGGCGCTCGTGCGTTCTCTCGATTCTATTGGCGCCACGCTGCAAACTTGCCGAGCGTGCGAGAAGATGAAGGGGTAGAGGGACAGGGGAAAGAAGGAACGCGACAAATTTCCGTGCTGCTCGTCGCGTATACCATTGTCCAAGGATAACCGACCGAGCCGAGTGCATGGGAATAAGGGAAAATGTGCTCCCCGATCGACTGAAACTGTAAATCCTCTCTCGAACTACGTGGCCGTTATGTCAATAATCCGGACTGTCCATCTGTTACCTTCGAATTTTATTCCAGAATTACGGACTTCTCGTTTGCATGCGAATTTGCATCGGCAATTTATATTTTCATTTCTTGTCGGATAATTTGTTCAAGTTACGTACGTTATGATAAGTTCGACTTGCTCAAGTACCACTAATATTTTTTTATACAGGTATTTAAATTTCTAGAATTATGTATACAGAGTTCGGTTGAATAATATATTGTGTACTATAACATAGTCCACTAACACTACTAACTAGCATAGTACTATGACACAGTACTAGATAGAAAATAATATCATGACAAAAGGCAGTGGATTTTCAATATGATTTTTTCTACAACCAAGTCAGCAAATTGTATTATTCATTAAAGTGGTATTTTTACATGTTATTTAACCAGACGTTAGTATGTTAATGTGAATGAACTTCACGATTGGTAACCGAGAATTTCAGTCTCTTCGACGAGTTGAACTAATACATTCACTCTGCTGCACGCGTGGATGCTTGTACACGTATCGAACACGTGGTGCATTCCTAATGTGCTCGTTAAATGGTGTACGACAAAGTTTCGAGCACCAAAATCCATCGCACACGCCTTTTGATAGCTGTAAAATACCTATACGACCGTTTAAAACCTTCGGGTCACTTAACCCTCGTAGATTGCATGGTGTACGAACGCAGCGACATAACGATGTAATCGTAAATGTTCTTTTCGTACACTTTTCATGAGCAGATTTTTTTATTAGATACTCTGATTTATTTACTTTGTTGGATATTTTAACTCTTCATATTATATGTATTTTTATTACGACGTTTTTGTGGTATTAAATCATATTCTTGTATGTTATGAACTTTCTGTGTTGTGAAATCTTAAATTCTCAGATTGAAGTCGTCTAACTCTATACACCTATGACTGCTAGATTTATGCACTCATAAATCCCTAGGACGAAGTACTAATAACTACAAGTAAACCTACTACAAAAAACCAGAGAAAGAAAAGATTCAGAAACTAGATCCGAAATGTTTGACCCGTAATGTGGCAGCAACAAGCTGAATGAACGAACATCATTAAAGAGTGGCAGCACGTCAAGCACGAAGCTTGCAGAGGTAGAGGGCTAGCCGGTCCGGTCAGGCATTCATTGGTCGGCCAGGCAATTCCGTCACGTGTGAACGAATTGACCAGCTGGTCAATACATATAAATAAATAACGCTGATTAGTATGCGGTACCAGAGTTGCCCGCTTACGTGATCGATCGGGCGTCGTTCTACGTGTAGGCGGTAATCGGCCGTAATCGTCTGCCAGGGCCATGGGAATCGCGAGCACCTGCTTGAATTGTTCCACCACCATCGTCTCTCCGCACCTTCTTTCTTCCTTTCGTTCTTTTTTTTTTCCTTTTTATTTCTCGATCGATCACGTCTCGGGATCGACCGATTCTCGTATCCAACAACCGGGAGGAATATCGGTAGGAACTTTTTTTTTTAACGTTTCGACGGCATCTTCATGAGCGTCATTCTTAAAGCGGAAGAAAATTAAAATATTATCTTAATTTTATATTCGGTAACTTCTATACAAGTTATAGTTGAACATAAACCTCAAATTGAATCGAATTCAAAATTCGAATGAAACTTGTCACATTGCGTCACGAGTCAAACTCGTCAAAGTACATTAACCCTTCGCACTGCTATGTCGACCTCACATTTCTCTTAGATCTTATAAATAATTCAGATAACTATATTGGTTGAATATATATTTTCTTTTATTTACTATTTATATTAGAGTCACATACTCGACACTATTGCGATACATATAATTCAGAACCCTTTCCTGATCCATTTTGCAAAGTAGGTAATGGAAATTGAGAAGTGCAAAGGGTTAAGGGGTTAATTTCGAATAGTTTTCGAAGTTGGTGCGGAATAATGAGTGTTGTGACGCGAGACCGGAAGATAACCGGCATAAGTCGCGGTTGGCATCCCTGCGGGAGGGATCCAAGGGTCCCGATATCGAGGGGGAGAGTACGAAAAAGAGGAAGAGAAAAAAGTGGCGAGCCGCGGCACATTGTTCATTCAGGAGGCGAGCGCCGCGGCCATAAGTCATAGATTAGATTCAGATCGCTTTGAGCCATTGTATGCGTATCGTTGGGAGACAATGCCCCAGTGAATCAAGCGTACGATCGCTTGGACCCTAGGGAATCCCTGTCGCGGTGCTCGGAAACCGGCCCTTGGGTTCACAAGTAATTGTCCGACGGTGGACGAAGCTTTCAAAGAGACGCCAAGAATTCCACCGCGTGCGTCCATCTTGCAGATACTCCAAAGGCGATTCTATTACTCTGACCAACAGCTATTTATACTCTTTTAACGTAGAATATACCGAGACCGTTCAAAATGACCAGTTCGATGTCACATGTCCAACGTCTTCGATAAACAATCTTTTGGTGCTTCTTCATTTTTCACGTAACAAATATTCCTACGATTTTACATTAAACAAAAATTCTGTGTAACTGTTTTTTCTTCAAAATCGTGTACCTCGAAGATAGAAAGGTATTTTACGATACCCTTTCGTAGCTGGGTAAAGCATCGTCGAACAAGTCAACGGCACAATATGCATTTAGCCGGTCGCCAGTAATATTACCTAACACACGCCTCGAGATTGGATCTTACGCAGACAGAGAAGAGGATGGTTGGATGACTTCCTACATAGATAAGAATCACCATGGACGAGTATCCACCTCTTTAAGCGACGAGGTCGCCGATCTTCTTTCCCTCTATACCCGCCATTATGTAATTCCTTGAATTCATATCGATGTCTTGCCCGATATACCTGCTACCCCGTCCTGATCCACTTGTCAATTCTTTCAGGATCATTCCTTGTGATTACTATGTAATTTCCAGTTTCTTCTTGCGATATGCGTTGCGTCACTATCTTTACGATGCTGGGACCTTTACTGGTTTAGAGCCCGATACCAGGTATCTGCCTGTATGCAGGGGAAATTGAAATTGTTGTGTACAGCTTGCTCGAAAATGTTTTGTACTCGATTTATGGGAGATTTTATGACATGGGTGGATTTGTTGTTTGTGATGAGTTTATGAAGCTTCATTGGATTTTTTTTTTGGAATTATTGGATTTTTGGGGTTAAGGGTTTTATGAGTTTGTAAATTTTAGGTTATGTCAAGTTATCAAGTGTTTAATTTACAAATTAATTTTACAAGTTAAATTTGTATAGCTTCAAATATTCGAGATTTCGAAATTTTCGAATCCCTAAATTCTGACATTTGCAATTCCCAAATCTCAATTTCCAAGTCACCAATTTTCAAGATGTCCAACTCACTAAATACCCAACCCTCCACTTACAAAAATTTTCAACCAAAAAAAAAATGTTCCAGTTAAAAGAATAAGTACGTTAGTCCTTGAGTCCTAACGTGCAGCATGATACTGCAGCTCAGACTGAAAGCTAACTAGCAGCCGCGACCAAGGGGTCAAACCAGGACCACACAGTCGCGGTCGTAACTCAGACCTATTATATTTCGCAGTTTGTTGCGCTACCCGTTCCTTTTTTCCCGCCAGGGTATTTCCCTTTCTCTCACCTTCTTCGTCGTTCGCTCGCAACCCTTCGCGAACTTCTCTGTTCACATTCGAGCGACGCTACTTCGCTCGCGGGACGAGATCAACTTCGCATGATTTATACCGTAAACGGTTATTTTCCGATAGACGATGTATTTATACGTAAAAAGTATGCGGAACCCGATACGCATTTCCCTGGTAAACCCAACGCTTGTGCATAACTCGCTGATGATGAGTCAGGGAGGATGAAACTATCGAGCTCCAGGCTGTTTTGTCCAGCTACTAATTATCGGAAAAGTATATTTCTTCGTGGGTTATTTCAGATATACGTGGCTGTAATTAATTTTAAAAACGGAAAGTTTGCAGATTCCTTTTTGTTCAATGATATACGATTAACTTGGCGACCACGTGTGTATTATGGAATAATTGAAGGACATGGTGCAGCACGAAATAAACTGAAGGTGGACGTTTTAAATAATTGGTAAACTATTACTGTTAGGCATCGATTACTTGTTCGGATGGAAATGCGTTGTGGAAGATAGATAAATGGATAAGATAGAATATTAGAACTAGTACAAAATGGCGAATAATATTGATATTGTAAAACAATTTAAACCGTTCATATCCGAATAAAATAAAATATTAAGATGAGTAAATAGTGAATACTGTCACTCAAAAACAATTTGTACTACTACGTCCACACAAGATATGACCAAATAAAAAATGGCGAACGTTGTCGCCGTTTGTGGAACAGCAAGTATATCGAGCGGTCTGGCGAAGCAGACGAAGAAGCATGTCTGCCGAAAGAATCGGCGAGGGGAATGCGATTACCGCATTCGTGCAGTACGTCTTCTGCATTTCGTAACCCAGACGAGGCTGAAGTGCTCCAACGAATACAGAAAACGTATCGCAGACTGACCGCGTCGGAGGATTAGGAACCTCGTCCGGGAATCGTCGTGCGTCCTCGTGTCTGCCAACCTGTCGCCGACTCTTACGTAACACATCGGAAATGGAACTCGTGGGACTTCTCATCCAGCAACTTCAAATTCCTCACCACTTCATACGTTTCGGCGAACATCGATACTTTGAAACCTCCTTCAATTCGCGAAATATCTTGACAGCAATTTTATTTTTACCTCGTTCTTTCGATATTTCATTTTTCAGTAGATCTGGCTGAAGTGGATATAGCTAGGTACTAAGGTGGATATGTAGGTAATTGTGAATGTGGTGATCTATAAGTACAATCCACACCTATAATAGTGTCCACATCTAGGTACCAACGTAGATATCTAGATAATTGTGAATATAGAGCTCTATGAATATAATCCACACCTACAATACTATCCACATCTAGGTACTAAAGTAGACACCCAGATAATTGTAAATATAGAGCTCTATAAGTACAACCCACACCTATAATAGTGTCCACATCTATGTACCAATGTAAATACCTAGATAATTGCAAATATAGAGCTGTATAAGTACAATCCACACCTACAATACTATCCATAAAGTACATCCCTAAATAACTATAAATATAGATCCACCCACACATGAAATATGAACCTTTCCTGAAAATATGAAGCTGAAGAGAGATAAAAAGAGAGATGTGAATCATCAAAGCTTGAGAACAGTGGTAACGTGAAATGTAAAGTAGGAAATGATTTCAGTTCGTGCAGGAAACAAGTAGTTCAAAAAATTCAACGACGGTGGTATCAACCTCGAAGATACACCACGCTCCGGTCATCATATTACAGAGATTTCTGAAGTTCTCCGTGAACCAGACGAAGCAAATCTTTCAAACAGTACCTACAGATTATCTGCTGAACTAGAGGTTTCACAACCATCAATTCTTAAGTATCTTCATCTTCGTAAAGTTCCACACGAACTGACCTCTCTACAAGTTCAGCCACGAGCCAACACATGCAGCCAATTTCTTCAAAATCTTCCACTGATTTTCCACTTATGTCTATTTAGCGTTACTGGCTTTCGAAATAACTGTCTGGTTATTGAAGTTCAGGTGCATATTTATTGGGAGTTTAAGATCAAATTTCAGTAATTTATTGGTTTTTTATAAGGGGGAAATTGATAGAGTATTCGAGTTTACACGAGAGGGTAGTGCAGGTATTGTGATTGAAGTGGTCACGTTTAAATTATAAGGTTTCAAGGTTTTGGTATTTGAAAAATTCTGGAGTATTAAGCTTTTGATTGAAGTTTGATCATTTCAAGGTTATCTCAAAGTTTTGTAAGTTTAAATGTTCCAAAAAATATCCTAAATCTCGAACTTTCAAACTTATAAACTATTAAAGTCCTCAAATTTGGAAGAGTGCCAACATTTCCAACTGTTTCAAAATTTTTTACCTGTTCAAAAATTCTCTACGTCCCCAAAATTCCACAAATTCTCCAAATTCCTAAAATGCTCCAAATTATCAAAAATTCCCAAGTACCCAAAATGTGCAAAGTCCCAAAGTCCAAAAGTTCTCTACTCTCAGAGTACCAATACTAAAAAATTTCAAACTTCTGCACAAATATCCCCCTATCCTATCATCCCATAATCCAAAAATTCCGAACTTCTACCCATCAGCTCGTGAAATTCGAATAGGTCCAAATCGACCACCATATCGAAACACTCCAGAGGTCTGATCGCACATCCAGTTCCCAGTAAAAATCGCGACGAAGTAAGGAAAAAAACCTGGCGGATCGTTCCATCAACCCTTCGAACCTTTATCGAAGAGATCTCGGGGGTAAGGGGGTAATTAATGTCGCCAGGCCACCCGCGAACGATGGAAAGTCGCCCAGCTGTAGCTTCGAGCTTGGCCATCTGGCTCGTGGCCAGCTGACGTTGCGATAAAGCACGACTACACCTTCTCCGTTCTCTCGGGCACGTGCAACGACCCCGTGATCTTGAACTTCTCGTAATTCTTTGCTCGACGGGACGGTTCAACGAAACACGCACGTTCGAACCGAGGGAAAAAAAAGCTCGGCGCACGACCAAAGACCGTCTCGTCTCGCCGGCGCGGCGATAAAGAAAGCGGATGAACAGAGAGGCGAACGGAAGCGTAGAAATGTTCAGGACGGATACGCGAGATTTTAATTGCTACCAGGAAACGCTCAGGACGAGCACACATGCGCTCGTTCGTGCGTGTCAGGATCTGGCCGGATCAACCGCTTCGCTTCCGCCGTTCTTTTAGCCTCCACTCGAAAACTAGCTACGGATTCTTCGGAGGATGCGACGATCTGCTGGGCTAAGATCGTTTACTATTTTACTTTCTTTCTCTCTTCTTGTCAAGTGTTACACCATCTGACCAAGTGTCACAGGGTCTACAAATTTGATCACCATTTCCTAGTTTTCATCTGATGTCTCTGTACATTGGTGGCGGAAATGAACAAAAGAATGTTCTGTTTGCTTTAAACAACAGCAGTTTAATTTGGGTTTGCCATAGGATCATACTAATGAAACTAGCCAATGTGATTGCATGTCCTTCATGAATGGTACACGAGTGTTAACCAGTATGTCTGTAGGTTGTTAGAACATTACCTGTTAGACAAGGTTTGCTTATTTTTCTGACCAATGAGTTGAACTTTTGATGCCTTACGTTTGTAACGTTTGTATAATTCATATTGTTCCTGCTGATTTACTTTACAGGTTCATTTTCATCTGATCATTTGAGGACGAAGAATCGTATCGAATAAAAATTCGCCGGGTCGTAGTCCTGGATCTGTTAATTTCCCAGCAGCCTCAGGCGCGAACACGCTGAAACCGGCGTTCACCGGCTCGATTTCGTCCCGTGCAACGCGCAAAAGAGAATAAAAGCCGGAGGAACGAGTCACGCGACTATGCAGATCAGCAGGATCGATGCGCGAAATGAGCGGCGCTGATTCGGAGGTTGGCTCGCTTTAAGGAGGAGAGAAGACGACGAAACAACGAACGGCGAACAGCAGCGGGTATCTCGGTATGCAGGTCACCCCATTCGTGAGTCCACAAATCACCGGATGCATTGTCTGATCAGATAACGCGCGAGTTTATGTTATCTCGCGGCGGCTACCGCATAACTCTCGCGGCCAGTTATCGCGAGCATCCAGCGGACACACGGGGGACCATAGACGGACATGCCGGCTGGTTCCTGACGTACAACCTGGTGTACAGCTGGTGTCTACGACCTGCGAGAGCCACTTTTGTTTCGCGATACATCGTGAAAAACGTCGTGCACGGGACACGTGCTGCCACGTACGCGTACGCTCGACGATTACCGCGATTAGGACAACCTTACATCTCGCCGGCCCGATGAAGAACGGGCAAAATCTTGTTTAACTGTGCTGAGTACTCTTTTCTTAACACTGGAACTGCCAAAGATATCCAGTGATTCATAAGTTGTGAAGAGGAACCTGACAACCCCCATATACATCTTATGACCTTGCCAATTTCATGGTTCCAAAAAACTCGATAAAAATGCATACAACACGTCAAGACATGTAAGAACGTAAATTTACGTGTCCCATGAAGTGTTAAGAGAAGAGGTATCCCTAGCCAGGGTACCGAGGCCAAGATGCAGTATAACGTAGGTTGAAGGCACGTTGCTGGTGGGAATACAGCGTGGGTACTTACCTTTAGCCGAGAGAGCCGATCGCCTTTCTCAGAATTAGATAAGTCCCTTTATTGGTGATCGGATCACAGCAGCAGCACAACAGCAGCAGCATAGCAGCACAGCAACAGCAGCAGCGGCACCAGCAAGTTCAAGGTTGGCTGGTTAAAAATAACCACCTTGGCGGAGTCTCGCTTGCCACAGAACTTCTGCTGCCGTCCCTCCGGCTAGTTCGACTCCACCGGAAATCTACTGACCGAATGGTGAACTTTTCATTCGGTACATCCTTATGACTATGTGGAAATTACTGTGACTTATACGTGTTCGTATGTACACTTATGTAACTCGGCAGTCAGGAGGGTGCAGTGCAATACTGACCACTTTATGCCACTTTTTGTTGTGGTGTTTGTAGATATAAATATGGGTTGTGTAAAAAACATGAGTGATATGATTATGTAGAAGGGAAACATAATTGGACGTGGATGGTTGCAATGGGGTGCGTTGCATTTCAGAGCATTGTACTTCCACACGTTGCATTTCAGCGCTGTGTATTTCTACGCGTTGCAATTCTGTGTACTGTAGTTCAGCAAGTTGTCTCATCCACGCGTTGCATTTCAGCACGCTGTCTATCTGCGCGTTGCATTACAGTGCGTTGCAATTCAGTACGTTGTATTTCAGCGCACTGTACTTCCACGCGTTGCAATTCCACGCGCTGCATTTCAGCATATTATACTTCAACGCGTTGTAATTTAATACACTACCTCCATCGACACGTTGTATATCTACGCATTGCATTTCAGTACGTTATCTATCTACACACTATATCTTCACGCGTTGCACTTCTCCGCGTTGTAATTTATCGCGTTGTCTATCTACGCGTTGAAATTTATCGCGTTTTCCATCTACGCGTTTCACTTTCACGCTCAGCATCTCCATACGTTGCACTTCTACGCGTTGCGTTTCATCGCGATAACGATCAGCGCATTTCTACGTGCAGCACCCCACACATAGAATTTCTACACGTCTTATCACATTTCTACGCGTTATCCATTTCCCAGCTACACTTCTACGCGTTGCATATGCATCGCACATTTGCATATTGCGTGTCTGTATAGTGCACTTTTGCCCATTGCATTTCTACGCGTTAAATCCACAGCTACTTAAATGCATTTCTATGCGTGGTATCCCCATTGATTGCACTTGCACGCGTTGCATATACATGCACCGCAATTTTCGCAATTGCATGTCTACACGTTATCTATTTGCACATTGCACTGCCACGTGTTGCATCTTCATGCGTTGCACTTCTGTGTGTTGCATTTTCATGCATTGCACTTCTACACGTTATGTTGCTACGTAATAATGCACTTCTGAGCGTTGTGTCTTCATTGCAGTGCACTTCGACATGTGTTATCTCCATGCATTGCTCTTCTAATCATTGCATTTCCATGCGTTATGCAGCTGACGTTTTAATGCACTTCTATGTGTTGTGTCTTCATTACATTGCATTTCTACATATTGTATCTGCATGGATTACACTCTGTAGGAGTGCATTTCTACGTGTTATGCAGCTACATGATAATGCACTTCTATGCATTGTATCTTCATTGTAATTTAACATGTTGCATCTCCATGGATTGCACTGTTAACAATTGCATTTCTACGTGTTATGGAGTTATGTGATAATGAACTTCTATTCGTTGTATCTACATTACATTGTACTTCTACAGACTGCATCTCCATGCGTTGCACTTTTATGCGTTATCTATCTACACGTTGCACTACTATGCATTATCTATCTACATATTGCACATCTACGCGTTGCATCTCCACATACCGCTCTTCTCTGCGTTGCACTTCCATGCGTTGCACTTCTATGCATTGTCTACCTTCACATTGCACTTCTATGCATTATTTATCTATACATTGCACTTCTACCCATTGCATTTCTATGCATTACATTCCCACGCGCTGCGTCTCCATCGCTCTTCCCTGCGTTGTACCTCCATGCGTTATCTACTGCACTTCTACCCGTTGCATCTCCACACATTGTCCTCCTACGCTGCATCTCCATGCATCGCTCTTCCATGCGTTATCTATCCATACCTTGCACTTCTACGCTGCGTTTCCATGCATTGTACTTCTACCCGCATTGCACTTCTATGGGCTGCATCTCGGGTTTCACTTCTACACAGTACATTATACCAAGATCATTATGTGAAAGTACTTGAACTTATCGAAATTTCAAAAGATGATCGATCTATCCATGTCAAGTCTTCTCACCGATTATCATTGCTCATCCATAGAAACGAGATTATGTACATCTAAATCTGGGAAGAATAAAAAGAGAAGTTTAGTTGTGTAACGTGGAAAATTGAGTGATTGATAAGCTGCCGTTGATGAGTCTGCGTAACGGTATGCTACAACATGCGAGAGAAATTGCTTTTCATTGCCGCGGGGAGAAAAAGTTTTTCCTCGAAATAAACTGGAATGCAGTCCCGACGCGTTATGACATAACTGTGCACATAATTACCGATATCACAATATAGCGCTGGATATATCTGCGGTGGACGTTCGAATAATGTAACGCTACAGTTTTATGGAATACGATACAGATTAAGGAAGTATAATATTGCTGTACCGACTTGGTTACTCACTTAGTATGTTAAATAACCGCTTATCTGACCGTTAATACCGCGAGATAGTTCGATGCTTCTATAAAGTATCGTTGAGTTACGTTCTTGAATAAACGAGTACATAACCTATGCTTTCCTTTTGTGTCACACCTTCTCACGTAACCTATCATTACCGTATCCTGAAAATTGAATTCCAATTAATTTAACGCCGTGAATAAATTAATTTACCCGTTTATGTTTATGCGCTCCATGGCGCGCAAACGCGATCTGACCTGTAATACAAGACTGCAATCAGGGATTTTTGCAAGTTTCAAACCATAGGGAATTATTATGAGCTTTATGGAGTATGTACAAATCTGCGATAGAGGGAATAGGAAGTCATTTCTGTGTGACCATCCACCATTTTGTAGCGTTTCACGTAATTTTGTTAAAAAGTATTTGAAATAAAGCTACTCAACTTCTTGTACAATTGTTATGATTGAAATTTGTCAAATCTTTTACCAGAAAATGATGAACAAATTAATTTGTTTGAATGACATTGATGTACATACTGAGTGTCCGCCATTTTGGTAGCATTGTATAGAAAATAGAGGACAATTTTACTGAAATCGTGAACGTTTGTATATAAAAAAAGAATTTTATAATGAAAGAAATGACACATAGGAAGTGATAATATAAACAAAACACGTAGATTTAACAGCGATTCCGTCAACGTCGCGTTTTATTGAATAATCAAAATGGTAACACTATAATAGTGACATTCCTCATAAGTGTAATAAATGATTAGCCTAAAAATTCTACCGCTGCATCATAGTCTTTCATGTCATTATCATTATTATTTTCATCATATTCGTCGTTAATCGTCGTCGCATCGCTTCAACTCTCTCTCTCCCTCTCTCTCCGTTCTTCTCTCTTCCTGAGACGAAACACAAACGAACCGTACTTCCGCTCATTACATATTTTATTACTATACGCATAATATTGATATTGCGGGAATCTTGAGAATAAAATCGGTGACGAATGACATGTGTCTGTGTGTGTGTGTATTTTTGTGTACTTTTTTATAATTGCGTGTTTTCGTACTCGTTCCTAGATACATTCACGGTATAAATTTTAAACAATTATTATTTAAACGTTTCTTCTCGTTAAGATACGTATTAAATCGCACTTGATAAATCGTCATAAACATCGACGCCCTTAAACAATCTATACGTCGTTTATCCTACACTTTTTTGTTCTTTCACGCTTTTGCCAGCCAGAAATCGTTCGCGACTGCTTATAAATCCTGTTTATTATAACAAAATATGTTAATGATCGAAGTTCAAACTTTCAAAATTATTCAGATTTTGACCCGTCGAGTTACATTGACCCATCGAATTTCATCTAAATTTTTGAAGACATTATAATAAATATGTCAATTTAGTCGATTAAGTTTTTTAAAATTTAGTCAAGTTATGTTTTACTGTTACAATTTATTCAAATTACACTGTCTGATATTTTTAAAATTTATTCAAGCTATTAACCCTTCACATGTAATCGAATTGATTAAGCTTTTAAATTTGTTTGAATTGTACTGATTGATCATTTTTAAAATTTATCCAAATCATACTGATTGCTACCCTTAAAATTGATTCAAATTATACCACAGGTTGCAGAAATTTCTTCAAATTGATTAATCGATGAAATTCGTTCGAACTATATTGATTAATGACGAAATCATAATGATTAAAGTTCGTTCGCAGAAATGTTTGTAGTTCCAATACACGACCGATCAAAATCAAAGTCATCGAATTAAATGAAACGCCACGATAGGAGAGAACGTCGTCACCTTGCCACGTTATTGCACCATGGGGAACTGTTAACGAACAAATCAACGGGAAACAGGGATTCGAGCAAGGATGTTCATAAATCTGTTCGATTTATTGCCTCGTGGCGCCGGCAACGATCGTTCTCATCGAACACGATTGATTCTGGCTGGCTGCATTCTCTCCTTTTCTCTCTCTGCCGCACTCGCTATTTATCTGTCAGAAGAAAACAAAATATTCGAAGATCCGCGTAAAAACTGGTAATTTAAGTTGGTCGGGTTCTATGGACGATCTTTAACCCTTTCCTTACGAAACATTTTGAAATACACTTCAGCAACGTGACTTTTGGAAATTATTTATTTAAGAAACAATTACTTTAGGAACAAAGAAATTTTATAGGATCATTGATAAATTAACGTGGATAACTGACAAGAAATGATAAAAAATTTTTTTATAAGTAATATGATTTACAAAATTAATTACAGTGGTAAGTAGAATTAGTGCAACTTATTACTCATGTATCATATGTGATATTTTAAATTGTCTGTATGAAATCAATAATGTAGACATATTTTTAATCGACATAAAAAAGCATATAATTAAACTTCTTTTTCTGTGACATAAGAAATATGAATTACAAAATCAATTAAATACAGTGATAAGTAGAAGTGAACTTATGTAGACAATTATTATTACACATGTATATGTGATATTTTCAATTTTTTGTACGAAATCAATAATGTAGATACATAATTTTAATCGACATAAAAAAGCATATAATTAACGTTCTTTTTTTATGACAAGAAATATGAATTACAAAATCAATTAAATACAGTTGTAAGTAGAGTTGAACATTAATAGTGCAACTTATGTAGACAATTGTTATTACACATGTATCATATGTGACATTTTCAATTTTCTGTACAAAATCAATAATGTAGATACATAATTTTAGTCGACACAAAAAAAGCACATTAACATGCTTTTTTATGACATGAAGAAATTATAAAGATTATTGAAAAGATTATTAAAAGATTAATGAAATACAGTGAAAATTCAAAATTAACTTGCCTAGAAAATTACTCATACATATGACAATCTTCAATTTTCTGTACTGTACTAAAATTATAAATCTGACAAATTCGGAACATGAGAATTTGAAAATCATGCAGATATCTAAAAATTTAATATACGTGATCCCTATTAATGCATAAACAAATAATCTTGAAAAATTAAATTGCATATATCAATTATAGATTAAAAATTAAATAACTACAGAGTGAAGTTCCTGACAGTAATGAAAGGGTTAAAAACGATCAATTGTAACAAGGTTGTCTTCGAAATCTTCTTCGAGTATCTTCAAAATCTTCTTCTGCTAAGAAAAATCGCAGAGTTAATATGTTCCACGATTCGTGGGTCACCGGTGGCCCACCGTTTAAAAAGTAACAATTTTCCGTTAAGAGAATATTCGTCGACTCGATCTACGATTTCTAATAAAATAATGAGATGTTTCTGAGACAGCTCGTTTTAAAAATCTTCTAATTCTACGCGACACAGAACGTATTAAGAACAGCCTCAAGGATAAATCTATCATCGAGCTAATCGTCTATCTATACGCATACATGCTAAACAATTAAAAATGTAACATTAATAGAAACGATGATATACAACTAATTACGACAATTAAAAAAGAGAAAAAAAAAAATAAGAACGAAGAATAATTACATTCTGCAGTGTACGTCTGTTGATCGTTTTCAGTTTTATTCGTTCTCTCTCATCCGCAGGATTTACTAATTAATTAATTATCGTTAAGTAACTATTATATTTCATTGAAAAATAAGGACACGTTCTTTCCCTTCTTTATTACTTTCGTTCGCCTCTCACTCCTGATTAGTGCATGCAAATTCTGGTTTGGTTGATTTCTTTTTTAACACGTTGACCGTTGGGGTCGTTGGCGACCCACACCTCATGTAACTCAATTACTCAAAACTCTTATTAGAACCACTTTTAGAAAATTTGAAAAAGTCTAAATTTCCAAATTTTTTATAAATAATTATAATTACAGTGTGTCTCACACACGTCTTTTCAACTCAACATGTCAATACTATCGATCACCAAAAACCAATAAAAATGTACCTAGTTACTAAGAAAAATTAAATTTAATTGTCAGTAGTCAACGTGTTACCCTCTGTACCCCACAATAGATTTCACGATTTAAATCCTATTCCGCGTTGTTCTCAATCGAACGCGACAATTCGTAATAAGGTGCATTTAATTATGAGGTTGAAGAGCTCTAAGCATGGGTGCGATATTAATATTCTTTGCGTTCCATTCGATTCGTAGGATTAATTAAAACGTGTCAAGTGTTAGTATCGAAGATTGTTAAGAGAAATTGTGGGTCACAGGGGCGGAATAAAACAGGAGGGAAATAGCTGTCGCGAAAAATCGTCACCGAGAATTTCGAAGGCTTATCGATTCTTGTCTCGATTCGAGCATCAAGTTTTAATGGAAAAGCTTTTCTCACTTCTTCGTTCAACGAGAGGACAGTTAACTGATATTGAAATAAACCGATAATCGATCGTCCATTTTGTTTCTGCGCCAACTTGACGGGTTGTTAATTCAATTAACGAAGTTTTAACTGTTTAAAAGTAGGTTGTGAATTGTTAACAGCTAAAACTTATATTCATATAATAGTTTCGATTTCATCGACAAGATTATTTCAACTCGGAAATGTCGAATGAAACTGATCGATTAACAGATTTGATCAGTTTTGGCAAAAATATTTAACAACAATTTCAAACAACAATATTTGAAACAATTGCAGCAAGAAAAGTAATTCACAAAGTGAGTCTTGACTCGCAGAGTGATTTTTAGGAAGGAAAGAAGTTCCGCCGAGTTAATCTGGCGCGCAAAATGGCGTCGATCGACCAACAAAATGGCGTCTATTTCGTCAACGAAAGGAACAGTCTCAAACTCGTTTAATCGTGTCCGACTGCAAGTCGATTTAAAAATCTGACGATTGCAGCTTCGACAAGAAAACGCTCGCAGTCGCTGGAAAAAGACAAGGATCCAAGATCCCCTACGATATGGCTCGATTTTTACAAGTTTAACTGAAAAATGCAAAAGCACACGAGAACAGTGATCTACTCTATTTCTCCGCTTAAAATGATCGCAATTTGTGCTGTAAAAACGTATCCTCGTCGCGCGTAAATTGTTATAAAAAATCAAGTAAAAATTCTTCTTGCAACACCTTGCGATACTTTTAAACACAATTCGAATAAATGCAGAATCATTTCCTGTTTTGAAAGTAATTTTGAAAACTCGGTTGAAAATTACAAAATTTCAAATAGTATCGGACCAACGTTGAATAACAGTGTTATAGATAATATTAAATAACAGTGTTATAGATATTGGATAACAGTGTTATAGATAATATTAAATAACAGTGTTACAGATATTAAATAACAAGGTTGAGCAACGATGTCAAAAAATTGGTAACCGAAAATTAGAGTGCCGAATTAAAATGAAGACCCGCAAGGTGTCACAGAATTCCTATAAAATAAAGAGCAAAACAAAATAAATACATCGAAAGATAAAGATTGAAAAATCGCATAAAAAAGGATACAAGGAGAAAAAAAAATGAAAAGGTTTCGAAAAAAAAGAAGCAACAGCTAGCCGCGGTGATCGTCGGAAAAACGGAGCCTGATGGGAAAAGAAGAAAGGAAGAGAAACAATGAATTCCAAAAGGAACGATTCGGTAAAGGGGGGTCTCGCTAAGGACGGCATGTGAAAAGCAAAAGGAAAAAAAAAAGAGAAGCAGAATGAAAGGCAAAGAACACAAGGCGGATTCCGAACGCATCCTCCAACGACCGCATACGGCGTATACAATATTCAAAAGTGCGTACAAATATATACATGTAGATATATATCTATATATACGTGTGTATAGATTGTTACAAACATGATAAAAGGAAGGTACACAAAATGAAGCCGGCCGCGTGTGTGGGCGGTCGTCATCGATAAAAATCAACCAAAAAATATTCACGTGTGTAAAAATACCGACGCTTCTATTTATCTATCTATCTATTTATCTACCTATCATTTCCATTCCCTCTTTCTCTCTCGTCGATCCGATCACCTTCGGAAAAACCAACTTTCTGCCTCGAAAAACGCATCCTTCCGCCTCGACGAAATCCATCATCGTCCCTTACCGAGGTAACTTCCGTTCGCCAGCTCCGGATGGTAAAAGCAAGAATTCCTACGAGCTTCGTGACTCGTATACGCTCGAACCGTCTTTTCAATCCTCTCCGCTCGACGAGACTGGCGCTCACTCGCCTCGCTGGTTTCGCCCGAGCGACCATTCGTCGTTGGAAAAAACAACGCGACGAAGCGATTAATCTGCTCGTTTCCGGTATCCTCGCCGTGCCGAGAAGGGAACGCGTGACCACGAAAAAAGAGGCACGACAATCAGGACGAACTTACGTGAACGCGGTGTTGCACGACAGTCGACAGGCTGATCGGCCACGTTCTCGTTCGGGGAGAATCGCGATGATCCGCGAGGACGAGATCGATTCTTCTCCTATGTTCTTCCTTCCGCGTTCTCTCCGTTTCTTCTTTCTCCTCTTGCTGCTGCTGCTGTTACTGGTCAATGTTTACTCGGCGGGGGGTTTACGGGAGATTTTTCGTTAGCGGGTGTGTCGGTTGGTCGATACGTCTCAGCCGAGACCGGCCCATTGCATGAAGTCCGGAACCTCCCTGACGGGAACATCCCTGGCCAAAGCCTTCACCCTCAGGTTCCTGTCCTCTGTCAATAGGACCACTTCTCTTCGGAGACGTCTCGGCTGACCTTCTTCTGCGTCAAAAGTATCGATTCGGTTATACAAACTATTTAGGGGGTGATTGCTGAAAGAGACTTTCGAATTCCGAGGAATTATTTAAGGACGAAATACTGTAGACAACCGAGACCCTGGTAGAGAGCCTATCTAACAATTGGTCAAAGAAAAATTGTCACACTGTGTCACACTTGTACTCTCACTGAACTATTCACTCGAGCAGTCATGTACAATAATAAAGCCAAAGAACAAGGACTGTCGGTTTCGAGTAATCACCATGAACGTTAGAACCTCACGTCCGGACTGTTCAAAGTGGGGTAGGTGTAGCGTTCCTTAAACCAAGGTCAGCCTCCTATGCGCCAGAGTCTCGTCTACTGTACGTGACTATGGATCGTGTGGCTGATTTTCAAACGTAGAAATTGTAAAAAGATTTCGTACCAGTATCTAAAAATATTCATGACACCCATTTGAAGCTTCAAGTTTAATGAAAGAGACATTCCCAGTTAATATTTTACATACAGGGTAACTGACAGCGAGTAAGAATAAAGAGATCAATTTAGGAGTTGATTACGATTTCATGACATAGAAGTATCTCTAAATGAAACATGTAGCACATCAATTTGAAGCTGAATGTTTAATAAAAAGGACCAGATAAGTGCCCCATGAATATTTTCAAATTAAAGTGACTAACTGCAAGTTGCATCATAGAGTGACCAATTTTGTAATGTATAAATTAAACCTAAAAATGAATTGCTTGAAATTCCAAAGCCCGAGCCGATCAAACGAAAGAGAAATTCGTCCAGCATTACGTAAACAGGTAAAGGTAAAATTGAAAAATTAAATATCTATACGATAATTATTCTCACAGCGTGCGTTGCCACATAATCCATTTTCACGGTATCAGTGAACGTGTTAATAATCCGTATTATCGCGTGGCATCGTAGACGGCCACTTCCACCGTTAGCAGTCGGTACAATTAACACTCGGATCCTCCAGGAAGAGTTCAAGCGTGGAAAAGCAAATCGGTTCTTTCAGCAACCAGTCTTGGTGTAAAGAGGGGGGGGAAAAAAAGAGGAGCGAACTAACAAAACTATCTCCTGTAAGGGACGCACATAATTTAACCGGCAATACGGTTTCAATTAGCCGGCCGGCTTCTAATGAAACCGATTTCACTAGGTGTCGGTCCCACGAACGGGAGGAGCGGGCAAATAATTAGTAGCCTGCTCGCTAATAAATTCCCGGCTGATAAGGAACGGTAAAAGTTACACGCGCTCGATCACGACAAGACTCGCGAGCGTGCACTGGCCACGCCGATAACGGTTAATCTCCGAGCGAAACGAGCGCCACGATCAACTCTCCGTGTATTAATCGCTATCAGCCCCGTGGAAAACGTTGAAACGTGTTCAGGATACATCTCCACACGGAGAAATACGAGGGGCCCGGTTCGTATACGTACCTGCATTCGCTTGATCTTTGTTGGCCGCCTTGCAAAGGCTCAAGCACGTAGCCAGTATTCTGTCATCGTTTCTTGTCAGCCCGTCCTGCAACAGAATTACAGATGCTCGCCTTATTACTTCTACCCAAATGACACGCTTATCGTGGGAATTTCAATGAAATCCGTCGCTTCTTCTTATACCACGTTTTAATAGCGTTCCACTCGATTTGCGTTCACCGTTCGCGCCATTTTTAATCGCGACGCGGTATCACTCGATTGCTGAATGGATCTACCGTTATCGCGGACACGTATAAGTACTTACACGAGTATCTGTATAATGGACGAGTGTCTAATACGAGAACGGTTCGTTGGGAAAAATGAAAATTCTGCGATATTCTTTGGTACTTGCTCGAGAAAGAAACCAACTTGGAATTTTAACATGGGATATTAGAAATGAAGTACAATGAGTGAATGAGAAAAAGAAATTAATTTATAGAAGTATCCTTTATCTTGATAAAAGTTGATATACAACTTTAAGAAAAAGTTTTTTAATAATTTCTATGTTTTGGAACAAGAAATCCTAGTGTTAAGTCTAGTGGTAAGATATGTGGAAACATGTGTGAAAAAGCAACCCATATGTCATGTGTGGAAAACACATATCCTATATGTGAAAAACAATGCATATCCCATATGTGAAAAACAACACATATCTCATATGTGGAAAACAGCAAATATCCCATACGTGGAAAACAGCGCATACATGGAAAAAGTAAAATTTGAATAAGCGAATAAATGGTGGAAGTCGGATAAGAGTCGGTTAGAAGAATAAATGGACAGCATATGGATCGAGCAGTGTTCATTGAAGCGCGAACGTTATGATAAGAGGGGTCGAGCAACGTAAGAGAACCCCCCACGTGGTGCACAGATAAATTCTTCTCGCGGTGTGGTAACTTCTGGTGCGGCACGCATCTCGCTCTGACGCTTATCTCTCCGGTAACACGCATGGTACACGGATAGGATAGGATCGTAACAGGAACCTCGATCTGTCAAATAATAGATAACGAGCGCTGCGAGCTTGTTTCATTTTACTCCGTACACCTTGGCAGACTCTTCCTCGTCGCTTTTTCATCTCGTACCTTTTGCGTTTGATTCGTTCACCTGGTGTAATTTACTTTTGCTGTTGTGCTTCGGTTGTGCACGTTCTTACGTTCTTTGTTTTTGCGCTGTGGTTTTAATGAACTTCCACGGAAATTTATTTGTGGATGTGGAACAAATTTCTTGCCGATGGTGTTGTTAATGGGGATTTTTTTAGTTTTGTAATTTTATAATTTTTTTTATTTTTATATGTTCTATTTTCCAAATATCAAATTTCTCTAACTAAAATATTCCAAATTCTACTTTACCTTATCAACATCCTCCTCGACAGTGAACGTGCTAGAAGTAAGAACAGTTCCTCTGGTGGTTAAGCATCTGATCGCTGGATTTCTGCTTCTAGCAAAGGCCAGTGCCGCTTTCGCACTCTCCGCCACCCTGGCCACGTGCTCTGGGTCCAAAGTCGCCCTCGAAACTGGGGGACAATCCCTGGCATCAGCACCCCTCGCTAGACCCTCGAGTTCGTTCAGAACTGCAACAAAAATACCAAAATTCTATCAACTCTATTCAAAATATTACTCCTTGCTATTAACATTTATTTATTCCTTTAATTTTCAACCCTTTGCACTTGCCCTTTGAGAACAAATTTAAATTTGCAAAATAAATCTCAGCGTGCAAAGGATTAACACTATCTATATGTACACATGTAATTTGAATACTTCTAACCATCCTAAAAAAAAATACCTTCATTAACATCCCCTCGGACCACGTTACAAAGTATCAAATTTAAATTTTACTCGACTGAACAAAAAATACCATATTAATATTAATACCATGCACCTGAGTATGCCACCCCTTGCATCAGTATAATATTGTTTTGTCAGGAATGAAAACATCCCTTGATTAAACTCCGCAAGAACCGTGGTTGTTTCGCTTATTCGATGGAATAATACATAGAGTGATATCGTTGCAAGCTCGGGGTGATTTACCACTTGATTTAAGGCAATAGGGCGGAGTAATTCCCACGGGAGGGGGTGAAAGTTTTTTCATCGGTGGCGTTGCTCAGGGAAAATGAGCGAGCCGACGCGGAATTTCAACGAAGAGCCCTTTAATAGTGTTTACTCGGACTTTGTCAACCCCGCTGCGTAAATCTACCACTAACGAACTTTTCTCCTGCGGAATAAACAGCGAGAACAGAGTGCCACGAGTTCGTGATACTACGCTGAAAGATTGATGATTTATACCGTGAGAAAGTTTGCGACGCTGCGTGGAAATATTGTCCTCGGGGTAAAATAATACCTGCTTAATATGGTTCTTCATTTGTGATTTCGGGGTAATGTTCGTTTGGAGTTTTTTGGTGCAGGTAGAAATTTGCAACTTTTAAATGTTTGTATATGCAAGTTTTATATTCAAGTCTTATTCTTTATTTTTCAATATTTTTATATTCAAATTTTTAGATGATCAATTTTAGGATATTTAAATTTGTAGATATACAAATTAGAAAAATTTTTAAAATTACAAAATTCGGCATTCGCAAATTTTTAAATGCTAAATTAGTCTAATTTCCATGTTTTCAAACTGTAATATTCTCAAAGTTCCAAATTATCAAACCCCGAAATTCTTATACCTTAAAATTGAACAACTCCCACATTTTCAAAACCCCAAACTCTCAAACCCCCATATTCTCACATTCCAAATTGTCACACTCCAAATTCTCAAACCTCCATATTCTCACACCCCAAATTCTCAAACCTCCAAATTCTCACACTTCAAATTCTCACACTCCAAATTCTCACACCCAAAATTCTCAAACCCCCAAATTCTCAAATTCCCAAATTTTTACATCCCCAAATTCTCAAACCCCCAATTTCTCAAATCCCCAAATTCTCAAACTCCCCAATTCTCAAATCCCCAAATCATCAAATCTCCAAATTCTCACATCCCCAATTTCTCAATTTTCAACCCCTTCAACTTCAACCCTAAAAAATATCCAACCTTGAATTCCTATAAATTAAAAAATGTCCAATAAGTAACAGTCCCATAGAACATCATTTCATACACCTACAAGCAATCTCGTCGCCCATTTTCCTCTGCCATTTAGAAAATGATTTTCCATCGACATTTCTCGAGATTCCACTTCGGTTCGCTGATCAAACATCTCTTTCTGGACCAGTAAATCCCGAAGGAGTTCTCGAAAATCCATTTCTTGAAATAGAGATCGGCTAACATCGAGAATTATGGATGAGATTCTATTCTTTCCGAACGAACCTCCAAGGATCTCAAATAAGAAGTGACGGATTAATAAACAATGACCGGACAACTTTTGACGTGCTTGAGAAATGCCACACTTCGGTTGCAAGATATTTTATGCCATGATATTTTTATTTCTGGAGACTGATCGATCACCGAAAGACGGTATGTGTTTACGGGCTAACTTGAGCGATTTTGATGACCGAAATTTCTGCTATATTTGTCGAAATCGATGTTGCGAACTTCACATTTACTGGAAAGAAATGTTCATCTCAACAGGAAGTAACACATTTTGATATCATGATAATTTCTCTAATTTAAAGAGTACAAGAGTACAAAATCCTTGACGTTAAATAAAATGATGATTTTCAAAATTGTTCATTGACATCGTTATTTTCTTCAGTGTCTTCGAAATAGTTCATTGAAGTAGCTGATTACTTTCCTCATTGTTTCCAAAATAGCTGATGGAAATAGTTTATCAAAATGGCTGATCTGTCCACATTTTGCAAACAGTTAACCATTTGTCCACCGAAGGTATTGTGCAGGCGGCACATTTCGCCGTAATACCGTAAATGTTTGATCGGGACCAACAGCAAAGGGTTAATTAACGATGCAGTCGTTCGGCCGAGGATTAATTAAAGGCAAAGTCCATAGTTTCGCGTATCGCGACACGTAACTGGACGCGAGCTTTGAAATTCTTGCGACACAGTGTCGGCTCGTAATAAAATTCGCGAGCTCGAACTGGAATTGTTTTATTTAAAATCCGGTTGCGAACGGCGCGGAGAAATGCGTGGAATCCTGTCACGTATTTCCAGCAGTCGACAGTCCAATTACCGCTTGTCAGAGACACTCTAAAATTGTTCCTCTGTGCGACGCGACTTTGCTCCCTGATTATTAAACGTCGTCCACTGTCCCGACATGAAATGCGGTGTTTAAAATTTCGAAAAAATAGAGGGTACGAAATATGGTCGAAGAAAATGAAACAATTTGATTTGGGTATACTTTGATCGGTTCAAGTACAGTATCACAGTTAATATTTGTTATTTAATACAAATTTATGTTTCGACTATTTAATCTTGTTCAGATCAGACATAGTAAAAGAGACAACATTGATCAATTAATAATAATGTCAAGAAACTTTTCGACTAGAAAGTGGAGTATGAGTACAGATCAACACGACAATACAAACATTCCACATCCTCCAAATTTGCTAACAGTCACTTAGAAACGGAATCTAAACCTAACGGTTCTCCGATTCTCCAAATCCCAGTTATAGCTTCTATCGAGAGCATAAACCTATCCGCAAACAGAAGCAGTGGCTTATGGCAAGGTTCGAATAAAGTAGCCCAGTGAACAAGTTTCCCATATTCAAAGTAATCCTAGTGTATGGCATGACATAACCCCGTATAAAGTGGAAAGAAACAGCGGTGGTAGAATAACAGCGTGAGCCTGGGTGATAAAGTGGGAGGCAGGGTCGTGGCTGGTGTCAGGTAAAAGCAAACAGGGTGGTGTCGATTGATGTCGATGGCATCGAGCCGAAAGAACGGGCTCGAAAAGCCATTCTCTGTGCCGACCACCATGGGCATCGCCCACGTACAGATCGTGGCTAGACAACGGCGAACGTGGTCCAATCGCCGTACGTTTTCTGCCGGTACACATGCATTCATGTATGAGCCGTGAGAAGCTAACTGTATGAACGTAATCCGTTGTCGGAGCCAGACAGACAGGACGACCACCGGGGCCAAAGGGCACGACGTCGCGAGAATTTGCATGGACGCACACTTTCGTTTTTCGGGACAGAAACATGGACACACGTGTCGGTAGGCAAATTTTAGGACTCGAATGATTCGGACTTTGGAAAGGGTTCGAATAACGAGTACTTTGGCAAATTTGGATACGTTGGATACTTTGTGTAGCACGATAGGTTCAAGTAGTTCGAATATTTGAATACTGTGGCAAGTTTGAATATGTCGAATATTTTAATACTTTGGATACTTAGGACAATTCGAATACTTTGAATAGTCGAATAGTTTAGATACTTTCAATACGTAAGACAATTCAAATACTTCGAATATTTCAATTCTTTGGTACATCTGAATATATTGAATATTCCAATACTTCGAATATTTCAATTCTTTGGTCAGTTTGAATATATTGAATGATCCACTACTTCGAATATTTCAATTCTATGGTAAATTTAAATATACTGAATGATCCAGTACTTTGAACACTTCAATTCTTTGGTCAGTTTGAATATATTGAATGATCCACTACTTCGAATATTTCAATTCCTTGGTCAATTTTAATATATTGAATGATCCACTACATCGAATATTTCAATTGTTTGGTCAGTTTGAATATATTGAATGATCAACTACTTCGAATATTTCAATTCTTTGGTAAATTTAAATATACTGAATGATTAACTACTTTGAACACTTCAATTCTTTGGTCAGTCTGAATATATTGAATGATCCCATACATCGAATATTTCAATTCTCTAGAAAATTTGAATATATTGAATATATTAAATGCAACGAATGCTTTGAATACTTGAGCAAAGATTTGAACAACCCCTAAACTGAACTACCGGAAATTCATCAGACGATCATCCCCCCAGAAGACAAAACTCTTCACAAGAATTCGAACGTAACTTTTTTCCCTCTTTTCGGTCCAGATAAATTAACCCACTGTCAGACTTGAACGAAAGGGAACGAGAGAGTTATTCCAAGGGGGTGAACACCCCTTAGACTTCATCGAATAAATTGTTGCCATTGATGTTCTGTCCGCCAAAAAGTTACGAAGAATTCTCGGCCAGACGTGTTTTTCTGCCTCGAATCGCCGTCCCTGTACGTGTCTTTTCCGCCATTTCCCGTTCCTCTTCGAAACCACCCCTAAAATCCGATAATCGACTCGCGTATACTGGGTGTCCCGGAACGGGGTGAAATTAGATGGGAAATGATATTACGGAACAAAGTTAACGTATTCAATTAGCAGAGTGGGTATATGGGAAGTACGGAACATAGAAATATTATTTTTGTTAGAATTTAGAACTTAAAAATGGAGAATTTGGAAACTGAAGAACTTGCAAACTTGGAATCTTGAGAATCAACAAAGTTGAAAATCTAGAAACTATAAAACCTGAAAATTTGAAAACTGGAGAACATGAAAATTTGGAATTCTGAGAATCTGAAAAGTTGAAACCTTGAAGATTTTAAAATTAAAACCCCTGCAATCTTGAAAACCTGAAAACTTAAAAATTTGAAACCTTGAAAACTTAAAAATCCATATTTTGACTGCAGGGTAAACCAACAAATTTTCAAGCAATTTAAAAGCAATTTAAAATTTCACAGGACACCCCGTACATGGAGAAGCCAAGAATACCGAGACATATCAAACACAACCAACCGATTCGCGAGCACTTTCAATTGGAGATTCAACGACATTTGGTATGCATTAGCCTACCCCCATAGCAGCCACCCCTCGTAGATGCAGCAGACCTACAACTCGATACGGATTTGCTCTGCTCGATTTGCAATGGCCGTATTCGATTAGGAACGTCAAATGAGAAACGGAAATTACTTTCTTGCAAATGCTATCCAAACAACGTGTTCCTTTTTGCACGATAGCTAATTCCCTCAAGGTAGAACGTTCTATCGTAAAGTCATTACATAAAACCGTCACCAAAAATCACTTACTATACATCAAATTATAGCTTGAAATTTACCGAAGATGACTGAATGTTTATCGATTTAATAACGAATATTAATATTGTTGTCCATGCAATTTAGTTGCAATTGAAAATCACGTACACTGCGTAGGGTAAGATTTATGGTGCTCATGAAGTTGTACCCATGCTTGTTTCCACAAGAGAATCATTTTATCTTCAGAGATTAGGAACAGGGTGTAAGTCGTGTGTGATCATAAACTAATCCTTTAAACAAGATGTGTATGTAATTCCTAAAATTGTAAAATTTCTGACTGTACATATAATAGAGACCTCACATTTCAGAGGTGTCCACATCTCCAGAAAGTTATAGAAAAATATCTCTACCCAAATACCTGAATGTCTTACATGTCCTACTCAATGGCAATATAACGAGAGAGCTACCTACGAGCGAGAATGTTACATAGACAGTTCCGAAAGAAAAGATCGTGTATTACAACAGCTTCGATACAAAAGATACTTTCCTCCAAACACAGTAAATCCTTTACGCCAGCGAAAACAATGAGAATCCGATTTTTGCACAATCGTCCTCCATTGAAATCAATCAACGCGTGACAGGGAACTAATGTCGCGTTGACCAATACCGAAAATTTTAACGACATAATTGTCCTCGGTAGATCACTGTCAAATCAGAATCTAGCGTTCGCCGAGCAAACATTAGACGATATTAATTTGCGCGAGTGTCCCTGTCACGCTTTCAGCGGTGATCCATTACAATCCGTGTAACGCGTGACAAATTGTTGGCAACGGGTAGAAACGTCGTCGAGGGATCATCGACCAAAAACAACACCTGCGTCCACTTTCACCGGCGAAATTCGCAAGGCCATTCACGACCATGATCGTCCTTGTTCGCCGTGATGAGCCTGACCTAGGTCACGTGGCTAATGATCGAAAGAAGCGGATGGTCCGCCGAAGATCGTCCGCGTAATCGACGATAACGCAACCCCGCTGCCTCCAAATCGATTCACTTTTATTATCGAACCAATCATCGTTAATTTGCAATCGTGTAACCATGATTGATGGCCGTATCGTTCCATCTCGTGCGACCTTCAACGCCCTGAGCGAACTTCGATTCGAGTTCTTCGGGGAGCAGCTACTCTTAACCCTTCTATTACCTTATTCCAGTAATATACGTACTTTGTGTTGTGGAATCTTTAAAATAACTTGCATTCTTTACGGGTGCAAATGCAACTATGTTTGCAATTTTTTTGGTTCGAATCAAAATTTTTGATTGCGAAGCAGAATAGAATTTTTATGAAAATTATGGCACAAAATGTCTAGATTATAAATCTGTTCTAGTAAGCTCAAATCACAATATTCCTGTATACCAATATCTGTGGACCTGAATATCCCTAGATCCTCAAATTCCTAGACTTACAGAATGTCAAGTTTCTCAATTCCTAAATTTGTCATTTCTCAAAATTTTCAAATTTCCAAATTCTAGAATTTTTCAATTACCTAATTTCAAGACACAAAATCCCTAGATTCCTAAATCCCTAGATGGCCATATTCCTAGGTCAAAAACTTCCAAAACTTCCAAATCCCTAAATCCCCAAATACCTAAATTACTTATTTCCCAAATTTGCAAATTCTTAGGTTACCAATTTTCAAAACCCCAAATCCCTAGATTCCCAATTCCCAAGATTATCCATTCCCTAAATTCCCAATTCCCCAGATTCCCAATTCCCTAGATTCCCAATTCCCTAGATTACCAAATCCCTAGGTTCTCAAATCCCTAAATTTCCATATTCGTAAATCCCCAAATCCCATAATTTCCAAATTCCTAAATTCCCCAATTCCCTATCTCCCAAATCCCGATATCCCAAATTCCTTGACGTCCAAATCCCTAAATCCCTAAATCCCCAAATTCCCCAACCGTAAAATCCCCAGATTCCCAAGATATCCCCACATTCCTAATTCAAAAATCCCCAAATTCCTAACCCATTTCCAAATCAATCAATACCCAAAAATCCCCAAAAATCAATAAATGAATGATCTCATCACCCTCACCCGCCATATTCTCCCTAGCTAAAGGAAATTTACTCTTGCACCATCATCCAACAATTAAAAGACGTCTACAAATTAGAAACTGAAACCTTCACTTTCTTCGCTTACGAAAAAACGAAAGTTTCTGTTAATTTCAAGCCTCACATAGATTCAACGTTTCATCAAATAACAAAAAGATATCCACTGAAATGAAAAAGAACTTTTACTAGTTTCGTCCATTTGAAAGCATCTTGAATTTCACATCGTTTTATTGAAACGGTCTTTTCAACGCGGGATTTCGCGTAGGTACGCGATAATTGTCCGTTTTCAAGGACCATCTTGGCGACTTTTCAACTCTGAACAGGGGTCATTGGCGTCCGCTCGAGTACGCTTCGGCATCGCCTAAGGCTGCACCGTAAGCACGTCAATTCGACAGTTACGCCAGCCACGGTAATTGGGTAATTGCTATGCTAAAGTATACTCCGTGTGTACCGGTAATTACTGGCCACGTAACGGACTGTCGCTTTTGCCGGTGAAAAGGGAAATTTCTGGCTGACAAGCGAATGCCATTAGTTTTTAATTCGTGGGTAAACTTACGATTAGCTATTATTCATGTTTAATGGTACATGTATTAGATATGGTAAGTTACAGGTAGGTAAGTTACTAGTAAGATACAACTTACTACGTATGTAGATGTACTGAGAGAAAGAGTGAGAGCATTAATAGAAGTCAGCCATTTTGAAATATTCCGCCATATTGATTTGATCTAAAATTCTCAGTCAGTCCCTTAAAATTGATACAGCTAATAATCTCAATAATTGTATTCTATCTTTACCTTAATATTCAGTTATATGAAAAGATATTAAAAAAAGTGAAGCCTGCAATATTATCAGATGACGCGATAGGAAAGGTGTTACAAGTATCGCCCTAGGGTGATCGTGTCATCGAGAGAATATCATCAGCAGGTCATGGCACGGGTCAGAAAGAGCGCAAACATCCGATTCACCTTGCGATGACAATCACCATCGTCATCGCTCTTTCGGTCTCATCTTCTATCCATACAGTCATCCTCGTAATTTCCCTTTCGTTTGTTCAATCAATCGAAATTTCGATGATTTATTAACCGATCGACCTTATGATCGTCCTTTTGTCCCACTGACACATTTCGGAACCCGCAAATTGAGACACAAATTGGACAATTTGCTACTTAAATTTGTACGCCATTAGCGAACGGTTAATCAATCGAACACCGTTTCGCAGTTCATTAACATCCCGATGATAAATTACGATGAAACTGTTTAATGATGTACGCGAAGACACCCGAGAGTGAAATTCTGATGAGAAAATTAATTTTATCCAGTGGATGATGTTAATGAACGCGAATGAAATATTGCTCGATCGATCCTGTTTTGATCTGTGCATCGAATCACTCTCGATCGGCTAATTAATTTCTGAACGAATGCTTAGCGCCAACGGTTTCTTGAATCATCGCCTTCGCGCAATTTGTTTTACCGAGCGCTAAAAATCTTCTGATGAATCTCTGCGTCGTGATTCTCTTA
This sequence comes from Megachile ligniseca, assembly GCA_945859555.1. NCBI lineage: Eukaryota > Metazoa > Arthropoda > Insecta > Hymenoptera > Megachilidae > Megachile > Megachile ligniseca. The sequence continues at coordinate 13,973,143 of OX243778.1, forward strand.
ATCGGAAGATTGATGATTCGTAATTGGATGGTAACTGAAATTGTAAGCTTTAAAACTTATGAAATACACTATTTTCGAAAACGAAATTTACAATCTTTGAATATAAAAAAAAACAGCGATATTTAACATTTAATATATTGAAATATATTAAACACAGTATTGAGTCAAAATTTGACAATGTATAAAAGGATAACAAATTGAAAGATGAAACTAAACAATATTTTCAAGTATGAAAGATGACATAGTACGGAGTAAAAATTTGGAAATCTATGAAAAAGAAAAGTAACGTACCATATGCTGAAATTATAAAATTTCCAAATGCAAAAGATAGCAAAATTTCCTAACCCCAAAAATAACAAATCACAAGCTTAAATTTGAAAATTGCTAAACGTGAAAGATAGCAAATAATAATTATAATTAAAAAATTTCCAAACTGCAATAAATTTCAAAATTTAAGAAAGAAAGAAGTAAAATTAGAATCATAAACATTGAAAATTGAATTCCACGAATTTTCCATCCGCAATTGCATAAATTTTCCGCGCGAATTCGAGGATAAGAATGCGAGAGAGCTGGTGGAGGCGGGTTTACGATGTATTTCGAAGCCCGATCGATGCACATCGACCCTCCCTTATTTTCGGCGATCCCTCGGGACGCGAACAACAGAGTCACGACCTCCTCCTCCTTCGTTATTTATCGCCGATTATTTCATACGTTTTACTTTTTTCCGCTACGACCAGACATTATTTCGGACAACGTTAACCCACCTCCCTATGCTCGGGATAATCGACGACCTTCCTTTGAAAAAATACTTTTAAACAGAGACAGAGATAGAACGTGGGTCAACCGGTTCAGAGACGCTTCTGGCGACTCCGTTGAATTATTTCATTTTATTTCGTGTATTTTCTCACTCGAATTACGAACAAATTGCGTTCCTTGTTAAATATCGCTCCCTAAACCCACGGATTTCTAACTTTGCCGAACGAAGTTCTGTTATTTGTTTAAAACATTAATATGATGTAGCTCAATGGTTATATTTTATGTACATTCTTTTTTGCGGATATATATGTTCAGAATGTGTTTGTGCCTTTTTGGGACACGACTGAAATTTTTGTTCAGATGGTAGAAGTTTAGGTATGAAGAATATTTAACATAACATATGTTCATTTTTATGAAGCCATTTTATATCGTGGTTTTGGTTTGTTATATTTTATATTGTACATTTTAGTTTTATTTATTTTACTGTAATTCTGAATGTGCAAGAGCATATGTGAAATAAAATGATTTACTTACCCACAAGCGGCACCATAAGCGTATAAATCGGTTGTGCACCAGAAGTAGCTTTTGTGATATTCTGCAACTGCGGTAGATAGTCGATGAAACAATTCGTATCTGGAACCAGTTGTCTGGGTCTCACTTCGATTTCTACGGAGACCGAAGATTTTTGCAAGATTTGCTGAAACATACAAAATAAAGAATGCAATTAGAAAAAATTATGACAAACTCTTAAACTTGTAAACTTTCAATGTTCCAAATTCTACAATTTTAAAATTCTCACATCCTCAATTCTCAAACTCTCAAATTGTCACATCCCCAAATTCTCACATTTCCAAATTCTCAAACCCCCAAATTGTCACATTCCCAAATTCTCAAATCCCCAAATTCTCACACCCCAAGTTCTCAAACTTCAAAATTCCCAAATCCCCAAATTCTCACATCCCGAATTCTCAAACTTACAAATTCTCAAATTTCCAAATTCTCAAATCCCCAAATTCTCACACCTCAAATTCTGACATCCCAAATTCTTAAATCTCCAAATCCCCAAATTCTCAAACCCCTCCTTAGAATTTAAACCGAAAAATTTCTTTCCCATTCAAAGTTCCCTCATGTCCCGAATCAATCGCGTTCCGGCAACCCGTGGCTCCGAGTACAACGCTGAAAATAATTCGAACGCAAATGAGTATCGATCGTCGTTCCCGCGTTCGAGACCTCGAACAGACGGGAAGCACGCGAAGAATCCGACGACGAGCCTAATTGTTCATGGGAGCACACCGATGGAATGCAAAAATAAGCTCGTCGTTCCGTCACGTCAACGTGTAAATGTCGTACACATGTCCAGGTGTTACGGCTATCATCAGGCTTCGCTCTTCGATCAGGAATCTGGGTGGAGTTGATCCGAATTTTTCGTATCGTTCACCAAGGCCGTGTACACTTTGTTCCAATGACGTGTATAAAAATTCAGATCCTTCAAATTTGCTGATCTTCATATTTGCAAATTTATTTAGCTTTATTTTCTTATTTTATAAACTTCATATTCTTAGATTTTTAGATTTTTTAATGGGCAAAGTAGGTTTCTAAATACTCAAATTCTCTTATTTGCAAATTTCAAAATTCTATGTACTTTTGAACACTTTGACTACCATATGTGGCTGACACTTACATATAGATATAACATCTATATCATTTAGAATTTGTTCACGTATCTAATTGAAAATACTCGTATTAACCCATCACTACTTAACATATGTAACATCTATATCATTTAGAATTTGTTCACGTACCTCATTAAAAATACTCATATTAAGCCATCACTACCTAACATATGTAACATCTATATCATTGATAATTTGTTCACGTATCCATTTTCCCACATAGCTTCTCAGTTATTTTTTATCAATTAATAAAATTTGTTATAAATACTACCCAATACAATTTTTAACTTCTTCAGTGTGGCCTTCGGTGTTAAAAGAGTTATAAAAAACCAGTTAGTGATGTACCCACAAATGTTGGACGTATAAGTATCTATTATAATGTCTCAGTAGGCGTATATTTCGATCATTTTCCCTTTCGATAGTTTCTCATGCCTGTCTCCTAACTGGAACGAACGTGTAACGTACCTGATTATGAATATACCCGACGTGTCCACCTGAATATCGAAGCAGGTGTCCCCATTCATTCAGCCGAGTTGCTGTCTACACGGGTAAGCGTTACCTCCACCTATTCAAGTGTCTGCCGAGTATAATCGAGTCTTCTCCAGGACATTATCCACTAACTTCCCCATTCAAATCGATCACCGCCACGAGTTTCGTACTTTTCTCGATACGAAATATGACAATTTCAATATAATTAAACAATCTTTTAATGAGTTTCAAACATGTAGTTTTGAAAATTTCATGATGAAGGAATTTGACTGAAGAAAGATTTATTTTGAGACTTGATAATATGAACATTTACGAATTTGTCAAACTGGAAGTTCAGAAATATGAGAACTTGAAAACTCGAAAATGTGTGAATTCGAAAAATTTGAAAATTTGAAAATTCAATAACCTATCAATTCCGATATATAAAAATACGAAGATATAAAAACTTGAAAATCTGTCAATTCCGAAATATGAAAATGTCAAAACTCAAGAACCCCTAAATTTGGAAATATTGAAATTTAAAAACCCCCAAACCTGTCAATTCCGAAATATGAAAACTTAAAAACTCTAAAACGAATAAATTGAGAAATATTAAAATTTGAAAACTCCAAAACCTGTCAATTCCGAAATATGAAAATGTAAAAACTCGAGAACCCCTAAATTCCGAAATACGAAAACTCGAAGACCCGTAAACCCATAACCTTAAAACTACAAAAGCTAAACCCGAAAAACTTATAAATATACAAATACAGGACTCCCAATGAAAAAATTATAAATTTTGCAAAAATTACAAATCCTTCACATAAAAGAATATAAAGTAGAAATGATATATCCTAACAGTCTACAGTTCTCGTGCAGAAGAACTCCACGTTGCAGCATGACAAGAGCACGAACAGTAGCTGTCGACCGAAAATCCAGCGGTAGTAATGTCGTTTGAATGACGCATAATGAAACGTCGTTGAAAATCGTCTCGCAACGCGAGTATTACGGATTCCTAGGCATTTTTGGGCAGCAGTTGAATTCAGGAATGTCAGCTTTCCTCCAGGCAACAACGTACACGCGATACATGATAATTAGCCGCGGAAACGGAACGTCTTATTCAAACGTCAAATTGCTCGAATGATAGGCCGCGTTACCACTTTGATTCTTTTAACGGTACATTAAAGTTTACGAGATTGCTCGTACGTGTGAATTTAAACTCGCATTCCACGCGTTTCTATTCAACGTTTTAATAATTAATACTGTATCGAATTTTACGAGCGTACATAAAATCGATTAGAAATTTTTTCGCCAGTTTACCACCGTTACAATTTTCAACAGTAAAAATTAAGGAGTAAAAAATATTAACACGTTATAAGGTATAAGGTATAATATAAGGTATTGGAGATACAACAGTTAATACAATCAATTACAATAACACGAAAAATGAGAAGAAAAAAAACTGCATAACATACGAAAAAATTATTTTGAAAATAAAATTTTCTAAGTAAAAGTGTGACTTGTAAGGAACGATATCGAAACGCTAGATAAAAAGGAAGAAGACGGAACGAAGAAGAATACCGAGGCGTTTTACTCCCGTTTAAATTATTCGCGAATTCCTAAACGAGCGTGGTCGTACCGTTGTCCGTCTCCTCCCTTGTATTCGTCACTTTTGCTTGGTCTTCTGTCACGTCGTTCCCCTCCGTCCCGTGTACCCTTCGTCAACACCCAGGCAAGCACGAGTGGTTCGTGAGAACCTACCTTGAATCACGCACCGCGGCTCCAACGCCCACGCATATTAAGCGTGCCCGCCTCTTAGAACATCGTAAACGTTCTTCTGCTCACGCGGAAACCTACTCGCGCCGCGTTAAGGACAGGTTCACCGCTCGAGACGCGTGCAATTCGGCTTAATATTACTCTATTATCGTTTCGAAATACAAATATTTTCAATTTCAGATTTTTTTAGTTTTATTTGATTATATTTATACCCAGCAATATGTAGGAGTAAAAACCCCAAATGTCCAAAAGAGTGCGTAAAAATTGCACGACGTGTGGAATGATCCTATGGGAACGCGTTCATGGCATATTCCCGCGACCGCGAGAAATCTCATTCAGCTCCCATAGGATGAGAATCAATTAACGGTATAATGTATCGCGGATTCCAGCTCAACGACACCGACCGATAAGATATCATAATCGACACCGGCGGCTTTCATCCTCGGCTTGTCGAACGATCACATAGTAACTGGGTCAGAAGCAACGGGTAACAACGATGCACATAATGTACTTCCGGTCGATCCGTAAATAAATAAGCACGATTATCGAGCGAGCTAACACGCTCCGAGTCACGGTACATTTCCAGCTGTCCCGGAATGATAAATCGCTCACCGGAAACGGTATTAAAGGATCTCGAGAAACGAGACATTTTATGAACGTAACAAGGACTCCCATTCCCGTGGATGTTCAAATTGAATGTTATCGAGAGATTGTCTCGGAGAACATTATTTCGTCGGGAGATTTATCAATTCTTTTTCTCCTCGATAAAAACCGACGGATTTATTCGTCGTATTATTCTGTTAATATCGCGATGTTTCTTGTTAACGGTCAGAATAAGCAGCGTTCTTTTTTTTTCCTTTCTTTCTATTAGCAGATTATTACAAGGTGCCTGTTTATTGCAATTCATAAAATCGTACATAAACCTCTTCCTCTTCTAACAAATTTACCTAGGAATTAATACCGTACAGTGTTTTATAACACGGGGCTTAAGAATCGTTTCCTCGATACTAAAATCTTTCCGAGATGTGTGTAAAACTTCGACAAAGTAACGGGACAGGAGAACAGAGTCTGCGAAAAATTCCGCGAAAAAGGAATAACTCTGAATACCATCCAATCAGCGACTTTTAATTAAAGTGGCTTGTAAATACAAGGAAGTGCACTTGCAACTTAACAGTAAACCTACCATATGTGGTACTTAATTTGAAATTAAAAATGAAACCAAAAAATAAATGAACAAACGGCAAAACATAAATTAGAACACACATTAATTCTTTATCTTGAAGATCAATGCAGATTTCAAGAGTCACTTCAAAATTAGTAGTTTTAGTGTTAATATCCAACAATAACAAATAACAAAAAAAATTAAAAACTAACAATAACAAATAATTTGACATATGTCAAAATAAATAAGACAACGCAATAAAGAACGAACCAACTAGACCTTGCAATAATATCGCGAAAATAATTTCCAACGAATAAAAAACCCGAGAGGCACTAAAGAAGAAAGAAAATTAAGGGAAGAAAAATAGTATTCATAAGTCGAAGTCCCGACTTTATTGCGAGTTCGAGCCCGGCCGGAATTAGCGAGTAAAGTTACACGCGCGATATATTAAGGGTAATCGCATTCATAAATGCAACAGTTGTGGCCACAACGAATCGACCACGTGTAATGGCGGTCACAAATCAGATCTGGAGTCGAGCAGCCCTCGATCACCCCTCGCCATAAAGTACACCCACGCGGAGATCGGGCCGACGACAAATACCGGAACACCTGGAGGGACCAGGTGATGACCGACGCCACCTTCGAGAGGACCTGTTACATGCCGAACAAGTATCCCGTCGTGTCAAAGTGTAATCCAACGACCCGCGACTTTACAACCGGTCTATCCAATCGCCAACTATCATTGATTTATAATTTTAACCCCGTTTCGTGCCTGAAACACTTCCGCTGCATCGTCATTCCGTCAGTTATTAATGTGCGAAACTTGCATCCTTCGATTGAAATTTATCACTTTTCCCTTTTCGAATTTGGAGGTTCGCAAGTTTGATAATTTTGGAATGTTGGAATGTTGGAAATCTGAAAACTTGGGAATGTGCAAATGTGAGAACATGAGAACCTCAATTTCCAAATTCTTCCACTTCCATGAAACACAAATCGAGTACATAAACCCACACGAATAAAAATCCTAAAAGTACCCGAATGTCCATTCGCATAACGTTTCCCCGTCACTCGGAGGAAATCAATCGAAAATCCGCACGAAAGGCAGCATAAAAGCCAGTCGAAAGGTGCCGTTAGTACAAGCAGTTCTTAACCGTTCAGCATCTCTGGAGCCGACCACTTCAACCCCAATTCACCCCCATAAAAGAAACCCTCTGGCGTCCATTCGAATTCCATCGTGTGTTGTAAGAGTCCGCAACACCTTCTGAACAACGGGGTCGTCGATCGATCGAACAAAAGCCTAGCCACACACAGACGACGCGACGAAGACGGAGACAGGAAAAAGAGAGAGAGAAATAACAGAGAGAAAGAGAGAGACGGTTGACGTTTGGCAGGAAGAAGAGGGCTGGAGAGATGCCAGGGTCCCGGGGAAAGCTTGGAAATTAATGGAGGTTCATTGAGGTAGTCCCCGCAAAGAGCGACTAGTTCTACGTACCCTCGACACGGATCCATTCTTCCTGTACAACCCGAAGACACTCAGTCTACGACCGTTCTGAGAGTGCTTCGGTGCAACGACGCAAACATTGACATTGTCACGAGCCTCGCCACTCTCTTGCCTCCTCGTCGTTCGTCTCTGTTCGACACTTTGCCCCCTGAGCGCTTCGAATCCCGGCGGGAAGCAACCGCGATCTCTCGAGTCACTTCCACGACTTCGAACAACGCGCCACGAAAAACGAGCGTGTTTGCACTGTCGATGACTGAACTAATAGAAACCAGGAACGCGAGAAGGGCACAAGAATTCCACGCGTCCAACCGAGTGGATGATGGATTTTCATGGAGGAAAAGCGCATTCCATTTCACAAAGTGATTTATTTAAGGGATGATATGTAGACGTTGGCACTTTCCTGAATCTTCGTGTGAAATCAAAGACTTCACTGTGGAATTTAGATTTAAAAATTTGTCAGACTCAAACTTTTGATACTTTCAGCAAGTTTGTATCAAGTCCAAAATTAAGGACTTGACTGGGAAAGTTAGCTTCAAGAATTTGTCAGAGCTTTTGATATTCTGGTACCAGCAGTAATATTCTGATGAGTCGATGAGGGTTCTAATTTTACTGGGTCTCAAACTTTGAAAGTCCTAATTTCTTGAAATTTCAATATTCCTATGTCTTGATATGTTGGAGTATCAATATTTCAAGGCCTTCTTCATGGACCTAGTGTTCCAAAGTTCCAATTCCCCCAAGATCGTAATCTGCCAAGGTCTCTAATTCCCAAGGTCCTAAATTTGCAAGGTCCCAAATTTGCAAAGTCCCAATCTCCCCACATCCCAATCTTCCCACGTCCACATCTCCCCACATCCCAATCTCTCCACATCTCAATCTCCCCACGTCCCAATTTCACCACGTGCCAATCTCCCCATATACCAATCTCCCAAGGCCCTAATCTCTCACAATTCCAACCCCTCCAAATTCAGATCTCTCAAAGTCCCAACATCTCAAAATTCCAACACTCCAAACCCAAAATTCCCAAATTTGTAATTGCACCGGACAAGTACCGATGCAATCCATATACTGACCCTCTAGGGCAAATGTTCGTAGGATTGGAAAGAAAATCACGTCTCCGTCAGACCCATCGCGACGCAGGAAAAAGTAAATCATCGCCTATGTACACAAGTGAGTAGCCAGATGGCGAGACGGGTGAAGGGTTCTTCAGAATGTGTAGGTCTGGGGAAAAGTCCTAAGAGAAGAAAAGGAGTCTTCGAACGCGTCAAAACCAAGCGGCTCCTGCTCTGAAGGAAGGCTTCTCTAACTTGAAAAGGGGACGCTTTTTAGAACGACACGAGGGACGGAAAAAAATCATGGAATCTGATTGTCGGTCGCTTGAAAAGGATTCCTGTTATACGTGACACGTTTCCATCCTTTCGATCCTCATATCACGTACACGTCATATGTGTATTCCACATATTAATGCAAAATTTAGATCACTCCAAATTCTATATCATTTTTGCTGTTCATGGGTGGCAACTTCAACAAGGTCCAATTAAGTTGATAAATTCTTCCTGACTTATTTGTCTATGGTTGATTGTCAGTATTCTTTGTTTAACTATGTTCATACATCACACATGTGGTACTACAGACTTTGTAATAAACTTGACATAACTGCCAAGATCATAGATTAAGATTACCCTAAATAAACATAACGATAAAAAAATAATAAACCAGGAGGGTATAATAATGAGGTACGGTTAACGACAGCAGCATGCCCAAATCACGCCCCTTCCAGCGGACAATAATAACCCGAAATGATGTACGATCCCCGATCATCCATGGTCCACAAATTCTCCACGGTCCACGAAAGCCGTACGCCGATCTATTCCGCTGGCATCAGTAAAGGCCATGAATCAAGCGGCGATTTGGTCCGTGCACGAGCGAGAAACGCGTCTCCGTCGAGCGGAACGAGGCCCATGGGAGAAGCGGCGTCTCTTAATATCGGGGAAATTAAAGATTTCTTGTAGCAGGGTTGGCCAACATGGCCATTAGAGGACGCAGCGTCGTCGAACAATGAGTACAATGTTCCTTCTGGACACCGTCGAGCCCTAGCTGGGGTGACACGAGACAGAAACGTTATCTGTAGGCCGCAGATGATACGAGGGTGAACACGCGGCTTCCTCCCACGGGATCGTCCGCCTAATATTTCGACCATAAATGTTTGAATATGATGGTCTCTGATGGTATATACTCGACGGGATTCCGCGAGGGTGACGAGTCGAGTTGAATACGCCCGGTGGGTTAGAGGAACCCGCGATGAGATTTTTCAACGGGGGTTGCCTTTCGCTTCTGTGGTTTGTCCTTCTGTTGCCGGAATGAATGTATGGACGGGGAATAGGATATAGGGCGGTGTTAACCGATGGATACGCTGAACGGTGTGGAATGCTGTGACTTTTGTGATGGATTAATATTTTTATCAGACTATTTTCATGGTGGATTTTTATTTTTGGGGTGAGAATTGGGATTTCTTGGGAGGTTACCGTATCTCTGCATCTCTATATTTTTCTCTATATCTTTACATTTCTATGTCCTATATCTCTACATACATATGTTTGTACATATATCTCTACATACAGAGTGTCACACAACTAATACATCTCTGCATACATCTCTACATACATCTCTACATATATCATATTACAAACTTTCTGTATTTCCAAATCGTTGTAATCCCCAATCCTCAAATTCGTAACTCCCTATATCCCCAAATGCCTACACACCTAAACCTCTATATCCCCAAATCTCTACATGACCAAATATCCATTTCGCTAATTTCCTATATTACCAAATTTCTATACCCCTAAATCCCTACATCCCCAAATTCTTATATTTCCACATTTCTATACCCCTAAATCCCTACATCCCCAAATTCCTATCCTCATAAATCCACATCCAGAAGCCAGAATATCCCTAGATGTCCCCGTCCCCCTCTCTCCGAAATCAATATAATTTTTTTTTCATAATTCTCATTGCACTAGAATCGTTTCACCCCCGTTTGAAAAGCGAACGAAACGCGAGGGAACTCGCATCGGGTCTCTAATTGCATATATTTGTCGCGTATTTATATGACCATTCTATTCAAATGCAGCGGATGCAGTTCGCCAAGCAAAAGGCTGGTCTTAAGGTGTTACGGGGTCTCGTTTGAAAAAATGGCCCGCACGCCCCGCGGAGCGGAGCGCGTATTCAACGCGGGCAACAATCGCGATTCCGCGGTTCGGCACGAGATACCCCGCTGAAACGCGGCTGAAATAATGGGAAAATCGTATACAATGGACGCTTTTCTTCCTCACGAGCAAACGAAAGCTCGGTTTATTGTCCCAGAGAGCCACGGCTTTGCTCCAGAATGCGTCGTTTTGCTTTTTAACGAGGTTCCCCGTGGCCCGCATTCGCAACGTTCGCCCCATTCACGCTTATTTAACTGTTGATGCCGCGTAATGGCCGCTTTTGTGGCATTTAAGTGGTCTCTATACAACGATTGAGTTATTTAAAGGTAACTCGTTTGTGACGACTGGTTTCGGGAAGGAGATGAAAATTGTGTACGAAATATTTTTATTCAATTACTGGCGAAATGGTGGTGAGGACTTTTTATATTTGTAACTGGTACCAGATTGGTAACTTTCATTTTACTGGGTGAGATTGGCTGTGTTTGTACTTTTTATAGTTATCGAGGAGTTTGGACTTTAACGTGTTGGGTTAATAAATTCAAAGTTAAGCAAGAATCAAGTTCTTTACATTGCAATTTACTCACATTCCCCAAGTTCCAAATCCCCCAGATTCCAAATTCCACGAATTCTAAATTTCTCAAGTTTCAAATTCCCTAAATTCCAATTCCCCCCAATTCCAAATATCCCAAATTCCAAATCCCCCAAATTCCATATTGACCAAATTCTAAATTCTCCAGATTCCAAACCTCCCAAATTCCAATTCCCCCAAATTCCATATTCCCCAAATTCCAAATCCCCCAGATTTCAAATTTCCCCGAATTCCAAATCCCCCAAATTCCAAATTCCCCAGATTCCAATTCCCCCAAATTCCAAATTCCCCAAATTCCAAAATTCCCAGATTCTAAATCTTCCAAATTCCAAATTCCCCAGATTCCAATTCCCCCGAATTCCATATACCCCAAATTCCAAATCCCCCAGATTTCAAATTTCCCCGAATTCCATATACCCCAAATTCCAAATCCCCCAAATTCCAAATTCCCCAGTTTCCAAACTCCCGAATGTCCCACATTCACAAACTCTCCCAAACTCGTACACCGCAAAATTTCCAAATGCAAAAGAATCGGTAAAAATTCCCCTATATCTGAAAGAGAAGGTAAGAACTCAGAAACGGCCGAGAACGACTTCCTCTCGATCTATTCCTCCCACAGGTATCAGTGAGTCGCGATGAGAAGGCAGTCCACGTTCCCTTGTCGGCGAGGATCGATCGTGATCAGCGAGGATCAGCGCGACAATTACAGCGTGTCCCGGCTTTATAGCGAGTAGCATGCTGACGAGGGTGATCCTCGTTATTATTGGCGATGGCGGACTCGCGATCGCCGGTAGCCACTCGCTGTCGGCGAGTAAATATTCGATACTCTCGCACGATGGATAATTTATCGCGCGTTCAGCGTTTCCGCGCGATCGTTTAGGCAGGCCCGACATACGCTCGGAATACAAATCGCACGATGACATTCCTATGCAGGATGCACGCGCGAATGCAGCTCGTAACAGCTTTCGGCGGTGTTATTTCAATCTGGCCAAACGAGATCGTTAATAAACGATACGCTCCGATGCCATTTGCGCGATCGTTGCCGTTTTCGTCATCGGCCTGCACGAACATACACCTCTCTTTGCAACGTTTTCAATTTTTATTCTTTACATTTCGGAATTATTTTCCCTTTTTCAATCTTTATATTTATTTTTACTTTCACGTTTTTCATTCTTTTTTTTTTTTTTTTTTAATTTTGTACTGATTTGTTCTCTTCGAAAAGTGCGAATAAAAGTACCGTGGTCAAACTCGTGGTTTTATTTTCTTGTAAAAAGAATGAAAATATTATTACACTTTTTCGTAAACAAAATTTTATATGAATTATGTATTTTCTGTTACTGGCTGCAAAGTGTAAATTGATCAGGATTGATATAATTGAAAAATTGGTCAAAATTAATGTAAATAAAAATTCATTAAAATCAATCTAAATAAAAGTTCGTCAAAATCAATTTAAATAAAAATTCATCAAAAGTAATTTAAATAAAAATTCATCAAAATCAATCTAAATAAAAATTCATCAAAAATAGTGCAAGTAAAAATGAATAACAATTAGTCCAAATAAAATGCGTTATCTGAAAGAATGTTTTATTGTGCAAAATAAAATAACAATATACGAGTATTACAAATTCCATTCAAGTAGCAATGTCGTCGAAAACAATGTACGAAGTTTCATTACCGAAAGGAACAGCTGTCAAACATCTTATTTACATAAAGCTAATGTTCTTGAAACGAGACTTCAACATGGCTGCACCTTAACTGCGAGACTTTGTGTTTAATTAAACGTCCGGGCGTTAATTAAGGCAGGGTTTCATTATTTCCTGAAAAGGGCCAGCTCGATACAATGGACAGCGTGAAACAGGTAATTCTACGAGATAAACTATTAAACTAGTTCCTTCATTTATTAAACGTCTGACGAGAACAGTACGAGGTTATAAACTTAAAATGTTGTATTAAAACATTATATCATTGCAGACTTGTTAATTAAAATAAACTCTTATCAGAATTTCAATTACTAATTTTATTTTTGATAAAATATAATTTTCAATCATTTTTCATAAATGTAATAAAACCATTTCTGTCAAACGTATGATGTTTTAATAACATTTTTTTTAGCAAATAACCCTTCACGTATTTAACAAAATTATGACTAATTATGACGTTCTTATATAACAATTTTTTTATCAAATAACGTGTCAAGTATTTAATAAAATTATCCATGATTGCACAATAATTTCCCCAAAAATTATTCATCCACCAACAAACATGTCACTGAAATGTACTGAAATGACAAATGTATTCATAATAAAATGACACTGTCCAACCCGACATAACATAAATTTCCATTTCAAAAATTTCGATTGGAAGAAGAAATGAAGATACAGTTTGAAATTCCAATAGCTAAATTCCACGATAGAAAGAGTATAGAAGAGCTCTAATCGATAGGTAAGCAACGAGAACCCCACAAGGCTGAACGAGACTCTTTATTTTAACTATTATTTCCAATTATCATGGTCAGTTCATTGACTTTAAACCTAAGAAAAGCACCCGTATTGGCAAGTGTTCAAAGCGAAGAAACGAAGCTCGCGATTTCGAGCGGAATAAGTTAGCACCAGGACGAGAATGAACGGCCACTTTCATTTGCCAGCAGACATCTCTGACGTGAGTAGAAGCTGCGATTTACCCGGCTCGTAAAATGGTCTATCCATTTGTTTAATTAGTTTTTGACAAAAATTCCTGACAAACGGAGAAAAAGAGTCGTAGTGAAATACCCTCTTAACCCCTTACCATGATTTGATGAGTATGACGCACTCGTACTTTGATTATAATAAATTCTATGTATATGAACTTTTTGTTATTATTTTTCTATTATTAACGCGTTGACTGTCACAGTAAGCAGTTGAAAATTTTGTTGGGTACTTTTATTTTGAACAAATGTTATCAAATATTATAGGAGCTTCTTACGGAGCATCAATCTGCGCTGAGTTTTTTTTCAGTGGATCCGTGATGCTTGGTCGATGAACCCTGGATTCGTGATCTAGAACGTAGCCGGGAGGTGTCTACAGGGATCTTTACCGTTCCGAAAATATTTCAAACGATATTTCGTGAAGAAACGTGACGAACGGCAGCCTCGAAATAGGTAGCTTAATTACGAGACCCGTTAACCGCGGATTTATTGCGTACATTTTGAAAATAATGGATTGAGTAGCTCCTAGTGAGAAATTCATAAGTTCGCAATTACCTTATTTAAAAATTTAATTCAACGATTCGAAAGACTCGATAACTTGAAAATTTGCAAACTAACGAAAGTTTGCAAATAAATCGTGATCGACAGAAGTATCCAGCGTAATGTACGACGAGTGGAGATGCAGCGACTCGAGGCGTGAGAACTCGGATCCGTTCGAAAATGCAAATTTGATTGCCCGAAAGAGAAGCCGGTAAAAAGTGGTTCCATGTAACGTGGCCCGCGAGAATTAAAAATACGCTGGCGCTTCGTTTAGGATGCGAAATAAAATGAACGATGAACGAAACCGTTAATTCAAACGAGGGGAGCATCGCTCCCGCGAGAACCTCGCAAAATACGAGCCAATTTCCATAGAATTACCGAACTCTATTCGACGTTGTTATAAAACACCGGCAAATGTTTAACCCCTAATGAACCACCATTTTTAGCACCATCAATATCATTCTATCTCATCATCATTAATTACTCGACGAAAATTGTTTCGTTGGGATGTGCTACATCTATATTCGCATTTCGGGAATTGCTAAATGGTTCTTTTAATTATCCGAATTGTATCGATTGGTTTTGTGCAGTTTTTTCTTGGTTCAGTACATTGTAATTGAATATGTGTTTGTACAGGACGGTTCAAAACAATAGGACATGTGTACATGTATGTGTGACTGATTGCTCTTTATCAGTCTCATATATGAACATATATGAACATATGATATATGTAACATATGTCATATATGAACATATATGATACGTATCCTACATGAAACATGATCATATATGAACATATATGATACGTATCATACATGAAACATGATCATATATGAACATATATGAAACATGATGATATATGAACATATATGAACGTATCATATATGAACATATGATATGTCCTATATGTACAACCATATATAGTAACATTTTCTGCTCTTTTATAGTGCTCCCAAATCAAGAAACAGTATATATATTAGCAAATTGCTTAGATATCCAAGAAGTTCTCACATACGTGTGTATACACATGTACGTATATGTAAGTTACTGCTATACATGACATGTTTCTGAACCACCCTGTACATATATTCCATTACAATGTAAAGAACGAAAAAAAAAAACAGCCGCATGAAAGCATTTGATACAATAGTGATAATCAGAAGAAGCATTTCGCAATTTCCAGCAGGTAGGAATAAAAACACGGCACGGGATGATATGGAGAATAAACGGGGGAACGTTTCCTGTTGGACGCAACAATCGATTCCAGAATTCATGCGGCTGAAAACGAACCGGAGGGGTAATAAAGAATACCAACGATAGGAACGTGACTGTGGCAAATAATCCTAGTCCGGCGCGAGGCGATGAAAAAAAAAAGGAAGAAGAAGAAAGGAAAGAAAAGAAAGGAAAAAAGGGACACAAGGATGGGAGAGTAAATTGCTTTCTCGTGGCTACGTCCTTCGTATGATCGTGTATTACCGTTAACTCGGCCCTTGCGATTGCGATTGCCGTGGAATTCGTTTCGTTCGTTTTTACGACGACCCGTGGATCGCGGCCCGCTCGCCTTCGTCGTTCAACCGCGACGAGAAAACCCGTTCGATATTTCAACGCGGCTGTGGAAAACGACTCTAAATATACGTGTACAGGAAACACCATACAGATCATGCTACGCCGGACAATGTTTCGAGCTTGCGTGCGTTTGTCGATGCCCGAGATCACGGTTTTTTACTTAGCGAGATTAGAAATTCGGTAATTTCGAATTTGGGGTATTTGGAATTTGGGGAATTTCGAATTTGGGGAATTTGGAATTCGGGGAATTTGGGATTCGGGGAAATTTGGAATTTGGGGAATTTGGGATTTGGGATATTTGGAATTCGGGGAAATTTGGAATTTGGGGAATTTAGAATTTGGGAAATTTGGAATTCGGGAAAATTTAGAATTTGGGGAATTTAGAATTTGGAGAATTTGGAATTCGGGGAAATTTAGAATTTGGGGAATTTGGAATTCGGGGAAATTTGGAATCTGGGGAATTGGGATTTGGGGAATTTGGAAATTGGAAGTGAAACTTTCAAACTTGCAACTTTGGGAATTTAAATATAAAATGTAGGAACTTGATAACTTAAGATTTAGGATACCCAGAAAGTTCCGAAATTTCCAAATAACTAGGCCATCTCCATGATCCTAAAATTAAGATAAAAATTACGTGCAAACACTCATAAAAAGTTTGAAACAACCAAGTCAATTGAAATAAAGAATATCGAAGAGGAAACGGTATAGAGAATTTCGTGTACGACTCCACGAATAACCAAGGGTAGAAAAACTCGAAGGAACCATAATCAACGTATTTACCAAAATAACCGCGCAACCCGAAATTATCGCATTAAAAACGGGCACCGAAAAAAAGCTCCGCCATCAAGTTCGTAAAAAAAGCCGAACGATCTTCGTGCACCGACCTCCTTAATCTGAAGAACCATTAAACTTCCGTGATAACAAACAACAAATTCACGTGTCCAGCTACCAAGACCACACGGTCATCATCATTCCTTTACGAAAACCTGCAAGCTTGCCTACAATCATCCTGCCTGTCCCAGAAGGCGATCAATAAATCATGCGGTTCGACTTAACACGCACCACCAACCCCTTCTTTCTTTTCTTCTTCGTCTCACCAAATATAACTGTGGAAAAAAAACAGAGCGTACGAGGTAAATGTCCCCGGTGATCGTTTAAGGAAGCAGTTCGGATAATTGCAATTTCTTTTTTAGTTCTGGACGGTGTAAAATTGTGTACGTTTATTCGAGAGGGTAGAATTTGCGAGGAAGAGGGTTTTAATTAATTAGAATCTGAGGATGTTATGGAGTAGTAATTAAATATTCGTGTCCTAGTTATTACTGTCACAGATGTTAAATATATAATAATTTAATTATTCTTACTATTTAATGGAGAGAAATGAAGATTCTGTAGAGCTCCGTAAATTATGTAAAATTAGTTACAATTTTAACGAGAATACTCCCTTAGGTCATTGTGAAACGAGGTTAAGAACGTTTAATTGTAAAATATTGCAGAATAATATTTTTACGAGATACAAATATTGTAGGAACTTCTAATTACAGCTATGTGAAGCTCATACATTCTGATTAATTTAAACATTCAGAACTAAAAATATCTGCTATTACATTTCGATCAGTTTAAACATTTAAAACAAACAGAAATGTCCGCTATTATATTTTAATTAATACAAACATTTAAAATGAACAGATATGTCTGATACATTTTGATCAGTATAAACGTTCAAGATAGTCAGGAATATCGTTAAAAAAATTCCCACAAAATCGTGAACTATCGGGAGTAGGACATTTAGCTAATCAAAATAACATGAACAAGCGACACATACTAGGCGATTAATTAGTCCGTCCTCTTTCGGTAAGCGGAACATAGCGGAAACGGTACCTGCCTCGCGAAATTCTCAGCTCGTTATAGTTCGTGATCTGACCCCGTAATATTACCGCGAATCCTCGGTCGTGGGGTCACCGGGACTCGAATTAAAAACGAATTAACCAACGAACGCGACGACTGGTTTCCAGACACGCCATCTCGGCTAATGCGAACCGAGTACCGTGCCGAGCGTGCTGGATTCCCTAGAGAAAATGGCGACGCGCGTGAACAAGTCCTCGTTCGCTCGGTGTGATTACCCGATTTAGGATTCGGCCGTTTTCGGAAGTCGTTCGGGGAGTTTCGGAAGATGAGACTCGGACGTTATGAAATTTTATAGTTTGGGGCAGAAATTTGGAAATATGAAAAATTTGTGGATTGAAATATTTGAGAATATAGGGAATTTGTGAATATAGGAATTTGAAGATTTAGGGAATTTATGAATTAAAGAATTTTAAATTGAAATTTAGCAATTTTGTCAGTCAGAAAATTTTAGCAATTTTATGAAATATTAACATCGAAATTTCGAAATCTGGGG
Organism: Megachile ligniseca; assembly: GCA_945859555.1. Lineage (NCBI taxonomy): Eukaryota > Metazoa > Arthropoda > Insecta > Hymenoptera > Megachilidae > Megachile > Megachile ligniseca. Next base: position 13,991,461 of record OX243778.1, read on the forward strand.
AGTTTAAGTACTCGAAAATTCCGAAATTTCAAACCTATTTGTAAATTTAAGTATCTGCAAAATTTCACAAATCGAAAGCTATAAAATTAATTTAATTGCATAATTGATTTAAAAAAAAATGGAGAATAAAAATGGTGAAACACAATTTCCTTGACAGTGGTAATTATTTAAGAAGCGGTGTACGTTGCACCGCAGTGTACAAGCGCGAATATCAAGCTGATTAAACGTTACACGCACGGCACACAGCACTCGAGCATACCAAGGGCAGGATTTTCGGTGCAGCAGCCCTTCTGGAAGAGTAATGTAATTGGAGAGCGAAGAGGGAACAAGTTTTTGTTGCCAGGAAAGAGATTGCAACGAATTTGCAGGATGAACATCGGTTGGCTCGTTGTTTTCGGTTGCTGGATAACCGAGGCAAGGTTTAAAAATAGCCCTCGGCTGAAACTCGTCGTGCACGGACTATAATATAAATCATTAAACCATTGGAACCGCGTAACGAGTCCTGTTCCTGGCCTGTACTTACGCGCAAATGGGAAAACAACGGGTCAGCCTCGTTTATGACTTGCTGCGAGCTAATACGAACTCTTGTCTTTTCTTTAGAAATAAAACTGTTTGATTTGTGTCATTTATTTCGTGCCCTGTTAACACCTTTTTCTACTTTTGTACTTCGACATTCTGGAAAGATTGCAGTTGGGTGAACTTACGTTCTAAACTTCAAGTGTTCCAAAGTCCCAATACTTCAAAGTCCCAATATTGTAACCTTCCAATACTCCAAAGTTCTAATGGTCCATGGACCCTATATTCTAAACTTCTAGTAGTCCAAAGTTCCAATAGTCTAAACTTACAATACTACAAAGTCCCAATACACCAAAATCCCAATACTCCAAGTTTCAATACTCCTAAGTCCCAAGAGTCCAAGTTTCAATACGCCAAAGTCCCAATAGTCTAAGTTCCAATACTCCCTATTCCCAATACTCCAAGTTCCAATACTCCGAAGTCCCAATACTCCAAATTCCAATACACCGAAGTCCCAATACTCCAAATTCCAATACTCTAATTTCCAATACCCTGAAGTTCCAATACTCCAAAGTCCCAATACTCCAAGTTCCAATACTCCAAATTCCAATACACCGAAGTCCCAATACTCCAAATCCCAATACTCCGAAGTCCCAATACTCCAAGTTCCAATACTCCAAATTCCAATACACCGAAGTCCCAATACTCCAAATCCCAATACTCTAATTTCCAATACTCCGAAGTCCCAACACTCCAAGTTCCAATACTCCAAATTCCAATAATCCAAATTCCAATACACCGAAGTCCCAATACTCCAAATCCCAATACTCTAATTTCCAATACTCCGAAGTCCCAGTACTCCAAGTTCCAATACTCGAAATTCCAATACACCGAAGTCCCAATACTCCAAATCTCAATACTCCAATCTCCAATACTCTGAAGTCCCAATACTCCAAAGTCCCACTACTGCAAGTCCCAATCCAAAGTCCCAATACTCCAAGGCAGTGAAAGATCCAAATGACGCCTACAAAATCGTCACCGAACACCAACAACAATTTTATCTACCGCCAGTACCAAACTGTAACCCGACAGTAAATACGGATAAGATGTTAATGCATAAATGTATTCAATATTCGACTCTAGTTTCTTGCGCTTCATCGAAATTCGCGTGGAATTGCTCGAAGGGGACCCTCGAAAAGTTACAATCGAAATTCTCCTCGCCCTCGCGTACAATTCGCATTATCTTCCTCCGCTCGGACGACCTTTTTTTTCCCTCCCTCGTGAGTCGGAGAGAAAATAAATTCCCCTCTATCTGCTGAACTTTTGCCAGCCACTCTTATCGACGCGTTTCGTTGGGAACACGGGATATCATCGGTATAAAGTTACCCCGGTGAACGAGGGTCTCGCTGACAACCACGACACGTCGAAATAAAGGACACCTTTGATATCCTGCTGTTACCGAGAGCGTATCGGTAGTCCTTACGATCGGGTCCATGTTCTCTTCTATCGTACTCGTTCTTCTTTTCGAGAAACATTTCGTCCACGAGTTTTCGCTGTTCGCTACAGGGTCTTGGAATTGGACGCGTTCTGCGCACGCGCGACACGTGTATCGGCGAAACAGATATGTATTACATATAAAAACGCTGTATTTTTATTTTCATGCATTACTTCGTGCGTGATTTTCATGAAACTTCATGAAATTGTAGTATACTTCTTTTATTCATATATTTATTGCATATTATTGCTTCAGTGTTTGGAATGCGTTCTGCGCATGCGCGGCAAATGTATCGACGAAACAAGTACGTATTATACAAAAAAAGACTGTATTGTGAACATTTAAGCATAATTTTATGCGTGACTAGTACACTTTCATTTCCGTCTCGAGGAATTAAACAAATTTACGAAACATCCGTATCGTTTACTCGCCACGTCTAATTGAATATATAATCGTGCCAGTCCACATTCGTGCCGCGCTAACTGTTGATCCGCGCAAGAATTACAGTGGGAAACAAAATTTGCCCGTGACCCGCGCTAATATCCGCGTTATCTTGGCCAGTTTATGTGTAATGCAGAAGTCGCGTGTTACCAATTAACGGAAGGAACAACCTGTTCACGCGAATCTGGAACAATTTCCTCGGTCAACGAGAACCAGTTCCAACGGTGTTCAATTATGTCACGCCTTTATGTATGCGCGTGGAGGTTCAAAGAACGTCCAATTTCTGTATTAATTTATCGTCACTCGTCTTTGAAAGAGGACTAATTTCTGCATAATTTGATCTTTTATGAAACGAAATTCATTATTGGAAATGATCATTCTTTTAAAGTTACGAGATTTCAAAGTCATCAGGTTGCAATGTACGCGGACCTTTCAGACCCTGAAATTCGGAGGACCTTGATACAAAATACATGGACTCAGTTCCTACTCAAAGATCAAATGTCCCTAGAAGTACGGAGATTCCTACATCAGAAAACTGTTATATGTCAAAGTTCCTAAACCGCAAAGAAGTCCATAAACGCTAAAGTCCTATAGTTGTAAAATTCCAAAACAAGTCCTAAAATCATAAGGTTATTAGCCCCAAAGCCTCGAAGGTCCAAAACTTCTTCTGAAGTCCCATAATCAATAAGTCCCTTCTTCACGAGTCCCATAATCCGGAAGTTCCAAAACCCCAGAGTCCTAAATGTACAACTCCCACATCGTCAAATTGCAAAAAATATCCGAGTACAAAAGCATGCTTCAGGCAGCCACGAAAGATCAGATACGCAGGGATATTCTTTTCCTTTAGCCCCTCATTTGCGAGAAAAATATCCCCTAGCGATCGAAAGAAGGGCCACATAGTAGGCACAAAATCCGGCCCCGGTTCGATAATAAATATGCAAAAAGGAGGAGCGCCGATGTCGTAAATAAAAACGGCATGCCGCGTTCTCCTCCGTCGCGGTAGATATAAGTTCGATATAAAAGGACGAGAAAGAAACCGAAGGTACAAGCGAAAGGGGAAGACACGAAAGGAGCGAAAGTAGCAACGTGTCCCGGTAATCTCTTGATTTAGTTCGACTTAGGGGACGCGAAACGTGTTTCGCCGACCGCTTTGTCGGCCCCGGCGAAGCCACGATGAAGATACGGGGCGAAAAGAGGATCCCGAAGGAAACGAGCAGCCCGTATCTCGAGCCGAGAATCGAGTCTCGCGATAATATCGACCTGACGGCTCTATTTATAGAATCTTCGAACGGGCCACGCTAAATTTGGATCCGTTTTACGGTCAGGTAAGTCCCTTTCAAAGGTAGGGCTCGGAAAAAATGAGCAAGAAGGGTTTCGGGAACGACGGTGCTATGTTAAATGGCTCGTAATTTGATTGTTCAGACGTTTCGAGCGAACAACTTCACAGGGGGTAGAGATATGCATGGCAACACTGAAGGAGATTGATGCTGGGATATGTTAATGTGACTGTAAATTATTGAGATCTATTTTAATCCTCCAACGGTCAATCGTGTGCACTTGGGTACAATTTAGGTTGATGGTCAGTGGAAATAGGTTCTCTAGCTACTTTTCTTTGTAGGATTTCTATGTTTACTCTGGGTTCCTAATGCACTGTAATCTGATAGGTCTTAAAATTCCGGGACCTTCTGAAGACTCTGAATTTTCGTGGGTTCAATATTCTGGATCTATCAGGAATCCACTTTAACATGGTTCCAGTCTTACAGAGATCAAATATCCTAAGGATCTAATTACACCAGATTCCAATATCTAGATGTTCTAAAATCTCAAGACCTCACTTAACCAAAGTTCCAAACTCTAAGGTTCCACTCATCCAAGTTCCAAATCCTCAAAGGTTCTATTCATCAAACTTCCAAACCCTGAAGGTTCCACCACTCTAAGGTTACATCACAATTCTAATATCACATCCAAAATCCTAATCATCCAAGATCCCATCCAAGGTCCTAATCACTCAAGTTTCAAATTACCCAAAGTACCAAACTTCGAAAGACATCTCCCGGAACAGTCTTCCCGTAAGGTCTCTTCCCAAACATCCTGAAACTGCCTGATTCTCACAGGTATATAAAAAAGGTGATAAAAGGATAATCCACCGCGGTAAAGTTCCCACGAGAAAGCGTATTCTCCTAAACCGACCAGAAAATTGAGCAGGAACGAATTGAAAATCAATGATCCCCCTGTTTCTATCCCGTTACACGTATCCCCGAAAAAAAAAAATATCAATATAACGACGTAGCAAGTGGTGATCAATCGGCTCGTGGTATCGATCGAGCTGATCGATAGATCATCTATCTAGGTGTTTAACGAGCAAGCAGCCGCAGCCTGAAGGTGTTAGGTACTCACCTGTACTCGTTGCCGATGACGATCCTGTTTCCGTTGCCGCCTCTCCAGCTCCTCTTTCCTCTCGATCAGAGACCTTATCTCGACCGCGGCCACGGGTGCCGTATTATCGTCAGGTACGTCTGTACACGAGGGTAATCTCCTCAGGGTGGATGCCGGTTCGTCCTCACCCTCGCTGTAACTCTCTACCAGAAGCTCCGAGTCGCTCTGAAAGTGAATTAACCGAGCTCGCTTCAATCTATTATGCTCGTGGGGCGGTGTGAAATGTCGGGGACTACGGGTTCAATTTTCTAAAAAGCTCCTTCTTCGCGCTTTCATCCTACCTAACGACATGTGAGTTTTTTATGAAGGAGGGCTCTCCGGAAAGTTGCTGTATTAACATCGTCTCACGTATATGGAACTATGAAACTCATCTGTACTGCTAATTTTTTACTTTTACTGCAACTCTTTTGGTTTGCTAGTCAATTTCGATTTAATATTATGGGGAATTATTTCTTGCAATACCAAGTAAATGTGAGGGCAGATGCAAGTTTAGAAACTTGAAGATCCACAAATTAAAAAATCTGAAGATTCACATATATGAAACATCCAAGACCTTCAAGTTCAAAAATGCAAAAATTTACGTATATGAAAATTTGTGGAGTCTGAGATTCCAATAGTGAGCAATTTAAATATAAAAAAATTAGCGAATGTAGAGATGTAAAAATAATAGATAAATTCTCGAATGAGTTACCTGTTCAGGGGGTGAACTCGGGGTACTGGTGCTGGATGCTTCGACCACAGAAACGTATTCGCTGACACCGGTCTCGCTTTTCTGCAACTTCAACACCGGCGTTTCGAGGCCACACAGAAACACTTGGCCGAAGAACAGAATCTTGTTTATCCTGAGGCATACTTGAGCAACTTCCTGGAACACAACACGAGCATCGACTCAGCACGTACAATCCTGGCAGCAAATGAAACGCTGGTTTCTTTGAAAAAGCTTTTAACAGGACTCGGTATAAATTCTGGGCCGACTTCAAACTTCTAATTAACCTTTTCAATTTTTTAAATACTATACATTCTTGACCTCGATATTTAAAACTGATCAATTTTTATTTTGCACATTTTCTTCGATGCTTTAGTTTTGGTGCTGCAGTGAAAATGGACGTATATAGTCAGACATGGTGACAGAAATTTAGAGTTGAACATATTAATCATGGTAATTCATATGTTGTATGAATTTGTTCAAATTGTTTTTAGAATTAAGGACACAACTGAAAATCACTCATGCAGCCATCACATTATGTACTTAACAAAAAAAATGTCCTGTTTCAATGTACCTTGACAATTACATTTAAAAATTGACCAAAAATGATCAACCAGTAAACTGTGAATAACAACAATGTGTTACAATTTCAGTATTATCAATTACCTTAAAAAAACTGATGAAATATTTCCACTTAAATAATAAGAAATAACAGTAATAATAACAGTTATCTTAAAAACAGTTACCATGTCCTCGTTCTTTTCGGCATAGCAAGGATCCTGAGGATTGGACATCAGAGGCGTGAATCCTGCCAGGGTCACATCCTCCGGCAATTTAACCAATTCAAGCTCTGAAACAAACATGAAACGAGGACTCTTGAGCAAATCGCAAATTTGCCATTAACGCATGAAATACTAATGCTCGTTAAGAATAAACGTTCCGTGTTTAAGAAAGAAAAATAAATCCATCGAACATCGGCTTGCCAGAGATTCTACGAACGCACGCGGAAGATGTAGCCGGTGTTCGAAGTTCATGAAGATACCGCTTTTCTAACTTCCCAATGTACACGATCGAACCATCAACGTGCACCTTGGATAAACACTCGGTGCATTTTTACAATTAGACAAACAAGACTTTCAAATGAAGTCGAGTGCACACTCGAGAAGTCGCTTCACGATGAAGACATTTTTCGAGAAGTTTTAACAAACTGAATCTTTGATGCTGTCTCATTTTTCTTATTAAGTACCACATTATCAATTCATTCGTAATCCACATTTTGTTCCCAAATTTCGCAAATTCTCTAATCACCAGATTAACAAATTTTCTATATTATTAATTTACCTATTACATGTGGAGTCTAACTTCACACAGTATTAAAATCACATAACCAAAAATAAAGATCGTTTAAAAAATTTCTTTGTACCTAAAAGCATCATCTAGAGAGGACTAATTTTTCTTGAAAAAATGAAATAATTTTTCGTGAAGGCAAGTGATCATTGTCCCACAAAAATTGATGAAGGAACTTATAATTGAATATATACAATAAATATGAATGTACTATTTATGTAAATAAATGTGAATGCATAATTTATAAGTGTAAGCAACAGTTAGAAGCGATGAAAATTGTCCGTTGTACCGTTAGCCATTATCAGCGATGCAAATTACGCTCGGTCACGTATAAAGCGGGAAAATAAAATGCGGCAGAATTTTTGATCGCCGAAGAAAAGAAAGAAGTATTTCTGTAATTTAATGGTGTAGTCGTCATTAATATTCTGCGAGTGCACCTTCTTGAGTCGCTTTACACGGTCAGGCCGCATTTATCGCGAATATTACACGAAGTTCAGGGTCAGCGTGGCCTGGAACTCGCGTGGAACATGAGGAGGATCAGCGTGGCAGTCGGTGCAATCGATCATCCTGAGGACTTGGCGCGAGGTAGATTAAGCCTGGGTTCGTTCCAGCCACGGGAAAGAAATATAGAAACCTAATCGTGCTCTCTATTTCGCGTGCAACGCTGTTTAATACGAATTCCAAATCGATGTCGTGGCATACGGGATCACGCGAGGCTGCTATCGCTCGTGGCGCTAGCGACGATGTACGCGTGATTCCGCTCCATTTGCCTCGATACGCCACCACGGTTTCTTCAAAAGATCGTGTTTCTTTCTATCCGCGTGCGTGTGTTCCCTTATTTTTAACCCTTTAACTCTAGAAACGACTAGTCGCTCTTTATAGCTTTCTTCGAAACGATTGCGCAAATGATACGTTGCGTACTTTTACGCTGAGGCATTTTAGAGTCGTCGATAGCGAACCAGCTTTTTCGACACGCTACGCATGGTAATTTTAGTGTTAATGTAATTGTTACAGCGTCTCAACGGGATCTTGGTACATTCGTGATCAGGGACTTTGTAATTTTTGGATACATTATTTTGGAGATGTGAGGGATTGTTGAGTTATGGGGTTTTGGAACTGTAGGATTCTGGGTAGGGCAATGAAACTGTAGGATTTTGGAAGATTAAGGAATGTTCAATTTGGGAATGTGAAATTTAGGATTACAGAAATTTGAGAATAGGGAAGTTTGGCACTGTGGTGTATATGGAATGTGAAATTAGGGAATGTGGAATTCAGAAATGTGAAATAGAGTAACGTGGAATATGAGAATATGGGATTGGGGAATGTGGGATTCGGGAATGTAGGACTCGGGAATGTGGGATTCGGGAATGTGGAATGTGGGAATGTGGGATTCGGGAATGTGAAATTTGGGAATGTGGAATTCGGGAATGTATAATTTGGGAATGTGGAATGTACGTTGTGAATTGGGAATGTCAAATATAAAAATGTGGGAAGCCTGTGTAAGATTAGGGAATGTGAAAATTTGACAATGTCAAATTGTAAAATATAACATTCCTTGAACGTGGGACTGAAAATTGCATTTGTATCTCGCAGAAAACTACTATTAAAACTAAAACTATTACCAATCTAAAAAATCCTGATAAGTATCATTCTTTTCTAAAGTGTCAATGGGAAGTAATTTTATAAAAAAAAGACATTGGATCGAAGTATCAAAAGACAGGTCCCATACGGTATAAAAGAAGCCCGTGAAAAAATGGCGAAACATCGAAAGGCTGAGCAGCGTGCACACGCGAGAACGCAAGCAGCGATACGATTCGAAAAAGGAACTGAGACAGTAACGGTACATCCAGTAACGTGTGCCGTAATGCCAATTTGTTGGCTTGGATGTTTCTTCTTGCGTTCTCCTACCCTTCTATCTCTCTCGGGCTCACCGTGAGCCCCGTGTCTTTTTCTCGTCGATTTAGCCGCGCGTTACACCCGAGGCACAATGGATAAATTCGACAAAAGGTACAAAGAGAAAAACGACGCTATAGCCGGGCCAACCCGTTTGCCGAACGTGATTATGCTCCCTGAGTATGAAACGTTATTGTGAAGTTCCTCGGACGTGTTTCTTCCTTCGTGCTTCTTTTATTCTTATTTAGCCGGCCCTTCTTTCTGAACGCGTTGCCCTCAGAAATGATCGACGATACTGCAATGCTTTCGGGCACCCGGGAGATTGATGTAATATGTCGTTAACAATTTCATTTGCAATTCTTTTTACCTACGCTCGCGTTACCCTTTTTGCGCTCTCGCGAAAACGAGTTTCGAAGATTTGATCGGTGCGGTACTTGATGCGAATCGAGATACCAAGTCTTCTGTTTGCGATCCTCTGAGCGTTTCACACTTTGACCATTTTGAAAATGTGAACATTTCAGACTATACGAATTCGAACTTTTTAAATGACAATTCAAAAACGACAATTTGAAAATGACACTAACAATGACAATTTGGAAATGACACTTAAAAATGAAAATTTGACAATGTAACAATGTGACAATTTGGAAGATTATAAATGTAAAAACGTGGGAAGTTTAGAACCTTAAAACTTGCAAATTTCAAAATACATGAAGTACGAAAAATTTGAAGCTTGTCAATTTAAAAAATTTAAAACTCTAAAAATCTAAAAATCTAAAAATCTAAAAATCTAAAAACCCAAAAATTCCAAAACATGAAACTTCTAAACATCACACTTCCCCCCAAAAAAACCCCAATAACAAATTACCGATCACAGGCTGAACCCTAATACCAAATATCGTCCATAATTAACTTCTAACAAAATATAACATAAAACACAATATATTTAGCATTGAATCTACCTTAACGGATTCGACCGCCAAGAAAGAGCGTTCCAGTTTCGTGATGCGTCCTTGAGTCGTGTTATACTTACTTTTGCAGACAGGTTTACACACAATAACAGTACATAATTCATAGATTGTATCGTAGCCGAAGTTATCGACGGCACAAGGGCCGTTGTTAATTCATTAAGTCACGTTCTCGTTTTGTCCGTTAGAGAAAAAAAAAAGAAGAAAAAAGTAAAAGGTGTTTTGTACAAGCCATGGCCGCCGTTTTGTCTTTCGTCAAACTGTTTTTCTATTCGCTAACGGTCGAATGCGATTATCTAACACCGTTCAATGCCTGCTTATTCTTCTTTTGTTTCACCATTTTTTTGTCCCTAGAACCGATCGAACGCGTGGGTGTAATGCTTTTACAGTTACAAATTTTTTACTCGATGTTCTAAGAAAGATATACTCGTGACCGTTAAATCTTTGATCTTTGTAACCGGTGATCTTTGAATTCTTTTTTAATATGGGGATAATGTTTATATCTGCATCACGTGAGTTTTGTAATTAAGAATCGTGATTTGGCAGATATTGAGTTGGGCAAGTTGGAGATATTTTATGTATTTATTAGGCAATTTTGGGGATTCGGGATTTTTGAAAATTGGGACGCAAGATTTTGGGAATTTGGGAATTTTAGAATGTAGAAATTTGGGAATTTGAAGATTTGAATATTAGGGAATTTGGGAAGTTGGGGACTTGGAAACTTGGGGGCGTAGGAATTTGGGGATTTAGAAATTTGGGGACGTAGGAATTTGGGGATCTAGAAATTTGGGAATGTGGGAATTTGAAAATGTAGAAATTTGGGGGTGTAGGGATTTGGGAACGTAGAAACTTGGGGATGTAGGAATTTGGGGACGTAAGAATTCGGGATGCCTAGTAACTTGGGGACATAGAAATTTGGGGACATAAGACCTTGTGCATGTAGGAATTTGGTGACTTAGAAATTTGAGAGTTTAGTCACTTAAAAATTTAGAAATTGAAGTATTGAACCTTGAAATTTAAAAACTACAGAACTCCCCTCACCATCTCTCCAACGACCATAACATTCCAAAAACTTCCGCCCACCCTCCAAAATCCCATAACATCCCAAATCTGCCGAATTCCGTATCTCGTCACAGCAATCAGAGACGGCATTTCTGTACTCGTAGGGGGTCCTCATTAACGTGCGCATAAACGATCCGATAAAAAAGATACAAACTCGTATAAAAAGCTACCGGTCCTCTAAAAGTGAACATTGTGTTTTGTGTATTCATAAGATGCACGCAGTCAAAGAAACAGAAAGATGGTTAAAAAAAAAGAAGATGGAGGTCCGAGAGGCACACGGTAGCAGGACGGCGTGGCCCCCATGGTATATGGCGAAACACCATTGGCTGGCAACTTGTAAACGGCCAGAGGAGAGTGTATATGGCACTGCAGTGGTCACATCGAACGGATTCACCGTTACGTAACCGGCGGCTATCCACGGGTCAACAGACGGCCAGAGGCCTCGTAGCCGTTCGAGGAACTTCAGTTTTTCGATTAAACGACTGGTCCAGCCTTCGAGTGCCAAGGGAATTCGAATTATCATGGGGAATCGACACTGCTTCCAATTACTTTGCTAATGGTTTTAATGGTACAATGGTTAGAACAATACTACCGATGGGTTACCACACTTGGAGAGTGTTTACAGATACGGAGGGATGAATGGGTTGCTAGGATTTATGATGGAATAAAATTAGTATTGTGCTAGTACTTTGGTTAGAATAATCTACTCTAACACACTAAATGATACACCTACTCTAGTTGGCTCGTACTCTGATGATGTTTAAAAACGTTTTGCAAAAGGATGATGAGGTTAATTGACTATGTATGTGGTTGCAGATGTGAAGGGATGATGAGGTTAACTATCAGACTGGTTCGAATGTGTTTTCATTTTAACGTGCCACCAAATAAAAAATACAAAAACATTAGAAAATTATTATAAAGTATTATTAAAGCATCGAGTAAAACACTAAACACAAGTACATTTCACTAAACCTTAAGTAACAAATTGATGTGCCACAAGTACAATTTAGCGATACTATGTCGTCGAAGTACGTTTCTGTCATCCGATATGCAACAATGTAGTAATTCTACTTTAAGTCCCGACTTAAGAGACTATTTCTAAGGAATGACGTTTCAAAGACGTCGAATGGATTAGATAGATAGCGAACAGTGTTTGAATTACTAATCGACTCATTCATCGATGGATCTCATTGTGATCGCATAAAAGGACTTCGCATGCTGTCGCTCGTAGCTGACTGAATATGTGTACTAATGATGATCGATCGTGGTGATCGCGGCTGTCTGAACAGCAAGAACATGTTTCCGGCTTGAAATCTTATAACCCGTAATTCTACGATTACAGTTTTTGAATTGCAATTAGTACTCTCGGCAACTGAGGTTCCTTCAGAAAGGGACACTCATAGATTTTTACATTTTTAAGTTTTTCTGATGTTTCAGACTTTCTGTATCTTCAAGTTTCATTTTATGTTTCAAATTTTATGTGACAAACACAAACATAAAATTGTTACAATTATAATATTCGATTGGTACCTCACAAAAAATACAATTGTTAATTTCTAAAAACTGTTATTTGACTATTCTGACCAATTCACTAAGGATTCTTTAAGCTTCAAAAGAAGGTAAATATAATAAAATTTGAGGTCTTAAAACTCACCATCTTCTCGACCCTCGGCATCCTTGGCCTGAATCAGTATCGTCCTGGTGTAATTCAATTTTTCCAACAGGTTCACCAAGGTGGCTAATCTGCTCCAGGCGTCTCCGGCGGGGCTGCAACAAAACCATAGTTATTGAGAAAAAAAAGGAACGCGAATCAAATTTCCCTCGTCAGAAGGTGTCTGGCTATCCGGTTGAGATCGCGTAACTGGAAACCGGAAGGATCCAACCGCGAACGGTTCTTCTCTCTCGCAATAAATATTGCGCGAGTGATTCAGTAAGCTGCCAGAACCATAGATGAACGAATTACATGTTTCCTACCGTTCGAACGTCAATGAATAATCGTGCATTGTAAGCACATATGTCGTACGAATGTCATGTGTGATGCTAATTCGCGGTTACTTAACATTTTTTCATTATCATGCAATTTTTATTATGACAATATTTTTGTATTTATTGGAAACATTTTTTTTGCTGTTCATTTATTTTGAAATTGTTTTTTAACTTTGACAATGTTTGTATTGTTTGGATTGCTCGTGTGTTTTATACACATGTACACCAATAAACATATATATAACAGTAATAGAATGCAACGGTAAAAATAAAACACAATAAACTGCAGTGAAACGATAAAAGAACACTGAAAATATAAAACATAATAAAAATGCAAGGACAATAAAAGTACAAATACGAGAAATTGAAAGAGAAGAAAATATGTTGGAGACAAATTCGCAGTCATACATCGGCAGGAATAGATGACCCAATTAAAGATAGCAGTTCGATTAAGGAGTAGATAGGATGTTCATCGATCTCGAAGATCTCGATGTAATGCAGTGAATCGATCTCCATATAATCCAAGTGAATTCTTTCGGTCGATCGCGTTAATTTTCAATAAGCGCCTCCGTGCAAACGTTCGATAAATTAACGATAATGAGGTACGTCGATGTTCGGAACGGAAACGCGTGTACGTTAGCTAAGCGCAATTAACGAATGACCTTTGATGACGGCCGATCGATTAATCGGCGAGTCTCTCGCGAGGCGTGCGTCTCCTCTCTCGGTATGTTGCACGCTCGTGCTAGCGCCTAGGTTTCTTTATTCGCCGCCTCCGGGGGCTGTGCGCGATACCATCGAATGATCGATAGCTTGGAAAATGATCCCCCGCGCGCTGCCATTCATCCCGGTTGAAAATAATTAAACGGACGACTTTGGATTTACAGTAACACGGAAGTGTGGCCAATGGATGCGTGCGAGCCTCTCACCGACACCTCGTATATTTAACGATGTCACCGGTATCCACGGTTCGACGGACGCGAGAACCGCCGACTACCTCGGATCTGTGCTATTCGTTCGCGTTACGATCGAACTGGCACACTTCGATACAATACACGCCCTCTTTCGGACTCTCCCTATTTCACATTTCTATTTTACCGCTGGGGAAGTTTGAAATTTGGGGAATGTAGAATTTGGAGAATATGGAATTTGGGGAATGTGGAATTTGGGAAATTTGGAATTTTCGAATTTTGGAAATTCCCATATGCCTCCATAACCAACTCTCAAGATCCCCAAGTACCTATATTCCGAAATCCCTAGATGCCCAAATACCTACGTCCCGAAATCCCTAAATCCCCAAATAGCTATGTCCCGAAATCCCTAGATCCCCAAATATCTATACCTCGAATTCCCTAGATCCCCAAATACCTATGCCCCGAATTCCCTAATACCCAAATACCTATGTCCCGAAATCAATAGATCCCCAAATACCTATGCCCCTAATTCCCTAAATCCCCAAATACCTATGCTCCGAATTCCGTAGACCCCCAAATACCTATGCCCCGAAATCCCTAGATCCCCAAATTTTGCAATCGTCAAATCCCTAGAATTCCACATCTTAAACCTAAATTCCAGAGATCTCAAATACTTTGATCACCAAATCCCTAGATTCTTATATTCCTCTCTATCCTACTATCCCAAGGTTCCTAAACACGTCCATCCTAAAATCCCTAGATCCCAATATGTGTAGATCCCCCAGATTAAAATGGAAAAGTGATACGAGTAGCAGGAAAGTGTAACGGTCTAATTCGATAAGGGGCACAAAGTAGCCTCATAGAAGCGACAAATATGGCGAAAAGAGTGAAAACGGTGACAGTGATTGATCTGGCAATTACACGGTGAGCTCGCGAGAAGAAGAACAAAGTTGCTATCCTCGGTGAATGGAGGTAGAAAAAAAAGAGAGAAGCGATTAGTGGGAGATGAACTAAGTCATGATTCGACGGTAGATTAATTGCAATCCACGTTCTATAAATAACCATAGCTGGGTGAATCGGCTCCGTTGGAACACAGCTCGTGGTACGCGGACAGCCAACCACGTCCTTGCCAAGGAAACGTTTCGCTCGCATAATTGTTAATCGCTAACGAGCAACAACAATAATTAACTTATCCAGCCGGCGGATAGGGACCGTTGGTTGGCTGGATGGTTGCGCAAAGAGCTCAGCCTCACGATCGCGAGCATTCTAGCAGTTACGGGACCAAAGGAGCCTTGAAACTCGTTTTAATGGACGATAGATTGCATCAGTCGAGTCGGGCACGACCGTTTTTCAAACTTTTTTCTCCTTTCTTTTCTCTACCGTTTCGTCTTTTTGCCACGTCTCGTTAGAAAGATCCTGCCCATCGATATATTCGGTCGGGCCAGACGAGATCGCCAATGAAAATCGTTCACCGCCATCGTGCTCGAATATTCACCGAAAAACACAGGCACTTCGTTATACGCTGAAAAATTTTCGATTTTATAAATTGTATTTCTTGAGAATCAAAAATTTTACACAATGAAGATAGTTTGAGGTAACTGACATTTTGCAAAAAAATTTTCAGAACGAAAATAGGTATGGAATTGATTATTGACGTAGTTCAATTGAACACGCTCAAAAAATTTCAATTTTATAAATTATATTTTTTTTTGAGAATTAAAAAGTGTTGATACAATGAAGGTAGTTTGAACAAACTGACATTTTGTGAGACAGCAAAAAAATTTTCAGAATGAAAACAAGTATGGAATTGATTAGTGATGCAGTTCAATTGAAGACACTGAAAAAATTTCAATTTTATAAATTGTATTTCCTCAGAATTAAAAATTGTTGATACAATGAAGGTAGTTTGAACAAATTGACATTTTGTGAGCCAGCAAGAAATTGTTCCGAACGAAAATAGGTACGGAATTAATTAGTGACGCAGTTTAATTGAACACGCTGACTGCCATGTCATTTGCATTTCATGAATATCATCTTGAAAATTATTTATCGCTTCGATTTATCGCTTTTAATTATCACTCTGATTTATCAGTTTTGGTTACAGCTTTGATTTATCAGTTTTGATAATCGAATGGTGTATGATTTAATTGAATAGTTGACAGTATACGCAAGTGAAGCAATTGGGTATTACAGAAATGACGAGGTTTGTTGACAATGAAATTACTAGTAAGATAGGGTTTTTAATTTAACGTGGCGGAGAGAGTGCGAGGAGAGAAGATTTTCATAATCGATTAATTAAAATTAACCTGTAGAACAAGCTTATTACCGGCAATTCGACGAGAATGCGCCTTCGGGATACCGGGGATCCTTAGAATTCCTTGCATTCTTTACACACCGTCTAACAATTTATAAACTCATTAGGTGACGATCGTCGCTAAAATTCCTTCCAGTCGCGACTGACTACCAACGAGAATTTCTGCCGATCAAACTAATTCTAATTCATTGCTAGTACGGAATAAAACTATATGGTACAAACCTGACACTTATACAAAATAAAACTATATACTAATTTTAATCAAATTAATCTTATATTCAAATGAAGGACAGGACTATAAATTTTAATAAAGACTCATACTCTATACTATATCCAATAAACAATAAAACAGTAAATAGTTCCAATAAATTGCAACAGCAAATAAAACTACACTCCAATCCTAATAAACAAAACTATTCCAGTAAATACCAAAACTGCATACCAGTGCAAATAAAGAATAAAATGTGAAAAATAAAATGTAAATAAAGGAGAGTATAATTAAGGAGGATTGAAAGGAAGAATAAGATGATTCGTTGTCCCCCCATGTTTAATCCGAGCAACATTTAGTCGAGCAATTTTCCGCTAACAAGTTCGCTAACGATTCCCCGGCACGTCAGCTTTGTCAATCACGGAGGAGTATGTATATAAGAAGATAATTACACGTTGATCGGCCTTTTCTC
The DNA here is from genome assembly GCA_945859555.1 of Megachile ligniseca. Taxonomy (NCBI): domain Eukaryota; kingdom Metazoa; phylum Arthropoda; class Insecta; order Hymenoptera; family Megachilidae; genus Megachile; species Megachile ligniseca. The sequence goes on from OX243778.1 coordinate 14,008,216, forward strand.
GAACGCATCGATGTGCAACGTGCTTTTATTTCGGCGAGTCACTCCCACGCTCGACGGCCCGTGAACGAAACAGGTTCGCCAGCCGGTGACTTCAACGAGCGGATAAAACGCTTCGCAATTTGCTCCGTTCTTTTCCACGTCGGTCTACGATCGACCGTCGATTCGCTACTTGTCTCGTATCGATCGAAAAACCAGCTATAAACAGACGCTGATACGGTAACCGTACGTTCGATGATACGACGTAACGTAACTGAAACTGGATGTACTTGCAAAAAATTAAGTTACAACGGTGAAATGAATCTTTAATTAGAAAATGCATTTGGCTCTCTCAGCAAAATTAACAAGTTTCGATATTTATAGAAGTTGGGAATGTGTGAATGCGAAAATAGTGGACTGTAGGAAATAGAAATGTAGGAATTTAGGAATGAGGAGTTAGGGAATGTGGAATGTAGGGAATGTGAAATTTGAGATTTGGGGAAATAGAGGCTTGGGGAATTTGGGATTTGGGGAATGTAGAATTTGGGGAATTTGGAATCTGGGGGATTTGGAATCTGGGGGATTTGGATTTTGGGGGATTTGGAATTTGGGGGATTTGGAATTTGGGGGATTTGGAATTTGGGGAATGACAGGAATATGGAATGTGAAGTTTCGAAATATGAAATTCGGGAATGTTAGAATATAAGATTTGAAAGTACTGAATGTGGAATGTGACAGTACAGAAAAATGGCAACCTATGAATATAATTACATGACTTGGTAATGTAAAGATTAAGGAATCTATGATTGATGAATATGAATACTCAGAATGCTACGATTTAAAAATTTACATATCACAAAAATTATGTATTTCGAAGTTAGAAAATGAAGTACACTCACAGGTAATTATAACAGATTTTGACACGTGTATGCAGTAAAAATGTTTTTTGCGAATGAAAATCTAGGGACCACGTAATTGCAACCTTGAAGACACTATTAGCTTTTAGCAAGATGACCATAATTCCTTAATTACTTCATGAGTAAGTCGCTTAGCAAGGACTCAGTACGAGTTTGAATTTTGAAATAGAAAGTGACCATGATGACGAATAACACTCTTGGAAAGTAATCGCTGCAGCAGAATTATCAACCGGACAAAGATAATGACACGCGACCAAAAAAAACAAGTAATATTACCTATTCAACAAATTGCTGTATCGTAAAAACTCGTTGAATAATTAAAGACCATCTGCTGGTCCCGTGCAGACGGCATATTTTTGACATTTTTTTTAGCTTGTCGCTATTTATGAAATTAACCTTGTAATTCTGTCGGTGTCCACTTAATTGTTTCCGTGTCTATCCTGGGAATGAACTGCCTTCGGATTAGCATATGTCACACGTGTCACATCTGCATTCACCGAACTTGAAGAACCAGACGTACTTAAAACGAATGTGGAGCAAATAGGAAGCTAAATGAATCATGGTGAATAGGACAATTAACCTAACAGTACATTGATAATTCTTTTTCTTAATCTTCTATTTCGACCGTTGCGGGTAGCAAGTTCTCTATTTTTTATGGAGCTAGATTGTATCTGGACTTTTTCGAAAAATATATTTTGGATACTAAAATTGTATGGTAACATTCGGACATAAGATTCGAGGAATACAAATGGCGGTAAAAGTCAGATTTGTAGTTGGAGCAACTCGGACTTGAGATTTCATGATGGCAGACAAGACAGATATTAATCAAATTTATATTTAAAATTCGAGTAATTCAAATAGCAGTAAAAGTCAGATTTGAAGTTGCAGCAACTCAGACTTGGGACTTCACCAATTCAGACTATACAGATATTATTGAAATTCGAAAAATCAAATAGCAGAAACACCCACATTTGAGATGTGAACAACTCAGACTCGGGACTTCACGAATTCAACACAGATACTCATAAAATTCGAATGACTCAAACAGCAGTAAAAGTCAGTTTCGAATAACTCGGATAGTTCGAATAGCTGAATAGGCAAAAGCATCGGTCGATTTTCAAGGAAATCGTTCGACGATAAATCACGAACACGCGTCGCGATGTACGTCTGGTCGTCGTCGTTGATGTCTTTAGCAGGGTCGAACTTTCCCAGCTCGAGAAACCGATGCTCGCGCGGAGAATTAATAGTCCAACAGAACAGTCATAATTCAAGACACCTAAAGTGTCAACCTGAATTAATAGTCTCACGAGCGAGCCACGGAACCGAACGTGCCACAAACGTCTCTCCTCTCTGTCTACCTTGAACCTGGAGGATTAATCCGTTTGACAAAAGCAACGCGAGGAGGAGATGCAAGAAGTTGCAGGCAAGTTCTTGTTCGTCGAATTAGAAGCGTTGCCTGGGCGATAATTGCGCGCGTAGGAACTCGACGTAGGAATCACCGTGCCTCTGCGTGACTGTAGATCGAGTTTTGATACGATACAGCGGTTGACCGTGACCCGCGTCACACTTAAAACCCCTCCATTTTACTCTTTCCGAGTAACACTTGGTGAAATACTCTACGATTTTACTATTCGAACTAGATCGACAAATGTCTTTCATCTTCGATGATTCTCTTTCTGCGGGAATAGAAATTGATTTTACTCTTTGAGACAATTTGAAACATAGTTGTGTAGTATAACATACGTCAATCATATTATGAAACAGTATTCTGTCTTTCACCTTCGATGACGTTCACGATGATTCTCTTTCTGGAGGAAAATAAATTGATTTTACTCTTTGAGACTATTTGAAACATATGTGCTAACGCAACAACGTTGTGTAGTATAACATACGTCAATCGTATTATGAATCAGTGTTCTGTCTTTCACCTTCGATGACGTTCACGATGATTCTCTTTCTGAAGGAATTCAGATTGATTTTGCTCTTTGAGGCAATTTGAAATATATTTGCTAATGTAATAGCGTTGTTTAGTATAATATACGTGTCTTGATAAACTGACCTGTTAACATATGAATTTATCCGGTTATTATTAAAATATGAAGTTAATCCTGCTACATATGTGTACACATGTTCTACTACAAATAAGTCAGCATCATTGGGTACATGTTTTATTAACTGACCGAGAATACGTCTGCTTTAAGAGACCGTTGAATTTAATGTATGTATAGTTAAACGTGACAAAATATGAAGGTAACCTTGTTACATAAATGTGTATAGAGGTACTGTTGCGAACTGAAGCATCCTTGGACATGTATCTTCTTAACTGACCAAGAAACGGCGTCAAGAGTCTGTTGATCTCATTTTAATTTGGATTATGAAATGAGATAAGACATGAAGTCGAAACGAAACATTACACATGAAATATAAAACAGAGAACATTTAATGAACACGTTGAGTGTCACATTGAAGAGGTACAATTTTTGGTCCTTAACAAATCTTACCAAATATGTTCTCAATATTTAGTGTTCATAGTTCCAAATAAATACTTGGTTAACTTAATACCGAGTAGTAAATGAAAAATGTCTTAAAACCACAAGTGATATAGTCATATCATATATGAATCATATATGAATGAGTCTAATAAATTTCAATAACAAATTAATCTGTATGATTGCTACCCAACGTCAATTTATAAATTAATCTGCATGAAATACTAAGAGTAAATTATTGACCCGGACAAAATTTCGCAATGTTGAAAAACTAAATATGATACGTTATCAAGTGGTCGTTGCGAATAGATTGTTTTCTTGATATCGATCGCATGAGCTAAAAGCAACTTCTTGCTATGAATAATTTGTGGCCGTGGCGTAATCTGCTGGCGAGAGTATGCATCGCGTTTAGTTACCGACTGGACCCGAGGATCCAGGATTCAGACCGCAAACCACAGACCGCAGGATCAGGGAGTTTGAGATATCGCACATTCTTTGCCCCGTAGGAAACTCTTGATCCTAATATACACGACCACGCGGCAGAAAATTTATTTCTCTTAGCGACGTTTAGCGGTTTCTAGCTGCTGTATTTACTGGAAACTTTTTAATTAGCCGCGAATGCTTCAACCTACTTCAACGGAATTTTAGAACAAATCTTCCGTTCAAAATGTTAAAATGATGTACAAATTGATATGTACTGTGTTTGTTATTGTAGAAGACTACTATAATATAGAATTACATTGAAAATAGTACAAAGTAAGCTACTTCTACAAAAATAAAGACCTGAGATTTGAGAAACCACTCGCAGAAATAATGTATCGATTTTTCGTATAGATGGAAGAAATGAAAATTCTACCTCCGAAAGAATATTTAATAATATTTCGTTCTATCGAAGTAAAAATGATTTTGTCGCAGTTGGATCCTCATCCAGTAAATTATAAATTATAACTTGTATTACTATGAAAGGTAATATCAAAGAGTAAAATACTTACCCAACTCTGTAGTCCGTGCAAGATGGCGGCGGATTCCAAACGGTGCTATGACACAGCATCCAATCGCACCAAATCTAGAAAAAGACGAGAGAAAAATTGTGAATAATGAAAGATGGCTATAGAAGATAATTTATTTATATCGTTTCTATTTATAGAATGTCCAGAAGACGTTTCATTTTGTCTACCACGTTCATCCATCCTGAGAAAGTGAATCGTGTGCCAAGAGTGTTGTGTCGCGTCCACTTTATCGGTAATATTAATGGTCTCCCATGAGACAAGAGAGAAACTCTCGCCATTATTCCTGCGTTTCGATAGCTATCGATCTTGTTTCCATCGCGATTCATTCTCAATTATGCGAGAGTTTTTTATGGCGGGAAAGAACATCGCAGGTGTTGACGTTTTGGAGAGATTTTTAAGATCGATCAGATGTAAGATGTCGAGATTTTTAAGATGGAGTATTGGGATTTGGGAGTATTGGAATTTGGGAGTATTGGAATTTGAGAGTATTGGGATTTGGGAGTATTGGGATTTGGGTGAATTGGGATTTGGGTGAATTGGGATTTGGGTGAATTGGGATTTGGCAATATTGGGATTTGGGAGTATTGGGATTTGGGAGTATTGGAATTTGGGAGTATTGGAATTTGGGAGTATTGGAATTTGGGAGTATTGGTATTTGAGAATATTGGGATTTGGGTGAATTGGGATTTGGGTGAATTGGGATTTGGGTGAATTGGGATTTGGGTGAATTGGGATTTGGCAATATTGGGATTTGGGAGTATTGGGATTTGGGAGTATTGGAATTTGGGAGTATTGGAATTTGGGAGTATTGGAATTTGAGAGTATTGGTATTTGAGAATATTGGGATTTGGGTGAATTGGGATTTGGGAGTATTGGGATTTGGGAGTATTGGAATTTGGGAGTACTGGGATTTGGGAGTATTGGTATTTCTAAATATGGGGATTTGGGAGTATTGGGATTTGGAAATATTGGGATTTGAGAGTATTGGGAATTGGGAGTATTGGGATTTGGGAGTATTGGAATTTGAGAGTATTGGGATTTGGGAGTATTGGGATTTGGGTGAATTGGGATTTGGGAATATTGGGATTTGGGAGTATTGGAATTTGGGAGTATTGGTATTTGAGAATATTGGGATTTGGGTGAATTGGGATTTGGGAGTACTGGGATTTGGGAGTATTGGGATTGGGAGTATTGGTATTTCTAAATATGGGGATTTGGAAGTATTGGGATTTGGGAGTATTGGAATTATGATACTACAATACCTATCGCTCATAATAATCAGTAATTAGGTTCAGCAGCAAAGTTCAGCATACGCATAGGAAAATGATGAACAGCACATTTGACGTAAGGATTCGAAGGATAAGAAAGTCAAAGGCGATGGTATCTCGATCGTCGAGCATCGAAGGCTGCACCGGCTGGAAAAGCAGGAAGAAACCGGTGACGTCGCTGTTCCAATGGCTTGTCATAGGGTTGACCTTTATCGATGGAGCGTGCATAGCTTACGTGCGATGGGTGCATTAATCGTGAACCCGGGGTTGCATAATAAGTCGGAACACGAGCGAACCAGGGCCAAGGAAACTGACAACGGCTACCAGCGAATCTTGCGTGGGTGCGAAACCTGGATTCTCACTTCATCGATTCTTGGATGATTATGTCTTACCAGGATTATGGCGATCGTAATTGTCCAAGGTGTTATTTGGCAAAGTTGAATTTTTGAAGTCCCACAATTTTATGACAACTTTTCAATTTGGGAATTTTAGAATTTTGAAACTTGGGAGTTTGATATGTTGGATCAAGCATTTGAAGGTTTGGGAATTTGGAGTCTAGGTATTTTGTACTGCAGGGTTGAATTCCATAGTGCAAAACTTAATTTGTCTATTTCTTAATTTTGGGAAGCTGTGAAAATGTAGGATGTTAGTCCAGGAATTTGAAAAATGACTAATTTGAACATCTGACTTAATTCGAGCTACTGAACATGAATCACTGAATCCAAATGAATTTATAAATAAAATCGAAAGAATTTTATAATGAATCTGAATCGACCAGAAACATCGGAGTTAATGCGAGCTCAGAATGAATTTAAAAGGCTCGTCCAAGTGATTTAATTTGGAATTGCAAAGAAAGACTAGGCGATTGTGTGCGATCGTTAGATCGATTAAATTCATGGTAGGAGAATGACGGGTTTTTTCTCGGTACGGTGAAAGTTTCTCGGGGAAAAAAAAAAGAAATCCTGCTAGAAGTTCCATTAGATATGCCATAGATAACGGAAATACCTTGATAGCTGGTAAAAGGACTTGCATGTCCTCGCTAACAACCATCCTCGGTTCTTCGCCGCTGTCCAACTGAGACTTCAACAAGGACACGCCACGTTCTAAAATCAGATTGAACATCTGCAAGGATACGACCAGTGCCCTTTCTTGGACCTCGGACCGGTAGCCCTGCTCCATTTGAGAATCTGAAACATCGAACGAAAGCATCGGACCGTTAGCGACACGAATGCGATGCTTTGGAAAACGCTTAAAACGCTTCGCTATTTAAGTCGCGATATTATCCTTTCGTATTTACAATGCTAAACAGCCTTACGGTTTAACTACTTAAATACTGGCTTACCGTAAATATCTCTGTAATTCTATACGTTGCATTTTCATTTCTTACGTTTAATACATATTTAATCGTATGGAATTTCAAATTAATTCTTCATATCTTATAAAATTTATATAAGAGATTGTTAGAGCTTTGTATTAAAAAATCACTAGATCGGTAGATTAATATGTACACAAATCCCTAGATGACCTTACAGATCCAAATCTCAGGAAATCATTATACTGACAAACGTCTATATGTATTCTCACCTTCCCAAATCCCTAAATTGCTAAATTCCTACATATACCCCAAATTTCTAGATATACCCCTAGATAGTATCCCCGACAATCCCATATCCCTAGATTATCCCTACATCCCTATATAACCCCCAATTACAAGTATCCTAATTTGAGTCCCACTTCCTAAACTAACATCACCATGCAACATAATTAGAAAAAAAATTGTTGAAAACCCCTAGATGGTTAAGAAGAGTACAAAAGAAGTCAATCAGTGAAGAAACAGTGAATTGTCGGAAAATTTACAACGATCGTTATCCCGTACAGGCAAGAAAAATGCGGAAACGTAGTTAACGAAGAGGTGTTTTTTTCTCCTCCGTCCATTGTGTCTTCTATCCCGTGGTAATCGACAGAGTGCGGACATTCGAACGTCGTATCCACCGTGAAGGGTTACGAAGAAGGCTAACAGAAACCGTAGAGAAGATCGGTGTACAACGATGTACAACAAAGAGAAAGAGGAAGCTTAACTGCTTTACGAACGCGACATCGTGCGGCACCTTTCATCTAGGATACCATGACTAGCGTTACCTTTTGCTACGAGTCTGCTTCAACATCCACGCCAGACGTTCATTATTGATCGAACGGTTAATGAATTTTAGGATCCCGTGTGCTTTAATGAACAACGTGCAACAACCTTTCGCTGGATCTCAGATTCATCGCTTTAACATACGAGAACGGTACTACGGCCACTCTTTTTAACAGCGTCAACAATTTATTATCGCTAAGTGCATTATTAACACGGTACATGCTTCGTTATATCGCAATATATCTTTCTTACATCATTTTATATAGTATCGTGTATTATATTTTTTTTGTTATTTTGTATATCATTCTTTTTATGCCATTTTATATCTTATGTCATTTAATTATATTTTTTTTTTTATCATTTTATATGTATCTTTATATGAATCATTTTGTGTATTATTTTATGTATGATTTTATATATCAATATATGAATTATTTTATGTTTTATTTTGTATAACATTTTATCATTATATGAATCATTTTATGCATCATATTATGTATCATTTTATACATCATTTTGCAAAACCATGTCACACATGATTTCATGTATCATTTTCAACATCACCTTACACAAACATTTTGTATATCCCATTATACAGACATTCTTACGTAGACGATTATATAAAGATTTTTGTGAATAAAACAGTAAATTTGGTGAAGGATTTCTCGGTCCATAAATAACGACAGCAAATAAACGCACGGATAAAGAACGAGAGGCGAATAATATTATAAAAGGGTAGTTATTAAGCACAATGAAATTTGCGATAGCAAATCGAACGAGCTAAGGCCAAAGGATGTTCCATAACTTCATAACGGGGTCCACGTTGCACCATAGATACACGAAAGCCACTCTGCGATACCCATGGCGTCTGGCAGTTTAATTTATCACGTACGGGGATAATAATTAGCGTTGAACTGCGAGGTTCTCTCCGAGTCACGGCCCGTGTGGTCTTTTTCGAGACTTGGGGAGTGTAAAGGGCAATTAGTTAGGGATGATTTATAGAAAGGCCTTAACTAATTGCCAATACGATCATTAGCGAAAATTACGCGTATCGTCTGTCGACTTCCTTCTTCGTTTCCTCCCCCTTTTAGACGATCTCGCCGAACATTTTCACCGCTTTCATTCACGCCTGTCAAATTCGCGACGGACATTTTCTTATTACAAGGATCGTTTAACACTTTCGTGTATTCGGCACGATACACGTTTCCTTCGTATAACTTTGATCAATTGTTTTTACTTAGAACATTCATCACATCTGATACTTGTATGAAAAATATTAATTGTCAGATTCGACTCGTAACTTTTGATGATGTTAAATTGGTTAATTATAGTGGTATTACCATGTTCATTTATAGAGTATTTTTGGGTTAATTAAATTTTGCAATTTGTTGGAAATTTTTACTGCAGGAATAAATTGACTAAACAACTTGCCATATATCCCACCAAATTCCAAATCCCCAATTTCCAAACGACCAGTTCTCCAATTTGCAATATGCTAAATCTAAAAAATCTCGAAAAATCCTGAAGTCTCCAAAAAAACAGTGAAACGTTAAAATAACGCAACAGTAATCGAATGATCGGCGTTGTTTCGCTGGGAAATTCAGCCGAATTAAAATTAGTAGCAACGAAGACTCATGCACGGTGTCCGTTCACGATCGAACAAAACAGAGAGTAAATTAGCCCGTTCCATGGTGTCTAATTGAATCCCGTTGGCGAACGGCAATTGAACGCGAAAGCGAGCAACACGAGCGGTGCAAATGAAGCACGAGAGACGAGCAATTAAATCGTGGAAGGCTTTGATTAGCAGTTTGGCGAGCTGCACGGACAGACAGCCGTGCAGAGAAGTAGCAACAGTTTGCAGAGGACGAACGAATAATTCGATTGATGCTGGAACAAGAGGCGGGCAACAACCGGGCGGAATGAACCGGTGAAAAGGCTTCCTTCTTTCCTAACGAAGCAGAACGCTGCGAGGACCGATTCGGCGTCGAAGCGAAAACTAACGCGTGCCGTTTAACGAAGTTCGAGGCCGAGGTCAGGTCCGTTCTGTTTTCGGAACCGATATTAACGCGATTACATCGGGAAAACGGACTCGGCGAATCGAGTTAGTCGGCTGCCACGATAACTCGTTTAGTATCGATTCGTACGACCTCGACCAATCGTAAACCGTCGCGATAATGAATTTTCCCGAGACGTTTATTCCGACGGGGTCCTTTCGTTGTCAAATTAACTGCACGGAAAGGATCGTTATGAAATACCAACGTCTGCTACGACTGATTCCAGTCTCGTTATCGAATTAATCGACTACAACGCTTCTTTATACGTTCATTTTCGAATATTTATTTCTGACGAGTCAAGAATTACTGTATCGAAATTATGACCACCCTATATGTTATAGTATCGATGCATTCTGGGTATCTACATACATGGCGTTACTATGTGTTCAAGCGTGTCACATGTGGACCGTGAGTCACGAGTCTTACTATCACATACTTGTCAAACGTGTCTGATTATTTCGTACCTCACATGTTATAAACATTTCCCTTCCTTTTCAAAAATATACCATTCTCCCAATCGCCGAAATCTATTTAAAAACTGTACCCAAGTGTGCAATTAACAATTAGAGATGTTCGATGCAGAAGACGAAATGAAAGGGTAAATGGTTGCCACCTTGCGTGCTGTTGCGAATCACCCGTCGCACGTAATTGCATCCCGCGAGATTTATGCGTATTTACGAGGATGCATCGTCCGTGTCCGTCGCTGTATCAAATTCAATTATTGTTGGCAACGTTCAATTATTGTTGGCAACGGGTATCAAATGTTAGAACGGCCATCATCGCAGTCATCGCTCTAGGAGGTCCACTTTCGACTATATCGCATGACAGTGCTCTGTCCTTTCGCCTCCAACTCCAAGTCTATCAATCTAACAGTTGTTACCTTGTGTTTCTCGTGTCATTAGTGATGAGATAAATATCTGTCCCCTCTTTCAATCTCCTTAATTCACTTTTCTTTCAAAATTGCATACACTACATTTATGTTTAACCTCAAATTTATATTCAATTTGCCCATCAATTACTGATGTAGAAAAATAAAGAAAATTTCAAGTTGCACAGGAAATTTTTAATAGTACACTAAATGTGTAAATATCACGATCCCCAAATGGGGGTTTGAATATTTCCTTCCATCACTTCCGATAGGATTATATTAAGTAAAATGTGAATCATGTGTGTGTTCTTACATTCTAATTTTCAAAATTAATTTTTGATTCAACAAGTACCTATCATATAAATTTGCAACCCATGTACAAAAATAAAAATAAAAATTTAGTAGTTGAAAAAGAGAGCTTAATGACCCATTTGATAGTTACAGCGTTAATCGTTTCTGAAGTAGTCGACAGCGTCCCTATCTCGCGAGACTCGATAATTTCGTGTTCGAGCACCCGAAGCATAATTACGGTCCGTTAATGAGCTCGAGCTGGAACGGTAGCATTCGTGCGAGATCCGGCGAGATACGTTAAATCATAAATCCAGCAAAATGACCGCGGGGCCAGGACGTTAAGAGCGTTGTTCACACCTACGTTCGTGTAAGACGGGAACGTCGGGAATTTCGCCAAGGTCTTCTTGGGATCTTCACGCACGAACGACCCTTTTTGTTGTTCCAATGGCTGACATGCTTGTCATACCTGACTGCTGCTCCCGAAGGCTTCCTGTCCTTGCGCGGACAGCTCGCTCTGTTTAATGAACATCGTGTTGCTTTCATTTACCGATCGCACGAACACTTTTTAACCTTCGATTATATTCACCCGTCTCGATAATCGTTCTCCATTCTGTCTATGGTATTTTTCATCGTTTCGGTGGTTTGCATTTTAGCTTCCTTACTTGCGTCGATTGACTTTCGAACATTTAGAGTTTGCTGTCTTTTGTATGAGGTTCTTGTACGAGGACATTTATTTATCAAATACGTCAGTCAGAAGTAACTTCACGGGTACACTATTAAAGCAAATAAAGGAAGTTAATGTGTTATGTTAACTTATCCTTGACTACATAAACAATAATTTGACTGCAACCTCAAACTGAACGATATTGAAAATTTGAATAAGATTTGTCACATTTAGACTGTGAGTCACGAGTCAGACTTGACAAGGGGTTAACAACTTGAGATCGGTATGAATCTGCGGTAAAGAAGTTCGACTGAAATATTTCAAAATTCGATAACTCGATAAATCAGAAATTCGCAAACCCTATTAGTAGTATATAATTTGCAATAACTGAGGAGTACCAAGAAAGTATTTTAATGATCGAAGATGTAGTAAAGTATCAGCATGAATCTGCGGTAAAGAGGTACGTCGTTTAGTGGCGGTTGGTGGCACGCAAAGAAGCTGTCGGAGTTAGAGGCGCCTGGCGCTCCCCGGTGGCGCCAGGCGCTTCTACGCGTTCGTCTTCGTGTTTCTGCTCGTGTGAACGAACCATAAGGATAGTTACATGGGCATCGTGCATACGCGCGGATAATACGTGGCGGCGGCTGCGTCCTTGGCGGTGCACGCGCGTTTTTCTGCTCGATAACCAGCGAACGGTCTTACCACGCGCATAGATGGCTACCACGGGGGATGGAAAAAGAAAGGGAGAAAGAGAACAGCTAGAAAGCTGCTCGACGCTATGCTGTACGTACACGCGAGTTAAGTTATCGTAAACTGGTTTGCCGGCCGGGATGGCGCGGGGACGATTTAATAAAATGGCGCCAGCCGGCTAGCTGGATATCCGATTACGATATCCGGGAGGGCCGATAAATTCCGCGAGAAACGGTGGGTCGTGTCGATAACCCGACGAGAACTAACGTCCTGGATAACGCTACCGCTAATTGAAAACCACCCTTTCCCAACTATTATTTACCTGTTGTCCTAATTTCCCTATGCCAAAACGCCACATTGTGTTACCAGAAATTTTAGTATCAAACTTTTACGTACATACGACCTTATGTCTATCGATACATTCAAAAGACATATATACACACGTGTACGTAGTCACATCATATACGAAACGTGTATGCATCATTTAAGTTTCTGTTATTGTAACATGTTCACGTGTCAGTATTAGCATACATGTATGTGAATGTAACATGTTTGACTCAGTCATATGTGTGGATACAACATGTTTGACACGATCATACGTATGAATACAATATGTTTGACACCTGTATGTGACACATGTATTTGTCATATGTATGTGTATGAATATAATTTTTGACACAGTCATATGTACATGTATGAATATAATATGTTTGACACAGCCATACGTATGAATACAATATGTTTGACACAGCAATGAATACAAGTTGAACACAGTGATACATATGAATACGAAATGTACGAGTCCAAGTAGACAAGCGAAATGACGAGTAAACTCGTCAGAACTATCGCATCACCTGTTTGCAGCAACATCGACTCTCGCTTTTAGCCGGCCACTCGATGGTACTTTTATCCCCGTCGTACACGAACGGTATAAGAAGAGTCGAAGAGGACAAGGCAGAAAAAGAGCGCGACAGAGAAAGAAAGAGAGAAACAGCCGCGTTTATTCGTCTGCAAATTAGTCACGAAGTCGGCGGATCGGAATGGCAATGGTGGTGTGGTGGTGGCGATGATGGTGGCGCTGCCGTTGGTGGTTGAATAGCTTCTGCTGGCAAGCAGAGAGCTCAACGTACGACCTTGGCGAGGCCTTGCGAGGTCGCTGACATGATTCCATCCTGTCCACGGACTCGGCAGATCGTTGGGATTAGGAGAGAAGCAGAGACGACGAGAGAGAACGGCTGTAGGTGTCACCTCTTATCATCCACCACGTCCTCTGCCGGAGTACTGATTTTTATCAACCGACCAAATGAATTTCCCTGCCAACCCGGCAAGTACGTCACTCGCGATCTAACTGAAAGGCGAACCAACGCTCTTCAAACTGGTCCTCGCTTTTAACCCCTTGCGCTTCAAGGTATACGTACAACGTTCAAACTTGTTAGTTGAAAAGTTTAATAGGTACTTTTGAAATTATTTTTATACTAGTTGCTGCTACTGTTTCACTATGTATAACTCTATAATAAACATCAAAATAGCTCAATATTAAAATAGCAAATAGAATAGTTAAATGAAGGTATATCGTAAAACACCGCTCAAATAAGTTCCAGTTAACGCGATATCAATTTTGCAAAGTTGTATCCGTTATTCCGCGAATCAGGATGTTAAACAGATTGCATAGTTGCAAAAGACCGCATAGTTCGGACGCGATCGCATTATAAGGAATGGTTGCGCCTTTACGAGCTCTGATGATACATCCGTAGAAATGCTTTGGCACCAGGAGTCAATTTGTGCGTTCATTACAATGCGAATCGCGTACGAAAGGTGCATCGCGAGCTATAAAACCACGGCAAGCTATAGTTTTCATATCTTTGTGTAATACAACTTTGTGTAATCCAACGGACAAGATCGGAAAAAGCCGAGTGTACATACTTCTAGTCGTAATACGCACCGTATCATCGCTATGTATCATTTCCAGCTATGATTATAGGAAACTCGGCTGTTTCTGCCAGTTGTATGAATGAGGGAAAAAAGGGACGCGGAATAAAAATTACGGAGAAAGATACGTGGACGAAGACTGAGCTGCGTGCCCTGATGCCGTGTCGCGATGCTAAACTCTCCAGATTTTTTTCCCTTTTTCTCCTTTCTTACTCTTCGTCGCTAAACGTGCACCGACTTTGTAATTAAAGTCAAAATGAGATTATTCGCGACACGGGAGGATGCAGTCTCCGCGATTGCTTTTTCGACGTGTTTGTTGTTTTAGTCAATTTTGTGTATCAAGTGGAGTTAGTATAGTATATAAGACTAGGTGGTGTCCCAAATCCTTATATGTCCAAATCTCTACATTCCCAAATTCCAATATTCGTCATATTTCCATATCCCCAAATCCCTAATATTCCCCAAGTCTTCAAATGTCTATACCTCGACTTTATACGTCTTCAAGTTCCCACATGCCCAGAATAGCATCGAAGGTGGTACAATGATCTGTCAAGTACTAGAAATAGATGATAATGCTTCCTTCCAATGGTCATGTCCACCGGCACCGATTGATACACGTTCCCATACGAACGCGCAGATTCTTCATAGAGCACCATGAATATCTGAAGAGTACTTGAAACGCAACTCGAACCAATCGTTCATCCTAGACGGTGGCGAATGTCGCGGAAGGAAACTGAGGTCCTAACGAGATGGATAAATCACTGACCACGACAGGTAACTGTCCCCCTTGATCTCTGACTGACTGTTGTTGATCGAATACTGAGCCTCGAGCTTTTATAGGTTGCTACAGGTGGATTGTTTTAGATCAGAAGATACTAGAGTCATGTTACATTTATACATATGTCATATTATAGAGGTGTAGGAATGTGGACATGTGGGAATGTGAATATATGGATATGTGTATATATGGATATGTGGATATATGGATATGTGGATATATGGATATATGGATATGTGGATATATGGATATATGGATATGTGGATATATGGATATATGGATATGAGAATATCTGAACCCATGGAAAGAGCAAAAATCGAACATGAAATTTTGAACCCATGCTATATGCAGAGGATATCGCAGGGTAGTTGGCATATATCACGTATTTTGAGACAAGCTGTACACGCCCTAACAAGCAGGCTCGGACGAAGTTAGTTTTCCTTCCATCGATTACCCTCGGGTCGCAATTGGAATGCACGTAGCCAGTGTAAGCGATCGGCCACCCGTGCGAGGCAACGCGTCGTGTCGCAGATAGATAAACTTAATAGCTCCATCCATTCAGCAGCGTCGATTATTGCCGCGCTAACGCGTGCGAGCGAGCAGAGTCCGAGCGGACGGCTTATTACTCGCACGACACGCGAGACGTTCGTCGAATTCCTTTGTGTCCACGATCGTTCGTCTTCCGCGAACATTCGAGCGTGTTCCGGCAGGTGAACTCGCGACATTTACGTCGAGAAACCACGATCACCGAGCAAATCGACCAAACATTGTTGCTCGACTCGTGGGAAACGCGTTATTCTTTAGTGGCAGAGCAAGAAGTGAAAAAAGGTTTCATGCCGTTCCTTCGAGAAAGGGACGCACTCAGGGGAGCAGAAAGAGCGAAACTTATCCTCTTCGGGGTCCTTTTATCCGCAACGTGAACCGAGAGATTCGCGGGATTTCTGCACGAACGGGAACCCTGATGAGACCACCTCGATAAACCAGACGCAATCACAACAAATTATGTGTCATTTGTTTGATTACGTGAGCGGGTAAAGGAGGCCATTATCGATGCGTTTAGCAAGAATGTGGTTCATCGCAGGAAAACTGACAAGGTAGTGCAAGATAAGAGCAGCGAGATTCCTGGAAATTTCAACATTTGGAGGGATAGGAAATTTGAGGAAGGTGGGGAATTTCAGGATGTGGAAATATGGGATTTGGGGAATTTTAGATTTGGGAAATTTGATAAATTATAAAATTAATAAAATAAAAAATTGTAAAATTGATAACTTAAATCATGTAATTTTCCCGAACCCAAAAATTGCACGAAATTATGGCTAACACAAGTGCATTCATCTCTAACCTCTACACAGGTATAATTTAGGCCAATTAAACGAGTCGCCTGCATATCTGATGATGGAAGCCGAGTTGTTGTAGTAAAAGGATTAAGATCGATGGAGGTAGCGAGTTACTTTTCGCACGGACCACAAATGGAACCACGGACCTGTGTTTCCTCGGGAGAATGAAAAGTAATAGAATAGAAACATTGTCCGAACAGGACCGGTGGTAAATTACCGCATCACGCAAAGTTGAATCGCGCAAGAAGATTGTGGTTAACATTGTTGAGAATCACGGTTTACTTGATACCTACATCGATGAATTGTTTTGTAACGCAAGAACTTGCGGCCGGATAAATTGTAGACAGTAGATTCCTTCGTGATACATTATTATAGAAATTGCGTATAATCAGGAAATAATAAAATATACATAGTTTCTTGTATCACTGTGCAACATCGGCTGAATGTATCTTAAAGAAACATTCGTGTGCTTTGTACGACTATAACTGTGAAATCATTCTTCGTTAAAATATTATCGATATCTATACAACAATATTTATCATTAAAATAATTCACAGTGATAAAAAAGAAATAATAATTATTAATAAAAATAAAGAGTAATTTGTAAGGCCCTAGCGAGCGACTGTCAAACGTCTGAATATTTAGCTTCCACTCATCAAGAGTCATCCGATAATTAGTTGATTCTCTTCCCATTATCGTTTACCAGGCATTTTATTGCTCCAATTACTTTATCTATATTAACGTACGATCATTAGCGAGGCTCGTTAGGTTTCATAAAAAATTCATGCGATTTATCAACGTCAGTCCGATATAATTAATCTTTTCCATCGAAAACACCGAAGGCACTGATTGCAATGAACGCGATTCACCTTTCAACAAGCTCTTCTTGCACGATTTTTCTCACGTTCGATCCATAATCGGCTTCTTAAATGAATAAAGCTAGACAGACAGTCTACGAGCATGATTTATATGCTCTTAATATATTTGCGAACATTGGCGTAACCTATCACCCTTCTTCCGCCGAAATAAATCATTGCATTTAACAATTTTTGTGCTTTCTAAAATGCACATTTTTCAAATTTCGGAATCTCGGGTTTTCAAATGTTCGAACTAATGAAATAGAGATCTATCGAACTAAAAATCTAGGGAAATAGAGATCTATCAAAATTGAAATCTAGGGAAATAGAGATCAATAGAAATAGCAATGTTAGGGACAGAGACATCTAGATAAAAATTAATATATAAAAATAAAGGTTTAAAAATATCGACAAGTAGTGGAGACCGGAATCTGAGGATTACCATGCAAACAAAAGGCAATCGAATGAAATAAAATTCGCTTGGTAAATCGTAATGTCCGACGCGTAACCGGTCTTATAGATGGTGTATCGAAAGGGTTAACGCAGCGATCCAGTTAACTGCATATAATGTTCAGCGAGCACCGTTCGATCGTTTGATCGATGCCGGAAACGAGAGCAAGGATCATAAGTCTTGTTCGATGTCGCGATAAACTCGTCCTCCGCCCATCGTGTCCCCGCGAATCGTTAGTCAATCGACCAAGGTAAAGACCGTCACGATTCCAGGGTCTTCTTCTTTTTCTCGTTCGTTTCGCGCGAAAGTGGCCGATGCCGTTCGAGATATATCTCCTCGTGGAGCGTTATGCAAATACGAGGAGGAACAAGAAGAGAAGAGGAAGAAGAAGAGGGTGTTGCTGGGACGATCGGTACGTGGCGCATGCCATCGTCGCGGTACGTGGCCGAAGTAAATTGGTGGTCTCCCTGTCGCTGATGTATGACAGAACGGATACTATGAACAAGTATACTCATGAATATTCATACTGGGTGTCTTCCTTTCGGTCTTTTGCTTCAAGAATTCGACGCTTGCCAAGATGTACACTTGTTCGGACTGGTATAACGAGTACTGATTGACAGGTTTTTTTGTGACGATGTAGATGTCTAATGATAAGTACTTTGTCTTACGATCACTAAATATATTTTAATATACTAGGATTGTTTAACAAACGATTACAAAATGATTGGAAGCATCAGCAGGTGTATAAGGTCCTTACAACTTCATGACTCGTGTACAAAATTTCTATATGATCAATTTCACACATGCCAAGACCCTTATACCTAAATTACTTGGATCCCTTAATTCCTGTGTGTGCAAATGTGTGCAAATACATGTATGTCTAAATCTGTATATACCCAAAACTCGACACATCTGAATCCATGTGTGTCCAAACCCTTATATGACCAAATACCTACATGTCTAAATCCTTACATGTCCCAAACTCTACATAACCAAGTACCTATGTACCCCAATCCCCATACGTCCAAATTTCCATATTTCCGAATACTTGCATGATCACATATCCACATGCCTAAATCTCTATATGCCCAAAACTCTACACATCCAAACCCCTACATGTCCAAATCCCTATTTACAATACATCTATATTCCGATTATAATTCCTCAAAAATGAAACTTTTTATGAACACATACTTGATCGTACAAAGAAACGTCTGAACACTAGAACGATGGTCGCCACTGATAATTCGAGTGAAACGACCGATAAGAAATCGTGTGTACCGATTAAATCTATCTCGAAACAAGAAGATGAGACGTCCACAGGGAGGATGTTCATGACAGGATGTTTAGAAGGATCCTCGTCCGGTTTTCGGGCTCTGTAACGAATGTCAAAACCAAGAGCTAGAAGCAGCATTTGCATCGAAGACGACCGCGAGATTATTAGGCATGCAGATTACCTGTCCGTTCATCGGCCACAGCCCTTTTCGTCCTTTTGCTCGTACTTTGATCCTGCGGATTATTCGCGAGCGGCTTTACAACCTAAGCTACTGACGCTGGCCAGCAGCGTTTCAACGAGAAGGCTAAATTGTCTTATTTTATTCCACTTCAAGCACAGAACGTACGTTTCATACGTGGCATAAAATTGCTGACTTATTGTTGGACCAATCGTTTCTACGACGACTTCGAACCGTGTGAAACTATCACGTGAATTTCTCCACGTATGTTGGATGAAAAAAATCCTTTGTACTTGCCACTTTGTTTAAACCTGAACTGTGAACACTTCGAATTTAATACCAAGCCGGTCATTTGACCAGTCAGTTGTCCACAGGTCTTTCTTGAATTACAAAATTTATTTAAATTTTTTCGTTACTGCATATGTGTATACATGTAGTATTTATGTATGTGCATTGTATGCACTGTAGGTGCAGTGCTAGTGCAGCTTCGAAGTAATTGTAAAATTACCTGTTAGATCAGGTTGAAAATGTACCTAAGAATAAACTTTAGATAGAAAATAAGAATGAGAAGATTTTAGATGTAAATAACAGCATGGTAACAAAACTTCAGATTTAACTTGTCTTCGAACAATCACAAAATTATGCATGTAACGTAAATACTTCCAAATAGATTCGAGCAATAAACTAACTTGAAACAATAAAATTAAGGATGGTACAGTAGACCGTAACCCAAGAAATCGTTCCCGAACAAAAACCACAGGGTCTTCAATTTCTGTAATGTCCCAAAGAAAATAACAGCGTAGTAAAAAGGCAGCAAAACCCACAATCGTTTAATTCTCGAATGAAAGCTAATCCTGGTCGCAAAAACAGTTCCAATTTCCTTCCACTAACACGAAAAGTGGCCAGGTAAATCGTGGGGTGAATCGATGGGCCGTGTCCAGACGGGAGAACACGGTCGAAGGACGAAGTCGATGGAACAGAAAAGACAAACCCGTGGACGCGGGTGCAGCGTTTCAAAAGGGACAAGAGAGAGAAAAAGAGGGAAAGTAGGAGGGCCAGAATCGGTGGGGTTACAAAGCCACGCAGATGGAATGCGTCATTAATGGCTTGGCCGGATCAAGTCCTTGTGCCAGGCATTCATAGTTATTATCCTACGTACTCGCCAGGAAGTTATATTTTAACGGTCGTAAAGGATCCGAGGAGCTCGCGAAAGGCTGTTTGCCCGACGGGTATGCAAGCGTTCATGCAAATACAAAGGTGGACGGGTGGAAACGTCGACGGACAACGGAAGCCTGTGAACGGAAATCGGCAATATATAATATATACTGATCATCTTTTCATTTTGCAGAGGTCTATGATGGTTCTAGGACTGATTTTGTGGTGATCAAAAGTACCACAAAAGTTACTTGAACCACAATTTATCATTATAAGTAAATTGGATTATTGATAATAACGACTGTGTGAATTTGACAAATCTAATATTCTACTAATTCCACATGACCGAGCAGCATGTCTCGGAGATGAGAAGAAAGAAAAGGATTTACGCTCGAGGTTCCAGGTACTCGCGACGATTATTTTTAGCCGAATGAATTACGACTTATTCCACGGCGGCGGCTCGTTTACCCTCGGTGCGATGAAAAGCGGAAAGCAGCGAACTATGCCTCTTGAGAAGACAGAGGCGAAGGTGAAACAAGACGAAAGTAGATATTACCAGTCACGAGCAGACTTCCGTTCTTCCTAGGAACTTGCCGACGGGTGTAACTTCTCCTCTTCTATTTCTTCTTCGTCTTCCTAACCGTTGGTTCATTTCAACGGGTATATATATGTGACACGTTCGTTACAAAGCGTTTGACTTCTATTCGACCGACCGGTTTATCCTGATTTCGGATTCGTGGAAACACTTCAGGGTGCTGTCACGTTCTCGAAGATCAATAGTCCATTGCGTTTCAATGGCCGTCGAAAGGCTGGTCCAAAAATCACATGTGCCGCTGGTAATAGTAATTTTTACATCGACAGTTTACCTCATAAATATTTCCAGATTTATGGGTTCAAAAATGTGTCTATACATTCCTAAACTCTAGCTGCCACATCATTCATATATAGACATGTTCATATGAATCTATCATGTATATTAGTAAGAACTTGGTCACTTAATGTAACAAAATACTGTGGAAGTATTTGGTAAGATTTGTTGAGTGTTCAACTGCTTTGTGGCAGTCATGTCAATATCTGCATACTTTCCCAATTATACTTCTATTAAAATTTTGTATCTGTTGTCAATTTCGCAAAGAACCTTCTAAATGAAAACTTCGAGTCTGGAAGTCAAATCCACATAAAAGCATCACCTCACCAGCATAATCCACTGCGTCCATCAGTAGCCATAAAATGAAATAATAAACCAACAGCAACTAAATTGAATAAAAGAGAAAAGACAAAGTATGAGGTGTATTCAGAAGATGCGAAAGAGTAAAAGTAGCACGTGGCACGTGCGTTTATGGGGCCGCAAGCGTCGAGTACGAGCCGCGATGGTAGTCCTTAACGATGACCCAAATGACCCGTGGCAATCTCGAAAAAGTGCACGGTTGCTAAACGCAACACGTTTCTCGCAACACGTCCGTTGGAAAGAGGATCCTAACCTAACCGAGATACCGCGATATCATTATTCCGAGCTCGTACCAACGGGGTGGAACATCTGCAAGCTGATTGTCCAACGACACGCATGATTTACGCGATCACCGCTTAATAACGCTGTCATTAATTTGCAAGCTTGTTGGATACTGGCCGATTCAGCGAAACCGGTGCTCGAACGGGTTAACCCTTCCCTGTGTAGTCTATAAATAGATCGAACAGGATAATCCAGAATATTTTCTGAAAAGTCAATTTAACCGTGGCAGAGTGGATAGATTGAAATTATTTAGCGACAAAAGATAAGTCCGGACCTCTCTCTCCTCTTCCTCTTTGTGGTACGATAATGAGGGTAATACGGTATCGAGGGAACTTGCAAATTTGTTGATCAAGGTGTACATTGTGACTGAAGAAATATCGAGCCGTGAAGGACGAGTTATTCGACGATCGCTCTCTGAATTCGGTATAAATAGATCGACTACGGTAATCTTTACCCTTTTCTTCGCTAATAAGAACATTTTTTAGCTTTCTGATTGGCTCGCGAGAGGCGAGTGAATTTCAATTTGATAAATTTAATCACTCTGCTAATATTGTGATACGCCATTTGCATGCTTCGGTACACACTTTTCTTTCTCGATAATTTATAAATACCTTTTTAGGACAAATTTTACGTTAGGACAGATTTTCGTGTTTTGGAATTCTCAAGTTTTTAAATTGTTAAATATTCAAATTTCAAGATTTTCATCACCAAATCTTATATCCTCAGATTTCTATTGCTATAAATCCCCATATCCTCAAGTCCCCATAAAATATTTATACATCCTCTTGTCCGATTACCTTAAACTTGTTTCGGTAACCAACGATATGTACCTCTCCAATAACAGAGGCAATAATCAGCCCTAAAAATCCTGTTCGCGATATTACTGGAAAGAAAGGCAGATTTACCGTTGACCGTAGGTGGTCGTACAACATCATTTGGGAATATTTAAAGGGAGCATCAGGCATGAAAAAACAATTTCGCGGGCCCGTTCGATCCGACGACCGATAACCAAATGACTCGGTCTCGCGTCGCGCTGCCAGGAATAATGATAGCTGGCCCCCGGTGTGCACCACCTTATTATTACACGTATCGCGTCGAGCCGTCGGCGCGGAGTTCCTTTTCCAACCTCGACGCAACAAGAAGCTGCTGCCTTCTCCTCGTAACTGTTCGTTCACCCGACCTTCGCAAGGTCACGGAGAGGCTGAGGATAAAAAAGGGAGTAGGGAGAACCCGAAGAGGGCTGCAGCGGAGAGAAGAGGGAGAGTCTAATCAACGCCCGGAGTCATGCTCCAGAGAACACTGCGGGCTCGGAGAGGAGAGAGAGAGAGAGAGAGGAGAAAAAAGCAACGACGAGAAGAGATTCGAGATGCAACGTGGAAGAAGCGGTGGTGGTGGATGAGGTGTGAGATGGCGGTTAAGAGAACGAGAAAAGAGACTCGACCAAGCAAGTTTCTACAGCTGAAAACTTGTTGAACATTAAGTTAAGATGACATTTTCGGTACCATTATTCGCGACGGTTCTCTTCTTTTTCGCCGAGCAACCTGTGGCATGTTCTACTCGCCGGAAGACACGAAACACGAACGAGTTGATCACTTGTACACTCGAGAATATGCGTCTACTCGAGAGATGCGCGATTAGATCGCGCGGTACATCGTCATGTCAGTTGTTTACTATGTTGATGTGCTTCTTTATTGTTCCTTTTATAGCCGCCGGTATATTTTCTTGCCCACATCGTTCTTGTGGACATTGTCGTTGATCGATGCTATAAATTTAACTTAATCGAATTACTTTCGAACGGCCGTACAACGAATACCGAATACCGACTATTATTATAGTTATGCTGATACTGGGGTTCATGGTTTCGGATCATTTCCCACCAGATGGTAATAGCAGTTTATTCGAGTCCAGTTCATCTAACAGTTCATATCATTCCAGTTCTCTTCCGTTTAGCTGATGTTCTTTCAACAGCTAGTTAATTAAAATATCACGCATGTTCTTTATGTGGTTGTGTGAACATTTTTACTGGGGTCCATTTGTTGCAGCATTCAGAATAAACTTGAAATACGTACAAATCTTAAGATGTAGTCAATTGTCATCGAGAGAGACATGAAAATCATTGAAGTCTATAAACATCGTAAAAATATCAAAACTATCATGAATATCATGATCATCGAACTGTTGACAAAAGTTGACAAACATTTTCAAATATCAATCCACATTATTCAAAAACACATTCAATGTATGAATGACTCTTACTCTAAGATACTCATCTAAAATACACCCCAAAGACGTACAAATTTATAATGTTATAATCATTATACTTCTAATAAAAAAATTGTAAACATCCCTAACAATGACATTCTCCAAGGAAATAGTTAATCTACAAATGACTATCAGTCCCAAAGATATACACATTCAGTTGATTCCAAGGATGTACCAATCTCAGAATATTACTATTAATTACTAAACTTTTATCAGAGAGTAGCAAACATTTCTGAACAATAGCATCCCTAAAGAATAATATCCCTGAACAATAACATCCCTAAACAGTAACATCCCTAAACAATAACAACCCTAAATAATAACATCCCAATCCTTAACCACCCCCTGCAATCCACAAATGTGCCCCAATCCCAAAAGCGCGAAAATTAAAAGTAAACAGCCATTTGAGAAATAAAAAGAGAATCAACCGGCAGTATTACGAGAGGCCATACAAGTAGAGAATCCCCAGGACGATCGGTATTACGCTCTCTATATCCGGTGAAACCCGTTTTCGTCTTTTTGCCAGGTACCGAACCCTTCGACCTCCTCCCATCCTGCTCGGCTTCATGTTCTCCAGCCATGGATGCTGCGTGTCGCGCGATGCAAGGTTAAAAATAACACCTTGCAGGATATTTATAGCGGCACGTAGACGCGGAGGTGAGGCGGGAAACGTTGGAAAAGAAGAGGAAAACGACACGGGTGAAATGGGGAGAAGCGGCATCGAGCAGATTGGAGGCGATATCTGTCGCGTGAACAGCGAAAGACCGTATTCGTTGGATAAAAATGAAGACGAAAAGAGACTGTAAGAAGCGAGAGAAGAGGACGATGCAACCGTACAACTTGTGTTGTGACGATGATCGTCGTGGAGGAAGATACGCTATACTCGTTGAAAAGAACACGTTCACCAACCACATGTGGATTCTCAAATACTGTTACTATAATCATACACTGTTTCCATTTTAAAATACAATGATCTTTTAGAGGAAGAGAATGAGCACCATGTGGATATTTCTGAAATACTGTTATAATGATGGCACATTGTTTCGTTTCGATTTTAAGATACAATGATGTTACTTTAGAGGATGATCAGCAATCACAGGTGGATATTTCAGAAATACTGTTACTATAATGATAGCACATTGTTTCAAAGCGCCTGAACAAACTGAGAGTTACAACAACAAACTTGTGAACAGGTCATTTAACAGTCTTACTATCAAAAACTTGACGATTTGAAATTTTGTATTATACGAGTATATATAACAGGGGAAAATATGATGCGAGTATTTCTTATTCTAATTTGAAATAAAATTTGTGCAGGTCTGAGAGGAACGTAAGAGCAGATAGAAGAAGGCCGATGAAAGAGGAAGAGAGAAAGAAACGGGTGCATTGAGCCTGGAGCGAAGTGGCCTTGACGTGGGCCGACCAGAGAGGGCAAGGACGACCGCCCTAGGGAGATCCTCTCTTTTTATTCCTTCCAGCTCGACTGGCCGCCAGCATCATCTGCGAACAACGCTCCCGGCCTGCAACCGCACCCAACCATAAGTTCGCGTATATAACGAGAAACGTAGCTGGCTATATCGGGACTACTTTGAGAATGTTTCGTAAGCCGGTTGACTCTGGCTGGATACCGGGGGTTGTTACGTTCGCTGGAAGGTCGGTTGTATAATCTGTTACTCCAACAGATAATTTGCTCCTCGAGATTATCGATCGATCTTAAGTCTTTCGGATTATAAGACTCGAGGTCTGTAATGTGAACGAGCCGACGTTTTCAAATGGGTCAGAGAGTTGGCGAGGGATTTGGGTTCTAGGATTTTTTACTCTTAAAACATTTTTTATTTTAAAGATTTTTAATCTGATGCTGTTTGAGTATAGCGTCGTTCGATATTTCACGCGATTCCGTTTGACGAGATTCAAATTTGGCGCGCTTAGTTCCATTCTAATGCGAATGAGCTAAGAAAGGTACAGATCACTTCGCTTATAGAAAAGCTATTTACCACATCATACAATGTTTGATACCATGCAATTTTTGTATAAACTTGTTTTTTATAACCTCAGCTCTTTAGGAGGTATTCAATCGTTTTAAGTGACACAGCCTCTGAAAATCGTAGTTTCCAAGTGAAACAATGAATCATTCCTAGCAAAACTGAAACATTCCTCCGCATTTGCAACAGTTAGAGGAATAATACACTTAAATCGATCATTTCATCCCGGAATCACGCAATAACACGTAGATTATCTGATCCAGAAAGAAATTAACTACGACGTTAATGAAACGTTGGTATTTGAAAGAAAAAGAAGACGGCATGAAGCGACGATCGTACTTGACGATGTTTTCTGTACACCATAATCACGCGAGTTATTTGAAAAACACGAAGAGCGAAGACAATCGATATCTTCGCGGATTAATGCGTTCTTCTCTGTGTCGGAGCCCTTTTGTCTAGCGCGATACTTCCTATTCTCTTATTTCGCTTCTGTTCTAGCGAGACAACCAGATCGTCCCTGAGAGTTGGCTGGCCCCAGAAGTCGTTGGAATAATTCATGATGTCTCCACGAGAATATCATACGAGCAGAAGGGGTGTCCGATTGAAAATCGATCCACGTACCGATAACACGGCCCTTTCCACTTTTCTCGAAGGGATGAACCTCGCGGAAAAATTGAAAACATCCACCGATCTTCCAAGACGATCATCCTTGTGGAACCATTATAATTCTACAGAAATTTCACTGCGAAAATTAATTCAAACTAAATTTGATAAGTTGGTGTATTATAGTAACGTGTCATTTAGTCACTGTAATAATAAAATTAAATTTGTTAAAATACCAATAAGAACATACTACTGTCATTATATGAAAAATTAGAATCACCCTGAAAATTTCCTAAGCTGAGACACCCAGCTGAACGTCTACCATCGAGACTACTATAGATAATACTGAACGCCTGAACATTTCTTCCACGTGAATTACACTGCACGTGCATAAGACCGAATAAAAGGACTTAAGCGTTAGATAAAAAGTGATAAAGAGATGGTAACTCATTCGTCAGTAGAAAGGCCGGGCAATCAACGGGATGTTCCATCAGCGTGGATGCACGTTCTACACGTCCCCGATATAAATTAACGTTGTAGCGATCCATATTAATCGACAGCACGAGAACCCGACGACAGCCAGCAGCTGCATACAGGCGAAATGATTAGTCGATCCGTCCGAGTCCGTGTCGCAACATTCGGTCCGAACGAGGAAATCGCAAAACGAAGATGTAGCGGCGCAGCATCGACATAACCGGCTCGATGTCGAATAACGACGCGATAAATAACTAAAGATCGTCGATTGCTTGTCGGTTTTAATGCGAATACACGCGATATATATCGCGCCGCTGCCGGTACATTTCTGCGCGTGACAGACGCGCCGCCGATCGGCCGCCATAAATCTCGCGATACGAACAAACGCTTATCCACTCTGATTACCCTTTCAAGTTAATCGATTCTGATCGATTGTTCGCGGACTGCGACTATCGCTGTTCACGTCGCATTTTCTAGCGCGAGCAGGCTGTTTCATTACGCGAAATCTGCAGGTGCAAAGGTTTATTGGCGGCGTTAAACGCATGCGCGATAGATAACGGAAGGTGATAAATACGTGCAGTGAAGTTTGTACAATGGAACACGGTGTAATAAATTGAGATTAATTTACTGCGCAGGTTTACCGCGCACGGATAACGATTGCGCATGCACTTTATGTTTAAGATAACTTTTTCAAGTACTGTCATTTCAAATATATTTGCTGTAGAAATTTTGACGTTAGTATTATATCGTTAAAAATACAATTATCCTCCGAATTTTCGCCAAGAGAGGGTAAATTAAATTTGACACAACTTGAAACTAGTACTAGCGTGCTTATAAATAAACCTCATATGCGTTTCCCGAAAACGCGTACTCTGCATCTTGAAATAAGGATCCAGAACAACATATCGAATATTTCAATCTCATTTCAATTTCAAATAAAATTTGTCCGGATGTGCTCAGTTCGTGACCGAGCTGTAAAGCCGCGTTTCGAAAAGCAAATCACCGTGTGTACCTGCAGCAACGCGAAAGGAAAAGAAACCCCGAGGGAAAAAGCTGCGAGCTGCATCTCGAGGTGGTGTACTCCATCGAGCCACGAGTGGGCAAATAAAGTTTACGCGATGGAAGACGAGCCGACGTACGTCGATAAAAGTAGCGGCTCTCGCGAGTGCCAACGAGAACGAAATATCCCTGCTGACATATTGACACAGGCAAGTCGTAATTCGCGCCTCGCGGACAAATAGAGGGCTGCTCGTGGGCCGGCTGTGAAAAGATCCCTGTGCTCGAGGGCGCGATCCGTTTGCCCTGGTACCGAGTGCAAAGAGCCGGTGCAAATAAGACGAGCCACAAAAGACCACAGACTCTGTACTTCTTTCTCTTTGGTAATTCGACCTCTTCTGATTTTGATTAAATGTCTGGAAATTTTTACTCACAATTTCTGTAGATTTAGTTGGATATTTGTTATTTTTTAATAGGCTCGAGTTTTCATCGAATAGATGTAAGGTTACGCAGTGGCTCGCCAATTATGCTGCGGCGATTAAAAAGTGCTATCTGGGCAAGAGATAGGGGCACTGCTATCGCGCGTACGAGCGTGTACGAGCGTCTTGTTGGAACGTTGTATACGTTACTAATTAGAAGTAATTACTACGCGTGACATACATTGGGCTTCTTCAGATTGGCCGAGGCAGAACCACCGAGAGTAAACCCTCTCTCTCTGTTCACTTAGCAGCGAGAACGTGCTTACGGCTAAGTGGCCGCCGCGTAAAAGGGTTACATGCTGCGACTAGGTATTAACGATAATGAGACCGTAAGAGCAACGTTTAGATAAGAGCAAGGACTCGAAAATAAAAAAGATATCGAGAGCAGAGACGATCGAAAGAAATCGTACGCTGTTACGAGCGGAGTAGAGGGATAAGTACCTTGGGAGGCTAATTAACTTCTCCGTTTTAATAGAGACTTTGGTCAGTCGGAGAATAATTAGGCAGGACGATGCGATCTATGTTATGGCGGACTTTGCATGGGGTATCGACGATAGGATCAATTAAGATTAACTAACGTGACAAGTTTGGGTATGCTTGCCACAACTCGCTACTTGGTACACGTTTCTGGATGTGGAGACAATGCGTGTTTTATACTCATATGTGTAGATGCACATGAGGATAGGAACCCAACTTCACACTATAAGACTATGCATTTAGACTTAACTGATGAGTGCATAACTGATTTGATGTAATTTAGTGAGGTTTGAGAATGAAAGAACTTGGAAGAACAATAGGGATGATATTTGTACATCAACAGTAATAATTGTTTATAATAAAATAACATCAGAACACGAATGTAGCATCGCATATGCAACAGTATATCAGCAGGCTAAAAGTCAAAATCCACGGAAAACTTGTGAAAGTAATTGAACACGCGTTACTTCATATATCACGACGCGACACCAAAAGGGTTAAAGTCGCTATCGATGATATACACAGAAAACTAGTGAAACGTCTTGAGTATCAAATGAATACTTCCACGTTACACCATATATCATCGTTCGACGGCAAAAGGATGAAAGTCGATATCGACAAAATCGCTGAAAAGCTCGTGGAAATACTTGAATAGCAAATGATTACTTCCACGTTACACCACAACGAACCTCGTTCGCATCCCTCGGCAAGATTAAGTCCCCGATTAACTCGCCGCAATAGGATTCAGAATGAAAATGCGTACACAAGCTAGGAAGCGCTAAAGCACCGGCATGATCGTGGGGTCGCGAAGGTCATTTCGTATCAGAATGCACAAAATTGTTGCACTCTGAGCCGCGCGGCCACGTTCAATCACGCTGGAACCACGATGGATATTACAAGCCTCGCCTCCGACCGATCGGCACCAACCCCCTCCTCGCTGGAACCCCCGCCCCCGCACGCACACAGCACCGCGCAGCATTAAAATAATTTAATTTAATACCCGGCAATTCCGCTTATTACCATTGCAACATCAATTTTAATAATAGCCCTTTCCCGCCGAGATTCTTACAACGCCCTCTCTTTCTCCTTTTATATCTATTTCTATCTCTCTCTCTCTTTACCTGTCGCCTTTTCTATCCTTCTCCCTATCTTTCTCTCTCTCTTTCTTATCGGTTTCTTTTGAACAGGCGACTATCGGCAATGGCGTTTCCTGTGCATCCACGTCAACTCGCCGAGTTCGATATTATACCGTTGTCGGGCTAATAGCATTCGTAACGCGTTGCCCGCCGTTCTTTTTGCCCCGCTAATTAACGCCGTCCGAGGTGCTGTTTTTAGTCAGACGTAGCCGCGGCGTATGTCAGCCGCATCCGATTATCGTGACGCGCTTCCTGATGCAACGGGTGGTTACGATACGCCGTGGTTCGATTAATTTGATGGGTCCCTGACGACAGGCCACCCGTGATCTGCCATTATCGACGATATCAATTCTTGCGTTCGGTAAAATGCTCGCGCAAAAAACTCGCAACTGCAGTGTTGGGATAATTTTTGATTACTTCTTCAATTAAGTTCGTATCAAGATCGGTGTTCGGGCAGATTTATGACACTCTAACGGGATAAGGATTTATTAGCAGTGATTTACATCACTATATTTATGACCTCCCTGGTATCGTATCTAAATCCCTCGACACCTGGATATTTATATTTGTGATATACCGATATCACTATATTTCTAAATCTGTAATCCTCCAATATCTCCGATTTCTAAATCAATCATATGTGTATCATGAATTCAACGAAATCGTAAGCGTGGACCAAAATAGCAGCGAAGCGTAGAATGAAAATTGAAACGAAAATACCAGATTCATCAAGGCTAAAGACATGAATATGATCGTCAAAGTGGAGGACACCTATGTGGCCGAAGGACCGTCGCCGTTGAATTTTTCTCGCTGGCAGACAGCACAGTGAGCGCCTTAACCGGAAATGGAGCAAAAGCCGTTCATTAAGGCCGCCTAGAGAGTTTCCTGGGATTGCGATATCGACGAGGGGACGGCCAGGAGAAACGTTAAATTACGCGACGCTCGAGACAGAGAGCGGAGAACCAGATACCGGACGCGCATTTATATCGGTGCATTAAGCCGGTGCATCGGGATGCGCCGACGTGTCCTCCCTATGCTACGCCAATTGCACGACGATTACGCGACTACCAACGGCCGTACATAAATCGACGGGTTCCCTGAAAAATCACTGGCTTTCCTTAGATGGCCGGAAAGAATGGAGGACTGTTCGATTCGCCCGCTTTATTTATCGCCAGACTACAGCCACGAACGAATAAATCCTACCCGAGGCGTTCTTTCGCAAATATTAACCCTGCTCGAACCTATTTCTGCCGAATACCTACTTTTAAACTGATTACTTTTGATGGTCCTTCTCAAGTTATTTAGTTATAATTTGGTAATATTCATGGTGTACGTCATATGTGGAACAGGATGGATTTGTTTGGAACATGCTTATTTCACATTGCTGTTAGACTGAATGGTGAGGTAATTTGATAAATTGAACGACATTTAGAAACTTGGTGATTTGAATATCATTTGGAAGATTGGTTCAATAGATCATGTAAAGATGTAATAATCTGCAAATGCAAAGATTTGAACATTACAAGGAACATTTTTCAACCAAAGAACCTAACTTCTCTCTGCCCACGAGTGCCTGTCACGTCCAGACTGCTGCCTCACCCAAGCTCAAAACATACCAAAATCGCGTCAAAACGCATGCCACGTCTACACGATCCCCACCGATAGCATCTAAAACTCAGCGGATCCTTGAAAATGGTCTGAAGGTATCAACCATCATGTAACAGGGTTTCGAAACATGGATTTCTGGCTACCAGAGAACATCTCGCTTTCAGCAAGGTTGCAAAAAGCTGGCTGGTTATATCCGTAGGCCCTAAGGTACACGAGGCAGCCACTCTGCATGGCTACATAAATTTGCTGGCACGTCAGGACGTGTTAGCATTATTACGTGTGTCGAGGGAATACCGATCCGACCGACACTTTTTTTCTCCCCGTGGTTGCAACGAGGACCCGGGTGTGCGTGAAGTGTGGCCGATCGTGTCCGCGCTACGTGCACATCCGCGAGCATGTGCGCGGGCATACTCGAACGCCCGTTGGCGACCCACCAACCACCGAACGTGCGTTGACGCGAACCACTCGTGGCCAGATGGTAGCTGGATCGCGTTACAGAAATTGCCAATTACCTATAACATGCAATTTCTGCCTGCCCGCTCGATCTGCTATCGTATTAATCCACGGACCCGTTACCATCTTCCATCTCGCCATCGCCGTGTGATATGAACAACGAACAGGAGAACTTGTAACAACGTTCTACTTGAGCTTTTACTACCTGGAAGCTCGACGTTCTTGGAACGTAGGAATGTGTAGCAAGTGAGATCCTTCAGATTGCTTGGGATCTTGTTATGGGGTCCAAAGGGGACGGTAGGAATTTGGGGATGTGGGACTTTGGGAGTTTGGAAATTTGGGGTATGGGAATTCGGATACGTGAAGTTTTAGGGGTTTGAGAATTTGAGAATTTGAGAGTTTGGGGATGTCAGAGATAGGGGATGTGAGAGATTTGAGACGTGAGAATTTAGGGATTTGAGAGTATGGGGATGTGAGAGTTTGGGGATGTGAGAATTTGGGGACGTGAGAGGTTGGGGATGTGAAAGTTTGAGACGTGAGAATTTAGGGATTTGAGAGTTCGGGGATGTGAGAGTTTGGTGATGTGAGAATTTGGGGACGTGAGAGGTTGTGGTGTGAGAGTTTGGGGATGTGAGAATTTGGGGATTTGAGAAATCTCGCCGTTTGAGAATTTGGGGATGTGGGGATCTGAGGTCTTGAGAATTGGGGGACTTGAGAAGTTAGGGACTTCAGAATTTGGGGATCTGAGAATGTGAGGATTGCAGGATTTGGGGCTTGAGAAGGTGAGGACCTGAGAATTTGGGATTTTGAAAATTTAGAAAAAAAAAAAAATTTTGGGATATGAGAACATGGGGGTTTAAGGACTTGGGACTTCAAGTTTGAAAATTTGAAAATTCGTAAATCTAAGAATTTATAGTCTTCAGAATCAGTAAATACTGAAATCTGCCAATTTGAGAATTTGGAAATTTTTAAGTATACAACAGTTTCATAAACAGCTTAGAAATTTGAAAGTACAGAAAAACTGACAATTACGTCGAACCTAAAAATTTCAGAATGTGAAATTTAATCAACAAAGTCCTATAACTCAGCAACATTGCAGTTAATTAGAAATCCTGAAGAATTCGATAACAGCGTCCACATCGAGCTTATAAAAAGTAAAGAAAATGAACGAGATGCGAATGTTATACCAGTTGGGCACGAACCAGAGGCAAATCCAGGTGGCAAACGTGTAACACTTTATATCGAATAATTAATAGCGGCGATAAGTGGGCAATAATCAGGTTACAAAGAAGGAAGCAGTTGGATAACACGAGGATCATAGAGCGTGGAATCAATTTATGCGCGGCTAATGATCCACGCGAGCTTGTCTCTGGTATACGTGTACGCTTGTAGGCAGCCCGGAAGGTGCTCGAGAGTGCAACAGTTGCGCCTCTGTATAAGCCTTCATTTGTGTGACAACGTTAAATTAGCGCGGCGCGATAAACCAGCGTATAAAACGCGCTTAATTCGAGACTACCGCGAGAAGGCATTTAGCGGCACTCGCCACTGGATACAAGATCGAGTATCGATTTGAGACCATTAACGTGCCTCTATCGTACACTCCCTTCGAATAAGATCACTGCTATTCGAGGAGAAACAAAAAACAAGAATTTCAACTTGGTATTGACTTTTGCGAGGAGGGAAAACGGACTGATTTACCTGCAACAGTTTTAACTTGCGGGTATTTATACACGGTGTCTATATCGTTCGTAATTTATGCGAAAATGTCTGTGTTGAATTAAACCTGGATTGGTATAAATAATAATATACAGTTCTTGATTGTTACTGGTTATTATAAGACGCACCATGTGCGTATATGGAAGAATAAATGGAAACGTGCTTGTTTTAATACGCACGCAAATACCTTCTTCGCACAGTAAAGTAGAATAGCATGCATTGTCATGTTCGATTGTAGGTTCAAAAGTATATTTAAAAAGCTAGTTGAAGATATAAACGATTTTTGTGTATTTAAGACCGTTTGGTAATGGTACGCTCACTAACAGCCCGTTCTGTTATGGCCCATTCGGTAATGGACCGTTAACGACCTACTCGCTTATGATCCGCTCTGTAACGGCCCACTCAGTAATGACTCGTTCTCTAACGGAGCATCTGAAGTTTAAGTAGAATATCCCCGTATAAATCAGACATAAAGTAGTGATGTACTTAACCTATTACTTTACTTAATTTTCACTATTATTTTAGTGATTACACGAAAAAAAGTATGATGAAAAATATGATTTAAGAAAAGAGTAAAACAACTACGGCGAAAAATGGTTCTCGACAAAAAGAATGTAACATTCGGTTGAAAAAATTCACACATGTTCCGCTGACCTAACCATGTTCAGCCCGTAACACCACCCGGAAAAAGATTTGCCTGGTTTTTACGAGTCTCCTTGGCAAACATCCCAAACGATCGGTCTCGGAGCAAATAAGAACCGCGCCTTTTTACGCCGCGTTGTTCGATGCGAATTAACTCGTCCGTTCATAAACGAATCGTAACACGAGCCAGAACGAGATGTTCTAATGACCGTTGCATGCGAGGAATGGCAAGGAGAATACGCAACAACTGTACACTCTGCAATATCGACTTCGAACGGACACCGTATGAATAAATTCGACAATTTTTTTTCATTCTCAAAATTTTGCGTTTGACAAACTTTTGTATTTTCAAG
This sequence comes from Megachile ligniseca, assembly GCA_945859555.1. Taxonomy (NCBI): domain Eukaryota; kingdom Metazoa; phylum Arthropoda; class Insecta; order Hymenoptera; family Megachilidae; genus Megachile; species Megachile ligniseca. The sequence continues at coordinate 14,043,229 of OX243778.1, forward strand.
TTTGGAAATAGGGAAACTTGAAAATTTTCAGGTCCAAATATGGATCTCCGAATTCACAAATTTTCCAAATTCTCAAGTTGGCAGATTTGAGAATTTACAGGTTCTCAAATTTACTGATTCTCAAGGCTACAAATTCTTCGATTTACGAATTTGAGAATTTCCAAATTTAAAGTCTCAAGTCCTTAAACCCACATATGCTCATATCCCAAAATTTTCAAATTTCCAAATTACTCAGGTCTCCAGATTCTGCAATCCCCAAATTCTCAAATCCCCAAATTCTGAGGTCCCCAACTTCTCAAGTCCCCAGAGCTTCAACTCCCCAAATTCTCAGGTCCCCCAACTTCCCAAGCCCCCAAATTCTGAAGTCTCCATGTTCTCAAAACCCCAAATCCTCAGATCCCTAAATTCTCATGTCCCCAGGTTCTCAAGTCCTTAGATTCTCAAATCCCCAAATTCTCAAACGTCGAGATTTCTCAAATCCCCAAACTCTCACGTTCCCAAATTCTCAAATCCCCAAATTCTCAAACGTCGAGATTTCTCAAATCCCCAAACTCTCACGTTCCCAAATTCTCAAATCCCCAAATTCTCAAACGTCGAGATTTCTCAAATCCCCAAACTCTCATGTCCCCAAATTCTCACGTCCCCAAATTCTCACATCCCCAAACTCTCACATCCCCAAATTCTCACATCCCCAAATCCTCACATCCCCAAATTCTCACATTCCTAAACTCTCACGACCCCAAATTCTCAAATTCCCCAAATTCTCACATCCCACCCTCTCAAATTCCCCAAATTCTCAAAGCACTAACGCTCTTCCTATCAGTCGTCATACATTCAGTACGAAAACCATATTTAGTGTTGACTGTACCGAATAAAAGCTATCATCAGCGGTTTTTAGAACGAGTCGAGAACCAGAGATATTCCCTCCTTTTTTTCCATCGGAACTTCTTCGAGCTGGAAGTACCACGATGACTGACAATTACTCGTCATTCCGGTCTGCAGTTTGTTGGACGAACAAAGGTTCAGATTTAATTGTTCTTCGGGCAAAAAACGACCCACCCCCTCTCGCTCCGGCTCGTTACGAATATTCAACCAGGCCTTCGAAGTTTCGGGGCTGCAAATATTGCTGCTGAGCATACACCGCCCCGGGCCCCGCGTGTTTGAAGAATAATTCCAAGAGGCCTGACTCGAGTTCCCTCGTATCGAGATTATTGACTCTCGAGCACGCTCGAGGAGCAAATAATCACCGGCGCAGAAACGGTTTGTTGATTCGAAACTGTTCGGGCGAGTTCGGCGATATCGGAAGCGTTTTCGGGATCGACGGTCTTCATTTCGCGGAGATTTGGGTTAAGTAGGGGAGTTACAAGTTAGAAGTGTTTTACTGCGAAATGAACGTGATCAGAATGTGACGTCCTCTGCAAACTTTTCATGTGAAATTTAGTAAATTTGATATTAAGTTAACGGCATTTGCATTCTTTTTTGGAATAGAATTAAGTATGAAATGTTTTTTCAAGTTTTAGTCGTAGTATAATCTGTCGACCATTAGGGGATGATGAAGTTTATCACTTAACTTTTATAGCTTCAAGTTCAAACTTGATGACCAAATGTCCTAATGTTCCAACATCCAAATGTATCAATGTGCAAGTGACCAAATTTCTAAAGTACCAATTTCTGAAAAATTTAAAAATGGTGCAGGATAGAAGTCTCCAACTAATGAGGTTTTGACGTTCCAAAATTCTAATGTCTTAAAACTGCAATATCCCAAAACCCCAAACCCGAAACCCGAAACCCAAAACCTAAGAACCTGATATCTCAAAATCCCAACATCCCAAAAGGCTAGTATCTCAAAAATCCAAAATTCCAAAATCCCCAATTGCCAAATCCCAACAACTCAAAAACATAGTATCTTAAAAACCCAAAATCCCCAAATTCCCAAATCCCAACAACCCAAAATTCCAAAATTCCAAAATCCCCAAATCCCCAAATCCCCAAATGCAAAACCCAAAATCCGAAGTCCTAAAGTCCTCAAATCCCAAAATCCCAAAATCATAAAACCCAAAACCCGAAAACCAAAAATCCCAAGACTAAGAAATTGCAAGAAAACAATCAGTTCCCACAAACTGACCATCCCCATTCCATAAAATACGCAATCGGGAAGGTGTTAGGGCAATAAGTGACGTCTGCTGGAATATGTGAAGCAACGCCGTTCGCGGTTTATTATTAATAGGACGATAAGATCGTGATGCATTAGGCGAAACACACAGCTCGTCAAGCCGTAACTGGTTTCGTGCCGAAGATAGAGTCCCTCATCCATCCCCAGAGACGCGCGGTACGATAACACAGAGACGAACCAAGCTGCGTAACTACGTGATCTCGTGTGGGTAGCTGCGACTGTTGCTTTGTGGGAAGAGACACAGACCGAACCCGGACCAGGTGGGAAAATGACGGATGTCGGTGCATCAGCTACGACGCCGGGTACACAGCGACTGGATTATGTGATCTCCAGTGTAGCTTAGCTACTATACCGTGACCGTGTATGCATCCCTTCTTGCTTTGAGTAATCATTGTTTAGAGACGTTTCTCAAGGATTTCGATTTTGATGAACTGGATTCAGTTTGTGAAAATTCTAGATTTCAAAGTTTTTAACTTCAAAAATTTCGAAAGTCCCAGATTGCAAAATTCTCCAAATTCCAAATTCATTAAATTACCACCTCCCCAAATTCCAAAGTCACCAAATTCCACATTCGCCAAATTCTAATTGCCCCAAATTCCAAATTCCCCAAACTCCAATCTCTCCAAATCTCAAATTCACCAAATTCCAATTTCCCTAAATTCCAAATTCCCCAAATCTCAAATTTCCCATATTCCAAATTCCCCAAATTCTAAATTCCCCAAACTCCAATTTCCCCAAATCCCAAATGCCCCAAATCTCAAATTCCCCAAATCCCAAATTCCCCAAACTCTAAATCCCCCAAATTCTAAATTCCCCAATTCCAAATTCCCCAAATCCCAGATTCCCCGAATACTAAATTCCCTAAATTCCAAATACTGCAAATTTCCAAATTCCAAAATTCCCAAATTTGCATATTCTCAATGACTCATATATTCAATTTTCCATATTCCAAAACAGATTAGTACATTCGTTAAATAGTACTGATTGCATCGCACTGATTTTTTAATCTAAAATATCATACCAGCAGTTTAACACAGGATGTAGACTGGTAATGAGAACAATTTCTCATATGAGAAAGCGCAGGAAGCAATTACCCGTCTTATTTCAGTTTACATCTCGAGAAAACACATATTTTTTGTACTTGATCAATGAATCATGATACACTTAAATGAACGCTACTAACAGCACTTATTATCACTAGTAAGATTAATCTGAAGAGGCTATGAATTTCCTCGGGTTGCGTATCGATACATAAAGTGACGACTTTAATGTACCTCATCGGAACCGGAAGATACAATCGAACCAAATGAAGATGAAATCACTTTCGGTTTATCAAGAAAAAGAGAAACTTATCTCTCGTAACTGGCAAGATATTTCAAAACGATCTGAATGATCGAGCGATTAAACATGATGCCAGCATCATTGAATGAAATTAAAGGGTAGTTATAGGAAGAGCGATTTATTTAACGATCACCCGTTAGATCCGAAGAGTATCGATCGGTTTTTTTCACTCTGTTTTTGTATCGAGAAAGTAGAATTCGAAGCAGGTGGAAAGGCAAAAAACGGACATACATAAGATTCTTTTTCTGTCGTTCTTTGAACATCGACACGCACACTCCGGGCACAGTGATCGACCTGGCGTCATCTTCTCGTTCGTGGAGAGAATTTATAAAAGAAACTGGAATCGGTTTTTAGCAGCCCTGTCAAGGCTGACATCTTCTCGGAATCGGTGGCTGTCGGGAGCAAAAATTCCCTGAACAAATGTGACAGCCTCGATGCCTTTGGGACTCGTCAACGGGACAACCTTCTCTTCCTGTCTTTATGGTTACAATTTAATTACTGTAAAAAACTGCACGTGAGCTGTGTTGGTAAACAGATACACAATTTGCAATTCTACTATTGCCATTTTCAATTCTATCAGGGGGTTTGCAATTCTTATATTAGGAAATTGGGTAACATTCTCAAGTAGTTAACTTTTTAAGTACTCAACATTTTTAGTATTTAATTTCTGAAGTATTCAAGGTCTCGAGTATTCAAGTTCCTAAGTACTCAACTTCTCAAGTACTGAACTTGTCAAGTACTCAACTTGTCAAGTACTCAACTTCTCAAGTACTCAACTTCTCAAGTACTCAACTTGTCAAGTACTCGACTTCTCAAATATTCAAGTTCGCAAATTCCTGTTTTCAAGTTCACAAGTTTGCAAGTTTCGAACTTCACAAATTTCCAAATTGCCAAACTACCGAATTTCAAAATTTCTGAATCCAAAAATTGTTAAGTACAAAATCTTCCACTACATAACATAATCTCCCACATAATTGCAGATGTCTCCATAACAAAAAATTCTCTATAAACTCTTTATAATAATCAATTCCCGCAACCAACTCATTTGACTCCATTTAATTCCTGTATAATATCAACTGGTTATTCAAAATGACTTAAGAAACTATTTTCCGTATTTGACACTGCAAACAGAGCAAGTAAATATTTAATATGAACAACTGGAACAATGAATGGTATACGAGAATATCGATAAAGCGAAGAGCAAACAAGAAATTTAATAAAGTTAATGGCGAGCGAGACTACGATCCCCATGCATTATATTCAGCATAACGCAGACGTTAGGTCCAAAGGCGAATAATGGCTACCGGGCCGAGGGACAGACTGGATTAATTTAATGTACGGTGATCCAGCAGGATTCGCATCCGTCCTAATGACGTGATAATATTCGGATGTAGCCGTGTCTGGGCGGATGCAAAGTTCAAAGGTCAGTGTACCGCGATCATGCGAGCGGGTCACGCGTCCACGGATCAACAACGTATGAGGGCTGACACTTTTCGAATAAATGAAACACTGCAACTGGAATATGTGATCGACGTATTTTCCAATAAACGAAATATATTAATATATCTGTTCTCTCTCTTTCTTTCTGATATGGATTAATGATTTATTGTGAATTACTTCATATTCGAGGAATGAGGATTTAGTTTTATTTAATATTACTTTGTTTTTTTGTTATGGTGTTCATCAAGTTTTGGATAGTACTGGATAGTTTATATTCCTAGGTTCCTGTAGTTCTAGGAACTTATGGGGCTAGATCTCTATACTTGTTATTTAAATTCCTAGATTTCTATGGCTTTAAGTTACTATATCCCCCGAGCTTGATATTCCTAGATAGCAATATCCTTAGATTTCTACATGATAATTCTTCTAAACTCTAAGATCTCTATATCTCTACATTCCTACATTTCGATGTCCCTACATTTCGATATACTTACATATATGTATAATCACATACAATCCCATATATGTACAATCCCATACCCATACATTCCCACATTCCTACATTCCCACATTCCCCACATTCCCCACATTCCCCACATTCCTACATTCCTACATTCCTACATTCCCACATTCCAACATTGCAACATTCCCACATTCCTGCATTCCAATATTCCTACATCCCAGTATCCCTACGTCCCGATATCCCCACGTCCCGATATCTTCACGTCCTGATATCTCTACGTCCCAATATCTCTACGCTCCGATATCTCTACGTCCAGATATCCTCACGTCCCGATATTCTCACGTCTCAATATTCTCACGTCCCGATATCCCCACGTCCCGATATGCCTACATTCCCATATCTCTACATTCCGATATCCCTACGTCCCAATATCCTATATCCCGATATCGCTACATCCCGATATCCCTACGTCCCAATATCCCTACATCCCGATATCCCTAGATCGCCTCCAGGTCCCTCCAGGTCCCTAGATCGCCTATATACCCACACCCCTTTATCCATACGCCCCCATATCCCTAGATCGCCTACATCCCCATATCCCTATATCCTCAGATCAACAAAACCTTGATAAACAATACCTTGCAAAGACGTCACAATAAATACAAAAGATATCTGACAAGTAGAAACAATGAACCCGTAAGTCCGAGAAGCAATCCGAGCAGAAAACTATCGGTCCAAGATGGCCCTTCCGTCGTTCACGAGCAAATGTCGTGAAACGAAATTGCGCCTGTTGGCAGCGAGTGTTAGGACATTCCAGCGAAAGGTACGAGGATGATCCCGTGTGGGAGCACGCGCGAAAGTAACTACGGAGCAGCGAAAGCAGAAGGGCAATAATTCTCGTGTTTTAGAGAGGCAATTTCGTGTCGAGTAAACGCACACGAACACCGGATTTTCGAGGGCTGTACTTTTCGATAATTTATGCCAACGAGTCCCGAGCTCCGCTAGTTTCTCAGAAACGACCCCGGCGTTCCCTATCGGTAATATAACTTCGGATTCGAGCGTGAGCGGCATACGGCGGGACACTTTTTCCCTTCTTTTATTTTTCGTGCGGAAATTTTCATGCCTAAGCCAAAGGAGTCGAGCAATTTCAAGATGCATCTTGTATCGCGATCGACCACCGTGCTAAAACGCAGCGAGTTTCGGTTCGCGGCGAAAAACGAGGCGCACGAACCGTGCCCGAGGCGATACACGACGAGTTTCCGATACTTTTCGAAGCCAGATACGTGAGACGGATAAATTGTGCAGTTTTTTCGAAGCCGAGAACCAACCCGTCCATCTCGGCTTACGTTACGTTTTCGGATAGCATATAAAACACGCCACGGCGGTCGAATCTTTTCGAGATATACGAGAAACCGAAAATTCCCAGAAAAATTTTGCCAACGACCCGTGTTAACATTCCTCTACCTTCACTTCTACTTGTTTTTTTTCTACCTTTTCACGTACCGATGTCAACCCATCGGTTGATCACTTTAGATTCTTCCAAGATTGCGTAAATCAATATGTATCTTTCAAGTAACATAACTTTATCAACAAATTTTAATATATAAGGACGAATTTTTCTATTGAAAATGCTTCGAGTTGCGGGTAATGTGAATGAACTTCGCGTGCAAAAGGTTAAGAAACTTACAATACTGACAATGTGTACCTTCAAACAAAACTAGTCTTGAAATAATATATGCAGAAACTCTTTGCAAAAAAAGGCTAACGCAGCAATGAAGTTGTTACTCATGTTAGCAACAACTACTCATTAGCCTGATACATAGAGCTGCATGTACCAGTTGCAACACAAAATTATTGCAACTGGTTGCAGCAGAAAAATACTACGAGATGCAGTACAAAAATATTGCAACTAGTATACCAGTTGCAACATAAAGGCACTGCTGTTCGCAATCTCTAATTCGATTTGCAGTTCAATAATTAAAGCACGTAGAATAACAAGTTCTGAATGGTTTTATAAAACCATAAATAAACTGATAAAATTGGATAAAATGATGTATCGAAAGTGGAGGTAATTATAGAAAAGGGGAAGTAGAATAATAAATTCGTTAAAGAGTACAAGCAGCTGGAGAATCGATGGTAATCGATACCGGGTGACAATAATTTGGTATTCATCGGGATTTGAAGAACAGCTTAATCGAGAAAACTGAATCGAGAGAAGAGGCGATAAACGATCGCCCGGAGAGTATGGCCGATAAAAACGGGAGCGAACGTAGGGAAACAAAGGTAAAAACAATGAGGCAATTTAATAATGGTGCGTGCGGTTAGCCGCGAAACTGCGGCTCGTACTTCTTCAGAGAACGAGAAAGATGGGTACAGTCAACGGCAAATACACATTCTCTAGGGAAAATATGACTGTCGAGATAAAGTCTATTTGGCAATTTTTGGATGTGCTAAGAATTTTTGGGTGCAGAGAATTGGGGACTTTGGTATGTAGGAATTGGAGAATTGGGGACTTTGGTATGTAGGAATTTGTGGGTATGGGAATTTAGGGGATTGATGGGTAGGGAATTTGAGGACGTTGGGGTTTATAGGTCTAGGGATGTGGAGACAGAAATTTGGGGTTGTAAGTATTTGAGGATGTAGAAATTTGGGGTTATAGAGGTTTGGGGATGTAGGGATTTGGGGTGTAGAAATGTGGGGATGTAGGAATTAGGGAATATAGGGATATAGGGATGTAGAGATTTGCAAATGTAGGGTCTTGGGGATGTACGAATTTGGGGGTGTAGAAATTTGTAGAGGTACGAATTTGAAGATCTAGAGGTCTGAGAGTCTAGACATTTGTGGACCTAGTAATTTAAGGCGCCAAGAATTTAGAAACATGGAAATTCGATGATCTAACAATTTGAAGATATAACAACTTAAAATATAATAAATTTGAAGATCTAAGAATTTGGCAATCTTCAAATCTGATAACCCAACAATCTTCAATCTTAATCTATAACTTAAAACCTTGGGCTAGATGAAATAATTCAGGAACCATAAAGATTTGGGGAAATTTACATACGTGTCCTTGTTCCTTAGGAAGTTCACATTGCAGCCGAGTGTACCTGCAGTTACGGGACGTCGAAGAACGTCCGACGACGAGTATGTACGTGGAAAAGAACGTGCACAGGTACAAGACTGGTACCTGGATGCAGATGATCCGAGATTATAGACATTAGGGACATTAGCCTCGGCGTTATATGATTGTTCATTGGCCGGCGGTACAACGGGTACCCCACACGCGAGCATTTACCGCGGCCCAAGGAGGGATCGTCGCCGCTTTAATACGCGCCTTTCGCGGTGAGTAAGTGATTCGAGACGCGTAATTTGCGAATTTCACTGCGCCAGACTACGCTGCTCTGTCGCGTACGTTTCTTACAGAATCGTCAAGCTTCTCCCGTCTAAATTATTTCATATTTCTCGCTTTTTATTTATTTATTTATTTTTAATTTTTGGTCATTCATAGGTTTCGAATTCTCAAGGTTTCTATGTCTCTATGTTTCTATATCACAGAGAACATGTGGACCTATGACTCTGTGACTTTATGTCTCTCTGTTTATGTACCTCAAAGAACATATGGGCCTATGACTCTATGACTATATCTCTCTATGCCCCTATGTCCATATGACCCAGTGGGTACTCAATTTCTAGAATACCAAATTTTCCAATGTTACAATCTATCTTCCAATCTCTGAAGTTCGTACTCTCCCAAAGTTCCAATCTCTCAAATCCCTAATCTTGCAAAAGTCCAAATCTCTCAAATCCCCAATCTTACCAATTTACCATCTCTCAAAGTTCTAATATCCCAAAGTTCCAATATTCCAAGGTCCCAATCTCTCAAGTTCCAAATCTCCCAAAGTTCCAATCACCCAAGTCCCAATCTCTCAAGTTCCAAATCTTCCAAAGTCCCAATCACCCAAGTCCCAATCTCTCAAGTTCCAAATCTTCCAAAGTCCCAATCTCTCAAGTTCCAAATCTTCCAAAGTCCCAATCTCTCAACTTCCAACTCTCCTCAAATCCCAATCTTCCAAATTTCCAATCACCCAAGTCCCAATCTCCCAAAGTCCCAATCTCTCAAATCCCTACCCTCCCAAATTCCCAATTCCTCAACTTCCGAATCTCCCAAAGTTCCAATCACCCAATCCCCAATCTCTCAACTTCCAAATCTCCCAAAGTCCCAACTTCTCAACTTCCAAATCTCCTCAAATCCCAATCACCCAAGTCCCACTCCTCAAGTTCCAAATCTCCTTTCCCACTTTCTTCCTCTTCAAAATCTCCCCAAACCCTCATCTTGCAATCTCCTATCTCAAAAAAGACTTTCAAAAGCTGCACACAATATCTGATAGAATACACGAGCCCGTAACAAATAAAAAATGCCGGACTCCATACGAAGAACCTGATGGTGTCTCAATTTACTCCTAAACGCCTGCTACGACTTCCGTCTTGTAAGCCACTAAAACGTACAGATCCAACGAAGAAAATAATCTCCATCCACATGAACGATACGCCGCGTCTATCGTACCCAAACAATAATTGAATAACTGAATCTGCTTTCCTGCAGATGCTTCTTTCCCTCCTTCTCCTTTTCCCACTATATCCTCCCTTATTTCTATCGGTAAATCGGGAACGACCTTCGATCCTCGGCGATGGATAAGGATAACCGTACGATGAAGATAACGAGATAGACCGGCTGAATTACGTACAAGATGACGAGGGAATTAGCCGGTTGTGTCTATCGTATTATCGCAAATACTCGTTCGATATCCGATACAGTTAGACGTAATTAGACGAGGTTCGAACGTGAACAGTCGAATCTGCTCGTTTCGAAACATCGATTAGCTCTCGTTTCGCTCTTACACTTCAAATGTTAACTTGTACATATGTTACATATCTTCTCGTATTCGTTATCTGTAACTAGTAGGTCATTTTTCTTGAGGTTCTTACAGGACTCTACACATCGATCTGACCCGCGTTGCCGATGCTTCTTCACCATCCACCAAAAGCTGAAGAGGGTCGTTGGTTCGGACAAGAATCTCTCCCTTTCCCCGTCCTTTCGGAGATCGAATTTCAACCAACGAACGATTTCGGCCCCCTCGGGCGAACTTATCGACTCGATGGTCGCCACCTTTGGGGATCCGATTACCTCGCAGGTGAGTTGTAAGGTGCATGAACGCGAGGGGACAGGTAAAAACGACCAACCGACTCAGAAAACGAGAATCTTTGTACACTCGGGCGCAGCGTGGACTTCTTTAACCCCTTGCAGTCTGATCAAACTGACTCGTAGCGCACTCACTCGAATATTATAAATCTTACTCGAATTTTGAATGTTATTTAAACATTTTACTCTCAATTTTGAATAAATCTTGCGAATTTTGTTTTTACATTTACCAGTTTTAATTTATTAATATATAGAGGTTTCAGCACTGACAGATGCAATTAAATCGTAGTTATTAGTAACGTATGCACGTTTCCTGAACCTGAAGGCACCATCCCGTGTTCAGGGTACAGAACAACTTTAGAGTACGATTACCGTAACCGAACCTTCCCTTCGGCTCCATAGTTCGATAAACCATCGTTAATATTTTTCTGTCGGTAACATGCACGTAGCTCCTGTGCGCTCATTTCTAATCGACATGTCGATCTCTCTCCCGCTAACGAACCAGTTCACTCCGCCTTTCTCGTTGGTTGCTCGCGGTACGCTTTAATTATACCAGCATCGAATGATCGAACTCGTACAAGAGAGGATACTTCCTGATCGTTCGGTCGATATGGACGATCGAGAAATCGTCAGTGGCGCGCGACAACGGGACACTTGACGACGAAATCCGATTCGTGACACGAGCGTTTCATGACCGTTTATCTCGTTGCTGGTAATTGAAATCGTAAATGATGGATTCGTAATACATCGTTGTGTTTAACGTCTGCTGAACTTGAATTTAGTTCAAGTAATTCAAGTAATTCAAGTATTTCAAGTAATTCAAGTAATTCAAGTAATTCAAGTAATTCAAGTAATTCAAGTAATTCAAGTAATTCAAGTAATTCAAGTAATTCAAGTAATTCAAGTAATTCAAGTAATTCAAGTAATTCAAGTAATTCAAGTAATTCAAGTAATTCAAGTAATTCAAGTAATTCAAGTAATTCAAGTAATTCAAGTAATTCAAGTAGTTCAAGTAATTCAAGTATTCCAAGTAGTTCAAGTAATTCAAATATTTCAAGTAACTCAGGTTGTTCAAGTAATTCAAGTAATTCAAATGGTTCAAATAATTCAAGTAATTCAAGTAGTTCAAGTGTTTTAAATATTTCAAGTAGTTCAGGTTGTTCAAGTAATTCAAGTAATCCATGTAGTTCAAGTAATTCATACAATGCAAGTGATCAAGACTGAAGTAATCGAAGTAACTTAAATATTTCGAACATTCAAATATCAGTAAAATTCAGTCCTGAAATTCGAACATTCCGATGGTAAAATAATTAATTAAATAATTTAACGAACGTACACTCCCGTATTACACAGATTGCGTACTGGAGACCACTACATCAGCAGTAATAAACGCGATCGAATTTTTCGAAGATTTTAATCTCTCGTCGAATAGGATCCGCGCCTTTTATTCTTTTATCACGCATGTTTCGCTTCAGGTTCCATGGCCCCATAGCAGTCGGTAAAAATGAAACGTCTCTTTTCTTCGGCCGAAGCGTCGAGTCATCCTTGAGACATCCATCAGATCTACTTTATCCGAGGATGGAATTGAAAGCACTCGACTCGCCGGCGAGTAGTAGCCGAAGATATTGCACGTGTAGCAAGATAATCCACGTCCTGCGCCGGCTACTTGAACGATGAAGAGATTCCTACGCGGGAAGGGTAAACGACCTTCCCTCCGCCATAGGCCTCTCGAACCACCGGGTTCGGTTGTTACCAATCAACCAAGGATCTAAGAAATCTCACCGGTAGATTACAGGATAGCCACTTCTGGAATTGTACTTCCCCATCGTTCGTTTCGTCTTTCGATTCCGTTCTCGGTTGTTGTCTAACGTTGCGGTTCAAACTCCTCACCCTTTTTTACCACCTGCCCTACTGGCTTATTAGCTGGAATTTATTGGCCCGTTTGCTCCGTACACTATCCTCTTCATCGCTCTTCTTTCTTTTGTTAACCCGTCAGCGGATCATCGAGGGCTTAAGTCGCTGCCTTAAGATTACACATTGTGCAGTTTATCGAGAGCGATAAAAACATGGGATCATTGCTTTGTTGCGGACGTCCTGATTGCTTTTAAATGGACAAGAACGGTAAGTGTTTTATATCTGGGTGCTTGTATCTTAGATACATGTTTACGCAGTTCTAAATGGGTTCTAAGAGGATTAGAAAAACGGTTCTTGTTTGACAGTTCATAGATACGAAGTCACGTACTAACTGTGTCAACCAGTTAATTATTCTTCTAAATATAACTGGATTAATAATTTGTTAGAATGTGAATTACTAAAAGTTCAGTGACATTAAAAGTATGAAGAAAGAAGGGTAACTGTAAATATTAAAATTATGCGAGCAATTAAGTCTCTAATTCGAAATAGCAGATTATGTTACGTTAAAAAATTAATTTCGATGTGTTTAATAATATCCGCTATCGATCGCGGCTGATCTACGTAATCATAGATTATGCTAAATAAAGCACTTCTTGCAAATCTCGTTTGAACACAAGAAAAAAAAGTCGTAGAAACACAGTTTCGAGCATCGTAAATATTTTACTATCAGCGTAAAGTAACACATTAATGATGAAATTGAAAAAATGTACAGTTACCAGTAAAATATTGGCATATCAGAGATCGTTTGTGTTTAGCCAGCGATGGCGATCCACGCGGTTAATTCGAAATGAAAATGCGATTAGCGCAACCGTCATAAAACTGTCGGCGATATGGAGTGGCAGTTTGCGTTCGTATAAATACGAGGCTCCGCTAAATGTCCCATTCACGTTGTTTCTTTGGTGCCGCTTTAGATCCAGTTCTCCCCACGAGCGATCGTCACGATAACAGTTCGAGATCGATGTCATTCGAACGACTATCATCGTATTGCCCGAGTTATTCAACCAGATCCTTGTATAAATAGCACTGATGCAAGCCTTCCTTGCAATACGAACTCTTATAACATTAACTCTCATAACGTCACAAATATCACATATGGGACATAACGTCTCAAATATGACATAAGAGAGGTAACATCCAAATATGACATAAGAGAGGTAACATTCAAATATGACATACGGAGCAAGTTTGACCTTGAACAAGTTTGACCTTGAGCTTGAAGGTCAAGGTCAAAGTCAATTTTGCGGTAACATTTTTTTACAACAATCGATGGATGTAGAATAACGATGAGATAAGTTTGACACACCCTGAATCTCATTTTTGATGCATTTCATGAAAGTACCTTGTCAGATGACATGTTTTTACAGATATTCATAAACAGACGTATAAGGCTTATTGGTAGAACTATGTACATCTATATAATTGTCAATATATGTACAATGTGTATTACATACGTGTACTATTCTTGTAAAATTCATCGTTGTAACAGATTTATGTACCCGAAGTGCACCAACCTCACCTGAAGAACCCAGAATCAAGCTTCTATGTTTTCCTCGTTCTAACTCCACTTTTGAGTCCACAGAAAACGACGAGCACTCCACCTAACATTAGCCAGTTTCCACAACCGATCGTGCATAAAAACTGGCTAGTACTTTTATTTTCCTCGACGAAAGAAGAGACGATGCACCTCGAGAATCGACCGCAGGAAGTTGAATAGAAAACGGAAATTAGTTGGCTCTTTCGCGAGCAAAAGGAAAAAATGTCGGAGCGAAGAAAAATGGAAGTTACGTTGCCCCGCCCCTTTCAATCGGCGAAACCTTTTTTTCTCAATTTCCTGCATTATTTCGTCCAATTTGGATCGTAGACACGCAGTACAGGTAAAGCTAGAGCGTTAATGCTCCTTCGATCCAGTCATTCTGGTACCGTGACTCACCGCAGTCCGTGCAAAAGCAACAGGGTCGATCCGGGGCTTTTTGCGGCTGGCGTGCAGGTGCTAGCTTCGTATAATTATCACTAATTCCTGAGAGGAGAGCGAAAACCCTGGTCAAGGACTCGCTGTTCTCAGGATGCCACTCTGCGTCATCAACGGTTCAACTTTTGCTGCTCTGTTTCCGATGTAAAACCGTCTGAGCGGCTCTTTTGCACCTGCTACTCTTCCTTCTTTCCCGTTGCACGCTTACGTTTCTTTTGATATTTACCGAATAAGATCGAATGCGCTCTTGATAGCTTATTCAAAAAACATCTCGCGAGTTTCAACCCTCGTTTCAACTGATGGGGTAGTAACCAACATTTCAGTTTCTGTCTTATTTGATGATGTCCAAAAATTATGAGACATCAGGAACACGGTAGCACATGTCACAGAATTTTTTCAGATTTTTTGATCGTCAAAATGAATTGTAAAAAATGAAAAATTTATAAGTGACGCACTCGTGACGCACATTATTCGGGTACAACAAAAAATCATATCTGCCATACGATTGAACTTGGAGTTTACCAATTATACTTAACATTTCAACATTCCTCATTTGTTTTAACATTGCAACAATAATGACCTGACGAGAAAATCATAGGTCAAGGGGTTAAAATGCTTCAATTATAATTTATCGTTTATTTAGTTTACTGCTCTATAATTTTAAAATATATGTTAATTGAAAGCGAATTTTTACAAGCTCAATGAAATGTACTAAAAAGAGAATGATATCTAAAATAACGTAGAAGGCGAATGTTGGTAGATCCAAAAATATTCCATCAAAGTGGAAAGCTTTGCGGTCGTAAATGGAGCATACGGAGCCCAGGGAAATTCGAGCACGAAATGGAATGTACGAGAGCCGCGTAAAAATCGAATAAAAAAAAAGGGAAAAGGAAAAAGCTAGACCACTCGACTGACCAACGCGAATCGTATTCTTATAACGATCGTTTTTACACCGCGAAGAATTTCTTCTGGGTATTGAGTCGTAAACGTGGAAATTTACGAACGCCGCGTTTTCGACGGGTATGAATAACACATCCAACCGAAATTGCAAACCACTTTCACGCCCACGTTGCTCCTACAAATTTTGCGAACCAACCTCCAACATTCCCGTCGTAAATAATCTTTGAATTAGGGTAGAATACGACACGAGATGAAAAGGGATCGTTCGCTGTAAATTATCGAAAAAATACGATTCTCGCTGAGCAGTTTAAAGTCTTCATCAGAGGTAGCTTTGGTGTTGAGTATTGATGTTTTAAGAATTATTTTTAGAATTGTAATGAAGTATGAAATATTGGAGATCTTTTCTGTCGATCGGATGGGGTAGATGGTTAATGATTCAGAGTTTCAGCTTTTAATATTTAGTGCAATATCGATTACGAACTGCAGTTTATAGATTAGTTATAGGTAATGGGAGGTAACAAAATTATTTGATAGCACATGGTGTTATGGAAATAGATGCACGGCATATCAGTATGTACTCGTAATGGATATTTAAATTCGCAAGGTCCCCAAATTCGGAGGATCCCAAATCTGAAAGGTGCTAAATTCGCAAGACTCCAGATCTGCAAGGTCTTAAATTCACAAGGTTTCAAATTTGCAGAGTCCCAAATCTGCAAGGTCCTAAATTCGCAAGATTCCAAATCTGCAGGATCCCAACGTCGCAAAGTTCCAATTTCGCAAGGTCCTAAATTCACAAGATTCCAAATTGCCAATGTCCACGTACCAAGGTCCCATATTTCAACGGTCCCATCTTTCAAGACCCCAAACTTCCAAGATCCCAATTTCTCAAGATTCTATATTTACCAAGGTCCTACATTCTCGAGATTCTACGTTTTCTAGGTCCTGCATTTGCAAACTCCTGATCTCCAGGACCCCAAATTCCAAGACCACATATTTCCCAAGTCTCCCATTCCTAGAACCACATTCTCGAGTTCCCAGTTACCCCAACTCGAAAACTGTCACCCATTCTAAATCTGGTAGTCCCGAGGTCCCTAAACTACCAACCTTCTAAAGTCAAGATTCAACACCTCTAAATCCCAAAATCCCAAATTTCCCAAATTCATCAAACGCTCCAAATAATTATATTTCCACTGCAGCTGAATTTCCTGTGCTCCAACGCGTGCAGATCCCGTTGTAAAGCAATATACGAGCAATCAGATCGGCAAGGGTCCGAAATTACAGTTAATCCGCGTATAATGACAAGTCGAAGATTGAAAGCTCAACGTTCGCGAGTTAAACGATCGGCAATGCGATGAACCGTAAACGGCCGGCGTGGACAAATCGAAAAAGGAGTATAACAAGATCGTCTGAGAAAAAAAAAAATTGATCGTACAGCAGGAACAAAAGGAGGTGGAAAAGGAGCAATAAGAGGAACGTTCGGTCCGGTTCGATTCGATAAAGAGAGGTTTGATGTACGAGCACGGACCGGCGAGCAGTTTGTATCTGCGAGTCGCCGCGTCTGAAAATGAAAAGATCCCCGGGGACGATACGTTGGATTGAATTCGAATGGCTTTTGGCAGCGGGCGTAGTCGTTATTCTGATTTATTGCGGCCGTTCGACGGTGCCCACAGTACCGACAGAACGACGCGAAACAATAAAGCTTGGCTGGCCAACAGCGCTCGCGTAGCAACGTTAAATAACGAGACGGCCGTGGCCGTGAAAGAGATTCGATCTAAAGTGCCGGTTACAACATTGTCGTAACAACTTTCTTCTTCTTCTTCTTCTTCTTTGCTGGCTGCTCCGTCGCGGACACATTTTATCGATCTATCCTCGCGTGCCGGTGTGACTCGCGTGCGACACCTTCGTGAAAAATCTTTGCGATTGTAACGAATCTTGAATGTACAATTTAGTTACAACGCAGATAAACATGTCGGAAATATTTAAGATAAGCGTTGTTTTCGAAGTTTTTACCTGTGGGAGGATGGGCCAGACACAGAAGGTTAGGATAGGTTAGTCAAGAAGGTTAGTAGCTTTATTAAGGATACTGTCGATTAACACTTTGCACCCCGCTGTCCCCTCTGAGGGGATATTTTAAAAGGCAAAATAAGCTTTCGAAGTGCAAAGGATTAAGATGTGTTAATATTGACTGCGTTTGTCCAAGGAATGAAAAATCTGGGTTCACATGAAGGTGACCCGTGTCAAGGTGGACCAAATCGGAGAAAATGTCTGTACTGTAGACAACCCAGGAGTTGGAGCATAAGAGGTCGACCCTTAGTAAGAGAAACCTCTAGGCCTCCTACTTCCACTTTGGAATATCCCAAAATCACAATACTCCAAAATCCCAATATCTCAAAAATCCCCACATGCTGATCTTCCAATATCCCAAAATTCCCATATACCCACATCCCAATATCCCAAAATGCCCATGTACCAATGTCCCAATATCCCCATATCCACATATCCCCATATCCCCATATCCACATATCCCCATATCGCAACATCCCAAAATTCCAATATCCCAAAATACCCAAATATTAATCTTCCACTATCCCAAAATCCCAATATCCCAATATCCCAAAATCCCAATATCCCAATATCCCAAAATCCCAATATTTCAAAATACCGAAATATTAATCTTCCACTATCCCAAAATCCCAAAATACCCAAATATTAATCTTCCACTATCCCAAAATCCCAATATCCCAATATCCCAATATCCCAATATCCCAATATCCCAAAATCCCAAAATCCCAAAATCCCCATAACGCCTTAAAAATGCAATATAACAAGGTACTCCATTAATAACAGTAGTATTAATACCGTATGACTTCAACATACTCTAACCTGTACTTTTCGGTGATATTCATGGAATTGAATCGAAATAAATTGAAAAACCACCCTACTTTTTCAACAGCATCCCTCGGATATCAGGAACATTCTATTTCGCGAATCTAAATTCGAATCGATTCCATTTTTGCATACGTAACGCCGGTATCTCTTCGGCGAATAATCCGGCGACAATAACCGTAAATCGTGACCGGAAATTCTAGCGTATCGCCAGAGAGGAAAATATCAGTGTTTTCCTTCCTTTTACGAATGATCATGTTATAGGTATGTACATACACAATTCGCAACGAGTAGGAGAGATATCCGACTTACCCTTCAGCTGTGTAGACTCGATGGCGAACATGTTCAAAGCAAGTAGCTGGAGGAGCCTCGTCCCAGGAAGCGGCAGCGGCGAATGTTGAAGAAGAGCTCTGAATTCTTTCAGCATCTGAACGCCGGCTTCTTGAAACGTTTCCATTCTGTAACAAAAGAGGACGAATAACAATTAGATTGGTTTCATTGAATTTCATTGCGATTTAAATTTAAACTTCCTCAAATCTCTAAATCCTTAAAACTACAAATCCTCAAGTTCCAAAAGTTCACGAATTCACAAAAGTTCATAAATTCTTCAAATTCCCGAAGTCCTTAAATTCTCAAATCTCCAAATTCCACAAATCTCAAAATGTCAAAACTCCTAATTTCCCAAAAATGCCTATATTCTTCAAATTCTTGAAGTTCTCCTGATCTTTCAGATTCCCAAATCCCACAAATCCCTAAATTCACCAAATCCATACTCCTAATATTCCAAATCTTCCAAATCTAAAATCCCCAAATTCTTCCCAAAATTTCCTAAATCCCACAAATCCCAAAATCACCTAAATTTCCCAAATCCGACAAATCCCTAAATTCCCCAAATTCTCCAAATCCTACAAATCCCTAAATTCCCCAAATCCTACAAATCCCTAAATTCCCCAAAATCCTTCAAATCCCTAAACTCTCTAAATTCTCCAAATCCCAAAAAATCTAAATTGTGAAATGAAAGAGTGACAAAGTGAATAATTTGCAAAACACTCTATTCGATTTGAAAAAATGAAATGAGAAGAGTGAATGGTGACCGAGAGAAAATAGAGCTGTGAATGAGAAATGAATAAATGAACAGGCAGCCACGAGGCGTATCAATCTCACGACAGGATCGTGCATATTTCAAAGATTTCGGTCTGGATGAGGCCATTGACCCGCGGGGCTTGACGCAACGACGAGCTTCCTGCTTTCTTTATTAAATATCAAAAGGATCGAGTTAAACTTAGCCATGATTACATACCCGGTGGCTATTAATCGTGGCTATTAAACGTACATTTACTACGTTTAAATGCAGATTTATAAGGTTGTGAATTTAATCACAGGGAATTCTGCATCGCTCGCGGGAGTGGTGATTTAACGAGGGTGAAAGAAACGCATTGCGCAGGAAACGATGTATATCTCATTAACATGAACACAGTATTCATTTCTGATTAACTCCTTCGCAAAATTACAAATAAGATAATGTACGATATATTTTGCCGTGTCCCAAAATACGTCTCGATACGATTAAAAACGTTAAAGGGTATCGATTTTACGTCGCTCGTTGCATGTCACGAATGTCATTGATTTTACTGTCGCAGGGTAAACCACACGAAAATTTGTTCGTCGACGAGTGTATTTTTTAGTAAACGCGTAATTTATTCGTCGACAACACGTCTCAAACATGTCTCGAGAAGCCGCAAGCTAGAGTGATCAACATCGTTCAGCGTCAACCGCTGCAACAAGATAACGATTTATCAGATTAGGTGCAACCGATGCTGGTTCCAAAGTTTTATCGCCAGAAACGACCCACGAAAACCTGTTCAAAGGTTAACCTTCGCGAGAAGAACGTCTCTGTCGGCGCCTTTGAACTTGTCGCGGTACTCATTTGAAGATATCGTCGACGGTGCTTGAAACTGCATTCTGCCCGCTTTCGGAATCGACCGCGTCGCTTCCTGCATGGCAAATGTCGTAATTTGTCAGGATACACGAGCGAACAAGGTGTTAACGGGCAAATTACTAAAATTTTACGGTTCAAGAATTTTTTAAATATTCTATGGACGATTTTATCATTTTTTTCACTGCCTCAAATTATGGAATATGTGAATTCTCAAAATTGCAAAATTCTTCAAAATCCTCAGATTTCCTAAATTTTCGTGTCTGCCAAATCACCAATCCCCGAATCTCGCAATTTCCCAAATTTCAAAATCCTTAAATCTTGCGATTAATTCTACAAAGCGTCAGATAATAAATTTCGCAGATTTTTGGGTGGGTGTAGCAAGGTATGTAATAGGTAAAAGAGTTAACGTCAGAACGATTCGCGGCAGCGTTAGTCTCGCTTCGCTTTGCGGCTCCCATGAGAGACATACTGAACAGCCGTACCCTCGTTAAACATCGCTAGAGGAACGTGAAGGTGAGATCTCACGTAACGAGGCGCTATCTTTCCCACAACCTCGATCTCTTGTTCGTGGCTACCTGCCCCGTGCTACCTGCTCAATTTACGGTGTGCAATCCAACTCATCGTTCCCCTGGGTTCCAGATTCTACGAAAAGCCTACTTATATCGCCGAAATTCGGGATACGCTTCTCTCTGAAGCACCATCGAACGTGACGATCCTGTACTTATCCTACAACACCTATTAGACTGTAATTAACATTTGAGTATGTAGCATTAGAATAACCTAACGATTTTTAATCATTAACCTAATAGTAAAGTGATTTGCAAAGGGGTGAAAACGTAGGCTGTTAATTCCTAATAAAGACAATTTTCATTTGTTTCAGAAAATATCTATCAATTACTTTTCTTCTTATTTCTCGTATCCCCTTAAAGTTCAGTTACGATCATCGGAGTGCATCAAGAGGTAATTATAGAGTTTATGCATATCCGGTTTGATCATCGCAGTTACGAGTTAATACAGCCGTAAATACGGCCGGCATTAGAGTTTTCGAATAAATTCCATAATCGATAGGACTACCTCTGCAACCTATAAATTCGCCGAACTATCGAGTGGCCGTGCAGCTTTCATTCGCGCAAAGAAGAGCCTCGAATTTCCAATAAAACCGAAAGCAAACGCGTTGCTCAAGGCCGTGGAATCTCTCTCGCAAAGCGTGAAAGAGGAAACTGAGCTTGCACCGAGGGCTAACCGTAAAACTCTCCTCTTTACTAAGGACCCACCGGAGGATATTCCAATTTCACCGGCGGAGACCTTTGACATCGACCGAAGGCTTGTTTATTCGAGACCTGGTACCATTTCGATATTCCACCAAACTGAAAACCCGTGGATCCGGTGGATCCAGTTACATGAGCCTCTTACCTTTATGGTAATAACTTTATTTCAACGTTTGTCGGATTCACGAGGCGCTAACATCCTTTCGGATCGTTTCGCTCCGCCGGAAATACACGACCCTTATCCGGTTACCCTGCAAACCTTCGACTGTTCCTCGACATTAATATCCTCCATATTCACTACTTTTCTTCTCTTTAGTTCATTTCTCTATTTTGTGGAAGCTTAGGTGCATTGGTTAGGACGTTTCCTGTTACCTCTTGCACTATTTTAACGAGTATGTGTCGTGACGCAATCGTGACGCACTCTTGACGCACTCCTGACACACTTGACGCATTCTTGATCCACTCGTGACGCACTCTTGACGCACTCGTGACGCACTCTTAACGCACTCGTGACGAACTCCTGCGTCTGTGATCAATTTGACTAAAATTTTGAATATGCTACAATTTGAAGTGCAAATCCAATTATTTGCATAGTCAATGCAAACGGAAGTTATTGGACTTGCATTCGTCAGCAGAATGCAATAACAGTTGCCCGGTGATTTGCCCGGCAGTTTAGCGATGCTTCTGACAAGTTTGCGTGGCACATTCTGCCCCAAGTAACCGACGAGTACACCGTACACACGCTGTAGGTAATTATTAACACTGGACGGTATTCTTCATCGCGCGAACAGCGACTGTTCATTAAGCAAGCTTTATTATTCCGCTTCTGGCTCGCTAACGTCTGCATTTACGTCTTTCATTCGTACGAGTTTCTAGCACGTGCAAATTTCTGCCTACGATTGTTAGCGGAGTCTGATACAAGTGGTTCGATACGATCTTGAACGGTGATTACTGCGAGGGTTGTGAAGATGAGTGAGCTGTGCAAAATTACGAAGAGCGTAACAAATCTGAAGATAGTCTACAAGAACACATGGTTGACGCTAAAATGTGTCATTCCAATTCTAACCATATAGGACAATTTTCAGCACCGTTATAAAAATCCCACCTTTTTAATTATCCTACATTTTTATTTAGAGAACAGTCATATTCCACATGCATATGAAAACTGCATGGTATCACTGACCCCACTGACCATACCTGCAATGAAGAATTGGTTCACCCGCTTCACAAGTCTAATCAGTGTCCGATCAGATAAATAAGTAACGACGAAGTATGAAGTAACGATCAAGTTAAGTGACACATAACACCAACAAGGATACTAGAACTGTAACATAATGTCCGAAGTCTCGAAACTAGTCTAGTGTCCCACCGACCAATTAACTTTACGACGTTTTGATAGATACTAAAAACATGATTAGCATAGGTGTCCCGTGCAGGTAACGCTTAATAGAACTACACCTGAAGGTGGTATATCTCGATGAACCATGTGAACGGCGATAAACGAGCTCCTTTCACGTTCAAGGCGCCTTTCGATCGTCAACGACAGTCAACGACCGCTTCGAGGCGCCTTTGCCTAAAATGGAAACACCATTCTCACGATAGCGAAACTGTCGCCTCGGGCCATGTCCCATCCGCACCAGATTATCGTTCGAGCGAATCCATTACTTTAGCAACACCTTACTATCCCATCGTTTCGATCTATTAACCGGATCGTTCTTTCAGCAGAAGGCAATTATTTTAATGTCTTATTTAGGTCGGCTTTTTTCTTCAGGCGCTGGGTTTTACGT
Source organism: Megachile ligniseca (assembly GCA_945859555.1). NCBI lineage: Eukaryota > Metazoa > Arthropoda > Insecta > Hymenoptera > Megachilidae > Megachile > Megachile ligniseca. The sequence goes on from OX243778.1 coordinate 14,066,509, forward strand.
AACTGGCGATTGTCGGGGGATTTTATTGTTATATAGATTCGAGTATTTTTAGATCTACGCTGTTTTGAAATTTTTGTGTAACAATGTTTTACTGTTTTATTATTTTATTATTATTGTAACTTACTAATTTATTATTTATGTCTTTCATTATTTTGCTACTTTGCTATTTTAGTAATTTACTAATTTAATATTTAAGTCTTTCATTATTTTTCGACTTCGCTATTTTACTATTTTACTGTTCACTATTTTACTTTATTCTAATTCTACTATACAACTGCATTGCCTGTTCCAATATCCTACCACACTATTGTACTACTATTTAACTATTTCACTGTACACTATTACATAAGTTATACAATTATTCAAGTATTTTACTCAGCTATACTACAATTTCACTATTATGATCATTATGGAGCAATAAAGTTCATCCGTATTGCTCGAGATTTCATTGAAGGACAATCGGCAGCTCGATCACGCAATTCGAGTAACCGAGTATGCCCCGAGTGGTTGGCACCGAAAGGAAGAAATGCTTGGCGATAGAGTGAGAGGAGAATTGCACTTTAGGGCATAACGGCATCCCCACGACCCACGGTCGTGGTGTCACGGTGATGCAAGTCCGTGTTTCTGTGTCGATGTGCAAAGCAGTTAGCCAGAGAGGAGAAGGCGACAGAAACGAAGCCAAGAAGCCGCGAGAGAAGGATCGAGCTTTCTTCACGGGTACGAGCTGCGTGGAGGGCAGCCGAAGCCCCCGCGGCAGCCCGCGATGTCCCATCGACACCGAGCAACTCTATGACTAACAAGTTTGCACTTTAGCGCATAACGGGGCATTCCAGCGTGTTCCATAGATCATGGTCCATGACCCACGGATTGCGTGGGCCGGGCACCATAACCATTCCTCGCCGATATAGCGACGGCGTGGCCCCGGTACCACGAGCATTAAGTTTCCATCTTCTTCCTCTTCGTCTCTCTTCCGTCTTCGACTCTCTCCTCACGTACGCGGACTTCGCTCTTCGAAACCAGACTTCGCCTCTTTTGATCGCCGGATAATCGCGATAACGGAATCGCAACTTCCAACGAGACGGTCTTCGTCGATCGCTAAGATATCTTTGTAACTAGTTACGAGTGACTGTCCCTTTCAAGGACTCCGAATTGAGCAGATTTTGTTGCATTTGTGGAGTAGGATTATTTGATGAACGTTAAAATGCGAGTTAACATTTACTCTTGCTGGCCACTAAATTTCAAGGTTGAGTTACAGATAACTGTCTCTTTCAGGAGCCTCCATATTGAAGATGAAACAATTTTTGGATCGTTCAGTATGATTATTTGACGGACATCCAAATGCGAGCTTCTTCATGTACTACTCTTGCTGGCCAGTAAATTTCAAGGTTAACTTACTGTTTACAGATAACTGTCTCTTTCAGGAGCCTCCATATTGAGGATGAAACAATTATTGGATTGTTGAATATGATTATTTCACGAACGTCCAAATGTGACCTTCTCCATGTACAACTCTTGCTGGCCAGTAAATTTTAATGTTAATTTACTGTTTACAGATAACTGTCCCTTTCAAGAGACTTTCATTTGGCACAATGGTTGGATCGTTAAACATAACATAAACCTTGCTTGCTACTAAATTCCAATGTTAACCCCTCATAGTATCGTCTCCCACATATGACACACATAATAGTTGAAATAATAAAACGATATGAAACTATATAATATGTAATGGTAATAATCGTTCCTAAAGGAATCTCGAAATCACCTAAAGGTCAAAAGCATCGACGCAAAGGAAAATTCGCGAACAGGGTTATCTGAGCGTGTCGCTTGGCCTAAAATTTATTTGAGCGAACGCTCAAAGGTCGTTCGAAGAATGCTATAAATCTGAGACCCCTCTTTAACGATTGGCCAGCTCTCTCAATAAGTAACGGAGGGAAGCATAGATCAGGAAATCACCTCTTAGACGGTAAGGTCGTCGTGTAAGTAAGAGTCCGAGGTCAGGATGCCAACGCTACCGCGCGATGCCCCACACGAAGAGACCTTATAAGCTCTAAGCAGCCACCTTACGCTATTGACACCTAACAAACCAGGGACCCGGGTGTTTAGGACGATGCCTCCGAGCGATAGGTTGATTACGGTGAATGTGGAACAACCTAACACCTTCGACACACGCCGACCCTACTTATACCCTAACGTGTTCAGAGGTGTACCTTGAGCTGCAGTCGACAGTTGTGTCATTTTGACATTCGACAAACATCTGATGCTTACTTTGTAAATAATGCATGTAACATATAATACTTGTACATAGAATATCAATACATAAACTTGCAGACTAACGTATAAACTTGACATCACACTTATATGAAATAAAATGTCTGCCGTCTTAGGCAAATAAATTGAAGTAAACTCAGACCTCCAAACTTATATCAACTCAACCCACATAATGAAAATGAATATATAGACGTTAATAGTGTAGACACAAAATGATCGACTGCCAATGACTATGAAAAATGATCACATCAATCCATATAAAATGCAGCTGAAAGTATCATTTACTTTACGGTACGAGTACATAAATTCTTCAATGTTCTAACAGAAATGAAATAAAACAGGAAGAATGACAGAGTAATTTGTAGTATAACGAATGATACTTTGGTTTAAGCAAGAAAAAGAAGGTTAAAGAAAAATGGATTCTTAAGCAAGTTACCGAAGCCAGCAATTTGAATGATAATTAATCGGGAGATTGTATTATCACTTGTAAATCAGAATTTTCCAAGCGATTTAAATTTAAGCACAGGTCTCCACGAAGAGAGAGTGTGTTTACGAAGGCAAACAAATTGTCCTCGCTTTCTCTAGATTCCCATCGACAGCTCAACGCCCATGGAGCAGCGATAAATCGATGCAACGTGATTACGAGCGAAGATTAATTGGCTATCAATATCGAGGCCTGACGATAGAAATATAATGCGACCGGATATTATCTCGGTTACAAGATCTAAATTGCTCGTTCGCCACCATCAATGTACCATTCACGACACCGGTTACGATTATACTCGATCCAGTTTTTTTTTCTTATCATTATTTCCTTTTTTTCATAATCTTCATTATGATATCGGTTCTATTATTAATTCGGGATATTTCCATTTCGCGTGGGCGTTCGAGATAACGATCTGAATTGATCGAAGTTGCTTTTTCTTTTTCTTTTCAAAATACAGGGCATGCTAATGACTCGCGTTCGCCCCGGCCGTGAAATTAATTTCAAGCAACGATAGACCGTGCAAATTGACATCGGCGACGGTCAACTTGCTCTAATTAAGAACTTTACGCGGATCGGGACGAATCGACGAAGATCCTTTGTCGCGATAACGCGGATAATAAGGGTCGATCGAGGAAGAAAAGATCGACTCGATATTGAAAATTCACGGATAAACGATACGATGTGCCGTACCATAAATATATCCTGTCGTTCAATGGAGACCTGTACGCGGCCGTTCATTATCGCGCGCAGACAGGTTACACGCGTGAACAAAGAAACGGGGATCCCGCATTTTTTTCAAATTTTAACAGCTTGAATGACTAGGGCGCTAGTGATCTACCTTCGCAAATTTAATATGATGGAACGTTTCTTAAATTAGCCTCTTCAGACAATAGGCTATCGTTATATTGCAACTTTAGAAATATCTCAATTTTCTAATTTTCAATTAGGCTAATTTAGACATTTTTATTTCTAACTTATTTTTTTACGTTTCAATACTTCTGGTTTTCAATTTTTTAATTGTTCAATTGTTCAATTTTTCAATTCTTCAATTCTTCAATTTTTCAATTTATCAATTCTATAGCTTACAAATTTTTCAATTTACAAATGATCTAACATTCAAATTTGTCAATATACAAATTGTCAAATTTACAAGAATTCAAGTTTCTAAAAATTTACACTTACGATTGCGGCAATATAACGAAAGTGCATATATAATTATCTACATATGTGTGCCTACATGATTGTCAACATATAATGCATATATCAGAAATAATTAAGTAGTCTCAAACAATAATTAGCTCACAATTCACACGTCTTCGAACAAGATAAAAACTGAAAAGTATCCGTGTACCACTTGAACAAATCTCGTAAATGTTCAATTTGAAATTACATCGGTGATTAAAATTAAACACGATATCACGCAGATAAAAGGTAGTTAAGAAACATAGATGGTCTGAGAGTATCGCTAACAGCATCACCGACTGCAAGTATACATTCAGAAGAAAGGAATGATGGTGATTGAATAGGAGGAAGTCCATTACAAATTACACACATTACATCTAAATCCGGGCAATCTATAATAAAGTGTCAAACCTTCGGGGCTTGTTATCATCGCCTACGAAGTCAATATCGAAGTAGTTCCCTGATAAATGTACGATATTACACTGTTAACACCTGGAGGCCTGCCTTAAGGTGTACGTTTCAATCGAGCTTGTTTCGAAATTAAAAAATTCCAACACGATCTCTGCTATGCTAGATAAAACATAACTTGAAGATGTTAACGTATCTAACGATTTTTACGTTATACAATTTTTATATTTCACTCGTCAAACTTTTTAGATAGGAAACTAGGGTTGGTATTTGCCAAGAGTAAAAGTATCTTTGAGGGTGAAAATATCTATGAGTGCAAAGGGTAAAGATATCTTTGAGTACAAAGGGTAGAAATATCTTTGAGTGCAAAGGGTAGAAATATCTTCGATTGCAAAGGGTGGAAATATCTTTGAATGAAAAGGGTGAAAATATCATTGATCACAAAGAGTAAAAATATCTTCGACTGCAAGGGGTGAAAATTTCTTCGACTACGAAATGTCTTGAAATGCAAAGAGTAAAAATATCTTCGATTGCAAAGGGACCGCAAACTCCCTATCCACAAAAAATATCCCAAAAGCGTAACCCTATTTCAAAGCAAATCAAAAAGTATCGTAAAAAGTTGGAAGGCAATCGTGAAGCAATCGAGCCGGGGTGCAATTTTAAGCAGAAATGGAGATGACGGGGTTAAAAGGATGCTCTCGAAAAGGAGGTTTAATCAAGGAGCCCGGGCAAACTGCGTCGAAAGAGGGTGATCCGTGCATTAGAAAACCGATACGATTGCGAAATCGAGTTCGTAAATCGTCGAACCGCGGACGGTTCGAAGAGGTTTAGCAAACGGGAGGCCTGAACGAGCAAACAGAGTTCGTAAACACATCAGCAGCCGGTGCAACGCTGGCTTAATAAGCAGCTCACGGTATTATAGATGATCTCTTTATTGACCGCCATAAATCAGAGTTAAGAGCAGGCATTATTACTAGCAAGTACATTATCCGGTACGTCGAGAGAGCCGGTGATAGAGTGGGGTCCCCAGTTACTTCGCCAAAGACACCTATCCAGGAACTGAACGCCGTACGAACAGGTAACTGCCTCCGACTGTGGAGGCCAGATGGTGCAAAACAAACATAATCAAAAATACCATTTCTACCGTGAATATTGATCGATCAAACCACTAGGACAATTCGTTGCTGAAGGCGTTGAAAGTTTTATTAAGTATTTATTTCGAAAATATCATATCTAATATTTTTACGGTACTTATTTTTCCGCCCTTATTTTTCCCACAGTCGAGAACGTAAACGTATCTAAATCTTGATTTATCGTTCAACTCGAGAGAAACAATTACAATAAATTACCAAATCGTAAATCCGTCGCACGGATTAGACATTTCCTGCAGCGAATTTCTTTATTCAATAGGATATCCTCCGAACACCCCGTAAGAAAGAGGGTGGTTCTCATCCTTCTCTTCTTTCACCGAAATAGGATGCGCATTTTGATAGAACGACATTCATCCCTCTTTCGACTACTCTTCGTATCCATAATGGATCCTGGACGATCTTTGCCTTCGGATAAAGGGAATATTTGTCTCGTTTTAATTGAAAAATCCCTGTTCCATTGAGTCTGAAATCTCCTTAGACTGTCAGTTATTTTCGGTCGTAACAAAAGACGCGTCTCGTTTATCCGCTTAAAATCTTAAACCTCTTCCTCTCCTCGCGTTCTTCAGTTACTGTTACGGTAACGTGCAACTATCTGCACGCCAGTCATGATCGTCGTATAGGGATTTCGATGTCACGTTAGGGTCTCGTTTAGATACTTAAAATTAGATAACTCGTTTCTTTAAACTTCTATAAATCAAGCTTCTTAATCTCCAAAATTATATTCTTTGCAATTGATCGAATTCACTAATCTGTAACTTCTAAATTCACCAAATAGAAAAGTTCCTAAATTCAATATCTCCAATTGTGAAATTCATCAAACTCAGAAATCCATTCAATTTCAATATTCTCCAAATTCATCCCTTCTCATAAATCTTTCAAATCGTCATGAACAATGATCAACAATCAATAAGGATAAACAGTGATCAAGAAGGATCAACAATCAACAAGGATCAATAATCAACAAGAGTCAATAAGAATCAGCTCGATATCGTCGCCTGAGTCGAAACAAAACATGAAAAGAAGATGGCGGAAGGATTGACGAAGAGTTAAGTAGATCAGAGTGGCACAAAGAGTCGTAAACTATCAGAGGACTATCGACAGACAGGAGGAATCCAGATAGTCATTGCAGGATGCATAGGTGCAGTCGGTTGTTGAAGATGGTCGGGTTCTGGTTGGAGGTTGCGGTGTCCAAGGGTGTCCTTGAAGCGGGCGGGGTCGTCACTCGAGGGCCGCGGGTAAACGACCATCAGAATCCATGTGTGCTAAGCCAGCCAAGACCTTATACGCGTATCTTACACTCGTACTACTTAACTTTCTGCGTCTGTATACGTGACGTTCCGTCTCTCTCGTTCCATCTGTCTCCTCCTTCTTCAACGTGTCGCGGATAAAAGAAGCCTCTTTCACTTTACAAGTGTTATGAAACGGTTAGCTCTCATCCTCGGGCTCCACTCCCCCGTCTGATCACCGATATCGATTTATAGGTTTAATTACCACCTCGTTATGCGCCCGATGATCGTTTAGCATTACCACAGCCTTATAAACAAGATCCGCGACGAAATGAATCGAATTCTAAACTCCCCTCGCTATTATCCTTATTATTTTATCCTCTACGCGACACGATTTATGGTATCCTCCGTACGCGATGATTTATTTTATCCCCTGTGTCGTTTGTTTTATCGACTTTTATTTATGACAAATCGTATGGAGATATTATGGGACGTATTTATTCTCATTATCTGATCCAAATCTTATCGCGTAAGAGATATATGGCCGCGACGATTCGTTTTAGAGGCTTTCCGAGATTTCGCTCGGATAATAAAATGATACGTTAGCGAACATATTTTCTATCATAAAAATTATTTATTTCGTCAAATTTTATTTTTTGAGATCGATGGGAATATTATACGACACATTCATTCTCATTATCTGATCCGAATCTTCTCGTGTTAGGGGCGGATCAATTTACACGTTTTACATTTAACAACGTACCGCTCGGATAACCGAATGAAATTGTAACCGAGGTACTATTTTCTTACCTACATGTAACGATTTATTTGATCAAATTTTAATTCCAGCGAAACCAATGAGGTTATTCCACGATACATTTATTCTCGTTATCTGATCCAATCTCGTGTGAGAAAGTGTAACAATTACTTTTAGCAGTTTTATACGCTTCAGCATTTCTTTTGGGTAACACGAAATGTTAATAGAGATATTCAATTTATGCAAAATGATTTGTTTAATCAAACTTTATTTTTATAAACATCGATGAGAATGTTTACACATTTATTCTCATTATCTGATCCAAACCTTCTCACGAGAGTGAAATATTTCTTAATTTATACAAAATGATTTATTTGATCAAGTTTTTTACCAAAATCGATGAGAACGTTGAACGATACATTCTCATTATCTGCTGCAAATCTCTCGTATGAGATATACATAGGAGATACACATATGAGATGTACATAGGAGATACACATATGAGAGACACATAGGAGATACACATATGAGATACACATATGAGATACACATATGAGATGCACATAGGAGATACACATGAAACAACAAGCCCTAAAGCTACATAAATTTGAAGACCTACTTGAAGCAGTAAAACAGAATTATAATGAAAAATTCATGATACATCTACAATGTATAGTGTAATAGCAAAGAGTAAAATCCCGTATGTATCGCGCAATTTCTCTGGCCGTCAGACGTTAAAAACGTGATGAATGTAACAAATTCGTAAAACAGGAGAAAGAAGAAATTAATCGAGTGACGAGGGGGTGAACGGAAGGAAGTTAGCGAGGTAATAATAAAGCAGGCGCCACAAGGCGCGAGATAAAGACGCATCGAGGTACATGATAAATGCAATGGACGAGATATGACGAGCGGTGGGTACGCCGAGATACGCGTAGAAAACAGTTGGAGTAAAGGGCAGTGTTGCATGGAAGTCGTCCTTGAGGGCATATAACTGAAGAGTAGTAGAACGATGCTCGAGCCCAGTAATGAGCCAAATCCATTACGCCATTCTCAGCAAGCAAGCAACAGAGTATAAGACAGCCCCGAGTCTGACTGCAGGCCCTCGTCCTTTACATTTTCTCTCTGTCTCCCTTTATCCTGTGCTCTTCATGAAGAGAGAAAAAGAGAGGAACACGGTCCACGCGTGCATCTATGCCACGCACGTATCGCGCCGGTAACAACCACCTAACCGATGGCACCGGTTTCCCTAGCAATTCCAATTATAGATCTGGTAAGTATATTCCACGGTGCACCGAGCAACCAACATCCCTTCTAGCCGCTCCACCCATCTCTCCCTCTATGTTCGCTTCCTGATCGCCGCGAAACCAATTATGCGCGGAACCACGCGAGCAAATTGAAAGCCGCGACGGGATCAACCCCTCGCGTGTGATCCTGCCGCGGACAAACTTCTGCTAACGAGACGAAGAAACGTCCGATAATGTCGTCGGTGAATTAGGTACACTTATGATTTGACCTGTACATTCTGGTATTTGGATATCTGACTCCTAAGGTTTCTGTAGTTGCAAGGTTCTATGATCTTAACTATCTTTGAATTTGAATTTCATATTTGAATTTGATTGTCATCTTTGAATTTCCATGTTTTTAGAATGGTAAGAATGCATCCAAATTCTAGAGTTAACAAGTTTTTGAATACCCAAATTTCTCAATCCTCAATCCCCAAGTTCTTGAGATTTCAAAGGTCTAAGGATCTCCACATCTCCACATAAGACCCCAAACGTTCAAGATCCAGGATCAACAACATCCTCAAATCTCCAAATCCTCAAGTTCCTAAAATTCCACAATCATTGATCCCCAAATGTTCAAATCCTCAAGTTCTCAAATGCACAAATCTCCGAATCTCCAAATCCCTAAATCTCCAAGCCCACAATCTCCAAGTCCCCAAGTCCCTCAAAACCCAAATACTAAGATCCCCAAATTCTCAAACCCCAAATCCCAAATTGCATATTCCCAAATTCTCAAGCCCCTCAATTTCCAAATCCCCACGTCCCCAAATTCTGAGATCCCCAAATTCTCAAACCCCAAATCCCAACCCCCACATTCCCAAATCCCCAAGTCCCTCAATTTCCAAATCCCCACGTCCCCAAATTCTGAAATCCCCAAATTCTCAAACCTCAAATCCCAAATTGCACATTCCCAAATCGCCAAATCCCTCAATTTTCAAATCCCCACGTCCCCAAATTCTGAGATCCCCAAATTCGCAAACCCCAAATCCCAACCCCCACATTCTCAAATCCCCAAGTCCCTCAATTTCCAAATTTCCAAGTTCTCAAATCTTGAAATCCCCAAATTCTCAAACCCCAAATCGCACACCTCTCCAAAAGCGACAAAGTAAGTTCATACGAAATCCCGTCTGCTCTAAACGAGCTTCGAAACAAGCTTAAAACTATATAAATAAAAAAGTATACAAAGTATTTCTGTCCATTAACGATGGCGTAAGAAAGAATGGCGATCAGAAGCGATTTGGTTTTTCCTGCCAGAAAACGCTCTCGACCTACGAGCGTCGATCGAAAGCAAAACGACCGATAAATTCCACGAAGAAACCGGCTGTCCGGCGCGAATAAATCACCGGTGGCTTGGCGAACTATAAGGGAACACCTTTTTGCCACGATGGGCGACGGTATAAATCGTTGAGGACGAGTCGAGCGGCCGCCACGAATATCGACAGCGATTTTACGACTATCACGTATGACAACGCGTCGACTGGCCTCCTGCTTTGCCACTCGGTACAATTAAACGGGTTGCAAGGTATCCGCAAGGTCGTTACGAGCAAGACACACACCGGATACGACACAGAAGAGGAGGAGAAGAACGGTGAACAGGGCTGGACGGGAGGCGGGAAAGGTGGATCCGTTGGCGCCGCGCAATTGTCAATTAACATTTTTACCGCCGTGCAAGAAAACACGGAGTTACCGGAGGTACGCAAGTACGAAGATGCTGTGACCATCGCGGACCACGTCTTTCCAGGGTTCCTGGAGATCAACCACCAGGAGAAAGCGAAACGTGGACTCTCACCGCGTTTGGGAACGAGGAACTGGGTAAAGGTTAGTACTGGTTTGGTTAATATATGTTTTTTCTTGATACTTCTGTTATGTGCTGAAGGGTGTTGTTGTTGATATTGGTACTGATATTGCTATTAATATTGCTAGTTCAATTGGTATCGATACTGATATTGATGTTGGTATTGACGTTGATGTGGATGTTGATATTACTATTGACGTTGCTATTGATATTGATATTGATATTGATATTGATGCTGACATTGATATTGCTATTGCTATTGCAATAAATTTGAAGACATTCTGAAGGTTCTAAAATCCTACAGCCCCAAAATTGTAAAACCTAAAAGTCCCCCTAATTGCAATTGAAGACATTAAAAAAAAATAATGAGAATGAAGAGAATAAATTTCTGAATGATGCAAGCGATAGATCGCTAATCGTAAACACCTCTCGGACCAATCAGATCTCGCAGCTAAGGTTGCACGACTCGTTTTTCACACGTGTGAACCGAGAACTTTTCTACGACGAGTATACCTTCAGACGAGACTCTATTAGTACTTATTAGCACATATCGCGTTGTACTTATTCCTCAACACGTTCTATTCTATTTTTTTCCTCGTTGACCCTTCCCCGTCCATCGAGCAACAAATTCCCTTGTCGATACCCCGACTGCTGGAAACGGGGTGATATTTTCAGATTATTCGCTATTTACTACATTCCACGACGCTCTTATGGCGCACGTAATATCACGTTGCGAGAGCCTGCGATAGTTTCGAATATTACATTTAATAAGCTGGTATCGGGTTCGCTCTCCATTACACGGAATACTCGATGAAATTTCTTTTTTAGGAATGTTCGATTTTAGTCTATTCTAGTCTCGCTACCTTTGTAGAACGATACTAGTATAACGGTACCGAAGATCAGTTCCGTGATACTCCGGAAATTGTATAGGATTTGTGGAACAATATTGGCGCAAGCTTTAGAGATCTCGAGTTCATAAATAGTCAGATTTTCAAGGTTAAAAACTCTCAAGTTCCTAAATTCTCAAGGTTTTAAATTCCCAAGATCCTAGATCGTCAAGGATGCAGATTCTCAAGGTCCTAACTTTTACAAGGTCCTAAATTCCACAAGGTCTAAACATTCCACAAGGTCCAAAAATTCCACAAGGTCCAAAAATTCTCAAGGTCCCAAATCCTCAAGGTCCCAAATTCTCAAGGTTTAAAAATTCTCAAGGTCCCAAATTCTCAAGGACCTAAACTCTCAAGGTCCTAAATTCTCAAGGTTTAAACATTCTCAAGGACCTAAACTCTCGAGGTCCCAAACTCTCAAGATCCCAAATCTCCAAGGCTCCAAGTCCCAAGATCCCAAATTCCCACAGTCCCAAATCTCCAAAGTTCCAAACTCCCAAATTCTCAAAATCCCAAAATCCCAAATTCTCAAGGTGACAAACCCCCAAATCCTCAGACCTCAAAATTTCCAAAAATCCAAAATCCAAAATCTCCCAACTCCCAAATTCCCTTACCTTCCTAAACTCCCCAAGATCCGAAACCTCTTCCGAACTTCCTATAACCTCTCCATACAATTCCCTAAATTTTCCCTAAACACTAAGATCTTACAAACGAAGCAAAAATATCAATACACTCGAACCTGTAAACTGTTCTAACCAAAGAAAGCCTATATTTACCAAGAAATACCTGCACCACCCAAGTAACAGACGAGTAGCAGAAAAGTCCCTAAAACAACAGGGTAAACAAGGGCTGTCGTTCAACTGTCAGACATATTCTGTTACACGATATCCCCCAAGAGAAGAAGGAGGGTGTGCAACGTTTTACGAGATGCAAATGTCGGCCAGTCGGACAGTCAGTCAACCGCACCATCAACTTGACCACCGGCTGCTGAACTTCACAGACCGTGTCCCTGTTCCTCTTCGGCTCTGCTTCACCGAATGTGAAACCTGCAAAGGCTTTCAAACCACAGCTCCGAGTTACGACCTCGCCCAGAAGAGCTGCAGATTCGCGGCTGCACGTAAATATCGCAGGGTAAATTGCTGCGAAAGCGAAGCTAACTTGCCTAGCGATACAGAGCCTATTTTACTTATCGATCGGTGATTTCAACGATGAGAAACCTGCACAGGCGATGTCGGAATTTCGAAATTTTGAAACCTTGATACTGAAGACTGATAACACCACCCATCAAATTATTTTCCTAAAAAACAAATCTGTAAAAGTAGATTTTTGAAATAGCGAGCACATAAATGTTTAATATTATGTACAATAATACAGTAATGGTACAAGAAATTACTGAGGATGTAAACGCGAAGTTTATTTTTGACAAAGGATATAATTACGCTTGAAATGCAGCTGTTGTAAGTAACAGTTACGACTTGTGAATTACCGTAAACACATCCGTAGAATCCGCGTTCTGTTTCTTTTATTCGATTATAAACGCGTATGAAACGTTTTCTTGCCAATTAAAATCAGAATTAATTTTCTGAAGTAACGAACTCGTTAAAAAAAATGAAATTGATAATACGAGAACAGTTAAACTTTTACGAATAAAATATTCGATATTTACTGCTCGTATCAAATGATATAAATATTCTTTTATGACCAACTCTTTCAACGGTGCGTAATATTATACGGTAATTGTTTTTCTTATATTAAAAGAATACGCGCACAGCTAAAACGCCCTTTGAGCACGTGCGTTGTTTATCGATTTAATATTTCGTTTTACAACCGAGTTACGAGAAACTTACCCTATACAGTCACTTCGACGAGCATTTTAAAACACACGATCGTCAGTTTTAAATGTTACAGCCGATAAGTTACGCATACCGAAAGAACCAGCCGGGTTATACGCGATTCCACGAATTCAGAGCATGGTACGACTTCGTATAATATTCAATTAGCCTTAACTACCGTAAAACTGCCTCCTTTCTTCTGCTGGTACTTTATGCATGACTGGCCAATAGGTAATTTTAACTTCGACCGAGAGCCTTTTCTCGTTTTTTGCTTCGAGCAATGCAAAAAGGAAACGCAAGAATCTCTAAACAGAGACTACTCACAAAAACGAGAACACGGTTAAACACCTATTTAAATATGTACACTCGAGTGCAACGTAGCATTATTTTACTTGGGCACAGCCGGAGCTTAGGGAAAGACAGGTACAGTTGTGGGGAAATTTGACAATTTGGGAAATTTAGGATCTTTAAATTTTTAAACTGAAGAATTTTGGATTTTGGATTTTGGAAATTTTGAAATTTTGGAATTGGGCAATTTTGAAATTTGGAAATTTTGGAATTGGGAAATTTTGGAATTGGAAAATTTTGGAATTGGGTAATTCTAGAATTGAGAAATTTTAGAATTGAGAAATTTTGGAATTGGGAAATTTTGGAATTGGGAAATTTTAGAATTGAGAAATTTTGGAATTGGGAAATTTGGGAATTGAAAAATTTTGGAATTGGGAAATTTTAGAATTGAGAAATTTTGGAATTGGGAAATTTGGAATTTAGAAATTTTGGAATTGGGAAATTTGGAATTTTGAAAATTGGAATCATTGAATCTTGAATTCTTGAACCCTCAGAATCCTGTAATTCTAGAATTTCAATTTTAGAACTGGAACATCCCCTTTAGGTACTAAACTTCCGCGCATCAAAAGCGTAATTTTGAAACAAAACGTAGCTGTCGAACATTTAATGTATATTTCTGTACGATCAATAATTCTACCCTTACTTTTCATCATTAATAGCGCCATATAGACAGCATCGACACCCCCATGGAGCAATTAATAATGTAGTCCATCTACATACACGGTGACTAAAGTTGTACATAGTGATCCCTTTGAGATAGAGACTCCCTGTTATAGCCCTACTGGGAGCCATTAAAACTTTGCTTACATAATAAATGACAGAACCTGCTAATATCATGGTCTACTGAGAACATACGGTGTGCGTGCTTTCTTGAATAAATTAAAGTCCACTGAATAATTTATATTCAATAATATATAATAATAGAGGACGGTGTATAATCTTTCATGCAAATTATATTTCTAATAACCTGACATTGACATATTAAATTCGACAAAAGTTGTAATTGAATCAACCATTATAAAAATAGTTAGCTGCACTTTAAAGTACTTATTCAACTAACATTTAAGATGTCAGTTTATTGAATACGCTTAGAATTTATTAAACTGAATATTTCTCTTCTACTTGAAGTAAATTGTTTGTTAAAAAATATAAAATCACTCACCCTATTTTTGTGATCAGCTTTCCATGGACATGAAGATAGGATGTGACAAATCGTTTATTCACCTGGAATAAATGGAAAATATAGAAGTTATAGCGTTGTAAAAATATGAAAATCACTTTTTAATGTTTTTACCATTAAATATAGAATCGTACGAAAATAAAACTTGAAGTAATATCTAATATTATGACAAGGCTGTTTTCTTACCTCGACGCTGCTTAGTTGTGCCAATTCTTCTAAATCACTATGAGATAATCTCGCTTCGTTGGCAGTGGCTGCGGTAGTTGTACGACGAACACGTCTTCCACCAGGATGAATCCAAATTTCTCTCCTCAACCCTCCTCCAATATTATTTGCTCCTTCTTTCTCCTTCATCCTGGCTCTTTCCTTCCATTCTCTCTCTTCCTTTCGTTTCCGTTCCGTGGATTCATACTAATAAAATACATTAGGAGTTAAGTATTCATATTGTTGCTACTGTATCTTCACTAACAGCATACTGCGTAGCGTAAATGAGAGTTTACTGTACACTTTGTTCATCGAAGTACCACTTTACTAATCACATAATCTCTCAAGTACTAACAAAAGATACAAGCATCATACACCTGAAGTGTAAAAAGCTCGTTAAATATTTATATCTTCCAGCTGCGACTATTGAAAAAAATGCATGCTAACGTTGTGTGCAAAATAGTGCTACCTAATACATAGTGCTTTGGTTTATCCGACAAAATGCAGCAGACTATAATTGGAATAATGTTTAAACTATTTTTCTAATTTTGGTGAATACTACCATTTCAAATTACTGATTATGTTATTAATCTTATCCAAGCATAGAATGATTTGCCTTTGAACAATTTTGGCTGTACCAAGCCATCGATTAATTTGAATGGTTGTAAGCGTGCGAGTAGGCTTATGATATGGAATATTGTAGGTATCGTACAGCTTATGGAAGGCTCTCTTAAAAACAAGAGATTAGGTTAGGTGTACTACCAACCACGTACTTTTAAGGAGTCTTCCTAAAGGTTGTACGCTACCAAACTGAATATACGCGGAACAAAGGGAGCATATCATAGAGTTCGGAAAGATAGAACTAATTGAAGCTGCAGTTTAAGATAACTGGTATCTAGAGATATCACACCAAGTATCGAAATTTACTTACATAATGTAGATACTGGCAGCAAAACAAAATCAAAATATTATTAACGTTAGTATTAATACAAACGTAAGAGTAAAGTATTTAAAAAATTGTCGTACCTTCTTCCTATTTTCATCAAAGAGTGCTATTAAACTCTCCCTTGCGGAATGAAGTGGATTGGATGCCATCAGAGATCGCATGTAATAATATACTGCATCTAACTTTCGTCTCTGGAAAGAAAATCTGACTTAGAATTTGTTAGTTTTATTTTATTTACTTTTATTATAAACTATATCAGAATACATACAGCGTAATGTGCCAATAACGCGAGCTGACTGTAAGGTCTTCCGTTCTTTGGATTAAGTTGTTGCGCTTTCAAATACCATCTAGAATAATGTTTAAGTTTGCATGAATATATGGGGCATTTAAAAGGTGAAGTATCATTATATATTTGTTTTTACTTACTGCCTAGATTTTCCATAATTGTTCGTTTCATTAGCTTGTTCTCTGTACCTTGCTAGGTCACCCAAAAACAAGTATATCTTTTGCGCGCTTACTAAAGCTAAACCTAAGATTCCAAGACCCTTAGGCAACGTTGATGATGCAAGGAACGTATCCAATTTAAATTCGTACTTCGTTTCAAGAACAGTTAACAAGCCCTCCAAATATACGGTACCCTCATCGATGATCTTCAACATTATTTTTTTATAATGCTCGCGGCCCTCGGGATTCTCTTTAGGCATGCCTTTACGCAGCATTTCAATCATATTGTAAAAAAGTATTTTCCAAAAGTGTTGCTCGACGTTCTCAGCTTGACAAAATTTGATATCAGTCTCGAGCAAGGTTTTTAAACTTTCTTGTAGAAAGTGTCTTATGTACAAAACTCTCTCCCAGTTTGACGTGAAACCACCGGAACTTAATATCCATTGCAATTCTAAGTCTGCGCGTTCTATGTCCAAAAGTAAGTAAGGATTTTTGGCTAATCGGAAACTAAAAGAAATTCGACAAAAATTAATACTTGCGCACTGGTGTATGACGTGTTTTATAACTTTTACATACCTATCTGAATAGGGATCATACCACGATGGTCTTATATTACCAAATTGGTCATTTGTCATGTATGGCGGCGGTACACCATCTAAGTGTGTTCCCTGGAAACTATGATGCGTTGAAGTAATGCCTCCATGGGACTGAAACACTGGTACAGTCGAACTTTGTGGCATAGTATCGCTTTCTCTGAAACATCCAGTAATTGAATAATTAATTTCACTGAAATGAATAAAATGCACAAGGGAATAAAGAGTTATACCTTTGCACTGCAGCTCTACTACTAGGTGAAGTAACAACAATAGGTTTATTAGGATTGTTGGGATCGAATAGTGTTCTTTGCTGTTGAACAACTTGCTGCCTCGAAGCTGAGTGACTAGGCGGAGATTGGCCTGTATCGGGTAGCACTAAGACACCTGGTGATTGTGAGCTACTGAATCCACTAGGTGATGTCTGATGCGTTGCCAAATTCGCAGTAGTATTCGATAAAGGAATAGAGTAAGAGGAAACATTAGGTGTTTGTCGTCCGTCACTAGACTCACAAGCCGACATTTTTCTACCTGTTCTCCAATTCTCATCTAAATATCGGTCAGATAATCTGAAAATCAAACATGTTAATAAAACATTAACGATAAATTTTAATATTTACATCACGGAAACTGTGACTTTCACAAAACAATTTATACCTATGTCTATGAAGATCGTCGAAGTTTCGACTACCTCCACGATAATTTCTATCTTTACTAGATTCTCGACTACGTTGAATAATATTGCGATGTCTTCTATGGTCATATTTTCTACTACTACTGTTCTTTTGATTGTTGTTGTAGTTATCATTTTCCCTATTTTGTTGATTATTTTGCCTGTCACGGCTGTTAACTCGAGCTTTATCTCTGCTATTACTCCTTAAATAAAGTAAAAAATAAACGCGCTATGAAGTTCACTGTCCTCGATATAAAAATATTTTGATAATACAAAACAGAACATTCACAGCTCTTACCTGCCTCGATCCGCTGCATGTTTCTTCTCACGCTTTTTTTTTTTACGCCGACTCTGACCACTTGTTGTGGTTTCATTTCCTGGTACATTAATATTTTCGCGTAAACTCAGCACAGAAGAACTACGACTTGCGCGCTCAGCTTCTAGCCTTTCGCTTAATTCAACTTCCTCGCTCCAATCCTAAATATATCATGATTGAAATGTAACAAAAAAGTTGAATTTTAATTACAAATACATATATTTCAAACAAAACACTTACAAATGGATGTTCAACCGATGTATTTGATCCTGTCTTAACGGATTCACTTTTTGATGGGCTAATTCCTAAATTTTGTTGACCATTTTTATCTTCCTGTGATATACTGCGCTCAATCGTGTTATTACTTAGACGTTGCCTGGAAACAAAAATAAAATAAAATAAACAAAAATGATGAAAGAACAAATAGCCACTTGATGCAGATAAGTACGTTTGAGAACGGTGAGAAGCCGCAGATGGAGATATTCCTCGACGATGACTATCAGGTGAAGTTTGACGTTTAGTTGTATTAGATGCTGAAGTGACAGGTGATGCTGACGACGGTGGTGGCATCATTGAACTATCAGCCCGACTTAAACTTTCCATACTAGTATACATAGTACTATTACTACCACGACGATCATAGGACCTGTTTTAAACGATTAACTTTATTGATCTACTTTTATAATATAAAGAAAACTAAATTATTGATATCTGTATAACAAGAAATGCAAGTATAATATTTCAAAAACAAATATACCTTGGCATATACTCCTGGCTTGGCGTATGAGATCTGGAACTTGGAGCTGAATACTGATCAGGTGTAACACACCTAAAAATGTTAGTTGAAGTTTCTAAGTCTTCTGGTCTAAGTCTACCTCTGCCTCTACTTCGTGCTGGAACTGTATTAGACCAGCTAGATTGTGGAGGTAATGGACCAGATGGAGGTAAATTTTGCATAGTTTGTGAATGTTGCATTGCAGGTGGAAAATTATAATTTGATGATGCCTTTAAAAGAGAGTTCATACGTCAAACTGTTTGTAAAAACATTATAAAAGTTGAGTTAAAAAAAAAGTGTTTACCTGAAAAGTGTTACTACTACTACTCCATGCATCTTCTGAAGGTGAAGAACTTGGTGGTAATGGTAAACCATTATCAATAAAATATTTTTTCTGTAATCTAGGTGGTAAATGTTCTATTTTTATATTTTTTGGCAAACTATCTTTTGCTCCACCCCATTTACCTGAAGGTGGTTTGCCTTGAAATTTTTCTGGATGTCCAACAGGTTCTACGCTACGTGTGTCTCTAGTGCGATTAAAATCATTTATGTGATTCGTTGTTACAAAAAGAGGTTCTGAACCCTATATAAATATTACAAATTAAGTAAAGGAGTTACTGCATCGAATTAAACACATAATCATTAAACAAGTAACCATTCCTGACCTGTCTAACTTCACGAGAGCTATCTTTACGACATCCATAACTTCTACTGGATAGAGGAGAATCCGATCGCCAACGTTCCTCATTGTCATTACCATGCCGATTTCGACGATTACCCGAATATCTTTTGCCATGATCATCTCTGTTTTTACTTCCGCCTTCATTGTTTCGTCCACCGTGACCACCTGAACGATTACGATGACTATCGCTTTTATGGCTACGATTGGAATGAGAATCACGATCTTCACTATGTTCTCTATCTTGATCCCGATTCCAACCCCCTTGATTGGGTGATCTAAAAGATAAGGATAATAAGATATTTACTTGATCCACAGTTTTTCATTAATAGTGGAACATAAACATTTTTAAATATAATTCACCTATTTATTAAATCCTGTTCAACCAATGATTCTTTTACTTTTTTAGGTACATACAGTTGTTGCTCTGGTTTCTTAGATTTTTTTTTGGAATCTCCACAATTGCTGTTCTGAGAAGAACCTTGTGCCTGTTCAATGTTTGTAGTACTTTTGTAATTGATATTTAAGTCATTTAATTTTTCTGTTACGTTTTCAACTTGAGATGATGGTGGGCTGTTGTGTCTTGGATTGGATCTATTGGATTGTGATTGCTTTAAACGATATTGGACGGAGCTTGATTTAGGTTTTTCTTGTGGTATATTTTCATTATCTAAATCGTCTGTAGATCTACCAGACTTTCGAAGAGGTCCACTTCCTGGTCTATATAAAGCTTGAGATGCTCTATTTCCTCCACCTCGCATTCCCATTGATTTATCCTTCTCTAATTTTGTATTCTCTGAAAATTATTAATTTTTTTTTCAAAATTGTTTATTGATATTTAGACAATATTTAACCATAACATGTATATATAAAACTAAACAATTTATTAGAACTCTATATTTACTTTAATTATATAATATGTTACATTTATTTATACAATATTCCAATCACAGCTAAAAATAAAATTTCAGCAAAGTTACATGCTATTAAAAGACTTTATTACAAATTGGTAAGTAGTTATTAGATAACGTACATACAATTTTATAAATGGTCATATTTGTACAACTCATATTTAAATAGTTTCAACTTGTTCTTATGTTAAAACTATATATAAGTTCTAGGAACAAAGGATACAGTAAAATAATAAAAAATTATGCTAAAGATTTATAATAAATGCATCAAATAAACTCAGAACTTACATGAAATATTATAGCTTTTTATTAAGGAAGAAATAATAAATTTTTATAAATAATTTACATTGACCAAACAGTAACAAATTTTTATAAAACGTTCTTGGAGAAAGTGATTAAAGTTGTATGAGAAATGCTTATATTTTTAATACTTTTCACTTACATTAATGGTAATACTTTACATATAATATGATACAACTTTGTCCAATTATAGTGGTCAAATGTTTTAATTAAACTGATATATGGCTTAGTTAAGTATATCAATTTAATGCTGATTGTTGACATTCCTGACAGTAACTACATTTACTAATAATCAACAAAAATTAGATATGATAGTTATGTAATCTAGATCGATTTGAAATAAATTTACATTTTCTAGAAAAGTCTGAGAGAAATTATAGGGAATGTTAAATTTATTTCTTACTCTGGTTAAGTTTCACAACATATCACAGCATAATAATTCCCGCTGTAATTTTAGGTTAGCTTGTTTGATGAGGTTAGCACTGTGAATGCACTCGATAGGAATACAAGGAAGCATACATAATTATTAACTATGCGCACATAAAATGTAACCATAAAATAGTAAATTAAGATATTTATGTTATTTAATAATGTAGTTTTTTCAAAGTACCTTGTAAAAATCCTCCCCACTTTCTGCGTCCTTTGTCGCGGTTCGCCATATTGAAGTACAATCGTATCAAAATTTTTATAAACTCAAGGAATATGAATTTATACTCTGTTCCACGAGAGAATACAGATAAATGACGACTTGCGCAACTCAGCACCTAGGGGGTTTCCTAAAAACGAGTATGATGCTTCTCTAAAACCTCTTTCTGTCTTCGTGGTCATATACACGGTAAGGAAAAATAAACGAATAATGAGACTTGATAATAATACGATAAACGTACAAGATAAAAAGAACATTGTACTCAATTCTTTTGATATATTTGTAACATATATGTGAATATAGAACAATAGAGTATTTCACATGACGAACAGGATATACTGCGATTAACAATTAGAAATCACAAAAGTTTCTGTCTGCCGAGTATATACGTTCGGCGTTGTAATCGTCATAAGAGCACATGCGCGTTGCCATATATTAAAGAATACGTAGAACTGAATGTTAACACGTGCAGAAAAAACGAAGATTTCGTTAGCTATTTACTGCACCTTCTCGTGAAATAAGACCAATATAATTTTTAAATACATATATTTCGAAGTCTTTATAAAAATGTATTGCGAATAGCAGTACATACATTTATTTTATTTATGAATTTACACAAGTCAATGCTGGGGACTGCATGTTTTGTTATTATAGCAGTGAACTGGCGTTTTGTAATGTGAGAAAAGGTGTTTATATCATAATTTTCAAGGCAAAATCAAAGATTTATGTTTATTATCAATAACGTGTAAAATGAATGCGAAAAATATTTGTATCGAATGTAATGTACAAAATTTTCTGTCACAAGTAGCGAAAACAGAATAGTGTATAACCTTAGTACATCAGTTTCAAAATATACATTCTTACCGGTCAAATGTTTACTCCTGTCGTTATCATTAATCGTACACTAACAACCGCAGTAAGATGCAAACGGCGAGTTGTAGTGACAGGAATAGGAGTAGTGTGTCCTCTTGGAATCGGTGTACAAAATGCCTGGCAAGCTCTTATTAACTCCAAGTCGGGTATTACGAAATTAAGTGAACCCGAATATAACAAGTTACCTTGTAAAGTCGGTAAGAATTTTTGGATTTTTGATGAAAGTGAATGACTCTTTATATAATATAAAAATATAACTGTTTCCAAATAGGTGCATTAATACCCAAAGGAACTGAACCCAATCAGTTAAACATCGATTCTTACTTTTCAAAAAGTGAATTACGCACAATGTGTCCTGCTACTGCATACGCATTAATTGCTACAGAGGAGGCATTAAATGATGCTAAATGGAAACCAAAAGGTGAAACAGATAGACAAAATACAGGAGTAGCAGTAGGAATTGGAATGATCGATTTGGTTGATGTGTGTACGACATATGAAGCTTTAAAAACCGGATACAATAAAGTCAGTCCATATTTTGTGCCAAGGATATTACCAAGCATGGCTGCAGGGCAAATTAGTATTAAATATGGTTTTCGTGGACCAAATCATTCTGTATCAACAGCATGTGCAACTGGTGCACATGCAATTGGTATAACAAATTTAAACAAAAGTAGGAAGTATTTACTATTTTGATGGTATAACTAATTGAAATTTGAACCCTATAATTTTTAGGTGATGCATTTCGTTTTATTCGTGGTGGAGAAACTAGTGTAATGGTATGCGGTGGAGCAGAAGCATGCATTAGCCCTCTTGCTATAGCTGCTTTCTGTAGACTACGAGCATTAAGTACTAGTAAAAACGATTTTCCATATGAAGCATCAAGGCCATTTGACAAGGACAGGGATGGATTTGTGATGGGAGAAGGTGCTGCTATATTAGTTTTGGAAGAATTGGGTCATGCACTTGAAAGAAAGGTTAAGATTTATGCAGAAGTATTAGGGTATGGTCTATCAGGTGACGCTGCACACTTAACTGCACCTAGTGAAGATGGTGCTGGTGCTATATTAGCTATGGACAGAGCTGTAAAAGATGCTGGTATAGAAACTGTAGATATTACTTTTGTCAATGCACATGCAACTTCTACTCCTTTGGGTGATGCAATTGAATTAAAAGCTATAGAGTCATTTCTAGGACAACATAGTAAAAATGTTACTGTGTCTAGTACAAAAGGTGCTCATGGCCACTTGCTAGGAGCAGCAGGAAATTTAGAAGCTATTTTTACTATTCGAGCAATAAAAGAAGGCATAATCCCACCAACATTAAATTTGCATAATTTAGATGTAGACACAAATCTAAACTTTGCCCCTAATGTAAAAAAAAACTGGAATTCAGCTTCAAAACGGATAGCTTTAAAAAACGCTTTTGGGTTTGGAGGAACTAATGCGTGCTTATGTTTTGCACAGTACGAATAAGCACATAACCATAAAGGTATCATAATTTCATAAATCATAATAACACACGACGTAACAAAAGCTAGTCATTCCTGGATGTACATTAATTAATACATACACTGTGTCTGCAAGAAACATATGCATAATTTTACTCCTTTATAATGAAATGATAATTATATTAAACCACGTTTAAGATTTAAGCTGTAATGTAGTGGCTTAAATATTTTTGTAATACTTTTATGTAGCATATGACACAAAATTCATGTAATATATTATGTAAAGAAAAACATTTTTATATTATATATTATTTGTACAAAATTGTACAGAGAAATGTAATTTGAAATTATATAATACATAGTGGAATGCGATATTTATTTTGTATTAATTGCTTTTAATATTTTCCGATTATATCATTATTACATTTATACCCATTCTGCAGAAAAACAAGACGAAACTTCTGCTTTGCATAAAATAAAATTTTCTTCAAAGTATGTAATAATTAATGAAGTTAATCATCTACACAACAATTGCTTGCTACGTGCAGTTGATTATAATATGCCATATTTTCGTGGCTAATACGTGCTGATAAAAATGATTGTTTAATTATACAAGCATATAGAAATCAGTCTCACTTAACTCTGAAGGCTGATATTACATACTTGTTTGTGCATTGATCCGATATCTCGCTTTTTTTTTTAAACCAGTTTTCAGAGTTAATATTTGACTATATATATGTGTATATATATATTCTAAATTTCATTCATTTATAATTACATTTCCATCTACAAATGTCTTTTATTTTTATGAATTCAACTGCATAGAAAACAACAAAATTCAAGGCATAATTATTTGTTGACACCTCTAGTTTATTAGATGCAATTCTCGCTCGCAGATAAACCATACCATACGATGAAGTTACGATGTACATCTCCAACGATATTTTATTCACACAGGAAGGTTGACCTCCAATGACAAGTTATCCAAAATACATCTATTGCATTCATGTTTGTCTACTGGCAGTAAATCAATGTAAAAAAGAAAGATTTTATCCTATTAAGTAACTGTACCTAGTAGGAATTCTTAATTAGGAATGATAAAGGGTTTGTGGTGACTGCATAAAATAGCAAAACGTTTTCTAAGTGTCTGACGAAGTTCTTGTCGTTTTTCAAGAACTTGGCACATTCGAGATTTAAATTCCAGAACTTCTTCAGCTGGAATATAACTTTCTTTCTCTTCGTCGTCTGATAAGTAGGAGTCCTAAGAATAAATTGCATTAGAAATAAAAACAAAATACTAATGAGAACAGCACTAAAACAACTTATACACGTACTTCTAACATCTGTGTAAGCGTTAAACCTCCACCCCTTTCTTTAAGTAAAGAGATACTGGAATTGGAATGAACAAGTTTATCAGATGGCCGTATATCATGACAATCTCTCTCATGATTACAACATCCCTCACTGCAAGCTACTTCCGATCCTTCTGGAGTACTAGGAAGAGAAGAACTACTAATATTATGTTCTGAAGAATAACCACAATCTTGAGACGACCGTTCACTCGAGGAACGACTTTTCCTATCTGAGATTGATAACTCAAAACGTTTCTTCATCTCTATCCACATGTTGTATCTTTTGCTTGGTTTTCCTATCCAAGCATCTACTATCTCCTTAGCCATTGGATCTTTACAATCTTCTAAACTGTGCCAGTGATCAATCTTCTCAGAAAAGTCCTGTGCAATGAATGATACTTAAATCTTATAACACGCGTTAATAGAAATATAGAGCATGCATCGATACATTAAGTTATTACCTTACACGATTCACATGATTCGAAAAATTCTTCTTCAGAAAGATTTTTAACAGGAGTATTATTCTTTTTTGTTTGATTTGAAACAATTTTTGCCTTTGATTCGGAAGAACCTTTCTTAACTGTACTTTTTTGCATATTTGATGATTTTTTAGGGAATGCTAACTGAGTTTGATTTTGTGATTGTGATATACTAGATTTTGATTTCTTTACACAATCCGGACATTTACAAGTTGGTGATCTCTTGTTTTTTGGATCTAATACTTGTAGCTGGAAGGAAAGAAGGTATATTTGTATTATTTAAATTATAATTGCATAATTAAAAAGAAGAAATACATACCTTATGTCGATCTATATTTTGTGTCGTGGGTTTTAAATCTGCACAAACACAAGGTGTATCACTGTTACCACTTTGCCTTTTGCTTGAACACTGAGAATATAAAATTCAGTAAACATATTGATTATGTTCACTTTTAGAAACTTAAATTTATAAAGAATAACATACATCACATGTATTTTCTTTTTCTTCAGTCTCATAGCGACGTTCTTTCTTCTTCTTGCGCTTCAAACGTAACTTTTCTCGTCGCTGTTGTTTTGCTATTTCTTCTCGTGTTAACTCTTCATAAAGGAGTTCTAGTTGAGAAATACCTTGTTTAACTTCTACAGCCATCTAAAAAAAATTACATGATCATGAGTACATAAATCTATAAGTCTGACAATTATTCAATTCTAGTAATCATACTTGAAAATTCCTAGACAGTGCATCCACTGCAACAGCAGCTAATACTTTGCAAACTGTTTCTTCTTCTCTTAACCGCCTATGAACTCTATGCAAACGTTCGGCAACACATATTCCTAAACACGTAAGTACCTCTTCCTGAGCAATTTCCAATGTCTTTGCATGTCGTTCTCTATAATTTAAAAATATATTTTACAACTAAATTATACAATAAAATGACTCATGAAATATCGTAATCGCGCGTACCTTCCCATGAGTTCAGGTTGAGCACGTCCAATAAGGGTGCTAATATAATCCGTGTTTGTAGGTAAATGTACATGTCTATCGCGTATACAACGTTTAATTCCAGAATATAAAGCAGCAACATAGCCCTTTTCTTTTGCTGGTTCAGGTTCTGTTGTTAGTAGAGAAGATGCCAATAATACCTTTGTTCGACATTCGCCACAGAATCTGTAATAATAAGGTGATCAACAATTTTTGTATGGAATTAAGTATGTATACGAACCTACCGATGTTTACGCAAATATGTATCTAGAGTGGCTTCAAGAGTATCAGTTTCTATTAAAGCAAGTTCTTGACGACATGGAAGTTCCATACAATCCCATACTTCTTTCCATGCACTGGGAAGAGGTTTCATGCGCTGAATTTCTAACGAGTGCAATACACATCTTCGTGACTTCTTATTTCTGGGCTGTCTTTCAACTAAACTATTTAACCTAGTACTATAATAAATATTAAAGTTTTTAATACATGTGTTATGTATGCATACACGAGAATATGTATAAAAGTTATATAAACAAATACATTCATCAGTTTATTACCTGTGCCCTTGTAACATGGTACAAAGTAATTGCGGTGATTCTAAAACATCGTCTTTTATCGATAATAAACCTTCAGGTGTAATTACCAAAGGGTCTAATGCTGGATGTCCTGATTTCATGAGGTCATAGAACAATCTTTCAACACTAAATACATAATTTTATTAGTTGGTATAAATATTAAATATTAATTTTATTTCATATATTGTTAAGACAATTTGTACCTCCTCCTACAGCCAACGCATGGTACAGCTTGGCCCAAAATAGCAAGCATATCCTTGCAAGTAACTTCAAAAGAAGCTTTAATCTCCTCTTTTGTGAGCATATCAAGTTTTCTAGTAAATTCATCAAGGTGTTTGCCACGAACTAATGGACTATCACAGATTGCTCCCAAGCCATTTATATCCATAATCATCTATGCAAAAGAACAAACATCATATTGAAAAATTGAATTAATTTTTGTGTTTCTAAATAAATTCACGACAAATTTTAATTGAAATAAATTAACTACAAAACAAAATTTATAAGCCAAGTTTACTTTATGCTGTCTTGCAACTAAATGGAAGATTCATTAATATCACAATTATCATTAACTTTATTGTTCAGCTATTCATTTCATTTACTTAATAATATCTTATCAAGGTATAAGAAGAAATCAAAACATTTTGACATTCTTTTCTCCTGAAAGAAAATAATTAAGCCAATAAGTACAACAGCAAAATTACAAAAGTGAATCACGAAGCATCTGTTACAATTTTGGATCTACTAACATAATAACATTTAGTAATTAATCAAAACATAGATATCAAACATAGTACGTTTAATCAGTACTGGCATAAGCATGTACTCATTGCCACGGTTAGGTTAAGTTAGAAATATCATAGGATATCATTACGTAAGTCTCATTAAGACGTTAGTTTTTGATAGTCAAGAACGGCGTTTAAAAAAAAAGTGACAAAAGAGTATCGTGCTCACCGTAAGATTTTCATCGACAATCAACGGCATTTGTCTTCGCGTCAAATCGACCGGGTCATCGTCCCGCCAAACGTTTACTAGCTTCGCCATCGCTATCGAATTCTCTGTTAACAATAATTATACACTGAAATAACGGCTAACGCTGTGAACCGTTACGATGCACAATCACGAATAATTGTGATTCACTGCCACGACTATGCCAAAAAAATAAGAAGACAGTATCATACGTCTGCCATTTGCAACGAGTGGTTTCTCACTTCCGCCCTGCGTGCATTGTCCCGTTTCCCTCTCTAAGCGTCATCTTATCCTTATTCTAATTGCGCATACCTGTTCTTAATCACTTTTCTCGATATATTTTTTGTAATCTGAAGTTTTACAATTCGTATCATTCATGATAATGCATTTAAACTGATGTAGGTAACGGTATTGCGACTGAGTGTATTAGATCCCGAAAGTGATTTGATACACTTACCTACCACATAGAAAATCATTTGAAATGCAATCAACAAACGTATATTTAGATATGCATACAATGAAATGTACGTATATCTACATATCTTCGTATGTAACGTAAAAAATATTTAACGAATTAAAAAAGTATACTATTTTAGATTTATTTAAAGATACCTACCATTGACATACGAGATAGCAATACAATAGTAACAGTACTTTTACCTTTGTCTGTATGACGGTTCTGTTCATTTTTGTTTCCTCAAGAAATTTTATAAAAAATATGATAAAACATTATACATATATGTAATAACAAGCGAATTTTTTATTTAATTTTTTATTTGCGGTGTACGTAGTACTTATGATTAATAACAGCAACACAATCATGTTTTCTAAGTATGTTTGGTTATTACCGTTATTTGCATCTGTATATTTATTATATTCAAATGATTATCTGAACGACGTCAGACTTAATTTTATAGAAAAATGGTTAAACGCTATTAAAAACGATTATTTTGATTTCAATGAAAAATCAAATTCAGTGTCAAATGTTGACCAGAAAATATTTACATCAAATGAACTTAAGAAATATACAAATTTGAAAGATGGTTTGTATATTTCAATATTAGGTCAAGTTTTTGATGTCACAAAAGGAGCAAAGCATTATGGACCCAGTTCAACTTATCATGTTTTCACTGGTATCATATTTTGTAATGAAATTATATTGATTATATTTGTCATATGTATAACATATGTTTATATATTTATAGGTCGGGATGCATCATTAGCCTTTATTACAGGGGAGTTTAATGATAATGGCTTGACAGATGACATTTCTTCATTATCAATGCAACAAGTCAAAGCGTTGAATGATTGGGTACATTTTTATAATGAAAACTATGTTTATAAAGGTACTTAAAATATGGTTTTGAATATGAAAAAAGAATTATAAATAGATGATCTATTTTATTTCTGATCAAGCATAAATACCCTTTCCTGAGTAGGGAAATTAATTGGTAGATACTATAATGAAGATGGTACACCGACTGAAGAATCTTATAAAGTAAAGAAGATATTAAAACGTATGAAGGAGGAACAATTTCAAGAAGAACATAAAAAAAGAATGTTCCCACCTTGTAATATAGAATGGAATCCAGACTCTGGAACTGTAGTATGGTGTTCTAAAAGAAGGTACATGACATTATGGTATATAGAAATATATATTTCACTGAAATTATGGTCTGTTTTTTTATAGCGGAGGAATAGAAAGAGATTGGATTGGTGTACCAAGAATGTTATATGATTCTCCAAGCTCTCATCAGTATAGATGTGCATGTGTCAAACTTGACAGTAAAGAATATGAAGAAAGTAAGGGCATGATTAGAGAATACATTCAATGTCCAAATACTGCAACAAGATGTGCTGTGAAAACAAATAATTTATAACAAATTGGAACATCCTAGCATTAGTGATCACAATATGTTAATATTTACATTTATAATTTTATGTAAATATTTGATTTTTACTAACTTTTATAAAAATGGAAAACAACTGTAGTACTTCTTCATTATCTTGATACAACTTGAATAATTTAATTTTTTTCTCATTAGTCACAGACAAAGTAAGACAACTTGACTCTAAATAAATTAAAATGATGTAACTGGTATAACAGGTTTTCGTTACATTTATCTAACATTAAAATAATTTGAACCAGGATAATGATAAAGTATTATAATTTTTTATATATTTTGATACGGTATATTGAAATACAACTATAAATAATTTGTAATACAAAATACAATATATTTATAAAGAACAGTACATCATATTTGTTCATTAAGAATGTTTATAGCACTTTTTGTGTTGTCAGTCTTTCCCAGTTTGTGCTGTTTTAAAAGTTCATTAAATTGCTTATTATTGTTACAAAATACAATTTGCCAAACTTTGAAAACACATGTTTTTATATCATTGGAAAACATTTCAGAATATAAATTTGTAATGTATAATACTATATTATATGTTACTTAAATGCATTTGGAAATAATATAATTAAACAAAGGCATATATAACATCAAACGTATGCAAAATTATAAGTTAAATTGGTTTTATGGTGACATACCTAATAATCTTAAATTTTCCTGATAATACTTATTTTACCAGAAATTCACTTGTGATATCAGTGGCCTCATAGCACAATTGATATACTTTGAAAGATTTCTTCGATGTATATGTATGAACATAATGTAGTATACAAAAATGTTTGTTACGTAATTAATATATTTTCATTTTAAGTACTTTTTATGCTATACTACTTTCAATAGATATATCAAAAATTAAAATATAATGCTACAAATTAATTAGAATCTTTTGAAAAGAAAAGAAATATTTTGTTCAGAGCTTTCCATTTCACAAACCATTTGATTTCACACTTTAATACTTCCACACAGTTTCATTTTATCTCATTATTAACTTTTGCAGGAGATTCTGCTCTAATATCATTCAGTTTATTGAGTAACATTTGCATAGATGCACGTTTTCGTTTAAAATTGCTCTTTGATCCAAATAATTTTTTAATTTTTGCTTTCCTCTTCTTTATTTTGGAATCTGATGGTTTTTGTTGAAATTGTATCATGCGTCTGTATCTCTTGACTCCCATATATATTGTACTTTCACTCGTATCATCTTTTTCTTCAAAAATTGTTTCTAAACAGTTTAACTTTCTTTTCAAATTTTTATTCAAGTAATATTCTTTGACATCAATTTCCTTTACTTGTTGCTTATTTCCATTTTCATTCAATTCTGTCCCTATGCTTGTCCTTTTTCTGGGTCTTAAAGTACATCTATTGATACACAGAAATAAGTGATTAAATTATGATACATAATGGCAAGCATTTTATTGTACCTTCTGTTAAGATTTTCATTGGAGTCAGTCACTGTCATTGTTTTTTTAAGTACTTCTTCATTTCCTGGAGTTGCTAAATTATTTGTTACCGTGAGCATTTCTAGACTAGCCATTACTGCAGGTAGATTAGTATCAGCTATGTTATATGGCGTTTCTCTAAAAAAAAAGTACAATTTATATTCATAAACAATTCAATTATTTAAGAAAGTATATTCAGAAGATATTTGTGCATAGTATAAAAAGTACTTTAATAAATCTAAGTACATAACAAAAACGATGATTTCTTGTATTGATAAATTATTAAAATGTGTTAAAATATAATATACCACACAATCATAAATCAATTTGCACGTATTAATATTATTTTTTGAAAAATAAGAAAGAAACATACGTCGTTTTAGACGGAGTTTCGTCCATGTTTAAAATTATAATATGTATATTTTTATTCTTAAATTAAAGTTATCATTCACTAATAAATGATGATCTTCATTGCACCTCTCCCGCAAAAAACTTAAAAATTATAAAATGTTTAGCACCGTCTATGTATGAAGGTATTTATTTACATATTCGTTTGTCCCACAATATTTTAAAACAGTTGTCACGACTTGATCTTGAACTAAAGTATTCACTATTCTTTGGAGTTCTGAGATTAATTATTCGTGCATGATATTACAAATTATGCTTATTTAATCACAAAGTACATTGCAAAAAGATATCTCTATGCTAGGAGCAATCATAAACAACAAATCGTAAATATCTCGGAACTGTAGATTTTCTTTTGTTACATTCACCCCACTTTACCAAACCATAACTTTTACAGCACTCCCCATTCTAAACTTTTACCATAGACCAGATGCAGGGTAGATCATTCACATAATGTACTTTTATGTCACATGATTTGAAGGGGCCCTAAAGCCCCTTAAACATTTTCGTGTCACGTCCTGTTATACCGACCGGGGCTGGTATTTATATGACAGCACTCTCGGTGCTAGGAATTAAAAGTAAAAATATTTATCTTCATCAGTATATATGTATATTCATATATACAAATTTTACATATATTTTCTGACTCTAATTCCATTATATTATTATACGACAAATAGTAGAAGATAAGATAAAAGAGAAGAGAATAAATTAGGTTAAATAAAATCAATTCAATTACCAAGAAAAATGATTCCTTTATTAAATACAGTCTTATACATTTCATGAATGTAGTGAAATCGTATCGGCACTTGATCTTGCTCACGTTTTCTTTAAGCGACAACGAAACCGAAAATTTGGCTCACCTTACCCGTACTTTTAAGAAACAACACAATGTACACGTATTGAAAACATGAAGAACACGTGTTCCTTTGATAAAATCGTTCGTAAAAGTGAACTGTTTAACCCGGCATAGTCCAGGAAAGAAAATCAAAGTACCTTTCAGGGTATTCTAATTTATACATGGACACCGCCAGAGAACACTTTTTGGTTGAAAGAAGGAGATGCAGCACCCAGTTCTTAAAAACATATGTCTGTACGAGAAGATGGCAAACCTCTTCTTTGTCTTAAAATATCACTAATTGATGAGATAACAAAAAATGCTTTTAACTTAATAAATATATATGAACGTTTTAACCCAATAAATATATTTGTAATAACGAATAAACGACGAAGAATCCGCAATTATAATAAGATTAATTATCCCTTACTTATAATGATGAAATAGAGTGGGACTAGTTACATTTATTACAGATATGTCTCGATAATAAAATACGAAGTTAACAAAAAAGCATTTCTAATATAACGAGAATCAACAATATGATCGCGTCAGCCCCTCTCTACTTGCAACGGGAGTGCATGAGCTTTGGAAAGTTGATTAAATCTAAACTTCTCATAGTTGGAGGGAATTCCAAAAGTAATTATAACTCTGTAAAATTGGAAGTGAATCAAAAGTAAAAAGAATCATACGTTTCCTTTATCAATCAAAGATCAATAATTCAAATAATTGAGTTCTTATAATGGAGATATCTGGCGACGTCCATAATTTTACGTAATGCATGCTCGCATGTGATAACAGAAACATCGAGTACAAGTATGCGCGAACATGCAAGCAAGTTTCTCGTAATTGTTAAACACGACATGCTCATGAGAACTAACACGACTTCGTGTCGTTTTAACGTAAAATCCACAGTCGGTTACGATGGAGGTCCAAGTTTCACCAACTTCATAACTTCATCATAGACCTGAGAACACGTGAATCTAAAGATACCATTAACGTAACTTTCCCAGTCTCTTCTCTCGTCTAGCCTTATTTTATCACCGTCAATTACAATCAAGAACGTCGAGTTCGTTTGCATACTCGGTTAAATATCAGTATCCGAAAGTTTGCACGTGTGAACGCTTTACAAAGTGAAAGAGAATAGCATCGATTCCGTTGACGAGATGAATTAATAAGATTAATTGAAAATGCGACTTTTTGTCATCAGAACAATGAATGTTCTTGGATCTGATTACTCGAATTTACATTTAAAGATTTAAGAATGTTTTAACATCAGTCGTCGATAGAATACGAATATCAATTTGATTTGCATTCGTTGATCTTTGATTGTTTTGACGAATAATAAAACTTTAGCACCTTCCGCTACATTAAACGCACTGACAAATCAGGATACGATAAATTATGTCCTCAAACAAAATTCGAACTTTCGACCACATGTTTCTTTGGACAATGGTACCAATGTCATAAAAAGTTTGACTTTGAAAATAATGGATGATAATAGATGAAAATGGATTACTACGAAAGACATTCATTAGTCAGATACTAAACAACGTCATTAATTCCACGAAAATGACTCATTAACGATTGACTAAACTTTATAGCGCAATCTTGCTACATGGCCAGGTGAGTGAGTCACTTTTTCCTACGTCTCCATCTAGGGCCATATAGCGGGACTGCGTTGCAAATATTAAGAACATAACAACGTATCGTGTGTCTTTAACGTATTTACAACGACTGAAAAGTTATAAAACATTTCAACAATCCGATGTTTAGCGCACTACCGCCAGATCTTAAACTCTACAACGTCATTCAAAGATAAAGTCGTATGCTACGGAAGGAAAGGAATACACTTTTGGATGCCGGGAGACCGTAATAAAACTACACGATAATATCGCGGGCACGTGGTGTGTATCTAGATGTGTACATGTGTATGCGGGTGGTACGCTTCGTTATCGACAAGACACGTTCAGAGATCGGTTCTCAGTCTGCGCAGCTTGTCGTAATAGAAGTTTATCATCGGATGTTGAAATTTGTTCGCCTTATATCATGAACTACGACCGCAATTTGACTCGCGGACGTATTTCGCCCAGGTACGAGTAGGAGTGAGGTCTCCCTTTCTAAGTCTACGTTGATCGCCGCTTGCGCGTGCTTCTTCCACGATCTTGCGATGAGTCTCCTCGTCGTAGTTGCAGGTCAAGCTCTTCCTCAGTTTCGCCGCTCCAGCTTCGAAGTTGGCTGGTTGACTTCCTACCAAAACATGGAGGTCGTTCTTTTCCTGTACAGCCCAGCTCCATATGTCAGCGATTGAGCAGTTGCACACGAATGGATTGTTCAGAAGGTTCACGGTCAAGAGATGCCGATTCCACCGGAAGACTCCCGGGGTAATAGTGCTTAGATTGTTGTTGCTAATGTCTAGATGCTGTAGCATACGTAACTTTTTCAGACAAGCCAAATTTTCAACGCGGGATATGTTGTTTCCAGACAGGTTCAATTGAGTAAGGTTCTTCGTTGTGAGGAACAGGTTCTCGTTCAGATGTAACAGATTACAGTTGCTAAGATCGAGGGTTTCGAGGTTGGAGAATTGGTCAGGAAGAAGAGAACCACTCTCTGGAACCTCCAACGGATTTCCGCTAAGCTTCAGCTCAACTATATCAGTACTGGTACGATCACCGAACACCTTCGGATCGATGGGCGTTTTCAAATCACAGTTGTTCAATTCCAGACTCTCCAGTCTCGTCAGATTCGCGAACAATCCTTCTTCTAAAGTGTGCAATTTGTTTCCTGACAGGATCAGCTTCTTCAGGAAGGTCATGTGAGAGAATGTATAATTTCCTACGTAACCGAGGTTGCAGTAAGACATGTCTAAGTATTCCAATGACTCCAATGGATTCAAAAGGCTGACGAACGCGTCTGATAGGGGATTGTGAGAGATGTCGAGTTCCTCCAGGTGCTCGAAGACGTGGAAGGCGTTTGGCAGACGTCGCAGGCTACAGTTACTCAACGACAGCTTATGTAGTTTCGGCAGGTGACGTAATACGGCAGTTAGGTCAGCAGCGAACATAGGATTGCCACTCAGGTTCAGTACACGCAATTTACTCGAATTTCTGAAGGCCTCTTCCGACAGACGATCTTGTAAATTACAGTTGGACAGATCCAACGATTGAAGACTGTGCAGATTGTGGCCGAGGGTGTTACCGACATCCAAATGCCATAACTCGTTATCCGCCAAGACCAATTGTCGCAGGTACAGGTTTTTGGCGAACGCATCTCCTGGCAAATTTGTGATGCCGGTCTTTCTGATGTTCAGATACTCCAGTCGGATCAACGGAGCAAGAATATTTGTCCAACTTAACGTTCGCAAATCGTTCTCCGCCATCTCGAGCTCGCGTAGATTTTCCAAATGAGCGAACGCATCTGGAGATACGTGAGTCAGATTACAAGCGTTCAGCTTCAGGTACTCCAAATTGGTGAGATGATCGAAGGGGCCTGGTTCTATGCTTCCAAGTGGATTGTGGGATAAGTCAACCCTGTTCAGGTTCGTCGTGTTGTGGAAAAATTGCGTATTGAGGCGGCGGATGCCGCAGGAATTCAGATCAAGGTAGAGCAGGGTGCGACTATTTAAGAAGTGACCCTTCACCTCGTCCAAGGGGTTGTTCTGAAGTTCCAACGTAATCAAACCTGGATTATCCCTGTTGAAGGATTAAGCACGTAATTATAGGATTGTATATGGGGATACAGGCGGATGATACGGATATTGGCGTAACTAGGTACGGGTTTCTCTTTGGATGGGCCTGGCTCTGATTGTGGTAATACAACGTGTAGCTATCTAAAGTTGTCTCTCCTTAAGCAGAAATCCTAGTTACGCCAATGGGAACGAATAAAAAAGTCGAGTTCACGTGTCTCTTACATGTTTGATATTTAGACTTAGATCTATACGACTGACATAAAATAATTATTACTGAATTTATATACACTTGCTATACGGTTCAGATAACTATTTTTTTGCTAAATTTAACGAGCGCAACAAAAAATTACTGCGTGCAGATTATTAGAGCAAAGAAAAGACACCGGATAATTGCGATACGCGAAAAATAAAACGATCTTTGAAGCTTAAAAGAAATATGAAAATCTGACAAACTAACAGGTAAACAAAGAATAAATTATCTGTCTATACAAGGAGCAAAAACAGTCGTTTTCTACAACATTAAATATCTGCATTCGATCAATAAATTTGTATGATAAGAAACTACTTACTGATCGCGTAGAATTGCTAAAACAGCATCCATCGATTTGATGCAAATTACGGTAAGGGATATTCAAGGCAATATTGTAAAATCACATTTAAAACACACGACTACAGAAACTCGTTATTTTCGTCTGAAAAAGACTCCGGTAAGTATCAAGGGTTTTTAAACATCTGTTGAAATAATGTTTTTGAATATCACGTGTGTAAGACATGTATTGCACATTACATAATATTAATCGGTGATATTTCAATATTTCCTTGAAAACAGAAATCGAGTGCAAAATAGCAAGATAACTCGGGTGCTTGCATGTTTACATTGGTATCAGATACCGTGAATCTAAATTTCAGAAATTTGAATGAACACGAGAATATGAATATAACAAATTCAACCACTGCAAAAAGTGTTATTAGATCAAACTACATTTCAAATTTACAGGTCATACAAAGTCATAAAATTTCTCCATATAATTACTAGTTACAGACAAAATCAATTGAGAGATAACTTACTGCTCTGAATTTAAGTTTCAAAAGTAAATTTCATTTCAATACTTAATATTATCAGAGATGAATCTGTGAGATAACTAAATCTTTGAGTCGTAAACTTCAAAACTTAATTTCTTTTTATGTGTTTGCGTTATCGGTGTTAAATCAGTGTCTATTAAAACGTGATTAAAAATCTGAGAGGCTTCTCACCTGAATGCCTCCGGATCGATATGAGTGATCGCGTTTGACGAAAAATCCGCCTCCAACAGATAAGTTAACCCAGCAAACGAGTCGTGTTTCAGTTCGGTCAATTTGTTGTGTGCCATCTGGAGACGCCTGAGCTTGATCGATTGCGGAAACGGACCGATCTGTGCGATGTTGTTACCATTCATATCCAGAATGTAGACATTAGGGCTAAGCTCGTCGTGCGGGATGCTGGTCAAATTGCTTTCGGAACAGTCCGTCACCCAGTTGACGCGAAAATAATGGCAATGACAGTCCATGGGACATTCTTGCTCCACCAGCTCGCCATTATAAGCGAGCGTTGATGCTCCAAGAGCCACTAACAGAAGCAGCCCCAGCATCTTGGTGGATACGCCTAATATCTGCAAAAAACAAAATTGAACGGATCAGTATGGTGCAGAAAATTTTGATTATCTAATATAGACAAAAAATGCATCTATGTAAATTTATTCCAATGCCAATGTTGTAGGTTTGTTTACCACGATGCAACTTGACTAGCCGGCACGTGCGATTAAATATAGTAATAAGTGTATTCTAGATTTTTTATTCGATGCCTTTATGTCATATCATCGCGAAGATAAACAGGGTTAAATGTCGTATCAACAGTTTGCACGCAATATTGAACTTAGAATTATACTACGCTTAGGCTTGTCGTTGATTAGGTATTAACCGATTTAAGGATCTACAAGTTTTCAGTGACATAGAAGACGATATTACACACACGCACGTTTTTATATTATACAACAAACGTATCTTCTTTTATAATTGAAAATAATGACATAATAACGTGATCAAATAATTCTGACCGTCACTATATGTAATATTACAGAATAAATTCGTCATAAAAATTCATATACTTGTCCTTATGAAACAGCTTATGACTCAAGAATTAGTTTGCTATTCCATTTGAAAGTCGTTCTATATTTATGAAACAAGAAATCGTATTATCACTTCGCATACGTGACATTCAACTCGTAAACAAGTTCCAGCTGAAGCTATAGCAAAAACGTTCATTTCTTAATTTTCATTGAAGGTCAAATAGTGAACATCTCGCGTGACCATCGAGGGCTATTTGATGACTAAACGAGCCGGCGAACAATTGCTTCAGTTGTCTCGTCACGTACAGTGTACAAATTGCGAATGAATACCATGTAGCAGTCGAGAGAAAACACCGTCGCCGAGATTTACTTCGGCCAGTTACGATGTTCATTGCAGTGTATTACCAGCAAGATAACTGGCCAGTACTAATGGCTTAAAGCAAGTGGAGCAATTGTCAGTTAGGTAGGAACGGACTTCGCAATTGGCGGTCGGTAATTTCGAGCAACAATGCACGGCGCCACAGGTCGTTGAGCTGCGACTCGTTAATCGTTTCCGTAAAGCGCTCTTCACTGCTCTCTCTTCAGATATTTTTTTTTGCAACGAGAGACAGAAAATCTCCTAAACTATTATTATCCTTGAATTCGTTGCTACGAACAGTTGGTCGGTACTCGAGACACGAGCTTAATTGACGTGCTCGTTCTTCGATCGGTGAGCAACGTTTACCTTAAAAGAAGAAATAAACTGTGAATAGATTATCGATCGCCAAAATGCGATAAATGAATGCTTTAAACTTGGACGCTTCATTTGGAATGTTTCAAGCTTATATTCCAAACTCAGGTCTTTGTTTGAAACTTGCAACACCTTGAAGTCGAGGCACCGCAAGAAATTTGAAATATTTCGAGTCAGCAACGTCTCAAATTCGGAATGTCGTGAGCTTGGAACATCTCAAAGTCGAAACGTTTTAAACATTTGAAATGTTCGACCCGTGTCGAGTCGTCCCTGGTTACACGTATGTTCCTGCTACCTACGACCGTATATTTGAACCTATTAACGACGGTCCACCGATCAAACGCGAGCGTATAATGGAAGTAATTTGTACGTATTAAATTCCGGGTACAATTGTCTTCATTAAGGCGATGAATAACATTCGAGGAAGTTTTCATGGCGGGTAACCGTGGTCGCAGACGAAGAAAGGTGGTGATGCCTCTGGCCAGCAGTCAACTTCAGAGACGCAGAGTGGAGAAGAAAGGGCTTTCCGCCAGAATGATACGCATTGCACGCTTCACTGCACGCTTCTTCTTCGGCTTTCCGCGTACAGTTTGCCCTCGGCTGGTCCATTACTATCCCCCAAAGAACGGAGGATACGAGGAAGAGTATTTTTCTCCTTTCGATTCCTCGTTGTATTTCTCGCTGTCGCCTCGCCTTTGGCGCCACGAATCTTTCGTTTTTGAATCCCGCTCGAGCCAGGAACCCTCTCCCTTATTTCCAATGGCAACGATGCATGCAGCGGGGGAGGATCGAATCATTTGCATTCAGACTTCGGGCGAGACATTCATACTTTTTGCAAATATCGTCATCTTTATATACGCCAGCTTTCGCGTTCGGGATTTCAAACATCAGGGTGAAGAGAGTTGAACGCTTTGAAGATCAATGTATGAGTCTGACTGCTTTTAAAACGAACGATTCGATTCTTTCTTTCGTCAGTGGTTTATCAGCAGTAACGTTTCGCAACGTCGATTTTTTTTCATCCGACTGTGTCGGTAATGTGACGATCCTACACCTCGTGATCATGATATACAAGGTGTATCACTTCTCTAGACACATCCGACAATCTGCCACATAAATGTTCCGGACAAAGGTTACGCAAAACAGCGTATCTGATTAATCTCGAATACTCAATTCGATGTACGCAACATTTCCATATTAATGTTTCTACCTAAATCTAAATTTTTGTGTTCAAGGTTATCTTAAGGTTATAGTACAGTACGTCGTTGAATTTGTCTCGAAGTTAGCTACAACTCTATGAAGACAAAAGTACATACTATTAACAAACATCAAAATAACCTTCATATTTTATCAAAAATAAAATTTTTTGTATCCAAGTATGTGGTGGATCTAATATTGGCTTTTGTTCGAAACATGTTTGGTCAGATTACCGAAGGTTCGCGAAAAATTCTGACGATCGTTGAACACCCTGTATAAGTCTGCTATACTTGCACTCTAATCTCTTAGTACAAGTACGATTATGTAAACGACGACACGAGACTCTCTTCCTGTAACTTGTAATTCCAGTTCTTTCTAGATGTCTAGTCCATAAAAATTACATCTTTTCACAGCTAAATGGTATTCAGCGATTACCTACAGAAAGTTTATCAGTTTAAGTCATGATACTGCATATTATTAAAAATGTGATGTATTAAAAATAAATTAATTACTTTTTGTTTTGTAATATTTCTTCTTGCGATTTATCAGCTAATACCTACAAATTATTTTATCTGTTGATTTAAGTAGCTGTTGCAACTTTATGAGATAATAAAGTCTATGGACGTTAGAGTGAACGATAAGTGATTTTCTTCACAGAACAGACAACTGTCATTATCACCTTAAACTGTCGCACGTACAATCAGAAGTAATTGTGATTTCCTTCGGACAAGAATTACTGTAGCGAGAAAAGTTTTCTACCACTTGTCAAATTCCAAATTCTCCACCTTTCGAATTCTTAAAATTTCGAGAATTATCGATCGAAATTCGAGTAGCGGTATCTTTCTCCCTTTGTCGTCCTTTTCCCTAGAGAAGTTCACGTTGCCCGCCAATGTACTTTCTCGAGCGACTTTCTTTACCAGAAAAAAAACAACTATGCGACATAGAACGTTAACGCTCGAAACGTATGCACATTTCATTCACACTGATTTGTGAACTGAAACCTTGGGGAACCACCGAATTTTCTATAGACAATCGTGTTAACAATATTATTTTGTTCACCTCGTTATATCACGACCTTTTTGTATTCGGCTAAAAACCGTGGACACGCGTTTACGTTGATTTCACGGTGAACCACGTCGAATGAATATTCATGGGGCAAAAAAATTGGTGGTTCCGGCGTTACGAAGAATTTCAACGATTTACCGCGAGAATGTTGGCTCGCATACGAGTTGATTGCAATCGAGAATGCCACTGTTCATGGTGCTGTATTTAGAATTCAACCTATAAACTGAAAACGTACTCTACGTACCGGAAAACGGTGTATCCTTCCTTCCACGAAAGAGTGAGGTTAATTCGCGAGCCCCGCGAGGTTACGAACGTGTCACTGGACAAAGATAGATTGAACTGTGAGTTTGCTGAGACCCGGTTAAATTAAACTGTGTCTGACTGACCGAGGTCAGGGTAAAACCTACTGACGCGCACTCTCGTTCTTTCTGCGTCGTATTAGCTCGTGATGCGCGTCTTCTCGGGGTGTTATGTTTCTCTCCCTCCTTTTTCGCTTTCACATGTGATCGTGCACGCGTACATCTTGAGTATCAGCCCCCCTATTGCTGGACGAACGAGCTGTATTATCCGTTAATAAAAAGCAAACACGCAAGAAGTTCGTTTTGTTTTCATTCGATATTTTCTAACCTCTTAATAAACTGAAAAGGGTAAATCACCTGTTAACGACGATGCCTTTCCTCGCAGATTACGGAACGTATAATTTGCTCATTAGTTTCGTAAATTACTGTTATTTCGCATAATCACCTAGTCGAATTTCAGACAATTTGGTTTGGAAACAAGAAGGGTTAGAAACGGGAATCTTGAAAATTTATGCACATTTAGTACGCATGCGTGGTGAAACTAATCCTTTTTTTAAAAACACGTTAGAATAGAAATATTCATTGCTAAACTGAATTCACATGATGCAAATGTATCAATTTAACGTGCAAATTTATAGACAAAACGTAATAAACATTCTGTCGTTTCTAGACTTCCTCTTTTGGAGTATTCGATAATGTGATGCTTAAATCGGATGTGTCATATCCGACACGTGTTTATTGATTATTCATTAACTACGTAAATTCTAGTAAATTTGGCATTTTTAAAGCATATGAATGTTTTCAAATAATTAACGAAATCGCATTATACGCAATAGAAGATGTTTCGTAATAGCAGCAATAAACATAAAATAAGACGAATCAATGAATCGATCGCAATTATTTCACATTTGTACCTTTGGTCACGTGAGACTATGTATCGCACATACATATATGCAAGTACTATTCTTTTTTTATCAAGTGCGTACCTTGCCTCGTGATCTCCACTTCTTTTTTTGATCAACACCGTTATTCTGAACCTTTTACTTGCGTAAACAACACTTTTAATACGAAACACCACAGAATAACGATTATCACTGAAGCAGCACCGGTGACATCATGCGCATGCGTACTACCGCTCTCAATTGTTTTGGCAATACTACTTAAAGTAAAGATTTATTTAATCTAATTAATGTATTAAATATATATGTGAGATGGTATTTTTAATCTATGACCTTTTTTCTGCGACTGTGTAACACACTTCGCAATAAATATTGTTCATCGAGAGGTAGCACGTATACGCGACACCTGAAGTGCACTGACTGAGCAACGAATTTCTTTTCCGCGTGTTTATATGAATTGTATATACATATATCTGCACATACGTCCGTGTGCGTTCACGGTGAGAAACTTAGTAAGTGGAGAGAAAACCAAGAGATGGGGCAATTGTGTCGCTCGAATACCGGCAAAATGATGTTTGAAAAAACTGGTTTTTTCTACTGGATATTGCAAACGACGACATACATTGTTGAATATTTTAAAATTCCACGATGTATGTATGTACGTATATTGTCAATGCTGTACTATCAATAATTATTGAGAACGAAGAAATAATGGCAATATGAAGAGTGGTTAAAAAGTCATGATACAAGTGGTCAACGATTTGATTCAACGATGTATGAAACTTTTTCATTTATGTTTATGCATTTACGATTTTAATTTGTTTCTCTTTACAGGATATATTTAAATGTAAGAAGATTTTCAGGATTAATTTATTTTATTGGCAGGAACTAGAACATTCATTTCCTGCGCAATGGTAAATATAATTCAAAACACTTTACTGTAATATTTGACCGCTAATTGTCATAATACAACAAAGGTGGAGTATATTGAATACCTATGGAGGACAATGGGAAATCGATATGGCATAGATATGGTACGTGTCACTCGTATGTCTGAAAGCGTTTGTTCACGTAGTCAATGCGTGATTGAGTGATGAGTGCAGCACGTCGAATTCTGAAGAATTGCATTCGGCAGAATTGGAAGCGGAGGTTAGGCATTACGCCAGCATTGCGAAATGTCGGGTATAGGGATCTCATGATCTTGACTACGAACAACGACCTGCCAACCCCACTCGTATTTCTACGACGAACGAGAGAAAGAGAGATGGATAGAGCATCGATTAATTTTGCAATTGACATTAGGTTTGTCGATACCCTG
The DNA here is from genome assembly GCA_945859555.1 of Megachile ligniseca. Classification (NCBI taxonomy): domain Eukaryota; kingdom Metazoa; phylum Arthropoda; class Insecta; order Hymenoptera; family Megachilidae; genus Megachile; species Megachile ligniseca. The sequence continues at coordinate 14,110,373 of OX243778.1, forward strand.
GCTCTGAATTACCGCCTGAAATTAATTTCCCTCTTATACCGGCACATCATAGATTCGGTCCTTCCTTTTTGAACAGCATGAAACGACAGGACTGCGGGAGTATCAGGGGCGTGAATTTAATGGTCGATGACGTGCATCTTTGCTTCGTATTTAATCAGTCGGAAACGTTACACGTGCTGTTTAACGATTCTCGATTTTCTGTCAAAACACAATTGACTTCTTCATAGAATGTTACACTTTTAATATAATTACCAATACATTGATGCATCTATATTAAGCATATGTATTTAATATATCTAATATTTTATTAACGTACATATGTATATTACAATACACATAAAACTTTGAGAGAATATTCAAAGTGTGATGTATGAAAAAAATGTTAAAGATACAGAAAATCACTTCTAGTATGGAAACGATTATCTGAACGTATCTGTCACGTTTTTTATATTTATGTGTGGATTATAGTCATTCGATATATTAACGATGTATCTTCACAAACGTTTTGTCATGCTGTTTGTTCATGATGCGCTAATGTAATTATCAGGGTTTAAGGTCATTGAATTGACTTTTGCTTTTATTTGTACGCACTTTATAATGAAAAATTAGTGCATCTTCATCTGATATACGTATGTGTTAATTACGTGTCTAGTTCACCCTCTGCTTTCAGTTTTTTATTATGAATATTTCATTTAAATTTTAATAATCGAATTGCTTGGTTGTTTATTGTAATGTTAATGCAACAAATTCAGAATAATTGATATAACAGTTAAACTTAATCATTTCTCAGAAAGTTTAAACATTTAATAAGTGCATTTCAAACATTTGTTCTAACTTTACCACTTTAAAAGATAAAGTAATCGTAGACAGATATCGTTATCGACGTTACCAAATCATTTGCTCGTTCAACGTATACAACCAGATGGCGTTGTCGTGTCGTTTATATCAGATAATTTGCACGTTTCGGACCGATTTTTGAATAATCGCCTACTGTACCCCCACTTAACTTTAATGATCTGCAAAAATAAAAATTATTGACAGTGCAACGAAATTTTCTATTATCTATTATCTATTGCAGGACGCCCCTAGGACACAATGTCACGCGTGCGATCGGCGGCTCGGTCAAGTCTAGAGCGGTAGTGGGGGTGCAGTAGGCGGTTGCTCAGGAATCGAAACTGATAATGTATAAATATCGTTATTATAATAATGAAAAGCATTATAGTATCAAATTTTTAATCTTTCAGTGCAGAAAGATAGTATTACCATTAGCATTAAACATACACGTCACACTGAGTGAATAAATTATAATTTATCATTTTCGTTTGTAGCGTTCGTACCGGATGTCTATCGCAGAAGGTAATTAGCAGAACGTATGATTTTGCATTATCGTATCATCTATAACTGGACCGAGATAAATGAATAGGTATAACATTTCGACGTACGCTTTAGCGATCTCGTTGAATCGAAACGACAACCGGTATCGCACGTATGTATCAAATATAATTAAATCTAGTCACGTTAATGTTTCGTTCCGGATTAAAAACCCTCTGACGATTATTCTTCTGATTATAGATTTATAGCGGAATTACAGTCGTAAGTCTCGTGTATTTTTTGGCGCTTATATTCTCCTGAAATTATGTGAGAATGACTTTGGCAAACCGCCAATGCTCCCCGGACTGTGCGGAGACAACATGTACGGAGCAATGAACTTTAGGAAGCGTGACTTCGGACAAGATTTTCTCTTTTCTTTCCGACGAATTTTTAGTTGTAAAATTTCTACACAATGCAATTGTTCCATTTCTTGATTCACGACCGTTTCCATGGACCATTCATCGTTGTATCTGAAGCGTGTAGATAGCCTCTGCGTTTCCGTTCGTCGCATGAGATATACAGGAAGAGCTACTCCTTTCTTCTACTCCCTTTGGATCATTGTTTCCTAATCCAAGGTACTAACTGTACGTTCAACGAACGCTTGCGGAATTACGAAGTAGAAATTAAATATTTTGCTTGACCACAGGTTGCTGCGGACCGTATTCTTGCAAAAGAAGCCACAAACCGCCTTTGACCATAATGCTCTTAGCACAAGGCGTAAAAGACGGAGTATTCCCGACAGTGGACTTAAAACATTCCTAACATTGGTCGTGGTTACGAATCTGTACTTAATTTTACACAGAGCGTGCTATCTCTTTTTACGTAATTAGGGATGGGTTAACCATTAGGGTATTGAGGGGAGAAGACACCACGGAAATTTGTCATTACCCGATTTACCGCATGGTGCAGGTGAACCACATTTTTCAAATGGATTTATTGGGGGATTATCTTTCCACAATAAATAACAAAATTGCATACATATGTTTGTTGAGATATGTAACTTTCATTAGTTAAATGTAATTTCTTTTTTGCAAAATTTGTTATTCGTTTAACGCTAACACGATCATGTGTCGTACTGAATTTTCTGGGTACATAATGTTACAGTATGTTATTTATGTAATAATAGTTAATTTGAGTCCTACGGAGTAGTATATCGTTAATATTATAAAGTAGGCACCACTATGATCGCATTAACGGAAACTCAACAAATTTTCCAGCGAACGTCGTGCAATGGTACAGTGTCCTTTGAATGCAATCAACCGCACTGTCATGCCTTCATGCATCACACCCACATTCGCGTCAAGGTTAGTTGATTCTGAATAACTACCACATTTATCTTACATATTCGTAGAGTCAGATACGTATCCACGTACAGATACAATCTCGAGACTAACTTCGTTCAAAGTAATTTTCTTTGAGTAAGAATAATCTGTCGTTGACGCGTGGCGCGGAGCTTTCGTTGGTCGGAGTTAGGGCGCTGCCTAGGCTGCAGGTTAGGGTTGTAGTCGAGAGGAGCTATGGAGGTTTGGGGTTAGCGGGATGGTGGTAGTGACGGTGGTGGTGATGGCGATGGTGGTGGTGGCGGTGGTGGTGGTGGAAATGGTGGTGGTGAGTGAGCAACTGCGCAGATCCGAAAGTCTCTCAGCCGCGAGTACGTAGCCAAACTCCGATTCAGTGAGGACTGACTGTTCCTGTTTGCAGTGCAGCTCGAAATCTCAGGGAGAAACCGCGGTCTTTCGTCCTCTCCTCCTTTTCTCTCTCTCTCTTTCTCTATCTGTCTATCTATCTCTGTCTCTTTCTTCCACCCTGTCCGCTAATCTGTCTCTCCCTCTTTCCCCGGCGTCGCTTCACCCGTCCTTTGTTTTAGTTTCACTCACCGCGGCAAAGTACGTGCTTAACTTTTCCATTCGGTCGTGTATTTCGACAAAGTTCGTACGCGATCGGTCGTGTACCACCGCAGGACAGCCCCGATTCTTTTCGGTGGCGGTTCGACAGCCAGTTTGGCTCGTGTACACGAACGCAACGCGTCGGGACCGGGAGTCCTGTCTGTCTCGGGAATCGCGAGTGTTCCCCATGGGTAGTCACGTGGCTGGGCAACGACAGTGATTCGAGGAGATCCAGTCCGGTTCGTTTTAGCCCGGATGAAACCGTACGCGTGCCAGTTGATCGTCGTTCACTGAACCGTCGGACAACCGGAACCGGACCCGGGATCAGGGACTCCGGAGGACGTGTGCCGTGTGTGCGATAATCGACGCTGGGCCAGGTCGATGTGCACAACTCTGGGGAAACGTACTGAAACTCCACGTCTGTCGGTGTAAGTACCACGGCCACCCCTTTCTGCACGTTCAACACTAACAATGAGTCACAGACGTCCGCCCAGCGGCAAGTCAGCTGTACGTGGCTCCGTGCAAAGAATTGCCCGTTTCTTTCAGAGCGACGCGAGGCACAAAGTGGAGCCCGTCTGCACGACGGCACATTATGTTCCGTAATATAATTAATCCTTTTGGAAGGTACGAACTTATGGTCCGACTCGTGTGTACCTCTGTCGCGTACGAAATCGACTGTAATTGTTACGAAGAATCGACTGCGTTGCCTTTTGTTTAACGAGTAGACTTTGTGCGGCGTGTTCCATGTACGGGGTAGGTGCCCCCGTATCGTCACCGGCATTTACCGGACGCATTAAAGCGTTAAAGGGTTAATAATTACACTCCATATACGATGCATCCTCGTCAACTATTCATAAACTGTGCAGAAATCCATTTCTCTAGAGAATAAAACATTCCGTAAGTGTTGGTTAGAGAACAGATTAATAGAGAGATCTAATTAACGATGGAGTCTCGGATATCGATGCCGCGTTCAATTGGAACGTCCGTTCTATCGGGATCTCTGTAACTATAGCGATCCTCAATACGAGAATTATCGAGCACAAAGCTTAATACGATTTCGTAAAAATCCGCGAGCACAAAAGCGGCCACGGTTCAGTGGTTTATCGTCGAGCGTGGATAACCGGGCGACGCGAGTCGCTGGAGCGTCGTCGATCCCGCGAACTGTTAAATACATTAAATCACGTCCGTCGCCGGAACAACACATATAAGGTATTTAGGAATTCGACTCGTGCCACGAATTTCCTACCGAATTGCCTGGATATCGATGCGGGAAACGCTGGAATACTTCTAATCCCGCTAAGTCCGACTCGCAGGGAGACTCGTTAATGAAATGCACCCTTACCCCGTTCGTTGGGGATATTACTATTTTTCCAGCCGACGGAAATTCACCCTAAAATGCTCCTCCACTATTATTAACACGGACTTAATATCGTGGCGTGGATATTAAGTACGAGACGGTATGCAACCATTGGCGTAACTACTTAGGTACAGGCTAGGGTGCGATTTAACCGGAGTCGGGTATTATGTGAAATAATCCGAAGACAAAAGTTTCGAAAGAAATAAGGATATTTGAAAACTCGTAACAACTTTTTCGTTCAACGACAATTTATTCACGGGCCATAAAATTTATACGTCTTGTTTCTCTCCAATGGAAAGAAACGAGATCAAATTCACAAAAATAACGAACAATTTTTATTTGAAATAATTCGCAGTACTGAATCATACAAGGCGATCTAATGGAGATACTCTGTTATGCATAAAATAATAAATTTCTGACGTGTTCACGAGTTAGTTCGTAGGAGTTCTCTTCTTTAATTCAATAGATTACGACTGAAATTGTATGAGAAAAAGAGGATTCGGCTCAAGGTGTTTATACTTCGGCTGAAGACTTATTGAACCTAACAACAGGATAAAAAATTGTTCAAACGAAATAATACCCGGTACGGTACTCTTAACGCTACGTTATTTCCAATTTACGAGTGTTTATTCTGCTTGGTCGTTTAAGGGGAATTTATAAAAGTTAAATTGAAGAGAATATTTAAAGAATATTTCCTATTTGATACATCGTTCCGTTTAATCCGAATACAAAGTACCAACAGTAAAATTGATCAGGCTCAGACATCTCCAAGCGTTGAACAAACATTATTAGTTAATTAATTGCGGAAAATATACTCCCCACGTTCCGTGCACCGAGGCCACAACTTTTAAAGGACTAAATACTCGATGATACTCTTCTCGAAGACGAAATATTCGGGGCTCCGAGCGTAAACAATAGCATGTCAGTTAAAGAAGGTCTCTCGAGGCGAACAGCAAACGTTCGTCGCGATATTAAACACGATTCGCAAGACTGAAGCAATTCGCTTCACGGAGTGCACACGTCGCACATTATTAATCGGACATTTCAGCCAGACCAGAGAAGTGTTTGTCTACCAGCGAGTGGACGTGTGCATGATTTATGAACTTCAACGATACTACTTAGGGCGTTAGCGTATCGCCGTATCGTTCAACTTCGATTATTCCTTCCGAAACAAAATTTCAGTAAGGGCCATTCGTAATTAGGACTTGTTTGCATCTTGTATCAATGGCTAATTTTTAGACAATGGCTAGTTTCTCGATTGGAAAATCGGAAATTATGAGGAGAGTCTAAGTTTCAAAAGAATTGAGTATAATGTAGTCAGAATACATTGACCTCGATTTCACTCGATCACATAATGGTCAACGTTATTATTAATAAGGTTTATGAGTATTCTTGAACGGAGTTCTTACATAATATGATAGAATGAATCGATAGACAAATAATTCAGAGGTCTGGGATTTCCATTTATAATGCTATTTACCTTTGCGACGAAAGGACACAGGTTGAAAGAAATGTGAGTTGTGAATTATTACTGGAAGAATGTTGTACAATTTATTTATGTAGCAAATCTGCATATTGTTAAATGGCTATATTCACGAATCTCCAAATCTTCAAGTTTCCAAATTACCAATTCACTAAATTGTTAAATCTGCAAATTGTCAAATGGTCAAATCGTCAAATCGTCAAATCGTCAAATCGTCAAATCGTCAAATGATGAAATGGTCAAATAGTCAAATCGTCAAATTACCAAATCTCCAAATCTTCAAATTCACCTCCGCCACGAACGCAACACCGCCATTTTGCGAACGAACCTTAACCGTTTAATCCCTGGAAACTATAAATTCCTTGCAGGCCGAAGCTCCTAATTAAAAATCGGGCAACCGGCGTTCTCTAACTGCTCGAAATAAAGGCAGCGGTTTTAAAGATACACAATTAAAGTCGTCTGAATATAATGGCCGATGCGATTGCTTCCGGAACGATCTCGCGACGAGGCAGAAGAGTTGCTAGAGGTTCCTAACAACAGTAAAAAAAAAAAGAACGAAGCGAAGAAAACGGAGCAAAGTATGATTATCGGGTAGGCTGTTCTCGCGCGTTTGTTCCTCTCGTACCGTTTTATCGTCGCTCGATAGAGAGAACAATGGTGTAGAAAGAGAGAGAGAGAGAGTAGGGACTCGTGAGAAATTTTAATAACCGAGGGGACCCGTGGGTCCTGGGGGATGATGGCCGGCTACTTTTCTATGGGCCGTGGTCGATCGACTTCCAACGCTCTCGGTAAATCGCAACGCACCTGGTGTTCCACGGATGAACGCACCCGCTCGTGCACGCTGCTCTCTGATTAGTTTCCTCCTGGCTGGAGAAAAGGTATTCCCGCGAGCGATTGCATTAAAAACCGTGGCCTGTGAAAATGGGCCACAAATGCGACGGCAAAAAGGCTTAAAAAGGTGACGGGATAAAAATGCGCCGGGACAGTTTATGTCCGCGTAGGAATTTTTTCGCGGCTATGAGCTTGCGAAAAAAGAAGGAAGCGGAATGGACCCCGATGAAAGATACGGGAAACGAGCACGTTTTCAACGTTGTTAATGCGTGCAGGGTAAACCACGCTCGAACAATTCGATGGAAATTATTCGCGATGGGAAGCGGTTCTTTGTCAGACCCTTGCTTTGTTAACTTTTTAGGTTATCGCAAAATTAGCCTCGTGGTCAAGTAAAAACTTCTAGTAATTAGGATCATTTTTTAAAGTGACGAGGATTAATCCCGGGGGGTGTCGAGTTGGACTCGTGGCGCACATCATGATATGAATTTCATATAGAAATGTGATAAACCTTGGGTAAATCGTATTTGCACGTGAATTGTGCTCTCGGTTCGATACGAATTGGAATTTGTAGAAAGATGGGTACATCCAAAATGTACCTAACGTTTTAAATTTCTTTATTAATACTGTAGTAATAGTTACGCAAGTGTATTACAGTAATTATCTTAACAATGCAGTAACATCATACATGCAATAATATCACACGTTAATATTCGTCAAATTTGACTAGATTTAATATTTGAAAAATGACTATATGAAAAATTTGATCAATCCCGTGCAAATTACTCATGAATTTAATACTTTTTAGTTTCGCATTAAATGTTAATAATACTCAATAATTTGAAATGAAAAGGTTAAAAGAAGCCGAATTGGTTCCATTACTGTTCTTATATCTACGTACAGTAAATAGCTTTCTGTACAAATCCTTCGCATATTTACGTTCGACCGCGAATGGGAAGAAGATCAATGCTTGATATTTTTCTTAAGGATTCTAAGGGGAACATTAATATAGAAGCAGCATTCAGGCGATCTGTCAAAAGAATGTTTGTATACCGTTCATTGTGCAGCCCATCAATGGATACGCCCAATAATATACGATACTAAAAGCAAGTTAAAAATAATTGACTTACTTTCAATGGGTCTTTTTAAATAATACTTCTTATTTTGTAATATAACTGTAATGAGGTAATACACGAATCATTTGTTAATTGCATTCGATTTCAAGTGTCGATGAATTAATGGACCATGAGTGATCACATCATGAAATGATCAATCAGTTATGGGGTCAAAGATTCAGATTCAAATTGAAATTATACATTTTTTAATTTACTAGTTTATTGTGTAAATGTTTGTATATTTCAGGCTTTCAGATTTTTAACTCTTCAAAGTTTCAAATATTCAACTTTTCAAGTTCTCAAATCTCAATTGTACTTTCGTAAACTCTAAATTCCAATATTCTCAAGTTTTCAAAATTCCAATATACCGAATTGCCAACCTAAATTCCCAAATTCAGCAGCTCCCAAATTTCCAAACCCAGATCTCGTTCCAAATCATGTAAATCCACTTGGGCATGCATACGCGTACATAAATCGAACAATCCGTTCTCGAAATATCCGCGAACTAAACTACTTCACCTATCTACTTAAATACCATCGACGAGGACGATGATTAACCGATCGATTCCGTGAAAGTCTTCCCCTCTTTGCCAAAAATCAACAATGCAGTATCTTTCTGAATTGAAGAAGCAAGTAGAGGACCCTGATTATTCTTTCCTTTTACTTGACACCCATAAATAATCCGAAATGACCGCAAACGTACTAACTGCACCTATCTACTCGAATACCATCGACAAGGTCAAACCATGAAAGTCCTCCCCTATGCTCTCTACGAAAAACCTGCAACATATCTTTCTCGACAAGTAAGAACTCAATTATTCTTTCTTCGGTGAAGTGGCAGAGTAGCACAAAAGTTGTCGGTGTGTAAGTAGCCGGCGTAGTCCACCTGGTCTTTGGTCGCATCCTCGTCGGAAGGCATTTGCTTGTGGCTATTGATGCCGGCTCTCGAGATTGTATTCTTGCGAGCGGTCGAATTAAGCGGTCGTAGGGCGCGAAGCTCCGGTGGAAAAGCCGAGGGCTATAAATACAAGGATATAGAGGAGGGTAGGTGAAACGAAGGTGGAGAGACGACGGTGTCCTCGGCACAATGCGTGCCGCACCAATCCTATTTTCAGAGATACACATCTCCCTCCATTCGAACGGAGAAAAAGCAACGGACAGAGAGGAGACAAGCGGTACGAGAAGAGACGGAAGAAATAGAGGATGGATAGGGGCCTAACCGCTTTATCCCCGCGTCGAATCGTTTCTTCGAGGTGGCTGCAGCTGTCTCGTCGTTTCTTTTAAAGTCCATCCTTCCTGACTTCGCGATCTGATCTGAAGGGAAATGCAGAGTACGACAACTTCTATCCTCGATTACAAATTCTCATATCGACACGGTGATTCAGACTTTTATTAATGTACGGGATGGTTATATTACTCGTGTTTAAGATGGTATCGGTAGGACATTATGACCTACGCAATTTTTAGACAACTCAAGTTTTAAGATTTTTAGGTACTCAAATACAGCTATATCTACATTTCTGGACAGTAGGAACGAAATTTGCAAATTCTCAAAGTTTCGAATGTGTCAAGTTCCAAATTCTACTAATTCAGAATACTCAAAGTACCGAATACTCAAAGTGACGAGTACTCAAAGTTCCGAATTCTCAAATTTCCGAATACTCAAAATTCCGAATTCTCAAAGTGCCAAATACTCAAAATTCCGAATTCTCAAATATTTGAATACTCAAAATTTCGAATTCTCAAAGTGCCGAGTACTCAAAATTCCGAATTCTCAAATATTTGAATACTCAAAATTCCGAATTCTCAAAGTGCCAAATACTCAAAATTCCGAATTCTCAAAGTGCCGAGTACTCAAAATTCCGAATTCTCAAATATTTGAATACTCAAAATTTGGAATTCTCAAAGTGCCGAGTACTCAAAATTCCGAATTCTCAAATATTTGAATACTCAAAATTCCGAATTCTCAAATTTCCGAATACTCAAAATTCCGAATTCTCAAATTTCCGAATACTCAAAATTCCGAATTCTCAAAGTTCCAAATACTCAAATGACCGAGTACTCAAAATTCCATATTCTCAAAATTCCTAAATTCTAAAGTTTCCCTCAAATTTCCCAATTCCCCAATTTCCATCCCCCAAATTTCCACCTCTCAAATACAAAAATTCGCAAATACTCCAATTTCCAAATGCCCAAATCCTCTCCCCAGCAAAATCAATTTTCAATTTCCTAAATCACCAAACAATCAAGTACAATTTTCTAATGCCACGATAAATTACGAATCAGAATTCGAATTTAACGCTCTGGCAAAATCAATCAAGGAGGCTGCAGCTGTCTCGTCGTTTCGTTTAAAGTCCATTTCCCCAGACTTTACGACCTGTTCAGAAGGGAGGGTACACTAGAAAATGCAGAGTACATCGAGCTGTCTCGAAATCGTCGACGATACGCGTTTTCGTGCCTCTTTGCTTCGAGACGTATTTTTGTCCACCGCTACGAATATTGCTTCTAGAAATAAGCCGAAGATCGACTACGTGTTTGCGCACGTATCGACTCACTGAAAAAGAACGAGAATTCTTTATCTCTGTTCTTGAATACTAAGTATCTACGGAAAATGTAGGAATTTAAAAATTCGATCGTGGAAATAGAGACATTCGAAGAGTACGATATTTGAAGTTATACAAATTTTGGGGTTGATGGTGAAAATTAAAAATTGAATTTTTGCACAACCCTCCTTTCGAGAAAAATAATTGAGTTTGATATTTAAAAGATGTATGAAAGCGTACATTTTGGTGCTGGCAACGAAACCCCAAGAACCAATTCATAACTGCATATGGATTATGAACAAGCTCTACATTGTATCGCGTGGAAAATAAATCAAACGTGCAGTAGGTGGTCGATTGATTTTCAACTTCATTTTTCTGGGAAATGAATCTTCGTACGATAAAAAGTTATTCTATCATTTCGATTTATTTTACAGCCATAAATTTTGCCTCAGCTCACTTGCGCCACGATTTACTGCCCACCTTGTATATATGTACTATTATACTCTATCAATTCGAATTTATTTCCAATAATTCTTGTCGAGGTATATCGTCGTCGAGCCTACATACAGACATACCTAATTCATTTAATCCAACAATCGGTGTCACGGAAAACTGATACTCTCGTAATTGACAATCTAGTTAATTGACTTTCGAACGCTACGCTGTACTCGCTGTTCAACGATAAAGACAAAGGTTCGTTACAAAGAAACGAGAAATCGTTGATTATTAACGCGATCGTAGTTAATTATAATACTCTGTCTCAATTCGTGTCTAGACAACAACGGATCTGTTTTAACTCAAGATTATTGCAAATCGTTCTGAGATTAAATGCAATTATCCCAGTTTAAGCTCTTCGAAATTTCATCCACCACGGAATATTAAAAAAGTCGTAGTAGAGTAAGGTAGACAGATGCTCGATTAAATTTTAAAGCTTCATAATAAATTGTGGTCAAATTTATAATTCGTGTACAATCACTTTAACCAATTAACTGCGGAATTTAGTTTTCAAAAATCGCTTGCGGGATGCGTAATTAAAATCAAGCAATGACGGGTATACACGTCGAACGCAGGGTAAATTATAAATTTTAAAAGCGTTAAGCATTTGTTTTCTTATTCGATATAAAATTAATAATTCGTTGTTGGAAATTAATGACGTGATACATAAAGTAGTTCACAGAACTCCATCTCAACAGAAGCTGCATAGTATCTGTACTTTAAAAGAAATTACAGAAGAAATGACTACTTTAAACGACGTCTAACATCCGCCATTTTGACGCTGTCCATAAACCCAGCATCAACATTAAGTTCACGATGTGCAGTTACTTTTAGATTAAAAGTGAAGTACAACGATAAATTCATAAGGGTTGAAACATAAATTAATTCGTACGATTATTCGTCTCGACAAAAGCTAACATACGTAAGAAATAATATGTGGTTTACAATAAGGAATGCGATGGTAATTTTGAAGGAATCCATAAACGCAGCGTTAAAGAAGTGACGAACGATTAATGAGTGAAACCGTAAGGCTCGTAGAAGTTGGGTCCTGTTTTATTAGCTATTTACGAGAACGTACGTTCCCGTGGGATTCTTTCCGATTCCTTTGTTCGATTCCACAATGTTGTTCGTCGTGTGGTAAGTAATCGCATTGTTCTACGGGAATACGCGGAGGCTCGGCCGGCGTTGTGGTCCCGAGTCAATTAATGGCGTAGTTGTTCGAGACAAAAGAAATCTTTCTCAAGTGGATCTCCTGAACCGTGACCTACCACCTAGGGGGCTGTAAACAAAGCCAGTCGGCAAACAAAGTTGGTAACAAAGGCAAACACGATATCCGCCCTTCGGCCGGTGTCGCGTATAAAGTTGAAGTGCAAGGTACAAGTTCAAGCCCCTTCCGTTCCTATCAGGAAACTTAAATCGCGGCACATCACCGCGAAAAGTGGCTGCGAACTGCCGTAACGGTTAACGTACGTGTACGTACGTTTTATACGGCAACTTCGCCGATAAATCTTCCCTTATCGAGGCGAGCGCCCCTGCTCGGCCGCGTGTGCACACGCCAACGTGTGCGAACCAACGAAACAGAGAAATCTGTTACGCCGCGCCAGATCTCACCCCCGACGACCACGTGGAAATAATTTCAATTATGAAGTCGTTCATTGTTCTGCTTCTCTCGATAAAGAACCTAGCCGATGGCTACACGGGGGAAAACGATGCCACACAACAGGTAGCGATTCTCCTCCGTTTCACCATCTACCGTCATCGTCAAACTACTCTAAAGATTTTCAACCCCGACTTTCATATACAGGTATTATGATGAATAGGTACTTTACTAAATTTGTATATTCTTTTGCTAATTGTAACGATGTCATAACCTATTTGAACCTAACCTAATTTAGCATAACCTAATTGAAACTAACCTAATTTAACATAACCTATTTGAACCTAACCTAATTTAGCATAACCTAATTGAAACTAACCTAATTTAACATAACCTATTTGAACCTAGCCTAATTAAGCATAACCTAACTTAGCATAACCTAACCTAACCTTACCTAATTTGACCTAACCTCCCCCGATTGATTATCGTTGTCGGATTCAGAACAGAGATACTCACAAAAAACTTAGCTTAACCTAACCTAACCGAACCTAATCTCCCCCAATGCTATAAATACCAAAAAAAAGGAAATTTTCAGTAACGAAATGAGCAGATTGCTCGTAAGGTAATAAAAAGGCAGCTTTTGCCGATCGAACAATAAAAATATCTGATCGCTAAAACGTTTTATTGCCTAACATCGTATCTGGTGGAATATAACGAAGCAATTGAGAGGTTTCGTTTCCATCAAACGATCCCACGTTCTTAGAACGATAAACTCGGATTTAATGGGGTAGTAAAAAGAACCAGAGGATCCAGCACTGTCGAAAAGCAAATTGAAACGAGGTAAATCCCGTTAAAGTGGACGGACATTTTACATTTGATACGCGCGATAACGTTGAAAAGCTATTAATTATTCGATAAGGATCAACGATATTCGACAATCACGAACCACTATGTATACAATGCTCGTCGAAGTGGACATTAAAAGAGGAAGAAACGACGCGTTTAATCTCCGGTTTCCCGTAACCGCAAACTGATCGAACAACCCACAAAATACACCTGTAATCGGATCCACTGCATCCTGACTGGCAGATGGAGGTGTTCCCTGTTTCGTATGGAAACAGGTAAAAAGGTGGTGAAAGGGAGAGACAGGAAGTTCTCGAAAGACAGGAAACAAACTGGCACGGAGAAGCGAGGGAGAAAGTTTGTTGTTACTAGTTCCGAGACGAAAGATTTTCTCGAGTTTTCAACTTCTCTTATCAGCACGATGATTAAGACTTTAATAAATGGACGTGCAAAGGATGATAAAATTATTCCCGTAAATACCATTGTACTTCCGCAACTTTGATACCGACGCTTAATCTTTTGTAACCATTGCATTACGGTTTACTCAATTTTTAAGTTTACTCCAGTTTTAAGATTTTTTAATACTTGCATTACAAGATATCGAAGTTTTTATATACTTGACAGTTTCATATACACTAATATTTAAATATTCAAACACTCAAAGTTTCATACTGTCAAAATTCAAAATTCAAACTTTCAAATTCTCAAAGTTCCACATGCTCAAAGTTCAAAATCCTCAAAGTTCAAACTTCACAAATTTTCAAACTCCATAATTTTCCCACCCTTCAAATTTCCCTCAAATTCCAAAATTCTCAACATCCATAATTCCCAAATTCCAAAACTCTTAAATCCCCTAACCTTCAAATCTCCAAATCCCAATTTCCAAACCATAAAATTTTCACGACTTCAAATTGCGAGACGATCGATTCCAATTTTCCACAAATTACTCGATAAATTACGGATCAGAAATTTGAATTTCACGCGTAACGCTCCGGCAATATCAATCACTAGTACTTCTGTCGTAATTTTCTTGTTCTTTCAAAGAACACTTTCATTCTCGCAGTTGTAAATCAACCCCGTCACGCGTGTGAACGTTCGTACGTTTTATCGCCGATAAAAACTCTGCTTATCGGGAACAGAAAAAATCACCGACCAATTAACATGCGAGTCGTAAAATAAATCATCCAGCGTAAAATTAGGGGTCATTAAACTCCCCCTTGCCCGGGACGATGCACACAAAAATGAGCGGACGATGAACCGATAAATCGTAGCTCTTAGGGTGCGGATTACACGCATGTTGTTCAAAAAAAAGGAATACGTACTTTAAAAAAGAAACGAATCTGTGTGGGACACGCTGGTCAACGACATTGGCGTATCTAATTAGGGAACGTGGGGTGTGTCTGGATACTTTTAATTATTCCCTCAACTTGTCGATGTCTGGTATACAATTTTTTTATTTTTTTTTCTTGGATCTTGGATTTTTAGATTTTGAAATTTTTAGACGATTATTTATATATCCTTATAGTATCAAATTCTCAGATCTTCACATTTTTTAATTTTTAAATTCTAAAAATTTTTTCTTAGGGTTGCAAATTCTCAATCTGTAAATTCTCAAATCTCAAAATTCCTAAATCTCCAAATTCTCAAATCTCATAATTAACAAGTCTCAAATTCCCAAATTCCCAATCGGCTAAATTCTCAACTCCCCAAATTCTCAAGTCTCCAAATTCTCAAGTCCCCAAATTCTCAAATCTCCAATTTCTCATGTCCCCAAATTCTTAAATCTCCAAATTCTCAAATCCCCAAATTCCCAATCCTCCAAATTCTCAAATCTCCAAATTCTCAAGTTTCCAAATTCTCAAATCTCCAAATTCTCAAATCTCCAAATATCCAAATTCTCAAATTTCTAATGCCCCAAATTTTCAATTGTTTAATTTCCAAATTCCCAGTTTCCCAAATCCCCAACTGCTCAAACGAGCGCCTCACAAACTACCCTCCCAAAAAACTGCACCTCTCAGTTCGCAAACCAGCAGCCCTCAAAAATCTCCGCAAACATTGAAATATCAAAACTTTCACCCGCCACCGTATGCACTCGATAAAAGAATTCCGGTTACGCCACTGTGACCGTTAATGCAATGTTAATTAGTTTTTTCGAGCTGGGAACATGGCACGCTAATTACGTTAGTAACGTAAGCTGGCATCGTTTTTCATTTTCGTTCGGCCTTCGAGGATCGGGCTTTCGATCGAAACGCGTTGTTAAATAATTCAACGACATAATTCCACGCCATCAACGGTCTATAACAAACAGCTGAAAATCACGGGACGGTAAAAGTCGATTTATTCACCGTGTACCTTGGAATATCGATTGCCAAGCGCGTCTTGAACGCGCGTACGATGACACGCGGCGCGGATTACACCAGACACGAACGCCAAGCGGAAAGACGTGTCCCAAACGCGTGTTGCCATGCAAACAGATTTCACGCACGGTTACTTTCTGCTACAGCATCTCAACATTTACTTCTTTTCTTCAGTAAATCATTTTTTAATATAAATAATCTTACTCTGTTTTTCATTTTTAGATGTTTTGTGTTATATTGAGATTCTTGATAATTACATCGCTAAGTTGGACGTGAAATTGTTTTCATAACATAAAAGTATTACAAAATGGAAGTTAAGGATTGATATAGAGGTTAAGGTTTCAGGAAGTACTTCATTAATATTCATCGTTTGATTGGACTGTTATAGTAATGAATAATTGACTTTTCATGCATGTTAAGTTGGCTATTATTTCGTGACATAAAAGTATCGTAAAATGGCGCTTATGATACATGAATTTAAAGCTTGAAGTCCGACAAAAATGACTACATAAATAATTCATTAATGATCTTCGTACAAAATGACTGACAATTATAGCAAACAATTAATTTGTTATACATATGAAGTATGACATCAATTGATGATATAAAAGTATCACAAATACTTATGGTATTAAATTTAAAGCTCAAAGTTCAACAAAAATGTCTACATAAATGTTTCATTAATGATCTCCATAAAAAATGTTTGACTATCACCTACGTAAAACAATATCCGATTTTTGACGCATATAAAGATTTTCTGAAATCTCAATTTAAATTTGAACGTTTCATAAAAATGACTATGTAAAGGTTTCATCCGTATGTTAGCATAAAGTCTTCGTTCCTTTTGTCAACAGAAAAAATCGAGCAGAACAAAATGGCGCTCGCAATCGTATTTGTGTTCGATTCATATTCAAGATCTACACTCTTGGAACGTGTATTTCCTCATAAATATAAAAGCAGGCCGTCCATTTACAGCCAGAACCATTGTCAGGTTATTTTCTCGAAAATCGTAGACGCAGGATCGAAAATACGTATAATTTGTCTAGGAAACGCTACGGCGATGGCAATAAAAAGTGTCATAAAGAACCGAAGCAAAACGTTCCGTAACCCGTGGTCGTGGCACGAGTTAACCTTGTACCATATTGCGCCATACGGAGGAAATTAAGGGTCGAAAAAGTAAAAGGAAGCAGTCGGTAAATATTCATTCCCCGATGGAGCGATTCCTGTGTGAGAGCCGTCGGTGATTAATATTCATTAGAAAGCAAAATATGGAATAGAGAGGGAGATAAAAGGGACGCGGCCGGTGAAAGAGGCACTCTAGTACCAAGAATAAAAATGATATCGCATGAAGAGCAGAGGGTGTGACCGATGCAACGCGGTCTACGGTGGTCAAACGACAATCGGTAGTCGCAGGGTGGAGGACGCGGACTCTCCGGGTATCTTTAATATCTTTAATCCACACCCCTGCGCGGGAACGCGGAACGTAGGTATGCGTGCAGGAAAAGCAGCCCCTGTTAGCTCTAGTACGGCGGTGGCTCTACTCTCTCCCGAGGGGATGAGCTCTCTCTGTGTTTGAGCTACGCAGGCGCGGTTTATCGACTGCTGCATATATATACGTATATATAGAAGAAAGAGAGGAGAGCGAGAAAAGCGAAGCGTTTCGTTTCGTTTCGTTTCGCAGTAACCCGAACAATTTCTCTGCTTTCAGTCCTCCTCTCTTTTCTCTTTGTTCGCTCGCCGTTCGTCTCGGCTCCGGATATTTGTCCGGATCGCAATTGCACGAGGCTTTTTCCCACTCGTACTCTACCCTCTCCGACGGGGAACGCTCTCTCGTCTCCTTCGTTTCTCCTCGTTCCTCCTTCTGGTCTCCACCCTGTTCCTTTTCTTCTTCGTCTCACCCTCCGATTCGTTCCTCGTATATCGCCTCTCGATCTTCGAAGCGATATTTTATCAACACCGTTCCCTCGGAAAATCGCTCGGAGATGACCGATCGAGCATCCCCTCGAAACACGAACCGGACGCTGGCCGATCGTTCCCTTCGCAATCGTGTACGCGCCTCTTCTCTAAGTCACTTGGCCAACCCCGGATCGCTGCCAACCCCTATCTAGCTTCCAATTTCGCGCGCCGCTTACACGGCTTCGAATCTCCTTCCATCGTGATTTGCATAATTTTCTGGCAGCCTCTGGCTACGTCTTCGAAGAATGACTTCGAGTCGGCTAAACAGCGTTCTCGACGCTTCTTCCTCAGCCTGTTGATCGTTTTATGAAAATTTCATGACACGCGTTGCCGCTCGCGATACGGAGAACAACCCCTCTGCGTGCTAACGTTCGAGTCAACGCTTCTCATTATCGATACCCCTTCGGTGGATCGACTGCGGCAGATCATTTTCGCGCAGGATATTTTTCTTTTCGGTTTGAATATGAAGAATTTTCAAGACTGGTACACTCGTACTTCAACTGTGATCAATTTTACTCGTATTATTAATACGTTTCAATTTAGAGTTCAAGTCCAGTTATAATTTGCATAGTCGATGACTGCATAATACCAAATTGACATAACATTTAAACTTTCTTTGTCTGTTTTAATATTGTAGCTGTGATTAGTTCTGACTGACACCCCTGGCAAATAAATCATACTGCAAGGGGTTAATTTTGAAGTGTAATTTGATTATTGACTTAGTAACTCCACGATTAAGACGTCAATTTGTAATTTCTATATTCAGAAATTTGAAAATGAAAAATTTTGTAAGTTTAACATGAAAATTTGAAAATGTAAAAATGTCGAAATTTAACGATATAAGGGTTCGTTTAAAAATGTAAAACTTAGATGAAGAGTAATTTTCCAAATTCCCTAGTGCAAACTTGTGAAAAATTAAAACAGCAAAGTGTGGAATATTCTACTTTGCAACCGGCCGTGAACCTTGAAGCCTGGTTCGATTATATCGATACGCATCGTGTCCGCGGGAACATCTGTCCTCGGGTGAAGGAATTCCAAGCCCTTCGAAAAGATTGCCCTTCTCTCACGGCCGGTCGTTGGCTGTTAAATTAATGGCCGCTCGGTTCGTTAAACGGCGTTAAATTCGAAGGCGTTCGCTCTCGAGCACCCCTCGCATCGGTTCGAACGGTTTTAACGAGACGTCGAGGATTTCGAAATCGAACAGCTGCCTTTTGAAAAATGTAAATACACCTCTTTTATATTCCTGTTGTTCTCCATCTTTTTCTCGGTCGTTCTCCTACGAGCAGGAGGATCGCTCTCTCGAACAGGTGGTAGAACGAGCAGGGACCAACAGGTAGGAATCCCGGGTCCGTCGGTGCGGGTCAAGAAATGCATAAATTAAAGTAGGGGCGCTTCGCGTTAAAGGGTCCACTTCCCTGGCTACGAACCTGTAATTTATTCTCGACGACCGTGTCGTTCAGCCAACCAGCCGGCTGAACCGAGGACTATTCATTAAGACGAGCCGAGCGTCGGATTAAAGCGAACCCGCAACCAGACGGTTTTCTGATTCCGCGTACTAACGTTCCTGTGATCGAGTTAACGATTTGTATTAACATACGGTCACGAAAGGGTTCCGCAACGATTCGGACGAAAATTATAATTATAAGAATGTATAATGTATTCTCATAAGTAATTATTATATAAGAATGTATACCTTCTATTACGTTATACGAGATGGCTGACTTTTTACGAAACAGTTACAATCTTAGTAATTTTAGGAAATGGAGATTTGTAGTTCTCGGCAGATGCTTTCTGAAGACCTTCCCGGAAGGTCTGCAATCGGCAGATTTCACTTTTACAACCCCTAGCTACTATAAAATTGCCCGGGTTGCTAGATGCTCGGGCGCCCAACGGAGGGTTAAACGCGAATGCTTAGATGTAGTACATATGTGACACACACACATTCGTAGACGTTACGTTGCGGACTATGACTCTCGAAATTCTCCTGAAGAACTGGGACAGTGACTCAATTGATCGGTATGCGATTAAACGGTGACTATCGTGTGAAACGTTCCGAATAAAGGGTGTTCGAAGGAGTATAAAAAAAAAGATTTTGTAATACTAAATCGATACCCTCCAGTTCGTGGCCATGTGCTTTCGATAGTGTAACTTTTTAATATGGTCAAGAAGAACACAGAGAGATAGAATAGAACACAATTAAGTGAATCAGCATTTCAATGGCAGCGCACTAGCGCGATTTATTTGCCGAACTCGCGACGATTCGATCGCGAAACTGCTGGACAATCCGAGTTTCGCGTACACCGTCCACGGATATTAACGTTTAATCTGTTAACGTATGCACGATATCTGGGGCAATTGCAGCGGCATTTACAATACCCCGTTGTTCGTTCGTTTGTTCGGTTACGTGTGTACAACGCAACGGTTCATGCATATTCCCTCGCCTTCAGCGATAAGCAACGGTGAATACTTTTGACTGCGGCTCGAATTCGAACCGGGGGGGATGCGATATAGCGAACTGTTTTCAGTTCATGTACAGAGAGGGGTGCTTTCATTTGCATTGTACCGCTATTATGTGATAATAATTAGCTTTCGTGTTACCGTTGCGATCAAAAGTATTATGTCCCTCTTCGTGCCGCGTACTTTTGTGCATTTCAAAAGAATTCTATTTAAAATTCTAATTTTGTACGACCGCTACGTTACTCTTCCATGGGCGACGCTTTAATTTCCACGGGAACATGTCACCCTTTAATTAAGAATTCTTTCACTCACCTAATTTCGAATATTTATGTTAGGTGCCACTTTCGACGACAGAAATAACCGTTTATTTATTATTTCGGAGACATTGTGTACACCTCGATATTTTATAGGTTATAAAATACGGTTACGCTGTAATAATTAATGAAATTATTAATACATGAAAAGAAAATTCGGGCAAACTTTAGAGAAGTAATAGATTCGTCTGGTTGATTAGCAATGTATATTTGAAACATTGAATAATACAAACACGGAAATTAGGTAATTACTGACCAATTATTTATTCATGTTATTAATCGACAGGAAGGAATCGTGTACACCGTATTGAAACTATTTTATCGATTATAAATTTAAACTACGGTTGCTCTGTATTGATGTATTATATTCCGAGCATGTCCTATTAATGTATCGATTTACCTAAATATTTAGAGAAACAATACATCGCAAATGTTAGTAGGGTAAAATTGTGAAGAGCAACTTAAATAAGAAATTACAGTTCGCGATTTAAAGTACATTTTTATCTTTAGCTCCCCAAGATAGCCGGCGGCAATTTTCGGAGGGCCGTGGCTAAAAAATAATACGCGTCTGTTATTTTTCGTTGCTGTACAAATGTTCAAAGTTTTATCGAAACCGAGGAGGGACGATCCCATTTCCTTCGTATCAGTTCGCGTATCCGAGTCAATCTTGAAACTCGATTTTTTTCGAAAACGAAGCTTCGAAAAATTGCATCATATTTTTTCCACGTAGAATAACCGGCATTTCGTGACATTTCTGACCCAGTCTGTAAAAAATGATCCGCGATATATCGTTCCCTTTACATTAATGCCCGCGGCGTAGTTATTCATGAATTCAAAAGGAAGTACATAACTTTTATTGCATTTACCATTACATTATCCCGTATCACAGTAGTTTACGAGTCGTTAACTAAGTATATAAATGAATTTCGCGTACAGAGAGTCGTATCGTGCACAAGTGTTTCTATGATCCGGCATTCTAGTTCGAAGTTGGCTTCCGCTTAATGACCTTTCTTTTACCGCAACAAGAAAGTGAAACGAGTTAAGGTTTATCACTCTCGTTCCGCCAAAAATTTCGCTTAACGACTTTTAGCTTAACGCACACACGCGAGCATGGAACATGAACGATGGAACGCATTAACCCGCTCAAAGCGCATTCGGCATAGTCGGAGAGATACAGCACGGCCATAAATCGAAAATGGAAAACTTCGATGGAAATACGGTTATAAATTGGAAAATTCGAAAACAGAAAAACTTTCATGTAAGTGCGGTCATAAATCGAAATATTTAAAAACGAAGAAACTTCATCTTTAATATGATCATGCATCAAATAATTCAAAAACAGAAAAACTTCAATTTAAGTACGGTCATAAATCGAAATATTTAAAAACGAAGAAACTTCATTGCTAATATAATCATGCATCAAATAATTCAAAAACAGGAAAACTTCAATACAGATACGATCATAAAAAGCAAAATTTAAAAATGGTATAAAACATAAAAATGGTCATGAATCTAAAAATTCAAGGTTAATAAAACTTCAATACAGATACAGTCATAAAACGAAAAGTTTAAAAAAAAAACTGTAATGCAAATGAACCCAGAAATTCGAAAATGTTGTAAAATGTAAATGTGGTCATAAATCGGAAAATTTGAAAATGGTGTAAAGTGTAAATATGGTCATGAAATATTCAGGATCCATCAAACTTCGATGTAAATGCGATGATAAAATGAAAAGTATCAAAACGAAATAACTGCAATATAGATATACATAAATCAAAATATTTAAAAATGACAAAACTTTAATGCAAATATGATCATAAATCGAAAAATTTAAAAATGATATAAAGTATAAATATGGCAGTGAATAGAAAAATTCAAGAAGGAGGATATTTGATGTAAATACGGTGTAGTTAGCCATAGAGCAAGGAATAATTTACGACGTAACGCGGTGAAGTATAATTAAATTGTAAAGTTGAATGATAGGTACAGAAGAAGTGTCTAGTTCTTTTCACTCGCAGTTGATGAATCTTTCGGATTCCTTCAGACTTGTCCGGCCTGTCAGGATGATGAAAATGCGCTGTAATAACCAGAACAGATGTTTTTAATTAATTCTTCTACAACCGGGAGTGGGATATACGACTTCGTGAAAGTATTTCTAAAATTCGAAACAAATTATCGCTGTTATTAATTACAAACTATATACACTACATTCACTGTCTAATTAGTTCACAGTCTTTTTTTTTATGTAAGTTGGTTCTTCATGAATTTTTATGAAATTGCAAATTATTATAGGAATAAATATTATGAAATTTATACATTAAATTAGCTTTATGAGAAGATGGTTTATTGAATTAGGTTCAATCTTAGGAATTTAGGGACATTGTTTGATAATACATGAATTTGAAGATATAGATATTTTGAGACATGATTTTTTTAGAAATCTAGGAATTTAGAGATCTGTAACTGGAGAACTGAAATTTAGAAATTCAGAAAATTTGAGAAGCTGAAATTAGAGGTTTGAAAAATTTGAGAACCTAAAACCCTAAATTTGAACAAAAATGAGAATGCAAAATTAACTTGTGAACTAGAAAATTCGTAAATATTGAAGTTCACTGAGCTTGAAAACTAGTAACTCAATGAATTAAAAATGTAAAAATGTAGAAAAGTAAAAATTCCCAACAGCAAGAAATAAGAAAGATCTCAACTATACCGTAATGTACGATGTAGAAAATACCCGAGTAATATGAATTGTTACCGAAAGGAGGTTAGGTACGCGCGTAGCTCGTAGCCATCGCTAAAAGGGTGCAGGTTCGTGGTTAGCCAAGTCTGCTGCGAGTTTGGCTCATCTTCAGTTCAGTTTTGGAGCCGTCGGGGCTGGAACGAGATGAGTTGGAAACGGAAAAGGGGGATCCTGTAAATTGAATGACTTCGCCTGTTATACGTTACCCACGGGTTTCTTTGCTTTATACCACCCCCGAAATTGGCCAGGCCCGTGCAGATTCCATTATAGACAAGAAGTCAAGAGCGGCCTAGGCAACCTCGTTCGATGCCATTTCCGCATGTATTATGCATGCCCGCGACAAATTTCGTCATCCGTACTAGATAAGAAAACCGCCGCGATTTATTTATTTCCCCAACTCGTAAACGGGAAAAATCTGATCGGTGGATCGCGTCCGACTACCTAGAATAATTTATGCGTAACACGAGTGTCACCAGACTGGAAGAGGGACAATGGGATTGTAACAAAACAGACGCGAAATCGGGGGGCTTATTCGAACGTATTCACTTTGACGATATGAGAGCTCATTATCCGAACGGTGAACGATCTTTAATGCATCGATTGGAAATCAACCCTTTGTCCAACCTCTCGATTGTTTGATTCCGGTCCTGCTAAAATTCCAATCAGAGAAATTCCAACCAGATTTCGACACCTTTTATTCCGATAATGAATAAGATACACCGTGCGAATAATTAAAACAGCCTTTTATTCGATGGGCGTCAAAGAAATTATTGTCGAGATCAATGATTTTCATGAATTTTCTTTTGGAAAACTAACCATTATACACGTTGAAAATAACTGCAGAAATATAAATAAGAGATTAATACGAACTCTTGTGTTCTTCAAACATTAATCGCATAAATAGTTTAAAAATTTAAACGAAGTAAACAACCAAAATTATATACAGAATAGAAAAATTGTTTTCGTCTTTAAATAACTTCTCAGTTTGATTTACACGAGGAACTTTTATCGCGTCAGAGATTTCCGTTGTGTTTGATCATCCTTTTTGCAAGAGAGAAGATAAACGTTATGTTTAATCGTGGTAATCTCACGAACTCTGTTCGTCAAAGATAAATCACCTCCGTAGCTAGTTTTACAAAACGAACAGATTGCTGCTATACCGAGTGCCACGTGTGAAACTTGGCTGTTACAGTTGTCGAGTTCGCACGACATAATTCAGTATAACTTTAGGCAAACATCGGATTGCTTCGAATAGCTTATAAAACTTTGTCACGGGCTGCAAACGTGGGATAGTTCCAACAAGAGTTTGCATGATCCAATCAAAATTAGTAATTGTCATGTTGCATCTAACGTTGCTTTGATTTCAATTTAAAATCAAATATTTTCTTTGTTTCGATAAAATCAATTTTATTGCTTTTACAAAAATAAAATTGCGAGTCCTCATACAGCCATAGGAGATTAAAAATAACTGTCGAAAATTGTCACGTCGATGCGTATCCAAATAAACTTGAAAAGTTACAAGCATTGGAAAAATATAACTCGTTGCGAATTAACCTACTTAATTTTAATTACTCATCGTTAAACGTCCGAATATAACGATTCAACTTGGAAAGCTACAGGGGTCGTAAAAATATAACTCGTTGCGTATTAGTCATAATTTTAATTACTCGACACCATTAGAATAAACATCAGGATATAACAACGTGTATTTTGTATTTTCTTCTGTCAACAAAGATGAAAATATTCTGTTTGACCGAAGATGTCCTCGGCATCAAGCACCTTCAACTTGAAAAGCTACAAGCTTGAAAATACTCGTTACGAATTGACCATAATTTTAATAACGTCACTATTAAACTAAACACGAGGATATCAATGTGTATTTCGTATTTTGTCAACAGAGAAGAAAATATTCTGTTGGACGGAAAATGCCCCCGGGCACCCCTACACGTCAAGTTAGATGCGTTCTGGCCGTGATCTTAGCACAAAGCCAAAACTAGCTGGAGGGTAATCGAATCAAGCAATAAAACGCAATAAACAAGCCTCAGTGTCCCCGTCGAAAGCCATGTAATACGGACCTAATTTCACGGAAGCATCTAACACAAATATTTTCCCTGGCGCGGATCGTTTCGGCTAATACCGGGGCCCTTTCGCCCTTATCGTTCTTCGCTCGTAGACAAGTGTTGTTTATCAGGCTGATGTCGCTTATAGCGATGGCCAAAAACCCCGAAATTCGAGGTAATCACGATTCCCTTGATCCCGCCATTCCACCCTCTTCTTCAGGACGTCTCCTGGCTCGTCTTCCGCCCCTAAAATCCGCCTGTCTGCCCCAGTGTCCCCAGAAACTGCTAAAGAGAGGAGGAAAAAAAAACGTCGAGCGACCGATTTCTTGGTGAAAATAACGCTCGACCTGCCATACAAGATATTACATGTCGTGGATGTTAATGTCCGCCTGTATATTTCTTTCTCTTTTTTTTTCCCCTCTTTTGTTTCTTTTTTTTTCTGCCAACGACTCGTGTGTCCCGAAAGAGGGCAGAGAGCGCATACACAGAACTGTCGGATAGCGGAATGCTGTAAATCCGTGCATTATACATGACACCGAGATCAGCGCCATTTGTTATTCCGACGGGGCAAAACGCAGAAAAGGGGATGTGAAAAATTACCGGCCACGACCAGCACTTACCGAAACGAGTCTTTTCGAGGATGCATCCAGTGGTTGGAACACTTGCCAGGAGACTAGTTACGGAATTGAAATTATTCGCGGTCCTGCGGGACGACGTTCGAAATATTAACCCCATTCGCTGCGATTTGCTCCGTGATATATTTCGATGGCGATTTGATAAGCAACTTTTGTTCCTTAGACGCCTTTTTAGTACTATACTTACTGATGTTTGTATATTTTATACTTGTGTTTGATCTTATATCGAAAATTGAGAAATTTCCAAACACCGAATCTTCAAATTTACGAGAATATAACCCATTAATACTTAGAGAGCGTTATTTTTTTTTTGTTCCTATAAACTTATTTTACAAGTGGTCATTATAGATCGAGAACAATTGTCTGGAACAAATCCCTAATTAATAATGGATTAATAGAAAACCAGTCGGAAAATACTCGCGAATTCAGTGAAACGACCCTAACAATTTTAGACTCGAGTAACTTTCGAAAGTTAGAGACCCGCACTGTAGACTTCTACCTCGAAGTTCCGGGATTCCGACATCACTTTCCATTCATCTTGTTTTATAGTCACTCGCCATTTAAATGCGTCCGAAACGGAGTTAAAGGTGTTCGATGGACAAAGATCGTCGCAAATTATTTGATAGATTTCGCTGCGTTTCTCAATTCAGGAAAAAATATATTTTCAAAATAAGGATAAGAAAACAAACAAGTAATTTCTATGAAAATACTGCGTTAAAAAGTGTAGAAATATCTTGAGAACGAAAAATAAATCCGGCTCGCAAAATGCTCGCAAATCTAATTTCACATCCAATTATGCGTATCACGCGTTTGAAAAGCGTTCATTCATTCAATTAATCCACTCCAATTACACGGGGTTTAATTTTCTCAACAGGTATCGCTATTACTGCATCACTTTTACATTCACTTCATTTTTACCGTTTAAAGGGACTCATTAAAGAAAGAAATAGCTTTGAAGACCTATCAATCATTAGAGTCCCGTTTAAAAAAGTGGAAATAGAAAAGCGAGAGGGAGAGAGAGGACAGCTTCATTCAATTAACTCCGGCGGATTTTCAGAACGCGTAACAAATACCGTGTTCGAATAAAGTTTTTTATCGGGCTGTTAATTTTCGTGGCAGCAACCAGGCGCACGCGATTCGCTTTTCAAACTATTCCCCGATTATCATTGTTCCTTTCTCCCCACCTGGTAGCATGCAACATAAAAAAAAAAAAGGAGAGAAAGAAAGAAAAAACAAAAAGGTTGACACACAAACTGCGGCGTAGGCTGCCGGATGCATCCTCTGCCGGCTCGGCGTCGCAAAATCTGAACGCAGAATTGAACGGCGCCAGGTGTCCGTAAATAAACCCGCCGCTGCATCGGAGTTTGTGCAACAAAACCGGTGGAACGTGAAGGGTGGTTACGCTTTCGCGGGTTGCTCGCTTTACAAAGCTTCCTTTGCGGGTCGACACTTTTATTTCGTCAAACTGTTTAGTCCGTTTAGCTTCCCGTCCTTTCGCTTCTCAAACAGGTATGTCGTTTACGTAATCGGTCGAGGATGCAACCAAGACCATTGCTCGAGCCGGCCTCCAATAGCACGTGTGCTTTATGGCCGGCCGTTAGATCGATCGGGGGACTCGACGATTTTAGAATTTAAAGTCTCAGAGGCTGGCTATTTCAGTATTTGGGTAGGTAAGGGTTGGGGAGACACAAATTGGGGCGTTAGAAATTGGAGAACTAGAAATTGGGTTGTTAGGAATTGGGAAATTAGGAATTGGGTTGTTAGGAATTGGGAAATTAGGAATTGGGGAGTTAGGAATTGAGGAATTAGGAATTGGAGAATTAGAAATTAGGGGATTAAGAATTGGCGAATTTGGAATTGGGGAAAATAGAAATTGAGGAATTAGGAATTGGGGAATTTGGAATTGGGGAAAATAGAAATTGGGGGATTAGGAATTGGAAAATTTGGAATTGGGGAAAATAGAAATTGGGAAATTTGGAATTGGGAAATTAGGAATTGGGGAATTAGGAATTGGGGAATTAGGAATTGGGGAATTAGGAATTGGGAAATTAGGAATCGGGGAATTAGGAATTGGAGAATTAGAAGTTGGGGAATTAGGAATTGGGGAGTTAGATATTAGGATGTTAAGAGTTGGTGAGCTGTGACTTTAGGGACTAGGGATTTGATACTTCAGGAGCTAGGGAATTTTAGTCCTCGGGAAATTAGAATCTAGGGAATATTAGGTACACCGAATTTGCGATCTAGGGAATTCTGGAAATCGAGTATTCGAACATTTGCGAATTAGACAATTTATATATTTGGAAATGCTAGAATTTGTGAAATTGTATTTTGTAAATTTACTAGTGATCAATACGAAATTAAGTGAGAATCTTAAAGATTTAAGAATTTGCAAAATAGGGAAATTAAAAATGAATTTAAAAGTGAATTTAAAAATTCAGTAACTAAAGAATTTGAAGACGATAAAATCTGGAAATTTATAAATATCTAAAATTCTTGATATTTCTCCCCCATTTTCCCTCAAGTATTTTCTCCAATAAAGCACTCTGGACTGTACATAATTACAAGGAGGTTGCCCGAAGAGAAAGAAGAACCTGCTCGAGGCCATCCATAGTCGCATGCGATGGAGAGTAGAAAAAAAGAGAAGTTATTTTAAGTGTCCAACTTATACACGGCCATTAAAGGTTATAGGTTTCTATTCAATATTAAAGTAGCCGCTCGACCGAACGGCACCGCATCCTATAGCTCAGGGGTTGAAGTTAACGGAGTATGGTTGAAACATAAGCAGGAAAACGTCTTTATCCGAACGCGCGGAGGAAAGTATTATAGGAAACAGCGAGGCTATAGAAAAGTTGAGTGGTCGGGTAACTTGAAACTTTTGCGGACTTAGGGGTTGCTGCCTGTCGTCTACACTAACGTGTCATGGCCTTCTGGCATTGGACCAATCACATGTTGTTCGGTGCATTTTATAAACGTATACGGACTAGATAACGTGTACAATCGGCCACAAAAGTCTACGCTAAATTCTGCATTAAACCCTTCCTCGTTTAACCTTCGACGACGAGATTGGAACACAACGGTAAAAGTTTAATGAGCCATAGAAGTGGTTACAGCTTAAGATCTGCAGAAACGTGCAATTTGTTGGCTAAAATTACTACGTTGTTGCCGACGAAACGGGAGCTTGTAGAACTTTTACTAGCCATTTATGCGTTATTAAATTTCGTTGAAATTACGAATTGTTTAAGCTTATAAACTTTAGTCGATCGTGCGAGCTTATTGTTTTGCAAGGAAAATTTCGTATCGTTTGTTCATTAGTTGTTGCAATCTTTGCTGTCAAAAAGTTTACTCGTAAACGAACTTCAATTTATTTCCTCGAAAAGAATTACCTCTCGACGGATTGCGGATTTCAGAAATAATCTGCATGTAATTTACATGCGATTGTACAGTACGGTATGTAATAAATGCACAAACGCGGTTTAATTATTAGCATGTGGCATGTCCTGATTAAAATCCACGAAAGAACAATATACGATTTTCGCTTTGAAGTATTATTTGTTGTAACAATCAGCCATTTCGCGTTAAGAACTTCAATGAACGCTTTGTGCGAGAATTTTCGTGAAACTTCAAACGTTTAATTAAATTCAATTTAGCGTCACTAAATAACGTTTCGGAGCCGATTGTTCGATAGGGAATAATTCATGCGGACGAAAATTGTAATGCATGTCAGAGATCCGCGTCTGACACGAGATACAGAAACGGCGTACAAACGATGGTATCTCTGTTACAGGGCAGTTCCAGTCGAGGAGGAGTTCATATGGAATGGCATCACGTGGACCCTCGACGAGGACGCTGCCAATCGCGATAGCGATGGCCGTCGCAATGTCAGTCGTGGCAAACGGTCTTTGTCCGACGCAATGTCGTTGCGACGACGAGAGCTTGCGAGCGTCCTGCGCTTACGCGGGTCTCGAAGTCGTTCCGATCCAATTGAACCCAGAAATCAAACACTTGGATCTGTCCAACAATCGTGTCGGGAATATTCACCTATCGTTCGGCTTCTACGGTAACCTGGAGACACTCGATCTGACATCGAACGCCATCCACACCCTGGGCTCGGACAATTTCGTGCTGCAGAAGAGCCTGATCACGCTGAACGTAAGCAATAACGCCGTCAGGGCATTAGCCAAGAATTCCCTGCAAGGTTTGGACTCGCTGAAGGAGCTGAATCTAGCCAGCAATAATATCTCCGACATGAACGAGGAAGCGTTCAAAAGCACCAGCGAATTGGAGATCCTGAATCTGAGCGACAACTCGATCACCAGCTTGCCGGAAGGTCTGTTGAAGAACCTGCACAAGATCCGCACGTTGATCCTGAACAGGAACTCGCTGTTGGAAATCCCGACCGCGAATCTGGCGCTGGCACCCAGTCTGGAGAAGGTGGATTTGTCCGACAACCTCATACAGGAGCTGGACAGGGACTCGTTGCCCTCGTTGCCGTCGCTGGTCTCGTTAGACCTCGCGAACAACGTTATCAGGAATATCGCTGCCGACGCGTTCGATCGTTTACCGGGTCTGCTACACCTGGATCTGTCCGGTAACAACTTGACGTCCGTTCCCACGTCCGCGTTGGCCAGGCTGAACGTTCTGTCGAATCTGATCCTCAGTCGAAATCCCCTCGGCAACCTGGACGCTGTAGGGTTCCGCAATCTGTTCGAGCTAAGGAGCCTCGAGTTGAATGACTGCACGATCGTTAGCGTGCATGCTCGAGCGTTCGCCGACAACGTGAATCTCGAACGCATCTCGTTGGACGGTAATCGGGGGTTAAAGGAGCTACCAGCCAGGGTACTCTACAGCGCCAGATATCTGAAATGGGTGTCGCTCCGTCGTTGCAGCCTGTCGACCTTACAACCTACGCAGTTCCCGGTGGATGCGTTGTCGTCCCTTCGCTTCGGCGGGAATCCCTTGGTTTGCAATTGCTCCGTGCATTGGCTGTGGAATCTTATCAGGACGGAAGAGCGGCGAAACGAGTCTCGGCTCGAGCTGGATAGCCACGATATCGTCTGCACCGACGAGGAATTCGCCGGCAAAGCTTTGATCGCTCTATCGGAAGGTTCTTTGCGTTGTCGGCTGAGCCCTCTCTATCTCTCGCTGTCAGCCGCCGGTTGTCTAGCCGCGACCGCGACCATCCTCGTGCTGATAGTCCATGTGACGCGTACCAACAGAAAGAAACGTTTGGCGTACACCGCGCCGAACCGACCGGAATTCCTCGTCTACGTCGGGAGGGACAACGACGAGTTGGACAAGAACGCCGAATCGTACAGCAGACGACTCCTAGCCAGGAACGAGGACACCCCGTACGACACGCCTCGCGGGAAGGCTGGACAACGTAGTCCTCAATCGCAGGATACGAACATCTACGAAACGCCCAGACACACCAGAGCCAATCGACGAGACACGGAGCCGTATGCGAGGCAAACGGAAGAGGGTGTGTACGCGGTAGCCGACGTGACCGATCTACGCGACGAACCGCCGGAAGTGCTCTCGCTTTATCGCATGCAGACTCCGACTGCTCATCGGGTGGACTACGGTTACGACTACGAGTACGATTACGAGTACCAACCGCCGCTTCCGCAGAAGCCTCACGTAGTGTTCGTTTGAACTATCTAGCCGTACTTAACGTTCTAACAACTCCGGGAGTCTGAATCTCTGGAGGGTAACCGTGGTCGTTCGATGGACCGGTTCGATAGAAGCTTCCGATTCTTTCGGAGTTTCGCGAAAACAAGGGTAAACCCTTAATAGGGTCGGATCTGTTCGAAGCGATGCGAGCTGAAGCGTGATACCGTAATCCTTCCATTACCGGAAGTAGCGTCGTCCATTGAAAGGGCTGCGGACTTAGAGCATGCCACCGGATGAATTTTAACGTGATCACCGGTGGCGTGGATTCGTGTATTTGAATGGTGCCAGTACACGGGACTGAGTGAATCGTCCACGCGGAGAATGGCGGGAGCCAGACTCGAATCGGTGGACAGAGTTGAAAATGAAATGTCTTCCGAGATAGTTGCGCCGCTGGAGAAGCAGAATGCATTTTCGCTGAGGGAACGCAATCTGATTCGGAATGTAAATTGTACGGCGCATAAACGTGCTGGTTGTAGTCGGCCAGCCTCGGGAACGTATTTATTTTCACGGATTGCGTCGGATTCCGTTGGTTCAGTGCAAATGCTGCGCACCGTGTTCCAAGGCGGGCGTGTTCATTTCGCATTTAAACGTAGTGACAAATCAAATCAAAGCAGCGTCTCGTTAGTCCGTTTAAACCCTCCTAGACTACTAGCGTCCCAAGATTACTCTTCGTCTCTTACTCTCTCCCTCTATCTTTCTCTCTCATTCTCTCTCTCTGTCTCTCCCATTTTCTACGTCTATCTATCCCTTTCTCCTACCCACGGTTATCGCGTCTTTGTCCACTATCCCCCTCTTTCGTTTCTCATTCAGCGAAGTCCGCGTTTAGGTAGGCTGAAGAACCTTGACAAGAATTTTTGCGAAACAGTCGGCTACCTCAAGCAAGGATTTAAACGAGAAACGAGTTCAAAGGAAGAAAGGGCGTATCGTGTTCACGCGTTCCCACCTTTCTCTCTCGTGAAAACACGCCGGACACGCTCGTGCACACCTGAAGGGAGCAAAAGACACGTTAGGATTCGTAATTAGACAGGCGGTTTTTGTTTGTCTTGTCTGCTTGTCGTTGTCGGTGGAAGGGAACCGTCTTCGGGATCGTTGTAAATTGAAGCAATAATAGGCGCGACCTTTATTCTTAGGGATACACTACGACACCGAGTATAATTAAGGACGAGATTACGCGTTTATACAAACGTAGGCGTACGTACGCAAGGTGTTTCTCGAATTCTCTCCAATCTTATTAACTTCTTTTAATAATTTATACAATGAAAGTCTCTTTTCGATCCCTCGATTTTTCAAGTCTTTTCAAGTTTAAAACTTCAGAATTGGTTTCGATTGATACAGTTGGGTTCATAACTTCGATATACATTAAGACAGATTATTTTTTATTTTTGAACGTCTTAAAAAGGATCAGCGTCAATTCCTGAAACACCTTGTATATAAATAATATATATAAATATATATATTTATTTATTAATTTATGATGTTAAGTTTGAGAAGATGTTACGTTTTGAATACGAAGAAAAAAAAGAAAGAAAAAGATACAAAATATAGTTGCTGCGTGGGGAATAACATGCGTATCCATCACGAAGCATCACCGGAAGCTATCGAGCTTTCGAATTCGCGTAGTGAAAATCCATCGCGGTACATCGTCTGCGAGTGTCACGCGTCACCGAAACGAGGGAATCATTACACGAACTCGTCGGTTACGAGAGCTCGGAAAACTCGCCTGTGTGTAAGTTTCGCCGTCGTGGAGCGCCTCCTCGAAACGCAACGCGTCTAGAAATTTTAATGGAATATCGAATTCCCGCTGATTAAAGTCCCCCGACGCTTGGGCTCTTCCCGGGGGGAAAGTTCGAAAGTTAAATATTCGATTCGACACGGTAAACCTACGACCGCGATTTGACGGTCGAGAATCGTCGGGTCCGACGCTCGAATATGCCGAATAATAATTTCATCGAACGCTCTCGCCGAAATATTACCCCTCACCTGCTGAAATAGGGTTTACATTACGCGCACCCTCCTTGCGAAGATTGATATTCGAGCCGGTTCGATCTCGAGGATACTTTGTCCCGAGTCAGGTGCAAAATGAGGATTATTGTTCCAACAATACCAGCTTTATCGAGTTAAACTTTCACCACTAATGAATTTCTTCCATTTCGGGTAAACAAACTTAAACGGTGCTATTATAGATTTGTTCATTTCAATTGTTTACCACGGTTGAACAAATTCGAATGAATTTTATTTTCGTTATATTCTTCGTCGAACTCGAGCAGATTACACGAAAAGTCCGTACTGACAAAATCGATAGCAGACTTCAAATTGGTCTTAGAATTTGCAATTTCAAAACAGAAACACCTGAATCGGGATGTAACAGAATCCGGGACTCCGGTTGAATAAATTTGAACGATTCCCCTGATGCTCGATCGAATCGTTCCAGTAACCGTCGTATCATAAAGAATTAAAATGACGGGTGAAACACTCGTGCCACCTGTAAGAACGTGATTTTGTGGAAATCGGTCAGGGTGAGTTCGATGTTCGAGTATTTCTTCCCGAACGTTGTCCCTCGACGTGTCTGGCAGGGACCTGACAGTCGTGAAAAATTAATTTTCCCCGAAGCAGCCGATCCGGAGACGAATCGAGGGTGAAAACACCTTCCCGCTGGTTTTTCGCGATGATCCCACTGACCCAGATGCTCCGGCAATTCTTCTGGACCTCGTTCATCGGACAAACTTTTCCAAGTTTCGATAACCCTTAAACTCGCGATCTCTTGTCACGAACAGATTGGAAACTTATTTGCAACGATAGATTTTACTGGCAATCTGGTTACACGGCGATTTCTCCTTTACCGTTTCATTTTCCCTACGACCACGTTCCGACGTCGATAAAACAAACTTCGAAACGTTCTAAATCTAACGTGAAATGTGATTTATCTGTAATAGCGTTTTTTAAAGATCTTGACTAAATATACGAGCAAATTGGATATTTATGTACAGCGACGACATTCGATTTCTCCTATTTACGTCTACTTTCATGTTTCTGGGTTGTTCTGATATTTCGTGTCTAATATTGACGAGTAATAGTCTATCTAGGTTAAAAACCTTCTCATAATTTTCAGATTTTATAGTACAAAAATTGAATAGCTAGGAATTGTTTCAAATAATCTAACTCAGAACGAAGATTTGTAAATAAATAAAAAATTGAAACACGAACTCCGCGTTCGAGTAACTCGAAATTTTGAATTGTACCCAATACTTGCATTATTTCTAATTCAAGCAACCCTGCCTAATATTGAACCTTTCAACATATCGTAAATAAAATAAATAAAGTAAAAAGTAGGAGGTAGAACCCGATACAAGAGGTTCGGTAAACAGAGAAACAAAGATTGAAGGGGTAATGTTGGTGAATAAAAAAATGAAAATAAACGAGGGAAGAAAAATTAGAATCGGACCACCCCACTGACAGAGGAAAATATTAGAGTTGGAAACGTTTCATTGGTCCCACCTTCCCGGTCGGTTAGCCAAGATTCCACGGTGGCATTTCGCCCGACTCGTTAGTCATGGTAGTTAGTCATGCTACATGGATCTCGGTCTGAAGAACGAAGAAGAGGAAGATGAAAAAGAGGGAGGCTGCGTGGAGTGGCGGAAAAGGCTGGATCGCGCGAGAAACAGGCGCACCAGCTTCTCCCTGTCCCAGTCCGTTTCCTCTTCCC
Organism: Megachile ligniseca; assembly: GCA_945859555.1. Classification (NCBI taxonomy): domain Eukaryota; kingdom Metazoa; phylum Arthropoda; class Insecta; order Hymenoptera; family Megachilidae; genus Megachile; species Megachile ligniseca. Next base: position 14,145,783 of record OX243778.1, read on the forward strand.
TTCTTCGCGGAGTATCCCTCTTTTTCCGGTTTAGCGTCCAGGGGGATCTCGATGCGCTCGAGAGGCACGCCCCATCGACGGCTATTTTTGTATGTACATAGCAGAAAAATAGAAAAAAAATGATGAAAAAAAAAACAAATCGAAGAAGAAACGCGCGCAATGTTGAATGCACATCACGTTCCTCGCGCGCCTAAACGTCCGTCTTTAGTGTCCGTTGTGTTTTGGTGTTTGTCATCCCTGTCTCTCTGTCTACGATAATATCTCCGCCGGTTTCATAACAACGATACGAGAATACATGACGATCTTCTGATTCGTAAATCGAGTACCACCGTTTTCTGACGCCGTAGTAACGAGACTGATCCTCTTCGGAATTGTCGTAATATTTCTTTGGGGAAACATATCTTTTTGCTATTCACGTTGTAACTGTCAGAAATTTTACCAAGTCTGCTTTCTTTTTTGATGTTTGTAACAGGGTGACATTTTATAATATTCTAACTTTAATGTACACATTTTTTGAACTATTTTTCTTTTAGTTATTCGATCAAATTAACTCCTAGTTGAACAACCACAAAGAATGATTTTAAGAAACATCGAAGATCTTATTCAAGGTTGTTCATAAAGTATTAAAGTGGAAGGAGTCATACATGGTAGGACATGGCTTGACACGTTGACGCAGTGAAAAAGGACATGTGTACTCAGACATATTAAAATTGTAGTTCGAATAACTACTTGTATTAATCGAATAACTTCCTTATTGAAAATTATGTAGAAATTAGATTTGAATCTTTAAAGGTTGTCCTTTTTTCACCGGGTATGTGGCACAGTATTTTATCATACCACTCGCTAAAATTGTATTTCACAAATTAAAGAATGAAATGCAATATGCAATGTAATTGCAGTCAATTCTGAAGGTACAATTAATTCTTAATCTTGTACGTCATTGTACAACCTTTGTAGCTATCAACTTTCTCAAGAGTTAATTCGTGAAATCGATTAGTGCGAAGTAAGTCAAGATTTAATCGTTTTAACATCAAAGCAGATGACAGATTAGAAAATATTCGATCTCGTTACTCCGGTGACAAAGTATGTAGACACGCGTAGCGTTTAATACGTCGACGATGGCGAACGAGCGTCGTCGCTCGATCGTTCGAGTGGCAAGCTCGAGTTCTGCTCGAGTTCTCGTCGATGCTAATGTCTCTAATAAAGAGTACCGGTGGCACGGTGATACCTCGTGCTCGAGAAAAGTTTCTTGGATACTCTCCTGGCTGGCAATTCGTCGTAATAGTCTCGGATTTATTTGAAAGCAATCGAAAATAGATTTCCATCGTTCGGTTCTTTTTATGATTCTCGAATGGAAAAAAAAAGGGAACTGCTGTGCAGGAGTTTATAAAAGTTCCGTAGTATTGTAGTTTCCCGTTGATAAGTCACCTTTGGAAATGTCTGCAATTCAGATTTGCAATGCAGACGAAATGCTCGGGAATTTTAAACAGAACCGATGGAGAAGTTGAATGCACAGCCAAGTTTCGTTATGAAATCGAAACAATGTAACGTTACACGAGAACTTTTTACTCCTTTTGATTGTTTTCATTTCTTCGAGTCCTCGTTATTTCTTCGGAATTTTTCTAACTTTGCCGGCCATTTCTGCGGGTGAATGAATTTCATTGCTAAACTTTCAAATTTTTACTATTTGTAATTATATTATAATTACTTTCGTTACGGTATTAAATTAATCCGTGAATGTTATTACGACGATAATGTATCGTAACACGATTATAATAATCTATAGTTTGTCGAGTTAAATTCGTTCAATATTCCAGCGTTCCTTTCTCGATCACGAGGACACCTGTGCTAACTCAGCCACGTGCTCGTGTATCCGACCTTTAACGAACCTAGTACTCCGTAGATTAATTAAGGCTAGAATTAAGACATCTTCGCGAATGTATCTTGTTTTCACTTTTTCACTATTACCAATATACAATAATTCATAAAGAGCTATTTAATTTAGCTTACGTATTTTGCGTGCGTTTATGAAACCGGCTTACAAACGCGTCCACTGTGTTTATGTTCGTACCGTTCTTACCTTCTCTTCGTCCTTGTTTCATTGTTTCCTGTATATTCTCCTGATTGTATAGCGATTGAGAATCAAAAGAATGACCAAATGTAACTTGTTTCGTCGTGAACGTATCACCTGTACAACTCCATTGTCAATTTGTCCTGTAAATAGTTTCGTGTGTTGTTTATGTACAGTCGCTCTTGCTTCGCCTCTTTCTTCTTGTTACTTCTTGTATTTTCCTTTTATTTTCACATAGACATAGAAGTTGAGGATAACATTTGGTGATCGGTGAAATTCCGTGAAAATCGCGGGAGCATGGAATTGGCAATGTTCGTGAAGAATTGTATTTCTCTTTCAACGCGGCAGATTACGATAGCGTATCTTTTTTTTTTGTAATTTCTTCCTTTCTTAGAACGGAAAGGGTAAGTCTCGATAACGCGCGAGCCAAGATTGGACGCGTGTCATTTGTACGATATTTGATATAATATAAAGGTATATTGCACACGTGCAATTGCATTCGTATTTTCTACAATGTATCGCGATCGTGTTTAGATCTTTTCGATTTTCAAACGTACGACCAAAAGGGTTCGAGGAAAATTTTGCCACGCGCTGACGGACCCTTGTATTGTACCCTCGTTTCGTGCTCCGCTCGAAGTTTCGCCGAAATTTCGGTGCGGACGCACGAATTTATACTTAACAATTATATATAAATAAACAAATAAAAAGTATACGTACTACTATCGCCATAGTAGTATGTACACGCATGCATACTCACGGGTACACATGTATGTACGATTTACTTACATACACACGAAATATTTTAAGTAATCGTATAGAAATTTCATACATTGCTAATAAAAATGTTTAAGATATCTAATAAAGTTATATTGTATATTCAGTAACACATGTACTGTTTGTCCGTAGATGAAACACGTTCATTGGCATACCTAACGCAACACGTAGTAATTTAACTCGTGGTAATGCTGCACATAACGATCTAACACATAGCAATCTAATTCGTTGGTAATATAACGCGTGACGATCTAACGCTAGCCTTGCTTAAACAAACAATTGCGCCAATGAACGTGTTAAATGTCCTTTATTTTTTCCCGCTTCGCTGTGTACGTTTGTGGACTATGTTTAGCATCCTGATTTACGTGTCCTATGTCCTACGTGTAACATAATTTTATCCCGCTTCCTTTCCAACGTAACATGTATATTCTTCTGTTCTACTGAAAATAGCGTTCTCTCATTTTGTACAACAGCACAAGTTCTTCTAGAATTTATTTTATGAGTCGTCGCGAAGAAGAAAAACGAGAGGACATCAGGTTATGCACCACTGAATAAACAAGGGTAGTCAATAGGTTTTTATGCGAGGTACAAATAGATTTACTTTAGGGATGAAATCCTGTTTAAAAATACCACGTGAAAAGGGGCATAAATTCCGCCTCCCTCGTCCCTGTTTGATATGCACAGGAAGTCCCTAAAGCGTAAGTTTGGTTTTTCCTTTCGTTTAAGTGCTATGCCGGATGATGGTCTTTAGTAAGGCGGCCATAAAAACGTCTGAAATATATCGTCCAAGGTGGAGATCTTTTAAATTTGGATCTTGACTTCGCACAAAAAGAAGTGAAAGATAGAAAATAGTATTCCGTAAATATTTTTATTTGTGCGATATGTATTATGAACGGACAATTGTCTGTTTATACATTTGACGCATATGGAATGAATTATTATTCAGTATTGCTACTGATAATGCAACGAGAGAATTTGTTATTTTTGACATTTATTGCGTTATTGTTTCATATACCAAAATGTTTGCTTGTTAAACGGTATAACGGTATTGTACATATTTAACACGATATTGGTTTAATTATTGTTAGATTATACGTTGTTTCCAATTACATTAAAATAAAACGAAGTGCTAATTCAGCAAATTTCATTCAAAAGTTGACAGTCCTAGCTCTCCTATTAAATAATTATGCGAGAGCGAAACATCACAGATAAAGTTCAAAGTCCACTCTTGTAGCGTTGTAAAATTGACTGGCCTGGCCTGTTCTTCGAACCCAAGCTCCGTTCTTAAAGTATCCGTCTTTCGCCCACGCGTACATTTGTTCGGTCGAATGTGGACCGTAAATTTCCGCATTTTCATTTTGCGACCATTTAAATTCCCACGTTACTTCGTTCACTTTGTCCTCATCTTTCCCAGAATTTTCTTCTTCGTTAACATTACCTATAAAACAATGTAAGCACAAAACAATACATACGTGATTATGTATGAACAATATAAAACAGTATAAAAATAATAATTACTTTCAGTTTCATCCAATTTTGCTTTTTCTTTAACATCAAAATCATCTGCATACATATCTAATTCTGCTTCTTGCTTTGAAGGATGAGCATGTTTTTCACTCATTTCAACCTATAAAAAATGTCTGGTTTAATTACCTCATAAACAAGTTTCCAGCCAGTTCATTTTTTCATCATAAAACAGTCAGTTATGATTCGTAAGTATATATTACCTTTTTCCTAATTTGTTCATAACTTTCTTGGTATATATCCATATTTCCAGTACGAGTTAGCAACTCATTTGCTAATTCTGTTAATTTCGTTATATCAATAGAATTTTGGTCATCTTCAATAGGTTTCTTTTCTTGTTTTCGTTTCCACCTTTCTGCCGTAGTTAACCTTCTTTTCCCTTTACCTGTAAAATACTGTTTAACACAATATGTCCTTTCGAATTGAATTTTATTAACTGAAATACTTACCAAGCCTACACAAAGCTTTAGAAACTGTTTCTCCTGGTTTTAAATACTCCAATATCTGTTTGTAAATCTGAAGTGGATTAAACATAATATCTGGACCATCATCGTCACTATCACTATCCGCCAGTCCATGCTTTTCATTGCCTTCACTTGCCTTCTTTACACTTGCTGTAGCACTCGGTTTGATCTATCAAGAGTACGCCTTAATAATGTTTTGCATCACTGAGTAAATAAGGCAGGCTTACAGATAATTCTATTTGTTTGCTGTATGAAAACATATTCTGATATTTCAATATGCAAAAGTTCTTAAGCAAAGAATATACATTAAAGCTCCATTTATCTAAACCAGTTGGAGGACAAAAGTTTGCATAATTGGATATGTGAATAATATGATTCTGCTATCTCCCCTCTTATTACTGTTCGCTAATTAATATAATTGCAGCTGCTGTTCATATAACTGGAATTAATTACATCTGTATAATTTATTCATAACACAAACAAATGTTTAAAAACATTCGTATATAAACATATGATTACATAACTAAATTCAACACTTGACCCTGTTCAAATACTGAAAATTCATAAGTTTATATAATTAGAACTGAGCATTAATTTGTTCAGATAAATGGAGTGCATAAAAACAAAGTTTTATTGTAAACATAAACATCCATCTATCAACCTTAATTATTCAAGAACAATAATTAACATTCTAATTTAAACTTAATAGGATATTAATTTTACTTATAAATGTTATAGAGAAAAAATCATCTTATTGTTTAATTTTACAAACCTGCATCCAATCAATATTATCTAACCAATTATCTCTAATTTCTTTTTCTTTGTTCCAAAGATAATGGCCCTCTTTATCAAAATGTCCTTCTTCTAATTCTTCTTTCATATTAAATGCTGTAAAACCCACAGTTGCTTCTGGAGCAGTTGGCCCATCTTCAACACCTGTGCATTAACATTATAAACACTTGACATCGAGCTAAACATTTTATATATTTTTACATACCTTCGAATTCATTATCACTCATTACATTATAATTATCTTCATTGGCATCATCATCTTCTTCGTCTGAATCTAAAGAATTTTTTATTACTGGTTTATTATTACTGCTGTCTTCCATCTCATCAAATTTACGTTTAAACATTGTTATATATTTTAAAATATCAACACGATGAAAGTATCCTTTTTATTGGAACCTATCGGGGTTTACTTTTACACGCAACCAAAACAACACAAGTGTGTCGATTAAAATATAATTTTTCACGAATCAATGCACTATTTATCGTACAGTTTCAGACGTCAATAATTGCAAGTTACATATTGCAAGATAAAAAGATTTTTAAACAAACATATTCGAACTGATTTTGTTCTGTATAAAACGTTTTCTCGCGTTTCAAGTTAGGTTAGAGTTGAAGCACAGTAGCAGGTGACACTACTGTCCACAAGCGTCGCCTGGTAGAATGGAGTGGAATTAAATTATTCTGACGTTATACATACGTAAAAATTGTACAACTTAGGGCAATGTAGGTTTCTTTTGGTTCTGCACAAGTGGAGGGGAGAAGTATCTTATTTGTTTTCGATTTATAGGCATCGAATATATAAATTTGAAATTGTTACATCTCCAAATTCCCAAATTTCACAAATATTCAAATTGATAAACTTTTAAAATTCTCAAATTTCAAAATTTACCATTGAATAATGAGAACTTCTGTCTTTCCAACCCAAGGAAAATCTACCATGTTCACCAATGTACATTGTATATGTTATAATGTACTGTAGTCAAAGATGCAACTTTACATCAGCTGATTTTGTATACATATGTCTGCCATACGTCATGATGCTGCTGTCTAACTTGCAGCATGTATCGATTATTAAAGAATACAACGTATCGGTAAGATTTATAAATGAAAAAAAGAATAGATATAATTCTATTTTAGTACACGGAATAATAAAAATATATTTTACGTTCTATAGTCATCTTCATTGCAGTTATATGTATACATTGTTAATGATGTTGGTGATAAATTCATTTAGCTGTGTATGTTATAAAATATAATGAAACAAAATGTATGAAAAAACATAATTGTATATGTACTATTCACTTTCTTATGTGTTGTTAAAAAAAAATAGTAAGTACATACATGTGTAGTATTGTGTAAACTATTTCAATTAATGAATTAAATCATTAAATACATTGTTGAACAAGTTAAAGTTTTGAATATATATATGCATTATGTATTCAGACTTTAGAGTACAAGTACTTAATGTTTATCATTATAAGTAACTATTGTTTATTAATATCGGTTAAAAATTGTATTTGTTTTTTGTATATGTCTATTGTAACAACATTATCAATACACAGAACAGTTACTATAAAGTACAATATAAAATAATGTTGCTGTATAACAGGTTATTAATATAAATCTTTCAAGCAGGCCAAGTTATTTTGAGTATACATTGAAGGTTGATTGCCAACCTCAGAAATTCAGAATCTACTTGTTCGATTTTATATATGAAAACAATTTTGATTAAACTTGTTTAAAAATGGACTCAGATTCTGCAGAAATGGTGAACGAAATCAAAAACAAGATAATATTACATTGGAACTGTCGAGGTCTGGTGGAGTTCCCCGAAGCAATAAGGATCTATGGAAGTCATATTCAAGAGATATATTTAAAATGGAATAAACTTTCTATGTTACCTCCATGGATTATGGAACTCTTTAATGTTACTAATTTATATCTGTATGGAAATATGATCAAAGAAATTCCTTCCGAACTTTGTCGAATGAGTCAGTTGACAGTGCTTGATTTAAGTGCTAATGAACTAAATAAAATACCTTCTTGTATAGCCAGTTTAATTAACTTGAAATCTCTGTTATTAAATGAAAATTTTATAGATAAATTACCAGCTGGTAAGTCTAGAAGTGTTATGTTCACTATTACATTCAATGTTATTCTCTATATTATTTTTGTAGAAATGAATGAAATGCATAACTTGGAAATTTTATCTATTGCTGGAAACAAATTTGTTGTACTACCAGAGTGGATAGGTTCCTTGCCCAAATTAAAAGAGTTAATTGCAGATAATAATTATTTAAGAGAACTACCTAATAGACTTACTTTATCACCACAGTTATCAGTAATTTCTGTATGTTCAAACAGGTTATTATATTAAATACATAAAAATTTATGAATTTAGTAAATACTACGAATTGCTACTATTTAATGGAAAATAATTTTTATATAGGCTTCGGTATTTACCATTAAATGGTTTTTTATCATCACCATGTATTAGATTTGATGCAAATGTATACTTAAATTATTTGTCTTATCCACTTCTCTATCAATTAACTTCTCAAGCTCAAGACTCATTCATGTATGAACAAAGAAATATTTTAGGATATGGGTAAGTTTATGTTTAAATATAAAATATAAGCTACAATTAAGTAACAATTCAATTAAGGATAAATATTAAAATATATTTAAATATTTTAAGATAAATTCCTTTACAATATAGTCTCATGATTTATTTAATCTTTAATAACAAGAAATTTATATATTTATAAGTACATACATATATACAATCACAGATGCTTTAAAACACATTGTGAAAACAATGTATTACGTAGAACTATAAAATTGAACATAAAAATAAATGCAATAAGTGGGAAGGATTCTGATTTTATAATTGAATTACCACGTCAACTCCTAAAAGTTTACAAAACTTACGAAAACACAGTTATTTCCTTGTGGGAATTGGCCTTGAGAAAAGTTTATACTGGAAGGTAGTTACCATTTTCTTACAATTTAAACTGTTTTTAATAAATGTATTATATTCTCAGACACTTATTCTGATGTCACGAATCTGTGATACTTAATTTTAGGTATAAACATACACTTAACGTTTCTACATCACCTATAAATGTAAATATTCAATATGAACCGATTGCTATAAATAATTGTTATCAACCTGACTTTACAATGTATTCTATAAATTATGGTTTTCACAATTTATTAATGAATGGACCAACTAGTATTTGTGTTAATTCTCTATGTCAGCAGCCAATCTTTACAGAAGCTTGGATTATTGTTGGCATAAGCTATTATACAGAGTCTATAACAACCGTTGCATTGTGTTGCTGTAAAAGGTAAGATAAATATTGTCTATATATTCATAAATAATATCAAAAATTTATTTTAATTTTACAGATGTGCATCTGAATTTTCTAAACATTCCAATATGATGATCAGTCATAACTGGCATTGTATAAATTAATAGTACCTTGTTTAGTAAATAATTCTGTAAATAGAAATATAAAAATAAAAGAGTTTAATGTTTGCGATTTATATTAAATTTTATATGCTTCACAAGATCTTGAACATATCTTAGCAACTATTAATGTAAAACGATTTTGAAAAATAGTCATTTTACCGAAAGATCTATTCTAAAAATAATATACTTATATAATTTTAAAGTCTTTTACATTAAGTAAAAAAATTAATTCAAATTATTTTTTCCATTATTTTTAATATAATTTTGCACTTAAGCTATGAGGAAATCTAAAGCTCTATCACGATCGATATTACATTTCAAGAGTGCAGCAGATGCCTCTTCCTCAGAGAAACCTAAATCTCTTAGAGTACATAAATTTTCATAATAAACTTTGGCTTTTTCTTGATTGTATTCGGTAAGAGTAAGAGCCTTTTCAGCATCCTCTCCAGAAATGCCCATTTCTTCTAAGGACTGCACAGCCAACAAGTATTCTACAATCTTTTTATTATCCTTACCACCTAAATCACGTATAGCACGAGCAGCTCTTGATAACGGAAATCCCATATCACTTAAATGACGAGCTAATTTTTTATCTTCTTCTGTTAAATCCAGTAGTAAATTTACAAAAACTTGATTTTTTATTACTGGCTCTTTATGCTTTAGTGTGTCTTGGGAACTAGTATCAGGCCTTTCAAGATTTGGCCATGTTTTCCAATCCTGTCATGTATATAATGAATTTTAAACTAGAGTTCACCTATAAAGATAAGGTCTTTGTTCTAAAGAATATTTGATATTATTACCTCTACAACTAGTCTTTCTAAATCTTTTTGAAGTTCTTGCACAACTGCAGATACACTACGATGTTTAGCATTTTCTTGTTCATTTGCTTCTTCTTGACTATTTGTTTCATTTTTATTATTATCATTTTTTTCTTCTATATTAGCTTCTGACTGATCATCAATAGTTAATTCATTCAATATACTTTCTAATTTTGCTGGTGGTACCCATTGAGATCTAGGTTGTAATACCTAAAAATAAATTCAATAAATACAATTAACATTCCCATCTAGTATTTAGTTATTGTAGATATAAGATATACTATCAAACCTGAGCAAGTTCTTCCATATCATTAATTGTTTTTAATTCCATATTGTCAAATGGACTGCTTGTGTCATTATCAAAATCAGCAAAATTAAGACCATTTATTTTCACGTGATCTTGGAAATCATTAGCTGGTGGAGATAAAGGCTGTGGTGTAAGAATTGTATCTTTAGGCACAGGTGCATTTACAGGTAACTGATTTATAGTATCAGGCAATGGTGGTGGTGGTGGAGGTGAAGATTCTTTCTTTTCTTTCTTTCTTTTCTCATCTAACCTTGCATTCTTTGCTTTGTTATTTGCTTCTCTAATGTTACGCCATTCTGTCATCTATAAATTTGTATAATTTAAACATAAAATATAAATTTGTATTTGAACAAGTTTTTTAATATATAAATAAGAAGTATTATAATGGTAACTATTTTACTATAGAATACAATTGTTTGTAAAATACATTCATGTGTTATCAATTGATATAAAATGATAGCAAACCTTTTCAAGTACAGATCGTTCCAAACTAAAATCATAAGTTAATTTTGATACATCTGGTAACTTGTTATTATATGCAGCTGGTAAACATACTTTTCTTGGAGGTTTGTAAGCTTCAGCAATTTTAACATGAACTCCATCCATGTAAGTGGCAACTAAATCACATTGTGCAGATACCGAAGAACGAGTCATATTTTAGCATGAGGAAACTAATATTTGAAAGAGATAGTATTTGCTAAAATTCCAAATCACTGTATATATATTTATATATATACAAATATTATATTCATAACCTCATGTCATTTTACGGTTCTTATTGTTACGTAGTTGGATTACTTTACACATTTCATACACACATATATAAATATGTAACATGAATCAACATTATTTATTGAAATATTTTAATTAAATACATTGATTTACGTTTGACAGCTCACACTGATTTGAACTCTTGATGTTCCGCGGAGCCATATTGAATTTATTAAACACAATCGATATAGCAAGTTCCTAATTAACAACCACTGATAACTAAATCGTAGGTAAAAATCATTTAAATTCGGATAAAACAATTACGTAAACTATAAAGGTTTTAATAAGAAATAATAACATTTAATAATAATATATTTTTATTAACAATAAATATCAGTTATTGTCAACGATAAAATCGCAATAAATATGGCTTACAAACTTAGCAACAAAAATATATTGTACATACTTTCATGGTTATGTAGCCATAAATTTCACATTCTATTCACTATAATACAGACATATAATTCACACACGTATCTCTATGTTTCAATTTTTTAATTTATTTAGAACTATGTCACAGAGAATGTGATTCTCCTTACTGCGCAATGTGGTCAATTTTGTACATATATATATATTTATATATAAATTAAATTAGCTAATAAAATTTTGATTATAAATCTTCATCGTATACCAGTTACTCTTTTACTTTCACTTTGTGTTTCATTAACAGACTTAGTCTGAATATTACCAAGCATTTGAATACCAGTAGTAATTTCTATACTTTGTTCTTTTTTCTTAGCTTCCAGTGCTTTCATATATGCAAGGAAAGATGTCCAAACTAAACTGCAAAAACTTACATAAACTACACGATTATGTTCTGGGATGAAAAAAAAGTTAATTGTTTGTAAAACAGGCCACACACAAACACCAACCTAAAAATAAGTTCCAGTTCAAATAATTTGGTCATTTATATTTGCAACAATATTTTGCATTTATTAAACACCTACCTTATAAGTGGGCCAAAATTTTTGTTTTACTTCTTCAACACATTCTGATACTGGTTTCAATTCAAGAAGGTTTATGCCAAAGAAGAAACAGCACATTGCTGCAGGGCTATACGTAACTTGTTCTACCAAAGCCTATAACATAAAATATTAAATATTAATATTATATCTTAGGTAGATACTATGATTACTTCAAATTTTGGTATACTTTGGTAATTGCAGACTTCAAATCTGACTTTGGCCAAAAATATGAAGAACATCTCAACCAACAGTATAGTGTTGGTGCCACAAAAAAGCCACCATACAAGCTAAATCTCAATGCTTGCATATAATTTAATTCGTCATTTCCTATAATTTTTTGCTGTAGTAAAGATCCTGTAGGCCATATAATAGTGTAAGAAGCCATTCCTCTTACAATGGGATACTTTTGCGTTACCTCGCGAAATTTTCCAAAAAAAACCCGCATTTTTGCTCTTATCACTGAAATATAAGTAAATGCATTATTAATTCATTAATAAAACAGTATTCATTAGTTATAATCATAAATATGCATCTATGTATACGTCAAATAACGGAAGTACAAATGAATGAAACAAACTTTAATACGGATTGAAACATCGAGATTTGTGTTATTAAATAATGTGCCGTTCATATTTACTACATCATTGCATAATTTATGTTTGTATTACTTTATTTGGAAGCATTTTGTAAGCTTCATGTTTTCTTTCCTCGCAGCACGTGACAAATGGTTTCAGAACGAACGATGTTGCGCGCCAAACAAGAGACAGAGAGCGCGCAATCGATGTTTCAGAAATAGAGAAGTCATTTTTTCTATATGTATAGAGGGATGAAATATGTATAATCGAACCTGTGTCAATTGTAATTGTCATTGATTTGATCCTTCAAGTCATTGCGTGAATTTACATGACGTTGATCAGTTATGAAAAATGACAGTTACTGAGGCAGGATAGTATGACACTTTCAAAAAAAAAAAGTAATGAATGTATATTTTTCATTTCGCGTTTTTGTTTGCACATCATACCTTTTTTTGGTAAAGAGACGAATTGTCGATCGTGTTACCGCGGTTTGTTCGAACGTGACGCGAGGAAACTCGCTGTACCGCGGATTTGTAAGAAACAACGGTCAAGTAAGGTTGACACATCTGGAAATGATTCACTACTACGGAAACACGCGTATACTGGCAATGGCTGAAGCGAAACTTATATGCGACACGCGCAAAAGTACTAACGGTGACGAAACTACTCGATCCATTCTTATCTGTCCTTGGTAATTTCGCGTATTTCTAATGTAGTTTTTTGAGTTTGATATATCATATAAGTAACTAGACTAGACTAGACATTGTCTGTTGGTTAAGTGAGGTTAAGTACACCCGAGTGAAATGTAGCCTTTCTTTGGATAAGGAATAGTTCAGGGGAGGTGTCTCCCTCCACTTTCCTTCAATTTTAGATAATCTAATGTGGAAACTTGAAATTTTCGAATTTAAAAATTTGGAAATTCTCAAATTTTGAAATTTACAAAAGTATAAATTCCAAATATTATTTAATTTCTATATTCGAAAATTTACCAACCAAAAAATAACGAGTGGTGGGGTCTTTTTCTCCTACATCGCCATTTTCCGTAGGGAAGCCTTCCGCAATACTGTAAAAAATTATCGTATTAACAACAGCCCTGGATAGCACATAATTGGAATAAATCGATCATGTTTGATATCAGTGAATTTGAAATAGTGTAAGTGAGTATTTAATTAGCTTAGATTAAACAGGATATGAAAAGGTTTGAAATAAAACGTTCATTATCTTTTCTGAGAGTTGTGCAGTGCAGTATTTTGAATCGAAATTACTTATAAAGTATACTTTCTTGATATTTTTGATTTTGTTTATTTAATTTCACTGTATTTAAATAATATTCACAAACTTAATTGATGTTTTTCACTGTGGTAACAAACATATAACATGTAACACATAACAGAAAATATGTTATCAAAATTATCAAATTCAATTTCTATAAATTTTTGTGATATTATATAAATTGTAAAAGATCAAGTGCACTCAATTATACAGATATACATTTCTATACTGTTTCAAACAATTTTTGTCTAAACCCATTTATAAAAGATTACATAGTTTAATTAAACAGTGCTAATGAATTAATGCTAATTTGTTTATAATACATAATTCATAAAAATATTTGCTTATTTTGTACGTATACAAAGATAATATTTGCAAGCAAATTTATAGAAATAAATTGTATACTACAGATTATAAACTTTTGTTAAAATTTAGAGTCAACAAAATTTACTGTTATAAACATTTTTTCTACAATTCTGTGTTATTTTTCTATTTCTAATAATAAAAAAATACTGTCTGTATTCAATGATTATTATCCACATCCATTCTTTAAAATTATATACACAGAACAACCTTTAGAAATTGTCAATAGTTTTGCAATTTTGCATAGGATTGGCACAGTCTGAATTATAAACCACCCAATTATTTAAACTATACAACTTATCACTCATTTTGCTGCAATATCGAACAAATCACATATTCCTTCATTTTCACTAAGGTTAAAGTGATAATCTTTATCACTGGGTGGTGGACTTAATCTTACTAATGGACCATAAACTGTAAAGAAAATTTATACATTTTATAATAAGCAAAACTGAATGAGATTCCATAAATTTTACTATTAGTAATATTTTTACTTACTATCCGAATAAAATTGGTCAAGTAATTCAAAGTCTTTTTGAGCAATATCTAAAATTGTAAAATATGTGTTCAATGAAACATTATATTTACCATATTAATGCCTTAAAAATCTGAACATACCTGATGTGCTGACGTCACGAAGTACTATTTTTGCTTCTATTAACTCAGCATCGTCTTCCTCGTCTTCATCAGATAAAACAGGGTCAGGTTTACTAGCTCCCTTTGGAGGCCTACAATTTAATGAACATTTCATGAAGTATTAATATTAAGCTCTGATAAATTTGTATAATTTACTGAAATAAGTTTGAGATATAACTGTACTGTGTGATCCATTCCAAAAAAATAGATTGTTCCTCAATATCTACTTTTCCCCTATTTAGATCAATTACTCTATGCTCTGTGCAGATCAAAAATATAATTTTACTATTTTTGATGCGAATAGAGCAAATTACTTCCCATTTTTAAAAACTGATATTTACCTTCCAACTCTTCTCTTTGGTTTAATATTACTTTCTTCTTTCTTCTCTTCTTCTTCTTTCACTCTTTTTGTACCCTTTGTTTCTTCTTGTAACCTCATCTCTAATATTTTGTTATCATACGTTTTAGCTAATTCTGGTTGGATCATATACACTTTAATTTCCCCTGAACTACTCTTCAAAAACATTTCATAATTTATTTCTTTGTCTTCATCCTCAGATGGCTAATGGTAAAAACAAATAATAAAACTGTATATTTAAAATATGACACAGTTTCCTAAAAAGGATATAATACCTGCATTACGTGTGGTACACTTAATTCTGTGTCAGGAGGAGCTTGAATTCCTAATACAAAGTCATCAGGAAAATTTTCCTTGACATCTTCATATGTAATATATGCATATTTTCTATTAATTAAATCATTTTCTATATTTTTTATACTTTGTTGAATCCACTGAGTATGCATATCTAATAACTGTTCATGATCCTCTAACTTTCTGATTTCATCTTTTAAGTCAGTTAATTTTTCGCCAACTTCTTGAGTGTTACAACCTGGACCTGCTCCTCTAGTGATTCATTTAAAATATCATATTATATAAAAAATACGAAGATGAATATTTAAATTACTACATTATTATGAGTAGAAGAAAAACATACTTCCATTGGATACTATTTTTACTTTTCTTTTCTATGAGTCCAATACCTTCAAGAACATTGGTAATGTCATAAATACGTCTTTTTTGTCGTACTTCTAAAATATCAGCAGCCTAAAATATAAAAAGGTTATTATCAATACATTATCAAATACAATTAAGTTATCGTTCTATTTTTTTAGGTTATGTAGGATCACACGTTCAAATACTGAAAATGATAACATATCAGTTATACAACGTTAAATTAAGATAATTAGTAAGATAGCAATAATTTTTTTTAAAAATCTATTGATCGGAAATTTGGAATATTGATTTCGGTCATACTTATTTTAAAATTCCCGCAAGCAAGAAATGGCGTGTACGCCCGCGATAACTTAACCTAGCAGGTAGGTTAACTTTTTATATCTGATCGTTTATGAAAGCACTTACTACTTTTAAATCGAGAACACCGTCCTTCGCTTTTTGCAATAACGTGACAAATCGTGTCGTTAATAGGCCTAGTGATTTTTCAAATCTACTTTGTTGATTATCTGCCATTCTCGAGGTCGTTGTCAAAATTTTCAAAACTCACTATTCTCTTCGAAATTGCCGCAACACCACGGACGCCATCCCAGTTAATGCGCAAGAGGTATTTAAATATGAGCGCGTCTCTAGTGTCGACGTTACGTTAATCTTTGTAAAAGATTAGTACTCTTCTGTTATTATAATAGCGTGTTGGACATCATTCGGATGAAACTTTATTTGAATAAGAATTACGAGGTAATAATTAATCATCCATCATTTACACATAATTCGAGTTATAGGTTCCTTCAAGTGTCCGTTATTCATGTAAAAAGTCCTTATCAGTTAATCGTTACTTATCTCGTTCGTGTAAAATCCGTAATACGAAATGATTTTTACTCAGCACTGTTACGTTATAATATTGAAGGTAGAATAAAATTAAACGATATACTTTAAAATACAATTTTTATATTTACAAAATACATGTAAGATCAAACCACAGACTTATCTTTACTTTTCAATATGTACATTTTTTAATTTACTATATTTTTATACAAAAATAGTTAATAATGAAACGTGTTATAAGGATTACTGGTTTTGTTTAACAAAATAAAATAAAATATGCTTAAAAAGTATATATTTACATTTGCTGATAAACAGCACCTTGATTCAGTATGTATGAGAATGTGAGTGTTGAATTATATAAAACTTATATAAAATATGAACAGTGCAAGTCTTCAAAGACTATGTTAAATTATTAAACGTTTTTCTATGGAAAGATAAATTCATTAGTTACAGTTGTTGCATCTGGACTAAGGCTGGAACTTGCAGAACTCAAAGTTTCTTCTTTAATCTTTAGATTGGAAGAATCCTTATTTTTGTCCTTATCTTTCTCTTTTTCTTTTTCTTTAGGTTTATCCTTATCTTTGTCTTTCTTCTCTTTATCCTTGCCATGCTTATGGTCATGTTTATGTTTGTGTTTGTGTTTATGTTTCTTCTTGTCCTTTTTCTTTTTCTTGTTCTGAAAAATATAGATACAAAACATATGTATATAAACGAATATTGCAGAAAAATAATTTTGATAGTCTGAATTACCTTGTTGACAGAATCACTCTTTTGTTTATGATCTTCTCCTTCTTTTTTAAACATCCCCGGTTCAAAACCTACTGGTCCAGCGGTTCCCATGATACCAGGTAATGATGCGGAGTTATCGCTATAATATTCTGATTTTACTTTTCCTTCGCCGACTGTGGGATTCGTTCGATCGTCCTTTTCAACATAAAATTAAATAAAACTTATAGTTTGAATTTAATGTTCGATTATATATATCTCTAGTGATGTATTAATTACCACTTTCTGTCGTTTTGCTTCTGGGCCATACTCAACCGAATTTGAAGGGCCAGGAATATCTTTACTGGGAGAAGGTTTCCTTTTATTTACAGAATTTGTACTTTCAATTTCTATTACTGTCGGTTCGTGTTTAATATGTACTAAATTTGGTTTCACCTGAAACGTACATATTTTATTTCATAATTATTCAAAAGATGATTTCTATAATTCAAACTTACATCCTGTTCTGGGCTTGGTGGACCCGCCTTTTTTGGTTTAGTAAGGGCAGCTAGCTCAGGAATGGGGAGACAAAGTGGACGTTTCGAACCGTATAAAGTATAATACAGATCGACCAAATCACATCGTATTTTAGGATCATGAGAAAGCATGCCACTAAAACAGTAAATTTATATTAAATACTTCCGCGAAGAAGAATTATATAGTGATTAAAATTTAACATACTTAATAAGGTTCCATATACGATCAACTAATTCAGAACGATCCAAACGATGCTTATGTGCTTTCTCGAATGGTGGATTTTCGACCATAAGCCTCACTAATCGATGTCGAACTCCGGGGTGAGGATCCATCTCTATCATATCGAGTAGAAATTCTAAATCCTCCCATTTACCATCCACTCTTGTAAAATCGACTAATGCTTCCAGTGCCGCAATTCTGACATCTAAAGCGATCGTGATAGGAATTTATAAATATTTAAGACATTATTAATATATATCGTAGAAAATATCTAAGTACCGATAAACTGTCCATATGCAGCATAGGCTCTGAAAAGATGAGGGTTACTGGGAAGATGACCGAATTTTTGTAAAATTCTTATGACCTTCAAGCAAGCAACACTGACTGTATATTTGTAACACGGTAACAACTTTTCTAAGTTCAAATTTCTAGTAACTTCTTCCAATATAGCTTTCGTGTCAACTGATAAAGATTCAGCGGTAATGGCAGTCCTGAAAACATTATTACAGACTCATAAATTATCAAACAAACAAATCAATTTATTAAATATTTATCATACCCTTGTTGTATGCTAATTACAGGTGTAACAGTAGCTCCAAGAGCTTCAATCAATGCCGCTCTGTAATAGTTATCTGAATATCTATTTTTACTATTGTCATTGTACTTGAATAAATCCATTAAAAAGGCTAAAACTTCTGGTGGACATATACCATGTGCATTACGTAAACCTGCCATTGCTACAGGTATAGTCTGAAATCGTAAAAAAGTGTGTAACATAAAATAATATTTTACTTATTTTGCAAAATAATATTTAAACCTTTTGTAAAAAGTAATGTTGAAAATTTGAGAAATTATTCTGTTTTATTATTCGTCTACACGAAGCTGATCCAAACAATTTTCTAAATATGGCTAACATCGCAGGTGGGCCAGCCCATGTTGCAACCATTGCGTTAGCAACCTAGTAATACATTTATTATTAATAACTTGCATGTACGTAAACGACAGAAAATATATCTGTTTAAAATATAAATAACCTTGGTTAAACAATGTGCAGCTCGCAATCTGACTTTATAATAGCAATGTTCATTTTCTATGGTATCGGTTAATGCTAATCGTGTAGCAGGCGTTGCGTGATTCTGCAAAGCTTCGATAGCTTCTAATTGCGCGGTAACATCCCTTTCGTGTCTTAATTGATATTGCCATTGGTAATCGGGTTGTTCAATTTGAACAGCGCGCATTAGTGTCATATCGGGATCCAATCTTATCCACAATACAGGAGAATCACTGCAGATGAAATAAAATTTTATACCGCAAGCATGTTTTCATCTTAAAGAATGTATAAATATAGACTTTAATATAAGATGTAAAGAAACAATATTTACTCCATAGCAGAAAGGTCCATGTCCACTTCTTCTCCAGTACACAGTGGAATTTTTTTCTTCTTATTTCTACGGCTTTTACTGTGACACGTTATATCTGCTTTTGCAACGGTACCTTCAATTTGTAAAGTATGTTTGAAAGTACCATCTAATTCTTGGATATTAACTAAAAGAGGACCAACATATTTTCTAATTCCTCTTTGGTTTGTAGTATCTTGCCGAATTTCTAATTCCACGGTATTTCTATAAAATACATTACAGATTAATAAATGGCTTGGATTGGTTTATCTCTTCAAGTAATTACCTTTTCCTATTAAATACAAAACTTAAACTAAATTTTGCATGTCCCCCAGTTCTGACCCATTGGTCTATAAAAACTGCCATATCTTTACCTGTTACGGTAAAGATTGCTTTTGTAAATACATTTGTACTAATCAACATGTGAGACCAAAGTCCAGAATCAATTTTTTGTTGAGCTGCATTAGCTGCTAATGAAAGTTGTTTATTGAAAACCTAAAACACAGATACAAAGTACATATTTTAGTGTATTTGGAAAGGTATGTGATAAGTACCTGTAGGAGTAATTCTTGTCCAATTCGATGTTCTAACATTCTAATCACTAAATGCGCCTTTTTACGAAGTACTTCAATGTACTTTGGAGACATCGTATGTAAATTCCTTATTGGAAAATAAAAACCAGGATCTGGAGCTCTAGGGGTTGGTGCTGGTGTGTTAGCTGCAATAGGTAATGGTGCTGGAGGCTGTGAAGGATCTAATATTATACCTCCAAATTGTTCTTCGTATCTTACAACTTCTTGTAATTCCTAAAAATATGTATAAAATAAAATTGATACTAGATTAGGTAACAGATAAAAACAGGAAAAAGATTTTTACCGATTGTACCCATTCTCGGTATTCATTATTTCCAAAACATTTTTTTGCATATAAACCGGTTAGGTATGTTGAAATACCTTTAGGTAACCACGTGTCAGACCAATTTTGCATGGATATAAAACACCCAAAAAATTGTTCTGCCACAGCCTGTGCCATAGCCTTTTTTGTAATATAAACTTGATCAATAATTGCAGTAGAATGTAATAAATTTGTACTACAAACGAATAAATTTTCATTGAGATAATTACTTTATATACTGAATGTAGATAATATCTAAGGACTTAGCTTACTTTAAAATACTCATAGTGGCATATGCGTTTATATCTTCATCCAATTCATCTACAAACACTTGTTTATAACAAGAATAAGGGTATCTATTCGACAAAGTTTCTTCATAAAATTCAAATGCTTCATGCATATATTTTGCAGAAACTTTCAATGATGGTAACAACTGTGGTAAACAAAAATGTGTTACCTCATGCATATAAGGATCCACAAATATTTCAAATGGTCTGTAAAATAAAAGTGTTACAACTTGATTTTTTATCCAGTATAGATATAAAATAAGTCATCAATTAACTTACCCAACTGCAAGAGCAATATTTGGTGAACATGCTGGTGTGTTAAGAACATAATGAAAGGTTTTTCTCCGCATATCTGGTGTATATACAACTTCTACTAGGTCACCACAAGATATAGCAGTCATAGAATCATCAACAGTGAATTCTAATTTCCAAGTACATGGTTCTGCAAAACTATCAACACATGGAAACCATAGTCTTGACGAATTTTCATAGCTATATGTGTACATATGTGCACCTCTCTAAAATAGAATACAATACCTGTATACAGCTAAGTTCAGAGAATAAATATGTATAGAATTAACTTGTCATACCTCAGCTAATGTTCCTTCACAATTTGGTACAACAAAATGCACTCCACCTTGTGGTTGTTCTAAAGAGAATTCAATGCTAATTCTTAAACTTCTACCTTCAGCAACTAGATGCGCTGCATCTGGTGGGATCTGTACTACTAATTCTCCTGCATTGTTATCTGGATCAACTCTTTGTGCAGCTGCTAAGTGCATGTTTGAAAAGAATTCTAATGATCTCCTACAAAAATATATTATTATATCAGGTCCATGAAAGTTATACATATATCTGTATATTTATACTTACTGTTTTCCATCTCCTTGACAGATATCCAAAAATGGGTCAAAATATTGAAATGGTGCTTCATAAGTGTCATTTAAACATACTCTATAAATTCTACATTGTTTCGCATTAAGTTTTATCAGTCTTAATGTATCTCTAAGCGGAACTATTGTCAATTCTACAAATCCCTACAAAAAAAATACATAGTTATGAAATAAATATTGTAAGAACATTGATCATTGACTATTATTTGACTTACAATAATGCTCTTCCTTTGAAAGCTTATACCTGTGAGGCTCAATATTTGATGAGCCGTAAAATAGGAAGAAAACAATAAATAATGACTAACACAATAAATGTATTTAACAAAATATTAAATTCTTGTATTATTTCGAAAAACTTGCATCTAATGCTGTTAGAAAGCGAAAAATGAAAATGCAAAATTTTGTAAACATAACCTAAAATCATAACTTAAAAATGGGTGCAAATTACGATCTTAAACTTTTCTGTACATCTTTAATAACTAAGTATGGAAAGAAGTTTGTAGAAATGCATAAAATTTTATTTTTGAATCTTGAAGCTACAATCAATTATCTTTGTTTACATTATAAAGCTCTTGAAAAATACTTATAATTTATATGGTCGGCTATTATCGGCCGTTCTTTCCTTCTTCATGTTTCATTTATGTTTTTCCACTATTTGCTTTTAACAATTTATACATAATTTTGTAGATAAATCGGAAGTATAAACATTGTTGACATTTTAATACATCGAAATTACTGTTTTCATAAGGAGTTATAATCATTGAGTATGCATATCATCCTACTGATATGAACGGAAACCTCTATCTACAATTGTCGTGTCACAACCTTCTTTATCGATTGAGAGTAAAATTCACAATGAAATTACAGTGCATTTAGTTGTGGAAATTGAAGGTATATATTTTATCGATGAGAAAAATGGAATTCCTTCGATTGTGGTTAGAATATATTTTATGCGGTTATTATTGATAAGTGCATGAAAGTAGGCGCCTAAAAGTAGGCAACCAAAAATACAGGTATGTGACATGAACAGCATCCTCAAGGGGTAAAACATTAAACTGATCTGAAATATCGACGTCATCCAAAACCTCATTTTTACCAACTGTTTTATTACGCACTCTATAATTTAGAACGGTGATTTCAGGAACTAGTACGTACAAAATGATCGAAAGCGATTAGGCTGTAAATGCGGGAAATCAGCATCGCAGACGAGATGATGTCTGCGACAAATACTGCTATTGTGTCATTGATCAAATCCGAAAATGGTAATGCAGTTAGCTGAATCCATTCTGATTCATACTCACATTCCGTAACGTTTCTAGGTATATAAAATATAGGACACAGGTTTATAAATAATAGAATATATTTATTATTCCTTGTTAACCTAGTACAGAAATGGAAGAAAATGTAACACTGAAGGTGTTTAAAGAGTGTCATTAGTCATCGATTTTGTGAATGTCATTCACAAAATCTTTTTTGGTAGATGCGTCACCGACTAAAAGGAATTTTTTATCTGGAAAAAGATATCCATGATATGACTTCATCCACATGATACGAAAAGTTGAAATAAAATATGTTCATATTGCTTAATCAACAAATCCATATAGATATTATTGCATCAGAAAATGATCGATTTTAAAACTTCTAGAAGGTTAAGTACTAATCTTATAAGTACTCTAAAAATGATGCGAAAAATTGCGATGCGTTTCCAGATAGAGACGAATCGTTCTCACTAAATAAACAAATGCTGGTATCTTCCACAAAATAAGTTAACAAACGTCATTACAATGTTATACATAACTTATCAGTTCGATTATACCGCAGCTTAGTTGCTCCAATAGACAGCGATATTTGCCACGTTATACATATATTTATTAACCGCAGACTTATCTAGGCGTTCACGTGGCTGGAGCAGTGAAACACGAGAAGTAGAATTACAAAAACGATTTCAAAACGACATGCGACTATATAACGTATACAACAACCATGAAATATATACAAATGTATCTTACGATCTATACAATGTTCGATTAAGTTTTAAATTCACGCCAGGTATTTTTGATTATTTAGATCTGTCACGTTCTACAGAATTGCTTATCGTAAAAACGTGCATTGAAATACGACAGTCAGCAAAAACCTCGAAACGCTATCAATTACAGACACTTATATGAAAAGTGATCGCGGAACAGATTAGTATACCTGATAGGACGTACGCATGAGCACAGGTACGAACGAATTGTTCTTGGCGCGTAACTACATTCATTACGTGTACACAAGGTTTCGTCGTAGTACCGTGTGTATACGCGAAGCCGCAAGTTTGGTAATTCACTAAAGCGTGCACTCGAAGCAAAAACTCGCACGTATCATTTAGATCTCACCAGTATCCAAAAGTCGATGCGAATTACTCATCGACTTTTACTTTTCCCCGACCGCTAAATAAATCGCACAGTGATACTTCATCGATTGGTGGACATAAACATGTTAGCCTTGGTAATCGCACAGCGCACCGTGATTTCGGTGGACGTGTCCGACACCATTGCGCGTTGCAGTGTCACCATGGCTAAAGTTTCGACCACAGTTGTTACGTAACTTGTTACGCACCGTGCACACAACTTACGTATTTCTGGACATATGTACATGTATTGATACATATAGCATGGGTCGGTGAGACTTCCACAAGTGCGGGAGCGGATCTACGTGCACGTGACAGAGTGCATGTGTATAATTGTATGTATGTAGTCGGTGCGCGAACAGGGCCGACGTAACGTGCGCGGAACCCTGTGCAAAAATTTTGTACACGAACAATATTGTTCATCGCTCGTTGTTTCTTAAAATTCAAAAATTGTCTAACTTGAGAATTTTGTAGGATTCGGAAGTTCGAATATTTGAAAATTCGAAAATTTGAAAACTTGAAAATGTAAAGATTCGGAAATTTGAAAATTGAAAAATTCGAAAACTTGAAAAGTTAAACATTTTCAAGTTTACATATCACTACGTACATCACTTCCTTACACTTGCCCTGACCCCAAGAAAGAATACATTACATTGTATTTGCAAGTACGTGTTTCAATCTCATCAATTTTGAAATTTGCATAAGTGTTATATGTTAAATTTGCTGCGATAGATTCGTGCCGGCCCTGTACGTGGCTATTGGCAGATACTTGTGCAAGAATGGCTTCCCTCAGTTAAGGGGAAGTGCGGTCTCGTGCAAGTTTGGCTTCCACGTAAAAAAGTATCTCAACACTTGTCTTCTTCATTCCCTGCGTGCCACAATAGTTAATCTAAAGTGGCCATCCGTAAGCTTCAAGCATTCGCATTATTTGTACTGACATTTGAAATAATCTGAAAATACCGATTTAACTAAATCATTGCTAAATTTCCATATCTTCTTTTATTTTTGGATCTGAATCATGAAAATGGATGGCCGTTGTAGGTTAGCTTCGTTGTCGCGAAACGATGCACGGATAAAATCGTCGCGAGTGGTGGATCTCCTTCTCCTACACTTCCCCTTAACCAGAAATGCCTATCTTTGAACGCGGTTGTACTGGTTAGTCGGCTAGTAAACTACTTGACTGTTCAATTATTTGAACGTCATGCGCGCGGCCGCGCGAGTCTGTTCAAAAGCTTGGCGATCGGTTGTTGGCTACCGACATTCAACGGGTAAGGATTGTCAACGTTCCTGACAATCACCGGATTCACGCTGTTCTACCTGCGTCGGCAGTCCGTTGAACGTATCGATAGAGTGTAACGATGCTGAATCTGTTCGAACCACTCCTCGACATTCCGACGGTCTACTACGGGGCGCTACTGGGCGCCGGATTTTGCATCTATTATCTTTTTGAAGTTGTGAAAGTGAGTAACCCGTCGTATCTTTTCCTCTGTCCGCTCTATCATTCATTTACATTCTTTACGGAAAGTTTGTAATCGTTTCTGAGTCATCGGCGAGACGATAAGCAATACAAAAATTCACGTCGAATGCAATTATCGAAACGTGTTAGGTCAAACATTTCGATAGTTATTCGATATTTAATTAATATTTTAGATCAACGGTGCAGATTTTATTACAGACCACGAAAGAGAATATGCATTCACACGATGTTTTTACTGCATATAATTTGACAAAAAGTTTTATCTCTTTCTATAGAATTGTTATTTAAATTTATACGTGAATTTCAAATTAGGAAATATAACGTTATTGGTTATCTGTAGACTTTTAACCTTCATTAACATCAATCATGGCATTTGGTTCAGAGTCACGCGTATATCATGCTTCATTCTATTAAACGCGACGTTTAGAAATAGTAATGGATTTCGCTTAGAAATCTGGAACCTTCCATTAGACGTCGGAACAATAAAAAAATTCTATTGGTGCGCGAACGTGGAATGAATTTTAATTTCCAGATGCGTTTAATTGAGAGAACAGAATTAAATCAACGATATTGTACGAGTGTACATTTGATACGATATTAACCCGCCAATATCATTTCACGACCATTGTTTGATCATTCGTTGACCCCAATATTCTAATTCTCACGCGAATTAATAACAAGGTTAAGAAATTGTTGTACGATAAATGTGTCGTATAAAAAATTGTTATCTAAAATACAAAGTTCGTGCAAGAAAAACTTTCTGTCTCATTAACGAATAATATTTTGCGGACAAATTTGAGAATTGCGAAACATTCGAATATACTCGATCGATTCAACAAGATAATCGAAAGTCGAATATCTCGTTTTCCTTATCGAGCGATTAAGACCTCAAAGCCATATATAATATATAGCATTAATCTCGATATATTATCAGGATTTCCGCGATACGAATAGCCGAACTCTGACACGACCCTTCGTGGTTTGTACGAGCCACGAGGAGTTGCACGATTTATTAATTTGACCTTAAAACTCCGAGGCATTTGCCCCGGACGAATCGTGCGCCCGTTAGTGTGCGCGCGCATCACACGCACACGCCGGAACAGGTGACATCGCGCGTTCGCCAAATAGCCATTCGTCAAGAATAATGTGATGCTGAATAGACTCATTGGTGTACATATATAATTTATCGGTGGACAGACAGAACATGGTTTCATTCTTTTTTACAGCTCGGCGGAAGATTTCTTATGTTTTTAAATGTTACTTGTGCGATTACGAACAGAGAGGTTAAGCTCGACATCGCATAGAGCCACACTAGAAATATCGTTGTCGATAACTATCGATTTACATTATATGGCAAATAATACTAACTGAAGTAGAATCTGATTTGTTATTCAAATTTACTCGTCGTCATTAACATTTTGAAGCTCATCCACGTGTTTAGGTCAAACTATTCTTAATTCAAGTTAGGTTATATTTGCATTTGAAGTTTAAACAAAAATAAATCAAATCGAACGATACATATGACATACGATAAAATCATTGAGACACTGTTAAAGCGATTAATAAAAGCTGAAATAAGTTTAATGTAATGTGTAATCTTATCACTACAATTTATCTATTTTTGTTTAAACTTTAAACCTAATTAAAGCAGACTCATACATTTTATTCCTCGAATCTAATTACTCTTTATCGAACTTAGGTTAGAGTACATAGATTTGAAGTTTGAACAGTCATAAACACATTTGAATTGTAAAATTACGCATTACTTTCAATTTCAATCGTTTCAATATACAGCGCAGCACTTTTAAAACGAAGTAGGGAAATTAAAATGAACAATTAATTGAATTGTTGTCATACATAGGCGAGTAGGGGACAAATGAGGAGGAAAATTAAGAGGTGTGAACAGTACATAATGAAACTGTTACACTAGTGTAGAACATAAGTGTTTTGATAAGCAGAATTAAACGGTTAATAGATACGCTTAGCATTAACGAATGGTACATCGTGTACGCAAACAAATGATAACGAAAAAGTCTGTACTCATTGAGCTGCAGCTAACTATGTACATACGTATGTAATTTTTTGAAATATGCAATCTCTTATTAACTATTCGTATTCATAAAAATTATTGTCTGTATGCGTAAGCTCTATTATGTCTTCGAAAAGTTCAGTGCCCTTACAATATGCTGTTATAACGCTTAATCATTCGATCATCCATCGCGGTCAATGAATCGATAACTAAATAAAGCGATGCTTAAATAACTTTCAGACGCCGATGCTAGTATGTTCCCATGGACCATTCCGATCGTTCCTCGAGCAACATGTGCCACTTGTAAGAAATAAATTCTGGCCTACCCTATGGTGTTTCGAATCGAGGGCACAGACCATTATAGCCAGTCTTCTCAGATCGCGAATCCTACCACTTATTCATTATCGCAGGTTGGTAAGTCTGTCTTTAACGTTAATGCTATCTAATGTAATAGATACAAAATTAACTTAATAATTAATATTCGAAATGTAGGTGCGAAGGACACGATTTAAAATTGCAAGATTTTTATTCGATGGAGCACATTGAATACTAACTAGATCTACTCTTTCAACACGTATTCGGACACCGTACTAAAAATATATCGCTGCTAATTATATTGTTCACGCATTATATCTCCACGCGGTAGATCACCATATATTGCCACCCGTTACATTGCTGCGCGTTATATTACGTGATGTATCGTTATACGTTGTATAGTAATGTCTTATTTTGTTCGCTTATTATTGTTAATATTATCCATAACCTTCAGCCTGCAGGAAACATTTAAAGTTTTAGCATCAGTAATTCTCGTAGCAACTAGCATGTTAATTAGTATAAGTGTTTATTTTCAAGGACGCGGTTGTAAATTATGCCTCTTTTATTTCCTTCTAATTAATCACTTGTCCCGCAGGGAGATCCTGACCTTGTCGGATGGGGGTGAAGTGGCTCTGGATTGGGCGGAAGAGGGATGTTCCGTTGCTTCGCCTATCGTGATTATTTTGCCAGGGTTGACTGGTGCAAGTCAAGCAGAATACATCAAGTGCCTTGTTTCGTCCGCGAAAAAAATCGGGATACGATGCGTGATATTCAACAACAGAGGACTAGGAGGAGTAGAGTTGAAAGTAATTAGGAAACTGATTCAAGCATTACTCCTTCATTAACGCTTATTACATTGTATATCTCCTGTAATATCGCAAACTAAAACCATTTTTTTACAGTACGACTAACCGTTTACAAGCACCTTAGATGGTAATTATAAGTCATTTGCAAGTAATATAGATAATACACGTGAGTCAGCTTGCATACATAACAGAAACAATATAATTACACTAATTTTTTTTTTTAATTTACACAAATTTGCTTATGTAATGTATGATAGCGGTATCTTTCCTTAATAACCTTATTTGTTCTTCTATATTCAGCCAAGATATCGTTTATTATAATATGAGAAATTAGACCTATCTACCAAGTGTTAATGCACTGCTTATAGATAATTGAAAATTATGCGAATAAGCGATGTGACTATTCTAAGAAATGGTGCGTTACAAGAATACAACCACAAATTTATCGGGAATAATCGTATAATTGCAGACTCCACGGACGTACAATGCTGCAAACATCGACGATTTATCAGAGGTTATCGAGCATGTGAAAAAACTTTATCCCCATGTACCCCTTGGAGCGACGGGCATCTCGATGGGAGGGTAATAAAGCTTTTCTTTCTGACACAAAAAAAAAAAATGTTATATTCATTGTACTTGCGCGGTGCAATTCTATAAATGATCGGCCTTGAAACAGAGTAAAACATATAATTAGCGCTTGATACAACAGCGTTGATAGCAGCGGTACAATGAACACGTTGTGTGATCTGTTTGCAGATTAATATTAGGTAATTATTTAGCGCAACGAGGAACAATGGCGAGGAACAAATTAAAAGGATGCTTCCTTATCTCCGTGCCGTGGAACGTGTTCGCCGCGACAAAAAGCACTGAAGAGAATTATTTCAATTTGATGATGAACAAGTATTTGGCCGGCACGCTACGCAAGAATATTCAACGTTTGCATAACTCATTAGAATCTGGAATGTTCGACGTGGATATCGAAACCATTCTGAAAGTAAGCTTATCTAACTATCGCTGTATTGATACGTCGTTATCTGCTTAATTAATTTAATATCTTTTATTCTCTTTTCTCCAGAGTCAAACGGTACGAGAATTTGATTCGCATTTCACGGTGAAACAATTTGGCTACAAAGACGTGGAGGAGTACTATTCAAACGCAACTATACACGACAAATTGCATTTGATTGATGTGCCATTATTGTGCCTTAGTGCTGCAGACGATCCATTTCAACCTGTTCATGGTAATTAAGTTTGTGTATCGTCAACACCATATCGACCCAGTCAATGAGTCCAAAAAACGAACGAGTAAATTCTTCAAAATAATTTCAACTCCTTTATTTTTGATATTTAGCAATTCCTCTGAAAGAAATAGCGGAAACGAAGAATGTAGCCGTCGTGGTGACTTCACGTGGTGGTCACATAGGTTTCCTAGAAGGAGTGTGGCCGGTAAAGGAGGAGCAATACATGGGAAAATTATTCTCACAATTTTTTGCTGCACTCTTCACCGCTGATGTAGATCGCCCCATATTATGACGAACTTGTGAACTAAGTTGCGAGTGCATTCACGAATATTCTTACCAAATATTCCGTTTATATTTGGCCATTACATGAAAACTGAAAGAATCACGTGCCATGATTAATCGTATTCAGGGTATCGTACATGTGATGTAATAGTGATAAGGGATACAGGATTTTCATAGCTTTTATAAATCTGTTAACGACCTGAGAAGTATTAGCTTCAAATAATATAGGTATATAATTTTTTTACACGCATGCACGTAAACGTGTTTTAGATACCAAAAACGCACATTTGTTTACGCATGTAATATTGTTATATTTATTTTTTAACATAACATGTGTTTGTTACAAAACCTTTGGAATGAATATATAAATTGGAACAGAAATAAAGAATATTTTAATTTTATATGTTT
The DNA here is from genome assembly GCA_945859555.1 of Megachile ligniseca. NCBI lineage: Eukaryota > Metazoa > Arthropoda > Insecta > Hymenoptera > Megachilidae > Megachile > Megachile ligniseca. Next base: position 14,176,306 of record OX243778.1, read on the forward strand.
ACATTACTTGTGATTTTCATTTTTATTGACAATCCTATCAGGAATCCCGTTCAGATATCGTCAGCCCTTACTATGACTTCGAGGATGATATGTATATCTAGATAATATTAATCCAATATTTGTATTTTGTGAAAATTAAAACATATGTACAACGCCATCTTGCGTTTAGTGTCTCAGCATTGCTCCTGGTAGCTAGAGAACATGAAAGCGAGGAGGTATCCGATGAAAGTGTGCGACAAGGACAGCATACTGTGCGACAAGGATAGAGAAACCGTACCGCCCCAAAATGGCGTCGCACATATAAATCTAAACTGTGACGTAAAACTGATAATTACTCCTTTCCAACAAATAATTTGTACACTTTTACAATTCATTCATAAAGAATGTAATCGTAGCAACCTATAAATATAGTTTTCCTAAACATTTTGTCAGTAATTAATCGTGAATTAATAAATTAAGAAGAGGTAACATAATGGCTACCTGGATACCTCCTTTACTTTCATGCTATCCTATTACAATACTTTAGTTCAGGGTACATACCGCTAGATGGTGTGATTGAATCACCAACCACACCAGTTACTTAATTTCTAAATAAATGATTAATTAAAAGTGTAGTGTGCGGAAAATATAGATGAAAATTGCTACGAATGTATACTTTATGAAATAATTTATAAAGTGTGTGAATTATTTGCAGGAAACAAGTAATTAGTAATTTATTATCGCAATTTCGATTTATTTGTCCGCCGCCATTTTGGGGCGGTACGGTATGTCTATCTTTGTCTCGCAATGTGCTGTCCTTGTTGCACGCTTTCATCGAACACCTCCTCGCTTTCATGTTCTCTAGCTACCAGGAGCAATCCTGGGACACCAACCGCTAGATGGCGCTGTACATTTTTTTTATTTTATCTACCCGAACGAGAGAAGCGAAGTACCTTGGTAAGTTTCAAATGGTTATATTAAAATAAAAGACCAATTTATTGAAACATGAAGTATTTATTTATATATTATTTATACATAAACAGGAAATTCATTCAGGAATTAAACATTCAAGTAGTATAAACGCTTGTCGTAACAATTACAATTCATTGTAATGTATTAATATTGCTCGAACAGGTGTTAACACTTTTTTTCAAATATTAGCAACAATTAATGCGTTATTTATGTAATCTGCTATTTAAACATTAGTGAAAATGACATATAAAAAATGTTTCCATGGAATTTGTTATTAGTTAATATTTAATAAAAAATTCATATGTTGTCTTTATTATTATTAATATCACTGCTATTTAATCCTAGAAAATTGATAGAAGTCCGAATCAGAAAATGTTTCACTTTTACACTTTCAAGATGATATACAATAGACATTGATACACTGCATGAACTTTTTATTTAACAAATTAGTAATTATTATTTGTAATACAATTTATCAAAAATTGTGAGAGAATATTTCAAAACAGTATTTTGCAATGCATATAATGGTAATGTAAAAATGCTTCATATCAGAATGTTATTGTTATTTAATGTATTAAGATAATTCCGTCCAGAATTTCTCACAAATAAAGCAGCTTTAGCATGTTTCAGTGTATTTTGCTTTAATTTCATATCATTGGATGTGATAGAATTCAATTTTATACACGATCGCGTTAAAAGGCTCTTATCCGTAGTACAAAATATAAAGATGTTAATATTCCCAATGTATTTTATAATTTAAACTCTAAGTCCAGAGATTTTACAATAAATGCTAATATATCCGTACTTTCCTCGATCTGAAATAAACATTTTTATATAACAAAATATATGGAAAATAAAATGAGATTATCATTAATTACTTACCACTTTCATAGTTGGTTTTCCACCACCATGTCCAGCTTTAGTTTCTATCTTAATAAGTAAAGGATTTGTTTGCTGTGGCAGTTTTCCAAGCGTATGTTGCAACGTTGCAATCAATTTGAGACTATGCAACGGTACTACACGATCATCGTGATCTGCAGTCAACAATAATATTGCTGGATATTGTCCATTTTCTGGAACTTTTATATTATGTAAAGGAGAGTACTTCAATAGGTTCTCAAAGTGTTTCGGATCATCAGAACTACCATAATCGGACACCCAAGCAACTCCAATTGTAAACTTATGGAAACGTAACATGTCCATTACTCTGCATACAAAAAAGGATAAGATAAATAGACTTTATGATAAACTAGAGATCTAGATGTATAGGGACAAAGGGATTTATTATTAGCCACTTACCCGACTTGGGCAATGGCAGCACCGAAAAGATCAGGTCTTTGATTTGCACACGCAGCGATCAAAAGGCCTCCATTACTTCCACCTAAGATACTTAATTTAGAAGCTGTGGTGTAGCCATTGTCGATAAGGTATTCGGCAGCAGCTTGGAAATCGTCGAATACATTCTGTTTATTAAAGAATCGTCCACCGTTATGCCATTTTTCTCCGTATTCGCTAAAACAAATTACAATGAATATAGCTATATTAAAGAAACATATTTAACATTCAACTTACCCGCCACCTCGAATATTTGCTACAGCAAGTACTCCGTTCAAATGCTGAACAAAAACTAGTTTCGTAACGCTGAACGTAGGTTGGATGCTTACGTTGAATCCTCCATAACCATATAACAGAGCTGGCATAGAACTATCCAAAACAGCATCCTGAATCGAATATCTATTATTATAATATTTCATTTGACAGGGTTATAAATATATTATAAACACTTACATGTTTCATTACAATGAACATTGGGATTCTTGTACCATCTTTACTTGTATAAAATACCTGACTAGTTTTATATAAACTCGGATCAAAGTTCTTTACTTTAATTTCTCGCAATACCTGTAAAAATATTTGTATATGTACATGCCCGATCTTTTCATTTTTTAATTGTAATTCATTTTTTTATAGGAAGAATAACTAACTTGTGGTTCTTCATCAGTTTTGAGATCAACTTTATATATAATACCAGGAATTAAAAATGATTTGAATTGATAAAATATTTCCGAATATTTCTTTTGTCCTGCAAAATTAACTATTGTGCCCACATCAAGGGGAAAAGTTCTAATTTTTTCGCCAGTTTTTAAACTGTGTAATTGTAAAATGTTCTGAAAGAAATACAGACTGTTATAATTTATTACAACAATTATACTAATACTAATTGCCATTGTAAATTTACCTTAACATCTTCAATATAGCAAGCTACAAATTTATCACCATCAACTGCACAAGCCCAATCTAATACATTGTTAGGATGTTCTGGTAGGAGGTCAATCCATTTCTCTTGCTTATAATCCAGTAAATCTATAGCTATTAATTTATAGTTTGGCGCATTTTTGTTTGTCCGAAATATAGCTTTGGTACCATCATTTGTTACATACTGTTTAAAAAAGAAGTTAGCTATAAAGGAAAGAATCAAAAATAGATAAATATGTATACTATATCCAACAAACCTCGTAATCAGCTTCAAGTTTATCAACGACCTGAGTTAACTGCAACTTCTCAGTTATTTTCGTGTCAGGGATCAATTCTGTGAAATAAACTAAATTATCTCTACAGTCTTTCACAGGTGTGACAATCAGCCACTTTCCACAATCAGAAACTTCAGCTCCTCTGAAAGCAGACAACATACATGATAAATACATTAAATTATATTTTATTAAAGTTGTTTTCAAAAAATACAACACACAATCCTAACTATCTGTAATCAATTAACTTTGTTAAAACACATACACAATTGTATCACTCACATCCTCCATAAAGGTTCTTCAGGGAATTCAACTGCAATAACATCTTCTGACTGCGGTGTACCAACAATATGATAACACAGTTTTTGATTTCTGTTACCCTCTGTTTCTGAACCATCAGTTTTACCTTTCTGATCTGGATAACAACCATAAAATATCCCACGATTGTCATGAGTCCATGTTATTGGGGAAAACTTTACTTTTTCTAGAATCTCAGGATATTTTTCACCTGTGCATAAACATTCTATAAATAAACTTTAAAGTTAAATATTTTTTTATAAGATAATGAAAATATTGCTAACTGACCAGTTTCTGTATTCATAAAATGAATTGTACACCAATCAGATCCACTACTGGATAAACCATACGCGTATATACTACCATCTTCGCTAAATTTACTGCTTCTAATTGCAACAGTGCCATCGTCCGATAGAGTATTTGGATCTAGAAATACTCTTGGTTCACTGTCCAGAGTATCTTGTACATATAAAACACTGAAACAAACACAAATCTATGTGTTAAGATATTGCTCAGGTCCTGCATGCACGAGACTCATTAACACTATAAAGACTCTTTCTAAGTTTTTGCTTTTGTAGTAAGTGTGTTAACATCTCCAATTATTACCTTTGGTTTTGTAAGCCAGTATTTTTATAGAAATAATATTTATTTCCATATCTAGCAGGACAAGAATATTTTGGAAAGTCCCATAATTGCTTTAATCGATCATGAATATCTTGACGTGCTTTGCATGATTCTAAATATGGTTTAGTAACAGCATTTTCGGCATCAACAAAGGCCTTAGTTTGCTCTGAATCAGGATCTTCCAACCATCTATATGGATCTGGTACCTAATAAAAAATAATAGATCTTATATTTATTGCTTACTCATTGTATAATGAAATATATAAATGCAAGTCATATGTTTGCTTAATAAATAAAAACATATCTAGAAACAAAAATATTTTTATTATTTATAATTATGCAACTATAAACTTGCATAAGAGAACATATAATTTAAAAAATGATTATCTTTATTCTATTCTAACCTCGACTCCATGATAGTTGTCAACAATGGATTCATCGCGATATGCTTCAGGATATTGTAATTTTTCCATTACTTTTTTATTCTCCATATGTTTTTGTACCAAACGGTCGACCACCTAAATGTTATCAAAAGATACGGTAAAATGTATGTTAATAATGTTAATGAATAATCGTATTTTAAAAAGCCTTTACTTTCACAGTAGAAAAAGGTGACGCGCGAATAAATTGCGAGTGGTTACAAACAGTGAATTCCAGTATACTCTTATTTACAGAATTTTGGATGTTAAGCAAACAAATTTTCTTTATTCTATTTACAATTAAGGGCACAACCGTAACACGCATTATTCATGTAAGATACGTGAGATACTCACAAACCTGAATTTACAATATTTGATCGTATCAAGCTATCTATAATATTGCCATTAGTAGGAATACTGGGTTATCATCCACAATTACATGCATTTGTTTTTCATGATACGATACAGTTCCATTTATACTCGGCGATATTATTTATTTATTTATATATTTATTTATTCATTCTAAATGAAATATCAATTTTTTGTTTAACTAATTAAGTCAAAAATATTAATGATACAGTTACATAAAGTTCACAAGGTTATAAATAAATTAGATAGCAAAGGCTATTTAAATGCAACTGATAATAAATATAAATTTATGGAATACGCTTTCAACAAAATACTGTATCCATCATTCAGATTTATTACTCTCTATCTATTTCATTACTCAGAATCGAAGAATTATAAGAAGTATTTATATATTTAGTCAAAATTAAATGCATAAACAAAAGGGTCTTAAATCATAATCGAAATGCATTTAAGTGAATGGAATTAAATCTTATTCACGCGGCGCGAGATAAAAGTCACGTGACAAGGAGTATAATATGCGTTTTACCAAATGCATAATCAATTTATAAATATAAAAAAGAATCAAGCTAATAATAATATTGTAATTAAGATTCAATAGTAACGTTAGTACGTGACACGGAAGAGTATATGGTATAGTCTTATCAATTGGCCTTAATTACCCCTTCTTAGAATGTGCGATATTTACGACACGTGAATACGACTTTTCACGCGTTTTGACTGGCTATCAAAATCATGGAAATACAGTGTCGTATGCGTGATATCGATGTTTAACCAGACGATGAATGTACAATTCTTAGAATGCGTTTAGACCAAAGAGTAAGAAAGTGGAGCAAGAGTAAGAAAAATTGTTCATGCACGTTTAATGCAAACTATACTGTCGAGTACAAAAGAATCATTGCAGATTTTCATCACTTTTTTATTTCTTGATGCTATTATTTTACCAAATCGCTATATGTAATTGGCGAACAATCAATTGGTGAAAACATGTTTGTTGATACTTGCATTTTGCCGTTGTAGGGAGAGAATAAGCATTACATATAAAATTCAATATTTTTCTTTATTATTTGTCCTCAAACGATACGAAATATTTATTTGGTATTTTTATTGAGTAAGGGGAACATTTAACGAAGGGGTACGGGCAGAAACATTTACGATCCTGAAACACTGCGGGAGGGAAAAACAGATCACGAAGAGTAGGCGAAGAGAGTTGCGTCCCGTCGATATCACGCGCGGGTCAGCTGTACTTTGTGCTGCGAACTTAGATAACCTCTTGCGTGTGTTCCAACGTCCCCTCTACTTTCTTCGACCACACGGAGTTCATATAACATCAAAATCGAACGATTCAAGTATTCATTACGAGTCGTCCAGTGCATCAGTGAATTTTCGCTCAAATAAGTCGCGCACAATCCGTCGCTCGAGTGTTTCTAACCTGCAAGTCGACCACCTACCAATCGAGTCTCCGTCAGCGTGATCTACGATCTAACAGGAAGAGGTCGTTGCTACTACGTGTATCGTTTTATCGCGGGCAATTTGAATGTTTCTATCCAATCTGTCAGCACACGGAGGAATGCAAAAGGACTGCCGAGACTGTTTAGGTATCCGATACCGTATCAACTCCCTGGACCAAACGTGGAAGTGGTTGCATCAAACGATCGCCCTGCACGATTACCTGATTTCCATCACCGCCAGTCAAACCAACTACTTGAGAAAATCCTGCCAATAGGGCCGCTATCTGCAGACGAAAATATTAACCGTAACCAAGGCTGTGTCTGGTCACCTTAAGTAGAGCTTTTCAATACACCTGGCAAGGTTCAGTAGTTAAAGACTGATTTCACGAATCGACACCGCATTGTGTCCAGGGAGTGCGGTTTTTCATATCGGTACCGGACATTTCATCGTTTCACTAACTACCGCAAGAGGGGGAAGTGGAAAAGGGAGGGAGATTACAAGTTACACGTGCATCAGAAAAAAGAATGTCGCTGATCAATAGATTCATGATCGTGGTTAAACGAGGAGCTGGATACAATTTGCATCACACCTGTAAATACTCGACGAGTTTCAATGACAAGCAAGACGACCCGAACGATTTGATCACGAAGTCAGTATTCATATCGCAATCCACGGATGTGTTCAGGAATTTAGCGTTAGAAGATTGGTTCTACAGAAATTATAATTTTACGAATCATCATGTGTTGCTACTTTGGCGCAACGATCCCTGCATAGTAATCGGGCGTCATCAAAATCCATGGATCGAACATAATGTTCAGATTGCGGAGAAACGTGGTATAGTTGTAGCACGACGGAACAGCGGCGGTGGTACCGTCTACCATGACACTGGTAACCTAAACTTGTCCTTTTTTACACCGCGGGAACGGTACAACCGGAAGTACAATTTGGGCATCATTACTAGAGCTTTGTACCGCGAATGGGGCGTTAAGGCTGACATTAACAAACGCGAGGACATCGTTGTCGAAGGAGAATATAAAGTATCCTTTAATGTAATGTATACAATTATATATTTCTCTGTTTCTATAGGGTGTTCCAAAATTCTGCGGATAAATCACTGAACATTGCTTTTCGGTGTTAGATTTGACCAAATAGGAAGAAATATGGACCAAAAGTGCATTATTCTTGATTCTATAAGAATACCCTAACTCGTTTCTTGGTATATTCGAAATGTCCACTGATAAGCCGTAATTTATCTTAATAGTTGGAACGCGATATCGAGTAAACGAACACGTTAGCACATTGACGATAAATCTTTGATAGCCTTGACATTTTTGTTTTGCTAGATGTTTACAATGGTGCATTCTGATGCTGTTTTTATTAAATAAAATACCTTCTTTAAAAGTAATTTACAGCTAATATGTCAACTAGATTTGACAAATACATATGTATATTATTTCACATTTTTAAATTTATTTTTTGTATCAACGTGAAAAGGTAAAAAGTAGATGAAAAAAAAATTGAACTATGTGGGTTTTGAACCCTGGTTCGCCGCGTTACAAATCAGACGCGTTTTTCTAATACTATATACAATTATGCCGTGCGCGTTGCGATAAATTATATTTAAAGATCAAATAACTTTTAATGAAAGATATCTTTTATATTTTCTGTTTTGTTAAAATTAATAATTCAAAGTTAGGACTCATTTCTTGAGATTTTCTTAAAATCTAAGACACAAAATCGCCCAAGTTAGTATCATCTTTTACATCTTGCGATAACAGAAATGTGATTATTACTTTACTTAGCGATATTATGCCGTTTTAATCGGGGAGTAAACATGTCAGAAGATTTTTTTTTTTGTTAATTTCAGTACAATGTAATTAATATAAATGATGTAGGAGAAAAAAAAGAACGAGTAATTGGAACAACCCACTTATTTAAGAACGCAAAGTGCGAGGCGAAAATAACAAAATTTAGCTGTGTTTCCTTAATTGTTTTAAAATGCAGATATCTGGCACTGCAGCAAAATTAGGACGGCCGAACGCGTATCATCATTGCACGCTGTTGGTAGATGTAAACAAAACAGCTTTAAGCTTAGCGCTCGAGAGGAAAGAGGTAAATTTTTGTCGTGTTATTATCGCATTTTGCGTACAAAGTCTGCGGAACAGCACTGTTATCGATGCACGTCTCGAAATAAATATCGTCTTAAGTAGTTGATAAAATGAAGCCACAAACGCATTTTTTTTTCCAACTAATTTTAGATTATCATTGATTTTTTTATATATTTTAATAACTGCTTTATGATATTCGCGTTTCTGTTATAACTTCACAAATATACACTTATACAATCGAATGTGATACAATTAATACTTTTTTATTAGGTATAAAAAGAGAACTTAGAACTGCAAAGATCATAAATTTTGCATGATCTATTACATTGACGTATTAAAATATAAAAGAAGAGAAATATTTATACATGCGTTGGACTATACATATATTATATTAATAGTTAATTTGTATATTACATTAGTATACTTGTAACGCTAGCTAGCAATAGTAGAAAACATAAATATGTACGTTTATTTTACAGAATGGTATAGAAACGAACGCCACAGCGTCCACCCGTTCTCCGATAAAAAATTTAACAGAAGTAAATTCCCATGTACAAATGGACAAGTTGATTAAAGCGGTTGGCTGGGAATTTCTTCGTACAAAGGCACTTGTTTTAGAGGACGGTGGACAGAATCTCATACAACGTCAGAAAGGATTTCAGTACATTAATCCTACCGAAGATTGGTTCCCAGGTACGTAACACCGTCTGAGAATAAATCAGTTTCTAACCCTTTTGATATTAAATGCATAGCGGGTGCAGCGCAGCCTTTCTTTGATCATGAATTAATGCAGGGAGCCTCTCATCAGTTTTTCACGATTTTGGGAGAAACTAGAACCTTATTCCATTATGAACAACTATGGAAAACTTATGGATAACTAAAGCGAGCGGTAGTATATTTTTTGCTGTGATTCAAGTTTATGAGAACTTTTCACATAAGCTCAGATATTCGGAGATTTAGAAATGAGGAAATTATCAAGTTCATGATCTCCCAAAATCTAAAATAAATTATGGAAGGCTCTCTTCTCGTATATCTCCTCGTGTACCAGGCACCCACATGGTTTACTTAGCATGTAAAGATATTTATAATACCAAGAGGGTTAAATGTAGCTGGTAAGCTATAGAGGTAACACATTGTAACTTGATGTAATTAACGAGTGTGTGTTGCAGGACTCGACGAATTAGTAAACGAATTTGGATCCTGGGAATGGAATTATGGTAAAACGCCAAAATTCACGGTAACGCGTGTTCTCGATGTGCCTTTACGCGACAGTAAAGTCCATCGGTTCACTTTAACGTTGGACATACAGAGTGGTATCATCGAAGAGATCAAAATGAGACTTCCAGCCGATCTGGTAACGAAGGATTTCAGTCAAGAGGCGAGCGTGATAACTAATCTACGCGGCACCAGATACGATCACGAAGTAATGGAAAATATAATATCTGCGATCGGTTGCAAGACTGTTACATTAAGTACGAGCCAAAATGTAGATAAAAGTAATATGATTGCTACGCAATGATTAAAACCACCAAACAATCACAATGATTGCGCTTAAATTGTATTTAACGCAATGACAAAGTCACGTTATTGTATAATAGCTATGCAAATAGTGTAGACTTGTGTCGTGTATAGTTTCTTTTTGTTTTGTTGTTTTTTTTTTTTTTTATTAAAGACTTATGTTTATTATCACTGTGTATGCATGTAATATATATATACATATATATTGTAACATAAACGATACAACAAATGTATTTTAGACCATGTATATCGTATTTTTGTATTTTTACACTGTTGACGTATGTGTATGATTTTCATAAATTGTTGTTGTTAATAAATTTTATTAATGAACGTGTTCGCTAACTGCTCTGCTTTGTCGCTGATTAATTAACTAAATTTATTTTTGTCGCTTATCGATTACTGGTCGATGACCTGCCACTTGTTAATTCGACGACCATTGGCGTAATTAGGCAGGAACTTGGCGATTCGAAAGCATAAATGTAAGTTTTCACAGTACTCACATATTTCTGTATTCATAAATTCTTTAATTTCTGCATTTTCAAATTTCTAATTTCCTCAATTTTTTAACCCTTGTACTCATTGTATCCCTCAAATTTCCAACTCCTATATTTGTATATTCCCAAATAAATTGTCCAATACGAATATTTTTATATCTGCAAATTTCTAAATTCCCAAAGTCTGAAGTTAAATTCTTCCAATTTTTCAAACCCGTATCTTAATAATCTGAACCCTCCAAATTCCCCAATTTCACACATAAAGTCTGTGGTACTTTACCAAAAGTTCTACATTCTAATTACTCCAATGGTCGTTCAAGAACAATTACGCGCGCAAATAACTGTATGAAAGATGACGCATGAAAACTACATACAAAAGAAGAGAAAAAAGTCAATTGAAATTTGAAAGTCGAATAAATTATACAACGATACGTGTGTACTTTGTCCCAGATACGCTGCAGCGACAATAAGTTACCTCTATCTATATCCGGTCGCATTGTCATTTAAATTGGAAGCTGTTGACGGATAACGATAAAAGTTTGGCCGCAACATCACTTCCCCGTAGGGTGGCGGTGGAGTGCCTGGACGCGATTCTATCAATTCCCTTTCAATGCAATCGTGTAAGTACGAATCGAAAAATGACGACAGTCTTTGCTCGCGATACCTGAATCTTCTGTTACACCGAAACGCTCCGGACAGCCAAACGTAACAACCGAACATCCCGCATGCGGTACCGGTTATAAAACCGAACAGGAATACCCAGACGGGCGTGAAGTGTTTCATATAAACGTCACTGTGTCTCTCCTCTTCCTTGATTTTACAGATCGACAGATTTTTCGTGTCCGAATTCGTATGCCTAATCTCGGTAGATCGATTACTGCTCGGTGATTTGAAACGCCTCGGTGGTTTTTCCTGGGGTGCCAGAATCATCTTCTCAAACTTCTTCGGTTTTTCTGTTCCACACACACGTTTGAATTGCACGTTTCTTTTTTCTAGGTGCACTTGTAAGTCGAACATCAGCTTGTTGCAGGACCATGGATTTCTGAAATGTTTTAGAAAGCGTTTATGTCTTTGTTGAGAGCGTGTGGAGGGATTGGGATGGCGAAAAGGGGTTGGGAGATGAACAGCGTGGAGTTTTGGAATTTTTAAACGTGGCAAATTTGGGTCGTACGAAATTTGGAACTTTAGGAATTTGGAATCTGAGATTTTGAAATTTTGGGAATTTGGCATTTTAGAAATTGGGAAATTTAGGAACTTGGAATCTTTGGAATTTAGAAATTTTAGAAATTGGGAAATTTAGGAACTTGTAACCTTTGGAATTTGAAATTTTAGAAATTTTGAGATTTAGGAATTTGGAGTTTTAGGAATTTTCGACTTATAAACTTTGGAACGTTGAAATTTTAAGACTCTGAAATTTTTAAGATATAGAGCTCCGGAATTTTGGAATTTCACATGGGCCTTATAAATTTTGAAATTTAATGAATTTGCGACTCAGGACCCTTTAACTTTAAGGAATTTTGTAAAATAAAAACCTGGAATTATAAAACTCTTAAACTATAAAAATTTGAGATTTTGTAACTCTATAATTATAGGAATCTTGAGACTCTGATTTTAATACTTCACAAGTTTAGAATCTGAATTATAGTAATAATAAAATATGTACTTATCAATTATCTAGATAAAGTGTTGCATATTAATTTCAGGTATCAAATTTATCATACCCTTCTAACGATATCTTCTTCAAACGATCCAACGGCTGCAGCACCATGCTACTCATCTGAATCATCAAATTATACGACAGATCAAGTCGACGAATGCTTGCGAGTCCATTGAACGCATTCAGAGGTAACTCACTGATCCGACACCCGTTCAAACTGAGTTCCTGAATTCGAATTAATTATTGTAATATTACAAAATATCTTTTATGATACTAATAAATAATAATTATATACATTATTACCATTAACGTAGGGGAAAACAATATTGGTACATTCGAATTGAAATTGTTATTTGCTAACGTTAGTGTGGCTAAATTGGGACTCTGGAGGAAGACATCAGGTAAAATGAAGTAAAGATGATTGTTCGATAAGTCTAACACTGTTAAATTTGTTAACCCACTGAAAGCGTTGATACGGATCTCGGTAATTGAATTCCGTGAAAGATTTAGGTATAACAGATTTACGTATCCTGCATCCTAGAACAATTTTAAAGTTATGTGGCTGAAAAAGAGTAGATCTGGCATTGACGTTATTAGGATCTTTGTTTAGGCAATTTTTATTTGAACATTTGTATACTTTACGTGGACAACGATATAGCAATTGATTACTGTCGATAATAATCAAATTTGGTGATTAAGGGCCATTTAGGCTCGAGTATAGCGCGTGAGGTGAATGCCATAGAAAATGGAGCCTGCTAAAAAGTTTACAACTCTCCAACGAAATTATGGAAAGAATGACAGATATTTGAGAAAATAATAAAGATATGTGTGACCAAAGCAAAGGGTGGACAAGATACATGTGCTAATAATGGTACAGTAGTGTATCATGGTAGCTAATAAATTACATCATCACAACAGACCTTTCAATTTTACGGAAAACGTGAAAAATGCTAAAAATTTGTAGTGTAAAACTAGTAAAATTTGAAAACGGAAACCCCATAAACGCAAAGTCGTCCAACGTTATGGAGGGGGTGCGCCCCTTCCATTCCCAATTACGTCAATGCCATTCGCGAAGAAAAACAAACACATCTCGAAACGTACCATCAATTCGTAATCGCCTAATAACGATATCACATTATCCGACAAATCCAAAGCCAGCACGTCGGTCGGTGCACCTGTGTCTATGCTGTAAAGATGGCGGCTCGTGCAAGAAGCGCGCTGCAACCCGTACCAAGTGTCACACACGCAGAACGAAGAACATTGTTGGGTTTCTGCTGAAACTACGATTCCCGCGAGAATCGAAACGAACGAAACAACCGAACGAGCAAAGGCGTAGACCATCGTCAAGATTTTCGCGAGGTTTCTTCTAATAGTATATTACAACCACTAAAATTGAATGAGTAGCAATTTCACTCGTGATATGGCCGTTGCGTTTCCGTGTATGGCTCATGATCACTCAACTAACGTAATCTTATCTCACAACACACCTGTGTGTGTGCCGCGATGTGTCAACGATTGGGTACGTCATCCGATGAATCTTGATCATGGCTTTTTACTATTTTATCTTCTTTTTCGAAGAGAGCAGTTTAACTTAAATTAGAATTTGTCCAAATTAGAGTTCACTTCTGAAATTTGCTTCTCAAGTAATTTGTAGCGAGGCACAATTTAGTGTAGACCATTATTTTAACTGTTTATAGCAACACTTGCCTTCATTTTACTCGCATATGACATTATCTCAGAAACGGTTATTCGCACGAAATAAACTTGTAGAAGCTTTTTTGTAGAGAATTTCCTGAGCTACAAATTCTATAATGACTATTTTCATCGTAAAATTGATAGCTAACGAGATATTCGTGAATAACCATGTATCAAATAAGCAGCGTGGCGAAGTGGACCTTGATCGTGTTTCGAAAAGGTCCACAGAAAATAGCTTGTTATTCCATCGATTGGTCACTGTGTTTAATTTCCTTGGACTAGATAGGCCTTACAAAGTAGCTTAAAATAAAACCAGAAAAACAGGACGATTTGGCAGGAAGTCTCATCCCTTTGAACGTCCAGGTGTGTTTATCGACGACAATTTGGTCTGCGCAGTAAACAGGATTTTTGTTCTTTAAAAGGAAACTACAATCGGGGATTAGATATTATTTGTCAGTCTTTCCGATTCTTTCAATGTGACACGCCTTGCGAGCGGTAACAATAGAATGTCATAAACACGGGGTGATCCTTTAGGAAATCAGTTTACCACAGACCCAATGACCGCGATAAATATCGAAGGAACTGTTAATAGACAACAGGAACTTTGGGGTATATCGGTTGAGGGGACAAATAAAGTGTCATACATTTATATATATGCTTTATTCGATAACGAGAAAAACAAAAAAATACAAATTATCTGCTCGGTTCGCACAACACGATTACTTTCCTGAATACAATACGGTGTTTTGCTACCACGATTGCAGCCTTATTATTGTATGATGTCCGTTCTGAATACGCGATGAATAATCACGGGGAAATAATAAAAGGTTTTCGTAAAAGAAAAATTCTTTATTCACTTAATATTCCTGCATAGAAAGTGTTCCCACAAGAATTTCAAACGTGTGCTGCGTTAAGCAGCTATGCTAATGCAATGAAGATGACTAACTCCGCGTTACACTGACAAGAAATAACAATTATAATTTACAATGCATATGAACGGGGCATAATGGGATCTCTTTGCCATTGGCGTACGCTGGGCATTTTTCCGGGTGGGCTCACGTTTTGGCAATATGACTAGGTATGGTAGTTTTGGAGATTTGGGGACTTTGGGGAGTTGGGAAATTTAGATTTGAAAATTTGGGTTACAAGGAAGTTAGGAATGCGGAAGGTTTGGAAATTTGGGGAGATGGAAAATCGGGGTTCAGAAAGTTGGGAATATGGAAATTTCGGGGTTTAGAAAGTTTGGGAATGTGGATATTTGGAGATTTGGAAATTTGGGGATTTAGAAAGTTGGGAATATGGAAACTTGAGGATTTGCAACCTTAAGAATATGGAAACTTGGGGATTTGGAAATTTAGGGGTTTGAAAACTTAGGAACACAGAAATTTGTAGATTTGGAAACTTAGAAATGTGGAAATTCAGAGATTTGGAAATTTGTAAGAACTTCAGACATAACTTGTGTATCTACAGATTCAGAAATCCTATACTTAAAAATCAAAGAATCCAGCAATTTGTTAACTTCTCGAAAGTTGAAAAATAAATGCTAAGTGTACATAGACCTATTTAGTGATTAGATCCTAAGTACGCCAATGGTACTCGCTACAATGGTTGTAACGTAGCCGGTGACAATTAAACTCACTAGCCCTTGGCACCTCTTCGAGGGGTAGTATTCAGTGAGCTAAACAGCGTAGCGTTTATTGCGCAACATCCACGGAAATAAATCTAGGATAGGCTGCTGAGAATGCGTGGACCGTTGCCTTCTATTCGGCCTTACCATCCCTCCCCGCTCTGCCCCTTTGGATCTTCCGGCCATTTTCATTGCTCGTCCTCTGCGCCGCCATGACAAGCATACGGTATGCCGCTGCAACTGCCTCACCTTCCTCGACACCGCCTCCGATCGATTTGTCGTTGTAACCATGTTTTCCAGCCGAGCCGGCATCTCGTTGTCTCTGACCTCTCAGGAATCACTTCAAAATGGACGTGCGATCACGGTCATGCACCGGTTTCCCGAAACCTACTACGCACCGGCTGAGAAAATGTATCTCGACCGATGCAGACTATCCACTCCGTCGTATTTCGTCACTGGCGCCCTCAGCTGACGAACAACTAACTCGACTATTATTTTTTTTCCGCCCAAACTACTCGAATTTTTACTCGAACGCAAAATATGGGACGATACACCGGTCGATTGATATATTTTGTCGCTTCTGCAACGACAGTCCCCGTCGTTTTTTTTATACGCAATCTTTATTTATGCAAGCTCGAATTTATTTATCAAATAAAGTACAGTTTACTGGTCGGTGCAGCGATTTGGAAATAACTTCGAAGGTGAGGTGGTTTGGAAAACATTCTCCGAAACAGAAACATCGCGCGAAGATATTTCACTCGGCGCGTGTCGTCACCGACCTTCTCAGCTGACGTAAAATGGCCGCGTTCTACTGACAGCTGAACTACAAACACGTATTTCTCTGCTAAAACGCGTCGCACGAGCACGAAACAAACAGTCAACCGTTTTCTGCAGAGATCACTGACGGTCCGTGTGGATATTTCGGGGAAATTAAGGGTATTTCATGGGAACGATGTTACAGTATGGTGTTCGGTCGGCAGTGGGAGAGTCTCCCCAAGCGAAGTCTCTTTGAACAGAGCTTCGTGCGTATCGGCAGACTGATCACTCGCTCGGGTTTCGTCACAGCCGTACTCAGCTGATGACAAAATGACCGTCTCGCGTATTTAACTGCCAGCTGATTACTAAAATTTCACTGGTAAATACTGTGATGACAACGATATTTCGAGTAATTTTGATATTGTCGTTCGATGGAACAAAGAGAACACGTGTGGGATCTCGTGTGGCGCGTTTATAATCAGAGTATTTCGCGAGATGCGAAAGAGGAACGACAGAAGGGACGCCGAGTGCAGCCATATGCAGTGGCAGATTAACGCTCTCGCAGGCCCCTCCACATACTTTTAAATAAAAATATAAAATTTTAAACAAAACTCCATTTTCTTAAATGGGATTCTGAGACTTTCTGGGACTTAAATTTTGTCAACTTCAGAACCTTGGAATTTTCGAATTTTGAGGACTTTGGAATATTGTTTTGAAATGTCAGTTCTGGTTTAAAATTTTCTAATTTTGAAACTGGCACTACGTCGAGGTGTTCAAACGTTAAGTTTTGAAAGTTCGACACTTTTATTTTGAAACTGACAGGCTTCCGCATATGGAGGTTTCGAAAGGGACTTTCCAATTTTGAAACTGAGACTTGAAATTTTAGAAACTACCAATGAACTTTGATACTTTAAAGCCTAAGGACTACAAGGTTATAATTGTAGGACTTTGATTTTGAAACTGACAGACTTCCGCATATTGAGGTTTCTGAAGGAACTTACCAATTTTGAAACTGAGACTTGAAATTTTAGAAACTACAAATGGTTTTGATACCTCAAAACTGAAGGACTACAAGATCTCATAATTTTAGGATTTCAAGAACGTTTATACTTGAAAACTATAAAATTTGATGATTTCAAAAATTTCGTGCCTCAAAAGATTTCAGTATGTTGAAAAACTTGTAAGATGAGTTTGAGGGAAGGAAAAGTTGTCGATGAATGGTAGAGGAAAAAATTTGCGTGGCACCCCCGAACGCTCGTATGAGCACGTGTGTGATCCATCCCTGGCAATAGGAAAAGAGGAGAGGGCTGAGAAAGTGGAATGTCTCTGCGAGCGAAGCGCTTTGGTTAGGGTTCTGGTCTGCGATTTTTTCCCGTTCTTCTCGTTGTCCGGGTGGCCGGCCAATGAGAGTAAGTAGGTCAGCGGCAGCGTCCAATCGGTGCTCGAGGCCGGGTCACGTGGGTTTGTTGTTATCTATCAGCTGTTTTTCCCGGGCGGGCGGGCGGCCGGCCGGCGCAGTGAAAGCCGCTTGCTCGTCTGTCCTCAGTCCCTCCCGGTCGCTCAGCTGTGCGTCACATGTCGGGTATCGCGAGTCCTACTCTTGCCCGTATACAATCGAACCGTGTACCGCTTGTTCGTTCAGGCTACCATACAACGCCGTATTTCTCTCAGCCGGCAAGCGTCACTTATATATTATGGTATCTACCGCGTGCATACCGACGCGTTATCACAGATCAATCACGAAGTGCCTCGAACATGCGGACGGCGTGACGAACGCAGGCAACGGTGCACGCCGTTTTGTTGATACGTTGAGTTCTGTGTTCAGGCCGCGAAGGCCACCGCGTCCCTTTACGTTTTAGAATCAACCGCGCGGTTGTTCGTTTCATAGAAAACTGCCGTACACGAGTTATCGTGGAACGATGACCTAAAGCGACGTTCTTTGCAAAACGGAGTTCGGCGAAGTAGACAAACGAAAAAAAAAAAAAAAAAAGAAGTCGAAGTAATCGGTGCGTTCAGTAAGTGTTTACCGGATGTTCGATTCGCAGATACAATATCAAATCGCCGGTGGTGTCTTGTGAGTTTCGAACTGTCGTTCCAGGTGTGATCGTACGTTTCCGTTTGCTCGCGTGTGCTTTTGTCCGGGGCGAAACGGGTGCAAATGAGTTTCACGAGAGACCTATCGACGCCAGATACTTTCGAGAAGAAGGCAAAAAGTGTCGAGAAGTGAGAATCCGAGTGCATCCTCGTCGAACGTTCGTCGATTTACGAGGTGATCAACGGGAAGTCGCTTATCCAGAGACATCACGAAATAATGTCGACCGGCAAGAGGCTGGCGAAACGCAGCATAATCGGCACCAGAGTGTGTGCTCCCGGCGAGGACGGGAAGTATTATAGTGGCGTCATTCACGCCGTAAAAACGCCGGCGTCAGCCGCATCCGAGTCAGGCCTCAGCATCACACCGAAGACTCGGTACTCCGTGCGTTTCGATTCCGTGCCCGGTGGACGTCCACCGAGTCCCAGCACCGAATACTCCGATCGGGACCTGATCGGACCTGGTTTCGGATCCGTTACCAGCGCGAGACTCGTGCCGGGCCAGAAAGTTTATCTCACGTATAACGGACGGGAAATTCACGCGGAGGTCACGCAACATCGTGAACACCTCGACGAGGTGGAAGTGATTATTGCACCGAACGGCCAAGAGGTAAGCGAACTCCTTTTCTACGCCGATGTCCGGATATATGACCGCGAATCTATCCTACACAGTTCCTGCCGGTATCGAATTTCCAAAGCAAGAAAGTTTCATATTTTTAGATTTTTATCGTTACTAGGTGGGATTCATCGGGTTATTCAGATTCGACTATTGACTTTCAATAACCAAAGTTAGCGTACTTGATACCAATTAGTTTACTTTATATGAATATTTAGCGTCGGTTCAGGTTACGATTATATATCCGGATATAACTGTAATATAGTTGTACATATGGTAACTGTACATCGCTGTTATATAGTAACAGATGTATTTCTTATTTGTACACAGGCTACCCATAGATTAGTACTGTATCATTACACAAATTATACTACTATACTATTATTTTAATATTCTGTTGTACACCACTTTTTATAGTACCTTCTCAGTACACTCGTTCATTATGTAAATATTCGCTTATACATAATAGTGAGAGATATAGATAGTAAAGAATAACATCGCGGTATAATACATTAAATATTGTGAGATAGTGCAATTAGTAGAAGAGTGGTGTATAAGTATAGCGGCATACTATCCTAGCAGCATAGCAGTACAACTGTACAATAAAGTTAATGGAACAGTGGAATATTAAAATAGTGGTATAGTACCATAACACTGTAGCGAAATAGAGCTAGTAAAAAGATCTAAACTATTAAAACCTAGAAATTTAAGCTAGTGAACCTAGCAGAAATTTAAGTTAATGGACCCATCAAAAAAGCTAGCACCCCAGTGGAATGACTAGAAATTTAAGGTAGTAAAAGTTGAAATCAGTAAAAATATTTGGGTTCGTCGAAAATGGGACAGCTGGGATTTTTCGCGAGTTCTAACACGGGGTGCGCAAAGCGTAAAAAGCCGCAAATGAAACGTAACGAAGTATGATACTCAATGCATACGGCCGAGGCCGGTAGTCGAAGCGCGCATCGCAACTGCGTCTGCGCGCGAGCGATACTCCTTTCTCGCTCAGGCTTTTCCAAAGAGCGGGGAATCGCGTTCGCGGGCCGGCGATAACACGCCATCATCATCAGTCGTATCGATGACATGCTCGACGAATTGCAGCGGCGGCGTGTTTACGTAGGCCAGAGCCACGAGTTGCCGAGGGGATGCCGGATACGCGAGACCGGCCGAAAGGTAAGACGACACGCGACGATGACAGCCGGCTATGGCTGTTGCCGGGTGGAAACGTGTGCGTGCGTGTCGTTAATCAGAAAATTTAATTTTCGTGACCCCGTTCCTCGACACGGCTATACGGTGCTTGTCCCATATACGCGGCGCGCATGAGCGACGATAAACGCTCCCTCTGCTCGCCAACGGGATACAGAGGGATGGGAAGGGGTCACAACGCGTTACCTTGCAACGTTCAATCTGGATACGAACGCAGCGCACCGTGTATACGGCTAATCGCGAGCTGCCGCTTCGATCGAATCCATTGCCGGTCCGATACAGCGCCGATCGACAATGCTCGGGAAAGGGGACTACGGCCGAGATTAACGAAGCGTACGCCTCGATACTGGGTCGGGCTAAATACTACGATTATAGGATTTTCGACACTTTCGATTCTTTCAATTTTTGGTCCTTATTTGGAATTTTGCGGGTTCTGAACTTTGGGACCTCTGGGATTTGGAACTTTGGGAGTTTGGATATCAGATTTTGGAACTTCAGGACATTTAGGCTCTGGAAATTTAGAAGTTTGAGACAATGCTTGGTATCTTGGGATGGGGATTTTTTGGACCTGAAGTTTGTGGCTCTTGACTTACATTCCTTAGGTCTTGACTTGGTGTCTTTAAGTCATGACCTGAGTTCTTTTACACTTGGGATACTTCTGAACTTACGATCTTTAGGTCTTGACTTGGGGTCATTAGATCTTGACTTAGGGATTTTCAGATTTTACTTCTAAACTTAGAGTCTCTGGGACTTGACTACGAGTCTTTAGGTTTTGACTTCGAGTCATTAGGTCTTGACGTGGGGTCATTCGGATTTGGGGTATATCTACACTTGAGATTCTCGGGTCTTGACTTGGAGTCTTCAGGTCTTGACTTGCTGTCTTTAAGTCTTGACCTGGGTTCTTGTACATTTGAGGTACTTCTGAACTTAAGGTCTTTAGATCTTGACTTAAAATCTTTAGGTCCTGACTTGAGGACATTAGATCTTGACTTAGGGTCTTTCAGATTTGTAGTGCTTCTAAACTTATAGTCTCTGGGACTTGACTACGAGTCTTCAAGTTTTAACTTCGAATGATTAGGTCCTGATTTGGGAATTGGGTTATCTCTAAACTTAGGATCTTTAGGTCTTGACTTGGAGTCTTTAAGTCCTGACTTGATGTCTTTCGAATTTGGAATACTTCTAAATTTGAGGTCTTCGGGTCTTGAGGACTTAGGCACTTTGGGATCTTGAAAGTTTAGGGTCGTAGTACTATAGGACCTGACAACTTTTGAACTTAAGAACCTTTGGATTCGAAGACTTTCAGTTTGGAAACACAGAGATTCGAGGACTTTCCGAGTTTGGAACTCATGAGTATTTAAGTTTGAAACTCTGCACCAAATGATCCATGTGACCGAGTCGCAAAGTTAAGGTAAAGTTAAGGAAGCCTCAGAGTAGATTCTAACGGATATCGCGAAGGAGCGTAATCTAGCAGCGAACGCGCACCAGATTAACGAATGGTTTAAGAGGAAATACCTGTGCGAGTGTTGCATCCGGCAGAGGTATTAGAGTGACACGATACACGCAGCGATGCCAGTCCGTCGATTTTCGACACGCCTTTCTCGAGTTACGGTCGGATAGAATCCGTTCGGGGCACGTACACGCTTCTCGGTTCAGGCCGCGCGAGTTTTTTGCAGATTCGTAGAAAAGCGTAGCGAGCGCAACGCAATAAATACCCCATAAAACGAGGGATAACGTTATTACGGTCGGTCAGGCGTGGCAGAGAAGAGAAAATATACGGAGCCTCGATACCGCTACGTGGGCGCGGTTAGATTCGTAATGAGAGGCACTGCCTATCCGTAAGCTAGGCTTTCGCGCGTGTATACACATGCGGGAGAGGTTGGTTTTATGCGCGAACCGACTATGCCAGTGCTTGCCAGTGCACTGGCTACCGGTGACCCCACGTGGAACGCATTAGCGCAATATCTTTTCTACCTCCGTTAGGTAGCTCAGGCGTGACCGCAGTTCCATTTCGTGGAAACTTTGCCGTGCACCTCGTTCGCTTCGGGAAAAATGAACCGGATCTGGTCGGACCAAAGTGTCCGGTTCCGATATTTTTTTTTTTACGCTCGGTGAACGTTATGCTCGTTTCGTGCGACTTCGCCGGGAAATCGTTGCGTGTGCCGTTTTATTGGCCCACTATTTACTGTTTGTCGTTATCTAACCGATACGGCGTGATAGAAATTCGATGTTACCTAAAGGGTTACGTGTATCCGAGTTCTCTTTGCTCTCGTTTCGGCTCGTTTTCCCGGCTGGCTTTTTCTTCTGTTCGATTTTCACTAGCACGCACGGCGACCATGATTTATTAGCGCGCACGCTTATTTTCCAGATTTCACCGCGCTCCTTTATATTCAGGCATTCGATTCCGCGTAATTCTGAATTGTAACATGCCGTAATTAATGTATCGGAATGGTCTGACGCAAGTAGCTCTTCGCGCCGTTACCTGTTTACACAGGGAACACATACGGGGAACATATATGGTTGACTTTTAGTGACGTCGAAGGTTACCGAAGCGTGAATCGGTAAATACTTGGACGTCGTTTATCTGTTGGCGCAAGCACGCGTAAGTAGTAATTTTAAAGCTTCCGCACGTTCTGCCGGGTATCGTGAGCTCAGGCAAACCTGTTTACATATGCAATTTCGCAACGTTCATTTTGCGATCTGACACTTCGTTGAATGATTAGCCTCTTGGTCGATGTAAATCAATGCATCAATGTTTGGTTGATAACCTTCGCGTGGTGTCAATTCGCTGCGTAAAAGATTCAATGCCATTTTTATGCAGGTACAAATAGCGATACAATGCATGGTGATCTAACTTGAGGTTCATCTAACGCTCCATGATGGTGCAAGAATAAAAGTAGCAATATAACGTGTATCAATGTTTATGGATCAAAATGACAGTACACTGTATTCGTGTATTATATTATAATTATAATATATTACAATTGTCGATAGTGATGAAACAAAAATTGTTTGCGTCAAGCGTCGAATCATAGCCAACCCTCGATTTCCAAGGTAGACTGATTTTATAAAAGTTGCAAGCGGAGAGCAGCGTTTAGATGAAAAGCGAAGGGACAGGTTTCAAGGTTTCGCGTTTAAAGCTTTATCGAACTGGTGAAAATGAAGTTTCCTTCGCAAGTTTATCGGCAACGTATGAAGTTTATCCACGAGGCATCAAAGTTAATGCATCATAGAAACGTAACGTAGTTGACGAGTTTTCACCGTGGAAATGAAGGTACGCGACAATGAACTTGAACTTTTTTCCAAGATCATTGTTTGCATAGATTTCAATGTCAGTTTGCTAGTTTTTCTCGAACGACATCGATACGTTCTTATCGCGCGCGTTTTATTGCGCGTTGTAAAACGCGCTCCACGAAACGAACAAAAATAAGTGGGTATATTCCGCCGATATTTCCGCAAATATCGAGTTTAATTTGCGGCGTTAAAGCCTGTAATACAGTTTTATCTTAGCTCACCGATATTGCGGCGGTACAGTTACTCGATAATTAATTACAGACGCACTTTATATATCTCATTAAATGCGTCTCAACGCGTACGGATAATGAATAAGTAATTAGCTCGAAAGAAAAAAATTGCTTTTCATTTTTAATTGCTGAATGTAAATTGTAACGCTTAAAGTGCCCTGCGGTAGAATATTGCGCGCTATATTACTATGCGTTGTATAGCCACAAGTTATGCGATCACACCGATACCTTTTTTCTATCTCTGAATGTACAAGTTTTTGAATTTTCCAATTGCCAACTTTCTAAATTTTTGTATCTTCAAATCTTTCGATTTTAAAGTTCCTAGATTTTCAAATCCCTATATTCCAAATTTTTAGATATTTAAATACTTTGACGTGCAAATTACATTGACCCTAAATCCCTGGATCCCATGTCCTCAGATAAAATAATCCCTAGACCCTGACATGTCTCGAAATCCGTAGATCCACAAATTATTAAACACTAAATCCTGAAAGTCCTCAAATTCCTAGATCTACAAATCTGTAAATTCTCTAGATAGCAAAATATTTAGATACATATATACGCAGAATCGATTAGGTGTCCCACATGTATGCTCCGCTCGTCCAGGGCCATATAGCGAGACTCGTTCCGTCCGACTCACTCGGGTCACTGCCGTCGAAACCGGTTTTCGCACGCGACGCTCGTCCACGAAAATTGAGAGTCACTGATCTGGTGCATTTCACTGTGACGGGAAGGTAACGCAACATTGTACGTGTAACTGGTTGTTCCACGACGGGAGTGCGTTTCGCCGTTAAGTGCGATCCGTCGACTCTATCTACGGTCACCACGGAAATATCCGACCTGCGGGGCGCATTCGAAATAATGGCCGCGTTTAACGGTGTCACTGGTCACCGGCACGGGCGTGAGACGATTGAGTAAGAGATCCGATGTGCGGCCGTGCGCGAGCGCGCACACTCTACTGCATGGATCCAAAGATAGACATCCCGATACAGGCTAGCCTAACTGGCCCAACTATAATACACGGCCGCATCCGCAACAATCGGCCGCGATGTAAACAAGCCGATATACGTGCGGTGTGTTAGTTTTTCCAGCCGGTGACGTAGCACACTGGCGTAATTAGCGGGGGACCACATTTCATATGTGGACTTGGGATCATTCGCGTATGTGAGCAGATTTCATATAGTTAGAAGTTTTTCAAGTTATTTCTCACATGATCTCTGTATACTCAAATTGTCTTGGAATCTCTATACCTTAACAATTTTATGTGGTAAAATCTCTGATTTTCAGAGATTTTCAGTCAAATTTCTGATTTCAAATTTCTATGTTCCTAAATCTGCAAGTATTCGAACTCCAGTGTCTTGACATTCCTGCATCCTTAGATTTCTATATCCCTAAATTCGAATATTCCAAATTTCAATATTTCCAAATTCCTACACTCCCAAATCCCTATATCCCCAAATCGCTATATTTTCAAATTTCCATAACCCTAAACCTTTAAATCCCTACATCTCTACACCCCCAAATGTCCAATTTCCCTTTTAAAAGTTTCGAAATGCCTAAATCCCCAAATCCCCCAAAGAAATGCAATCATATCTCTTTTAACAGTGTTATTAAAGGTTGTGAACCATGTTCAATCTAGGCAAAAGTGGCAGTTACGCCAATGAGGTAGTAACGCGGATGTTTCTTCGTGCCACGCGATCCCTAACACTATCTTACTACCACTGACGCTTCCTGTACGATACACAGGCTTATCCTCGATTTGTTGTGCCCCGTTTTTCATCGGGTGATTTCAGCATTGCCGGATAATCCGGTGTACGTAATTTTCACCGTGGCTCGAAAAAGCGCGGTGAACGTTGGTCCAACAGCTGCTGACAGCCCGATGATATCCGACGTGTAATTCATTGCTCTAGTTGCCCGAGCCGCCGCTCAGCAGCAGGTGGCCAATCTCTTCTCGATCTCTACCCCTCTCCTTTCGTCGTTCGCTCTTTCGATTCGAGGCTATCAGCCCGGCTGAAGGAAATTAATTGTATAGCTGGAGCTTGATTAACTGTGCAGTATCTGCATTTGATACGGGTATTATGGTTGTTAGGTATCATTCATGCAAAGAGGTATGCCGGGGGAAGATTATGAAATGCCGGGCTTTCCACTGAAACTCGATTGCTTAGATACAATTGTACATATTAAACCATAATTAATTAATTATGATACGCCAAGAAACGACAGTGTCTGAGTTTGGTGTCTCATGTTGATCAAGTCGTTGCTACGACTGTGAATGATATCGTTAGACAAAACCACTATTCTTCTTTTAGAAAACATTATCACGGCGTAGGTTAAAATGGCGTGCGTGGTCCTAAGCGATAGAGGCGTGCGTTAACAATAAACCGCACGTATGCTCGAATCTGTGCTTTTATCAAACTTCCTGTTGCATAATGGCAGAGATATCCCTACTCGGTTAGCGAGAAAGATGTCAGAGATATTTTTATTCAATACGCGACGAGAATAACGCTGTATCCTCTTCTTTCACGCGCTGGTTTCCTTCGTGTACTTTTAATTTGCGTAACGCTACGCATCACCGTGCCGGCTCGGGCTGCACATGGCGCATGCTCGCCGCTGTAGCACGGGCTATTTAAAATAGTATTCGAACAGGCCGGAATCTACAGTGCGTGCTCCGTTGCACAGGATTATGTCATACGTGCTTGTACCACTTCGCCGGTAAATAGGTTACGCAAGATGGATCACGGATGGCCACTTTGCACAAGCATTAACTTATAGTCGCCGGGCCGGCCGGCCGGCGTCCCTGTGTCTGTGCATAGTGCCGCCTACCAGTTGAAAACTAGAAACGACCCGAGTACGATTTTTCGATCTTGGCAAACTTACACGCTGTAAATCAATGTTGCAGATACTCTACGCGAAACAATGCGTTCTCTTTTATTTTACGAATATGTGGAACATATGTCTACGTAGATTATCCTTTAACTAATTAAATGATCCTTTAACTAGGATCTTGTTAGGATTTGCTAACAAGTATGTTCCGTGTTGGAAAACATCGACATAACATTTTTATAGCCGTTCAAACAACTGATGAAACTTCAACTACTTGATAGACCCGGTTAAAATAAGTAGCTATCTTAAAAGTATCTTTCTGTGTCTTACAGAAGAGTTAAAAAGTAAAATCAAGGAATAGCTGAATCTTTAGGGGTGAATTTGAGCAGTAAACAAAGTACACATACGTTCTCTATACATATATTCCCTTTCATCCGTCGAATGTCCGGCTTGGGGATGTTCCCTCAGAGTGACAAGTTTAGACTTGTAAAAATCGGTGATGTACGAAAATGAAAGGTAATTTGAAAAGAAAAGGAATAGAAGAGTTATGTCACGATTTCGTACGATTTCACCTTTCTCCTGGCAAAGTGAAGCTTGATTTCGGGTTTGGAAACAACATGGCGGCTAGTTGCGCCGTCCGACCGTTGGAGGCACTGCATCCTAGCCGATCGTAAAAGTCGGTCATAGAGTTTACAATGCAACGCCTTCGCTCTAGCCAGCTCGTACTCTACTCCATGGACGCTCTCTCTTTCTCTCTCTGATTCGGTTTACCGCGATTGCGCCCGTGTCGCAATCATTAGCACGCTCGAGTACAATTACCTTGGATATTGGAACAGCTCTATGCCAGTGCAATACATATGTATCGCGTACGATCGCACGCAAGGTTCCAACGAAATGGGCGCATAGTACGCGCGCGAGACGCGCTGACTTTTAATAAGCTGCACAGAGAGCAACGTGACGGCACGGGATTGCGAAATGGAACGCGCGTGTCGATTACGATTACCCGGAATCGCCGTTCTCGAATTCCATCGGGCGAAGTAATCGCCGCGACGACCGGGGACTTGCCCACGCTCTCCGCGCCATCATGCGCAGAATCGATGTTGACGTTGCGAGAACGGCGTATTGGCCGTGAACGAAATTTCATTGTCCGCGTGAAAGTAAATCAGCATGCTGCTTGGAATTCGTGCCAAACTGACGTCCTTGATTTCGAATGCAATGCGCGAAACCTTTCGATGGACAGCTTTTAATTGCTCGAAAGAAAAGAATGTAACACGCTCCCTAGCTAGCGCCAATTGACGCTACAGAACTCAATTATAGACGACTTCGTTCGCCAACACTTTTTCAACGAACGCAATTTATTACTATCGACGAATCTATTATTTGTTGCTGAGGACAAATTGAGGGCCTAACAGTGTCTCTCAACCCGCGGATTGCTCAATATTCGATCGTGTTAAATTTTTTGTATCGCAAGTTATCCTATGCAAGTATTAATAAATTCATTCAAATAATGTTCGTTGATAAAAATTTAATTTTTCTAGTTCGAAGTACAGGTGTTCCAAGAATTCATTCGAGCTTTGAAATGTTTATCGTAATTTAATGTAATCAGTTTTTATTTATTCAGAAAGTTGACGCAAATTCCGTAAAGTCAGCTGATCGCAACGCGCGTAAATTTACGCGTCCAGTCCCCCACCCGGCGATATCGGTCGTGAAAACGAGTCACACTGACGTAACGATGCAGCACGCGTTGTAAATTATAATCGATAATGTAACCTTGTACCCGCGAAGGTAGCATATGGCGGAATATGCATCGCAGAAGTCCTTTGGGACTTTCTAACGATCTATGGCAATGATGCCAAACACGGAAGGCGCAGCGTGTGCGTTTCGCTACCGTGACAGCTACCAGTAAGGTAACATTTATCTTGGATACGTAATCCATCACTGTAAGTCAAACTTGTTAACGAGCGACCGTAGTATTTGTTATGTACACCGCCATCAGATAGCTAAACAAAACGTCCCTACTTTTATAATAAATCGATATATGCAAATGGAGTAGGACATTTCACGTTCACTTTTCAAAGTGAAAAGCAAACGTACATCGAAGTAGTAAAACGTGTGGTCCGCGTGTTAGATGCCGGCATCGCTTAAGATGGGCCGACGGTGCTGCCCCTAGCGGACGCGTGGCCAGTGTCACGAAAAGTTGGCACGCGCGCGCGCGCAAACCGCTGCTTAGGACACGAGGAAAAGTGGCGCGTATCTGCTGCATCGAGAGAAAAGCGAGGTCGGGCCTTTCTCAGAAAAGTAGGTCGAGAAGGTGCTCGATCGTACACATGAACGCGTGCTGCGTTCCACGCGCGCGACGTTCACGGGAAAGGTATCACGTTCGTCCCTGTGCATCATGCCGACCAGACTCGGATTGACACTTTTCGACACCCAAACACTTCCAATGCTCCTTCATGTTCGTGGGATTTTGGAAATTTTGGACGGGGATCTTGGCAGTAAAGGGTTTGGAAATTTGTGGACCTTGGAACTTACTTGGGGATCTTGGGATTTGGGGATCTTTGGATTTAGGGATCTTGGGAGTTACTTAGAGATCTAGCAATTTGGGGATCTTTGAAGTTAGGTATGTTGGGACTTACTTAGAGATCTAGCTATTTGGGGATCTTAGGATTTGGGTATCTTGGGACTTGAGGATCTTGAGACCTATTTGGGGATCTGGAGATTTGGGGAACTTGGGGCTGAAAGATCTGGGGCTGAGAGGTCTTGCAACTTATTTGTGAATCTTGAGACTTAAGAATCTTGGAACTAGACCTTGGAAGGGGTTACAGGGATATGCTATTCGCTTTGGGCTGTTAAGATTTTGAAACACTGAGATTCTGTAACTTCTAAATAACAACCAATATTTATTGGTTACTTGGTAAATAGAAAACAACCTAAGCAGCAATTCGTTTTTCTTAACGATATATCCAGCCCTGTAGTCGGTTCTCACGGACACGAGTGGAAGCATTGGGAAAACGAAGGAAAATGAGTTCTCTCGCGTTCAGGCGTCGATTGAACCCCTCCCCCGTTCCGTATTGTTACGTCGTTCTTGTTTCTTGCCTCGTTCTATGACTTTCCAACGTAGCAAACCGGCTTCCTACTATGTGGAACGGGATAGGTGGCCTTCTGTATCATCGATTAAACGATTTTACACGGCGTAACGCCGATGAAAAGAACTCGCTCGAGCAGTAGGTGGTTACGAGGGCTACGTATCAGGCATCTCATTGGATGCCGGGACTCTGATGATTTAACAAGACGGATGAATAAATTACTCCTACGAGCGTGGCTCTCGCGAGGTAGGGCGTGTTCAGTTGTTTACACGGTTCGCGTAGAAAAAACAATCGTTGGACGATCTGACCAGTTATTGAATAATTGATAAGCGTATCATGATCATACGTTTTCCACCATTGTGCGATACCCGTGTGTAGGTATCTACGAAGAGGTTTCGAAACACGTGGGATGAAACGATCTACCTTCGGATATCATTTTCAGACAGATTTATCGATCGAACTATCGTATCAGCTGGTGAGCCAGTTACTATATCTATTTGCGCACCTAACATGAATCACGCTCGATCAGTTTTTACGGACTGTTACCTCTTCCAAACACCGTAGTCCACTATATACGTAGTACCAGTATTTAGGTGTAACGTGCAGGTAATCGAATGCATCTGGTACTTGTCAAGTTGTGAATCTCGGATTAAATTTCAAAGTTTTCAAACGACTCCCATTTTCGGTATTTCCACGTCCTCGCAAATCCCCAAATCTCCCGATGCAATCGAATTACCAGAAGTGGTCTAGCCACTCGGAGGACCCGTACATTTCCGGTACACAGTCTGGACCGGTTGTGATACGATTTTACTCGAGCCGGTGCAAACCCCGTGGAAGGTCTCGAACCCTACCGTCCTAGTAGTTGAAGAGTTTCTGAATTGGCGCGGATAAAAACGCTCGATGGCCGAGGGCCACGATCCGGGCTATTACCGTCGCGAGGGAGGAGAGAACGGGCGAATGAAAACAAACTTTCGCTGCGTAGAACGAGAAGCCGAAGCGTGTTCGGGTTGACGCGGCGCTGGTTAAGGCGCGTGTAAAGAGACGGAACGAGGAGGCAGAATCGTAGGAGGACAGAACGGTGCGTGGGGCAGGGAGATGGGCATAAAAGGGGGCCAGGAGAGGGGCGAAAGGCGGCCACATACACTCTCTGTAACAGAACGGAGAGGAACGTGTGCCAGCGTACATTTTACGCAACGTCGGCTGTGATATAACGAAGCCGGCTCGTGCGGAGCCGGCACGATAGCGGCTGTCCGCTCGTAGGGCACGCACATGCGTCAAGAAGGTATGCGCGAAACAGCAGGAATCAACGTGGCGCGTCGTGGTGGTTTACCTGGTTTCGCTGGACCTAGCTGAACGCAATGACCCAAATTGTATCGCGAAGCAGGTCGTAGCCTAGATACCGCCGCGGGCCGGGTCGGGCCGGCCTTTTCCCGCCCGCCGACAATCGGCAAACGTCGCGTAGTATCTCGCTCGTGCCGCGAGCGGCAGCCCAGATTTTCACTTTCGCGCGGGTGAACGTTGACACTCTCGCCTTTCGATAACGGCCGCAAACTGGATCGAGTGCTCTCTTATGCATGAATGTACAGAGTGCGCCAAAAGTAATGCTCTCCGCTTAGAAAGCTGCTTTCAAAAGTCATAACCTGCTGCGTTATCGATCCTTCGAACACCTCCGTGTTACGCAGGACATTAACTTCTTCCAATCCCTCGGCTCCTACGAGATATTTAATTGACATATTTGCACGCTCGGATGTAGTCTTCTTTTCCATATGAACACATTTGTAATTTTCACACATCTTCTAAATTTATGTATTTTATTATTCCCAAATTTTCTGAACATAATTCACAAGTTTCCTCATCCCCAGTCATTCACCTAAAGAACTATCGGCCGTTGATACAAAGTGTACAGACGTCCTTAAATCACTTCGAAGATGATATAGGTTGAACTTCAACTTTGCCTCCATATATCTCCAGGTCAAAGACCCAGGACCGAGGTGGGTGATGTCATGACCATTATGTTTTGAGCACTCGGTACGATGCATGTGTGCACGTAGACCCCGGTCAGTTGGACGAGCAACGATGCCTAACATCATAGCTCACAAATGAGTAAGCCCTGTTTAGACGATAAATTTTCTTTGTTCGACGTCTTCGAAGGATGGTTTCAAGTGGTCGAAGATCGCGGCCAGTTGCGTACTCGTTCCATACGATCTCACCGATGTTTTATGGTGTTCGAGTAGGCACAGGTTTTGCTTGGCAGAAGCTTAAACGGAAACGGTGGCGAAAGCTGCCGCGAAGTCGGCACGTTTCAAAATTTCTCAGCGTGAGGCTCTCGACGGTTAATGACGGACGCCACTCGTACAATTGTATCCGTTTTAACTTTAGACATGACGAGACACAACTTTATTGCCTGAAAATCCGCACGAGAAAGGATAATCTTTATCTCCATTAAGCGTTTCGTAAGTTTGCAGTTCGTAGTAAATCGTCGAACGAGGTAATTACTTTGGTACGACTCGCGCTGAAGGAACGGTTTAACCGTGGACTTTCCAAATTAGCGTTCCCATAATGGGAACGGCGATTTGGGGGAAAACCTCGGCGATCATTACCGCTCAGAGGCCATTATAAACTGTGTCGTGGTGCGATCCAGGAGATAGGACGGCGGAACACTTTTCTTCGTTTGCTTTTCCACGTGGACGCCATTGCACTACGGCTGCACGGATTACCGTTATCGCCGTTGCGTGACCTGCTTTTTGGTACATGCCTTTTTAACGGAGAGGGGGTCAGTAAAAGAG
The DNA here is from genome assembly GCA_945859555.1 of Megachile ligniseca. Classification (NCBI taxonomy): domain Eukaryota; kingdom Metazoa; phylum Arthropoda; class Insecta; order Hymenoptera; family Megachilidae; genus Megachile; species Megachile ligniseca. The sequence continues at coordinate 14,208,921 of OX243778.1, forward strand.
AAGACAAACGGAAATGCCGCAGGCGTCACGATCTATAATTACAGAATTCTGGAAATCTTCGTGACTCCGTGCGAATTCCCTCGGTTATTATCCACGGCTCGAGGAATACCCCGAATCGAGTTCGATACGATTCCCAGTTGCATAGAAATAAACCGGTAACAAAAAGTATCGACGTTCTCTTAAAAGAATAACGCGCAGGAAATGAAAAGTTGTACCAAGAAGCGGTTCACCTTTCATCGTCGCTGCTTTTTCGCGCATTTGGCAACGAAACGCGTACACAGCCCCGTTTCTGGTGAATCACCTTGTATACACCGCGTCCATCGAGCCGGTGTTTTTCGAGTTTACACGCTTGATCGTGACACACTTGATAAATTTAAGGCCGCCCGCAGTCCTTCGTTTCCAGCCTCGTGAAATTTTAACAATAGCCATGTCGTCGATTTCCACCACGACCGACCGTGACGTATGCCCGCACAATGACGCACAAAGAGTAGGAAGAGCCGATGACAAAAGCGCCGAGAGGCCACAGACCGAGCGAGAAATTACTGACTGCGAGTCACTCGCGGCTGCCAGCGTTTTAACGTCACGTTCGAAATAGACCGCTTGTGAAATGGAACGAGAAATGAATCTTTTGCAAGATTCATCTCAGATTCCTGGTAAATTTACCCATTCGACGTACGTCGCCTTCATTGACGTTTTATTATGAGACCACTCTTCACCAGCCAACGTTTCATAATTATAGCAAGCTCCGCGTGATGTAGATCACAGATTTTTTAACGATTGATCATGGGTTGATCTTGGGTGAATCATTGGGACTTTGAGTTTTTATTGTCTTGAGGATTTGAGGTTTGGAAAATTCTGGACTGTGAAAATTAACTCATTAATAGATACATTGTAGAACGCACAAGGTGCGTCATTCAAAAATGTAACTATTTATTTATCTAATCGTACAATCTTTTATAACGTAGAACAACTTCGTTTTCACTTCAAGTTTTCTACAATTTGTGCCAGACGCACATAGTGCGTCATCCGTCCTGCAAGTACGCACAAGGTGCGTCATTACTTATGGACGTGTTATCATAGAACATAACAATTTACTTCTCTAATTATACACCAATCTTTTATAACACATTGCAAAGTATGTTCCGCTTCAAGTTTCGTATAGGAACAGGCGGTGTGACTAGTTACGGTGCAGTACGCATACGGTGCGTCATCATTAAAAGCGAATAGACCGTGCCGACAATAGGAATATACAATGTCCATCGTCGATGGTACGCACACAGAGATATCTGAAACGCGATAATAACGTGTCCGGCGGTAATTGACAGAAATTACAGGACAGAGTTTCCAAGTAGCCCGCGGCCGAAGGGTTAACGCAGCTCGGCCACGAGCTCCGTCGGTTTCTCGTGAACACTTGGCCAAGTTTTTTCCTCGCTCGGACTGATTCATTTCGCGTCCCACTTACGGCATTTCCCCGCTGAACTTCGCCAGGGACAATGAAACTACGCGGCTGGCCGGAGAGGAGAGCCGGTTTTTGCGCGCACGCCGCGACATTATCTGCCAGCTGCTAATCGCTCGTTCCTTATTCAGTGTCGTAAGTGTTGTCGTGGATAGCGTTAGAAGCTAGAGAGGGGAAGCTGTTGACGGTGTTGAACAGTGACGTCACCGGTAGTAGCCCGACACAGTGACACCGATCGCCGGTTCTACCGGGAGGAACAATCAGGCCGGCAACAGCTGAACGATTCCTTCGGCTGCTTGTCACGATCGTCGTCACTCGCGTCCACAGATAGCGATGAAAAATATTGTTGCCGATACCGAGCCCCTGAACAGATAACTTTCTTTGTTTTAATCCTTGGTACTGCGTTTGAATATTCTGCTCTTGCGGCAATAACAGATCGAGGCTCTTCTACCACCTGTAGCCATTTTAATCTCGGTGAACGGTCATCTTTGATCTATGCGCCATTACGAAAGCGCGGAAAATTATGCCTATTATGTAGGAGGCAGGTGGTTGCAAACCTGATACACGCTTTCAGATCTCTACAACTCCAATGCTTAGCAGAGAAAATATGTAGAACTTCATTTCAAAATACTTTGATCAGAGTAATAGGCTAGTAGGTCAAGGACCTACACGATTTGGACTAATTTGATTATTACCAAACTCCCTCTTATTGCAAGCTCTTATGGATTTTATATGAACTAATTTTGTACCATCTTGTAGACGAAACTTCTTTCCAATTCTTGCATCATGTTGCATTCCCAGTCTCCAACCATTTCTAAGATTCGTTGGGTCACGTACGTTCCATCATCATTCTCGATCGGTCCTAATCGCTCGGTTTCAAATACCATTCTCGCCTCAGACTCTTGAATTTCGTTGCATTCCGCGGCCACTTTATCTATGCATTTTTAAACATTCGTCGCGCCGCCGAGTCTCGGATCAACTCAGTCACGCAAACGACCAGCTCTTGCATCTCATTATGTCTTACGTCGAAGTAGTAAAACGTGGACATGTTACTTTACTTAATTAACATTAGTAAAAGTTATTCTACAATTATGACACGAAACCTGTCATGTTTGTGACACTTCCTTATTATACAAAAATTTATGGGAACTAGGAGGGTTTGGTTCTACAAGTACTTGGTGCACCTACACAAAAAGTAGTAGTAAAAAATTGATGGAAATTGGCTAGGGGTCTCGTAGAAACCTTAATGCACCTAAAGATAGTAGTTATTCCAATAAAGTAAAAATTTCTCTGTATCTCGTTGAATTCTTCCATTTTAGGTTACATGACAGCTTCCGTCAGAGTCATTTGTAGTCTGATGTTCATTTACCTATCGACAAGCCATTATTTCAATACCGATAACTGTTTGTTCTTCCTTGGTCTTCGACGTCTCGCGATAATCTCGTCGCTCGATACGATCTCATAGATCATTGTTTTCGTTCCCCCGTCTAAATCCATCCATCAAGGCCGCTTTTTGTACTAGATCTTATCTGTACGACAGGTAATCAGCTCGTATGCGTCGCGAGTCTGTATATCTTTTTCGCAACGCGACTCCTTATCAGCCGGTCAACTGATACTTGTAATTTTTTTGTTGATCACGGAATTTTTCGTGCACTCCACCACCCGAACAGTCACCCTTTACTCATTCGAAGACGGCGATGTTTTGCAATTTTTCTCTGTTTTCCACGAAACGGAAATTGCGTTTTGGCTCGAATGTTTCATGGACTTTTGTTCGATATCCAGTCGTCCGGTACAACGATCAATCGTCTAAAAGAATAATCAATCTTCTGTTGGCTTTTGTGATAACGTGGTCACTCGGTAAACTGTCTTATTTCGTTGGGACGTCGATTTTCTAGTTCGAAGTTCAAATTTGCTCGTGAATTAGTCATCAAGGGTCGTTCTAGTCAAACTTGTCGATAGACAATGTTAGACTTAGTACAGCTATTACCGTTAACACTACATCGTTAAGTACATCCATGCTTAGAACTTCTGGGTCCTTAATCGATCCTTAATCGGTCGAAACTTCGATGTTAACAATATTTGTTCGGTGATGTCAAATTTTCATTTTTGGATGATCAATATTTTCCTGTGTTCGTCATTATTTTGTTCAGAGTAAATTACATCGCAATTTAATGCAACAGCTCTGGGATTCGCAGTGTTCCATTTGTTACGAAATGATGCAGAGCAGTCTAGATCTTGTTTGTTCGTACGGGATTGCATCGAATTACTTGATCGATTAGCTCGATATAAATCTGGATATGCGTGTCTGGTGGCGTAAACAGGAACGGCGTCTAGTCGTCGATTTGTCTCCATCGATTGTCGATTTGCTCAGATAAAGAGGCTATCGGTTAATTGACGTTTGTGGATGGAAATGAAAATGACGTAGACTCGATGTTCTGCAACTCATTTTTTTTCGAGTGCAAGAATTTTTTTTACGTTTCCTGGAGAACGTGATTATCCTGTTTCATTCGTCCGATCTGCTTTTCGTTTCTAATTTATGGAACATTATGTAGTCGGTGACCTTCGACTAGGCAGTATTTTTTAAACTGGCTACCGTGCTGGAAACTTTTGTTATCTCGTGTTTTCGAGCCCTGACAGCATAAATGCAGGCAGGAAAACCTTCGTGAACCTTGTAGATAAATATTTGTACGCGTATCTGGCAGACTAAGCTGAAGGAAAATAACAGTACGCAGTGATTCACGAAATCGTAGTTTGTTTTATAAGGTACATACGCATCAGTCTCATATTTTGCATGTTAATTTCACGTGTAATTACAGAGGTTCATTAATCACATATCCAATATCTCACAGCGAAAAAAATTACCTTCAACATGCAATGATCTTTATAATCGATTAATTAACTTTGATTGGACAATTGATAAGCCATTAATTGAAATCAGATATCTGATAATTGATTCTCGATATGAAAGTCTGATCCGAAAGAATCAAGTGTAAAATATTCTAGAAAATTTTCCCGATGCAGAATTTAATGTACAGTCTTTTCAACTTTCACAAATTCGTCTTGAATGACGAGTCTCTTTATGTTACGACGAAAATAGGTACGCGATTCGATACACCGTAATTTTCCTCGACTCTGTAAGATCACGTTTGTTTGTGTCTCGCGTTTGTCTTTGAGTACAGAAAAAATTCGCGCAATTAAGAAGCGCCTCGAACGCAATGCAAACACCATATGTATTACGTTTCCACGAACGTGTTGTCGTTGTTATTTAAGAACTCATTTTATCGGTGCACTTGATGTTAACACTTTTCACACTTTTTATGAACATCTTCGATTGCTTTCTGGTTATGACTGTGCTATTTTCAATCACTAATTTCTTACGTTAAATTAACGCTTCAAATATAGACATGAACATTTTTTACTGATCATATTAGGGATATAGGGATACTGCAAAGCGGGGGTATGGGGTCTAGGGATATTGAGATCAATAGATATAGATATTGGACTCTAGGAATGTAGGGTCGTAGGTATTTCGGGACAAAGGTTATCGGGACGATATCGGGGTGTAGCGATATCGGGATGTACGAATATCGGAACGTAGATATATCGGGACATATCGGGGCGTAGCGATATCGGGTCGTAGGGGTACCGTGACATAGGTATATTGGAATGTAGAGATATCGGGACGTAAGGGTATCGGGAAGTAAGGATATCGGGACATAGGTACATCAGATCGTAGGTACATGGGGACATAGGTACATCGGGACGTAGGGGTACCGTGACGTAAGGATATCGGGATGGGAGTACCTCGGAACATAGGTACATTGGGATGTAAGGTACATCGGGATGTAGGTACATCGGGACGTAGGGTACATGTGAACATAGGTATACCGGGATGTAGAGTACATTGGGACATAGGTATATCGGGACGTAGGAATATCAGGACGTAGGGTACATCGGGACATATGCACACCAGGACGTAGAGTACATTGTGGACATAGGTACACCGAGACGTAAGGTACATCGGGACGTAGTATATCGGAACGTATGTACAAAGGGATGTAGGTATATCAGGACGTAGGGACATCAGGTTATAAGGATATTGCATTACAAAAATATACAGATGTAGCGATATTGGCCCATAGGGATATAGGTCTATAGGAATATTAGCTCATAAAGGATGTCTATGCAGAGATGTTCTATAAGGATATCGACCTATAGGGACGTCAATCGTCTACAGAGATACGTATAGCAATATCAACCAATATCAGTCTACATATCTGACTGTAGATAATCTAGATACTGAGATCCAGATATTTGTAAATAAATATCGTCCCAGATGAATACAGCTGCATGTCTTTAATTTTCCAACAATTGTAAGATTATTCCGTGAATACTCGAGCAGAAAGAATACCAAAATCGATGTAGACGAAATCGAAAGCATTCGAATTACAAAGAGGAAGAGGAAAACAGGAAATATTCACAGTGGCCTGTATAAAATCTGTGGCCGGTGTTTGAACAGAAGGCAGCGGTGTTGCACGCGATAGACGAGGGCAGTTTCATGAATAAACCATACCTCTGTGTAACGTTTATGCTCGCTCGACAAAAGCTTCTGAAACTCAATTCGAAGAGCAGGGTCTCTGTCGCAAGACACGGCTACGAACATCGCGCGACGAGTTTAACTTCGCTGACTAAGATTTCGACAAGACTAAATTTGACCCGGGTCATAGTCCTGAATTCCCGCGGTGCCCGAGACAAGATCGCTTATTTGGCACTCATCGATAAGCGAAATCGAACGGAATTCGATTCACCGTCGTTTTAAACGCTTTCCTTATCTCGTACAGTATTTGTCTTCTCGTATCCGCTATTCAATTTCATGTACATTTATTGTTAATAATTTTTTCGCGAATGATTTTACGATCCTATAGTTGCTCAATGACACCTTCAGAACCAACTGTAATATCGCATGTGGTCTTCGGGAAATCGTAAATTTCTTAAACAGTATGTAATCTTGAGGGTTTCGACATCAATGGGTGCAGCTCCTTAATGGTTTAATTTACGACTTCGTTTTATGGTCACCAAGCTGCATCTGATCTGCATCAATCGCGTTACAGAGATCTGAGACAATCGATGTACAATATTTATTAACAATAAATGTCAATATAACATTAATCTGAGATCTCCATGAAAGAGGTGTGAACACAACGAGCTTTTTGCGCAAAGCACATGTGCATTATTCCCTATTTGTTTGTTTCCGTTATCAAGCATTTCCTTGATCTCGCTGTAAACAGAAATTATCTGCGTGAACTTTGCATCATGACCTTCCTTCTCGTTCAGCAATCGCTCTTCGTTTATACGTATTGACCTGGAGCCTGAAAAAGTTGACTAGTTACCGCGTTAAGTGTCACATGGAATTCGAAGGCTACAGTAAATGCCATAAAACTAGATCGTAGTTACTGGATCAGTACATTTATCCGACGCAAAAACATCGGTTTCTTTCACAAAGAAACTAATTGATTTTCTTCGCAAGCTGACGTACGAACGTTGTACTCAGGATTAATCGCAACAGCTGCTACTTTCATTCCATCAAGTTATCTTAGCTTCGAAACTTGATTCAAGTTTGAAGTTTCCGAATTTTGAGAGCTGAATTGGTCAATTTTTGAAGGAAGCTGTATCATGTCTTCACTTTTGATATTCTTTGTGTCTATGCAAGTTTGTAAGGAAATACGCTCAGTTATAGAAGACGTACAGTTAGGAAAATACGCTCAGTTATGGAAGACGTACAGTTACGGAAACATGTTCAATCAACTCTTTCACTTATAGTGACACGCTCGTGACGCACATTACGTGACGCACTTCAGATACGCTCAGTTATGAAAGATATACAGTTACGGAAACATGTTCAATCAACTCTTCCACTCATAATATCTTGACACAACAGATACAAGAAATTAAGATTATATCTGCAGCACGTCCGAGCCTGAAACTTAATACCAGTTACAATTTACACGATCAAGGATCCAAGTCCAGAATATACCTAACATTTTCTTTAACAATGAAGCATTGATCGTGGTCTTAGGAAGTCAGAATGGAAAAAAACGTAAAATTACGAAGCTTGTGAATGTCTATCGTTGTAGTCGAAGGCATCTTCCGAATCGATTGAATGTCAGAAGTCACGTAGACGAAGGAGTACGTTAATGCCCGGCAACATTTACCGCAAGACCTGTTACTAGACCGTAGTACTACGTCGATCCGTTACGAAAGGCCCGTGCAGTTACGCAAGTCCGCGAACGAGCGCAATCAGTTCCAGTAAAACGAGCTGCACCTTGGATCGCGCGAATCATCATCGAGGGCTTATCTAAAGGGGGCACATGGAATCGTGTTCATCTCGTTCTGTCTTGTGTCTATCGAGCTGACACGCGTTCGGCTCAGCGGATTTCTTTGTTTCAACAGAGAGATCTATTCCCGATCCCCGTCATCGACCGTTATTGGCCAGCCGCCGATGCTAATGGCGCAACTGCGTAATCGCGTTTCCACGTGCAGACTGCACCTGAACGTGAGTAACGAGCGCGTCTGCTAGGAAACTAGGCATATAGGAATCTAGGAACGACCGGCTGCGGTGCACGATCACGAGAAAGGACAAAGCCTCGATGAACGAGCATTCGATTCGACCCACTATGCGATACTTCATCTGGTTAACGCGTTGATTGTTACAGATAACTGTCACTGCCTTGCGATAATGTGCATCTCTAACAATTTTTTGATGCATGTTTTCAATTGTTTTCGAGGGAATTTTATGAGTTTAATGGAGATTAATGGCTGGGAGAAGGGCGATGTGATGTCATGCGTGATTTAATGCACTGCGATCGCGTGGTATTACAGGTTGGGATCCTTTGTGATACTGCAAGTGGTTCTGTACAGTGACGCTTTAAGTAGTAGACACTACGCGTGGTGATACTATGGCGATACTGTAAGAACTACGGAAATCTTCAAGGGTAGATCCTATGTGTGGTGATTCTATGCGTGGTCATACTATAAGAGGTACTACATGTAGTAATACTTCAAGTGGTTCTACACGTGTATCCACACCTCCATATATTACAAGTGATAGATACTACGCGTGGTAACACTTCAAGTGGTGGATCTCACGTGTAGAGAATCTAACATGTGATGATCTTATGCGTGGTGATCCAATACGTGGTTGATCTCATGCGTGGTGATTCTACGTGTGATAGTAGTATAAGTGATGGTTACTACGACTGGTAACACTTCAGGGTGGATCCCACGCGTGGATCTCACATGTGATTATCATATGCCTGCTGACCCAATACGTGGTGACCCAATGAGTAGTGATCCAATGCGTGGTTGATCTCACGCGTGATAATACTATAAGTGGTGGTTACTACGCGTGGTAACACTTCAAATGGTGAATCCTACGCGTGGATTCACATGTGATGATCCAATACGTGGTTGATCTCACATGTGGTGATCCTACGCGTGGTAATACCTCAACTGGTGGATACTACACGTAGTGTTATACATGACAACCTAATATACGACAATTCTGACGATTTAATGCATTGCATCCTCATGGTTGATGATACAACTCATGGCGATGCAACACGAAGTAGTTTGTAGTAACAAATGGTGGTCCTACGTGTGACGATTTAATGCCTGGTATACATTGCGACTTAACTTGGTACTACATACTGCGAAATTGGAAATTTGAATTGTTAAGTTTATCAAGTCTTGTAGAATCGTGAGCAAGTGGTGGAAAATTCTGGTACTAATTCAAAGTGAAGTATCGAATTTATTTTCAATTTTCGCAGTTTTGCGTAAGTTCAAAGTTGCCCGAGTAGAAAAATTCAAAGCTGTCCAATGCAATAAGGTTTTTCATAAGTCCACATTGAAGGTTTACAGCGTCTTATTGTATTCTTTATCTCCGGCGATAAAGGTAGGAACAAAGAATGTTCAACATCTTCGATTACAGAACAATCACTTCCTCTTTTTTTTAGTATTATTTTCTAGAACAAAGGCCCTTTGAAAATGTCTATCTTCCTTATTACATGATTAATCCTGATTAAAGGTGAAATACCGAATATATATAAAATCATTATCTATTTATCTCGATCGTTATCTTTCTAAAACGAAAACTCCAGAATGGACTGACGAGTAGAATCGAAGAAACGTTTTTATCGAGTTGAATTGTTAACGAATGACACGTTGATAGAATACAATGAAAAATGGATATGCAGTTCCAAAACGGAGCGTGAGTTATCTTATGGAAAAGGAGCTGTCATTGGAGACAAGGTACGAGCGTGTTGAAGGATGAACTGAATCATCAGCTCGTAATTTTTTTCACGACCGCCATAACGGAGGTCATGTTCCACACTTTCGATTTCCAACTATTAACACCTTTACCAATCACGTATCGCAAACTCAATAAAATTCAACTCAAATCAACACAGTATAAATTAACACAAATTATTACAAACTTAATACAAATTACAATTTAATTAAAGGTTAAATATTTTTGGCTCAGAATTCTGTTTAAGATCAGGACCGCAAATTTTTTCACAAAAACGTTTCACGAATTAAACACAAACAAGTTGTTTGAAGTCGCATTAAGATCCTTTCTTATACCACAGGTCCAAAATTCACATGCAGAGTGCAAAAAGAACTGCATCGCGTCACCGTGCAGAATCAGGCATGCGTCCGAGACGCAAAAATAACCCGAGAGTCTTCCTCGTATGATGTAACGCTTGTTTTTCTAACGCTTCGCCATATAATTCATCATAATGATTTGCTTCTGTGATGCAAATGCTTATCGATAGATCTGCGAACGTCTCGATCCTGTTTTTCTGGTGATCGCCATTTTTCTTCAGGCATTCAATGAAAATCTCTGCAGATAACAAACCTTTAGCCAGTTTGATATTACTCAACTGAAGAACTTATTAATTAATCATAAATTGTACGACTTAAAAGTAAAATTGATGTCATTTATTAAATTTAAAGAAATAATGAGGGGTTCATATTATAGTTGGGTTACTATGTTCTGTTGATTATGTGGGCTAAGTCGAAATTTTAAAAGAATTTTTTATTTATTTTTTCCAATGAATCTTGCAATCTTGCTATACCAAAATATTCATAACAGTTCATAACGAAGATAATTACCTTGAACAAAATTCAGGTTAAAATGTTCACGTTAACGAATTAGAAGATTCAACTGTTCCAGAATGTTGACTTTTCATAAACACATATGATCTGTATCATATCTACATGATCCATATCACATTATCACATCATTATCATCGTTCTGGTTCTATAAACAAATTTTCTCAAAACATCGAATCCAAATATAAATCCAGGACCTGTTGCACCGGTTATATCAATCCTCGAAGCAATACCTCAATAAAACGGAGTCAATTACGATTGACGTCAGACGGACTCTCAAACTTTCGTCAGAAATTCTGCGAAGGTGTCCAAACTGACGTCACTGATAAATTATCTGCCAGGCGTTCCCGGATCTTGCGAAACGTATTCAGCCACTGGGATTACAGGCTGTTCCAATTTTTCACTGACTCACTCCGTTGGTCAACCCCTGCGATATATTTTGCAAGGAAGACAATTTCTAGAACGCGGATTATCTCCGCGAGTGAGTTAACGCTTTCTGTTAGTCATTCGTCTGATAATGATGGATCGAATTAGTCATTCGGTGCCCGGAAGAATTTTTCACGGGTCATTTGGAAGCATCATCAATCCTCACATTAACGTGTCACCTTTGATGTATCTTTGTGACTTTTTGTACCATCATCATTTGACGCTGTCCATATTTTATATCTTGCAAATTTTATAACTTGTTAATTGTAAATTAAAAATCAATATTAACTTTACTTGAGATCATATGTATCATATAATTAATATTGGAAGCATCGATTCTCATGTTAACATGTCACCTTTGATGCATCTTTGTGACTTTTTCATACCATCATCATTTGACGCTACTTATGTGTAACTTGCATATTGTATAACTTGTCAATTATAAATTAAAAAGTGACCATCACATTAGTAACTTTATCATACAATCAACGACCATAGAAAAATGAGTCGAGACCCGAAACCCCTTACTGTTCTTTGCACCGATCGTTATGCTAAATCCTATTCGTCGAAAAAATGCGAAGGTTAGCATTTCAGGGTTAAGCTCGACAATAAGCGACACATAACTAACAAGATTTGCAGAGAATCTCATTGAGCTTCCAGCGGTTCTTCGAGGACGCAAGACACTGTCGTTTGTCTTCCTTTCGTATTCACCGATCTCGTTTGAAATTTTCATTTTTCAACACCTTTTCACTCGGATGTTTATGGTTCCGTGTATCGTTAACGGAACCCGGGTAGCAACAGGCGTTCAAGCTACTTTTTTCACCGTAAACAGTGAAATATACGTTAAGTAGCTTGGTGCTAAGCTGGCCCTCGAGTGAATTTTACGGGTCCCGTTATGCGGACCGAATCTCGGCGCATTCTTCGATCGAGGTCATGGCTCTGCGAACGTGGCCAGTATCTGGTAGCTGTTCTCCAGGTTATTCCGTGTCTGATCGACCGGATCGGTTAATGAAACCGGCGTCTATAAACAGGGAGCCTATCCGAGTACGTGTTCTGATATTATCGGGGGATTCAATGTTTTCCTGTTGGAAATTAGGATATTTCTGAGATGAGATTTGGTTAGTTGATGTGGATGGGAGAAATGGGAATTTGGGTAGATGGGGATTTGGATATTTGGGGGTTTGGAAGGTAAATTTGGGGATTTGGAACAGTGGAAGTTTGGAGATTTGATGATTTGGAAGGTGGAAAATTTGGGGTTTGGATGGGTGAGGATCAAGGTGTTTGGGGATTTGGATGTATGAGATTTGGGTATGCTGGGATTTGGATATTAAGGGACTTAGAGATTTGGATATCTGGAGACTTGGTGATTTGCTAAGATGAAAATTTGGAAATTTAAAGATTTGGAAGATTGGACATTCAGAGATCTGATGATTTGGAAGGTCACAAATTTGGGTATTTGGGCATTTGGATGTTAAGGAACTTAGAGACTTGGAAGGTTGAAAAATTGGGTACTTAGGATTTGAACATCTAAGTATTTAGTGATCTAGATATTAAGAATAAATTTATAAATGTGACATCCGACAAATATACAAATATGTGTAACCGCAAACTTACAAATTTATGAATCTAAGAATGTAGGACTTTAAAAACTCGAAAAATGAAGTTCAGAAACTAGTACAGCTTCTTAACAACGAATCATATTTACGGTACGTGTACCTAAGCTTTGTGCAAGATATACCCTAAGCATTCAGCAAGTAGTTCAGCGCATGAGTAATGGCGTAGCTAGTCACAAAGAGAAATTGTATGGTACTGGGTTAAAAATGTTTTTCAGTGGATTTTGTGCCGGTCAGAATAGGTCTGCACCGGTTTTATGTCGACCTTTCGCTGTTCGCGCAGGTGTTCGAACTATGCACGATTATGAATAACAGCGGTGACTATAGCGCAAGACAATGGTGACACGAGCCGGTTGCACCTACCAATTCATGCCAGTCGCTTCTATCGACGTGAATTCCTGGGGATCGATAATCATTTCTGACGGCTACCGCTCCAAGCAGCGCGTTAGAAAACACATAACATCGCCCACGCGGAGCTTCGCCAAACGCGTGGGCTCTTTCATGAATTCTCTGCTGATTAAATATTTCAGACACCATGATGTCCGTGAATCATCTGTGAGATAAAGGGCTCTCCTTTCTTTCATTTTCACACAATTCTTTAATTATTTTGTGTCTCATGCGATTAGTTAGGTTAAAGTCATATATGTACAGATATGTATAGATATACATATGTACATATGTATGGATATTATACTACACATGTTTATATTACACATATACTACACATATTTTAGTATCATAGAATTATATGTATTGGATGTTACATTGAACCTGTTGAAAATTTAATTGGGTTTACTTCTGACAAATCTGCTCAAGTATTTTTATAATTATATTGGTGTAGAATCTCGCTAAATACTTTCACTGTTATATTGATTATATTGGTCAAATACTTGCACAATTATACTAGACCATAAATAATGAGTTAAAGAGGTGTTCCATTCAGAAAAATTAAAGTGTTGATATTAGTGTAAGTTCTCAAAGTGTGTACACATTTATACAGCTTAACATTCTAAATCGAACCAACCATATTTGCATATCCTCATAAAAGCAACACTTAGAGCCATTAACCACATTATTCATCGAAAGAGTAAAAAGTTGTCGATTAAAATCGTGTCGATGGCGACAAGGACCCAAGAGAAAAGAGATGTCCCATAAAGAGTTTAATTATGGGGAATCCTGATTCGTCGCCGGCGAGAGTACAGTTATCATTGTTTGATGGAATGCGGCCTTCCTTTCCTGTTTCCCGAGGCCAGTCCAGTCGCTGCGAAATATGGACAAACCCGGAAAGTCCTTGGCTTTTGCGAACGTTTTCGCGCCACCTCGCATTCTTTCGCGATTAACGTACGAAAAAGGGACGGGTGGCAAAGCAGGGAGACAGAAAATACGGGAAAAAAACGTGACCGTGCAAGCACAGGTGTCCACGGACGACGAATCGACCGATTGCGAATTCCACGGATCGATAAAAGCATTTTGGTATGCACGCTTGTGCGCAACATTGACGATTGCGAAAGGTTTCGCGCGGATTTGCGATATGGACGCCTTATCGTGAATATAGCTACTGTAATAGCTGCGTTTATGAATGTTTTCGTTGGGTGGAATAGTTTCGTTGATATAGTGGATGGAGTGTTAAGGTTATTTCTTGAAATGTAGGATAAGTGAAAATATGTAGTTCTTTTTGTGGAGTTGGTGTTGGGAACTGGATTTGGGTACTTGTACAGTTGCAAGAGTTTGAATATAGAATTCGACAGAAATATAATTTGATATGATTCAATTCGACGAGTTACAATTCGGATCAAAGGAATTCGGTATGGTTCAGTTTGGTGAGATTGAATTCGGTGCAAGTCGATTCGACGCGATCGAATTCGGCCCAAACCCAATTCGATACAATTCAATAGAATGCGATTGAACTCGGCGCAACCCAATTCGATACAATTCAATTCGGTGCGATAGAATTCGACGCAATCCAATTCTATACGATTCAATTCGGTACGATTCAATTCGGCGTGATAGAATTCGGCCCAACCCAATTCGACGCGATAGAATTCGACACAACCCAATTTGGCGCAACCCAATTCGATACGATTCAATTCGACACGATTGAATTCTGCACAACCCAACTCGGATCAATCGAATTGGATACGATTCAATTCGGCCCAACCCAAATCGGATGTGATTCAATTCGGCCCAACCCAATTCGACGCGTTGCAATTCGGCCCAACCCAACTCGGATCAATCCAATTCGATACAATTCAATTCGACCCAACCCAACTCAAAACGATTCAATTCGACTTGATTGAATCCACAACCCAATTCGACACAATTCCAGATAATACAATCCACCACAATTCGACCCAACTCAAAACGATTTAATTCGACTTAATACAATCCGCAACACAATTCGTCAAAACTCCAAGTAAATCCACCATAATGTAGCTCAACAAAATTCGACCTACTTCAATATTCTTTAAACTATGCCTGAATCCAATAATTCGTCCGGTTAGTTGACACACGGCTTCTCGTTCTAAAACTTGAAAGTCTACACTAGGAAGAGTAATTTAGATAAGATCCTTTGGACAGCGATAAATCAGTATTTTAAAAGCAAATGACGATCATTAAACACTTCAATATCGACGACTAACCTTTCAACCAATAGAATCGAGTCTGGAAATGTTACGTAATACCTTACGCAATAGTTAGTGCAAATTGGCAATTTTCTGAATCGAATAGCAATAATTTGTCGTGAGAAGAAGCAATAATTTGTCGTGTAGATAGTAATCTAGCTTTTCCTACAGAACTACTTAGCGTATTGATCATTTTTGTACTTGACACTGAGTCTTGACTGTGAACACACATTTTTCATAAATATTGATGTAACTAATTGTATCATAGTTCGCTAGTTGTTTGTTGAAATATTCAGTTAGTTCTTCAAGGGTGATATTTTGCATTGCATCGCGATAGAGGAGATGTTAATTTCACTTTAAGAGAATACCAACAGGCATAATGATTTCAGAAAAAAAGAACCAATGCTCGTCGCATAAAATTGTTCATCTTTTATTCATATATTCCTTGCCGGGTGAAAGTATTAACATGGTAACGAGTTTCTGCTGGAATATTGATATTAAATATTACCATATAAAATTGCATATTTTTATCCTTGATGTTTTTATCTATTTGATTGAACGATCCATTAATTCGATGTTTCGGTATTACATATGCGATCGTGTTTGCGATGCTGATTAATAAGATTGTAATCACTATGTCATTTTATCATTCAAGATCTTTTACAAAATTTTTATAAAGTGTACAAAAATAAAACATGTGTTCAGTAATTTATTTAAAAGCGTTGGAAGGGAAATAATTGGTAATAGAAGCAATACAGAAATTTCGCAGATAATCAAATGTTTTTCTACGTATTTACGTGAAACAAAGAATTCGTTCTAGTTGTTTTTATCTGAAACAAACAATTATCTCCGCGTTTCGATGACTTGTGTTTTGCATAAGTTGTCGTTGACGTAATACTAGTCTCATAATCTAACAGTTCACGTCCTGCTCACTCGGAGTTGATAATTTTTATTAACATAATAACACCTCGTATAATGACGTAGATTAGTGGACGATTTTCTCTGAATGATTCATAGGTACTTCGCTATTTTTTCCTTTTCGTTATTTCCTCGATTTTACGTGCAAAATTTGCTCGATAACATTCTGCAATTCATTTAGTGCAAATACTGATGACTAGTTCAAAAAACTTCTACTAGTGATTGCATTAATTATCAATTGATAAAAAAATAATATATACGATTGAATATGCAATTTTCGAGTAGAAATCATTCATGAATTATTCTATGCACATTCGATTGCAACTAGAGCCTCAAATTGGTCAGCAAGGTTAGGTTGCGCCATTTTGTAACGAAATGGCGCGAAATTTAATTTGCTAGTTGCATATCTTGATTGAAAGGTACAAGTTGCATAAATAATACATTTTTATTTGTTTCAAATATTCATATATAGTTATTCAAATACATAATTATTCTATTTTACTAAATATTTATTCATTTCATTATTAAAATACTCCATGTTGTTCTCAAGCAAAGTTACATTTAAAGACAGCAGATATATTTCAGAAAATTTTTACATTTAAATTTGTCAATTTAATGTTGCTATAAAGAGTGAATTTTTCTAAGTACGTTTTAATACCTACATTTGCCTTGTAAATAATTATTATTCAAGATTCCATTAAACGAAAACATGTTTTCACTGAACGTGTTCCATTTGTAAAAACAAATTGAATACTTCATTAGCATAAGATCATGTACAATTTATAATATATAAATTATACTGAATTTATTATTTACGTATCACAATATTTTATTTCTCATTGCAGACAAATTAAATTTCGCGGTGGGCCATAAAAATGGCGGCACCGTTCAAAATGGACGCATTTCACGACTGCGAGTCTCGAATTATGCGGGCCTTTAGCGACACCTCTAAACAAAATTGATCGCGTTCAGTTGCATAAGTAAAATTTCGTTGCCCAATGAGGTTTTGTCGTTGCAACACGCTCCCGAGGCGGCGAAACTCTTCGCTGGCGAGCAATTCGGCGCGAGTGTACCTTGTGAAATGAAGCAAAATGCACTTTCACCCGTTATTGCGTTTCGCAACCTCCCACCATCGCCGACACCGAGCTACAATTCTGCTCGTCGCTCGACGAAAGTAAATTCTTCCCCACTTTTAAACAACCCACCTCTCTCAATTGTTTCTCTGGATGACTTCTGTCACCTCAATATTTTCACGGCTCCTCAAAATTATTGTCACTCTACATTTATCGTCCGTACTTATCAGTTACTGATCACGATTGATATTTCAGAAACTCTTGATAACGTAAATCAGTGTTACTCTGTGACTTATCATGTATTTATATGTTATTTGTTTTGAACGATTTGGCGTGCCTTAAGAGACGTAATTTGTTATTCTGTGCTTCGTAGATGGACAGAAAGTATGAATTATATTTGTCAGAATTTTAGTGCCTCGAAAGTATAGTACAGAGTCCAAAACCTGCAGTGCCCTTTTCTTACAAATCCACCACAAATACAAAGAGTGCCCATTTCGCATAAAATAAATCTGCCAGTGGGTGTAACTTCTGGAAGGGGGTGAAAATGATGGAAAGGAGGAAATTGGAAAAGACTAGAAGTAGGAGGAAGTACATGGTGGAGGTCGGCATGGTCTATGGTCAGCGAGCCACGTGCGCTGCACTCGAGCGCACTTTCACCGTCCACTTTCAAATTTCTTCCCCTCTCTCCGTCGAATTTTCCCCGGTTACCAGTCCGCGTCTACGACGATCCTTTTTCTTTCTTCCTTTCCCGTCACGTTTTCTTCCGCTCGAGAAAGATCCGAGGTCGACGACCAACGCGGGTCCCAACACCCCGAATTCCTACCGGAGGATCGCTTCCTGGGCTACCGGCCTGTGCACGCTACGAGCTCTGCGTTTTAAAACACCGTTGCGTAACGATCGTTAAATAACGCTTCCAGGGACATCGATCGATTGACAGATTCGATAGGAAACATTAATCGATCGAGAAACGCGATATTTCGGTGTCGATCTAATTTTATCGGTGAGTTGGCTGATGTTTATCACAGGTGAATTTTTAAAAAAAAGTTGACTAAGATTGACTCTAAACTAGATCTATCGAAGACAAATTGTTTTTATAAGCTAATCAAAGACAGTCGTGAATTATTTTTGTAAGCTTTTTAGTTTGACAAGTTAGTCAGCATGGAGTCGTATGTGACAGTCATATGTGGTCATATGTGGTTAAATTAATTATTTATAGGAGAGGTAAATGAAAGGGACTTTTAAGAGCTCTTGATGTTAAGACAATGATATACATTAACATCCTAAGAAATAAGACTGAAAGAGTATGTATTTTTGTCCTCATGTCATATGTGACATATGTGACCAGCACTCCAAAGTAAGTCAAGTTAATTATTTATACAAAAAGTAAACAAAATGTACTTCAGAAGGGTCTTAATACTAAATCAGTGATACACAAACAGATTAAAAAATGAAATCGAAAGTACCCTTATTCTCTTGACGACCTCACGAGCTATCAAAGCTATCAAAGCAATTACGCCTCTCGAAATACGTTCAAGTCCTTACGACCTCACCCTGACGGACCTTAGAACCCTCATTGAACCTTAGTGTTAATGTCGAGCCATCAGTGACGTAGTAGAAACGTAAAATTGAAAATCGATTTTGAAAATGTGAACATAACCTCTTAATCGTTCTTCAGCGAGCGTAGCCGGTGACCTTTGAACGGTCTTCCTTCCTCTGGACGGCCTTTAAGCGTTGCGAAGGTGAGAGAGTTCAACTGGAAAACAGGCTGACCGGCTAACTGACGGGTCGGTTAGCCTTATCGATTTCCGATAGCGAAACCAACCATGCTCGCGAAGATCCGACAGTAGCTTGGGTAGCTCGTTACGATGGAGATTTTTTTGTTTCGAAGTCGGTTTCCTAATGTTTAATCAGTCGACTGTCGGCCTTGATGGCCGAACGCACGTTCCGTGCCGCGTGAACCGCGGACGTTATCACGGATTTCGTAATTGACCGAGTACGCGCTAAAAGTTCTGAGAACCATGGCCAAACTAACTGCGCATGTGGCTGACAGTTTTCGAGACGGAGTATAAGTGTGAATGGGAACTCTGTGAACACGTGGACAGAGACTCGAAAACGGTACACTTTTGTGATATCTTCGGTTACAGTGCTTTGTTGCAAGGTCAGAAGGTGACTTGGAAGTTTTGAAGTTGTTTCAGAGTTCTAGTGCTTCACAATATCAGCAGCTTTACATATCTCAAATTTAC
Source organism: Megachile ligniseca (assembly GCA_945859555.1). Taxonomy (NCBI): domain Eukaryota; kingdom Metazoa; phylum Arthropoda; class Insecta; order Hymenoptera; family Megachilidae; genus Megachile; species Megachile ligniseca. The sequence continues at coordinate 14,228,442 of OX243778.1, forward strand.
GAAGTCATGCTGTTTTAAACTACCAAACCGGTCAAATGAACGTTCAACAAGTTCCTTCTTATAAATTACACAATTTGTTGAAGTAACTTGAGATCTGCATTGATCTTCAAGACAAAGAATTAATGTGTGTACTAATTTATGTTTTATCATTTGTCTATTTATTTTTTAACCTCATTTTCCATTTCGAATTAAGTACATATTATACGATGGTAGGTTTAGTGTTAAAGTTTTGAAGTTCTATGTCTGTTTCAAAACTTCACAATCTCAAATTCTCCTAACTCTGAAATCTCAAATAAAATATGAGAAATTGCAAAGTACTAAAGCTGTAAAATCTCAAGGTCCGATTCTACACCTCCAAAGCCAAACGTTCCAAATTTCCAAAGCTCCCAAATCTTGAAGTCCCAAAATTCTGAAGTTCCAAGTGCTCAGAACCCCAAATTCCAGAGAACCAAACTGCCAATGTCCCAAAATTCTGCAATTCTCAAAGTCTAAAACTTCTAAAGTTCCAAATTCTGTAAGGTTAAAAATTCCAAAGACCAAAAATTCTGCGATTCCCAATTCCCACAACCCCAAATTCTCAAAGATCCAAAATTCCAATGCCCCAAAATTTAAAAATTCCTAAGTCTCAGAACCCCAAATCCTCAAAGCTCCAGAAACCCTAAGGTTCCCGAATTCTAAAGTTCCAAATTCTCAAAGCCCCAAATTCCTAAAGTCCCAAACTCCTAAAACTCCAAATTCACAAAGTTCAAAAATCCCAGTCCCAAAACTCTGAAGTTTCAAATTCTCAAAGCCCCAAATTCCTAAAATCCCAAACTCCTAAAACTCCAAATTCACAAAACCCCAAATTCCTAAATCTCCAAAATCCCAAAAGTCCAAATTCTCAAAACCCCACAAGCCTATAGTACTTCCACAAAATTTAATCCAAATACTAACTCACTCTCAAAACTTTCATCATCTTCACACAGATAATAAAGCTAGGAAGATATGTGTTTTAGAACCATTTAGAACAGCGCACCCTCCGGTAAGGGTCAATTGAAAGGGACCGAGTAAAATACTCGCGAGGATGACGGATGATGGATCGTGGAGGTCCTCGTTGATGTAAATTGGCTTGGGTCGTTGATACGGCGGTTTGTCATTCCTTTTTCGCGTCTTCTTTTGTTCGCGAATAGAGAACAGGTGATTGGCTTGTTTAAAGCAAGTTAATCGAAGAATTATTTTCGGTCGAGCGTTTATTTGCTGTCAGGTGATTCATCATTGCAAACTTCTTATACGCTTTGCTAGATTAATAGCAACGTTGTTGATGCTCTTGTAACGTATTGTGTAGTTCATTTTTGCTACCAGTACTTTGAGTGAGGTGTATCTAGATATTTAACCCATACAATTGCATCTATACTGTGAGTACAAATTTAAATATTTAGGTATGTGATCTCAAATTTAGATATTTAGATATATGAATACAAAGTTGGATAGGTAGATATGAGAATATAAATTTGGAGCTAGATGCAAGTGGAAGGTTCATAAGAGGTCTATTAATAAACAAAGGGTCTGTCCAATAAGAACCCAGATATTGGCAACGTTTGATATACCTATTTATACCTACTCCATATACCTAAAATGGCAAGCTACTTGTCCACAATACCCACATATAATAAATATAACATAATACTGCAAAATATTCCTTAAAAACAAAAATACCAGATAAAGCTTGCAACTTCTTCGGTGTCAACATTTGACAGCTGAGAGATAGGCGACGATTCGTTGCATAGGAACATTGGTATCTTCTTTCTCCTTCTTATCATTCCGTCTGGTGTCTGCGTGGAGTGCTCGCAATGGCTTGTAATTCATACGCTATTATCGTTCGGTCATAATTGAAGGCTTCATCGAATTAACTAACGGTAGTCTCTGTGCGTGCGTGAGTAGCCAGGGAATTCGGCCTGGTCGGCGAACTGTGGCGTGCATGACATTCGTTACCGGTGTATTTACATGCCGAATTCAGTGGCGCGTGATTCCTACCTCGTTCCGTTGCCATTCAACGACGGATTAAAATTATATAAGAGCACGACGATACCTATCCATTTCGTTCACCTGGACAGTAACGACGTATTGGCCGATTCAGAATTAGCATTTCGTATTGACAGAATTTCTGGCCGATCTTGAACCTTTTTTAGCTGTGTTTTCACATATGACAATGTTAATTAAAGTTCTTCTTGTTTGTTCTTCCTATGAACAATTACTTAAACCAAATTTGCAGCTTCACATATGACCATGTACACGTAACAATTCATATATGACCATGTGCACATAATCATTCACATATGACCATATACATATGACCATTCACATATGAACATGTGCATATGAACATGTACATACGAGCATTCACATATGACCATTCACATATGATCATGTACATAGAAGCTAATGTATATGACCATTTACATATGAACATGTGCATTCGACCATTTACATATGAACATGTGCATATGACCATTCACATATGATCATGTACATAGAAGCATATGTATATGACCATTTACATATGAACATGTGCATATGAACATGTACATATGATCATGTATATATGACTGTTCACATATGACCACCGTAACAATCAACATATGAACACATTGCTGAGTCACATTGACTCTCGAGTTAATTCGTACTGTAATACCAAAACTTTGTTAACAAGTCACAAGTTAACTCGTGTTTCAATGACCAAACGTCTTTCGAATAGCTTCTGAAGTATAAGCACCTGACATTAATATTTTGCCAGCAGAAAGCAATAATAGCTGTCCTGGATGGCCAAGTATCCGCTGCACGTGTGGACAGATAGAACTCAATTTTCCAGGTACACATGGTATTATTTCTGACAAAAGGTTAATGAAGGATGTGTGGGAAGAATCGATACACGGTGGCATATTGGTTACCGAGTGTGCGATGAACGTTTCAAACATTGAGTCTTCAGAAACAGGATCTGTTATACTGTTCTATCAAATTATTAACGTGAATTAAAACAATAAATATTTTTTTATGTATTATATATTTATAATAAAAATATCAAATGTGTAACTAGAAAAATATTTTTTTATACTTCGGTCCCTTGTTCTTGAAGAGCACTGTATTTGACTCGGTGGATAAACAGGGAGTGAAAAATTGAAACCACTCTGTTTTGATTTACCGAATCGATCAATGAATCATGAAATTGAAGAGCACATGGGGGAGAATGGTAATTAACCCTCTGCAGGATATGACGATTGAATTAGGGCACTTTTATCCCCTGTAGAAAGCAAACACATGGGATATCCATCAAGAGCTGACATTTTAATATTAACCTTTTGAAATGTTCAAAAAAAAAAAACGACTCTGTCGATGCTTTGATACAAAAAACGGAAGGGAATAAATAAATTTATCGAGCGTAAATTATTTGTCAGTAGCAAAGCGTTTTACGCCACAGAAATCTGGGTAAAAAGATATATTTTTTCAACAGAGTTTTAACGCGCGACAGAAAGTGTTCTATATGGAGTGACATAAATTCCACGGAAGAAAACAATCCTCTTTGTCTCGGTGAAATTGAAGAATCCCCCGGAAATATTTTTAGACGTTTTATTAGAGTACTTGCTGGAAAAGAAGTCTTGTGCTTGGAATTTAGCTTTAAGTACAAAGTAAAGCGATATAATTTTATTGCATGGTTGGTTTCAATAAATTTAAACAGTGTTATATTACATGATGATATACATGTATATGTATTGTTAATATTTTATTGTTTTTAGGATTAAGTAATTATGCGTATAATATTGTCAAATATTACATATTCAAATGATACATATGTGCAAGACCTTTGGTTCACATATGTGCAAATTCTAAGATTCACATGTGGGTAACTCTTCAGATTCACATGTGTGCAAATCCTGAAATTCACATATGTGCAACTTCTCAGATTTACATATGTGTAACTTCCCAGATTTACATATGTGCAAATCCTCAGATTCACACATGTCCAACTAATAAATCCAAATGCTAAAATCTAAAAATAAAAGTTCCCAAATTATAAGGTCCTAAAATCTCCAAATTCTTAAATTTCTAAATTCCCAAATTATTAAGTCTCGAAATCCCAAATCCTGAAATTCATAAATTCCCAACTGACCAAATCCTCAAGTTGCCAAAACTCCACATCCATCACACCGTAACGACGCCACCAGAGCTAATAAACCAGAGACTGCTTTCATTCATCTCTCTAACGTACTATCCGGAGTTGCTGAATCTCCGTTGTTTGCACGAAACTGTCTTGTAGGATGCCAAAAGACGGTCGCCCACGATTCGGATCGCGATCATCTGAATAGATGTAGCGTCGATATCCTCCTGTGGGCGTTCGTGCTCGTGAATTCCTTCGTATTTCAGGCCGAAGTTACAGCCGATCGAGCTGGAAATCGGGCTACGTTATTGCTCGAAGCAACGATTGCTTAACCGTGGTTGAATTCCCTGAGGAAATCTTCACGGATCGCCACGGGGATCCTGATAAAACCGTTCCTGCGAACGCGTTCGCTGCGCTACGCGTGTTCTCCAATTATGAATGCGTGCGCCGTTCACAATCGATGAAAATAATACACTGCGCCAGTAAATTGAATAGTTTAATAAACGGGAGGATAGAACGGATGCCAGTGCTAATAACAAGAAAAGTGAAAGACTTCTACGTGCTCCTGTCTTCGTGCACCGCAGCGTTAAATTATCCTTCAAGGATAATAATTTCACACAAATAAAACCATTATGAATAATTCTTGCCTTCTATAATTGCAATTGCGTATATTTCATGATAAGCGGCGTTATACGAAAATACTTCGGACGTAAAATATCGAAAGTACGTTTATCGCGGTGATACATTTCGAGACTCGTTAGTTTTCAGCGAATAAATCGGGGAACACGTTCGATACTCGAGCACGTGGCTCGCAAAGTACCAGAGAGAACTTGAAGAACGCTTTTTCTGCCAGTTGAAATTGTACAGCGGATGCACTTGTGCTGGTGCAAGTCCCCGGTCAAAGGCACGATAATGCGAATATAATGACGATGTTGCCACGGGTAAACAGTTTGCCTGGTTGGTTCTGATCGTTTCCTCTTGCAGAGTTCAACGCCGCGAGTTAAAGAGATGCTGACCGCGTATACGTACGGAAGTTATCTTTTTTCCTCCCAGATTTCAGTCCGACTCATTGTTCCGTTGCATTTATTTACCCAACCCAAATTCTTCGCATAATTTAACAGAAAGCTCATAGGTACAATAGCAGAATAGTATGGATACAATGGAATAATAGTTGCCTCTCGTTATATTGCCATCTTCAATTTTACATCTTATCTAAAGTTCTCCATATGGTTATCCATATTTTCTCAACTTCTACAAATCTACAAATCGTATTTGTTATAATGAAATCTACACAGATAAATTTTAACACTAAATCCTCAAGTTATCTCAAGCCACGGTTATTCCTTACATAACTCAGTAACTAATATTATTTCTGATGCAGTTAACCCGTGTCAGCAAACCACTGCTATCGATTTTCAGATATCGAATAATTACCCAATAAAAGAAAGCAAACTGCTCTAACAAAATAGTAAGAAATACCTATCTGAAAAAGTTGATCGTTAAGTATCGAGGATATCCATCAAACACTTTTCAGCTTGTACACCCTCGAAGAAAAAGTTGATCTTTCCACTGATCTGGTTTGCAAGCAGGGTTAATCGCGACTGTCGGTACACCTGTTATTATGTTCTTTAATAGTAATCAATTGACTTGTTTCCCAACTGTTAAACGAGTCGATTAGAACGCGCTCCGTGAACATTCCGTTTTATGAACAGGTGTGGCGAACCAATAGGGCTGTTTTAAGTGGACCAAACAGTTTTCATCTTGTTCCAACGCCTTGAACAAGAATTCGCGGTAACTCGTTCACTTTTTATAGATTTTCTGATTACCGGCAATCGCTCGCATTTCCTTCGTTTCCAACTAAATGGATAGCTGGCGATTATTCAAACATCTGGCTTTCATGTTTGGTAGTTTTATTACAAAGTGAGAGGTCTTTTTAGCTTCGCGTTGGTGAAGAAAAATGAAGATATTTTAAATACGATACTGTTAATATACTTTTTTGATAATTTTGTGAAAGTACAGAAGGAATTATTTGGACAAAAGGTCAAGGAAATACTAAAATCTAAATTACTATACGTTAACATTTATCCCAAGGTAAGATGAAAGTAATAGAGAAGTATAATTCGTTTTGAATAATTCGTGTACTACTTCTAAACAAACGGATGAAATGACCAATGTATCAAAACAAAGTCAAAAAAGTATAATTGATTGTGCTCAGCTTGATACATGTTGGGATTAAACATGTATTGGCTGTAAATAGACAATGACGCAACCGGTCCGCGGATAAACGTGTTTGCTCCTGACGCAGGAATGCCACTGGTGAACCCAGTGTAATTACAAGGAAGTAATCACTGGTCGTGCAATTAAACGATACGACTGATTCAGGGGAAAGTTTAGGCCGTTCAAAATTTCACGCTTTCTCCCGTGAGATGGCTTGGGAGAATCATTTTTTGGGACGCGAACTTTGACTTTATTCCTTTACACATTTCTTGTGAATATTGCTGTGCACATTTCTTGTGACTCATCCTGTATACATGATTTTATAAGTTGGAATACGTGTTCAACTATAGGATAGATAAAACTGATCCTTTCGATTATAACATTGAATCAACCTGATGACGCATATCACTGTCCACATATGACTAATATACAAATGTGATGAATTTGCAATTGTAAAAAAAACTTGTAAATGTGATGAACCTGTAAATGTGACTTTGTATATGATGAACGTACGAATGTAACAAATGTGACAAACTTACGTGACGAACCTGCACATGTGATGTACAAATGTGAACCTGTATATGTAATGAATTTACAAATGTGATGAACCTATAAATCTGACAAACCTAGAAATGTGAAATAATCTCTTAATGCGACAAACCTACAAATGCAATAAATATACAAACGTGACGACCCTACAAATGTGACAGACCTATGAATGTGACGAACCTATGAATATGACGAAGCTGTGAATGTGACCAGCCTACAAATGTGACGAGCCTACGAATGTGGCAAACCTATAAATGCAATATGCAAACGTGACGAACCTGCAAATGTAACAAACATGCAAATGTAACAAACCTACAAATATAATAAACGTGACAAATCTATGAATGTAATAACCCTACAAATTGATAGACCTACAAATGTGACAAATCTACAAATGTAACAAACCTACTACTGCGACAAAGGTACAAATGTGACGAACCCACAAGTGCGACAATCCTTGTGTAAATCATATTAGCTTTTAGTTTCCTTACCCAAAGATTGTCAAATTCAACACATACCAAAAATTTCAACTTCCTATACCTCAACATTGTAATAATTAATTCTGACGTAACTGCCAAAAAGCCATAGATTAAAAGGTTAACGAAGTACAAACACATGACAGCAGTATAATAAGGCCAACAGGGCACTTGCCCCAGGCCATCCACTTAGGAACTCTCATACAAATCAAACAAACTAGTATTAGTTAACAAAGTACTAGTCAGTATTGCTTAACAAAAGCAGTAGAACGTTAAGACTTGATGTATTCCGAGTTGTAGCACAATTCTTAAAGGGTGATCTCGCCTTAAAGGATATCAGGACCTCCATCATCCGATAACTTAAAGAAATCGAATTTTCGGGGTGTGATATTCGATCTTAACATGGACATATATCCTGTTGCAGACAATGAGGCTGACCAAACGCATAGACGAGGTCAGGTTGCTCGAGTCACGAAAAAGTGCTCGGTTGGCCGATCAGGATACAGATTTCGCTAGGCTCGCCGATATGGCCGGAGATCGGAAACGGGCCTCATCTCACTCCATCGACGTCCCACACGTGATTGGGTAAGTTTTTAACTTGCATTACATTATTCTCTGTAATTAAACCGAACGTTTGTGAACATGTATCACAGCGACAAAGACATTTACAGAACTATATGTTCTACTCTATGTGCTGTATATGTTCATGTGCCACAACATGAATCTTGATGGAATATTAAAGAACTTGTAATTTGTTAAAGCTAGAGACATATTTTTTTTATCTGTTACACACTTGTATCTTTCTTCGTTATACACATATCTTCGACTTTTAAGAAAAGTCAAATGAGAAAAGCAGATTTCGAATGTCTGGAAATCGTCTTGTGATTGACAGATTGACACTTGAATGGCAGATCCAGAACATTTCTAATTCGGAATTGAACTTGGGTTTAAATTTCTAATTCACATTTTATTTTCTCAAACTTCATGCAACTTACAAAAGTTTTTTGTTTAGTAATCAATGATGCAGAGATGCAACATGAACATACTTTGTGAGTCTGGGTTATAATTGACCCGGCATACTTATATGAGTTTTTCTTGATCAAGATGGGAGCATACATGCACAAACGTTCTACGGTTTGATTATCATTGAGTTTCTAGAATTCTATAAAAGTTTCCGCATTCCTTCGACGTTCAAAAACAAATTTAACGCAAGTTCAATAAGATTCGAAGAAAATAATCGGCATGAAACTTCTATAATAGATATCGAATCTGCGTACGTCCTGAAGTCCATTTCAAAAGTTCCTAGAAATCCTGCACGAAGTTCCTATTTCCGAGTAGAATGCTGTGAGAGTAAACTTGGAAGCCTAACAGTGTTATCGATGGATCAATCGATCGTGAGTACAGGAGTCCCTATTTTAAATCTAAAAGAGACGATGATCGATCTAAAATTTAGCATAAAAGATATACTGAAACGATAACGTTGAAATCGCAGAAAGGTGTATTTTTATCCACAAAAGAATCGATTGTGTCTGTATTTAACTTGCGGCTACAAATAGCTACCCGACTGCTACCACACCGTGGAATTCTGCTATTGATCGTTAAAAAAAAAAAATCAGAACTATTAATCTGTTTCTCTAATAAACTATCATTTTATCAGGGATTGCCGAGGGATAGTAAAAGAAGGAATCTGTTTGAAAACAAATCATGTCTAAGTCGAACGGGGCTATGGACTAATGTGAACCGCAAAGCGTTAACGAGACCTCGTAAAAACCCTAAAGAAACCACACAGAGCTGCCACATGAACGTCGTTAAAAAAAAAAATATATGTTCTCAAATCGAGTCAAAGCCCCAGTTCGGTGCTCAACAAAAGCGATCGTAAAAATGATATAGAGTGAGTCCCGAAAGTGCTCGTCCAACAGAAAATGAATTATCCTTTTATAGGCGACTGAAACATTTATTATAAACCTTGACATTATTGAAATAGTTCTATATTGCGAGTTGCAGTTTCCACGCGGTATATAGCCACGCGTTATAATTCCTATGTGATGCATCGCTGTACATTGCATAGTCAATTATTATAAATTTCTGCGTTGTAATTTTTATATATAGTACTTTGTATGTTGTATCGCCATTTATTGCAATTCTTACGCGTTGTATCGCCATTTAGTGCAATTCTTATATGTTGTATGGCTACTCATTGCAATTCCTACTTGTTATATCGTCACATATCGCAATTCCTACGTGTTATATCGCCACATATCCCAATTCCTACTTGTTATATCGCCACATATTGAAATTCCTACGTGTTGTATCGCCACTCACTGCGATCCCTACGCGTTGTATCGCCACATATCCCAATTCCTACTTGTTATATCGCCATATATCGCAATTCCTACGTGTTATATCGCCACATATCGCAATCCCTACGTATTGCACCGCCATGCACTACAATTCCTACGCGTTATATCACCACATATTGCAATTCCTACGTATTACATCCCCATATATCGCAATTTCTACGTGATATATCGCCACAGATCGCAATTTCTATGGATTATAATTCCTACGCGTTGTTCAGTCAGGCGTTACAATTTCTACATGGTGTAATTTCCACGGTGTGCAATTTCTACGTGTTGTAATTCCTACGGTTTGTAATTACTGCGTGATATATCACGGAACGTTGTAATTCCTACGCAATGTATCATCACACACCGTAATTTTTACACGGTGTATTGCCACGTGTTATAATTCCACCGCGATGTACCGCTACACATTATGATTCCTACCCATAGTATCGTCATACGTTGCAATTCCTGTGTAGTGTTTTTCTACTCGCAGTATCACCTCACGTTGTAATTCTTACGTGCTATATCGCCACGCACTGTAGTTCCAATGCAATATCTTACTTGTTATACTGGTCATATATTCTATGGTGAAATAAGGCAATGTATAATAAATTATATTATGTAATGATATATCATATATTACTTATTGCTCATATTCAAAAATAAAAATTCAACATAATACATTGTAATATAAATATTATATGTATGAGCTATTGGACATATTAAAAAATATAAACTTGACATGAACTGTAAAATCTCCACAATTGGATTAACAATTAATTCTCACTGAAAGTCCAATACTTCCAGCATAGAATAAAACCGAAACTAAATTTCGCCACAGAATTTTATAAATCCTCGAGTGTCCAAACCGCGCCACAGAGTGATTTTGCTCCCTTCGAAAATTCTCTCGCACGGTAGACCTTTCCACGCTGGATTTACCATCGACACGTGTGAGCCTGCACGTGCACACGTTCGTCGTTAACGTGTGAGCGTGTATGCCTCTATTTCGCCTAAAATCGAAGGTATCTGGACGCAGAGCCCGGTAAAAAGGCTGTGGCGCACCCACACGTTGCATCGACGAGGGAGCGTTAAAAGGCGTCTGGTTGCCGATCGTTAGACCGTGAATGCACCCTCGCCGGACACCTGTCCCTCGTCTTTCCACCACACGCAGCCAAATGCTTTCCTCTCTCACCCTCGACGAACATCCTGGAATCCGATACAACTGTCGCGATTGACCGGCTAGGGGACCGTTTCATAGGATCCGCCGGCTCGTCGATTTATCTGATCTCGGAGACGGTGCTTTGACCTTTCGACAGGATGAGACTGTCGAGCATTTCAGTTCGACCTGGGCCTCCTTTTCATACCATTGGTTTGCACGCAATTAAATCGGTCGCCTCTTCTCGCGAGCGCTCCCTGGCAACCGCTTTTTGCGCCGTTAGTAATTTTCCGCTAATTCGTTTCGGTTTTCAGCAGCTAATCGCTCGTCGAGCATTAATAAGCTCGTTTCAGTTGTGCGGAATCGTTGTTTATGCCCGCAGCTTTCTTCAGATAGCGTTCATTAAAGTATTGAATTTTATCAATGCCGTTCGGGGTTACGACTCGAAAGCGACTCGCTCCGGAGTTTTATTTCATTCGCAGTCGAAAGGCCGAGAGGGTAGCCGCGAAGGAGTTTATGATTTAGGGCCAGGAATTGTGAAATAACCGTCCGTACTCGGAACGTAAGCGGTAATTTCATTTTTATGACTCGGTACGAGTACCATGGGACAGCTTGGCTCGTCCGATCCTCTTCGACTGCATCTCGTGTGGGTCGTGTCCGGCAAGGCTTTTAAAGGTTCAACAATAAACGGTGAATTGTTTTCTTGCCGGAGATCTCGATGGTGTGACGGGTTAAAAACTCGTTCACGGTGTAAGGCGATGAATATTAATTTACCCTTGAGTGCCATATGCGAGTTTTTTTTTTTGTTGCTTCATAGGAAAAGTTACCGCGTCACGGAATTAACTTTAACGACGCTGACACCTACGCGACCGTAACTTTTATCGATTATGCAATCATCTGCTGTGGATCTTTTATATTCGTATTTTCGTAAAATTAAATGTAGGTAAATCGTGACGGGAGCGAGCAGTGAATAGGATCGATTACGGTGTACGTGATTTGAAGTTCGGAAAGGGGATAGAATTGTAATGTCGTCGGATCGATTTAACAGGCCACGTTTCTCCATTTTGATTTCTTAAGACGGAAACATGTGGAAGCTGAATTGACAGTCGAAGCAGGTTGCGTTGATACGCCTTCACTTTGGTATTCTTTGATCTACATGAATTTGTTAGGGAAACACGCTCAGTTACGAAAACACGCTCAGTTACGGAAACACGTCCAGTTAGTGAAAGACGTTCAGTTAAGAAAACATGTTCATAACCCTTTCATTTATAATATCGTGTCACATTCGCATTAATTTTACATGGCCCCACGTTAAGTATTAATTTCTGCAATTTAAAAGAAGAAATCTAAAAGCGCCATTATAGCGTTCCTTCAACCCAGTGTTAATCTCTCAATTTCATCTTTTAATCTGTTAATGTGTATCATTGTAACATTACACCCGATGCACACAAACGACTTTTTTCCGTGCGATCTCTTTACGATCCTATGCCGTTACTTTTCCCAGAGAAAACAAACACGTATGATCGCAGCGGAATCGGAAAGTGTCGGTCGTGCATCGGGTCTAATGTTCACATAATGATATACAGATGAAATTGAAAGATTAACTTCTTAATGATCTCTATTATAGAGTATCTAAACCAAACGTTTTCACTGTGGATATGTTATTGCGTTCTGTGTAGAACCTTTTCAGGGACATTTTTTAAAATCCAGAAAAGATTAAGAGTCTACCAAAGGCGAGTTTCTTGACGAATTAGCATTTGTATGGTAGAAATCAGTATCGTGACAGCCGAAATAGGGAGCGAAGGACGCTCCGTGTTGCCTTTGCCCGACAAGAGGTCCTCGAATCCACGTTTCTACCCACCTACGACTCGAGATCCCTATCTTTTCGTATAAAATCTCCTTTTCTTTCGTTCGTCCTAACCTTCCGTCCCTCTCGGTCTCTCCCGTACGCTCATTTCCCGAGAAGGGTGTAACAGAAGGCTGTTCCATGACCGGCGGACCGATGCCAACGACCTCCTCGACTTTTCGTTTTTCCTTTCTCCTTTTTTTCTTCCTTGGGTAAAGTCGTGCACGAACCGGGCCCTCGAAGATCCTCTCACAAAGGACTAGAAGGGCGAAAGAAGGGATAATAGTGACGTGCAATGTCCGGTGGCCGCTTTGGGGCGTAGTTATGCAGGTAGACGGCCGATGTCGGTGTTTTTGGCCAAGGCTGCAGCTGGCCATGGCACGACCTGCCCCACGTGAAAGGAAAGGTCACCGAAGAGAAATCGAATGCCTTTCGAATCCTCCACGGTATCGATGACGAAAGCATATGCGTCCAGCTACCGCCTTAACGAGACCTTGCGTCCGGCCAAGGATCCCCGCGAAATACGGTGATTGCCCGTATTCCTTCGCTAACTTATACAGGTTGCCCCAAAAGGGGTGCTTATGAAAGTCTAACATGTTCTTCAACTACCTATAATCTTACAAGGGTCTAACTTGCAGAAAATGGTGTATTTATATAATTAAGTTAAACGATTGTGTAGAAACTGACTGCAAATAAACTCGGAATAATCCGTCTTGCATTCTGAACGTTTGAACAATCATCCAAATACTGCATTCGAGAATATCCTCCATCAGCATCGGATTCCCCTAACAATCCATCCTTCCTTAGCACCGCGTCATCATCATAAATTCCTTCCACTCAGGCAATCCATAAAAGAAAGCAACACCATGACGCATGGGTGTCTCGCGGAGAAAAATTCGAGCTACAATAACGGCTGTTCAACCGTGGAAGACGAATAACCCGAGCCATCCTCGTAGCTTCCTCTTTCATCGAAGGAACGGGGCTCGGTTTCGTTCGGTTTGCCCTTTCACACGCAAGCGTGCACGCGAGGAGGGCCCGCCAATCGCTGCAACTCGCTTGTAAATTGAGCAAGACCGGGTTTTTCTCACGTAACGAAACCGTAAACGATCCTCTTCGGGATCGTGACACCTCCTCGTTTTCTCCTTAACGTCCGACTGCTCCATACTTGGCAATTATTACTGGAACAACCGAGCTTCGTTTTGATGCAACCTCGCCGTTACACTGTTGACCTTTGGATTCGTCGTGGAAAGTGAAATACTTTCTCGTTGATCTTAAAATCGCACGATCCTCTTCAGCTTGTATAGCTATACTTTGTAACGCGTTTTCGGTAGTTAGCCGGGTCATTTATTGACCCTGTAGGGACATAAACCTCGTGACAACGTTTCTAAGAAGTGGTAACATCTTAGAGGTGCAGAAGTGTATAGTTAAACCGGGATAGTACACATTACCCGAAGGGCATACTCGGATGCATGTTTCATCTCGGTAAGTGAATATCATCGAGTACACTCCAGCTAAGATCACAAGGAATCAATCGATTTTTTCCGGACAGAATGTAAAGCTATTATCCAAATGATCCTGTATCGAGTAGCAGTGAGTTATTTTCGTGTCCATAGAATTGCAAAGTGCTCATTTGCCGGTGATCCGATCGCTCGAATCCCGGGGGGATGCCATTACCGGCATCGCCGTTGTTTATGAACCGAAGACGCAGGTGTAACGACGTGCGTACACACGGTTTCCAGTAAACGCGGCCGAATAAAGCGTGAAAGTAATAATTCGAGGTTTTTACGCGTGGCGAAGGTCCAACAGGCGAGGAGGCGACTATTACAGGGACAGTTCGAAACACGGTCGTAATAACTGAAAGTTTCTGCTGCGGCAACGGGTGCAGTGAGTCAGTAGGTTAGCTTACGTAATTTCGACCAGCAATCTGTGCGGGTGAAGAGGAGGCGGAGGCCGACTTTGCGAGGAATTAGGTCGATCAATACCGTGCCGGTTATATGGGTCAGGTGCAGTAGCACGTTCCGTGTATGCGAGCTAGTCCCCTTTCCGGTACCTAGCAACCCGCCCAGCAGCCATCCCCCAGGACGAGATGTCCTGTTTCGATCTATCCTACGCTCTGCCGTCCTCTGACCCCTTTTTGACCCATTTATTGCTCGTTAATCGACTTCAATCCATCTTTGAATATCGAATTCTGTCACTGACCCTTTCACCGAATTATTCTCGTGCGTAATTGTTCGCTTGGATTTGTAACTGGTCTATCATTGGTAACTAGGTAGGGACTAGGGTGGGTCACTCCATGATGATAGTCTTTCTAATCAGTTAGCTGTTTCATTTCACCAGCTATCACGAAAGATTAGACTAAACTGTGAATCTCTTGACTGATAGTAAAAAGTGCAACTTACTACGCCCTCCATGAATTATTGAAAATATTTCCACAACGTGTCACTCCATGTCTCGTCGCTTATCCCTGGTACAAAACAGATGGAAATAACTAGTATATACCAGTGTATACTGTAAATTGTACCGAAGTGTATCTTAGAAAGTAGGAGAATTAGTAAGCAAAGTTATCGAGAATTATCAAGATCATCGAAGTACCCTTTTCTATACAGTTTCATGAAAGTTCCATAGCACCCATGTTTAAAGCAGTCATATGTCGGGAGTTAACACGGTGTTTGCGTAGCCGATAAGGTAACGTTTGAAAAACAGAATCCATTAGTAGTCGCAGTTAATACGGCCATGTGAACCATTATCGAGCATCGTCCTGCTAATGAAGCTCTTTCGTGTTCTCTGTTGTTCGTGTCCACAAAGATAAGGAGCCGAAAAGCATGCTAATTGAAAATAAATGCGTTTCGTGGCCAGACCCGTGGCCTATGTGTGGCCAGGTCCTTCGCGTAGTAAACACGGTAAATTGCTTGTTAACACCAATATATTGTGGCTCGGTCGTAGACAAATAGTTCTACATTGTTCAGGTCCCCTATTATTTTCATTCGTTCGCCTCGGAGATGCTTGTTGTGCTTCTAAGAACCAACGTCGCACGCCACGTGCTAAATCTAGCCGTTATTCGCATTGTGCAACTGGTGAGCGGATTAAGGTCTTCGTTTATAAATACGCGAGACACCGTGAAAGAATGTTCATTCGAGCTGACGTTTTGAGAATTCGAAATTTTTCGACGGACCCAGGTTTCACTCGCATTCTTCTGCGCCGAACGGATTCAGTGTTTCTGAGATATTCCGTGAACGGTTAACTGGACTTTCACTTGCGAAATAGCTAAAGTAGGGTGAACGATTTATGACGTTTAAGATGGTGTATGAATTCGGACCATTAAGACGTCGTGACTGGGAAGAATATTTCACAAGAGACAAGGAAATTACTGTATGCAGAACGAGCTATATAATAGGGTATTTAAAATACCTCCGGCTTTCAGAGCCACGATAGTATTACTTAAGACAAATTTCTATGGTTTGAACAAATGCGATAATGGCGAGGGCATTATTGCTTATTGAAGCTATAAAGAAACTTAGTGCACGGCCATGTGCGACTTAAGCTTCCGTTTATTAAGGGAAACAAAAGGGGATAATTATTACCCTTCTTCAAGTAGACTTCCTTTTGATAGGGATATAAATTTACGAACTCCGAATTCACCAAATTCCTAAATGTTAAAGTTCCCAAATTCAGATCTATATATTCCTAAATTTAAATCCGTAGATTTCTAAATTTGTAACCTCCCAATTGTAGAACTCCACATCCTTGTATGCCAAAAACCCTTCAAATCCTTGTATCCCCAAATCTCTATATAGAAGCGACCCAACAATTCGTGAAAGAGTCACAAGTGTTCAAATTCCCATATTTCATAAAATAGTTATTAACCGAGGTGAACGTCATCATTAATTTCGTATCAAACTGACCTAGACCATTTGACGATTACCAACCCCAAAGAAAAAGCAGCCGTCACGTTTACGACGCAATCTTTCTAAAGATCGAAATAACTGAGCGAAACGATTGACCCTAACGGTTCATTAGTCGCAAGGACCCCCGGCGAAGTTTCAAAGGTTAATTGACCTAGAGCAATCCATTGTTGATCGAGGCTTCCAAAGGAAGTTACACAAGGTCGAGAGAGCCAGGACGAGGCTACGACGAGAAACGTTAGAACGTGGACTAGGCTGGTGTGCAACCTAGACACAGAGAGTAGCCAAGGTCTCGAGCAACAAAATATGCCAACAAGCGCGATCTTGACCTACACGGAGCGACCAGCAGATGTCATTTTTGTCTCGCGAAACCTTCTGTCTTTGCTTTCGGCCCGAGTCACTCGTACAATCGTTGTTACCTCTCTCTTTTTTTCTTTTTTTACGACCAGCATAAAATACGAGCGTTTGCGGCCTGACACACGGTAGCCTCGTTCAATGTCTCTGACGTTTGCTGAGACAACAGCGGTCACAATTGAAATGATGAACGACCAGTTGATCTTGACTCTTTCTCATTTTGTCGCTCGTAAATTACGCGTGGAATTGTGTGACATGCAAATATGATCTTAGGAATTTCACGTCGATCGGTGTTTATCGTTCCTATTTAAATTACTTGTACAAACCGGGTAAAGAGAGAGTCAAGATAATTACGAGAGTAAAAATTTAACTTCGTTATTAAACAACTGATTAAACTCTATGTGTTAGGTTAGGTTTGCGAACAGAAGGTTGATCTTAAAATTGCAAAGTCGAAACTCGCTATTTGCCTCGACGAGTAAAACCGAGGCATCAAAAATCCAGTAGCGACCTTCATTTTTTCGTCAAGGTGAAGCGAGACAAGGGTTCGAGCAGGGCTGAGATGTGTCTGAAGTTGAATCGCAATGAGAAGGTGGTGCAGGGGGCAGGCGAGGGGGGTTGCCGGTGGTGCAAGGGGTGGTTAAGGTGGTCCAACAAATAGTAGGTCGTGCCAGGCTAGGGCCACGGATCTAGGTCGATCGATACAGCTACGTACCTAGCGGCGCGGAGACGCATCGTTTTAAATGGGTCAGGTACACGAAGAGCCACGCGCGCCGTTTTCGTCCTTCCTGTTTTCCCGTTTCCTCGGCCCACCTTCCCTTAGCTTTCCTTTCTCTCTCGAGGCGGTCGGATCGGTCCTTCCTCTCCTTTCTCCTGCTCCTACTTTTCCCCTTTCTTGGCCGACTCTCGCATCGACCAGGCTCACCTACGTCGCCGAGGATGCACGTGCCAGCACGCGGACCGTACCTGTTGTAGTACTTGGCAACCGCTGCTACTTGTTGAGATGGCAGAGCGAAGGTAGTGGTAGAAAAAGAAGGAGGTTCGAGGGGCGAAACGGAAGAAGAAGAAGAAGAGGGCTCTGTGACAACGCTCTTGGCCCTCTCCCGCTTCGAATGGTCAAGGGGTGGGTCACTCTCTATCCACCGGCGAATCTGGGACAATGAAACGGGAGCAGTACACGTGCACCAACACCGACCCGTTCGGTTGTATGCACACGGACCCTGCGCTCGTGTGAGCGTTGCGCGGACGCGATGCAAACTCCGAAGACCTTGCCGGCTGAAACTCTTCCGTCGAGGGACACCGTTGCATTTCGACGCTTTTGTTCGATCCATCATGAGTCGGGGAATTTTTCGCCCGGATCATGCGACTAATTGGGTGACCTTGCTAACACGGACAGTTCGCTGAGATCGAAGACAGCAGGAATTCGGATGATCGTATTTTGGATTCATCGAATTACCAGTGGGAACTTAAAAGCGGAATACACCAGGGTGAAATATAGGTAAATGGTGCTCTGGACTGTACAGATGGTATCTTGCGATGAAGACACAAAAGTCTGAACGAGTTTCGCCATTTATCAATTAAAACGAGAGATTAAGTTAGCGAAGCTTGATAAAGAGACATGCTTGATTAATGGCCGTGTCTGAGGATGTTGATCTACAGATAAGACGTCTGTTCTATCAGTAGTTTTCGAATCGAACGATACCGCAGTATCTAACGATCTTAAAGGGAAAGATATATAAAGCGTTTGCTTGAAAGCAAAAGTGAAGGAAATACTTGCGAAGTTCAATGGAACAGGCTATCTTATATTAAGATAGAAGTACTTCCGCGATCGAACACGTTGTAAAGAAAAAATGAAGCACACGTTTGCCTGTAATACCGCCAGAACAGTTTAAAGAAGAAAAGAAACGGAAGACGAACTCCGCAAACGTCGCTTTAAGTTGCAGGAGAAAAACAAAAGAATTTCTAGGTCCCGTGGATCATTGCAAGCCCCGAGATTCTATTCAGGGCGCGTTTCCATCGATTGGTGAGCGGCGTCGAGCGCTGCAGGCCGAATTTACCGAAAGCCCCATACGAGTCGGAGGCGCGGGGATCTCCGTATCGTTTCGCGGTCGTAAATTCCAAGCCGGCGTAATCGGGGGAATCGGGTCAGCGAATGGGGTCGTAGTCGAAATCAGGTTGTCCGGGTTGTCCTGCGGCTGAGAATCAGGTCGCTCGATAGAGGCCAGTCGGTAGCCGGCTACCGAGTTCCCGTATCCACTCGAGTGACCCCGTCGTCGTTTGCCTCTGTAACCCGGATATCGCGTTATGGAAGCGGATCGATGCACTCGCCACGCGTACCTTATGGGGTGCGGGTCATCCTCGTGCGCCTAGACGCCGGGAAAAACCCGTTTCGTGCCTCTCCTTTCCCCCGCAGCCGGTGTTTTTCCGCCGACCGCATTTTCGACGCCGGAGGAGAAGAGTTCCCGTTGCGCACGCGAACCCACACGATCGGTCGCGTGTTCCTCGATTACGCTCGCGAAAGAGATGCCGGCTCGTTCACGCGGTGGCTGCTGCACCCTTGGACGCGTGCTGGAAGCCGGTTCGCGCCGATAGAGAGACGAGGACCCGCGGGGACAGATACGAAGAGATGACCGGCCGGCTGCTTGCCAACAAACAGCCTCCTCTTCGTTTCTCGCGTGGCACACACACGAGTCGCTGACCTACTTGCCCATCCACGGCCCGATGCAGAATATGGATCAGCGCGTTTCCCGACCCATTTAACGAGAAGTGCATTACCGCGCTGTTATCTGGGCCAACCGCGACCCTGCTCCACGACACCAGGACACGGAACAGCTTTTCCTCTTTACGTCCGCCTCTCGCCGTCTAGCAGGATCAACCTGATCGCTCCCGGACAAGTAAATCGAAGATGAAGCGACGCATACTGTACGTAACACGTTTGTTGTCGCCTGTTTCGACGAAAGGTAGTTGTTCTCAGGGGTTGGATACTCTTTTATATTCAGGGTGAAGCCACCTGAATAACTTGGCTGCTAGTAGGAAAAAATCAGGCCAAATTATTTGGTATCGAGCTAGTAACATCATCCGATGTTAGTCCGACCCTTGATACGAAATAATATTTGCCTGATTTTTTCCTACTAGCAGCCGAGTTATCATGGTGGCCTTAAACACCTCACCCTGTATGTACAGAGTCCAGCTTACGAATAAAAGCACCACGTAATTCCTCATAGCAACTAAAAATGTGGAACGAATTTCGTTCTATATTTTTTGCTTACTTTTCCATGAGGAATTACGAGGTGTTCGCTTTTACGTATTGTTCACCCAGACACTGTATATGGGGAGATAAAAGTACTCGAGCAGCGTTATATTCTGAACTTTATGTATCGCATTTCGAGACTTGGGGTATTTTGCGAGAGAATTTATCACGCAAATACAAAAACGTATAAACGTAATTTTCTTCCTTTTCGTAAAATTTCTCCTCGCGAAACTTCAAAAACCATTTAACAACCATAAACATTTTTCGTGCATTCACCACGATAAAATCGTATACTGTATTATTTTTGGCGTACATTCTATTATTTTAGAATTTACGATTTTTATTCATGAAGCAAACAATGCTTCAGCTGCACTGTTCATTGTTTTGAAATAAAACTTGAAGCGCTTGTAATATTAGTTGGGAATTTACCGCTGTTCGAATACTTCCACGTAATAATAAGCATTGCCGGTGGAAAAACTGTGGGACGAAGATGATCTCTGAATACTGCTAATGGAGTCAATTTAAATGAATTTCCTGATCAAACACTCGTAGCTGGGAGGCTAATTCACGATTCATACCGGAATGCTAAATACTGCATTAATATTTGCTCCGTTAATTAGATATCACATATCAATAAATTAATATTCAATCAATTGCAGTGTTGATTTTTCCAGTTTCTACATATTAACAGATTGTAAAACGATACAATATGTGGTTAATTAACAACTTAGGAATATTGGTATTGGATCAAACGCTTCATTCGCTGCAACACACTCTTACGATAAAATATGCATCAGCAATTTTGTTCCTTTTTCTGTTTTTCTTCGCTCAAATTAATCTCGTAGATTCTCTTGGATCTTATAAATAAACAAACAGATTTTTATTTGTTTACTACTTATAATAAATGAAGAATATATTTGTCACATACTCCACACTGTTGCAATAATGAACCTCTTTCTTGATCTATTTTGTAAATGAAGTTAGAGAAAAAAAATTAAAGCGCGAAATGTTTGTAAAGGATCGATCGAAGAGCGCGTATTCTCACGCTCTAATTTTTGTTGCTCGACCGAGAAGCCGGCTCGTTCGCCACGCAATTAGCACGCAACGCGAGTGCCGCAAGAAAAGAAAAGGGAGAAAACACGGCGTCGGAAGATTATCCCCGTCCACCTTGACTACGTCGATTGACTCTCGCGACCAAGTACAAGGCGACTAAGTATCGGGAGCATTGCTATCGGGGCAATTTACTTTCTCTTTCGTTTTTGCCGAGCGTCTTTGCGAGCTAGTCGACCCGCACGACGCTCGGCGTCTCTTTAATTAAAGCGGCAGCGACCGGGATAAGCGGTTCTTAAGCCGGGAACTGTATCAAACTTTGAACTTAAATACAGCCGATACGTCTGCTGAATAAAACACCGCTAAAATTACAGGGTATTTATACTCCTGACCAGTAGTCATGGGACACTCCACCGTTTTACATTTAAACTGATACAACCATCACTTTGCTACTCCTCTATTCTGTTCGAGCACTCTTTAAGCTTTTCGACTCTTTTAATTCCACAAATTAAGTCTACTAAATTCCATAAATTAAGTCTACTGAATTCCATAAATTAAGTCTATTTCAAAGATATGTACTTCAGTGAAATTAAGTTTTGAAGGTTGAGAACTGCTGATCGAGAAATATTTGCAAATGTAAGTTCCATGACTTATAGGCAAGAATGTTCTCTGAAGTAGCATTCATGCACGTATCAAAGACATCTTTCATAAGTAAATGTGTTTCATAGAATGTGTCATTTATGAGCTACTTATGTTTGAATCAGTGAAAGATCTCGATCATGTCAACAGACTAGGACATCGACCTAGCTTCGAATGAGGATAACAATAGAACGTCTCTTACATTCTTTTTGAGAACATTAAGTTCTTGTTTAAACAGTCGACGAAACTCAGCAATAAATCCGATTAAAGTAACTTCTGTTTTAAAACTTCCCTCTTACAGAGAGTTACAAATTAAAATGAAGAAACAGCTAAATCTGTGGGGGTGGATTTTGTGGAGTCTGGGTAACAAACAGAAATTGCATAATATTTATTTGCTGTATATATTTCCAAAATTTTTGTTACCCTGTAAGTGAAATAAAAATATTTGAATTATATTCTGAAGTATTCGCCATGCACCGAAATCGATAATCTTTTAAGAGCGACTTTTACCTAAGATCTCTCCGAGATGTTTGTCTTCGTTACTACGTAGAAAACAGAGACACGTAGCGGAATCGCAGGTAAAAAAGTCGCTCGTGTGCATCGGGTCTAAACCTGCGAAATCGTTTCATTGCGATTTAACCAATTCCAGCGATAACCGCGTAACGAATTGTTGGTTCTGCTTCGCAGGTAGCCTAACGGTACCACCATAGCACTTCCAGATCCACGGTTTCTCTTTTTCCCAGTCTCTCGGCATATTTCCAAGCCGCAAAGCTCTTCTTTCTCCTCCGTTACCTTCCACCGTGTACCTGTTGCAATTCGACGCTAATTATCGAGCAATTGCCAGCTCTAGTCCGGGGCTGGACTTTCATGCGTTCAGCCTTCGGCTCGAAAAACGGGACAGCAGCGGTGTCTACCGCTTGCAGAAGAAGGAGGAGGAGGTATTACTTTCGAAATACCGTCTAGTTCGTGCGTCATTCCCGTTGGTGTGCCCGCTAAACGCGACGTTTCACTTTCGACTCTCGATGGTACCGGTCCGAGCGGAACGACTAAGCGGAGAGGCGGCCTTGACTACGCGTCGTTTCGCCTCGTGTCCCCTCCTCGTCGACAGGCATAGAAACAGATATATATTACGCCGGGTACACCGTGTGTCCTTCGCGTACATACGTGTCAGCCCGTCGACGAAGCGACGGGGCCCGCCTTCTGTTCCGTGTGCCACTGCAACACCCGAATAGGTCGCCATGAAAGTTCCAGAGAAAGAGGCTCGCGAGAAGGTGAAACCTGATGGCTGGGTTTCTAGAAAGTCCGCGAGAACCATCGTCGTTGGCTCGTTCTTCGATTTCGCAACGGTTTTTCTTTCGCCCGCGATCGGACTCGTTTCGCAGTCGAGGGCCTTCGCGACGATCCGTTCTGAAAATACCTGTCCGCACGCTCCATCTATGCCGACGTTATTATTCCGTTGCGGTAGCTGACACCCGATCGCCACGGATAACGATGAAAATTTACCCCGTAATTTCCTAGAAAGTCAGGGTTTCTATCGATCACACGGTGTCGGGTGACGAACATTCGATCTACTGTCGAGCTCGGTGTATCAAGGGGTGTCTCTCGCCCTTATATCGAGTTCGGGGCGTAAAACGTGATAGACTAAAATCTTGATCTTCTCGGGGTAACGGCCGATCGTTTACACGAAATCGTTTCGCTCGTCGGCGAGGAACGAAACGGGGAACAAAAGAGGAACGAGAAAACGACCAGCTTACAGATGTCCAAAGAACGTGTGGCGAGTCCGTATACCTTTCGCGGCACGTTATCTTGGCATCTTTACAGCTTTTCTCGGAAAAAGCGTAATTCACCGCGCGTCCTCCGCCGGGACATTACGGTACAACGACCGGCCTACGGAATATCGGCTGGCAGAGCGCTATTTTACGTAATTGCAGAAGCGCGAAATTCCAGGAACGGCCGGCAACGATCCATTGTTGCGCTGCTTTTTCAGGTGACAGGCTCTTATTGTCAAGGCGCGCGGTTCCCCTTTAAAGATCGGGGAAAAACGCGGAAAATACTCCTCCGTTTGCAAAACATGCACGCTCATCCATTAATTCACTCACGTTACGTGATCAAGTCCACGTCGTTTTTTTCATCCTCGACAAATTGGTAGTTCGCGGTGTTTGTTACGGACAATGTCGTAACGTAACAATGAAATAATGGATTAACGTATAAATTTACGATTAACGTGACATTGTCAGTCGATGAAGACCTTGCTTCCGAGTGTACAATACACCTATTTGACTCCAGCAAATACATCCTTTAGTTTCCTGCATCCTGTATTTTCCATATAAAGTTACATTCAACTTCACGTTCGGTTATTTGAACGTACTACCTGCAATAAACTCGAGGAGCGATCGAATCGATCTAAGATTGCAACCATTTCAGGTCCAGGAAACGACGACCTAGCTCGAGCAACGACTCCGAACGGTCGTACAGTGGTTGGAGCGATAGGATACCCCATGGGTGCGGTCGCGAGGGTTGCCGGACCAACGAGCGGGGCGACTGTATGGACGAATGCACCGCTGCACTGGTGCTTATGTCGCTTTCCTGCTCGCCACACAGTCCTCATAATCCCCTGCCACTTCACTGCCAGCACAATTACGGTCAGTATCACGTGGTAAGCGCTTAACCCCTTGCTCGACGACTTATTTTCAAGCAAGCTCGCCGTTTAATTTTATCGCGACTTTGTCCGGCCGACCGTTATGAAATCGTTGTCGTAAAAAGTGATTACGCCCGATGAAATGTACAACTATACACGCGTCGCTTTCAATTAGATTCAAATTTGCACACTGTACAACAGAAGCTGTTCTATACAAAGATTACAACAATCAATGAGTAACGCGAATCGAAGCTTCCGAGTGCCACAATGTCTGGCACAGTACCTATCTAATCATCAACGACCATGAGCAGACATGACGTTCAATTAATCGCCATGATTCATATCGCCCCGAGCGCGTGTCGGTTTAGACCAGTGATGGGCACATCAATTGCCCGTTGAACCGTTAACGGGCACTACAGGTAGAGAAAGAATCATGGTACTCGAGATGGTGCTGAAAACCCAGAGGAGGTATAATTTCATGATTCTCTAGGGGAATTGAATCTGGAAGATTCAGGGTCTAGCAAGAATGGGTGAGATTAGATAGAATCTAGAGTTGTGATATAGGAAAGGCACATGTAGAACCTAAAATGTGCGAACGTGTAGACTTTAAATAGACTCCAGGAATTCACTAGATGAAATCTAGAAGGAATTTAGAGTTCACTCCAGGGAGTAGACCTTAGGAAGAACCTAGAATGGGTAGATAAATAAAGGTTAGATAGAATCTGTGGGAGCTAGAGCCAAATCTTGGTCAAACTTTACTATCCAACCGACAGTGAGATAGAGACGTGAGCCCGGTGTTTTCCGCTTCCAGCAGAGTGGTGAACGAACAAACCAATCGATGTGACATGTGATTAATTAAAAGTCTGTGCTTTGGAATAAGGTTCCTGGGGAGGTCGAGGAGGAGGAGGTGGCGGCGTGGTGGTCGGCTCACCGGGTGTCGGTGGCACGTCGAACAGCAGCAGCAGCAGCAGCGGGGCTTCATGGCGGAGTGGCACCCCAAGTCCACCCCTGAGCGACGAAGGAGCACCGACAACAGGCTCTTTATGGCCGACTTCGGCTCATCCTTCGCACAATCAGCAGCACTACCCTTACAACGTGTCTGGCTCGTCGTCGAGTAGCACCCCCGGCTCGACTACCACCCTGGACGAGGGTATAGTGCCCGATTACCTCGAGGAGCAGCACCCGCGCAAAAAGAAGGTGAGGAAGGTTAGACCGAGCGGGGAGGATTTCGCGTCGCGCGGATATCGATCGATCGCGATGGCCTATCTGGTTATCTGATAAATTCGAGTGCACCTCTCGCACGGTGTTGCAACGTTAATCCGTAGCCGATGAACTTGGCCTTCGGGTAACCTAGGCGATTATCTGACGTCCTCGCGATACCGAGAAGGCGTTTCTGTTCTTTCTTTTTTTCGCCCGTCTGCGTTGGTCGTGACGTATGCACGGTCGTCGAACGTCAGATTTATATTTAAACCGTTAGCAAGAAGACGGAGGCGGTTTCCGGTGAACATTACCGCTAATATTAGACGGTGCACTGATCGATTCCATTGTCCGAATTTGAGGAAGTTTGACATTGTGCTTCGGAAATTAGGTGTATACGATCGGTGTTCGAGACTTCGTGTTTGTTCCGTCGGTAAAGTTTGTCGAGAAACGTCGATAAATCAATGAGGTTTCATCAACGCTTTCAGCAGTCCCCCGAAAGTCTTCATTGACCTTAATCTGCGTAAACACCATGCGGTCACCGGGTCCGTGCCGGCGAATTCCAACGAAGACAAATGATTTGTAGAAAAGTACAAGGCTAGGGAACGTCGATAAAGTGAACGCGGGAACATTATCATGGTGAACCCTCTCGAGATCCGTTCGAAACTCTAGGGTTATCGCGGCTGTAGTCGGAACGCACAATTAAACTGTTCATAAGGCGTGGCGAACTTATCTGGCCGAACTTAGCTCCTTCCGTGTTCGAGACTTACATTTAATTAACGTCAACGAGGCCGATAAAAACGACGGGTTGCGTAAGCGGCTGGCGCAACTCGCGAGCAGGGTGAACCTCGAACGGCACAAACGCGTGTGCGCTGACCTCGATGCGATCTTTAGGGCCGTGTGGGCAGAGACAATCCTCTCGTTGCCATTTTTATTTCCACGACTGCTTTACGTAGAAGAGGCGAATGTATCGAATCTAAATAAAAAACGTGTCGTGAGAATTCTCGACGATTCCAGAGCGGCAAGGTCGAACCGTTATCGATGCGAGTTGCATTTGCTGATCCGCTACATGTGGCGTTTCGATGAAAAAGAGGGACGCTCCCTCATCGTTTTCTAACGCTATCGATTCCTGTCCCTAGTAATCGGAATACGACAGGAAGGAAAGAACGCAGGGACGAGCGATCGATCGAAAGGTTTTGGCATAAGCATCGGCCCTGACCGGCAAGAAATGTTGCCTTTGCATATACACTGTGAGTCACGAGTTTGCTTGCGTGCCGGGGTTAACGCGTACTGTGAGAATCGTTAGATCAAACATATTTCGAACCTTCTCTCTGTTTGTTCGAGGGCTGCCCGATAAGTTACGGTCATGCTAATCTTCAATTTTTTAATCGAACATCTTTCGAAATATATCAAGTCATTCTTTCGAATAGCTTTACGAAAAAGTTTCAAGTAGACATTTGAAAGTTTAAAAATAAACAAGGTTTTCAAATTTGTTTCGGCGATCGAGAGAAAATCAGAGATTTGATGTAGAGGTTAATAGAAAACCAGTGTTTCTGGTTTTCTAGCTTTCCACGCCTTATTCTTGTACTTTTCTCCATTTCCAAGTGGAATGAAGTCACGATTGGAAAAAAAATTCATGAGTGAAAAGCGTTTTTCATCGAAGAACTGTGGCGGAATATCCTGTAGATCTGGAAAGCCACTGCGTGTAACGGTGCGATACTGGAACATCGAAACAAATGTATCGTATTGCAAAATAAACTTGACCTTGAACTGAAAAACCAGTTCTTTCATTGTCGGATCGAGAACTTATTGGACAGCTCTCATAAAAGGAGCTCAGCAGCTCTTCAATTAACGGAGAGGCGTTGAAATGTTAATTGAAAGGAGAAACAGACGTGCAATTTCGCGAACGATAAAAATCCTTTTCATAGACTGTTAGATAACCGATTCTTCGCGAAGACGATACAGATGGCAGTTGACGAGCAGTCAAATGCATAGGCTAGTAGGTCTCAGCTGTATGCCAAGTCCATGCCGATGACATAAGCGTCAACCGAGCCAAGGATGTAAACACGCGCGGCGATTTTCGGTATTTCGTAAGATGGCTAACAAGTTGAACCTTGAGGTATTATCGCCCCGCTCTAAACTTAGGTACGAGTCGAGCGAGCATGTCGGCGGAAAATCGGTTCGACGGGGTCCGAAAATAGCTAAGCTCAGCCCCGCGAAGGTCTACCACCTTGCTAACGCGCTCCCCTTATGGTTTTCCAGATCCGAGCGAAAGTGAACCACGACCCGATTGAAAATGAGGTGGCGAACAGCGCGATCTACGAGAGCGAACAGGTAAGTTCTTCTATTCTTTCAACAATTAAAATTCTTGCAAAGAGAACAAGTATCTTTACAACCCAAGCAACAAACTGAGCGGTTAAACAGGAATCTCTTCGATTACTAGCTATTTTCACCAAAAGGTCACTGAACCTACTCCAGATTAGATAATGATAGGAAATTAAAAACATATTAATGTTTATCTATGGACAGATAGCTGTTACAAAATATTAAAGTATTGAGCACATGTTCATTATCATCCTCAGGATCTGGTGAATCGGGTTAATTCGTTGTTATGATCATTTTCTAAATACTATCACGAAGTATGCTATTAGCAATGAACTACATAGAGCCTTGAATCAGAGTTGACCTGGTTTGACCGGGTGAGGGTTAAAAGCTATTAACGATCACCATACGTAGATAATCCAAACGAGTCTACTCAAAAGCTCGTCCTCTTCGTAAAAGTTTATTCGAATCGATCGTGGAATTCAATCAACTTTCGAGCACGTACAGTGCTCATCCTTCCGCCATACGAATGCGAATAGTAAAATATCCCGGTAATCGCGAAGAGCGTTCGTAACCCAGTTAGCCGAAGGTTCCTGCTACTTTCACCGACCGCGAAGTCGACTTCGGCCCATTCATCTGGGCGTCTTTGAAGAACGCGACCCGGTCAGAGTACCGTTTGGATTCTCCGTGTGGCATCCGCGGCATCGAGACCCGTAGCATGCAGCCGTGGCGCATAATTTTCGACCAGCTCCATGACCAGCCGTGGTACTTTCACTGGCTGCCAGCGTATCTCGAGCGTATCCTCTGCGATGCACCTGACCCAATTGACCGAGTCGAAGATATCCGCGCAGCTCCGACGGCCTTGATTGCCGAGCTGTTGCCTTCTTCTCGATCGCGGAGAGGTTCCTCTCGGTTTACCGGAGTAAAAAGGCGGATGTACCTTTCCATTTGGAGATTCACGAGCCGGGAACACTCGAGGGACGAAGAAGGGGATGGGAAACGGATAACGGACCTCATGCGGTAGCGATCCAGGGCGGAGCTAACGTTCTGTGGCCGTCGACCTAACCAGGGGGAACTATTTGTCAGAGGCGCCCGTTCTCGGGACATTGCCCTGGCTTCGGTGTAGATAATGGGTGTCGTATGTGCTCGCAAGGGCGAGGTCGAGCTGACGAGTTCATTTTTGGGTTTACGAGGCAAGTTATCGACTTTCCTAGGTAATCCTAGACAGCAGGATGTGTTTTGCTTCTGAACGGAGGGTTCGTGAACGTAAAAAATATCGAGTCATTGTTCTAAATTGCTTTATGCATGAGGGTATTGGACGTGAGCAAGATTTGTAGATTCAGCTGATTCGAAGAATGCAAATGTATAGCTATGATCGGTAACATTGTATGTGGATGAGTCTGCAATCGCTATAAAGTTCCATGTGCACGATGCAGATATGCACGTAGAGCTACTGTGCTCCCTACCTATTTTCCTTGAGGGCACAGGCGGTAATCGCAGAGATAACGTTACCTATGTGCTTGTATTCAATATGCGATATCGATGTTATCGAGGCAGTGTAGACATTCGACGAAATTTGTCTGCGATGCGCAACCGGAAGCGGAAGAGTGATCCAAGGCCTTTTCCTCATTTCGCGACAGCAACGTCAGCGGTGCGGTGATTGAGCAAGACTTAGAATGAGGCAATTAGATCCAACTCGAATTTTTTTCAGCTCGTTTCCGATATTTAATTTTGTTGATTATAGCATAGTAATTCCACTGAAGAATGAGTGTTCTGTCGGATAGAGTGTAATAATTTTAAAAGGGTCGATGCAGAGTTCTCATAGTCAAGGTCCCCGATGAAATACGCGTTAATGACTTATTTTCAAGGAAACTAATAGAGGGTGTGACAAGTATTTATCATGCAACGTTAATTGAAACAAACTATTAAGGTTTCGCACAACCCCTCCCAACCGGTCGATGTTTCAAGGGTAGCCTTAAAGAGTTTAAAGACTACGTAGGAAATATCTGACATTGTTTCCAAGAAGACAATCGGCATCTCCTCTGGCTCGAAATACCAGCGCACCAAGAAAGTCCTCTACTATTTTCAACGCTCACCGCCGCGTCCCCGAGCTATTCCAATTACGGAGGAACGCGAATAACTTTCATTCAGCTATAACCATCAGTCAGAGGATTCGCCATTCGACTTTCGCGACAAGTTAAGCCGCCTCGGCGACAGGAAGATGGGATCGGGTCCGCGATCCGATCGTGCACCCCAGCCAGAGGCAGCGTGCTTTCGCGTCGGCCGTGATTTTCGTCGCCGCGCTGAAAAGTTGGATCGCATCCGAGCATATCCGTTTCCTACAGCAGCATCCGTGCGCGGCTGCGCAGAAGAGCGACGCTGGCACGACGCACGCCTCCGCATGGACCTACATCTCGAGCGACGAGAACCGGCGCCGGCGTTGCACCGCGTCGCAATGCACACCACGTGACGTCATCGGTGGCACGTGCCTCTCTCCTTGCCCGCCACCTCGCCCCGCTGATCCGCCGTGCAACGTTACACGGGGCGGGGGCGAGCGGAGGGGTCGCGGGCACGAGGGGCAGGTGGGCGGGCGAGGGACGCTAGTTAAGGTCACCGTGGCCCTGACTGCACGCGCGCGAAATACATATCCGTGTGCAACTCGGCCGCGGCTGTGTACGCGAGTGCGCGCGCGCGACCGCATAGAACGCACTGCCGGAAGATTTATTTCTAGTTCTATGGCGGCTACTACGCCACTCTTTCCACCGGCCGGCGTATCGCGGGGTCCTTGAGGCGAATTCGAATCGCGGGCCTTGACCATAGCCTCGACGAACCTCCAACGTCCTCTCGGCTACCCTTGCCTTTGTCGCGGGGGTGGGTGCGCTACGCGGGCTACCAAGTGACCTAGAATCACCGCGGCTCGTGTTACGCGTGCACCTCGAAACACGCCCGGAACGAGAGCTGCGACGTTTTTCAACGTTTAACGGTAGCCATTGCAAGAGACGATTCTTAGGATACCTTTAATAGCTCATGGTCTGGCTTTTACATCGCTCCCCCAAGTGGGAAATTTGAATCGGTAATTGTGAAAAGAGCATCTAACCATCCCGGCCATCTTGAAATATGTTACGAAGGTCAATATTCTGAGTAATTTTCGTTCTGCGCGTGTAACTGTCGCCTTGGCCTTAGTTTCAGAAGTATTTGCGTTGAAACTAAATCGGAGTTCGGATTAGAACTGTTTCAACTATACGGCTTATAGTATGAAGTACGCGTATAAAGTATGTAAATAATTCTGTCCACTTTAGTACGGATAAATCTTGCAGTACAATTGTGGTATATAAATATCCGTAGAACTCGCATGAAAGTTAGCACTGTGCTAATGGTAAACAATTTGGAGGATACATTTCTCACCAACGAGCACATAGGAATTTCGATTTAATTGGTCGATTCGTTCCGTTTCTCTCTAATAATAGTCTCTTTGTCAGAGCATCGCCTCTTGTTATATCTACTCTTTAGCTGTAACATGCCGGGAGGGGCGTTACATGTTGATTCTGAAACGCGAGCGTCGCTGTTAAGTGTTTCACGAAGAACCAAACGGCTGGACGATCGTCGATCAAACGTTTTACGATCCTGTATCTTGTGAAATTGTGCGTAACATTATACGGCTTCCTTATTCGCGGTTGTTTTTAGCTGTCTTGTCATCTGATCTGGTTTTAGGTACCGATTAACCTTTAATTATCTGAATGAACTGTTACATGTTTGTCTATTTAGGACTCCCACAGGAGGAAGCATAGTTTGAAGCTCATCATAAGTTTACTGTTAGATTTGATGGTTTCATCCTTGGCCATGCAACGTGTTTTATGGCCGCGCAATATAGCCTGGCAAGGCTCTCGTCTTCTCAAAGATTCCATCCTATTTGTATAGCAATTCGCGCAGAACCTCTTTCCAAGAATACGGTGCCAGATGTGACATCAAATTGTATAAATATGTATGGTAGCTTTAATGAACGTTAGATGCTGGTTCTTTTATGAAAATGCGTTACGTTCTCTATATAATTCACCGTAGCTCCGAGCACAATTGTTCGATAACTCGATACTTTGAATTCAAGGCCAGCCTCGGCTTCCCGAGGGATCCAAAAATATCTAACGCGACGAAATTATGTTGATGCAGCAGCTTGCTTCTAACAACCAGCGAAAATGTGAACAGCTCGTTCCTGAATGCCTCTTGAAAGCATACCGGCTTCTCTATTCGCTAATCAGTTACGTAAACCTATCAGTCATTTGCATAACTCGAGCAAAAGGAAAATTACGTAAAGGCTATCATGCATTTTCCACTCGCCTAGCTTTCTTCCGACAGCTGTTTGATTCCTCGTTTTTGGTTAACCAAATAATAATTTAACTTGGAAATTGATCAGCTTTGAACAAAGAGCAACAGATTCGAAGAAAATAATAACTGGCGAAATATCTGTCGAGGGGCATCCTATTATTAAAATGTCTAAAATCAAAAATAAACGTCGACGCAGCGGCTTTTTGGAAAATTTCCATTTTGCGCGGTGCAGATTTGACGCGTCCCGTGTTGTTGACCGTTTTATCGGTCCATGCGAATTTTTATCGAACCCACGCGAACATATTTCGCGTATGCCCCCCGACACAGACACGGATGCGGATGTCCCGATTCATTGCCAACGACGTACACACGTGCGCGTGCACCTCGAGCTCTGGGACGTCGGGTCGTATTGTGACACGACCGTCTGTCTTACGTAATAACATTGTGTAAACTTCACGTTCACCGTAATGCTTGTCGTACGTATTTTTGTGCGCCCAGCAACAGCGTTGAACCGACGAAA
Source organism: Megachile ligniseca (assembly GCA_945859555.1). Taxonomy (NCBI): domain Eukaryota; kingdom Metazoa; phylum Arthropoda; class Insecta; order Hymenoptera; family Megachilidae; genus Megachile; species Megachile ligniseca. The sequence continues at coordinate 14,261,352 of OX243778.1, forward strand.
ACCGTGCCTGTTCACTCGGTGCACTCGATTCTTCTTTCTTTCACGTCACCATTCAACGGGCCACTCATTGTCGTTCGCCAGAGACAATTGTCACATTTCTTAAACACGGTTTTTCGAACGAAACAATAGGAAATCGCTTGGCATTGTCGTAGCTTACTGGTGTAGCTAGGATTTTTAGCTTCTTAAGTTTGATGTTGGGCAGTGGATTTGAAAGTTTAGGTGTTTGGGGAACTGCAGATTTCGGAATTTGGGGCTTGGAATTTGGAGATTTAGGAATATGGAGATCTTATGATCAATTGGAGATCGTATAAGTATTTGGAAATAGATTTGAGAACATGTGGAGTTGGAATGTAGGGATGTAGAAATATGGGAATTTGGATACATAGGGATTTGGAGATATAAGGAGTTGGAAACATGAGGATTTAGGAATGTGGAAATTTGCACATATGGGTATTTGATAATATAGGGATTTGAGGACGTAGGGAGTTGGATATGTGAGGATTTGGGAATGCAAGAATTTGGAAATATAAGTACTTGCAAACATAGGAATATGAGGACGTTAGGAAATATGGAGATTTGGGAGTGTAAGACTTGATATGTGTACTTGGAAACATATGTATATGATAGCATAGGCACTTGGAAATGTGTAGATCTGAGAACATAAGAACTTGAAAATCCTCCTAAATTTAAGAATCCAGGATTACAGAAACCTCTAGTATGAAACATACGAGATACATTTTACATGCCTAACACTACATAAAATTGACTCCAGTCCCTATCCTAAATAATCCAAGCCCACCTTAGCCTCAGCTAATAGCAACTGAAAATCCTTGTTAGTAACAGGTAATCGGTATAATTAAGATTTCGTAATCAGATCCGCTGGAGTAATCGAGATTGCTTTATCAACGGAAGATTCTCTCTGGAACATGTGACGTTCTCGATTTTTCCGTAACAATTACGTAGCATGTTTCCCGTTCCCGGAAAGCTCGACATTCGTAGCAACGCGAGTTAATCGATTCATTGGATAACTTCTTTTCCTGTTCGATGTATTATATAACTGTTACAGCTGTACTTGGCCAGCGAGCTTATTAAAACGCGTGCACGATGACTGATCGAGGTTTTAGTGCGCGTAGAAAGTGAATATTGAGCAAACCGCATAATTCGCTAATTACTGTACTGCGAGTTAAATGTGTGCCAATGTGAAGCTCGCCGATAAAACAAGCGGAATTAATCGCGAATAATTAAGCTGATGCAACACCTGTTACCGAGCCGGTGAAAAGAAAATAAGAAGCTGCGAGCAATGTTTTCTTTTCGTTGTTTAATCGTTTGTTTGATCGGAGCGCGTTCGTAGGCAGTTTTTGTCCGTTGTATATTTCTTCTAACGGTACGACATATCAATTCCAATGAGTTACGCGCGAATTGATTCCACTGCTAATACACGTGCACCGAAGTGGCATGACATAAGTGCCGGTGGCCATGACACCGACATTACGAGCAACTAGGAAACACGTTCGATCTTCTTTGTTTTGATTCTTTGTAGCTTCGATAAATCGTTTGATTCACGCTTTGCATATTCGATACGATGTAGGCATATATTTGAAAATGCAGGCACGTAGCAGGCATGGATGAGCATCGCTAAACAACCACGCAACTTTTGCCTGTGCTATATTCTCAAATATCGTTCTGGTTCAGTTTGATCGTTAATCGGCTCACGTGTTTTGCCGCTTCTTAATGTCAGCCGTAACGTATTTAAAACTCGAGCGCAATGAATGGTCGAGCCAAAATTAGAACATCATATGCTCCAAATTTATATCGGGCAAATTGTTTCGAGATCACGTTCGAAACGTCACATGTCTAGGGATTATATACATCTAGAAATACAGAGATATAGGTAAACAGAAATTTAAGTCTGAGCTATAGCAATTTAAGAAATATTGGGATGACATGAAATGGAGAGGTAGATTTGCCATGTCTAAAGTTCCAAAATTACAAACTCATTAAGTCCCAAGAATTCCAGAACAATTTATGCTGCATCTCTAACTGCTAAATTTATCTTGCATAAAATATATTACATTTCCGGATTCCTGACTTAAAAAAAGCCTCGTTGGCACGTCGAGAACACGTGTGCCACAAGGTGGACCGAAATTCAGTCCGGTTGCGATAAATCTCCATCAGAATCAAAGCAGAAGATCTCTCGACGTACGCTTTTGCCAACTTGCGCCACTCGATCTCGTTCTCGAGATTGCCAGTGGTTGTTGAAGGAATGCAAACGGCCAGCAGACAATGCGTGCAAGTTGTTCGTGAGGCCAAGAGACGTATATTCGTTAAGCATCTCCTTGGAAACTGCAACTTTGCCGACCTTGTAAGCTTTGACGCTGGCACTAATGAGCGAAGCAGAAGTAGGGAGCGCGTGCATGCGATCGGCCATTAGAAAACTGGTAGCTGCCCGGAAGAAACGGGAACGCCTCGACGTGACGTTATTTTCCATCCTGTGCTTCATTTGAATTTTCCATTCGCGTTGCAAATCATCGGACAATTTGAAATCTCGCCTTCCTTGGATCAAACATTGATTTGATCTCAGCAAGGCTTACTTTTGCTGAGCTCCTCGTGAATTTGTATCGCTCGATAAGGTCTTGGAAAGCACACCACCATAATTTGTACTACGAAAGAAACGTTTTATAACGCGAGATTACGTGAGATGAACCGAGACGCTCGTATATGTCGCATTGCAGTTTGCAATCTCTTATCGACATCGAAATCCCACGTTATGTAATTGATTGTGTAAGAATTACACAGCGTAATGGATTCCATGCTAGACGAGATAATTCCTGTTTCATAATCGAACGCATCCGAGCAAAGTTGCCTTTTACGAACGGGAATCGAACCTCTAGCATTTATGAAGGGAACATTTCTCCTTATATGCTTCGTGCGTTAAGCTTCATAAAAACCAGTAGAATAACTCCGCAGTCAACATTGTGTAGTTTCCAAATACAGGGATCAAACAGGCATTTTTCAAATATTTCTCCGTTAATTTCTAGAGTAAAATTTATTGTCATAAAATGGACTATTGTGGACATATGTGGACATATGGGATTTCAGGAGGCTCAGAAAATTGAGGCTTTGGGTATTTCAGAATGTGGAAGTGTAGGAAGAGTGAGGTCCAAATTCACATGCTAAATCTTCCAAAATCGGAGATCAATGACACCTTATAACTAACTCACGATTGTGGACATATGTGGACATATGTGATTTCAGGAGGCTCAGAAATTTGAAGATTTGGGTATTTCAGAATGTGGAAATGGGAAGAGTAAGGTCCATTCACATGCAAAATTTTCCAAAATCCAATGATACCTCGTCAAGCTTGTTTTTGCTCAGGGAAGTCCAAGTAACCCAACACCACAAGAAGAGCAGAATTTCAAAGAAGTCCTCCCATATTTCTCTACCCGCCGTTCGTCCCCAAAAATCAAGGAACCACCCAATGAAAATCGCATTTTCTCAGCATCTTGTGAAGAAGAAGGGTCTCGCAGGTGGCCTCGTTAGACATTTTCTGTCGGCGAGAGAGAGCAGTCAAGGCCGTACACTCGCGAAATTCAGCTGGTTACCGAACAGCTGCTAAAGTGGGGATACGAGATACGGTTCGGCCGCGTTGTCCTAGGTCCTGGCTGTCTTTTTTACGCGCGCCAAATGTATACGCGTGTCGACCACACCGTTCGAGCCACCGGTCTTCCTTAACGAGCGATGCCTCGAACCCATAGACAGCCTGCTTCTTGTCGTATATACTTCTTGCGGAATCATCGTCGGCTGCCGTGACTTCCTCGCGACTGGACGACCTGTGCAACGAGCGCACGCGTCGTATCGACCGTTCCTGGTCTCTACCTTGACCTCCAATGCCGAAGGTAGCTCGAACAATTAGACCTCTTCGCTCGAGACTACCAGGCTCTTATTATTAGATCATCTCGTTATTATAAATATGTAGGTTACTCGGTTTTTATTTGCTTTTACTTCTATCGCTCGGGGTTTAATTTTAGAACCAGCGTTTCTTAAAGTGTTTCTTCAACGTGTTTTCAGGTTGTTTAGCACTGGGATCAATACCGATTTTTATTTTAAATCACTTCTTGAAGGTTCATGTCGTTCCTTAAGGAGACGGATAACACATAGCACAGTTTTTGTAACAGTATCAGTCAAAATGGCTGGCCTCAAGTTTCATATGACCAAACTTTGCTTTGTCGAAATGTCTGCCATATTTTGTTGAGATAGTTGTATATGTTAATCTATGCTTCGCTATTTATTCTTCAAGTTTCTGTTCTGTATGAAAGTATGCTGGTAGTTCTAGTGTGAATGAAGACAGCGTTCAGATATTACTAATAAGTCAGTACAACAATTTCGAAGAAAGTTCATTGACAAAGTGCAAGTGTTTTGACAGCGTTGTCAAGCTTCACACTCTCTCAGTGTAATGTTCCGTGTAATTTGTGCCAGCACGATTGTCATTCAAACCGGCATCACCTCGAGTGCGTCGTAGAAAATCGCGGACGGTCCTCAAGCATCACAGAACAGTTTACGTAAGAAGTTTCGACACTGTTGGCCGATTGCAATCCTGTAACTTTCTCTCGTATCGATCTCGAGTAGGAAAGTCACATGTATCTGTCCGGTACTTGTTCGTCCGTGAAACGAGCTTATGAAAGAGGTATGTCCGCGGGAAAGGGGAAAGTATTCCACGGCGAAAAACGTATTTTCCCTTTTGCCCGTCTCTCAATGCGTCACTGTTAAGTTGCACGGAAAATTTATCCGCGGCTTCTGACGCTCGATCATTTACATTTCCTGCTACTGGCACGCGCGTTAACGCGCGACTCGTAGCCTCGCGTGTAACGTCTCATTAAATTCTCCTCGGTCACCGTGCGTACAATGGGCTTGTTTTTTACTTGAAACTCCAGCCGATGTAACGAGAAATTAGCGTGGAGAGGCTCCGCCTGAAACTCTTACACGCTTTGTGCCGCGAAAGTGACGCAGTGGTTAAACGTTCGCTAATTTTCGCGAGCACCAGGCTTTTTGTGATCGCGATTTTTTGTGCGCGGAATTGTGATGGGATTGCTCATCGAGGAATTTAATGTGGTTAGGTGATGTTAATTTAATGGTTAGGTTATGTGAACATTTCAAGGCTTATGAAGACGAATCTTCAAATTTCTGGGTTCGGAAAGTTCTTAACTAGCCCTATGATTTATTTGTCAGGTGCGTCAGTTAATCACAGCTACAACAAGAAAGTTGGAATGTTACGTCAATTTGGTATTATACTATCGTTGACTATGCAAATAATTTTGAACTCCAAATTGAAGCGTATTCAAAATACGAGTAAATCACAAGTACGAGTGCGTCACGAGTCAGACTCGTGAAAATAGTACAAGGGGTTAACATTACAGATCATTAAATAAACCTGCTAATTCCTAGATTCTCAAGTCCCCAAACTTCCAAATTCTCAAATGGTCAAATCCGTAAGTTCCCAAATCTCCAGCCAAGCCCCAAGTTCCCGAGTCTTCAGATCCCCAAGCCCCAAGTTCCACAATCTCCAAACCCCCAAATCAGCAAACTCCCAAATTCTCAAGTCCCCAAACTCCCAAATTCCCAAATCTTCAAGTTGCCAATTTTCTAAATCTCTAGATCCCCAAATTTCACTAATCCCAATAACCTCAAATTTCCAAATTCTCAAATCCCCAAATCACCGAACCCCAAATCCCCAAATCACCAAATCTCTAAACCTCCAAACCTCCACACCACAAATTCCTAAATCACCAAACCCCAAGTCCCCAAATCACCAAATCACCAAACCTCCAAACCCCAAATCCCCAAATCTCCTAATCCCTAAACCTCCCTAACCACACCACTCACCCACTACCATAAAAAAATATATGCAAATAGTCGCTACTCGGCAATTCTTATCTCCAACACGAAAATATGTCAGTGAAGTGAGTATCCTTCAACGGCAAGAGGTATATCTCTTCGTGGCATACACCGCTTGCATTCACTCGGTTTCCCTGCTAAACAGTCGACGATTTAGCGCCAGAAGTTGCCGAGCGAGGCAATTTTCAGCGTCAGAGGACAGGCAGGCGGTTTCTTCAAGGCAACGGAGCTCGAGTAACTGTAAACTGGTCCTAAGACAGGCCGCGCCCAACATGTTGCTCAACTTCGGTAAACTGAGGAGAACCGGTGTGTCTGGGACATGGCAAGGCCGTTGACAGCGCCGGGTAGCAATCGTTGTCATGGTCGATTAGAAAAATCTACTAAATCTCACCGATTGAGCTTACAAATAAGCACCTTTGATGACACTAGTTTCTGTGGTCAATTTTCAATTCATCTAGGTAAATTCACCCTTTGGAGGCGGTACTTTCAAAATTTGGGTGGAAAAGTTTGATGAATTCTGAAGACTCAAGTTATTAGTATTTCACTACTGTTTCACTAGGTTTATACATCACACACACAACACTATAGGTTTACTTAAAAAATACAGACTTCAAGTTGTGTTAGTTCCATATAGTAACCGTGTTCTATGTGCTGATTTCAATAACCGATCTCAATAATTTTGTAAATTTTCAGAACTAAATTCCGCAACTGATTAAATTATTCCGATTCACCTGTCTTACTTGAAGAAATGGGACAAGTTATAAAGCTGTTCAACTTAAAGTAGAAGAGTTGAATAAAGCTGTTCATTAAAATTATTTATAAATACAGACGTTTACGAGATATGAATTAAAATGTCTCGAAATAAGTCGGTTTCGCCGATAAGAGTTGATCTTATCGTTATTAATGCAAGTCACAAATTTGAATATCACGATTTTCACTGACTTTCTGTTTACAAGTCGCGACTTAATCAGGAAACTGAACCGATACTCCGGGAACACGATTTAAAAATACACACAGACGAATTCGCACGTGCTGCGTCGCGCAAACACGTCGAAACAGACGTCTAGCTCGATCCGAATTTTATTTTTGCAAGTGCGTTTATCTCGATCGCGGAGCAGACCCTTGTTTTTCGCGAATTTCCGAGAAAGTTCGAGCGGCATAGTGATTGTTCAGACGAGAACAGGAATGCATCCTGCTCGATGTGAACACAGCTGCAAGTATGCAAACTGTAGCGGTTATCAGCGTCTTGATGATATTTCAAATTACGAGATATTTATTACTGATTTAAAATTACTAGCTACTTGATACTGAATTAAAATTATAACTTGATATTATATTTAACGTTACAAGATAAATTACGTAGGCAGTGATAGCTGACAACTATTATAGAGTTTTCACTTGAGAATTAATAGTAAAGTTTCTGATAGTATAAGTTGCTGAGAGTTTTTACTTGTTTCAAAAATAACCAGGCCATCAGGTTTAACCTTGCACTATTTGTCAGGTGCAGCTACAATATTAAGACAAAGGAAGTTGAAATGTTATGTCAATTTATATTATATTTATATCAATATCTCAAGTACAAGTCACGAGTCAGACTCGTCAAAATGGTGGATTATGTTAAAAGTGAGGTAAATAGTCAAGGGGTTAAGATGGTATTCAACTACGTATGAAAACCATTGCAACGACTGCTTTACAACAAAATGTTAGAATAGCTAAAACTTAAATTATCGCTAAAATTAAAACCATAAATAACGAGTTAAAGAGGTGTTCCATTAAGTAGTTTTACGATAACAGTTAAGTGTACAAGAAATCGACGTAAAAGTGCTAGTACGCATTCGTAGAAGCTTTTTATTGCGAATTAGCAGGATCGATGATAACAAATATTGACCGAGACAGGTCCTCGAGCGAGGACCAGACGAAAAATTGCAAATAACCAGCGTAAACATTGTCTGAAGACATTGAATCATCGAACGGTTTAAGCGAAATCGAGTAATAGTAACCATTTCTAAAGTAGCCAAAGACGAAACATTGTTCTGCTTACCGGAGTATTCCAAAAGACGATCCCCATTCAAGGAAACATTCTCTGTCTGTTATGAGAGATACAATGAAACGGGGGAAGAGTTTTAATAATGGCAGTAGAATACTATAGCAGAAAGGAAAGATGGTATAAAAACGTATACAAAGAATATCTCTCTGCTTATGTTCAACTAGGAAATTTCCTTTACAGTTGGCTTGCAATTAAGACTTTCATTATTAAATTACACATTTATGACATTAAGGAGAAATTACATTGTTCAGTTATTACAAAGTTCAGAAATTGCACAAAGTAGTAAAATTTCCAAGTACCTAAGTTCCAAAGCTCATAAGTTTGAATGTCCCCAAGCTCCAAACCCAATAAGTTTGAAAGTCCTTAAGTCCCAAACGACATAAGTGTCGAGGCCTCTTAGTCCCAAAGCCCCATAAGTCTCAAAGTCCCTAAGTTTTAAACTTCATAAGTCTCAAAGTCCCTAAGTTTCAAACTCCATAAGCCTCAAAGACTCTACGTCTCAAATCCCCAAAGTCTTAAGGTCCCAAAGTGTCAAAGTCCCAAAGTCCATAAATTACATAAAGTCTCCAAATGTCGAAGTCCCAAGGTCGCAAACTTCCAAACTCCCAAAATCCCAACATTTCAAACTTCAAAAATCCTACAAAGTACCAAAATTCCAAAGTTCCAAGGTCCCAAAATCCTAAGGTCCAAAAATCCCAAAGCCCCAAAGTCCCAAGATCTCAAAGTGGCAGAGTCCAAATCTCCAAATCTCAAAGTCCTAAGGTCCCAAACTCCCAACCTTCCAAACTTCAAAAGTTCCACAAAGTGCCAAAACTCCAAAGGTCCAAAGTCCTAAGGTCCCAAAATCCTAAGGTCCAAATATCCCAAAGTCCTAACATTCCACGGTCCCAAACTCTCAAAATCCCAAAGTCCCAAGGTGTCAAACTCTCAAAATCCCAACCTTCCAAACTTCAAGAGTCCCACAAAGTGCCAAAACTCCAAAGGTCCAAAGTCCCAAAGCCCCAAAATCCCAAGAACCCAAAGTCCCAAGGTCCAAATCTCCCAACATTGCAAAGATCCAAAGTCCAAACTTCAAACCTCCATCAACTCCACAAAGTGCTCAAGTACCATCGTCCCAAGGTCTCAAAATTCAGCAACTACTTAAACTGCCAAACTTCCAGGTCCCAAAGCCACAGAGATCCAAAGTCCCACCGTAATCTCGACACCCAGCGCCTCACACGAGGCCTACAACATCATAACCGTTTAAACGACATACCCTATAAACTGTTCAAATCAGCGCGCGCAATCAGTCGTTGACTATACCCTTCAATTGATAGAGGTTTATTCTCTCGGCAGAAGTGTGATACACCAGCGCAGGATTTAATATCTTGCCTGAGATTTTTTCCATGTATTCTCGTGTCCCGTTCAACCAGTCAAACGGTTAAGCTTGACTGTCAGCCTGACAAGCGACGAGTTGTTACCGTTCACTGGTTCTTGAACGCGAGCCAGCGAGCGAACGTTTAAGGACGTTTTTCAAGGCCAGCCCGTTGGGTACGAAGAAAGAAATATTTATTCGAGCTGTTATCGCGGGAGACTCACTTGTTATTGCCAAACTGGACGGCTACGTCTGCGCCCGTTATCGGACAAGGAAGGTTCAACATCCAATCTGAGGTCGTCACTCGTGCGTTTCGATCAAGATACCAGGAAATTCGAGCAACTTCTTTGATCGTTATTCAATTATTCGAGCATTCTTTTACATCTGTCCATTTCTCTTTTTTATTTATACGGTCGATGTTTGAAGAGTCCAGCTTTAAGGTTTGGTAGGTCTGGGTCACGGGTTCTATCGCTCGAGGGTTAATATTAATCAGTTCGATCCAGAGGTAACAGGTGTATCTTGCGAACTTTTCTAAGATGGCCGCCTTTCTAGAACGGGTAGATTCACCCGAGTGTGAACGTTGCTCAGGGAAATGGTTAGGTACAGATTTATCAAGATTCAACGATAACTGTCAGATCTTCATTTAGTACTGATTTAATAATGGTTCTATACTTTCTGAGTAGAATGTTGTCTACATCTAACCCCACGTAATTGCTAGATTATACTAGCTTACTATGTAAATTAGGTCTGGGTTAAATCACCACTTATAACATTAACGGTATCACTAATTTCACCTATCTCCAGCATCACGTCGTGCGTACACATGGCAGTTTTTAATCTACCATGTAGATTAGGTCTTAAATCGCTACTATAATTGACTTGTGGTTACTTTATGTGTCCACGTATAACAATTTTGTCCGCCATGTAAGCTAGATTAAATCACTGTTATAGCATTAATGCTATTATTACTGTAACATCAGTACTATTCAAAATCCTCTTCTGTCGCTACTTAATTATTCAATTATATGAAACTTATAATGCTGCCAGTGACCCTCGTTATAATTAAACTTATAATGCTGGTCACCGGTGACCCTCATATTCAACAGGTATTATTCTTCAATTAAAGCAGAACTGGTGATCCAGTAAAGGTGCATTGTCTCGTCCGAACAGAGACATGGCTAAGTGGTACACAAATTTTAATAAGTGACCAGGGTCTGTATATTCAACGAGCACCTTAATTAACGCGGTTCAGCGTGTAACAATTAAGAATTACCAGATGGCTCACCGAAAGCTGTCTAGTAACGGTACTTCCAGTTTTGGCTGTTTAAATTGCCACTCGGATTTTAGTAATTCTCTGGAATGCGGTGAAACGAGGCAAAAAAGAAACAATCGGACAAGTTTTAGCTGAGATTTCGGCAGAGATGAGATCTAGACTCCGAGTATTAAATTAAAATTCGGACCAATGTGAAGAAACCCAGCTTTTCGAGGAAATAATTGCAGATGTTAAATTATTTACGTTTGGTTCGTTTCTGGATTTGAAAGTGCGGATTCTGAGTGTTGTTTACTAAGCGAATGCTTTATTGATTCCAGAAAACGAAGATATTCGTGAAAGTTCAAGTTCATCGTATTTACACAAACAAATACAGATAAATAAGGTTGATACTACTCAATGTTGAACAATAAATTGTTTTGAAACGGATAATAAATTTATTATGCGTTACAGGATTATAAACAAACAACTTGAGAAATACAAATTTTATGTAATCGTCAAGTTTTGAAAGTTTGTATTGACAAATTTGTAGGATGGCACTAAACAGAATAACCTGGAAGGAAGCATGCGTGAAACTAATTTTGCAAATCCAGAGAGGTTAAGGATTAAATGTATTCGAGTGGTAAGATCATTCCGCCGCAGTGCTGCAATCCAATTTAATTTATTCACTACCTAACTCATGCAATTCTATTCGGGATTTTGAAGCACCGTTTTTCTCGCTTGAATTACAGCTCGTGTAATTCGCGATACAAAGGAGGAATCATTAAATAATCCAGGTTTATTAACCCAGAGCAGTTCAACTTGTACTCGTGCATCGTTCAAAATGTCAGCGAATCGTGTCCGCGTAAGAGGAGAAAGTGAAACAAATACCAGGAATGAAAGGAATACCTTGCGTTCGATACGCGAACGTTTCTCTTATCGAATTTTCCTACACGCCAGCACGTCGAACGATAAAAGTTGCCGAAACAATTCCGAATTCCATTACCGTCGGTAACAGTGTGTTCCCTCTCGATTAACCGAACTAATAGTCACGAATAGCAAGAAAGTGCAACCGCGCATTAATTAGGATAATCAGCGCGATAATTAGTCTCCGTTCGAAAGTAGAATCGCAAGTTATTATGCTAATCTACGGTACTTCCCATACACACATACGCACGCACGCGGCAGCGAGCGTGTGCGCGAGGAAAACAAACGCCACGACGAGTGTACCGCTATAACGCAAAGTAGCGTCGGCCATGATTAATCAGCCTCGCCTGGTTTCCGTCTCGGATTCTCAGATTCCGCACGCAAGGAAACGAGAGTACGCGAGCGTTTTTTATCGCACGAACACGGACAAGGTAACCCGGCCGGTTTTTCACCGTTGCAAGAATGTACCTCGTGTCAAAGTCAAAGTCACCGATAAGATGATAAGGCAGAAGCGAATGACCGACAATATTCGCGTCGTATCGCGTGCCTTCGTTCTGTATCCGCTGTCTTTTTCGTTCGTTCGTTATCGCCGCCTCCGCTTTGGCCCGTTTCTTCTCGGCCGAAACGAGAGTGACATATTCGATCGAGACGCATCACCCGCTGGATTCGCCTCCGGCTGGGTAAACTAACGTCCTCTATTTCGTTTCGTGTAAACGCCGCGAACCCTCGCGCCGCTTGGAGACGTAAACAACGCGTGTGCGCATGCGCGATGCGTCCCTCCTGCGCTCTTGCTCTTGAATCTTTCGGTAATTCCCTCTTTTTCGCTCCTCGACGTGGCTCTCGTTCCTCCTCGCGGGCCAAGCAACCGCCGTTTCACAACGTTCTCGATGGTGGCGCTGACCTTCATAATGGCGGCCATCACGCCGGTAAATCGAGATTTATCGTGTACGTACTTTTCGAAACGAATGCCCGCTATCGATACGAGACAATAGCTTTCGACGATAGCGTAAGAACTATGTTTTAATGACATGTCATCTTTCGAGGCGCATTCCCCGATAGGTTTTTGTTGTCGTTGATCGGCGTACAAATTGAAAACAAGTTGAACATCCTGGTGCAGTTTCATCGTGACTCACGGATGTTCAACGCTCGCCTCCCTTCCTCCCACCGTCTCCTGCGCGCACGAAACGATGCTCCTTCTCTGTTTCCCTGTGTCGTCGACCTCTGTTGTTGCTTGGAAATTGCGTCGAATCGGCCCGTTTCAGCGCGTTTCTGTGCCTGTGCATTTTTCTCCGCTCGAATTTCTACGCATTAACGACGCCGAACAATGGCAGAGTTCAGGCTTTTTGCTCTTTGACCATACCTCGTTATCGCGGTATTGCTCCAAATGCGAGTTTGTAAATAACGACATGCCTTAATGCGCGCACGTGCGTCATTAAGTGTGACGACGTTAGAACGCGAGACAAAAACAAGAGAAAAGTCAATAAGTTGTTTGGTAATTTATTCTTTCTAAGTCGCTTAGAAATGGTGAACGAGTATTAGAAATCGTACGAAATCGTTATGGGTTTTTGATGTCGTCACGTAGCTGCTTTCACGGTTGACAATGCCCCCGCCGTTATACCCGTTGTTCCCCTAAAACGTCTCTAATCTATCCGTGCTCGTACCACCGTAGCTCCTGCCTCTGGCTTCACCATGACGCATTCCCATAACAAAGCGATGGATTTTTCTCCTGCCACCCCGTATACTCCATGTTCGTGCGTAAAGCATTCGTGTGTTAAGAAGGGTCAACGTCCGACCCTCACCACACGCCACGGATCGACGCGCCAACACACAGAAGCCTGGTTTGTTTTGGTTTCCCGGGCATTACCCTCGCTTCCCACTTCTTGCGGCCGAGTCCTCTCCTTCTTTCTCTCTCGTACACGCGACCTGTCCATACGACCGTCTCGCTTTCTTTCTTCCCGCGCGCGCGATACGTCCAAGGCCTGTGGAAGCAGCTATCGGCGTCCACGGTGACAACGCGATCCCAAAATGGGAATTGACATCGAATTAACGCGACGCGTCGAGTAACGTGTACGCACGAATACACGTAGCTCGACGGAGGAGCAAGGAACAGAGCAGTGGTCGCGCAACCGACGAGACACACGCGAAATTGAGGTTAGGACAGCGTCAGTTGGTTACGCCGGTAATGGCGCGCGAGCGCTAAGTACCGATACGTTCGTAGCGACACGAACACGCAGAAAAAGCGGTCGCGGCGAGAAAAAGAACGGCAACGCGTTATTTTCCAAGGAAGCGAGCGTGTCGAGTGTGACGCGGAGAGAAAGCGAGAGCCGCGTGGAAAGCAAGTTGTTGCCGTGCAAGTAGTTTCGGATCGATTTTCGCGTGGAATGCTCGATTCGCTGCCATCTCGCGTATGCACGTGTCCCGCCGCGAACGGTGGCTAAGTCGTAATGGGAGCGAGACAAACACGCGGCAACGGCAAAGACCTTGCTTGGAATTTTCATTCGGGAGGGTACGCGTCGGTTTCAGGACGTACCATAGCATGTACGGTCTAATTATAAGCGTTTCGAAGGCTCCACGGTGCGTCGAAAGTAACCGGCACGCGTGCGTGTCGCTGTACACGCGAGCGTCACGAGCGCGTTCCAGAGGGCGTGCATACTCGCGTGTACACCCGTGGCTGCACGACGCAACGGGACAGAGACAGGGAACGCCGAGTTGCAGCAGTCGCGTAAACGAGCTTGCTGCTAGGGTAGATGGCCGTGGTCCGATCAGACCAGGCGTGTGCATCCCCATCTAGCTATCTATACTACCGGCAACATCGTATCGCGCACGATGCACCCACGGACGACTCTAGCGCACTCGGCAACCCTGTCGGCTCGCTTACTCATCCCTACCGGTTGAAAAGACCGCACAACGATATGCCGGTACAAGATCGTTCTCTCCGCTCATAGATTTACATCTCTCTTTCTTTCGGTCACGTTGCTCCTTTTCGACGGTTTTGCCAGCAGAGACTGACCGTGACCAATTATATCGCTCGCCGTTGCATTGTGCGTCATGCTGTCGCTCCGCACAACCTGTTAAGGGAACATATGACACTCACGAATTTCGAACTGGCTGCTTCTCGAGCAACCGTACAAATTTTACAGGGTTTCAAGTCGATTCTGAACTCGAATCGATTATTTTTCAAAGACACATTCTTTTCTACAGAAAAAACGGACTACAAACTACCTACTGTCTGCCATTACCTCTAATAAAGATAAACATATTTAGACGATAAATCTGTTGCACGATACGCTCTGTTTCGATTAACCCTGGCTGTATTCGCCTCAACGATAACTTAACGATATTACCGGCACATCGAATTATCGATATCATATTCCGATACGATCGATAAAGATATCGAGAGTCATACCTCTCGGCATCACGTGGGTGTACGATAAACGCTGTTGCTCGAATAACCTGTACCCCATGATTTTTACCGAACGCAACTGAAAGTCGTCGCGTAAGAGGAGAAAGGATCGACGCTGACTTCTTCTGTACAGTCAACAGCAAATCTGGTTTCTCTACGGATAATATGACAACAATGGCAGTGTGGTTTTACATTTGCCAATTTATAGGATTTTTGGGTATAAGTTAACTTGGGGACATTGGAAATGTTGGACTTCGAGGTTTGGAGATTTATGGAGTTTGTAGTCTAAGCATTTTCGAGAATTTGGAGTAAAAGTTGGAGTAGAATTTAGGGATGTGAGGATCTGGAGATCTCAGGACCTGGAAATCCAAATATTTGAAAACTTGGGGTTTGGGATCTAGGGAGTAGGAAAAATTGTTTAGAACCTGGAAAGTTGAAGATTTGAAACTCGAGGATGCAAAAATGTAGAAATATGAAAATAAGAGAATTATGAAGTGCACGTCCTTAACGGAAGGAAGCCTGCGTTGCACCCGAGTGTACGAGGCAAAAGCAACGGCAAGGCAAGCCAAGGCAAAGCAAAGGGAGAGCATTGGCTGCCAACCGGCATAGAAGGTCTGTGACCTCGGCAATGCCTATGCTACGCCGTGTACGCGTTGCCCGCGTGTACCGTTTCAAAGGTGATGTCACGATCGGAAAGGTCCTTGAAGAAGCGAGTACTTCTCTTTATGAAAAATTCGTTTCCTGTTATGGGTAGAAGTTTAAAAATCACCGTGACAGTAGAACACCGTTCTTCTGTCGAACCCGGTTAAAAGGGAGAAGGGGGATTTGCGTCACTGAACACGAGTACGTTCGCGGTGTTTAGAATGGTATCAATAGTTGAGGTAACGGGAAAGTTTCAATCAAGTAATATAACGTTAATATTGTCTGGTGATATTGATTGAATTAATTGAGGGACCATCTGTCCAAGTGACCGTGATTCTGTGAATGTATTCGAGCAGTACCTTCGTAACTGAGCGAAATAAATGATACCTTGTTAGAGATAGCTGACAAATTAAAACGCAATTTATAAGCAATCACGATTTATCAGCGACGATATCTTTCAATAATATCGTTGCAATCGCGCAACTTAGGTTGAATTTCCATTGAAAGTTCCAACCTTAAGGATTCCGTACATAAAATCGCGGTAATTGTGTTTCCTGTCGATCGCATATTCTTGCGTTCGCCGTAATCGCATACCTCGCAGCTTGTTACCGCTATTTACGACTGTAATAGTTTTGTTGTTAAGTGTCTTTTCTACACGTGTATTTCTTGGCATACAAGACTAGTCCTTGAGAGTTAACTGTCATACGGCTAATACCTTGTTCTCTTATCGCTGTTCGATTGAAATGCAAACGTATTGTTGTTTTATACAGTCTGATATTGTTAATTTATACGTCTTACTACAGTCCACTCTGGTTGAATATTTCATACTGAACACCTGGCAATATATGCAATTATGCATTTTCATAATTTCTGCACTACTGGCTTTAGATAACTGGGAAGAATGAATAGGAAATTAATCGTTGTAAAGCACTAGATAGCATTAGGTAGTTATAACCTAACCTACAGTTCTTATTAACCTAAGAATCTTATTAACATACCCTAAGAGGTTCAAAATACAGAATTGAATGGAAGCTGAATAGCAATGACTTTCAATATCATCCAGAGCGTTTTATAAAAGCAAAGGTTACGTTAGTTTAAAGTTCGCGGGTCATCGATGACCCACACACAACAGTATCCGTTAATAAACCGTTCGTGCTTCAAGGTATCGCCTCTCACATCGTCCTTCGCTTTTAACCTTTCCAAGTATGCCTTCAAGCACAGATACTGTGAGAAGTTGCATTTCAAACATGTCGAAATCAAAATTGACGTAGTTAACTTTTAAACCAATGATTTTTCACCAAGACTTAATACTTCTGTAGGGGATAACGAACTGCATCGAACAGTTACTTATTTCAATTTAAAAAAGCGAACTTGCACTCGCATAGTAGAAAGGTGCATTCTCCAGATTTGCACTATGAAATCATGTGTAACTTTTAGACAAAACATTTTTATGCGCCATCAGGTTTTTCGAAGATATTTGAATATATACACGCCTATCCAAAACTTTAGTTCGATGCAGATGACATGCTTCCACGTGTTCAAAAGTATTCAAAAGTATCTAAACAATCAGTTTGTTTGGTAGTACACTTTCGCTGAGTTCGACCTGTGTACTCGTCAATGCTTGATTTTTAAAACTAAATTCCGTTGTTAACAGATTAAATGAAACACCCTGTATAAAATGCAATTGATACAATCTCGTCGTGCGCCTGTACTACAACAATTTCGTCATGCGATTGTGCAATAACAATCACAATAACAACACAGTGCAAAGAATTGTGCAATAACAACAGTATATTTATTCAGTTGGTGATAGGAATATTCGTTGAAAATATAACGTTTGAGTTAACATGAAGAAGTTAGAGATGTTGAAGTCAGAAGCGTATTTGTGAAGAGAAGCCAAAAATTCGTTGAAGAGCGTGCAGAGAGGAGGCGTATATCTTCTACCGTTTGACGGTTAGAGGCTCGAAAACGAGTGGAAGGTGCCGGCACAGGGTCGTCGATCGCGTTGCGTGCGGCGAAGGAAGCAGCGGGAAGGGTTGAAGGCTGGTGTGCTCGATCGTGGACGACCGCGTGGTCCGAGAAAGCCGGTATCGTTCCTGGATCAATAGCACGTGATCCTGCTGCGACCGGCATATCTCCGTCCTGTGCCGGCCGATATAAACAAAGAAACGTGGCGCGCAGCGTACGCGCCGGCTGCCGCGCATCGATTTTCCCTCGTGTACGCGGCATCACACCGCTCGAGTGCCTACGTACGATTTACGGTAGGCCGCGTTGACCGACGAGCCGTGAGATGCCGTCAGAGGATGCTCTGAAATTTCCCGAAATCGTTGCCGTCGTTAAACCACTGTTCCCTTTCATGGAGATTGATGGGATGCTACGCTCGAAATCTGTTTGATATCCAACACGATTTAAAACTGCGTTCTATTGATGGCCAGATTGAGTGCCCATCAAGAACAGGGTGCAGACCTCAAATTTTCAAATTTTCATTATCCACGTCTTCGTATCTTTCTTTGTATAGCGTCCTTTCATCGATGGGACAACTCGAAGCTCGATTTAAAGCCGAGCGCTGCGTTCGGTGATGGGCAAATTCCCTTAAAGAACGTCACGAGTAGGGTGCAGTGACCAAAGATTTACACGCAGATTGTTCTGATTTCAGGCGAACGCGGCGGTGGTGTTCAAATGTACTTGGCCAGGTTGCCTGGAGATCAAAGCGACCGTGGCGCTTATCGAGGAGCACGTGCGCCAATTGCACTTGGGGTAAGTGTAAGCGCGCAAGACGCAACAAGTCTCGCGAAAATCCGGCGACCAGCCGGGTTGATCGCGCGTGACCCGCCGGTGCCACACACCCCGGGTCATGTACAACTCTTCGACATCGCCAAATTCATAGATTCCTATATCCGTAGATTCTTAAACCATTAACTCTCAAAATTCCCAAATGTATCAAATTGATAAAATTCCAAATATATTTCTCCCTTCCCGGATGTCTCCATCCCTAAATCCGTAGACCCATAAAAATCACTAGATTCCTGCATCCTACAATTCTAACATCCCCAAATATATCAGTCTTAAAATTTCTATATCTCCAAGTTCTAAGTTCCTTAAGAGATACCTATCTACATGTCTCTTCCCATTCGTATTTTCCCTAGAGAAACTAGATTTGCTCACGACTGTACGAATTAACCTTGAACCCTTATGCCCGATAAGATAAATTGGCGGCGCTGCGAGCGTGTCGCACGCGCGAACGAATTCCAAGTTCGCTTTTGCGTTTAACACGCGCGCGGATGGCCGCGTTCAGCTACCGGTTTAACCAAGATCACGCGGTTGTTGCAGGCCGAAAAAGTCGAACGGTTACGATAACGAGGATGACGACGACATCTCGGACCACGAGGAGGAGTTCTACTATCAAGAGGTGGCGGTGGATCACATGAGTTCACCGCCGACTATGTCGCATCGCGACATGGCCAGACCCCCTCACGAGGACCCCGAGTATCAAAAGCAGCTTCGCCTCGAAGCGACTACCACAAATAACAATAATAACAACAATAACAACAACAACATCGAAAGTATGATGGTCAGAGAACGGAACACGGCGTTCACCATTTCGCCGTCACCGGTACGTTTGGTTGACCCGTTAACGGGGTTAAATACGACTCAGTAGCTAGCAGAATGGTATATGCGATAGTTAATCGGAGAAACATTTCTAAAATAGAGCCTGTCTTTTGAAGCGATCGAAGCCTGGTTCTTAATAGTTACTGTTTTACGAGGCTTTCGGGTTTAACCCATTCAAGACGGGGTCTGTCTTATTATACCGGTAGTCAGGAACATGCGTACTTATTCTTTATTTTAATCTGAAACCAATGTCAATTTTAGTCGGACCTGCTAGCGGTCCGTTGCATGGGACTCATGGACCGCAAAAGGTTATGGCGGTACTGCCCATACTCGCCACCAGAGGGATCGTCCGAAAACTCTAGCTTTCCTGTAAGTCCTCGCTCGATCACCTGTTCCTTCATACAGTATATCTGACCTGACCACAAATGTCTCCACTTCTAAGGCAAGGGTCTGCTAGGTAGAACAGGATCCGCGGAAAACAGGAGTCACGGGGTAGTAGAACATCCCTCAACTTTCCATTATCTCCAAGATCTTTCACGATCCTTGACACAGGGGAGACCCTACAGAAACCCCAAGTTGATACACAGTTCTTCATCTTTACAAAATTTTTGTCCTTTATGTACAAATTGCGAACAAATGTTTCTGAACGATGTCGGTTTCTGTATTTCATGTAATATCCATATGAAATCGTACAATTCATACCGATGATTATAATTCAGTACATCATAATTCATCAGCTGTATCTTTATGAAATATACATTTATCTCGTCCGGCTTCTCTAATAGTAGATTCTATCGTAATTCAAACATCGCGCCTTCATCGAGTTACATCTACAGTGTTCAGTGCTGTATCAACTTGTCCCGGTCTCCCCTAACGATCCTACATTACAGGAACCAGGGTCCCAGCAGTAGCTCTGTCGAGCGAGTCCACTAGCAGACCCAAAAGAAAACGCATACAATCCTCTTCCCCCTTTTGCTGAATCGTAATGAGGTTAAACTCGAAAGTCTCGAAAAACTACTACCGTAAAGGTGGACCTCTATCTGTCGACCCTTGACCTACGAACACGTGGAAAGTATCGTTTCCTGTTGCTAATCGATTTGGTGGTGTGTTTGAAACAGGGTACGCCGATCAAGCACATAAAGCTGTCGCCACGGCCGTTCCAGGCGTACCAGCAGAACACGCTGTTGCCGGTGTCGACGGGCAAGGTGCCATCGTCGCCACGACGGATCCGCGGGGAGACCAAGAAATGTCGCAAGGTCTACGGTATGGAGCACCGTGACCTCTGGTGCACACAATGCAAATGGAAGAAAGCCTGCAGCCGTTTCGGCGACTAGGCCAAGCGACCGCCCCGTTCGTACGTCCGCGGGCGGAGATTGTCGCCGAGCCGACCCCAGAGTTTGCCAATGCTACGTTAAACTTCTCTCGCCAACTGCCAGCAAAATTGCCAATTGCCATCATCGTCGTCGTCGTCATGGTCGTCGTCGGTTAGTCGCGCGGCAACGACGATTCGACGGACACTCGATTCGCGCGGACGCCGCGAGGTCGTGCGATCGCAGCGTTGACCGGTGTCGCGACAGCGAAGAGGTTACCCCGTATATCGTCCACCATCTCTTCTAGAGCCGTTCGGTCTATGGAGTTTTCGGATCCTGGAAGACCAGGGGTGTCGCGAACGCGGCAACACCTCTTCCTGTTCTTCTTGTACCCCGTAGTCGTGTTCCTCGGCTTTTCCCCGCCTCGGGAATGTAGGTAAACGAGAAACCACGAGTCTCGCGGAGAAACGTCAATCCCATGACGGATGGCGGACGGTTTAGAAGGGCCGATCACGCGTTTCGTGCGTAACAGAGAAGATCGTCGACGCTTGTTGTCAGTGATCGAAGAGAGAAGAATCAAACATTGCAGATAAAACGAAGAAGAAGAAGAAGATCGTTGACCGATCGTCTGGCACTTGGCAAACTCCGTTAGGGTCTTTTTTAGCCGCAATAAGAGGTTTTGATTAGTAGATAACGAATAACTGGCGTGTACGGAACGAGGTATCCTTTGATTGTGCTCTCCTCCTTGGTTTCTCTCTCCCCCTTTATTTCTTCTTCTTCCTGTCTGTACGTACGCGGAGAGCACGGGACAAGGCATCGTTCCTGGTTTTGCCGGAGCAAAAGTCCTGTTTTTTTTTTTGCTTTTTTTTTGGTTCGATATATAAAAAGAAAAGAGATACGCGCTCGCTCGAAGTTGCGGCGTGTACGCGCGTGTTTCGACGAACACGCGCTGGTTCTCGAACCGACTCTTAGGTCATTGCAATGGGTCTTCCTTCTTCCGACGAGGGCGACGAGGCTCGATTTCGTCGGGGCCGTCGTCGCTGCTCGGGAACGCGATCCACGATCGGACGGACAATCGGGATCGTGTGCGACCCACGTCCCGGACGAACGGAAGACCGTAAATGCATATTTGGTTTGACCGATTGTTCTTCCTGGAAGGACGCAGGCGGGCAAGTTGAAATGGAATCGCGTCGAAGCGCTAGAGCCAATTGTGATATTTTCTCTAAATTTTATCGGATAATTAGACGGGCACGGGCCGACATATAAACGTATACATATGTACAGAGGGAACGGTGACGATGGCGAGGTGAAAAACGATAGGCTGACAAAGCGTGTCGCAGAGGGGAAACAAAATTTTATACACCAATTATATATTATACTGCCAGATTAAATTAATTCAATCGAAGCGAAACGAAAAACGAACAAAAGATAAAAACATACAAAAAAAAAAGAGAAGAAGAAGACCATATTCTTGGAGCTTCGTACGCGAAAAAACCGGGGGACGAAGCAGCGGGTGTGGATGCGAATTATGCGTGTGTGCGTGAGTGAGTGCGTGCGTGTGTGTCGGGCCGAGGTTTGTCTAACCTCGTTTCGACGACCTAAGATCGTGTTCGCCGACGAAGGAAAAAAAAGCAAAGAGGAGCTGCGTGCACGAAATCTAAAGATAAAGGCTTCGCAGTTGAATCGATCGATCGATGTACATACAAAACCGAGGATGAAAATCCTCCTTTAGCCAGGATCTCGCTCTGTGGCTGACAAGTGTGTACGTAGAAGGACGAACATTCGAGAGACGCTTCTATTTTTCACCTACGTATTTGAAACGTGCTCCTTTCTCGCTTTCGATCGTCCGCACGACATACAGACAAAACTTACACGTTCGTTTTGGTCACGAATCGTTCGTAGGAAAGATAAACCAAAACGCGAGGGACAAAGAAATCTGATCTCGATGACTTTTGCGACGATGGCGGCGCAGCTTTTGTCCTTTCGTCGTTCTGACAGCTTTCGAAACCTCTTCGAGGAGGACTTCGCCCGCCGTCCCGTCGTCAAATTTAAATGATTCTTTATTACCGTTATTATTAATATAATTAATGTAATACTATTATTAATCGCTCGTTTGTTTTAACGATAAGTCTTGGGTGTCTCGTCGTTATCAACAGGAGCGAACAAGGTTCATATCCGTTGTAAGGATGAGACCGCTTCCATCGTGTTGATCAATGCTCATCTTTCTAGTACAATTTCATGCGATTTTTAACGCCGCGTTCTTCGTTTTGCTTGCATAATTTTACGGTTAATCTCAACAGTGTACTGATTTATTTAATATCAGGGGAATGCGAGTTTTCCATCGGTTAGGTATTCCGTCGAAATTTCTCATGTATTACAAGTATTTGAATATTCTGACTTGCACCGCGAATATTCTATCGGCAATAGGATACGTTCGAGCTCTGGGTAATACACCTCTTCTGAACGTATTATTACGTAGTCAAGCCTGAAAGGGTTAACAAAGAGAATAGATGGATCTCGCATTCTCCTAATATATACGTATGTATATTAACGTTGCGTTACGCGAGATTAAGTGGTTCGTCGAGAAAATAGCAAAAATTGCAGACACGACCGCGAAAAATTCCGCAGAAAAGGGGTCAGAATCATATCGTCGTGACGGTACATTTTGTTTTTTTATTTTTTCGCGACACACAATTGCGTATTTCCGAACCAAAGACATCTCCAATCGTGTTCCACCGTATATCTCGTCGCCAAAAAGCAACCATCATCTCGAGTACTGTGTACAATACAAGATGTTTCTTTCTTTTCTTAATCATGTTTTCTACGTACTTAGATTCTTGTTAGCCGATTAGCCGCAAAAAAGAGTTTGGACGCGAAAGGTATGAAGTATCGATCGTTCGAGCGCCGTAGCTGTTTAATTCTTTCGATTGTATTTCTGTTAAATTGTACAGCATCAAGATCTAATAGGCACTCGAACGATATCTATCGATATGTCATCGTGCTCGATCGAACGCAAGAAGTAGCAAGGAACACACCGTAGAATCCATCATGATCAAGGATGTAGGGGATTTAACGAGAAACTATTTATCGTCGATCACTTTGCAAAACGGAAGAACAACGGGAGAGCAAAGTCGCGAGGATACGATGATAGAATAGAAAGTAATTGCCGTCCAAATAGGTTCCTTCTTTAGGTCAAAATTCGAATCCTAATCATGGCTTCTCGGGTGTACAATTGCAATGGCAATTCTCAAATAATCGCGATCGAACGCCGAATAATGCTACCGGACGAAAGATAAAATGCTGCATATCGTTAGTGTTGTACGTTTTTATAGTCGTGGTCCAACTGGAAACAGGACACTTAGTTATCTTGTTGTGGCAAACAAAATCTTTTCTTTCCTCATCATTTTTATCGATGTAATGTTTCTTGTAAGATTAGAAGGATGAGCATTTATTCAAGTGATCGATTCCGTCATGATAGTTTTTTAAATATAAATTATCCTTTTTGGATACCAATTGTAGACTTAAATGTTGATTCTGACAACATGCAATCGTTTAATGATAATCAGGTTCGAAGAGAATCAGTGAAAAATGGATAATAGGTGTTTCATTTTTGGTGGACCACCGTATATGTATATTGTAACAATTTTTTAACGTTGAAATTTCTATTGAAATGAAACATTTTATCAACGATTTTTAGCGTGTCACAGGGATAGATACTATCCTTCTGTTAATTGTAGCCGTTCTTTTTTAATCTTCAATGTCGTATCTAAGATTTTTTGATACGTTTTAGAGAATTTTTTGATGACCGTTTGGTACCATCAAACAAGTAGTATTATTCGGCACGCGTTAAATCATTATCCTCGAATACGTGGGCACAAGTCGTAGATATACAGAAACTGACTGTAATTCTTTTATTCTTTTGCAAGGTCAACTTCCTCAAGTCTCTAATTTCCAATCCCCTCATTCTCAAATCCTATAATTCCCAAACCTTTAAAGTCCCAAATCTATAAATGTTTACATTTGCACATTTTTTAGGTCCAAATGTTTAAATCTTCTAAGTTTTAAATTCTTAGGTCATTCTAAGTAATCCTTAAGGTCTTCAATTTCCATATCTTTCGATTCTCAAATGTCCAACTTCCCAAATTCCCGACTTGTTCAAAGTCTAAACCTCCAAATCCCCCACCTCCCACCCTCCAATCGCCAAAATCGCAAGTTTCTAAACTTCCAACAACAAAAAATTCCCAAATCAGCTCTAACAGAGTGGACAGTCGGTCTCCTTATATCTACGATAGAAACGAAGGAAATGAACCGACGTTGCATCCTTTACTTCTTTCATTCGTGTCGCAATCGAAAGAGAATTTTGGCGGGAATTCACTCGCGAGGCACCACGTGAACGGTCGCGGTATAAAGGATTAAAACGATCGTGCCATTCGAAATGCCAAATATTCTCTGCAAACTACTTTTTTATCCTCGAAAATCAAATCCGAACAGCAAACGAAACTTGGAAGCAGAAAGAAACCGACATCCGAACGCGAAAAAAAAAAAAGAAAGAAGAAAAAACAAAGCCGGAGAACGGGAAAACAGATTCGTAACGGAAGCTTTACAGACTTAAAGATACCTCAGGTTTATTTCATAACAGAAACGAACACGGTAGGCCATCTTGATCGAAGCGAACGGGCAAAGTAACATCGAATCCACGTCATCGTCGTCGTCGTTGTCGCCGTGTTCGATCAAGATGGTCGAACGGTTAGGCACTGAAACTATATTTCATACGCGTATCTTGTCGCGAGATAAACGTCAATATTACTTAGTCGAATTCGTTGCAGTCGGGCCCGTTCGGGTCCGCGTTATATATTGTATAAATATTGTATCGCATTTAAAGATAGGTCGCCTGAAAACGTTCAAACGGCCGGGGACACGGTGTTGCGGGGTCCCCGGACATTTTGTGTGCGGACTATCCTCCAACCACGAATAGATAATTAAGTCGTTCTCGCGTGTACAGTGTTGCCGGTTAACGTGTACGTTCGATCGTCCGATCGATCGTTCGTCGAAGCTCGTTGGGATTTCTTTCACAGTCTCTGCTTCTTGCTGCCCCTACCCCCGCAATATTATCGTGTCCTTATCGTTGTAAATCTCGCAAGAGCGACACTAAAACACAGGCGTGCCAAAGAGTCCGTTTCCGTTGGCAACACTGTACGGTCGCGATACGACCGAGCATAGTCCGCACGCACTAACCGAACGGAACGTATATTCGATCGATTCGACCAGCGAGCCAATTAGGGCCGATCAAAAAAGAAGAAACGATATAAAAAAAAAAAAGAAGAAGATAAACAAGAAAGATCCTGCTATTGTACGTCGAACGACACACGTTATTGTACAACGATCGCCCCGGGGATATATCGATCCAGGGCTCGGTCCAGCACGATCGTCGAGATTCGGAAAATGGGCAAACAAAATGAATACGACGCGTCGCGGAAAACGTAATGGCCGGGATTAATTCATACCAAAACGATCTCATATCGATTTAATGAAATGCAATTTTTTGATCGTGCGGTCGACCGGGGGGTGTGTGCGTTGGTGCCCCCGTGTTGCTCGAGGGCATCCTGGAAAGCGACGATATCTTTCATTGCATGTACCTGTTTCAAAACGCGTCGCGAACGATGAACCGACGCGGGAGGAGAAGGCAAGCGGATCGTGAATTCGGTGACATCTGTACAGGTGGTCGCGTGAATGACGATCGTTATCTAGTTATTATTTAAATTATACGCCGAATTATGGAGGATAGACTGATCATGAAGGACCATTAAGCAGGGACTGGCACGAACCTGGAGATGAGATGTGAAATGGTCTACGTCGACGATGGATCCATGGAACTTCAAATTTCCTTATTTAGAAATTTGAGAATTTAGGAATTTGAAAGGATAGGAAATTGAGAAGATACTGTTAGGAAATTTGGGAATTTAGGATAGGGTTTTAGAAATTTAGGAATTAGAGAAGTACACTCTTGGCAATTTAAGGGTTTCAAAGGTAGACTCAAAATTTAGTAATGTAGGAGTTTGAGAATTTCAGAGCTAGTAAATTAAGAAATCTGAGGATTCTGAAGGTAGACTGGAAATTAGAAAATTTGGGGATTAAAGAACTTAAGACCTTGAACACTTATTTAGGAATTTGAAAATATTTCCTGGATCTTGGAGATTTTGTTATTTAGAAAAATGTAAAGTTTGAAAATTTAATCAGAGGGTGAAAATTAGGAAATTTGAAATTTCACAGCAATTTCTAATTTTAATCTAAAGTCAGTCACGCGATCACTATGGTTTCAGGATCACAGTCCCTTGCCTGATCGTCTTGGACCGCGTTGCACTTGGTCGATCGCGCAAAGCAAAGACATATTATTAATAGTATATTATATTATATTATATTATTATTATATTATTATTATTATTATATTACCATTATTAATTATTAATTTTTATTGATTATTATTATTACCATCGTCATCGTCATTATCATTATTTTTAAAAAGAAGAAAAACTATTTACTAGCATCACTAACGATACGGTTAAGTGATTTGTTAAAAGAAAATGAAAATACGCGAAATCTTTATTATCGATGCGTCAGTGGGACTTGATAGTATTAACGCAATACTCGATCTATCGAACCACGTATCGAGCTGACCATGTTAAGATCCGAAAGAGTGCTGGCACGTCGTGCAACCAGCGACTCTTTTTATTAAGCATATGTGAAATTCTTTATATCCGTATATCGCTGCAGACGCTTCTATTTATCGAAATGAAGGAACGCATCGTAGATTATATAAATAATGCTGTGGTTATGTCACATTACACGACACTCGAATTTATTCTAACGTATTTCGACTGAGAAAACATGAACGATGAACGTCGAGTCACGTTTCAGTGTAAATTTCATCCTCGAGACTATCTCTCCTTATTGTAATAAACCTGTCCAACAAAAGCGTATCAACTTATTGATTCATTTCGTCCTATTAACCCGTTTTGGACCAGATTCAATTTCTCAGTATCCATGCTAAATTACATACACTCCGTAAAAGTGATTAAAAAATGATTAAACTTGATACCTCTTAACCCATGATTAAATATACACTGGTCCTTAATAGGTTAATGGAAGATTAAGCAGTCAAAAGTATTCTAACAAAAAAAAAAACAGGTATAAGCCTAAAATTTCCTCTCAAGAAATATTTGTACATTCGAAAAATGGCGCCCAATATTTCGAAACCCATCACTTTGTAACATTGAATGTTCAATATTTGACTGCCCAATCTCTTTACTTCGTTGACACGCGGATGTTTGTCGCACGACATGGTCGAAAGACAAGGAACAAAGTTATCGTTTATTAATGAACAGTAATTGTAACGCGTGAACAAACCGTAAGTTTAATTGTAATTGGGCTATGGATTTATTAATTAGATCGCGACGAGCATCGCCAATCTTGTTTTAATCTTTCTTCTACTTGTTAGATCTACTTTAACAAACGAAGTAATAAACGGTAGACAAGAAAGAGTTTAGTAATAATTAAAATAGCCGACAAATTGCCGTGCTATTAGGTTTTAATGACATATTTTGCGATACGCGTGTATTGCCAAATTGTACTTTTAGAAAACATTTTATTTTATTTTCTAGAATATTTTATTTATTCAAAGAAATTTATATATATATATATACACACATATAAATATATATATATATATATACATATATTTCGTTTTTTATATAATGGCAAGGTAATAAAAGGGACGGTGTATCGAATGCCTTTTAGCTAAGCTGTGTATGATTACATTTATCGTTCCATTGTGATAGTAATGTAGATAATTTAGTGATTAGAATGTCGTTAATTTTTTTGTTTTTTATTTCGACTGACAACGGTCTTTCAACTGTGTACTGCATAATATTTATTTCGTTGCTCAAAAAGGTACATACATGTAACTTATCGGAATGATAAACGAGTATAAGGAGAACCTTTCTTTTTTCGTTGTATTAAATGCTTTAATACTCGTGCCATAATGAGACATAATCGCAGCTTCGAATTATTCGCCCGCCCAGAAACTCGTTAACCCTTTCGTTGCGATGTCGCGAACTTCGAGAAATAATTTTGTTGAAGAAAAATCTGTTCGGCGCGTAGGCGACGAAAGGGTTGATCCACACGGTGGACTCGTTTTTTCTAAATTAAAAGAGCGTCGTCCTCTAGTATTCTAGATCGAATTTCTAAAACGATTTCGTCCGACGATTATCTTCGATGTTAGATTACTATTAACAAATACGATAGAAGGAAGAATCATTAAATCTTAAAAAATCCTCTCCAAACTATTTGTTTAATTCCACCGACTCATTTCTCTTTACTAGCGACAAAATTCACGTATTCTCGGATGGAGTTCATACACGAAAGTGTATGAAAAAGAATAGTATTTAAACGGCGACGCGAGAAGTGTTTCACGACAGCTTCGATGAATTTTCTACGAGCACAAAACTAACGTGGATCCGTAACAGGTCAATATCAGAGAGTACAGTGCCCCTAATCGATCAATGACAGTCTATTGAAGTTATATTGGTTTGTGCTTGCTGAAAACGGTGCTCCTAATTATGTACTCGGATGTATTTCATTATTCCGTCGAACACGTCACGATATCATATTATCGATTGCACAAGAACGTGACTTAACGGTTAGCAATAAGTCAAAAGAAATCTTGATCATTGTACTTCTAGTAAATCCTAAACAAATCTTGCATTCGTTAGCTCAATAGTATCAATTAAAGTAGTTACCGTAGCCGTTAATACCATTGTATACATATATATATTCAGAAAAAAAAAATGAATTATGAAATGGTGCAACGAAATTTTCGATATTACTTAGCCATACTTCTTAAGAATCTGCAGTGTGATATGGATCAAGATGCTTGTAAGAAGAAACAAACATAATTACTATCTAGATAGAGAATTTTCTTTTTACCGATGGCAATCGGTTGTAACGAGAACACTATGTCGCTGGTAGCACTGGTGATACAGAGTGATCCATTACTAACAGTAATTGCTTCCGTTGTCGATTGAAATACGATACAATACATCTTTCTATAGCTACCTTTCATTAGAGACTCGCAGTTTTTGATAGAATATACTCAGCTGGATGGGACGTGGAAAATTCTTGATATAGGATTTAATTTGTGATCATATAATATGGGGTGAACTAATATTCTACAACTCGTAAAAGATGCATGGTGAGACGTGTAATAAGGCAAGGAATGGTAATCCAACGCGTGGAGGTTCTACGTGTGATCCAACGTGTACTGATACAGCGTGTGGTAATCCAACGCGTAGATATCCAGCACGTGAATATCCAACGCGTAGTATTCTAACGCGTGGATACTCAGCGCGTGGTAATCTAACAGCTACTATTCCAACGTGTGGTAATCAATCGTGTAATAATGCAACGCGTGGTAATCTATCGCGTAATAATACAACGTGTGGATATCCAACGCGTAGAAATCCATCGCGTGGTAATCTAACACGTAGTTATCCAGCGCGTGGATATTCAACGCGTAGTAATGCAACGTGTGGTAATCTATCGTGTAGTAATGCAACGCGTAGTAATGCAACATGTGGTAATCCAGCGTGTAGATATACAACGCCTGGTAATTTAACGCGTAGTAATCCAAAGCGTGGTAATGCAAGTGCAATCTGTATTTGTTGGTATTTTTCTAAACAAAGGACACGATTAGTTGTTGCCAATGGATCACTCGAATACACACGGTGTGATCAGACGTATCGTTTGAGAACCTTTAAAGGAACAATGATTCGAATGCACGTCGCCGACGCGTTACTAATTAGATTAATAGACGGCGGTGAGTTTCGTTTGTTTTATTAGCTAATAAATATATTAAGGTACGTAACATCGAGACGCGCCATGCATACGAAGACTCCTTTTAAACGCAAAGACTGTTTTTATCTTCGTGCTGTGTGCACGGCCTGTTTTTGTCCGTGCTACACGCACGGGATTAGATAATAAAAAGCATATCAGGATCGGATTCGGATATCGAAACTGGGCGTACGCTGATACGAACTGCACTTCAATAATGAATGATACAGCCGAGAATAATTCTATCGACAAAAACGTAAATGGATGTGCATATATTTCATTTTTAACCAAATTGTTTCAACGATCTTACAGAATAAGTAATAATTAATACGTTAATTGCCAGTATAGTTGTAGAACTTTTGTCACTGCTAAATGATAGAGCAACACACGTCAATATTTTCAATTTCAAAAAATTTCTCACGTTTTACGTTTCCAAATATTGAAATTATCTTCAGTAATTCCACTAAAACAAATAGAAACTTATAACACAACGAAAAGTTAGGTGTTCCTCAAAAAAAGCTTCCGTATATTTTCCTCCAAAAATTAAGGACTTTTTAATTTCTCCAAAAATCAAGGATACGATAAATTCTGCTATATTTGTTTTTGTGCATAGAATAATTTGAGCCCGGATTGTACCATTCGTAACGGAACACGTTTCCAACCGCAAAACTGACGGAAACACCGATCCGATGCTGAATGCTCGTAACCGATTCGATCCGATCATAATTAAGATCATCCATGCGGATCGTAGATCATGACGTAGACAAGACTACATCGTCTAAATGACTTTTGTGCGCTTTACATACTGCTTCGTTCGACAGCCATTACTGGCACCACACTATCGACATTCATATTTTGTGAGGAAACTGACACGATTACACACACGTACATACAAGATGGACCAAGATGGATGGTGCAATAGGACAGAAGGTCTACAAGATAAGTAAAACGTAGAACAAAATTTTTTATATTGTTTATCATTTTCACTACAACGTCATATTTACGTAATGACGTTATTCGCAACGGAATCCGATGATCAAGATATTGGAAAAGAAATTAAATTGTGTTACAATATTTCAATATTTGACAAGGTTGGATTTAAATTCGATTACCTCAAAAAAGAAGAGATATTTTTAATTTAACACGCAGAGTCGGTTGTACCACTCGTCTTGACTCATCGTAGTCTTTGAATATACAATACCACGTATAAATACACCTTGTATAAATACACGTTTCATTTTTAAGAAACTCTCTCGATCGTCCAAGTTGTATAGCAATTCATAGCTGGTCGCGATCATGAATCGAGTGGATCGAAAAACCATATACGCAATACGGTAATAGCAATAGGTGCCCTGTGCGTTTTTATACGATCCCTCTTGATTCGTGCGTAAACGAAATGCGGCACAAAGAACCAGAGAGGGTGGCAAAAACAGCGGAGCATAGGTGTCGCTGAATCGTATTTCATGAAACGGCCTTTCATGCACGCCGGAACACACCTACATTATTGTCCGACGAACTTTTTTGTCATTTGGATTACGGCACAAGAAGATTGCATCGTGTCCCTGTCGATAATACGCTCGTTCCGTCGACGGATTCGTAAAACACGCGAGTATTATACCGACTCGTAATAATACAGTCCGTTTCGATGATGCAAGAAGCCTTTTTTGCAACCTAACGGGCCTAACCCTAAATTATGGAACAATCAACCCGGGTGAAGGCGGAAGAGGTTTTTTTCCAATTACTTTTGCAATTACCGTGGAACGTTCGGGTAGCGAGGCAATCACGGGCATAGAAAACGAAGTTACGTTTCATGCGTTCGAAGATTTTGTTGTTGTTGTTACTTTTGTTAGGGGAACATCCGTGGGGAACCATTTGGACTCTTGTGGACTGTGCATTTGATTGAGTAATAAGTTTCGGTGTAAGCTGTTCTTTGAAATAAGGAGAAAGTTTTACGGATGTAGTGACAATTTTCAATTTGCAAAATTTCGGAGGTTACAAATTTTCTGATTTACAAGTCACATCCTGAGATTCACAAAGCCTCAAATCCTAATATCTCCAAACTTTCAAATACCTGAATTGACAGATCCCTGAATTCCCAGATCCTCAGATCTTTGAATCCACTAGTTCTCAAATTTACATCTCAAATTTCCCAATATCTACAAATTCTAAATTTCCAACTACCCAAATCCCCCAAACCTCAAACATCCAAATCTCCAGCTCCCCAAATCTTTAAACACCCACCTCTCCAAATCCCCAAATCCTCTCAAATTCCCCAATGTCTACATTTCTAACTTTTCTAACTCCCAAATTTTCAGGTGCCCAAAGTCCCAAATCTTGTGACCACTAAAAGCTATTTACGTAGCCTGTTAATCAACACACCCCATATATTTGATCACTATAAAAATTGATGGAAGATGACAGGATAAAAGAGGTAGTTCCATCAAAACAGTAAGATACTTTATTCAGAGTTAGTTGCATACAATACTTGTGCTGCCACCTTGTTCCTGAAAAGCAAAATGGGGGGTCCTAACACGAAAGCTCAGGGATCATCATTTTCAAGCTTTCGTTTCCATTGAAGAATCCGTATGTCATATCTGTGTTTCTGAATAATTCCTGGGACGAAATTGGATGAATATGGGGGAAATCCTAAATGAAATCATTTAACAATATCAAGTATAATCTGATATTATTAAATATTCCAAGTCCTGGGTCATTCATCATGAACTTTTCTGTTATTACAAATAGCTTGTCATTGTATCTGACAAGCCATTTGTGAAGAAAAGTAGTTCATTCCTTGCTGAAAATAAAATGGCATGTACCATCAAGTATAGTCATCATATACTTGATGGTATTTTAGAAATCCTCGGTAGTGTCATGGTCAGTATCTCAAAAAGTTACTCCTTGATAGCATAATACTTGTCCTTGCGTTTTACAAGTTTCCTAATAATTACAGCAGTATATATTCCACCTGAAAAATTAATCCTCGATAGTATAGCAGTTAGTATCCTTAAGGTTTATCCTTAAGTACAACCATCATATATTCCACCTGAAAAGTTAACCCTTTGTAGCATAGTAATCGACATATCCTCCTGAAAAATTAATCATCAGTAATTGTGCAGTAAGCATCCCTGTCGTTAACAAGGTTATGCTATCAAGCAATCTTCCTGCTAGAAAGTTAATCCTCGGTAGCATAGTGGTTAGCATCTTTGCTTGACAAACTTCCACATCCCCTTGCTCGGAAGTTACACTTGATAACTGACAATATTCCTGTCTATTGAAATACTTGCTTATAGTCCACATAAACATATTCAATCACTCAACTAACTTGGAGATATTAGCTTTTGAGGAACACGTTTCAACATTTAGGTTTATTACTAAACTAGAGAAACTTATTACTCAATCAAAAATTGTGAAGGTTTGTTCCACAGCACTGACAATATTCCAAAGTCCAGAATTTCCAAAATTAAAGAATTCATAAATTTCAGTCCTAAAATTAAAAAATTGTGAAGTGCAAAAGTTCAAAATACGGAAATTGCAAAGTTTGTCTTGAAATCCCAAAATATGGAAATTTCAGAGTCCTAAAGTCAAAGTTCTGAAATTCCAATGTCCCAAAGTCACAGGAGGCACCAAAATTCTTTAAGCGTTTGGAACCTCTAAGAATCCGACCCTGCTTATCTATCGTTCCACTCGTGCTCGCTACCTTCGTTTCCAGCGATATTTCAAGCACACAATTATGTGACAGGGTATAATGAAATATACGTATAATTACAGGTTAATACGCGCTACCGTGAAGTTCGATTTTTTCGATTTTCATCGCGATGAAACGCAGTATTTGATTTCTTTTTTAGGTATCGCTAGAAATTGTTTAGTTATCTAGCCGAACACCGGAAGAGGTTTCGATTGACAGACCAACCGATCAATTCAGTGGATTTTAACGTTCAAATGAAAGTTGTAACAACCGATCTTCAGAAGTATCGATACAGATTTTTCCCGCATGTGATACGATCATAATAAGCAGCATAATCGCAGTAAATATTGCGTTTAATACCATAACAATTGTATTTGAACTGCATCTATGATACGAGGCAACAATGAACATATATTTGCAACATAAGCACATACAGATAAATAATACAAAAAAAAAAAAAGTGAAAAAGGAAGGAAATAAATAAGTTATTGAAGTTGAAAAGATGAATCTATTGTATTATAAAGAGAGAGAGATAATTATTTAACGACAAATAAGAAATCTCAAGCTATCCATACGCTAGCTGAATATTGTATAAGCCTTTTGAGATCATTGTTATTACATATAAAAATCAATATAATAATAAATGGTAGAAAGTAGTTAACGGTCGACGACGACGACGATGACGATGATGAGAAAAATGAGATAATAATATATTGTAGTCATACACGATTAACATTATTAAACATTATATTTTATTAATTATTATATGCAATATATTATATATATAATAATATCCGAATGATTATTATATATATACATATATAGACATTTGAAACAAAAAAATATATACATAGATCATACCTATGTAAGTATTGTGTTACATAGAATATATGTTATTATGAATTCTTCTGCATTATTGTTTTCCACCATTTACACCTTTTAATCGCTGGAATAACGTTACTTAAATCGTTCTTAATAATTAATGATCAGTAAGTTATCTGAATGTTATTGAAACGATAATTAATGAGAAGGATTAAAATAACTCGTTTTACGTACATAATTAAACCAGTGTAATCAATGGATCACATTTAAAGAAACATGTTCCTTCAGAGTAAGTACATTCGAAACAAAAAAGTGCACAATTAAATGTGTTTCATGATTATTACAGCATTGTATACTTGTATATGATAATTGTATTTTAAAATTAAAAAAAAGAGTTAGAAAAGTATCTTTTAAAAAATAAAGGCTACATTCTTGCGAATAAAGACATTTTTTATTATTGTTTATCCGATATTGTAATATTACTCGAATACTTGTTCCAGGTAGGTATTATAAAAACACTTCAAAATTAGTTAATCTACTATCATTTCCATAAAAATCACCCTTGTGCATATTTATTTCGTTTTTAAAGTAAAGAATGGATTACTGCGAAATTTATTCAGACAAGTTCAAAAATTAACATACGAATAACTATTAAATTTGAATAATTCATAAGAGGTCTTTATGGGATCTCCCTGTAGAAAGTAAATAAAAGGTCATTCCCCTTACACTTTCCTTTAACTAGGGGAATCCTACATCGCACCCAAACGTCACAAACGTTTCAAAATGTTCCTACATATGCATTTCCTTATCACAAAATAAACTACGGTTCGAACGATTATTGTACGAAGATATTACAAATAAACAACAGCTGCATCTGAACTTCTGTATTTGATAAAATGCAGTAACGTTTCCAAGTAATGGCGATAAGCGTGGAAATGTTAGCATTTTAACGGTTGTCAAACTTGCCGCTTACGTGTCGTCATACTAAAACGCGTGATTCTGTGACGTTGTTACGCAAATGATATCAGTCGATATAAATAACATAATAACAATTTCTTGCAATCGGTGAAATTGCAATGGTGTAGTTTCATAATAAACTCATGAATATGCAACGGAACGTATTAGTGATATCAGTAGACTGCTCCAACATACGATTCACTGTGTAAGCTAAAGTGTCCTTTTAAGGTTATGCCACGGTTGTTGAGAGGTTAAAATATTTTTATGAGAAGAAATTCGTGTCAATGCGAGTAACAATTGGCACAGGCTCAAATTTTTCTGATCATGGTCGACGAAGATATCATCGCGAACGCATCGCCGTATGATTATCACGCAGTGAATGCGGAGAATGCTCAGAACACCTCTAGAGAAAAACGAATACAAGACACAATGTTTTCGGATATTAGAACAGTCAGTAAAAAAGACTGGTTAACAGTATGCGTGTTGTGTTTTGTCAACCTCATCAATTACATGGATCGTTTCACGATCGCTGGTTTGTACCATCTTCTTTTTTGTATAATGAGGATGAAGATCGTTACTTGGGTCGTCTCTAATTTGTATGCAACTTCTTGCAGGAGTGTTGACAAACATAAAACATGACTTTGACATTGGCAACGATATGTCTGGATTTTTACAGACTGCATTTATCTTAAGTTACATGGTATTTGCACCAATGTTTGGCTATTTAGGGGATCGTTACAACAGGAAAGTTATAATGAGCGCTGGTGTATTTTTATGGTGTTTAACAACATTTGTTGGCTCTTATATGAAGGTAATGTTAGACCAAAATAGGAAGTCCGTTCTAGTTTGTGATCAAGGATCAACATTTTTGTCATAGTTTCTTTGTAATACATTGGGTAAAATTATTTCAGTCATTTGGATGGTTTCTTTTCTTCAGGGCTCTTGTTGGAGTAGGTGAAGCCAGTTACTCCACAATTGCTCCAACAATAATAAGCGACTTATTTGTTAAAGACCTGCGTTCTAAAATGCTTGCCTTGTTTTACTTTGCGATACCTGTTGGAAGGTAGGCTGAAATTCTGTTGATGTAACATTTGGATTACAATTGACTTCAACAATTAAATGCATATTTCATATTCAGTGGGTTAGGGTATATAATAGGTGGTGAAACAGCAAGAGCTACTGGTGCATGGCAATGGGGTTTACGTATCACTCCAGCTTTAGGTATCATAGCAATTATTTTACTCCTTGCAATAGTAAGAGATCCAATCAGAGGGGAGAGAGAAGGTGGAGTACATTTGACAAGTACTGCATGGTCAAGTGACATCAAAGCATTATTAAAAAAGTAAATACCAATAATTGAAAAAGTAAATAAGTACAGAATGTACATGATTGACCTTTTATAATTGGCATTACTTCTGTACTTTCTAGTCCCAGTTTTATGTTCTCTACTGCTGGATTTACATGTGTAGCTTTTGTTGCTGGAGCACTGGCTTGGTGGGCACCAACATTTTTGCAGTTGGGATTTGCATTACATCCTAATTCACATGATGCTGATCCTGATGAGTATGTTTCTTGATAGACTCTTATCTACACAACTGTTGTGTTCAAAAAGGTTTTCAACATTGTTTCAAATATTTCAGTGTTGCATACAAATTTGGACTAATAGGAATGGCAGCTGGCTTAATAGGAGTACCATTAGGTTCACTTATGGCTCAAAAACTAAGAGTCAATTGGCAGCAGGCTGATCCTTTAATATGTGCTGTCGGACTTCTCATTAGTGTACCATTCTTGTTTTTTGCAACTTTAACTGCTAATACAAATTCTGTCATATGTTATACATTAGTGTTCTTTGGACAATTATCATTAAATTTAAATTGGTCTATAGTCGCCGACATATTATTGGTATGTAACTCAAAGATGGTTCTTTTCTTAATGATAAATTAAGTTGGAAACACCTTCCCAAATTTGGCTACATTGAATTGTTATAGTATGTAGTGATTCCAACAAGAAGATCTACAGCAGAAGCTTTCCAGATACTTATTGCTCATGCTTTAGGAGATGCAGGAAGCCCCTATCTTATTGGTCTGGTAAGTATCTTGAATATTTACTTAACACTTAAAACACATATCAAGTATTCATTTTAGTTATGTACTTTATATTATGTGCTATTTCATTTCAGTGATTTTATATTTTTATGTGAACCAGGATAATTTTCTAGTATCATCAATGTATATTGCTTTTATTATTAGTATCCATTTCATTTCAATTCTGTTCTTTTGTGTGATTAATTCAAGATAATTTGATCAATTGTTTTCAGTTGTCAGAAGGACTGAAAACAGTTCTTCTTCCAGACATGAACATGAAACCTACGGTACACGATAATACGCTTATCGAGTTCCGAAGTTTACAATATGCAATGTTTCTGACTATGTTCGTAGAGGTCATTGGAAGCCTATTTTTCTTCCTCACGGCATTGTATATACAGAAGGATAAAGCAATAGTTGATCTAACAATCGCGGGTAAGTGAATGAGTATGCAAAATATTTGAAGGGAAAATAAAAACTTGTCTTGGCATCTTATCTGCATGTCGTATGAAAAATGCTACTAATACAGCTTAGAGTTTGATATCCAAGTATTTATACACAAATTGGAACACGTTTCGTCGTTTTTGTACAAGTTCGTAATTGTCTTGTATTGAAAGCACTATTTGCAAGGATAATGTGGATAGTTAAAAAGTTAAAATAATGCACTAATGCTTTTATTATATACACATCATTTGCAAGATGCATAAACAATTGACTCTGATCATAATATAATATTGTTCAGGATCAAAGTTTCATTTATAATTTATTTTTATGAAAAGCTGTTGCTGAAAATTTTACTAAAGTTTTTAACCATGAATATGAAAATAAAATAATAATTCAGATGATTTAATTAAAATGGAATTATTTCTACACAGTGCATCAATTATTCTCAAGTATCAAGTTAAATGGACAGATTTGAAGGCCAAAAGTAAGAAAATGATACGAAAATTTTTTAATATTTTAAAGTTCTTCTAATAAATATGAACCATTTTCCATGCTGTTATAGACAAATCAAAATCAAAATTATCATCTAAATACAGTTAATGCTTAAAAAAATATTCATAAAGAAATTACATTTTAAAATGTTTATAAATTAAAGTTCGGATTTTATCTGAATAACGCAAAACGAATTTATCATATAAAATTTGTTCAGTTATGCTGATAATGCATTTGTCCTGCTATTAATAATTTAAAAAGTTTAAAAAATAAAATATAAATAATACACAGAAATGGTAAGCCCTGCATTAAAAAAGTTTGACTTCACAGTTTTATAACCCAAGTTAACATTTTACATGGTTAATGTGGAATGTATACAAAATTAATTTTGTATAATATGCAAACATCTTTCTTGCAGAAAAGTATCTAGATTCTAAGAATAATGGGCAAGCTGAATCAACGCATTTATAAAATGCATCACTGGGCCTTCCCTGATAGTATGCTGTAAACCCGGTATATAATTTATTTTCATGATTTAATATTTTTCATTTGTCGCGATAATCAGTTTAATATAGAGATATGTTGAGAAAAGTTATATAGAAATTAGTATTAGCTGATTTTCTTTTCTATTAATTAAGTATGTTATAGATACTTCAAAATTCATCTCAAATTACGAATTTTGAATGTTCAAAATGACTATTATTTCATATTTAAAATTTTTATAATACTTAAAAGTATCATGTAATTAAATTGATTATCGAATATCTGTTCTTTCCATTTACATTAATTTCTACAAATTATGATTCTTATACATTTTCCATTTATTTTGCTCTATTTTGTTTGGGCAAAACCTTTATCCTTCCTATCCAATTTCATCTTAATTTTGTTATTGGCTTTTTTGTTGGGTCTCAATAGTGCTCAAAAGGTTTCAATGATGATATTAATATTTTGCATTGCAATATGTGTATGTATATTTCTGGTTGTTGGAGTATGTGTGAGTCTAATGATATAATTTTTCTGACATGTTTATATACTTTATATAAAAGAAAATGATGAAGCTTGCCTACTAAGAAAATTCTACACATTATAAAATCAGTGTATTTTATTAGTTCTGCATGACAAATGGTTGCATGTGAGGTTCTGTAGCTATTATTTGTTAATTATAATAATGTATATTAACACTTCTAACTTGGTGTTCTAACATTCTATTCTTCAATATTTACATTTAAAAATGATATACAATACAACTGACTCAAATTTATTGTTTATATGTACCATAGCAATAAATGACAGAAAACATGACTGTATGTTATATGATAATACTGCTGTAATGAACAAAATTCTAGTGCAACAGTTTTTATGAAAAAATAAACACTATTATTTTTTTAACTTAATTGAATCAACAAAATTAGAAAATAATTGATATTGTGATTGTTTTAGAAAATGAGTTCAATGTAAACATGTTCTGTTTTAGGTGGAAACATTTCAGACTCAATGTATATATGTAACAATGAAGTTGAAAATGAATTACAAGATGACATGCATAAACCGTAATGAAAATATTAGAAATGTTTAATTACGAGTGAAGTGTGTGTAATAGTGTTGTGCAGCTGGTGTGGCAACAAATATTATCTGATCGAGAAAAGAATATATTCGGTTCAGAACAAGGGAATATTATATTAATAATATCGATGGAGAAATCAAGTGTTCTGTATGCAGAACCTCTTATACTGGAAAAACTCGAAAGAACTTTGTTAATTAGTAACATCCTCAACGAGGTATTCTGTTAATAATGTACAGAAGTATTAAGCTTGGTGATGTATCTATTTAACTACGTTAAAATTAGTTCATAGGTGTGAGTATTACAGCACTTTTCATATTATATTTTTATAATAGGTTTCTTTCATAGTATTTACGGTAGTACATAAAATAAATATTTATCAAATACATTTTGTAGTGGTATTAACATTTTGTTATTGGATACTTAGGTATTTATAAGATTCAGGACTATATCTTTATTGATAGTTTTGTAATGTACGTGCCTTGTTTATTAAATGATACTATGTAACATTTTTATTCATTGATACATCACAAAAAACATGCACATATTTGTTTAAAAAAGTTGATAATAAAATTAGTTTTCTATTTAAAGAAATTTTTTATGTGAGACAAAACTTCAAAGCCTTTAAGTTATTGCTAAGTGATACTTAACATAAAATGTAAAGTATTATTGATTTTTTTTTACGAATGCAAAATCTCGAATATTATTATCTTATGATTATATCTATTTATTTAAACATTCGAACAATGTAATTGATATATTTAATTACGATTTCAAGCCTAT